>OY829538.1:72366057-73724580 GCA_963691705.1 Viola odorata | reverse complement strand
TACTTATTATTTTGGCACGGAAATGGAAAGGAGTTTCTTCTAGGCATTTGGCCTCAAATTTGGAAAGATTGTTCAAACTCTTTGTCACCAAAGTTATGGCTGAAATTGAAAGGTCTCCTTCTTCACACCCTTCGGACCTTTCTTTTGTTTCATTCTCAAGTTGCTCATTGCCATGCTTACTCTTTTCATGGCGTGTGTTTTGCTCACTCTCTTTTTCTTCGCTCAATCTCTCATTTTCTCTTAAATTCTGAAGCAAATGAGCTTCTTTAGTTGCTTCTAATATTGGTGGTTGAGCAGCACAACTTCGCTCATTCTCATTGTTCAAATGGAGCGGTATTGGTTTGGATTGTAAGGATGTTGGCAAGTTCAGTCCAAACATTAATAGATGACTTGTCTCATCTATCTTGTCGCAACCATTTTCAATCACGGAGGGAACCTGGTTTTGGATTTCAGGTGGAGGATTTGGAAGGACCGAAGTTGAATAAGAGGAAGGCGAAGTGGTAGTGGCATCTTCGGTTTGGGGAATTGATGTTAATTGTTGGCAATTGTTCAGCCTCCATGGTGGCATATATGGTGGTGGACGAGTGTTTGGTGTGGATGGTATTTGGCTAAAATTACTTTGGTGTAAGGAGGCCGAAGTGGAATGGGGTGAGGGCGGTGTAGATGTGGACGAGTAAGTGCTTGTTTGATGCACAACTCGGCTTTGGATAGCTTCTTCTGTAGTGGACTCATTAGCTTTCATATTGATATATTTAGGGAGGGCATGAAGCTGACTTTCGGATGATATAGGAGGTGTTGAAGCCGTAGGAAGTATGGTAGGAGGAGGTTCTATCAATGGGCTATTTGGCGTGTCATTGATCACCACGGCCCCGTGGTGGCCTAGTGGTGCAATGTCCTCGACTTCATTTGGATTTTCAGTAGGACAAACTCTACTCCTTTTGGTTTCTTGTGATAGCTTAGAAGATGAAACCTTAGGAGGGGAAGCAAGGGTGTATTCGGTTTCGCTGGAGGATGTGTACTGATCTGGGTCCGACTCGTCAAGCAAAACAATAGAAGGGATTGAACTCTCCTCTTTAATCGAGTGACGTTGCTCAAGTTGGGCAAAGTAGGCTTCATGACGACCATATTTGACATGATCGTCAACAAGCCATTGCTGCATCTCTTTATACCGTTTATTGAAGTCACTCATTTTGTTGGTGCTAGTGTCCTTGGGTGAGCCCCCGCGGGCCACCCTCTTAGACTTCTCATTGGAAATATGAGAGTCGGCTGAAGTTCTTTTCACATATAAGGAAACTTGTTTCTTCATATCCTCCGTTGAGCGTTTCACTTCTTCAATTGCAATTCTCATTGTTTCTATCATAGTCTTCATGTTTTCTTCACTTCCGCACATGCTTGAGTGAGACATGTTGAAAGTTTTCCTACACGAGTAGCACACGTTAGTGAATAAACACTCCCTCACATGTTTGCTCTCGTGTTTGAATCTCTCGTAAAAATTGTCCTCACTTATACACTCAAGCCTCACAAGATTGTTCCGTTTTCGTTTTGTCCAAATAATGTCCTCAAACAGTGTCCTTTCTGTTTGTTCAATTTTTGTTTTGAGTTCATTCAAATTTAGAAATTCAAGGATTGAAATAGCTGAACGAAAATAAGAAAAGGGTGGTAGAACCAACCTTGGACAGAAAGTAAAAAGGTCGGCAAGGCCTCCCTTGGAGCAAGAAAGTAAAGTACAAGAAAGTAAATTACTTGAAGTAAATTGCTGAAATTTAAATGGCGGAATTTAAATAGCTGAATGGAAATGACTTGAATTGTAAAGAGAGGATGGTAGAACCAATCCTAGAGCAGAAAAGTAAAAAGGGCGACAAGGCCTCCCTTTGAGCTTGAAAGTAAATGACTTGAATGGAAATAACGGAATTGAAAAGAGCTTGAATGTAAATGACTTGAATTTAAAGATTGCAACCGCCCATGTAGGTGGTATAGAAATTAAATGAGTGAATAAAGGAAGCAATACTTGAAATTGTCACAAAGTCCTCGTTTTGGTGCAGTAGCAAAACGCTATGGCGTTTTGCTAAAACGCTATAGCGTTTTGTTCTCGTTTTCTTTTCTTTTTCTTTTTTTTAAATAATTTAATTTAGAGAACAAATGTGTCTGATTTTTGATTCAATCAAGGTTGATCTTGGCAGAATTTGTAGGGAATGTTCTGATTTTTGGAAGAGTAATAGAAGATGATAAGTCTTGCACATGGGTGTCTTTTAGTAAAGTGGATGAGGTGTAAGAGAATATTGAGACAAGAATAAGTGGGTGTAAGAGGATGTTCTATTTTTGAACAAAAGACAAAAAGGAAATGAGTTGGTAAGTAATACTTAATGGGGAAACAAGCTTTTGGCAAGAAGTGAGAGATGAAAAGTATTGTAACCAGATTTTTAGTTACCTCTTTCTTGAAGAACAAGGAAGAACACCACACAAACTTCAGATTTCAAGAACAACTCAAAGCGGCTAGAGCTCCGCTACCACTTGATAAGATCCAACCTCCTTTGTAAGGGGAGTTTGAATCTATGTTTGAAGGAGGATCTAGCTTGGAGTTGTGACACAAGGCAAATTGGAAGATGGAAGGAAATATGATGGAAGATGGAGTATAAGTGCAGCGGAAATAGATAATATGAGAAAGGATGAATGGAAAGGGTTGTGTTTGGATTGGAGTTGGATGGATTGATGATGGTACACTTGAATTGAACTCAGATTGAAAGCACAAAGAACACTTGATTATTATTTCAGAACACACTTGAATTACAAGAAAGGAAACAATCTTAAATCACTCAAATATCACACTAGGATAAATGCCTTGGTGAAAAGGCTAGAAGAGGATTTCTCTCTAGCTTTTCACTTGGCAATTATATCTTAATAATAACTCTAGCTTGATGTTCTATATATAGAAAAGAAATACAATAAAATATCACAAATGGGGAGCATGACAGCTCACAATGATCCATCAAAGCAGGGGCAAAACGCTATGGCGTTTTGGCAAAACGCTATGGCGTTTTGCTACTGGAAAGTTCACACGTCAAAGCTGGCTCGTCGAATCTGCGTGCTAAAATGTCGACGACCATAACTTTTGATCCACCCGTCCGATTGGCCTGAAACTTGTCCCAAATGAAAGCTAACATCTTGAAGTTTCCATCAAGACTTTGTTTGCTCAAATCAGACGTCATTTGCTTGTCCATCGGATCATTATTCTTGGCCCTCTTGGATGGAGCTTTTGTTGCCGAGCTTTGTTCTGCGATCCCCATGCTTAGCCACTGGACAATTGTGGCTGAGATCCCAATGCTGAGGTGGTGCTGGTACATAGAGAGAATGAGGTTAGGCGTGATCGTATCATAAAGACCCGTAGAGTTTCATTTCTTCGACAACTGATTGCAGGAATGATGATGTGACGGGCTTTGAAAATGAGTTTTGATGTAGGTGAAGGTGATAAGTAGAGCTGTCAAACCGGGTCTGCGGGTCGGACCGGATCCGGGACCCGACAGACCCGGAAAAACTCGTGTCGCGACTGGTCCCAACCTGGGCCAAATACGGGACCAATTTTTGGTCCCGGTCCCGACCCGAAAAAATGGCTCGGGTTCGGGACTGGACCCGGCTCGACCCAATTTTATTTTTTTATTTTTGTAAAATTCAATTTGATCATATTTAGTTAATTAATTACTATAAATTATAATGCACATATTTTACCAAGTTTAAAAATTAAAATCAATCAAATTTAATTTAAAAAATCAATCCAACATTAAAAATTAAAATTAAAATTAAGGTTGTTTAGTGTTGGGTCGGGTCTCGGGTCAGACCCGTCGGGTCTCTAGGTCCAACCCGACAGTCCCGGAAATTTTCGAGACCAGGTCTAGACCTGGTCCCGAAAATTCCTGGGACTGATTTCCAGACTCGACCCGACCAGATTTCCCAGGTCTCGGGACCGGGTCTGTTTTTGACACCTCTAGTTATAAGTGGTAAATCTATAAGGCCGAATTTGAAAATTGTGGGGAATCTAGAGGCGGAGCTACAACATAGGGTGGAGGTGGTCCCATCTAAAAATTTTAAAACTCTCATTTTAATCCTTGTATTTTACTTTTTTTTAAATCCCTGCAAAATTAAAATATTCTTTTACATCCTTTAGTAATTTTACTTTTTATTCTTTATTCATTCAATTTAGTCTCCCAATTAGGGCTGCACACCGAAATACCGAATTACCATACCGTCCGAATGCAAATTCGGACGGTATTTTTTGCCAAATTTCGGTATTTCGGTATTACCGTACCGTACCGACGGTAATACCGAAATACCGAAATTTGACTAGTACCCTGTTACTATATATATGTTTAGTATATAATAGTCATGTGGTCCAGTGGTTAAAAGTAGGGCTGTCAAAACGGGACTGCGGGTCAGACCCGGCCCGGACCCGGCTAGACCCGAAAAATTCGGGACCGGGACTAGACCCGACCCGACAAAATACGGGTCCAAATTCCCAGTCCCGGTCCCGGCCCGGTGGGTCCGGGCCGGGTCCAGGTCTAGACCCGGTCCCGTGTATTTTCTCTTTTCTTTTCTTTTTCTTTTTTTTTCTCTCTTTTTTTCTTTTTTTCCTTCCTTCTCACGATGACCTAACCCTCCTCTCTTTCTTTTTTCTTTCTTTTCTTTCCCTTCTCTTTCCTCTGCCGCAAATTATTTCTTCTTCTTCCTCTCCATCAAAAACAAATAACACAAAAAATCAACCTGCCAATCAACCTCCTCATCTCCTCATCCCCTCTTCCAATTCAAACAAATCCTGCAAATCAAAATAACAAACAACACAGCAGCACAACAATAACAAAAACAAGGTTTGAAAGGAGGGGAGAGCGGAGCAAGGTTGAGTTCGGCGATGGGTGGCTGGATTTGGTTTGGTGGTGATGGGTTTGTGATGGAAAGTAGCTGTGGCAGTGACGGATTTGGGTGGCGGTGATGGGCGGATTTGATGGTCGGTTTGGCAGTGATGGGCGGGTTTGGTAATGGATTTGGATTTGGTGATTGTTTGTGATTAGGTTTGATTGGGATGGTGGTTTGGGCTGATCGGGAACAGTTGAGAAGGTTGGGGATAAAAGGGAGGGGAAGAAGAACGAAGAAGGGAAAGTGTTTTTGCAGGAGGATTTGAAGGAGAAGTTGAAGGAGCAAAGTAGGAGAGGGAGAGGGAGAGGGAGAGGGAGAGGGAGAGGGAGAGGGTGAGGGTGAGATGGAGATGGGTTTTAGGGGTTTGGGGTCAGACCCGGCCTTAAACGGGCCGGGACTAGACCCGACCCGGACACAATTCGGGACCAAAAACTTGGTCCCGGTCCCGACCCGAAACCCCGGGTCCGGGACGGGTCTTCGGGTCTCGGGTCTTTTTGACAGCCCTAGTTAAAAGCTTTTTTTGGAGGAAAGAAGGCAAGGGTTCGAACAAAACATCACCAATCTTTCTTTTCATTTTATCTTTCTTTTCCTTTTATCTCTACGGCTCTACCTCTTTCTTTTCATCTTTTCATTTTATCTCTGCTCTGCATCTTTCTTTTTTCTTTCTTCTCTCCTTCATTTTTTCCTTCACTCTTTTTCTTCCTTTTCACTCTTTTTCTTTCTTTTCAGCGCACTGCCCACGGCCCCACACCACGGCCGACAACAGCAACAGCAACAACAGCCACCAGATCTGCCTAGGCCATCACCGGCAACAGCCACCACCACCACTCGGCAGTTGTTTCTTCTAATTCCACAGCACCAGATCTGCCTCGACAGTTTTTGACGAGCTTTGTGTTTACTTTGGGAGAAATTATTGGATTTTCAAGGATCTATGGGATTTCCCATCTGTGAAAATTTTTGTGGATTTGTCTATTTTTATTTTTGTTTTTGTTAATTCGCGTGATATTGAATATTTT
The DNA here is from genome assembly GCA_963691705.1 of Viola odorata. Classification (NCBI taxonomy): domain Eukaryota; kingdom Viridiplantae; phylum Streptophyta; class Magnoliopsida; order Malpighiales; family Violaceae; genus Viola; species Viola odorata. The sequence continues at coordinate 73,718,662 of OY829538.1, read as the reverse complement.
TAGTTTTGGTTGTTTCATCTTGATTTTGTTATCTTGAGAACATTTGATAATTTCCATTTAATTGGTTGTATTGGTGCTGAAGAAATTAAGATGATAATTAATTTCGGTATTTTTGGTATACCGAAATACCGTAACGTAGAATTTTTTGAAAATTCGGTATACCGAATACCGAATTATTTCGGACCGTATCTATCGATATCGTCCGATAAGCAGCCCTGTCCCAATTATTTCTGTCTATCTTCACTCTCGGGGTATTTCTAGGTTAAATAGAAGTTTGGTGGGCTACGCACTCGATGGGCCTTGGTAGAGGACTATGTGATATATATATAGTTGGTTTTTTTGAGCTGATATATATATATAATTGTTAAGCTAGCACTTGGTTTTTAGGTGTTACATTTGGTCTTAAAAATGTTATTCGTGTGTATTTTTTAAAAAAAAATCTGGAACTTAAAGAATTTTTTTATAAAATGTACCAATTTTTTTTAAAAAAAAATCAGGGACCTAAAGTTTTTTTAAAAAATGTAACAAAAAAATTAATTAAAGAAAAAAATTTAAAAATGTACCAAAATATCAGCAAAATCCAGTTTTTATGATCAGGAATATTGTTTGAACCAAGGATGCTAGATGTTTCTGTTAAGCAAACTATGCTTTTATCAATCTTTTTTTTTTTAAAATCTAAAATGGGCTGTTTTTCCCCTAATTAATAAGTTGTTTGTTGAATCGTGGTTATATTTTGTTGTTGAATTGGGTTTTGGAACATTAATTTTGCCTCTCTTTTTTCTGCATTAGTTTCGAAAGGAACCCTTAAAATTAGTTCAAAATAACAATTCTAATTCTGTTTTAAATTGTAACTCGTTGGACCGGTGGTGCACCAGGCATTGAGGCCCAATGCATGAGCTCCGGTGGACAGCCCGATGCACTGGTTGGTACAATAGAAACAGAAATCCTAGCTGCCATATTTATCCAGTTTTCTTCCTTACATTTTATGTGACATTCAAATTTCAGAGACATGTCCTTTTTTCTATCCATTACCATTACCAACAAAACGCGTGAAACCTCTACTATTATGTTTCCTGTCCTCATTTTTCTTATTCCATATCAGTAAAAAAAAAAATATATTGAAAAATTAGGGTTTATAGGAAGAGAAATGTCCAAGTCTCGGCTGCCTGAGGATTACGCAGTGGAGATACTCAAAATCCTACCAACAAAATCGTTGTCGCGATTCAGGAGGGTTTCCAAATCCTGGTATTCATTAATTACTGCTCCTATGTTTGCTAAATTGCGTGGCAAATCGGTTCCTCGCTTGTTGATTTATCGGCTCCCCTGTCCTCAAGCTTTTGAAACCATAAACTTGGAAAATAACGAGTTGGTGCGCCGTCATTTCCCATGTAACATGAATCCTAGGAAAAAGAAACGAACTGGCGGCAGATCAGGTAGATTCAAAATTTGGGGTTCTTGCAATGGAGTCATATGTTTTGGGTTTGGCGAGAAGGATCTGAGTTTATGGAATCCAACAACAGGAGAAGTCCAATCTCTTCCCGAAGCACCGGAAGTGCCAGTTTCGTGGATATGCCGATTTGGTCTCGGATGGGACAAATCCACTGAGGACTTTAAGGTTGTAAGAATGCTCCACAATTCCAATTCTGAAACACTATGGTTGAGGTGTTACCACTGAAAACGAAGACATGGGTGAGGAGGGATGATTGGGTCATCAATTATCCTGTCTTTTATAACCTTGAGGAGGATAAGATGGTATTTTGCAACGGTGCCCTTCATTGGTTAGCTTTAGACGATGACTACAAGTTTGTTGCTGGTTTCGATTTGACAGAGCAGAAATTCCAGTTTCTGCCTCTACGAGGATCGCGTAACGCTTTTACCACCAGGATAGGAGTGCTAGGAGGTGACCTCTACTATGGAGATTCGTCACCGAGTTGCGCAGAAGTATGGGTAATGAAGGAGTATGGCGTAGAATCATCTTGGACTGACTTGGGGAGAGTTGAGGAGAGTGGAGTGAGTATTGATAATTTTGAACCACTTGCTTTGTCTGAGGATGGTGATGTAATAGCTTTGGTTTCGGCGCACGAAAGCCACGGCGAAAGCCAGAGTTAAAAAAGGAACATCCTCAAGTGCCAGCTGAACGACATGAGCAAACTTATGGGAGATGATGACCAAACTTTAAGAAGCTTGATATATGAGCAAGACGTTGTTGCATACGAGGAATCGCTACTTACATTGCGATATCAATTTGTATGAGGATCAATTGGTCGTTTTTCTTTGAAACTCGCTATTAGCTAGCTCGTTGATCCACAGGTAATCATTGTTGATTTGATTTTACAAGAGAACGAGTTTGTTTGTTAAGATGTTTCTCTATAAATTGGTTCAAATCATTTCTCTATATTCTGTAATTCTGGTTGTAAAGATAATGCATTGGTTCAAATGTTTATATGGTTCTACCAACTATTGATTGATTGAATTCAAGTCAGTTGGAATCAACAGATACCTTTAACTTCTCCCTAGCTCGTTTTATTAAGATCAAAGTTGTTTCTCCAATGATTTTACTTTCTTTTTCACTTGTTTAATTAAGATCAAAGTGGAAAATTAATCATTACGAAATTTGGATCATTTGATCATTTGTATTAGTCCGAAAAAAAAGTTGCGTTGCATAATAAAAAAAAACAGAGGAGAGCAGATCAAACTGCAGTTGCTTATGAAAAAAAGTACAAACTGCAGTCAGAAAAACATAGGGTTTAGGAGTCGGAAAGAGGGCTAACAATACAGCGGTCGTGGCGAACATGACAATTTCAGGATTTCCCGTAGACATGGCAGGGGAGCTGCTCAAAATCCTACCTGTGAAATCAGTGGTGCGGTTCAGCATGACTGATCCTCTGTTTACTGATTTGCATCGCCGTCCAATTCCTGGATTATTGCTTTATTTTAAGGAACCTAATGCTTGATTTTTAGTTTTCTTGAAGATCCTTGATACGGATAATGGAAAAAAGGTTGGAGAGTTCTAATGGTCGGGTGGGTACATGAATCAAACGAGATATCGTACAGTTTGTTCCTACGCTTGAAGTGCACAGTAAGTACACAACTGACACATCTCTTTTCCAGCGAAGTAATTTGACTGCATTTAAAACTGCAGCTTTGTTTTAGTGTACAAAAGTTCTTATGTTTGATTGTTGTGAAAGCTACTCACGATGGGTTTCATCCATCTTTGAATAGGTGGACAGTTCTCTGTAGTTCAAGCTCTTCTGCAAGAGCTTCCTGGACAGTTTCTGACCTACATGCAGTGTAGAGATATCAAACCATTTGCTCCGCATTCAGGTCAGCATAATAGTATTCTGTTGCGGTGCCAAGTATATCTTACACTTACAGTACAGGTGACTGCTCATGAATATATCAAGAAATTGTCGGCATAGACTTGACTGAACTCTAGTTGTTAAAGTTTCAGATTCGGATTCGGATTCGGATTCGGATTTAGAATGTTGTTCAGATTATCTGCAACTATATGAAACCTCAGGATATATGTATGCAATTTCTTTCTATTGGTCTTAAAGTATATTTTATAGGAGCTACATCGTCCAATCTTAGTTCCTCGACATAGATATAACTGATACATCAACACCATCCTTTCTGCTGAAAAAGCTAAAGAGTTACTGTTATATATATATATATATATCCAATAACTAAAGATTGGTCATTAATCAAAAGACATACTATATATCTGCAAGTAGTTCATATTTGCCAGTAATTCATACTTACTCTTGACAATCATAAACTAATCAAAGCAAGTAACAGAAACACAGAGCTTCTTCACCATTTCCATCCCCTGAACAGTGTGAGAATAAATGGAATCGGCATCGCCAAATTATTCATGAAAATGAAATGTCAAATATCCTGCGGTTCAGCTTCAAACTGTTGAGGAGTTCTGCAATATTCATAAACCATTAAGCAATCAATGGCTTGTACTTATTATTATAAAAATAACACTAATGATAAAATAAAAAAAGAAGATGAGGATGAATCCATGCGAACCATTTCTTTGTACAACTGTCGTAGGGTGGAGTTAAGGTCACGTTCCCAACGCCCCTCCTCTTGCTTGTTGTCACCTTCTTTCTTGACCCAAACCCCACTTAACATTGGTGTGCTCAAAAACACTCCCTGACAGAAAAACTCCATCTTGGGACACTCTGCTGCAATTATCCAAACCAAAGATGGGAACTTGAAGTTGCAATTTGTTGCGGAATAGAAACTGGTAAGGCTTGCCAAAGATTGCAGTGTCAAGTGTTCCAATTTGGGGAAAACAATATTATCCTCAATATTGCTAGTAGCTTCATCTCCATGATCATCACTTGCTACAATCTCCACCAACGAATTACATTCTCCTATCCGCATCCCAGTGAGCTGCACTAGGCTTTTTGCAGTAGTGGATGACGCTAGTAACTTTACGAGCTTCTTGCATCCCCACACATCCAAATATGTTAGATTTGGGAACAAAGCATTAGAAGGTGCTAAATTGATCAGATAGTTACAATTCCAAACTTCTAGACACTCAAGATTTTGAAGAATCCGATCCAACTCATCAAACTCTCCATCCCAAATATGTGCCATCTCATTCAAATACTCTATTCGCAAATGTGGTATGCGTGCAAGAGTCTTTACATTTGCTTCATCAGCCAAAAGTTCAGATGGGAATAGTTGTTTGAAACTAGAACACCAAACAATAAGTAGGTGCAAATTTGGGAATCTTTGGACGAGTTCAATAGGAAAAACTTGAGAATCATCGTGAAAACATCGCAGGCCAATCACTTTTACTTTGTCAGCCAAAAATAAGCTAGCTTTATTATATATCATCTCCATATCCATACTCCTTAGGGTAACTTTCTCCAAGTTCGGCATAATCTGCAAATAAATCAAACAATCATGCCATATACAATTTCAGTGAGTAGCTCAAATCCACTATTTATTTTAGAAAATTGGAAGTGTTGAAAAGCATTGGATGTTGTGGTAAAATAGACATAGGGTGGGTCCATACCTTAGTAAAGGATAAAAAGGGTTGTTGATTAACTTGGGTATGAAGTTGTTCCTGATCTTTACAATCTTCAACTCGAATGCTTTGAAAGTTGGGACCAAACAAATCGATCTTGTCACAATGATATATGCTTAAACTATTCAGAATTGGCCATTCCGAAGTATGAGATCTTGGATAAAATCTCTGGAGTTCTGGTGATCTCCAGAGCTGCAAAATGGTCATATTCGGGAACACAAACTTAGGTGGGAAAATGTCTTCCTTACCTGAAACAATTTCCTCCATCCCTTTACAAATATCTATTATAAGCTCATCAAGTTGATGAAGACCCAAAGCAACAGAGATTGGGAAAAGACTTGTTAGACTTGGGCATTCTTTGACGCTCACTGAACGAAGGTTTAGAAAAGAAACGAGTCCATGAGGATCCTCATTCCACAAGTGCTTCAACTTTCGAAGCTTTGATATATGCAAAGTTTTCAATTGAGTTTCTTGCTTTTCACTGCACAACTTGTTTTCACTCATCAGCGTTTTAACATCAAATACTTCTATTAGTGACTCACATTCAGAGATGATCAGACTCTCTAGATTCAAGGCTTTGCTCACCATTCCTGACGAGAAAACACTCAACAAAGCATTTCCTTTCTCTATCCCAAGTGTCTTCAATTTGAAAAAGGAGCTAGGATGGAGTTTATCTCCCCATATCATCTTTAATCCATCCATCTCTGTAATTTTAAGTTCCTTCAGATTAGGGAATGCAACCTGTACGTGATAATTTGATAGGTTATAAGGTAGTATTTATAAGATCATAGATTTTTTTTTCAAAACAAAACCACCGTGATCGAAATAGTGAATAAATTAGAAGTTCACAGACCACTAATTATAACAAGACAAGAAAAAATACCAATTGTGGAAAAAATTAAGATCTTTAGCAGTATAATAGAATGAACTATGAACCAACCAACCATAGCACCCAACAACTTGGAGATGTGCATGTGATGTGGTGTCAATGGTGGAGATAAGGGTGAATCTGACGATTAAGGTGTTCGATTGAGTGGATGGTGGTGTGGATCTATGACAGGCGACAATAATGGATGATTGGGTGATGGAAGAGGAAGTGAATACGGTGGAGATGGAGTTCTGTAGATGGGGGTGGATGTTTGGCAGTGGAATAGTGTTGATGTTTGTCACTGTATATAAAGAACCTAGAAGGATATGCTTTAATAATTTAATTTCACATAAAGGCACGTAAAACAGGCATATAGATTTCCTAGTAATAATTTATAAAGGAAGGGTGTTGTTGGGTGTTTGGGAGCTGACCTTGTCGTTGAACAAAGCTTTGGTACCAATCGTTTTTTTATTTTCTCCAATGATGCTCACTTGTTTCTCTTTTCTCGATGTGGAAGTGAATGTCTCCATTTTCGGGCAATTAATGATAGTAATCTTTTCCAAGTAAGGAGAGTCAAGAAAGCCATTCCCGGAATAAAAACTTGACAGACAATGCAAAGACTCAAGAAGAAGAGAACTCAGTTGTGGGAATATCAGGATATTATCATCCCCCATTAATCCCTCTTCCTTCTCTTTGTTGAGGATGATTGCTTCCATACGAGCACAGCTTTTCACTTGTATCTTTTGGATATGAACAAGACACGAAACCATTGATGTAGTAAATACATACCTCAAGCTGCTACAATTGCAAATATCCATCAAAGTAAGGTTTTTGAAGTCCAGTACCCCCTCAAGATTCTCAGGACACACGTGCATTAAACTCGGCAAATCAACCAAGTAAAACTCCCTTAACTCTGATAAACTAAGCCCAACGTTTTCACCAACATTATCATTTGTCGATTCTAACTCCTTTGAACCATCAAATACTTCTTCTAAAGAGTTGCTGTTTGTTACACGCAGCTCTTCCAAATTGTTCAGGGACCTTAGCAAGCTAGATGATATAACATATGTGACAAAAGTACACTCGTCCACCTCAAGAAATCTCAAGGCACTATAGAGCTCTGCAAGGAGTTTATCATGCCACGTGTCTTGAAACACAGGATAACTTGAGAGTCTCAACCTTTGATGGGATAAAACCTAAAAAGTTGCGGATGTTCAGACAAGGTACGTAGTTATTAAAGAAAGAAAAAAGGGAAGTTGATGAATCAATATACAAACCGTTTCTATGTAAAACTGTCTCACGGTGGAATTAAGGTCGCCCTCCCAACGCAATTCTTCCTCCTCTTCATCTTCTGCCTTCACCCGTAGACGAATAAGCATTGGTGTGCTCAAGGCTCCCTGACAAAAAAGCTTCATCTTGGGACACTCCGCCACAATTATTGTAACCAAAGATGGAAACATAAAGTTGCAATCAGCTGCAAAACAGAAGCTGGTAAGGCTTGCCAAAGATTGCAGTGTCAGGCGTTTCAATTTGGGAAAAACAATAGTATCCTTAATATTGCTAGTAGCTTCATCTCCGTGATCACTTGCTACAATCTCTGTCAACAAATCACATTCACTTATCCGCATCTCAGTGAGTTCTGCAAGGCTTTTTGTAGTACTAGATGATGTGATTAATTGTACTAGTTGTTTGCACTCGGTAACCGCCAAATATGTTAGATTTGGGAACAAAGCATTGGAAGGTGCTAAATTAATCAGATGGTTACATAATCTAACATCTAGATACTCAAGATTTTGAAGAATCCGATCCAACTCATCAAACTCTCCATCCCAAATATGTGTCATCTCATTCAAAGTCTCTATTCGCAAATGTGGTATGCGTGCAAGAGTCTTTACATTTGCTTCATCAGCCAAAAGTTCAGATGGGAATAGTTGTTTGAAACCAGAACACGAAACAACAAGCTTGTTCAAATTTTGGAATCTTTGGAGGAATTCAATAGGGAAAACTTGGGAATCATCGTGAAAACATCTCAGGCAAATCACTTTTACTTTGTCTACCAAATATAAGCTAGCTTTATTATATATCATCTCCATATCCATATTCCTTATGGAAACTTCCTCCAAGTTCGGCATAATCTGCAAATCAATGCAACAGTCATGACATATACAATTTCAGTGTGTAGCTCAAATCAACTATTTATTTTAGAAAATTGGAAGTGTTGAAAAAGCATTAGATGTCGTGGTAAAATAGACATACGGTGGGTCCATACCTTGGTGAAGGATAAAAAGGGTTGTTGATTAACTTGGGTATGAAGTTGTTCGTGATCTTTAGAATCTTCAACTCGAATGCTTTGAAAGTTGAGACCAAACAAATCGATCTTGTCACAATGATATATGCTTAAAGTATTCAGAATTGGCCATTCTGAAGTATGAGAACCTGGATAAAATCTCTGGAGTTCTGGTGATCTCCATAACTTCAAAAAGGTCACATTGGAAAACACAAACTTCGGTGGGAAAATGTCTTCCTTACCTGAAACAATTTCCTCCATCCCTTTACAAACATCTATTATAAGCTCATCAAGTTGATGAAGACCCAGGGCAACAGAGATTGGGAAAAGACTTGTTAGACTTGGGCATTCTTTGACGCTCACTGAACGAAGGTTTAGAAAAGAAACGAGTCCATGAGGATCCTCATTCCACAAGTGCTTCAACTTTCGAAGCTTTGATATATGCAAAGTTTTCAATTGAGTTTCTTGCTTTTCACTGCACAACTTGTTTTCACTCATCAGCGTTTTAACATCAAATACTTCTATTAGTGATTCACATTCAGAGATGATTAGACTCTCTAGATTCAAGGCTCTACTCACCATTCCTGATGAGAAAACACTCAACAAAGCACTTCCTTTCTCTATCCCAAGTGTCTTTAATTGAAAAAAGGAGCTAGGATGGAGTTTATCTCCCCATATCATCTTTAATCCATCCATCTCTGTAATTTTAAGTTCCTTCAGATTAGGGAATGCAACCTGTACGTGGTAATTTGATAGGTTATAAGGTAGTATTTATAAGATCATAGATTTTTTTTTCCAAACAAAACCACAGTCATCGAAATTGTGAATAAATTAGTTCACAGACCACTAATTATAAAAGGACAAAAAAATTACCAATTGTCGAAAAAATTAAGATCTTTAGCAGTATAATAGAATGAACCAGCTATAGCTCCCAACAACTTGGAGATTACTCAATCAGTGTTGAAATTGAAGATCCGAAATACAACCCCGTTAGTTTCAATCTAAAATGCTAACATACTAAAACTTGAAAAAGAACTCGTTTTCATCTTGCCTTTCACCCAATTAATCCCAAACCACAACTCTGAAGAAAGGACCAAATTAAATGTGATTCCATACAACAGAAAAAAGACGATTGATTGGTTCTAGTAAAACTTTTTTTCAAGTTTTCGGCTGAAGAGTTGGAAAATTAAATAAGTGCCTATTGCATACCTTTTCGTCAAAGAGTGCTACATTCCCTTCCATACCAGTAAATGTACGTAGCTCAGGGCAATCTTGTATGCACAAATGTGCCAAGGAGGGGAATTCAATTAAGTTGGAAATATTGCAGAATCTTCTTAGGTTCGGAAGAGATTTCAACTGAATGATGTTTAGATTAGGGAACGAAATGCTCTCTCCCGATATTATTTCTTCTGGAGTACCTGTAAAAACTATTTCTTTCATGGACTCGCAATCACTTACCTCAAGCCTTTTGAGTTGTGCAAGACTTTTAACCATTGAGGAGATAAACAAATAGGTTATCGTATCGCAGCCATCTAAGATCAAGCTTTGTAAGTTCTGAAAACAAGAAAACCAACTCTCTGCTGCAGTTGCAAGTGGGTCGACGTCCCATATCTTCTCAACTCTGATCCGCGATAATTTCAACTCTTCCAATTTGCGAAATGTAATCTGCATCAAGCCATTTTTTTTCCATCTCAATGGACAAACACTTTCAACTAGCCTTGCCAATTAAGTTTGCATTTAATTTCTTAAAATGTAAAAAAGAAATAAACCATATATAGAAGGGAATAGGGATACCGACCTTTTTAAGGAGAAGAGGATTAGGAGTGGTAAGCTTGTTCTCTTGATTCATAATTTCATCGAATGCCACTTCTCCTAGTGCACAATGTTGCTGATCCTTTTTTGTCCTAGCAGCTGGTGAAGCAATTATTGGGTTGGTGATAAGGTTGGAATAAAAGGTTATGAGATGAGGCAGATCCCGCAGTGTCAGTGCTCGAAGTTCGGTGAAGTCAACATCTCCATGATCCTGGTAGTCAGTTCTATAACTTTGATCACTTTCTTGAGAAACAATGGTTTCCATATTTCTGCACTCGATTACTTCAATCTCTTTCAAGCATAATAGGCCTCTTGCCAAGCTTGATAAGAAGAGATTCGTGAGTCCATTACATCTCTGCACCTTTATTACGCTCAAGTTTTTAAATGGGAGCTGGCCACCGCCACCACCACGACAAATGATCTTCTGCAACGTTGTCAAATTTTGAAGAACCAAAGACTCCAACTTTGGAAAAACAACACAACTGGAAATGGAGTTTACAATGTATTGAATTTGAACTCCTTTTTGAACATTGAGATGCTTCATGTGAGGAAAACCTTGAGAGTCCAATTCGCAGAGACTTTCAAAACCATTTAGTTGTTGCAAGTACACATCCTCAGCTCTTCCCATCAACGCTTTAATTCCTCCATATCCCAACTGATTAGGGCTTTCTGCGAGCTTGAGTTTCAAGGTTCGTGAAGTTCTATAATCATGGTCCCTCCAATCCAACGCCTCTCCAGTAAGTATTCTGAATCTTTCTAACTTTTCAAAGGCGAACAAGTCTTTGGGAAACATCTCTGCATGAGGAATGTGAATGTGTAGGCTGATCAGGTTGGGCAGATTCTTCAATTCCCCTAGGCTAGCGTTCTTAAATATTGCATTAGTACTGCTGCTGCTGTATCCTTCTTTCTCCCAATAATTGAAGCTGTTTTTCATGCACAATTCCTCTAACGAGGTCAACTTGGACAGCACATGATCTGATGCAATCTCCTTCAATTTTGAGCAATTATTCAAATCCAGAAGTTTCAACTGACCCAGATTCCCAATTTCATTTGGGAGCCGAAGGATAGAAGAGCCGTGAAGGCTGAGAACTTGTAACATTGGTAGCTCTCCAATTATAGCAATGTTATCCAATTCACAGAAATCAAGACACAGTGTTTGAAGCTTTACAAGAGCGTTAAGTGACGAAGGCAGTACTGGTGAAAGAGAGATGCTCGTGAGATCCATGAGCTTCAGTCTTTTCATTTCTACAAAAAACTTGTCTGGGATTTCTAGTGAGTGATCATCCTGCTTCCTAAACATTAGAAATGACGCAAGCTTTGGGCCATGAAATGATGCAGTAAGCTCCTGAGGGAGATGACAGTAGCGTAAGGCAACTGCTTCAAGATCGTCGTCACCAGGCCATTCTTCTAGTTTATTACCCTTAGGGATAGTGAGCATATGATGGTCTCTGCCCCCAACAAAGACTGCAAACTTGTGGACAATATCATGCATTCTCACTTCTGCTTCCTCATTGTTGCCAACATCTTGCAGCAACCCATAGGCTTTGAGGTCATTGAGGCATTTGTGTAGTCTATCTCTTGCTTGTTCTAATCTCCTGCACCCTTTGAATAGACTCAACCCCGCTGTATATTTCAACAAGTCAGTGAAGAAAGTGGAGTAAGGATCCAATTGCCCAAAAAGTCGGAACAACGACTTTAGCTCGTCACTTTTCAGATAATTATAGCTCAACTCTATCTTCAAGTAAACTTCATCACTATGAACAAACTCAACACTATCAATCATTTCCAGTTGTCGCAACGCATCCCTCCAACTGAACAAATCCTCATTCCTTAACGCCTTGGCAACAATCACAAGTAGAATGGGCAAGCCTGCAACATATAGATAAAATTAATACAAACTATTGATTAATACAAGTATGAAATCAATACAAATTTATTCCGTTCATTTCATTTTTTAATTGGCGAAAAGATAAAAAACAACCCTGAACTTTAATGTTTTATTTAAGTGGAACCCTGAACTATCAAGTTGTTTAATTGCAACCCTGAACTTGTGCACTTTTGTCATTTTGTAACTGAAATCCGATGTGGCACCGTTATGTGTCATGTCAGCTACTATTCACGATGCCACGTCAGTGTGTCACATCACTTTTCAGGACACGTCAGTTTCCAAAATGACATAAAACAACTTTGAACTTTAATGTTTTGATTAATCGCAACCCTTAACTTTATTTTTTTATTTAATTACCCCCCTGATCATCGCTGACGTGGCGTCGTGATAGTGGCTGACACAGCACATAACGGTGCCACATCGAATTTCAGTTACGGTAGGGGGTAAAATGACAAAAGTGCACAAGTTCAGGGTTGCATTTAAACAACTTGATAGTTCAGGGTTCCACTTAAATAAAACATTAAAGTTCAGGGTTGTTTTTTATCATTTTGCCTTTTTTAATTATTACACTCAGTTAGCATAAATATTGCACTCTTTTAGTCTAGGTAAGAAGTTGTAATGGACAGTTAAAATGGATATATAAAATAAGTAACATGATAATAAAAAGAAGCCAATAACAATGGCTTATAATTTAATTTTTGAGCTAATTAAGAAAACGTTTGTTTAATTTTATTGATCTAGTCACTAGATGACCATTGGGCATCGATTCAGTTTTGAACCATTAAGAATGAGTATCATGGTTGATACAACCCTTATTAAAAAAAATAACATTTTAAATTAAATATCGCATCACTAATTAATCATTAAATTTATTTAATATTATATATTTTATAATTATAAAATAATTAATTAATCATTAATTAAATTTATTCAACTATATTATAACTCAAACAACAAGTACCGTCCAAGTAATGAGGCGAGTATTAGTACCGGAACATCTTTCAGCGACTTGCTTAGCAATTGAAAGGTAGTCTTGAGGGATACCCGCCGTCGTCATCCTCCATGTTTTTTGAAACAAATTCCATGCGTCGTAGTAAGATAAGATCTGAAGTTCGAAGTTGCAGGTGGAACCCATTACATTTTTCAACAAGCTTTCACTTCTAGATGTCATCAATATCTTGGGATACCAAGTCTGAAAGCTCTTTTGGTGAGGATCGGCTTCCTTGCCGACTCCGACTCCGACTCCGACATCCTTCACCTGATCAAGTCGATTGCGGAAAGGGATTCCAATACGGTTGAACTCCAGTGTTTCCCAAATATCATCCAAAACAATGAGGAGTTTTTCTCTTTTTTCTAGTTTCTCCATTAACTGACGAGCCCGTTCCTTATCTGTACTAGCATCGAATTTGATTCTGAGCTGATCTGCAATTTCTTGCTGAATCTTATTCAAGTCCGGTTTCTGCGACACATGTGCCATCACCACGTGCTTGAAAGTACCGTCTTTATAGAGCTGCTCAGAAACTTTCTCCACGAGTGTGGTTTTCCCCAAGCCAGCCATCCCATGTACCCCGACCATGTGCACGTTCGGATTCTTTAGGGCCGCAGCGATGCCGTTTGAAACTATTTCTCTCGATTTGAAAGCATCAAAGTCAGGGCTGGGTTTGATCGCTAAAGAATGCGAGTAATCAATACCCGCAACCCTGGCAAAAGTTTTTGCCTCCTCCCGTAGTTCAACTGCCTTTTCTTTTGCTGTTATGGACTTTTTGCTTGCCAGATAGCAGGCCCACAAATTGGGGCGCAAATCCATGAGACACGTCGACGATGCCGAACGATCCTCGTCTCCGATAATTCTGGAAGCCTCCTTGTCCAGAGAAGTTGCCTTTGCCTGCCATCCTTTGACAACAGGGTCCACCAGTGACTCCCCTCTGTTATCAGCCTCTTTAATTTTTTCTTCAATGGATTTTATTTCATCACTCAGATCCTTAACAACATTTCTCAGCTCCTCAACATTGCTGCTATAGTTCCACAGATGACCAAGCTCGCTCTGAATACGCTCCCCAATTCCCCCAAGAATACTGTTAGCAATGCCAGCAATGCACGGAAGAACCATATTAGCCGTCTCTCTGTTTTTTTTCTTTTTTTTTTCTTTTTTGAAAGAGAAATCAGAATTTGGGTGTGAATTCAAACAATAAAACTATGGAAAGGAAGAGCGAGAGAAAATTAAGTAAAGGAACCGGGGAAGGCTTTTGCTCTTTGCGTAGCACAAACGCAGAACGAAGGAAGTAGGAAAGGAAAGCTCAAGAAAACTCACTCAGCTGTTCTACCTCCCAAGATATAAAACAGGTGTTAGGATTAAAAAACTCTCAAAAATGATCTCAGATTCACAATAATTAGCTTTCAGTCAACGGTTTTTTGTTGTCAACGGTTTTTATTGTAACTTTAAACCCGCAATTGCCAAAAAATTCCTGAAAATTGTTGCTCGTGGCAGCTATCGTTTTACTATTGGTTATTAATTTTCTAGCAATTAATGTAATATCAATTCTATTAAATCACTCCTCCAATTTCCTAAAAAAGAATATAAACACACTCACTCCGTTTGTCAGCTACCGTTAGCGGCTAAACACCTGCGGAATCACGCGTGTGAAACCATTTTATGGATTTGTTGTTGCCTAGCATAAAATAACACAACTGATTTTCTCCATCTTAATATATAGTACTCCCTCCATGTTTTAAAGAATGACGTTTACTGTTCCGACGCGCATTTCAATGCGGCCGGATAACTCACTATATGACCCCAAAAAATTTCGTGTTTTTTTTCGAACGTACGTTAATCCTTAACGTACTTCCGAGAAAAAATTAGGAGCAAAATTATCTTAAATAGTGAGTCATTCTGCCACATTGAAATACGTGTCAGAATAGTAAAAGTCATTCTTTTGTGAATGAAGGGAGTATATTTTAGTTGTGTCTATCCTTATCATAAAAATTTATAGTATTTCTTCGTTTATTATAGTTGTGTCTAACCTTATCATAAATACTTATCATAATTACATAAAATATCACACACTTCATTTATTCTCTTTTTTAAAAGGTATAAAAAATCAATTTTTTTTATTAGAAAATATAAAATGATAAGTAAATTAGAATATTCTGTTTTCCTCTACAGAAGCAAACAATTCAGAATGAAATGAGTATTTTTTAATCGTTGATATTGATAATGCAACTTAATCAAGTGGAAAAAAAAGGATTATAGATAAAGGAGATTTTATATATAAAAAAATTGAGTGTAAATTATTAAGTGTAAATTATTCTAACCCAAATAGACCCGGGCATAATATTATATATAAAAAAATAAAAAAATAAATAAAGTGAGCCACATGTTTGTATTAAATATTCGAAAAATATTCTATGTTTGCAATTGAGTCAAATAAAATTTCACGCTTGTCATTTTTAACGGATCACACATTAATTTCAAAATTACCTTAAAAAAGATTTGGTTGAAGTAAAAAATTTTAAGACAATTTTGAAATTAGGGTGTGATATGTTAAAATTGACAAGCTGAGATTTTATTTAATTCAATTATAAACATTGAGTATTTTTCAAACATGGTCGAGTGATTTTATGCCTTTATTCTCATTTAATTCACGAAGGATTTAATTAAAATGGGGCTGTTATCCTCATATTTTACTTAAAGACATAAATACCCTTATCATGTCTTATGGATCACCCTTCTAATTATTGCACCTTATGGAGTTATGTTATGAACTACTCCCTCCTGCTTTTAATAATTATCTCTTTACTATTTGCACGTATATTAAGGAAATCGGATGACTCACTATTTGAGATAATTTTTGCCCGAATTTTTTTTCGGACGTACGTTAAGGCTTTAGGTACGTTGAAAAAAAAGTACAGAATTTTTCGGGGTCAAATAGTACGTCATTCGGCTCCCTCGATATGCGTGCATGAACAGTGGGCGACAACTATTTGATGCAGGAGGGAGTATTCAACATTAATGACATCGATTGCGGAAATTTCCAATTAATTATGAGAGTGACATTTAAACAATAAGTACTGAGTATAATTTATAAATATTGATTACTAATAAATGCATTCAAGACTTTCCAAATTAATGCCACTTTTTTTACAACAAGTGTCTAATATTAACATTAGGGGTGGCAATATGGGACATGTCCATATACCCGTCCCGTCCGTCCAAATTTAGACGGGATATGGACAATAATTTTAGTCCCATTTAATAAATTGGACGGGTCAGACCCGTCCCGCTATGTACACGGACAGACGGGACAAACTCGACGGGTTCCCGTCCGTCCATTTAAAAAAAAAATTATTTAATTTAAAATTTTAATTAATTTCAACAACTCTGATTTCTCTAATCCACACCCACCACATTTTGACAAACCCACCGCCCTAAATCTCCCCCTCTCTCAGTCGCGCCACCACCTCCTCCTCCTCCACCTCCTCCACCTCCCACTGCCACCTGTATTACCACCTCCCATTGCAGATCCGATCGCAATCAGCTTTCACGACCTCGCTCGCTCCTTCTCTCCTCTCTTCTTTCTGTGCAGATCCGATTGCAATCGCGTAAAAGGTATCATCCTCAAACCTTCTTCTCTGTTTTGCTTGAATGGGTTTGCTGCTGTGTATGTGTTGTTGATTGTCCATTCCCCCCACCCTGAAATCAATTTAGTAGATTGAGAAATGCAAATGCACACGAGAGAGATTTTTCTCTTCTAATCCTGATATGTAAAGCACGTTCTTGACTGGGTCAAAAGCTGTGGCTGGGAAATAATTTTTCTCTATTCTTACCCTCTCTTTAATTAAGTACTCATCTCTTTTTCTTTTTACTAGTTGTACTTTGCTGACTTTTGGTTTAATTTGAGAGTGCAATGTAATGAGCTTGATTAATGGCTCGATGAGTGTGGTTTCTGGTGTGGATTAATGATGATGGGCTCACTTTATGGGTATAACACGTTGATTGCATTTCTTTTCTGAAAGATATTTGAGGAATTAGGAGCTGTTCTTAGAAAATGATCTGTAATTTGTTTTTTTTCTTCTTTCAAATTGTTTGTAATCTGGATTTATGATAGGATTTTTTTTTTTTTTAGTTTCTATGCAACTGATCCTGGAAGCGGAGGGAAAGCCTCGCATTGGAGAGAAAACCTCTTGTTGCTTATATTGAATCTGTTTGCTGTCATTAACGGTCATTTAACTAGGTAGATGATAGGTCTGGTTAATGGTTGACCCCTTTGTTGGCACTTAGCCGAGCAAAAAGAACTTGGTCGTTTTGTCGATACTTATTCTAATTACTGATATAGATTAAAGAAGTATAGAATGAAGATTGAGGATGACTAGGCTTTGCATCAAAGGAAATAATTCAGTTGGTTTAGGGATTTAAGTAAAGGATTATTCGATGAGGCAATGCGGCTTTTGTCAGTCTGCATCTATGAATGTCATCTATCATTTTTTTTGTTCTGATAAAACAAATGTTTGGGTTCAGGGCTAGTGAACTTTCTCTATCCTTTGATACTCCCAACTAAGTTTTACTTACTCTTTGCTTTTTTCTTCTGTATAACGTGTTTTTGAGTTTTGATTATCCACTTGTTTCTTTCTTGGGCCTAAAATATTAAAATTGTGTCTTGATCATTCAGTGGCTACTCCACTGCAATTGTAGTTGTTGCTACCCCCTTCTGAAATTGTTGTTGCCACTGTTTTATGGATTATTATATAAACAAATAAAGGGGTGATCACTCCTTTAATTACCTCTAGCTAGCTAATTAAGTGTTTCTCTTCTCATAGTACAGTAGAGATAATTGCCATCATTTTACCATTCAACAACTTATATTCTCCAAGATCTGGTTGCTTGCTAACCTCAACAGCTAAATCTATCAACAAACTATAATGTTTTAGGAGCAGTAAAAGATGAATTAAAATTTTAGGATGAGACTGTTATATTTGCAGGAACTGTTACATTTATACAACAATAAAGTTCATTTTGTTGATTTGCTGTTTGATTTTAAGAGGGAAGGATAATACTCCTAGTTAATTAATCATTCTATTAACTTTCTGTATTAGCTTTCTGTATTTTTTTTTGTTGTTGTTGCTGCTTCTGGAGTGGTATACCTATTTTTGTGTGTTCTTATTAGTTTTCTAATGTAGATGGAAGATGAAAGTACAACTTTGGAAACTAATAGGAACGCTCAAAGTTTGGAAGAAGAAAATCTTCCTTCTTCGGGCAAAAGAAAAAGGAGCTTAACTTCTGCATCTGAGCTTGAGCAGTATTTGGATGAATCAAATATGGATAGAAAAATAAACTTGGATATTTTAGCTTTTTGGAAAGCTAATCAATTTCGATATCCTCATGTCGCTTCGATGGCACGCGATATTCTTAGCATACCAATTTCAACTGTAGCTTCCGAGAGTGCCTTTAGCACGGGTGGAAGAGTGCTCGACCAATATCGAAGCGTGCTTAAACTGGAAACTGTTGAAGCGTTGGTTTGTACTAGAGATTAGATATATGGGTCGGAAGGTAAATTACTTAACATTTCCTTATTTGGTTTAAACATTATGATACATTTTGCTTTGTTGTTATACGTTATGATACATTTTGATACATTTTACTTTGTTGTTTATATGCATAGATATGGAAAAACAAAGCAAGTTATTTGAGGAGCTTACCCGTAATGTGTTGATTATGGAACATGAAGAGAATGATGAGGGAAGTTCTAATTCCATCAACGATATGACATGATACAAGATGGTAAATGAAATTGATATTTTTGGCCTTGTGATGTCATTAGTTACTAATTTTTGTTTGGAGTAATTTTTTTTTATGGGGCCTTGTGTTTACTGCTACGCCCGAGGTGAGGGTGGGAAGCCCCTCTACTGTCAAGAGAAAATGAATGGATTTATAGGAACTCAAGTCAACTACTAATAACATAGGTTATATTGCACTGGTAGTTTGCTTGAGAATGTTGTGAGAACGTCTGACAATGTTGGACAATTGAGGAGTTGCAAATATGATGAATGAAAATGAGAATCTGAGAGCTACCATTGAGGAGTTGAAGGTCTGTGGTTCTTAATCTTTTTCCAACCTTCCAATTTACTGTAGATTAGAAACTCTCTTCTATCAATATCTTATACAAGTTTTACACACCAATTTCTTTTGTCCATCCCTACCTATTCAGATTTATTTTCATATCTAGTGCATTGATGTGATGGGATTAGGCCAATGGTGAAGTAGTCTTTGCAATTAGCAATTGGTTTTGGCTTATTAAATCCTTGTAACAAAAAACAAATACGCACATAATGCATTATGTCACAATGATTTTCTGAATAGCTGCTTTATTGTAGTTGATGTCTTGTGTTATAAGATGTGGTGATGATATTTTTGGTTGCTTGTCACATATTTTAATTGAGAGTGGCATACTTTGTTACTCCTATCCATGTACTTTATACTTCTAGCAGTGGAACACGTGTGATATGAGAAGGTTCCGTTTCTTTTTCATTTTGATGTTTTTTTAGAAGAGAATGTTCAGTCATTCTCAGTGTGAACAGTGAAGAGATGCAACTTAAATTACTAATTCGATTCGAACAAAATCGGGTTTACTCATTTACATTTGCTGTTTGTTGGCTTTCCTTGTATTTTTAATTTTTGTGAAATTGATATGTCCAGTGTTTGTGATTTTTTTCCTCTCATGTTCCACTTGCAGTGTGCTGTCCCTTACAAGATTGGGATGCTAGCAGGAGGCACTGCTGGGGGTCAGGTCTACGTTTGGACATCAAGCTAGGGGAAACACCTTATGTATGTGTCTGTATTTGTCAATTAGCAACCTATGTGCACATCGTAGTCTGTAGTAGTATAGCTGTTTTTTCCTATTTTGTGAATTCCATGTGATCATCGGAGGAAATGATAACTGAAATAGAGTGAAATCAATGACTATGTCCAAGTATTTTTTTGCTCTAATTGGTGTATAATCTGGAATTTTTCTGCAGATTTTCTATTGTTTGCAGTTATGTTTGCTGCAATTTTTCTGCAGATTTTTTTGTACAAGTTTGCATATTAAAAAAAAATTCTGCAATTTTTCTGTGCAAATTTTCTGCAGATTTTTGTGCAAATTTTCTGCAGATTTTTCTGCAAATTCTGTACAAGTTTGCATATTAAAAAAAAAAATCTGCAAATTTTCGGCAGATTTTTTAGCAATTTTTTTGGAGGCTCATTTTTTTAAAAAATATCAAAAAAATATTAGTTGGACGGGACCGTCCAAACCCGGCTAATTTAGATAGACGGGATTGGTCCGTCCGTTTATTAAATGGACTTGAACAAGTCTGTCCGTTTATTAAATGGACAAATGCGATTGCACCATGGACGTCCGTCCGTCCCATATTGCCACCCCTAATTAATATATGAACGTCCAAGTCACCAAGACTTTCCAAATTAATGCCACTTTTTTTACAACAAGTGTCTAATATTAATATTAATATATGAACGTCCAAGTCACCAAGACTTTCCAAATTAATGCCACTTTTTTTACAACAAGTGTCTAATACTCCCTCCGTCCTTAAATAAGTGTCGCGCACGCATAACGACACTGGCCGGATGACTCACTATTTGACCTCAAAAAAATTCGTACTTTTTTTTGAAAGTACGTTAATCCTTAACGTACGTCCGAGAAAAAATTCGGGGTAAAATTATCTCAAATAGTGAGTCATCCGGCCAGTATCGTTATGCGTGCGCGACACTTATTTAAGGACGGAGGGAGTATTAATATATGAACGTCCAAGTCACCCACGTCACCAAGACTTTCCAAATTAATGCCACTTTTTTTACAACAAGTGTCTAATATTAATATATGAACGTCCACGTCACCACAGCGGCTGGAGATTATTGAGGTTCTTGGAAATTACTCTTCCCCCTACATAAATGACTTTTTCATTATTTTTATTTGTCCTTAAAAAATACTATTATTTTCATCATTTTGAATATATTGTTAAATTAAAATTAGTATTAATTGAACATAGTTAATAAAATAATTAAAAATAATTAACTAAAAAAATATATAAAATAATAATTAATCATTAATTATTGTTAAAAATTAATTAGGAGTATTTTTTTTTTGGATTTGAGGTAGTATTAACAGGTGGCTAAGTCTCACATACAAAAAAAAAAAAAAAAATGGAGGTTTGAAATTGGAATTGAATAGATTATCGGGTCGGTCAACTATGCCGGCGGACGTCCGCATTATACCCGTTGGATAATGGCTTGAGATCAGTGTCCTCCCCTTGCCATTTATCAACGCCTCTTTCTTTTCTTTTCTTTTCATTTTCCTTTTGTTTTTAAACGACTTTTCTTTATTTAGCTCCTATAAACATGGTCGTGAGAACTGGACCGGTCGGTCCGGCTGGGAAAACGGTCCAGTTTTAGACCGTTTTAGAATATTTTCCAGTTCTTTCGGCGGTTCAACATCCTTTCGTAATGCATTTTCAAAAAAACAGTCAGTCAAATGGAGTCTTTTTCATCAACTGCTGTCTGAAATCATGAGAGGAGTAGAAATGGAAACAGTTATATTTAGCTATTTACAGAACAGAATGGATTTTGCACGTGAAAAAATAAAACTGTCAGAGCCAGATCTGAAATTACTAAGAAAAATACTTAATAATTACATGCATAAACTGAAGTACCCTAAATCCAGAAGCTAAACAAACCTAACCTAGTAAGTGAAACAGAATTGACTCAATAGTAGTGAGCTGCTAGCATTTTAGCAGTACTCTTCTGGCCCTCTAAAGAGTCTTTATCATTTTTGTACCAGACAGATATGGCATGTACCTTTAGTGCTTTCTTCACATTTCCCTCCATGGTTCCGAAGGGCTCTCTCTGAGGAATCCTCAGCAAATATGAGATATCTTCCAGAGAACTCTACATGCAAAAATTATGATGGTCCGCAAATTGATTACCTTTCCAGTCTAAAAAGAAATGTAAAAAAATCAGGTTCTTAAAAACAACCTGTATGGTTTTCATGTTTGTGTTTTGCAGGGATAGATAGCCCTTCTTAAAGCAAGTTCCCCAGTACTTGGGACTTTGGTGTCTGGAGAATAGAGCACAGTTTCAGCTGGATAAATAGGCCAAGATTCCCAACCAACCAAAGGTAGCGGTGACGAAATTTGGACAAAAATAAGGATTGCAGCAACCAGATTTTTAAGTTTCTCCAGTCCATAATTGAAAGCAGGTGTGCAGAGATTAGTGGGAAACTCATCCTTGTAGGCAACTTCCAACATTACCGAACATCTATTTTATTAAAAGTACCTTGCAACGGGGAACATAAAGTTCAACACATAAACATGTCGATTTCGAAAAACAATATATAAATGTAATTGACTGGACATCAAATAATGAAAGGAGAAATACAAAGAAAGAAAGAAAAAGAAAACGTTGGAATACAACCACCTCTTTCCTCCAACACCATTAATTTTTTCCTCTCATTGGAGTATCTATAGAAACAGTATCATGGACTGTTTTTACTTGAACCGCATAAGATGTGATGCCATGTTATGCTAAACACTCTAATGAACAAAAAGTTAACTTTGGAAAGTTGACCAGAAATTGCAACAGGTTTAAGGTCAACAGATGCTACAGCGAACCCAGGTTTGGGTGAGAAAGCACCGTAAAATGAGGAATCATAGATCTCAAAATTAAATAGTTATTTTCTTATGCTTCTTAAAGTTTAAGAAGTCCTTCCATATGGCAAAATCTAAAGCACTATGTGACTTTGGGAAAATAGAAGAGGAAATACTTTCATGCTATTGATATTGGATTTCCTAGTCTTGCAGTCCTAACCATTACTGCCACCTTAACAATCATTCCACACCACTAGTCGTATTGCTACTGCAGTATAGCCACCATTGCCAGCCCTCTACCAACGACCACCATTGACATTTTGCTATGTTGGACTTCACACCTCTATGAACCCAAGTAGCGTTACTTAGTCTCACAAAATCACACCTGGGAACAATACTTTATTTTAGATAATAAATAAGAATTCATCACAATCGGCTTTTACTTGGTTAGGATAATCAGTTTCAAAGAGTTTATCTCGAAGTTTGAGTTTTTCTCAAGTTAGAGCTTCAAGTAAATGCAGTTATGGGAGTTGCACATTTCTATTTTCCCCATCTTTGAGTAATTGCAGCATGCATATTACTCGAGCCAGGCGACGACCGAGAAAGCAACCATCCTATAACTGTAAGTGACCAACCAAAACTTAGGGCTCAAAAGTTTCAATCAACTATAGTTCAAACTTGATGCACATTACCAACACAAAATTTAACATCAAACCCAGAACAGTTTTCCTTCCTAATGTTGTTGGGGGAAAAAATCACATTTTCCCCACCCAGGATCGAACACAATCAAAAAATACAGCAAGCAAACAAACAACACAAACACCGAGAATTTACGTGGAAAACCTCCAACGAGGAAAAACCACGGGACCAACTCCGAACAATCTTCACTAATAATAAATTATTAGTCTTACAATCACATCAGGATGCTCAACAGCATCCCTTTCACAATCTCTCAGGATGTTCAACAACATCCCTTTTACAATCTCTCTCAACTCAATCTCTCATCTAGATTGAGGAGACACAATCTAGAAAAATAAATACCTCACTGATTTATTTTTCTCTCAATCACACACAAGAAAAATACTCTCTATTTTTCTCTCTCTCGGATATTCAAGAATATCCCTCTCAATCACAGATCAGTTGCTCTTCGTTGCAACTGATCTCTCTCTAGCAGCTACATCGTTGCAACTCTGCTCACTCTTTCTTTTGCTGCTCTCTCTTCTCGGCTTCTTCTTCTCTTGCAGCAATGCAATGGGTATGTATATATAGAAAAGCAACTCTTGCTTTTCTAAAAGGATTGCCGTGAGACATGCCACAAAACATGGCCTCCACTTCAATTTGTCTCCTCCTCATTTCTTTCTTTGACATTTCCACGCACACACCTTTCACTTTTCTTGGTTTTGCTGCAGCCAAATTAATTGACTAACACATTCAATTAATTTGGTTTCCATCTCCTTTTTCCTTTCCAGCACACATGCACCAACCAATCTTTCCAAGACCAATTAATTAGGCTACCTAATTAATTCCAACTTTGCTGCACATCACACGGTCAACAAAAGCAACAAAGGGAAAAGTCTACAAATCCAACGCACATCAATTAATTGAATTGGCTCTTCAATTAATTGACTGTGTCCACTCCACACACACGTTTCACACTTTTTCATTTGAGCTGGACACCAACAATTCTCCCCCTCCAGCTCAAATCACGGGAAACATTACCAATATAATTTTTTTTTTCTTTAACCTCGGTTCAAACCAATCGGTAACCAATCTTCATACATCTACACTGCAACGATCTCCCCCTCGAATAAAGTACCACTAGGCCCACCATCTGGACCCGATAATCTCCCTCTCGAACGAAACTCTACACAGTCCTCAACAGGACCCACCGACTTCAAGTTCCTTTCGAAGATTTATCGTACTTTAAAATTCACCATCAAACTGAGTAAACCTACCAATTTGGCCCATCAACTTGCACGAAATATGGAATTCACCCATCATACTTCGAACTCAATCTATTGGCCCACCGTTTTAGCTCATCAGTTTGGAGATTCGCTGTGTGCTGCCACTGCACCAGACCTCGTGCACTAGGTCTGTGCCATCATCAACATACTCCCATCAATCCATCGGATCTACTCCGCAAGCTCATCGAACCTTCGGTTCCGATCAAAGCCCATCTCATAGGCCCAACCGGACCTTCAGCTCTACATGCCCAATCGAACCTTCGATTCCGATCAAAGCCCATCTCATAGGCCCAACCGGATCTTCAGCTCCGCATGCCCAATCGAACCTTCGATTCCGATCAAAGCCCATCTCATAGGCCCAAAAGGATCTTCAGCTCCGCATGCCCATCGAACCATCAGCTCCGCTACTAGTTGTTGGGGGAAAAAATCACATTTTCCCCGCCCAGGATCGAACACAATCAAAAAATACAGCAAGCAAACAAACAACACAAACACCGAGAATTTACGTGGAAAACCTCCAACGAGGAAAAACCACGGGACCAACTCCGAACAATCTTCACTAATAATAAATTATTAGTCTTACAATCACATCAGGATGCTCAACAGCATCCCTTTCACAATCTCTCAGGATGTTCAACAACATCCCTTTTACAATCTCTCTCAACTCAATCTCTCATCTAGATTGAGGAGACACAATCTAGAAAAATAAATACCTCACTGATTTATTTTTCTCTCAATCACACACAAGAAAAATACTCTCTATTTTTCTCTCTCTCGGATATTCAAGAATATCCCTCTCAATCACAGATCAGTTGCTCTTCGTTGCAACTGATCTCTCTCTAGCAGCTACATCGTTGCAACTCTGCTCACTCTTTCTTTTGCTGCTCTCTCTTCTCGGCTTCTTCTTCTCTTGCAGCAATGCAATGGGTATGTATATATAGAAAAGCAACTCTTACTTTTCTAAAAGGATTGCCGTGAGACATGCCACAAAACATGGCCTCCACTTCAATTTGTCTCCTCCTCATTTCTTTCTTTGACATTTCCACGCACACACCTTTCACTTTTCTTGGTTTTGCTGCAGCCAAATTAATTGACTAACACATTCAATTAATTTGGTTTCCATCTCCTTTTTCCTTTCCAGCACACATGCACCAACCAATCTTTCCAAGACCAATTAATTAGGCTACCTAATTAATTCCAACTTTGCTGCACATCACACGGTCAACAAAAGCAACAAAGGGAAAAGTCTACAAATCCAACGCACATCAATTAATTGAATTGGCTCTTCAATTAATTGACTGTGTCCACTCCACACACACGTTTCACACTTTTTCATTTGAGCTGGACACCAACACCTAAATCCTTCAATCAATCAAAAACAGATAAACAAAGATACTAAGAAAGCAATACAAAAACCAAACACAGGACCCATATTTTGTTTGAAGTATATTTCAAGCAGAGTAAAATTCGGACTCACCTGAAGTGCATGAGTGTACCGTTTGCGGAAACGGAGTTCTCTAACGATTCTTTGGAGCTCGAAGTCTTTGAAGTTCCTGCCTTCTTGAACCCACTGGTCAAGAACTGGTACCATACTGGTATTTGGGTCCCCAAGCGGGATGATTCTTGCAAAAAGGTCACTCTTGGATGGCTTTGTTTTTGCAGCTCCACGGAAAGTGGTTTTGACGATTCCATTTGCGGTGAAGCTCTGCGTCTTGCTCATGATTGTCGCTAGTTTTTTGGATGCCATTTTTGTGAAATGATGGTAGTATAACACAAGAGTGGGATTTGGGGATTTTTAAGGGTCTAGAGAGGTTTAAGGGCTTCTTGCCGGCCGGATGATCTTTTTTTAGGGATTTTAAATTTATTTGGGTGAAAAATCTTTCGCCTCGCTCAACTATTTAATTAATTTTTTTGTACAGGTGAGTGGGTTCGAACTTTGTATCTGAATATAAATGGATAATTTTACCGTCAATAAAAAAACTAATGAATTGCATTAATTGAATTATAAAAAAAATATATTTAAGTTTTAAAAAATAAAACATTTAATTTCTAATAGATTACTAAACTATTATTTTTATTACTTACTAATGAATTATTTAATTATAAAAAAAATTATATTTTACTCATAAAAATAGTCTAACTCATTATTTGATGTTGTAGTTCAATTAATTATTGCACATTTTTTGTGACGTAGGATATGAATTCGTTCTCTGATACTGTAATGACAATTAATAATATAACTTTTTTTTCCATTACTAAAGATATTACTAATAATTCAAAATTATTTAAGTATCTATTGATAGATAAAGAAAATTGAATTTCATTATTAACTTATTTTTATTTTTAATTTTATCTTAAAGTTCCTAAAGACTCTAATTTTCAATAAATATATATTAAGAAAAAAAAAGAAAAACAACCTAAGGTTGCATCTTTCTGGGTCCATCACTTCACCACACCTTCTTCCTCCATTCGGTACTCTTGTCATCTCCATCGTCTCTACCACTGTTGCTACTCAATTCCCATCACAATATAGCACAAGAAAGATATTATACCTGTGGAGCTCAAAAGAATCAAAGCTAAGAGAAAGCAAGTGAAGTAGTTAGTTGGGCTTCATGACTAGCTAACTCTTTTCTTTCTCTCTGGTTATAGAGATGACCAATACTGCATAGTTTGGGCCCTTATATATATGCATTTGCAGGCTAAGAAAGACAAAGTCCAAGTGGTTTTTTTTTTGCTTTTTGTCAGCGCATGTTCTTCTTCCTCTAAAGAAGTTTTCATTGATAATTCTGGGTTACAGCTTCAAATTGCATGTGGAAAATCAATTCCAGTTTTAATAAGAATTACGCGTTTCTACACGTCGTCGTCCTATATTGTGTACGGAAATTATGTACTTAGCAGTTAGCAACATGGGCAAGCAATTGCACGTGCTCGTGATGCTTTATGCTTTCTGCTTAAGCAAGAATATTGAGTTTTTATTACGAAAGAAAAATTAAAAAGATGAGAGTGAGGAAAGAGGAGAGAGACAAAACTAAGAAAAAAAATTTCAGGGAAGTTGAAAAAAATGCGGGTATTGTGCGGGTACCATACCCAATTGTACCCGCAATTATAAATGTGGGTATTATCCATACCCAAACCATACCTGCAATTACCCACTTAAACGGGTAATTACGGGTATGGTTATGGGTGGGTATGCGAGTATAGGTACTCATTGTCATCCATATTTCTCAGTGATTGTTTTCTCTCTCATCTAATTTCTTGTTGGTTGTTTTTTTTTTTTAAGGGAAATTTCTTGTTGGTTGTTAATTTGAACCAAAAAAAACCACATTGGATAGTTAAAAGAAGAGTAATTAAACTCTTAATCGAATAAGATTTTATAGAAAAATTATGAAAAAATATGAATTAAAATGGACAATATCATTTCATATGGAAAGACTTGTAGTTTCATTTATTCAACAAATAATTGCGGGGATGAGGGTGTGATGGGCTTGAAAAATGAGCTTTGTTGTAGGCGATAAGTGGTAAATTTATAGGGCCGGATTCGAAAATTGTGGGGAATCCAGAGGCGGAGCTACAACATAGGGTGGGGGTGGTCCCACCTAAAATTTTGAAAACTCTCATTTTAATCCTTGTATTTTACTTTTTCTATAAAAAAAATCCCTGCAAAATTAAAATATTCTTTTACATTCTTTAGTAATTTTACTTTTTATTCTTTATTCATTCAATTTGACCTCCCAATTATTTCTGTCCATCTTCACTTCGGGGGATATTTCTAAGTTAAATAGAAATTTGGTGGGCTACGCATTCTATGGGCCATGTTAGAGGACTATGTGATATTTGGTGGTGGGCTACACACTCGTGGTGGGCGGCTGTGCACTTGTGGTGGTGATCATAATTTTATTCATAACCTCATAACGCAACCCATGAATTTTCACCGAATTATTTTTATGTGATGGATCATAATGCATGATAGAAAATGTTCATGGTTGTATTCATAATCTCATCCATCACCTCATTAATCAACTCATGAACCTTTCGCTGGTAGCAATTTTTTTTTTTAAAAAATTGAAAAAAATTATTCGGACGAGATCCATCCAGACCAAATTCTTTTAGATGGAAGGGTCTGCTCCGGTCGTTTCTTAAATGAACTGGATTTAATATGTTCCGTTTATTTTTAGGTCTAAACGGGGTTCGTCCATTTGTCATCCCTAAAATTGATGGGCATGCATTTTGCGCCCATGAACCTTTCATTTTTCTGCTTATAATGTGAGAATAGACTTCATGATTTAGATTATGATTTACTGAAATATATTGAGATTTCACATGAAACTCTCATTTGCTTTTATGTGGATAATAATATTATAGATCAATTATTGTTGTGATTTGACAAATAAAAATATTTGTGAAATTACGTCTGGTTTGATTTATTGTAAAAAAATACGTAAGAAATTTTAGAATTTAACCATAATGTTTGTTGTTTCTATTTTCCCAACTATTGTATTATCAATTGGAATTATAAATATGCAGTTGTTAAGCTAGCACATGGTTCTGAGTGTTACATTTGGTCTTTAAAATGTTATTTATATGTGTATTTAAAACAAATCTAGAACTTAAAGATTTTTTTTATAAAATGTACCATTTTTTTAAAAAAAAATCAGGAACCTAAAGTTTCTTTTTAAATGTAACAAAAAAATTAATTAAAGATTTTTTTTTTAAAATGTACCAAAAAATCAGAAAAATCCAGTTTATATGACCAGGAATATTGTTTGAACCAAGGATGCTAGATGTTTCTTTTAAGCAAACTATGCTTTTATCAATCTTTTTTTTTTTAAATCTAAAATTGGCTGTTTCCCCCCTAATTAATAAGTTGTTTGTTGAATCGTGGTTATATTTTGTTGTTGAATTGGGTTTTGGAACATTAATTTTGCCTCTCTTTTTTCTGCATTAATTTGGAGACGAACCCTTAAAATTAGTTCAAAATAACAATTCTAATTCTGTTTTAAATTGTAACTCGTTGGACCGGTGGTGCACCATGCATTGAGGCCCAATGCATGAGCTCCGGTGGACAGCCCGATGCACTGGTTGGTAGAATAGAAACAGAAATCCTAGCTACCATATTTATCCAGTTTTCTTCCTTACATTTTATGTGACATTCTAATTTCAGCGACATGTCCTTTTATATCCATTACCATTACCAACAAAACGCGTGAAACCTCTACTATCATGTTTCCTGTCCTCATTTTTCTTATTCCATATCAGTAAAAAAAAAAATTATTGAAAAATTAGGGTTTATAGGAAGAGAAATGTCCAAGTCTCGGCTGACTGAGGATTACGCAGTGGAGATACTCAAAATCCCACCAACAAAATCGTTGTCGCGATTCAGGAGCGTTTCCAAATCCTGGTATTCATTAATTACTGCTCCTATGTTTGCTAAATTGCGTGGCAAATCGGTTCCTCGCTTGTTGATTTATCGGCTCCCATGTCCTCAAGTTTTTGAAACCATAAACTTGGAAAATAACGAGTTGGTGCGCCGTCATTTCCCATGGAACATGAATCCTAGGAAAAAGAAACGAACTGGCGGCAGATCGGTAGATTCAAAATTTGGGGTTCTTGCAATGGAGTCATATGTTTTGGGTTTGGCGAGAAGGATCTGAGTTTATGGAATCCAACAACAGGAGAAGTCCAATCGCTTCCCGAAGCACCGGAAGTGCCAGTTTCGTGGATATGCTGATTTGGTCTCGGATGGGACAAATCCACTGAGGACTTTAAGGTTGTAAGAATGCTCCACGATTCCAATTCTGAAACTACAAGGATTGAGGTGTTAGTGTTACCACTGAAAACGAAGACATGGGTGAGGAGGGATGATTGGGTCATCAATTATCCTGTCTTTTATAACCTTGGAGGATAAGATGGTATTTTGCAACGGTGCCCTTCATTGTTTAGCTTTGTACGATGACTACAAGTTTGTTACTGGTTTCGATTTGGCAGAGCAGAAATTCCAGTTTCTGCCATTACGAGGATCACGTAACGCTTTTACCACCAGTATAGGAGTGCTAGGACGTGACCACTACTATGGAGTTTCGTCACCGAGTTGCGCAGAAGTATGGGTAATGAAGGAGTATGGCGTAGAATCATCTTGGACTGAGTTGGGGAGAGTTGAGGAGAGAGGAGTGAGTATTGATAATTTTGAACCACTTGCTTTGTCTGAGGATGGTGATGTAATAGCTTTGGTTTCGGCGCACGAAAGTCACGGTGAAAGCCAGAGTTATAAAAGAAACATCCTCAAGTGCCAGCTGAACGACATGAGCAAACTTATGGGTGATGATGACCAAACTTTAAGAAGCTTGATATATGAGCAAGACGTTGTTCCATTCGAGGAATCGCTACTTACATTGCGACATCGATTTGTATGAGGATCAATTCGTCGTTTCTCTTCGAAACTCGCTATTAGCTAGCTCGTTGATCCACAGGTAATCATTGTTGATTTGATTTTACAAGAGAATGAGTAAAGATTGGTCATTAATCAAAAGACATGCTATATATCTGCAAGTAGTTCATATTTGCCAGTAATTCATACTTACTCTTGACAATCATAAACGAATCAAAGCAAGTAACAGAAAGACAGAGCTTCTTCACCATTTCCCTTTCCCTTGAACAGTGAGTTCCCTTGAAGCACAATGAGAATAAATGGAATCGGCATCGCCAAATTATTAAATGAAATGTCAAATATCGTGCAGTTCAGCTTCAAACTGTTGAGGAGTTCTGCAATATTCATAAACCATTAAGCAATCAATGGCCTGTACTTATTATCACAAAAATAACACTAATGATAAAAGAAAAAAAGATGAGGATGAATCAATGCGAACCATTTCTTTGTACAACTGTCGTAGGGTGGAGTTAAGGTCACCTTCCCAACGCCAATCCTCTAGCTTGTTGTCACCTTCTTTCTTGACCCAAACCCTACTTAACATTGGTGTGCTCAAGAACACTCCCTGACAGAAAAACTCCATCTTAGGACACTCCGCTGAAATTATCCAAACCAAAGATGGGAAGTTGAATTTGCAATTTGTTGCGGAATAGAAACTGGTAAGGCTTGCCAAAGATTCCAGAATCAATTGTTCCAATTTGGGGAAAACAATATTATCCTCAATATTGCTAGTAGCTTCATCTCCATGATCATCACTTGCTACAATCTCCACCAACAAATTACATTCTCTTATCCGCATCGTAGTGAGCTGCACTAGGGTTTTTGCAGTAGTGGATGACGCTAGTAACTTTACGAGCTTTTTGCATCCCCACACATCCAAAAATGTTAAATTTGGGAACAGTGCTGTAGGGGAAGGTGCCAGATTGATCAAGCGGTGGCATTCCCCAACTTCTAGACTTTGAAGATTTTGAAGAATCTGATCCAACTCATCAAACTCTCCATCCCAAATATGTGTCATCTCATTCAAAGTCTGTATGCGCAAAAGTGGTATGCGTGCAAGAGTCTTTACATTTGCTTCATCAGCCAAAAGTTCCGATGGGAATAGTTGTTCGAAACCAGAACAAGAAACAACAAGCTTGTTCAAATTTTGGAATCTTTGGAGGAGTTCAATTGGGAAAACTTGGGAATTATCGTGAAAACATTTCAGATCAATCAATTTTACTTTGTCTGCCAAAAATAAGCTAGCTTTATCATATATCATCTCCATATCCATACTCCTTAGAGAAACTTCCTCCAAGTTCAGCATAATCTGCAAATCAATCAAACAATCATGCCATATACAATTTCAGTGAGTAGCTCAAATCAACTATTTATTTTAGAAAATTGGAAGTGTTGAAAAAGCATTAGATGTGGATCCATACCTTGGTAAAGGATAAAAAGGGTTGTTGATTAACTTGGGTATGAAGTTGTTCCTGATCTTTACAAACTTCACCTCGAATGCTTTGAAACTTGGTACCAAACAAATCAATCTTGTCACAATGATAAATGTTTAAAATATTCAGATTTGGCCATTCTGAAGTGTGAGATCCGGGATAAAATGATTTTCTCAACATAATTTTTTGCTATGTTCTTTTGATCTTTATAATTGTAATATTTTTTACCTCTTGTAAAATATTTTGGTATAATTTACTAAGACATAGAGTGAATGTTGATATGCAACTATAGCTTTATTCATGTCGAAAAATGAATGTAAAATATAACCAAAAAATTGAAAACCCTAGAGTTTTGAGACTACCAAAGATTTTCTTTGATTTTTGGCAGTCCCTTACTCTTTAATTTAATCCTTAAATTATTTTCTAGATTTTTGATAAATAGTTTTAATTGTAGTTGTCCTTTCTAATAAAAATCGTCCTTTTATTAAAAGTTTGTTAAACCTTTAGCAACCCCTCCCCTTTTAGTTTTAACTGTGAGACTATTTTCTAAATTTTTAGTAAATAGTTTCAATAAAAGTCTTCTTTTTATTTAAAGTTTGTTGTTAGTAGTTGTCCTCTTATTAAAGGTATGTTAGTTTTGTTCTTTTAAATAAAGGTGTTTTTGGTGATGTTTTTGTTTCATATGAGTTGTTTTTCATATCTATTTTCGAAATTATGTATTGATGATGTGTGTTTCTGGTCAATAGAGCTAGCGTGTATCTCGTTGATGAATAATAGTTTATCGTTTGTTAATGAACCTAATTCGATTAAAATGTCTCAAAGCGGGAAGTTTGACAATTTACATGTTTCGTTGATATAACGCATTTAGCGCATATTTTTCCCTCTTTTCCTAGGTCTTTTTAGATCTTGATGCTACTGATACCGCCTTGCTTTTCCACTTTTTGGAGATCTAGGCTTTTGAGGAGGAAATTCCAAAAAGATGCATTATTCATTAAATTTTGGACGGAATTGAGTAGCTAGGCCTTGCAGCTGCATGTTCGCGGTAGCAACAGAATCCAAGCAGGAAAAGGAAACTATTGAAAGAAGGAAAGCTGGAAGATCCGCTCATTATTTCAGAAGACTCTTGATTTTGGCAGAAGACGGTTTAGGAAAATTACTCCAATTGGATTTAGGATTCTATTTTTGTAACTCCTATAAATACTTTTAATAATTAGGTTTTAGAGTCGCTCTCTCTTTTTGGCGCCGCAACCATACACTTTCTCCTTAACTCCCGCCTCCGGTGTATTCTGTCTTTCTTATAATAAACTGGAGCTTTACTCCGGCCGGTAATCTTCATGAGTTTTCTTCATCTTCTTCTTCTTCTTCTTTAATTATGCAATTTAATTATCTTGTTTGTTTTATTTTTAATATGAGCGGCTAAGCTCTTTGTTCTTGGTAGGAATCGTCCAAGGTTGCTACGAAAGTCGTGAGGTATAATTAAACTTAAAACATCTCTAGTTTGTATTTACTCGTTTAATATAAACTTGTCAATTCACCTAAGATTGTTTGCAAGCCTGATCAATTAGTAACTAGGCCTAGGCGATTAAAATCATCTTTGTAGTAATAACTAACATGAGGCTGCAGGGTAAAGTAGACAACCGGTTGGAAGTAATTGGGTCGCTGGTCTCATTCAGCTGTGTTGAACTGATAATTAGGGTAGTGTCTCGAACGTACTGAGTGTCTCGCCCTAGATGTGTCTTTCCTTATCTTAATGGGTCTTTGAGTATTGTCTCCATAAACGCACCTTGGAGGACGGTGAAGTGTCAAGACTACTCTATAAACGTATCTTGTGGTAGTTTCTCTTACGAAGGAAAGCAGGGGACCTAAACGTACCTGGTCCACATAGCGCATCTTCCAGCCAGGGGTAGTCGATCCTTGCACCAATGACTGGCCGACCGTAAATGCAACCATAGATAGATTTCTACCGGGAATTTTCTCTAGATTGATTTCTTATTTCTCTTGATTCTGTTTGTTATTGCTTTCTTAGTCATTAATCAACCCATCTCTCGAAACCCCCTTGTTACTGTTTCGTTTGATATTCTTAGTCATACACTGAAATGAACGTCTACCCCAAGTCCCTGAGTCCGACCCTGTTGCCACTATACACAATTCTATTGTGTGCATTAGCAGCAAATTTTCTTTGTGTGCATTAGCAGCAAATTTTCTTTTTTATTTTTGACAGCTTCGACAATCGGTCATTCGTCCTCATATACCTCCCCAAATAGAGAGAAACCAGTTATAGTTTGAAAATAAATCAATTATTTCCTTCGTAGGTGAAGTACTGAAACTATTATTACGGTTCTTTATGTTGTTACTTTTAGTGCACTCTTTTAGTTTTAGAACTTTTCTTGGTATAAAAAATATTTATTAATAAAATTGTTCATTTATTTTTCAAAAAAAACTATATTTTGCTTTAACCAAAATTTATAATTTTTACTATGATTAGTGTGAATATTTGAAAGATGATGAAAGTTGTTTTGATACTACTTCCTCCGGTGCAAAATAAATGACTCTTTAGAATAGTAAGCAAAATTAAGCCAATAATTAATTTACCAATTCTGTCTCATGTTCACTCCCAAATTTATGAACATGTCATGAATGAAAAGGAGGAAGATGGGATGAGGATAGGGATAAAACAAGTCAAATGGATGCAATTTATGCTTTGGAATGTGTGAACGTCATTTATTTTGGACCGACTTTTCAGTAGGAAAACGTCGTTTATTTTACCACAGAAGGAGTAGTATACACTTGAAAAGAGTGTGGTAAAAATTTGTGAGAGGTTTGAGAATATGTCATTTAAGAGTCCGACTAAAAGAATTAACAAGTTATAATTATTTTTATAATAAATATAAATTTTCGGAAATTAAATTATACTTATTATTAAATACACACTCTAAAATCAGCAAAAACTATCGGTGACAATAAAAGAGATAAAAAGCGAGACAATTAATAAATTACTTGCTTCTCTCACTCACTCCATACATATAATTGTATATCTGAAAATAGTGGGGCTGGTTCTTAGGCGGGTCGATAGTTATTGATACAGATGCTTGGTATGTGCATGTGATGTGGTGTCATTGGTGGAGATAGTACTAATTTCTTCTAATATATTACTTACTTATAGAAATTAAAGTTTCTTAACTTTTAGAAATTTCTTCATAAATCTGATTTTTTATGGAAATAAAAATTTTAGGTTTTTTTTTCTATTTGAAGGGTTTAAAATTTTAAATATTAAATTAAGCTATATATTACGATATTGAACTTTTTGTACTAAAAAGTAGCTAAATTCTATGATTATTTCTCTTTATAAATTAATTAATTAAAAAAAAAGAATAGCACGCTTTATAAAGGCACGTAAAACAGGCATATAGATTTCCTGGTAATAATTTATAAAGCTGACCTTGTCATTGAACAAAGCTTTGGTGCTCACTTGTTTCACTTTTCTCCATCCGGAAGAAGAACGTCTCCATTTTTTATTCTCTTTTCTCGATGTGGAAGTGAATGTCTCCATTTTCGGGCAATCAATGATAGTAATCTTTTCCAAATAAGGAGAGAAAAGAACACCATTCGAGGAATAAAAACTTGACAGACAATGCAAAGACTCAAGAAGAAGAGAACTCAGTTGTGGGAATATCAGGATATTATCTTCCCCCATTAATCCCTCTTCCTTCTCTTTGTTGAGGATGATTGCTTCCATACCAGCACAGCTTTTCACTTGTATCTTTTGGATATGAACAAGACACGAAACCATTGATGTAGTAAATACATACCTCAAGCTGCTACAATTGCAAATATCCATCAAAGTAAGGTTTTTCAAGTCCAGTACCCCCTCAAGATTCTCAGGACACACGTGCATTAAACTCGGCAAATCAACCAAGTAAAACTCCCTTAGCTCTGATAAACAAAGCCCAACGTTTTCACCAACGTTATCATTTGTCGATTCTAACTCCTTTGAACCATCAAATACTTCTTCTAAAGACTTGTTGTTTGTTACCCGCAGCTCTTCCAAATTGTTCAGGGACCTTAGCAAGTTAGATGATATGACATATGTGACAAAAGTACACTCGATCACCTCAAGAAATCTTAAGGCACTAAAGAGCTCTGCAGGGAGTTCATCATGCCACATGTCTTGCAACACAGGATCGCTTGAGAGTCTCAACCGTTGATGGGATATAACCTAAAAAGTTGCGGGTGTTCAGACAAGGTACGTAGTTATTAAATAAAGAAAAAAGAGAAGCTGATGAATCAATATACAAACCGTTTCTATGTAAATCTGTCTCACGGTGGAGTTAAGGTCGCCCTCCCAACGCAGTTCTTCCTCTTCTTCATCTTCTGCCTTCACCCGTAGACGAATAAGCATTGGTGTGCTCAAAGCTCCGTGACAAAAAAACTTCATCTTGGGACACTCCGCCACAATTATTGTAACCAAAGATGGAAACATAAAGTTGCAATAAGCTGCAGAACAGAAGCTAGTAAGGCTTGCCAAAAATTGCAGTGTCAGGCATTTCAATTTGGGGAAAACAATATTATCCTTAATATTGCTAGTAGCGTCATCTCCATGATCACTTGCTACAATCTCTGTCAACGAATCACATTCACTTATCCGCATCT
This sequence comes from Viola odorata, assembly GCA_963691705.1. Lineage (NCBI taxonomy): Eukaryota > Viridiplantae > Streptophyta > Magnoliopsida > Malpighiales > Violaceae > Viola > Viola odorata. The sequence goes on along the minus strand of OY829538.1, from coordinate 73,681,660 downwards.
TCGTGAGGTTTGCAAGGCTTTTTGTAGTACTAGATGATGTGATTAATCGTACTAGTTGTTTGCACCCAGCAACCACCAAATATGTTAGATTTGGGAACAAAGCATTGGAAGGTGCTAAATTGATCAGATGGTTACAATCCGAAACTTCTAGAGCCTGAAGATTTTGAAGAATCCGATCCAACTCATCAAACTCTCCATCCCAAATATGTGTCATCTCATTCAAACTCATTATAGTCAAACGTGGTAGGCGTGCAAGAGTCTTTACATTTGCTTCATCAGCCAAAAATTCCGATGGGAATAGTCGTTTGAAACTAGAACACCCAACAACAAGCTCGTTCAAATTTTGGAATCTTTGGAGGAGTTCAATAGGGAAAACTTGGGAATCATCGTGAAAACATTTCAGATCAATCAATTTTACTTTGTCAGCCAAAAATAAGCTAGCTTTATCATATATCATCTCCATATCCACCCTCCTTAGAGAAACTTCCTCCAAGTTCCGCATAATCTGCAAATCAATCCAACAGTCATGACATATACAATTTTAGTGTGTAGCTCAAATCAACTATTTATTTTAAAAAATTGGAAGTGTTGAAAAAGCATTCGATGTCGTGGTAAAATAGACATAGGGTGGGTCCATACCTTGGTAAAGTCTAAAAAGGGTTGTTGATTAACTTGGGTATGAAGTTGTTCCTGATCTTTACAAACTTCACCTCGAATGCTTTGAAAGTTGGGACCAAACAAATCGATCTTGTCACAATGATATATGCTTAAACTATTCAAAATTGGCCATTCTGAAGTATGAGAACCTGGATAAAATCTCTTGAGTTCTGGTGATCTCCATAGCAGCAAAATGGTCATATTCGGGAACACAAACTTAGGTGGGGAAGTTTCTTCCTTACCTGAAACAATTTCCTCCATCCCTTCACAAATATCTATTATAAGCTCTTTAAGTTGATGAAGACCCAAGGCAACAGAGATTGGAAAAAGATTTGTTAGACTTGGGCATTCTTTGACGCTCACTGAACGAAGGTTTTGAAAAGAAACGAGTCCATGAGGATCCTCATTCCACAAGTCCTTCAACTTTTGAAGCTTTGATATATGCAAAGTTTTCAATTGAGTTTCTTGCACTTCACCGCGCAACTTGTTTTCACTCATCAGCGTTTTAACATCAAATACTTCTATTAGTGACTCACATTCAGAGATGATCAGACTCTCTAGATTCAAGGCTCTGCTCACCATTCCTGACGAGAAAACACTCAACAAAGCACATCCTTTCTCTATCCCAAGTGTCTTCAACTTGGAAAAGGAGTGACGCGCCGTCGAAACGCGCGTCAAAAGTAATAGAAATATTTCCTGATAGGCTAGATGCACAAATTAATGTATATAGCGGCAAGTCAGGGTCGAACCACAGGGAAAATGAAGGACTAAATTTAATCTTGCCCTAAATGTATGATGAGGATGAAAATGCAACAGACATAAAAGTAACACAAGGGGGGGGGGTTTGGTTGGTCTAGACGAATCTAGCCAACGATGGCAGTTGATGTTGAGACAGAGAATAAAGGTGCAGATAACAAGTAATAATAGACAAACAAAATAATTAAATAAAAAGGGAACGAAAATAAAGCAAGAGAATATCAATAAAAATGGTAAAGACTAACAAGTGTAATAAAGATGATAGCAAAGTAAGTAAAGATAATAGATCAGATAAAAGGAGAAATCTTAGCAGGGGTAGACGGCGGATTGCGTCGAGGTCTAGTCGGTCATCGGTGCAAGGATAGACTGCGTTCACGTCATAGACGTGCTATAGGAACCCTGTTTTCACGGAGATTCCCTACTTCTCTTCTTAAGAGAAGTCACTCCCAAGGTACGCTTATGGGAGTGGCCGTGACACTGTGCCCAAGGTACGCTTATGGGTCATACACACAGGCCCGTGAAGTGGAGAGAAGACACGTCTAGGGCTAGACACTGAGAAGTCTGCCCTAACCGGTTTCTTGCCCTAGCCAGATTGGACCAAACGACATGATGACTCTGGACCAGGTGCCTACTCTATTCCATGGCCTCACGTTAGTTATTACCATGGAAATGACAATATTCATGAGAAACATGCAAATAGGTGATCAAACTACCAACAAATCTCACACGAAATGACAATAAAATGGCAAGAAAGCGGATACAACAATGAACACGTTTTAAGAACACTTTGACCTCCCAACTATCCTCTTGCAATCCTTAAAACACCCCTGCCAAGACTAAGAGATTTAGCCACTCATGCTGGAAATCATGCACAAGATAGATGGAGAAAGCAACATAAACAGAGAAGAGGTGCAGATGAAAACGAAAATCTGGATTAAAAACTAATTGGAGCTTGGGGCTCCAATTTCTGGAAAAATAAAGGAAGAACAAACCCCAATGTTAGAGAGGTGGCTACAATGATTGAAAACCCTAAAAAGATGAAAAATATACTAAAAAGTAGCCCCCTTTTAACCTAAAGTTAAGGTTCTATATATAGCCTAACAACCCCACTAGGGGACAAAATGGTATAGAGGAATATTCTTTGATGAGCTGGATGATTTGCACATGGAATCCCGCTAGAATCTTTTTAGCATCTTCGGCCAAGCGTCATTCGGAAAGAAACCTTCACGTGCTTCGTCTAGGCCTAGACATAAAATCTCATCTAGGCCCCGACGGTAGGTCTCGACGACAAAACTGCGTCTAGGGCTCGACGATGAAGAAATGGCAGAAATGCATCCAAATGGCGCGTTTTTCAGCAAGTTTCTCCTTTTAGTCCAAATCTACAAAGTGGGTGGAAAACAAGCCAAATTAGTAGTATCAAGTGTGAAATTAGACCTAAAAGAGAGGGAAAAACATACATAAAAAGGCACCATATCAAATTCCCCCACACTGCCCATTGCTCGCCCTCGAGCAATCAAAAAGGAAAACACACCCCAAGACACAGACAAGCACAACCAACCATAGCACAAGAATTAACAAACCAAACAATCAGCCCTAACCATGTCAAGACATACTCCGCCTAGATAACTCTGCATCAAATCATTAGGATAACGACCCTAATGAAGAAACTTTACCACATCAGACTTGGCATCAGCAGTCCTCACCAAGGTAAGTGTTTACACTCACACTCAACTAGGCTCGGTGTGTAATCACTCAAATATGCAAATTAACAAAACACACAACATAGTTTGCACATCAACCCGAGTTAAAATCCACATGCTTAGGCAATCAACAATCAGAAACGAACTTTGCACCATAAAAAAGGGGGTGTATAGAGAATATGAACAATATGGAGAGAAAAGGGCACGAAAGAAAGAGAGAAAATAGTAAAAGCAAGAGGATAGATTATATACAAAGAGTAAGAAGAGGAAGGAAAAGAGAGGGAGAATAGAATGAAAAACCCGAATGGAGATGAAGCGGTGAGGCAGTATCCGTCAAGGGCAGACAGTCGAGGGCTAGACGAAATTCTTCTTCTGGGGGGAGTTCTTCTCTTGGGAGCCATGCTGACAATACTTCATTTTTCTTGTTCGCACTTTTGCCTCTTTTTTTTCGATTTTCTCTTTTAAACCAGATAAGACTTTCTTTTCTTTGCTTTGTTTCTGGTTTTGAATTTTTTTTCTTTTTTCTTTTTTTTCTTCTTTTTTTTTTTTTTTTTTTTTTTTACTAAGATGAAAACAAATTTAACGAACTTCAGCTATGAAGATTGAGTTAGCTCAAGGGTTTTGCCAACTTACTTCGGCTAGGGCTTGATGACTTTGCCCTAGACCTTTTTCAGCATCTGCACCTTCTTGTCGGCCTCCCCCACACTTAGGCTTTGCTGATCATCTAGCCCGCCACCTCTGACAAATACCGCTCACCTGCCAAGGAAAAGGGATTAAGGAAAGTGAGAACAAGTGGATAAAGAAGAGAGAAAAATGAGAAGGGAATGAGATGTCGGGGGCTAAACGAAAAAGGGGTCGAGGGATAAATGAAGAAAAAGAGAGGAATGATAGAAAGAAAAAGAAACGAAAACAAAGATGCAAATTTCATTTTTTCCGTCTTTTTGTTGCTTTCCTAAGACTGATGGTGTCCATACCCAGGGGTCTCATGCAAACTTAGTTGAATGCCTAGCTAAGCATTGAATCACACATGAAAAATATAACTGTTTAGTCTCAAATGCTTATAAGGTGCTATAGATGATTGCTGATGTTTAGTGCAGATGCAGGTTATAAGAGCTAGCAGACAAATCATGCAAGATCTAGGGCAAGACCAACATGAAAGGCAGTTTATTTCATGTGCACAAGTCAGAAGTGTGTCCATACAAAGGGGGTTTTAAAACTGGGCAGTGATACCAAATTAGCAAAATCCTTTAAAGTGAAAATCCGAAAAATTTTAAATTTTTGCACAAAGCATGCAATCAAATATATACAAATCATGTCACACAAACACATAAATCCTCCCCCACACTGAAGCTTCGCATTGCCCTCAATGTGAGAGAGATGCACAAAACAGACAAGAGAGTTCAGATCATAAAAGGAGTTCAAGGGAAGGGGGAAGGGATAGGAGAATGTTGTGGAGTGCCCTAGGGCGATGGTGCATTGCCGACCGGCCGGATCTAGTGATGGTGGAGGTCGCCGGCTTAGATCCGGTGACTTTTAGGTCTTCATCGGACGGCGGCTGGGAGTTGGAGGGCTCACCGGCGTCGGTAGCTTTCTCATTTTTCGGCCCTAGGTCGGTGTGGCGAGAGTGAGAGTGGCCGGAATCGGGGGTTGACGACTGGGGGGGTGACGAGCTGGTGGGTGATGTGTTTTATGTGGGCCACCATTTTAATTTTTGTGGATTTTTTTGAGGGATATGGTGAATGGTTAGTGTGTGGTTAGGGTTTCAAGGGAGGAAGATGGAGTGAGGGGGAAACTAGAAAGGGAGGAAGATGGACGTTGGAAGAGAGGGAGGGAAAAGAAAAATAAAAATAAAAATGAAAAAATGGGTAAGTGAGGAGAAGGAGAGCTCCATGACACGTGGCGCGACGTGAGTGGCCGGTGAGGTGGGACGCGGATTCAGGATGACGTGCCGCGTTGTGGTTGGGTGTTCCGGATCTTGATGACGCTGGGACACGTGGCGCGACGGGGTTGAGCGAAGCAGATTGGGGGACACGGGGCACGCCCTGGTTAGACGCGAGCTGGATTGCGGATAAGACGCGTTGACTGGGTCTATGACCGTTGAGGTCGACGCGGGACACGTGGCGTGCGGGGATTCGCCATACGGATTGCGTGACACGTGTCGCGCGCTGATTAGCCGTACCTGGATTGCGGATAAGACGCTTTGGATGAGGGATCTGCCACGTGGCGCGCAGGCATTGGGCGCGGGGATTGCGGATAAGGCGCCGCCACGTGGCGCGCGCTGATTGGCGAGAGCTAGATCGTGGATAAGGCGCGTGTCGCGCGTTGGCTGGATGGCAGATTACGTGCCACGTGGCACGACGCGGTTGGGCGAGGATGTGGATAACGGTCGGATTGTGGAGGACGCGTGTCGCGACCTGGTTGGCTCCGCGTGACGCGTGTCGCGACCTGGTTAGCTCCGCGTCTCTCAACCTGCAAAATGGAGTTCAGCTATTTCAAATTTTGAAAAGGCTGAGGGAGAGGGAAAAAAATAAAAGAGAAAGGAGGGAATTAATAAAAACGAAAATAAAACAAAGGAATACTACATAAGAAAATAATAATAATAATAATAATAATAATAATAATAATAATAATAATAAATAAAATAAAATAAAATATAGGAATAACGAAAATAATTATCTACACGATAGATACGAGGAAAAAATTAAATGAGGCGCGTGGAATGCCTCCTTGACTGGCCAATTTTTTTCGTCCAGGCCTGGACGTTGTTAAGCGTCTAGGGCAAGACTGGTGGGTCTGCCACCAGGGGGTGGAAACCTTCGTGAAATATTTCCAATCTGTGGTCACGCACTTTGGAAATGAGGCCCGTGTCCATATTCTGAATCTCGACTACACCATGATCATACGTCTTCTTGACAAGGTAAGGGCCGGTCCACTTTTGCTTCAACTTTCTGGAAAAGAGCCTCAGACAAGAATTGTAAAGTAAAACCTTTTGTCCAGTATCAAAGGTTTTAGAAGAGAGCAACTTATCGTGGTGAGTGTTAGTCTTAGCCGTGTCTTGGGCAGGTTGTGGAGTTGGGTTATCATTGGGCGTCTTGCCCTCGATGGTCAAGGAAGTAGCAGTAGCAGTTGAGGCGGGGGTTTCCTTTTCAAAAGTGGTCATGTCGACAGCTGGAGTAATGGCTAGTTGAGGAGTGCAAAGGGCTGGGTCAAATGTCTTGACGTCGACGACCGTCCATCCAAGGGCCTTGTGGTATCCTTTGAGTGTCGACACCAGCTCGCGCTCCGCATCTGGATCAAGCTTGCTAGAGATGATCACCGGGAGTGTGTCATGTTCGCCAAGGTAGGCGTACTTGAGGTGCGAGGGCAAGCTCTTCAATTCCAACTTAGGGTCCTGTAGAAAAGAAGGGGCAAACATTGAGTTTGTAGTGATGTTCTTGTCGAGGGCAAGATGGGAAAAGTTGTCAGCGTTAAGATCGAAGACTTGTGTATCTATAGGGTCAACACTATCAACAATTGAGTGCTCTGAAGTCACAAGTGTCAAGACCAAAGGGTCTAGTGCGACGGGTGAAATAGTTCTGTCTAGGGCAAGCTGGATAGAGTCGTCCGCGTCAAGATTGGAAACTTGTGTAGCAATAAGGTCTACAATGTCAACATTTGAATGCTCTTCTAACGCGGCATTGACTTCATGTAATTCTGGTGGAGTCTTACTTGTCGTGGCCAAGACTTCCAATCTTGCTGGCGTGACGCTTCTGTCGAGGGCAGACTGAAAAGGTTCAATAGAATTCAAGTCAGTAACTTTATCAACCAAAGGATCGATCGTATCAGCAAAATTAACACAAGCAAGATTAGAAGGATATTGCACGGCTTCCATCATGGTGAACTTAATGATTTCTCCATCAAACTCAAGAGAGATAGATGCGTCATGAACGTCTATCTTGGCCCTGGCTGTAGCCAAAAACGGTCGCCCTAGAAGAACATCTGTGGCTTTAGCGGATTCTTCATTCTCCATGGCAATGACATAGAAGTCTGCGGGAAATAGGAAGTCGCCTACTTAGACCAAGACGTCCTTAATTACACCTTCGGGGTGAATTACGGAACGATCGGCCAATTGGATGACAAGCGGGGTTGGCTCGAGGGGTCCTAGGCCAAGACGGTTGAAAATCGTCAAGGGCATGACATTAATACCAGCCCCTAGATCACACATGGCCTTGCCAATACTGACTGTCCCTATCGTGCAGGGGAGGACAAACATGCCCTGATCTTCGCACTTTGGAGGGATCTTCTGTTGGATAATGGCAGAGAAATTCGCCCCCACACTTATCTTGTTTACCCCGGCCAAGTTGCATTTGTTAGTGCAAAGCGTTTTCAGGAACTTGGCATAGCGGGGCACATTTTTGATGGCCTGGAGAAGTGGGATATTGACGAGGACTTTGCTGAACATATCAAGGATTTCTTGATACTCTTCCTTCTTCTTGGTCTTGACGAGCCTTTGAGGAAAGGGCGGCTCGAGGATCTTGTGTATATACTCTTGGGTAAATTCTTGTGGGCTCGTGTCACCTCGTGGAGCCATCCCTCGTGGGGATCTAATGCGATCCTCCATCACTTCTGGGAGTTTAGGCCCAATGAACTTGGCTTTGGGTATTTTCTTGGGCAAGATTTCAGATTCAGGAGACTCTTTGACGTCGAGGCCCAGATGCTCTGGAAAGGATTTATCGACGTCGAGGCCTAGATGCTCTGGACGGGGCAAGACGTAGCCACTGCGAAGAGTCATAGCACACACATTGTGCTTTGGGTTGGCCTCAGTCTGGGGCGGCAATCTGCCCTGGTTTTTCAATTCTTTCATGTCCGCGGCCATGATGCTCATTTGTTTTTGTAGATCAGACATGATGCTCATTTGTTTTTGTAGATCAGTGATGGCGTTCCTACAGTGAGCTACCTCATCAACCGGTGGGGCAGAAGAATTGGAGGTCTGGCCCTGATTGGGTTGATAGAAAGATTGTTGGTTGTTGGGAGGGGTAGATCTAGGCTGGAAGTTTTGGACGTTGAAAGATGGCTGGGCCTGATTCATGTACTGATTGTACTGCGTTGGTTGTCCTGGTCCAGACGTTTGTTGATGGCTGACCCAACCGGAGTTTGGTGGTCTCCACACCTGATTGTAATTCTGTCCGTATGGGGCCTGATTGTAATTTCCAATGGCGTTGATACTCTGAATTTCATCGGGGATATGCGGGCACGCATCTGTTGGATGATCGGTCATGTTGCATATCTGACAGGTCTTGACCTGAACTATCTGTCCGGGGGCCATGTTCTGAAGCATGCCCATCATAGCGGTCAATTGGGTCTGCATCGCGGCCACTTGGGCATCTTGCCCTGGATGATTACTTTCCTCGGGTATGCAATTCCTTGCCATTAACTCTATGGTGGCCTTAGCGGCGACAGGGGTAAGTCTTGTGATAGCACCACCAGCAGCGGCATTGAGCAATGCCTTGTCACGAGCTTTGAGACCTTCACAAAAATATTGGATGAGGGCGTGCTCGGTAAGGTTGTGTGAGGGGCACATAGCTTGCATCTTTTTGTAGCGCTCATGGTACTGACCAAAATCTTCTTCTTTCCTCTGGACTATAGACACCAATTGCTTGCGAGTTACATTAGCCATTTCTGATGGGTAATATTTTTCGGTGAAGCATTTGGACATTTCAGCCCAAGAATTGATAGAATTTGGGGGTAGATCGTAGAACCAGTCTAGGGCATCATCTTTCAGAGACCACATGAAGGCTCGGAGTTTAGCGTGCTCAATACTGACATTGGCCGGCTTCATGGCGTCGCAAATAGAGTGCAATTGCTGAAGATGGCGGTGAGGATTTTCCTTTGGAACACCACGGAAGAGGGGTAGATGGTGCATGACTGCAGACTTGAGCGTCCAATCATAAGGAACAGTGGGCCAAACGATACAAGTGTTTGGTGTTTCAGGGGCACCATTGAGGTCCTCAATGGTCTGCGGAGGATTGTCGATATTAGGACGATCTGCCATAGTGAATATCTCGGGGTAGACAACTGCTGGGTTGTCGAGGTCGGGATGAAGATGATTGTCGGGACCGGTCTGACTAGAGGTTTGACTGTCGAGGGCAGGACGGGGAATTACTCTTCTAGAGGTTGCTCCGGCCTGTCTCCGAAATTCTCTCTCTGTCTTCGTGAGTTCGTGGTCGAGGGGTAGAAGGTCTGGTGCAGATCTCCTGGTCATACAAGTAAAAGAAAGAAAATTAGTCCGTAAACACTATTCCCCGGCAACGGCGCCAAAATTTGACGCGCCGTCGAAACGCGCGTCAAAAGTAATAGAAATATTTCCTGATAGGCTAGATGCACAAATTAATGTATATAGCGGCAAGTCAAGGTCGAACCACAGGGAAAATGAAGGACTAAATTTAATCTTGCCCTAAATGTATGATGAGGATGAAAATGCAACAGACATAAAAGTAACACAAGGGGGGGGGGGGGGGGTTTGGTTGGTCTAGACGAATCTAGCCAACGATGGCAGTTGATGTTGAGACAGAGAATAAAGGTGCAGATAACAAGTAATAATAGACAAACAAAATAATTAAATAAAAAGGGAACGAAAATAAAGCAAGAGAATATCAATAAAAATGGTAAAGACTAACAAGTGTAATAAAGATGATAGCAAAGTAAGTAAAGATAATAGATCAGATAAAAGGAGAAATCTTAGCAGGGGTAGACGGCGGATTGCGTCGAGGTCTAGTCGGTCATCGGTGCAAGGATAGACTGCGTTCACGCCATAGACGTGCTATAGGAACCCTGTTTTCACGGAGATTCCCTACTTCTCTTCTTAAGAGAAGTCACTCCCAAGGTACGCTTATGGGAGTGGCCGTGACACTGTGCCCAAGGTACGCTTATGGGTCATACACACAGGCCCGTGAAGTGGAGAGAAGACACGTCTAGGGCTAGACACTGAGAAGTCTGCCCTAACCGGTTTCTTGCCCTAGCCAGATTGGACCAAACGACATGATGACTCTGGACCAGGTGCCTACTCTATTCCATGGCCTCACGTTAGTTATTACCATGGAAATGACAATATTCATGAGAAACATGCAAATAGGTGATCAAACTACCAACAAATCTCACACGAAATGACAATAAAATGGCAAGAAAGCGGATACAACAATGAACACGTTTTAAGAACACTTTGACCTCCCAACTATCCTCTTGCAATCCTTAAAACACCCCTGCCAAGACTAAGAGATTTAGCCACTCATGCTGGAAATCATGCACAAGATAGATGGAGAAAGCAACATAAACAGAGAAGAGGTGCAGATGAAAACGAAAATCTGGATTAAAAACTAATTGGAGCTTGGGGCTCCAATTTCTGGAAAAATAAAGGAAGAACAAACCCCAATGTTAGAGAGGTGGCTACAATGATTGAAAACCCTAAAAAGATGAAAAATATACTAAAAAGTAGCCCCCTTTTAACCTAAAGTTAAGGTTCTATATATAGCCTAACAACCCCACTAGGGGACAAAATGGTATAGAGGAATATTCTTTGATGAGCTGGATGATTTGCACATGGAATCCCGCTAGAATCTTTTTAGCATCTTCGGCCAAGCGTCATTCGGAAAGAAACCTTCACGTGCTTCGTCTAGGCCTAGACATAAAATCTCATCTAGGCCTCGACGGTAGGTCTCGACGACAAAACTGCGTCTAGGGCTCGACGATGAAGAAATGGCAGAAATGCATCCAAATGGCGCGTTTTTCAGCAAGTTTCTCCTTTTAGTCCAAATCTACAAAGTGGGTGGAAAACAAGCCAAATTAGTAGTATCAAGTGTGAAATTAGACCTAAAAGAGAGGGAAAAACATACATAAAAAGGCACCATATCAAGGAGCTAGGATGGAGCTTATCTCCCCATATCATCTTTACTCCACCCATCTTCGCAATCTTAAGTTCCTCCAGCTTAGGGAATGCAACCTGTACGTGGTAATTTGGTAGGTTATAAGGTAGTATTTATAAGATCATAGATTTTTTTTTCCAAACAAAACCACAGTCATCGAAATTGTGAATAAATTAGAAGTTCACAGACCACTAATTATAACAAGACAAGAAAAAATACCAACTGTCAAAACATTAAGATCTTTAGCAGTATAATAGAATGAACTATAAACCAACCAGCCATAGCTCCCAACAACTTGGAGATTACTCAATCAGTGTTGAAATTGAAGATCCGAAATACAAAAATGCTAACATACTAAAACTTGAAAAAGAACTCGTTTTCATCTTGCCTTTCACCCAATTAATCCCAAACCACAACTCTCAAGCTAAATCCAAGTTCCCCACCAAATTAAATGTGATTCCACAAGAGAAAAAAGACGATTGACTGGTTCAACACGTCTTTGTTTTCTACTAAAACTTTTTTTCATTCTTTGAAGACACTATGACATACATAGATTTCGGCTGAAGAGTTGTAAAATTAAAAAAGTGCCAATTGCATACCTTTTCGTCAAAGAGTGCTACATTCGCTTCCATACCAGTAAATGTACGTAGCTCAGGGCAATCTTGTATGCACAAATGTGCCAAGGAGGGGAATTCAATTAAGTTGGAAATATTGCAGAATCTTCTTAGGTTCGGAAGAGATTTCAACTGAATGATGTTTAGATTAGGGAACGAAATGATCTCTTCCGATATTATTTCTTCTGGAGTACCTGTAAAAACTATTTCTTTCATGGACTTGCAATCACTTACCTCTTGCCTTTTGAGTTGTGCAAGACTTTTAACCATTGAGGAGATAAGCAAATAGGTTATCTTATCGCAGCCATCTAAGATCAAGCTTTGTAAGTTCTGAAAACAAGAAAACCAACTCTCTGCTGCAGTTGCAAGTTGATCGACATCCCATATCTTCTCAACTCTGATCCGCGATAATTTCAACTCTTCCAATTTGCGAAATATAATCTGCATCAAGCCATTTTTTTTCCATCTCAATGGACAAACACTTTCAACTAGCATTGCCAATTAAGTTTGCATTTAATTTCTTAAAATGTAAAAAGAAATGAACCATATATAGAAGGGAATAGGGATACCGACCTTTTGAATGAGAAGAGAATTAGGAGTTGTAAGCTTGTTCTCTTGATCCACAATTTCATCGAATGCCACTTCTCCTAGTGCACAATGTTGCTGCTCCTGTCTTGTCCTAGCTGCTGATGAAGCAATTATTGGGTTGATGATAAGGTTGGAATAAAAGGTTATGAGATGAGGCAGATCCCGCAGTGTCAGCGCTCGAAGTTCGGTGAAGTCAACATCTCCATGATCCTGGTAGTCAGTTCTATAACTTTGATCACTTTCTTCACAAACAATGGTTTCCATATTTTTGTACTCGATTACTTCAATTTCTTTCAAGCATAAAAAGCCTCTTGCCAAGCCTAATAAGAAGAGATTCGTGAGTCCATTACATCTCTCCACCTTTATTACGCTCAAGTTTTTAAATGGGAGCTGGCCACCGCCACCACCACGACAAATGATCTTCTGCAACGTTGTCAAATTTTGAAGAACCAAAGACTCCAACTTTGGAAAAACAACACAACTGGAGTTTACAATGTATTGAATTTGAACTCCTTTTTGAACATTAAGATGCTTCATGTGAGGAAAACCTTGAGAGCCCAATTCGCAGAGACTTTCAAAACCATTTTGTTGTTGCAAGTACACATCCTCAGCTCTTCCCATCAACGCTTTAATTCCTCCATATCCCAACTGATTAGGGCTTTCTGTGAGCTTGAGTTTCAAGGTTCGTGAAGTTCTATAATCATGGTTGGTCCAATCCAACGCCTCTCCAATAAGTATTCTGAATCTTTCTAAGTTTCCAAAGGCTAGCAAATCTTTGGGAAACATCTCCGCATGAGGGATGTGAATGTGTAGGCTGATCAGGTTGGGCAGATTCATCAATTCCCCCAGGCTAGCGTTCTTAAATATTGCATTAGTACTGCTGCTGATGTATCCTTCTTTCTCCCAATACTTGAAGCTGTTTTTCATGCGCAATTCCTCTAACGAGGTCAACTTGGATAGCACATGATCTGATGCAATCTCCTTCAATTCTGAGCAATGACTCAAATCCAGAAGTTTCAACTTACCCAGATTCCCAATTTCATTGGGGAGCCGACGGATAGTAGAGCCATAAAGGCTGAGAACTTGTAACATTGGTAGCTCTCCAATTATAGCGATGTTATCCAATTTACATAAATCAAGACACAGCGTTTGAAGCTTTACAAGAGCGTTAAGTGACGAAGGCAGTACTGGTGAAAGAGACATCCTCCTGAGATCCATGAGCCTTTCATTCCTACAAAAAACTTGTCTGGGATTTCTAGTGGGTGATCATCATGCTTCCTAAACATTATAAATGACGCAAGCTTTGGGACATGAAACGATGCAGTAAGCTCCTGAGGGAGATGACAGTAGCGTAAGGCAGCTGCTTCAAGATCGTCGTCACCAGGCCATTCTTCTAGTTTATCACCCTCAGCTACAGTGAGCATATGATGGTCTCTGCCCCCAACAAAGACTGCAAACTTGTGGACAACGTCATGCATTCTCACTTCTGCTTCCTCACTGTTGCCAACATCTTGCAGCAACCCATGGGCTTTGAGGTCATTGAGGCATTTGTGTAGTCTATCTCTTGCTTGTTCTAATCTCCTGCACCCTTTGAATAGACTCAACCCCGTTGTATATTTCAACAAGTCAGAGAATGAAGTGGAGTAAGGATTCAATTGCCCAAAAAGTCGGAACAACGCCTTTATCTCGTCACTTTTCAGATATTTATAGCTCAACTCTATCTTCTTGTAAACTTCATCAACAAACTCAACACTATCGCCAATCATTTCCAGTTGTCGCAACGCATCCCTCCAAATCAACAAATCCCCATTCCTTAATGCCTTGGCAACAATCATAAGTAGAATGGGCAAACCTGCAACACTCCAAAAATTGATATTTAATGTCCTTAATTAATATCATCACTCGTGTTCATTAATTATTCAATAATTGACATTTAACTATGGACCAAATTAAGCATAAATATAGATAAAATTAATACAAACTATGAAATTCAGTTCATTTCATTTTTTAATTAAGCATAAATATTGCACTCTTTTAGTATTTAGATATACAAGAACCAAATACATTTTAGTAAGAAGTTGTAATGGACAGTTAAAATGGATATATAAAATAAGTAACATGATAATTAAAAGAAGCCAATAACAATGACTTATAAGAGCTAATTAAGAAAAGGTTTGTCTAATTTGATTGATCCAGTCACTATATGACCATTGGGCATCGATTCAGTTTTTAACAAATAAGAATGAGTATCATACTTGATACAATCCTTCGATCACGGTCATTTTAAATTAAATTAAATATCACATCACTAATTAATCATTAAATTTATTTAATACTGTATTATACATTTTATAATTATAAAATTATTAATTAGTCATTAATTAGATTATTCAACTATATTATAACTCAAATAACAAGATTATAAGTACCGTCCAAGTAATGAGGCGAGTATTAGTACGTACCGGAACATCTTTCAGCGACTTGCTTAGCAACTGAAAGGTAGTCTTGAGGGATAGCGGCGGTCGTCATCCTCCATGTGTTTTGAAACAAATTCCATGCGTCGTGGTAAGATAAGATCTGAAGTTCGAAGTTGCAGGTGGAACCCATTCCATTTTTCAACAAGCTTTCACTTCTAGATGTCATCAATATCTTGGGATACCAAGCCTGAAAGCTCTTTAGGTGAGGATCGGCTTCCTTGCCGACTCCGACTCCAACATCCTTCACCTGATCAAGTCGATTGCGGAAAGGGATTCCAATAAGGTTGAACTCCAGTATTTCCCAAATATCATCCAAAACAATGAGGAGCTTTTCTCTTTTTTCTAGTTTCTCCATTAACTGACGAGCCCGTTCCTTTTCTGTAGTCGCATCCAATTTGATTCTGAGCTGATCTGCAATTTCTTGCTGAATCTTATTCAAGTCCGGTTTCTGCAACACATGTGCCATCACCACGTGCTTGAAAGTCCCGTCTTTATAGAGCTGCTCAGAAACTTTCTCCACGAGTGTGGTTTTCCCCAAGCCACCCATCCCATGTACCCCGACCATGTGCACGTTCGGATTCTTTAGGGCCGCAGCGATGTCGTTTGAAACTATTTCTCTCGATTTGAAAGCATCAAAGTCAGGGCTGGGTTTGATCGCTAAAGAATGCGAGTAATCAATACCCGCAACCCTGGCAAAAGTTTTTGCCTCCTCCCGTAGTTTAACAGCCTTTTCTTTTGCTGTTATGGACTTTTTGCTTGCCAGATAGCAGGCCCACAAATTGGGGCGCAAACCCATGAGACACGTCGACGATGCCGAACGATCCTCGTCTCCGATAATTCCGGAAGCCTCCTTGTCCAGAGAAGTTGCCTTTGCCTGCCATCTTTTGACAGCAGAGTCCACCAGTGACTCCCCTCTATTGTCAGCCTCTTCAATTTGTTCTTCAATGGATTTTATTGCACCACTCAGATCCATAGCAACACTTCTCAGCTCCTCAACGTTGCTGCTATAGTTCACCAGATGACTAACCTCGCTCTTAATACGCTCCACAATGCCCCCAAGAATACTGTTAGCAATGCCAGCAATGCACGGAAGAACCATATTCGCCGTCTCTCCCTTGCTTTTTTTTTCTTTTTTGAAAGAGAAATCAGAATTTGGGTGTGAATTCAAACAATAAAACTATGGGAAGGAAGAACGAGAGAAAATTAAGTAAAGGAACAAGGGAAGGCTTTTGCTCTTTGCATAGCACAAACGCAGAACGAAGGAAGTAGGAAAGGAAAGCTCAAGAAAACTCACTCAGCTGTTGTACCTCCCAAGCTATAAAACAGGTGCAAGGATTAAGAAACTCTCAAAATGATCTCAGATTCACAATAATTAGCTTTCAGTCAACGGTTTTTTTCGTTGTCAACGGTTTTTATTGTAACTTTAAACCCGCAATTGCCAAAAAAGTCCTGAAAATTGTTGTTCGTGGCAGCTATCGTTTTACTATTGGTTATTAATTTTCTAGCAATTAATGTATATCAATTCTATTAAATCACTCCTCCAATTTCCTAAAATAAGAATACAATCACACTCACTCCGTTTGTCAGCTACCGTTAGTTGCTAAACACCTACGGAATCACGCGTGTAAAACCAGTTTATGGATTTGTTGTTGCCTAGCATAATACAACTGATTTTCTCCATCTTAATATATATATATTTTATAGTTGTGTCTAACCTTATCATAAAAAATATAGTATTTTTTGTTTATTAATTTTGACCCCCCCGTAAAAATAATTATTTACTCTATTTTTAGATATTCAAATAAAATTATTTTTTCGTTCAAAATAGGTAGAAAGAACACTCGGGAGAAAAATAATAGTTGATGATTAAATTTTTTTATAACATACATCTTCGTATAAAATTAACTAAAATTACATATTTTGGTTTGTTTGAATTTTATCTAATGTTTTAATGGAAAAATTATTACTTAGTTGTCGTTTTTAGAGTAAATAAAATAAACAAATTAGTTGTCTATTTTCAGTTTTCAAGATGATTGGTAAAAATATTACAATTTGTTTGGTCAATTTTTTTTTAAAATGGCAGCCATTTCTTGTAAGAAAAAACTATGCAATTTGGTTGGTCAGAATTTGGCAACTAATGATTGACTTAGTTTTTGAAAAAAACTAGAACAATGACAACTAAAAAACTAGAAGGAATATCTTAAAAGCTACTACTATTTGGCAATTTTGAAATTATGGTGTAATATATTAAAATTGACAAACGTGGGGTTTTATTTGACTCAATTATAAATATCGGGTGTTTTTCAAACATTTGGTATAAAGGTGGAGTGATTTTATACCTTTATTCTTATTTAATTCACGAAGGATTTAATTAAATTGGGGCTGTTATCCTCATATTTTACTTAAAGACATAAATACCCTTATCATGTCTTATGAGATCACCCTTCTAATTATTACACCTCATGGGGTTATGTTTTGAACTACTCAACATTAATGACATCGATTGCGGAAATTTCCAAGTAATTATGAGACTGACATTTAAACAATAAGTACTGAGTATAATTTATAAACATTGACTACTAAATAAATGCATTCAAGACTTTCCAATTTAATGCCACTTTTTTTACAACAAGTGGCTAATATTAATATATGAACGGCCACGTCACCACAGCGGCCGGAGATTATTGAGGTTCTTGGAAATTACTCTCCCCCTAAATAAATGACTTTTTCATTATTTTTATTTATCCTTAAAAAATACTATTATTTTCATGTTGAATTAAAATTAGTATTAATTGAACGTAATTAATAAAATAATTAAGAACAATTAACTAAAAATATATAAAAAATAATAATTAATTATTATCTTAATTGTTGTTAAAAATTAATTAGGAGTTTTTGTTTTTAGGATTTAAGGTAGTATTAACAGCTGACTAAGTCTCACATACAAAAAAAAAGTTTTAATTTGTAGAGTGCTGTATTCTTTATTCAATTTCATTCAAATGAGAAGAGTGTTTTGATGTGAAAGATAGAGGATTGAAATTGGAATTGAATAGATTATCGGGTCGGTCAACTATGCGGACCTCCGCATCATACCCGTTGGATAATGGCTTGAGATCAGTGTCCTCCCCTTAACATTTATCAACGTCTCTTTCTTTCTTTTCTTTTTTCCTTTTTTTTCAACGACTTTTCTTTATTTAGCTCCTAGAAACATGGTCGTAAGAACTGGACAGGCCGGTCCGGCTGGAAAAACGGTCCACTTTTAGAATATTTTCCAGTTCTTTTGGCGGTTCAACATCCTTTCGTAATGCATTTTCATAGAAACAGTCAGTCAAAATGGAGTCTTTTTCATCAACTGCTGTCTGAAATCATGAGAGGAGTAGAAATGGAAACAGTTATATTTAGCTATTTACAGAACAGAATGAATTTTGCACGTGAAAAAATAAAACTGTCAGAGCCAGATCTAAGATTACTAAGAAAAATACTTAGTGGGCGTTTGGCCCTTTGGTTCTACTTGGGAAATGACTTTCCCAAGTAGACAATCTACTCCCTAGGTGTTTGGTAAATACCACAAATCATGTCCACAAAATGCATTTTAACAAAATGCATTTCAAGGCAAGGCCAATTGGCCTTGCCTCCCACTGGAGCATACTGGAGCAAAATGCTCCAGTGGCCAACGAAAAGGCCTTTTGACCTTCTCTCTCTCCTTTTTTTTTTTTTTCAATTTCATTTTAATTTTTTTACTTTATATAACCAACAAAATAAATTAGAAACTAGTACAATAAAATCTCTACCTCAAGATGAATAATTCTAGATCCATTTTTCCTATTTTTATTAATTTTTTTAAAATGGGTTTTATACTTTTTATGGTCATTTTACATCCAAACCATAATTTTGAAAAACTGTTTTACCAAACACCTCAAGTATCTCACATTCCATTTTCCAAAAGTCATTTTCCCATAGAACTTTTTCCCATAGAACTTTTCCAACTAGAACCGGAACGCCAAACAGACCCTTAGTACCCCTTTGGAGTTGTGGTTTGGGTTGGGAAAATCGAAAAGTGATTTTCCCAACCCAAAAGCTACACCTTTCCAAAAGTGCTTCCCAAAAGCACTTTCCTTTCCCTTCACAAAAATGGCTCTTAAAGCCACTGCACCATTTTGGTGCAGTGGGATAAGGAGGGTGCGTTTGCACCCTCTCTCTCCTCTTTTTTTTTTTTTTTTTTTAAATTCATTTTTTTACTTTATATAATGCACAAAATAAATTAAAAACTATCACAATAAAATCTCCATCTCGAGATAAGTAATTCTAGACCCACTTTTCCTATTTTTATTAATTTTTTTAAAATGGGTTTTATACTCCAATTCTTTCATTTTTATAGTTTTACCAAACATCAAAAACAACTTCTCGTTTCCCACAGTACTTTTAAAAAATGTTTACCAAACAACACACTGCTTTGCGCAAAAGTGATTTTCCCACAGCACTTTTACTCACAGCACTTTTCGGACCAGAACCGGAACGTCAAACAGACCCTTAATAATTACATGCATAAACTGAAGTACCCTAAATCCAGAAGCTAAACAAACCTAACCTAGTAAGTGAAACAGAATTGACTCAATAGTAGTGAGCTGCTAGCATTTTAGCAGTACTCTTCTGGCCCTCTAAAGAGTCTTATCATTTTTGTACCAGACAGATATGGCATGTACCTTTAGTGCTTTCTTCACATTTCCCTCCATGGTTCCGTAGGGCTCTCTCTGAGGAATTCTCAGCAAATATGAGATATCTTCCAGAGAACTCTACATGCAAAAATTATGATGGTCCGCAAATTGATTACCTTTCCAGTCTAAAAAGAAATGTAAAAAAATCAGGTTCTTAAAAACAACCTGTATGGTTTTCATGTTTGTGTTTTGCAGGGATAGATAGCCCTTCTTAAAGCAACTTCCCCAGTACTTGGGACTTTTAGGGCTGTACAAGAACCGGCCCGGACCGAGAACCGATCCGGAACCGGCCTTTTTTTGACCCGGACCGGACCGACCCGGGGCTTTTTTTTTTTTGACCCGGACCGGATCGGACCGAAACTTCCGGTTCGGTCCGGTTCTCCATCCCTCTAAATCCGGGAACCGACCCGGAGAACCGGTAGAACCGGAAGTATATATATAAAAAAATATATAAATATATATATATGTACAATAATATCAAAGTTTCCATTTGGTTCAATGGTTAACTCATCACCTTTTGTATTAAAGGGGAGAGGTTCAAATCCTCTTGGCTCCCACTTTTTTTTTTCTTTCTAAACTTAACTCATTCTTTTTCTTTTTTCCTTCTAATTATATTAAAATTTCTCATGTATGTATATATTTTTTCTAGTAATATAATTGTAAACTCAATTAAAAATCCTCATTTTTTTCTTTTTATTTGTTATTTTAAATACAAAATTGTATTAAGGATGTTATATGAACTAAGAAATAAATTTTTAATAGCTATTTATATAGTTAAGATGACACATACTAGTAATATATTATTGTAAATTGTAATAGTCATTTATATAGTTAATGTGTATAAAGTAAGACCATTAATTATTAATAATATAGTTTAGGGATTATTATCAATTGTCATAAAATTAAAATTGACTAATTGTTTAGAGTTTTATGCTTTTAATTTAAATTGTATTAATGTTTAAATTACTAATGTATTATGCATTTTTTCTTTTTTTCTTTTAAACTCAATTAAAAGTCCTCATTTTTTTCTTTTTATTTGTTACTTTAAATACAGAATTTTATTAAGGATGTTATATTACCTAAGAAAAAAATAATAATAGCCATTTATATAGTTAAGATGACACATACTAGTAATATATAGTTGTAAATTGTAATAGCCATTTATATAGTTAATATGTATAAAATAAGACCATTAATTATTAATAATATAGCTATTAATTATTATCAATAAATAATTAAGGTTTCAGTTCTCCAACCTTTAAAATCCGGGAACCGGTAGAACCGGAAATATATATATATATATATGCACAATGATATCAAAATTTCCATTTGGTTTAATGGTTAACACCTCACCTACCTTATTAAAGGGTAGAGGTTCAAATCCTCTTGGCTCCCACTTTCTTTTTTCCTTCTAAACTTAACTCCTCCTCATAAATACCAAAAAAAAAAAAAAAAAAAAAAAAAAAAAAAAAAAAAAACCGGGTCAGAACCGGAACCGGCCCGGACCGACCCGGAAAATTCAGAACCGGCCCGGCCCGGAGCGTTAGTGTCCGGTCCGGTCCGGTTCTGTCCTGGCCCAGAACCGGTAATTCCGGTCCGGTTCGGTTCTAGCCCAAGAACCGGCCCGAACCGGACCGTGTACACCCCTAGGGACTTTGGTGTCTGGAGAATAGAGCACAGTTTCAGCTGGATAAATAGGCCAAGATTCCCAACCAACCAAAGGTAGCGGTGACGAAATTTGGACAAAAATAAGGATTGCAGCAACCAGATTTTTAAGTTTCTCCAGTCCATAATTGAAAGCAGGTGTGCAGAGATTAGTGGGAAACTCATCCTTGTAGGCAACTTCCTACATGACCGAACATCTATTTTATTAAAAGCACCTTGCAACGGGGAACATAAATCTCAACACAAACATGTCGATTTCGAAAAACAATATATAAATGTAATTGACTGAACATCAAATAATGAAAGGATAAATACAAAGAAAGAAAGAAAAAGAAAACGTTGGAATACAACCACCTCTTTCCTCCAACACCATTAATTTTTTCCTCTCATTGGAGTATCTATAGAAACAGTATCATGGACTGTTTTTACTTGAACCGCATAAGATGTGATGCCATTTTATGCTAAACACTCTAATGAACAAAAAGTTAACTTTGGAAAGTTGACCAGAAATTGCAACAGGTTTAAGGTCAACAGATGGTACAGCGAACCCAGGTTTGGGTGAGAAAGCACCGTAAAATGAGGAATCATAGATCTCAAAATTAAATAGTTATTTTCTTATGCTTCTTAAAGTTTAAGAAGTCCTTCATATGGCAAAATCTAAAGCACTATGTGACTTTGTGAAAATAGAAGAGGAAATACTTTCATGCTATTGATATTGGATTTCCTAGTCTTGCAGTCCTAACCATTACTGCCACCTTAACAATCATTCCACACCACTAGTCGTATTGTTTTCAGAACCGGACCGGACAGAGAACCGGAAATGAAAATTTGGTGGTTCAACCGGATTGAACCGGGTTCGACCGGATTGTAATTGCTGGTCCGTCCGGAACCGTTCACACATTAAACCGGCAAATCTTAGACTATTAAACCGGATTAAACCGGCTGGTTTTTTTACTGTAGCATTTTATAATATATCAAAATAAATTTATAATATATCAAGTAGATCAAAAGTTGAAAATAAAGAAACTATCTAACATTCAAATGACACGTAATTATCCAAATTACAAATTAAAGAAACAATCCAACATTCAAATGAAATTATTCTCAAAGTTTAAACACCTAAATATTCAAATTACAACAAAATTAATTCCATGGATTGGTTTCAGGTTGAGAGGTCGAGCCACTAGTGTTGTCGAAAATGTCTTGAACAAAAAATCCGCTTTCATTTCCTTCATCTTCATCATTGTCATCATCAAGCACATTTTGTAGGTTCAACTCTAGTATTATCAAATAAAACATAAAAACAAAGAATCAATAAATTAACAATAATAGTTTCATATCAACAACTTTTAAAATAAATATTACCAACTTACCAACTTTTAAAAGTTTAAACCAACAATAAAATATAAACAGCCTTTCTTTCGGCACCAACAACAACAGTAAGAGGAAAAACTACAATTTTTGCATGGAATGGAATTTAGTTAAATCATTTGGAACTAAGAGAACAAATAAAGTATGCATTAATTAAATCATTTAGTTATACATTAATTAAATAAATAAATGATTTACTAATATGCATTTTGCATTTTTTTTCAGCCAAGTCCCGTATTACTTGCTATTTAATGAAAAAAATTGTCAATTTTGCTACAAATTAGTGGGTCTTACAATAGAATTGAGTAAATACTGTAAATTATTTAATAAAAATATTTAAGTAATCAAATTGTCAAATGGAAACCTCCTTAATTAAATTGTCCAAAAAAGAAAAAAATACTTTACTTAGTAAAATGACTCGTGATTAAAATCAGTCCATTACTACTAACTTCCATCATCCTCCCTGAATGACAAGAAAGCTCAACATTCCTAGATCTAATTTTCAGTCTTAGCCTACAACAATCTAAAGTTGATGCATTATAGAATTTCAAGATTCTTATACTATTAATTAAATCCAGCACTTGTTGACTTCTTTCTTTCTTTCAACTTCTAAAAATGCATAGAAAGTCCATTCGGGCATTTTAATTTACAAATAAGAAATATGATACCTTAGTTTGAATATGCATAATTAAGATATCGGGACTGGACATATAGCATCAACATGCCACTATGAACAATTCTGATAACAGAACCACCATTGGAGAGAAAAACCTTTAGCAAATCTGTTTCTCCAAACTACAATAACCAAGAAGGCCTAGTTTTCCATGGTACAGACTAGAACAAATAACAATTCCCATTTTTTTACGAAAACAAAAAAAAAGAAGGAAAAGTTTCGTACCTGTCTGTTGCCGTTGCCGTCGCCTGTGCTGTCGCCGTCGCCGCACGCCCTGTCTGCCGCCGCCGGTCGCTGATCTAGGGTTTGGGTTTTCGTTTTGGGTGCTGCTCTGCTGCTGTGCTGTGAAGTGAAAGTGAAACAAATTAAAACCCAAGCAAAAAGAAAGAAATACGCGGAAGAGGAGAGTAACTTAAGTCACTAAGCAAAACGACGCCGTTTTGGGAAGGTATCAAAACGGCGTCGTTTTGGCAAATGAGCAAACCGGATGGTTTGGGATAAAACCGGCCGGTTCACCGGTTGGCACAAAACCGGCCGGTTCGTCCGGTCGGACCCGGGTCAGAGGGCAATCCGGTCCAAAAGGTGAATCGGACCGGAAACGTGAAAAATCCGGTTGAACCGGACCGAACCGGCCGGTCCGGTCCGGTTCTGAAAACATGCCAGCCCTCTACCAACGACCACCATTGACATTTTGCTATGTTGGACTTCACACCTCTATGAACCCAAGTAGTCTTACTTAGCCTCACAAAATCACCTGGGAACAATACTTTATTTTAGATAATAAATAAGAATTCATCACAATCGGCTTTTACTTGGTTAGGATAATCAGTTTCAAAGAGTTTATCTCGAAGTTAGAGCTTCAAGTAAATGCAGTTATGGGAGTTGCACGTTTCTATTTTCCCCATCTTTGAGTAATTGCAGCATGCATATTACCCGAGCCAAGAGACGACCGAGAAAGCAACCATCCTATAACTGTAAGTGACCAACCAAAACTTAGGGCTCAAAATTTTCAATCAACTATAGTTCAAACTTGATGCACATTACCAACACAAAATTTAACATCAAACCCAGAACAGTTTTCCTTCCTAAATCCTTCAATCAATCAAAAACAGATAAACAAAGATACTAAGAAAGCAATACAAAAACCAAACACAGGACCCATATTTTGTTTGAAGTATATTTCAAGCAGAGATTTCTAGCAGAGTAAAATTCGGACTCACCTGAAGTGCATGAGTGTACCGTTTGCGGAAACGGAGTTCTCTAACGATTCTTTGGAGCTCGAAGTCTTTGAAGTTCCTGCCTTCTTGAACCCACTGGTCAAGAACTGGTACCATACTGGTATTTGGGTCCCCAAGCGGGCTGATTCTTGCAAAAAGGTCACTCTTGGATGGCTTTGTTTTTGCAGCTCCACGGAAGGTGGTTTTGACGATTCCATTTGCGGTGAAGCTCTGCGTCTTGCTCATGATTGTCGCTAGTTTTTTGGATGCCATTTTGTGAAATGATGGTAGTATTAACACAAGAGTGGGATTTGGGGATTTTTAAGGGTCTATAGAGGTTTAAGCCTTTAAGGGCTTCTTTCCGGCCGGATGATCTTTTTTTAGGGATTTTAAATTTATTTGGGTGAAAAATCTTTCGCCTCGCTCAACTATTTAATTAATATTTTTTTATAGTCGGGGTGGGTACGAACTTGGATCTGAATATAAATGAATAATTTTACCTGATAAAACAATAATCCCGGCCTAGAGGGGATGAATAGGCAATAAAAATTTCTGCACACAAGAGAAGGAAGAATAGCAAAGACACACGATGTATAGTGGTTCCAATTCACAATTCGAATTGTACTCCACTACCTAAGAGCTTCACCCTTAGGATTTTCTAATGCAAACACCTTTGCTATTAACTTGAGCTTTTAGGGGTTCAGCTCACAACCTTACACTTGGTTTTACCGGGCTTACCAACAACCTTTACACGTGATTTTTCCTAACTCAATCACAACCTGACACAATTTAAGTGTCCGGTACACTTACAAAACCTTCAGAATTGAAATGGTGAAATTGCAGCAAATAATTGGTGTATAAATAATAAATGTATGATTCACAATAACAGCAATAAATGAACAATATTACCTTAAGAAGAAAGCATAAATGAACTCGACAAAATGACGCAAGAATGATTGAAATCCGTTAAGAGAAGCTTGCGTTGTAGAATATTGATTTTGAGAGTTTGTAAATGTAATTTAGTATTTGGAAGTTTGTAAGAGCTTTCTTGTTATTTAATAACTCATCTAGGATGAGTATATATAGTGTCAAGTGAATGGAAGTTCGTCCAAAGAAGGAGGAGCCAAAAACTAGCCGTTATGGCCTGTCTGAGCCTCTGGTGGTATGCCGCCAGAAACCTTGAAGCTCTGGCGGTATACCGCCAGCTTCGGCATGGGAAATTAATTTTCCCAGTTCCTAGCGGTATGCCGCCAAGAAGTTTTCTTCCAAAAACTTGAGTTTTAAAACTTGTTTTCGCGTAAAACTTTTTGACACACTTTTCCTTGAGGTATATTGAACATAAATCAAGTGTTTAATTTGAATCATACTTACATGTTTAAATTAGAGAACACTTGATCTTGACGCTTGAGATAATTAATTCGTTGCTCTTTTTGTTAATCCGATCGCAAACTACATAAACACTTTAATTCAAATTGCATTAGTATTCTAATTAATTTGTGTGTCTATAATTCATCAAAACAGGATCAATGAGCCCCTTGGGCCAACATTACCGTCATTAAAACAGCTAATGAATTGCATTAATTGAATTATAAAAAAAGTTATTTAAGTTTTAAAAAATAAAACATTTAATTTCTAATAGATTACTAAACTATTATTTTTATTACTTACTAATGAATTATTTAATTATAAAAAAATTATATTTTACTCATAAAAATAGTCTAACTCATCATTTGATGTTGTAGTTCAATTAATTATTACATACTTTTTGTGACGTAGGATATAAGTTCGTTCTCTAATATTATAATGATAATTAATAATATAACTTTTTTTTTCATTACTAATAATATTACTAATAATTCAAATTTATTTAAGTATCTATTGATAGATAAACAAAATTGAATTTCATTATTAACTTATTTTTATTTTTAATTTTATCTTAAAGTTCCTAAAGACTAAATATCTAATTTTCAATAAAATATATTAAGAAAATTCAAGAAGGGATCGAGATCAATTCCCAGATGAGCTATTGAAATTAATTTAACAAGCTAATTCTCAGCAAAAAAAAAGTCTTGTTACTACTACTTTTCTTCCGTGTAATTACTGCACTACCTTAAACTATGTGCTAAGTCAATCATAAAAGATTTGGTACCAACGAGCTTAAAGCTCACTGTTACTTACTCCCTCCTTCCATAAAAAAATGTCTTTTACTATTCTGGCACACATTTTAAAGCGGTCGGATGACTCACTATTTGATCCCAAAAAATTCCGTACTTTTTTTCGAACATACGTTAATCCTTAACGTACTTCCGAGAAAAAATTAGGGGCAAAATTGTCTCAAATAGTGAGTCATCTGACCATTTTGAGATACGTGCTGGAATAGTAAAAGACATTCTTTTAGGGAAGGAGGGAGTATTACAAAAACGGAAATTAACGAGAATTAAACCTGAGTTTGAATCCCTACACTATTTACACTGAGGAAAAATAATGTTAAGAAAGAAAGATGTATATCAAAGCTAAGAGA
This sequence comes from Viola odorata, assembly GCA_963691705.1. NCBI lineage: Eukaryota > Viridiplantae > Streptophyta > Magnoliopsida > Malpighiales > Violaceae > Viola > Viola odorata. The sequence goes on along the minus strand of OY829538.1, from coordinate 73,654,808 downwards.
AAACAAGTGAAGTAGTTAGTTGGGCTTCATGACTAGTTAACACTGATGAGGCCTTATTTTCCTCTCTTTTCTTTCTCTTTGGTTATAGAGATGACCAATATTGCATAGTTTTAGGCCCTTATATATATATATATATATATGCATTTGCAGGCTAAGAAAGACAACTTCCAAGTGGGTTTTTTTTGCTTTTTGTCATCGCATGCTCTTCTTCCTCTAAAGAAGTTTTCATTGATTATTTTGGGTTACAGCTTCAAATTGCATAAACAATGTGCTCAAACTTGTAAAACTATAGCAAGTTGAATCTGGAATAGCAGAAAAAAGGTCAGCTTTGAGTGGGAGAGCTTGAATTAGTTGAAGACCCACTTTGGTTGGAGAGCAGCACTAAATAAAATCGATTTTAATAACTATGCACTTGTCATATCAATAACAATTTTCATATTAAGATAATTGAATTTGGGCCGGGCTGATCCATCTAAGTATACATTTTCAGGAAATTAATCCTAAAAAACTCAAAGTTTGGGCTTTGTCAGTTCCACCAGTAAAGTGATTTTACCAAATAATTACTAAGAAATAAGGATTAAATTAATTATCTAATTCAAAAAATATTTTCCATGTCATTTTTTTATTTTTTCAAATTTTCACTTCGGAGGAGCCAAACCATATCTTAATATCCTTTTAAAATTAGAATGTGGTTTGTTAAAATTGGAAAATATAGAGTTTAAATTAAATAAATTACAAATTAGGTGTGTGATCCAGTCATTAGTACAAAGAGGAGGTTAATTTTTTACTCCCTCCGGTCCTAAAACAATGTCGTTTTAGCTTTTGCTTTTACTGTTTCGGCACGTATCTTAAAACGGCCGGCAAACCTACTATTTGAGACAATTTTGCCCCAAATTTTTTCTGGGACGTACGTTAAGGATTAATGTATGTTAGAAAAAAAGTACGGATTTTTTTGAGGTCAAATAATGAGTCATCCGGCTTTCTCAATATACGTTCCCTACTGAATATTGGGATGCGAGAAAGACATTCTTTTAGGACTGGGGGAGTAACTTTTTTCTTAAATCAATGATCTTTTATTGGGAAACTGAAACATACGAAACTATTCACACCGGCAACATATTATAAATGCATATCGGTGCCAAAAAAAACTCTATAGTAATTAATGTAAGAGAATTTATATACCATCATAATTATGGATCCAATTTCAAATAATTTTGGATCCAATTAAACAAATTGCAAACTAAGATGGGTCCGCTGTTTTTTCGAGCTATAATTAAATATCAGAATTAGTACAAGTACAATTAATCCATCAGGAAAGCCACACCTCTCCTTCCAAAGATTTTAATCTTTAAATAAAAATAAATAAATAAAATTGCAAATATTTAAACTAGCTTCTAAGCCATTCTTAAAAGCCAAGGCTTAGTACTGATCAGTGATCATAATTAATCTGCTATTAATTATTATTATTAATATATATGTATTTAATTACCAGAACTGGTTTTTGGAAGAGAAAGTCTGACCAAACCTCCAAGTTTTAGGGACAACATTAGGAAACTCCATTGTTTTGCCATCGACCAACCTTAGCTTAAACGACAGCATCTGGTTTCGAAGATCGACGCTACCACTTTGCCAATTGGCACCCCAATTCCTGTGCAGCGGCGCCCATGTTCTTGTCCTGGACCCTCTAATCCATGCTCCTCTAACATCACCACTTCCTCCCACGTTAGAGATCATCACCAGATTGAAATATGCTTGTCCCCTCAAGGTGAAGTGAACACCACCCCTCCTTTTGCATGACACCCTGCAATTAATTCGTAATTCATTATATTTTTAATTCTTCATGTAAATCTTCTTGTTTTGATCATGATTTAATGTCTACGTGCTTTTAATCGCATTTGATAAAAAAGAAAAAGAAAAAGTGTCGACACCAAGCTGTCTAGTGCTTGACATTATACTAGTATAAAGTTTAAAAATTATACTATACTATAAAAAAGATAAAAATAATAATGGAAAGTGATCAAGTTGCACAACAAATAATAATAGAATGTGGATGATCAAGTTGGGATGATATACTTGATGTGCATACCTTCTGTAGAGCACGGGGACAATGCCTTCATTCCCTTGTCGGGCAATGCGAAAAAAGGAAGGCGAGGACATGTCAAAGTGGTGGCGTGGAGGATCGCACCACCCTCCGTTATTGTTTGAAGGGCAGAAATTGGTGGCTGTTACGGTGACGGTGGCGCGGCGGAGGCACCACTTGGGATCAGCCGTGTAGTCGCATATCACTTGGTAGCATGCCCCGCACGCCTCCCCCTCCCTAAAGAGCGCACCACTCAAGGCCGCCGTGTGCACTCCGAATCCGGCATGAAATGTATTATCATATCCACAAGCTCCACCTGAAAAATTAATAAATTATATATATTTTAAAGTGTAATTTGTTTTGAATTTCACATGATGCATATGTTGGCATTACCAAGAGTGGCGGGGCTTTGGTTAGCGCCATAGAAAGTTGCATGAGCATTAACCCAACGTCCAATAACTTGCCCGTTAATCCCTTCTAATAACATACTTAGATACAACAGAAATTGGCAAATGAAAACCGAAGGAATTAGGAGAAAAGGCCTCATTTTCAATTTCTTTTTCTTTCTTTTTTTCCTTTTGCAAAATCAAGAAACACAAGAACTTGAATTGAAATTGTTGAGTACAACTTGGAAGGAAACTGCACCGTTTTATAGACTCTCATCAACGCGGTGTTGTCGGTGAATTAATGGATCTACTACTCCTCATTAATGGGTTTAGGGGGAAAAAAAGATCATGGAAAATCAATTCCAGTTTTAATAAGAATTACACGTTTCTACACGTCGTCGTCCTATACTGTGTACGGAAATTATGTACTTAGCAGTTAGCAACATGGGCAAGCAATTGCATGTGCTCATGATGCTTTATGCTTTCTGCTTAAAAGTCTATCATCTGATCTCTGTCACTTGTCGGTGTTTCTACTACTAAACCACTTCTTCTCTATATTTATTTATTTACATAATCTAATTAAGTGAATTATTGTTTCTCAGTGTTTGTTTTCTCCATCAGTTCATTTCTTGTTGGGTGCTAATTTGAACCAAAAAAATCACATCGCATAGTTAAAAGAAATACAAATTATATATAAGAATAATTAAATACTTAATCGAATAAGATTTTATAGAAAAATTGTGAAAAAAGTATGAGTTAAAGTAGAGAATATCATTTTATTTTATGTAGAATGATATGTAGAGTTTCATTTCTTCAACAAATGATTGCGAGGATGATGATGTGACTGGGCTTGAAAAATGAACTTTGATGTAAGTGATAAGTTGTAAATCTATAAATCCAAATTCGAAAATTGTGGGGAATCCAGAGGCGGAGCTACAACATAGGGTGGAGGTGGTCCCACCTAAAATTTTGAAAACTCATTTTAATCATTGTATTTTACTTTTTTTTTAAATCCTTGCAAAATTAAAATATCCTTTTACATCCTTTAGTAATTTTACTTTTTATTCTTTGGTCAATCTTCACTCCCGGGGTATTTCTAGGTTAAATAGAAATTTGGTGGGCTATGGTTGTTAAGGTCTAAGCTCGTCCAGGGCATGTTCACGCCCATGGCCGCTTAACCTTAACAAGAGCTTACGGGTAATCTTTGTATTCGGGTTGGGGGAGTGAGTAATCAGTCCCTTTATGCGGTGGGCTCGGTTATTCATTGGAAGGCGTTTGAGTCGGCCTTTGTGTGGGCGGCCCCCTTGTCTGCGACCTTTTTGGCCCTTGTCTGTAATCGCATTCTTACTCAATGAAGTGATGTCTTTCATGATTGTATGCCCTACTGTCTATGTGCTTGCCTTATGTTATCCCTATGATAACCTATAATGGCCCTATTATGGCCCTAACCCTTTGTTCCTTGGTGATGCAGGTCTAAGGTGTGTGTGAAAGGCTGGTTCCGTAGAGAGAGTGCGTGAACGCCGCACGAACTCAATCCCTTGGGCTTCCAAAGGATTAGTCCGTGACAGTTGGTAGCGAAGCGATTTTGATTTCTTTGAAATGGCAAAGACTTCGAAAGTCAGGTGCACAGAACTAGAGAATCGCGTGGATGCGATCGACGCGTGGATACAGAGTCAGAGGACTCTAGGTATTGGCTCCTCACAGCCGCAAGTAACACTGGAACAGATACTTGAGAGGGATAAACGCATTGAGATGCTAGAATCCCGTCTGATCCAATACGATGAGTTGTTTAAAGGCGAGAGCGCCAATAATAATTTCTCGATTGAAGAGAATATGGAAACGTTTCGTCTCTTTGCGGAACGGGTGCGACTCGTAGAGGCGCTAGAAGCACAATTAACAAGGAGACTTTTAAGCTTCGAAGGTCGAACCCCAGAGAGAGAGGGTGACCCTCATGACAATCTTGATGAGCTGCTAGAGAGGGCAGACATCAGAGAACTGAATATGGCACTCACCACCACTGGTACCAGGGTGGATGAACTGCAAGATAATCTCAAGGAAGCGTGGGACATGTTTCGCGAGACCAACCAGAAGGTGGGACTGCTGGACACCTCCCTGATTGAGATACAGGGCAAACTCACTGAAATTGAGCAAAGGAATTCTCCTGGCCCTTCGGCGATGGGGATGACCGAACTAAACAAGTACAAAAGTTTTCAACCAAAACCTTATAATGGAATGAGGAGTGCAAAAGAGATAGATAATTTCTTGTTTGACATAGAAAACTACTTCAATATGTGCCAGGTTCGGTCCGATGAGTTGAGACTAACAGTGGTAGTAATGCTACTATCCGACGATGCTAAAGTGTGGTGGAGGACTCGCGCCAATAGCGTCGGCACGTGGGACGAGTTTAAAGTGGAGTTAAGAAAATCGTTCTGTCCAGAGGATGTGGAATATGCCGCCCGTATAAGCTTGCGCGAACTAGTGCAAACGACCTCTATGAGAGAATATGTGAACAAATACTCCACGCTTATGCTCGATATTAAGGAAATGTCGGAGGGCGATAGAATGTTCAATTTTACTCAGGGGTTAAAGTCGTACCCCAGGAACGAAGTCCGTCGGCAGAATCCTAAGACCCTGAATGATGCAATCACAATAGCGGAGAGAGTAGAGGATAGATCGGATGTTGGGATAAAACGGAAGTTTGGAGGATCGAATGGACCAGATGCGAGGTCGAACAAGTTTACTAGGCCTAGTATTGGAACTAGTGAGAATCGGTTCCCAAATAGGAACTCAACAAACTTCCAAGGCCCTAACAGGCTCGGCAATAGAGTCCCGCGACCTATTGCGTGTGACCGCGCGTCGAACACGTCAAATATAGTAGTGAAATAGTTATGGAATTGGGGGTAGAAATACAACTTATCACTGTCTACAAGGATTTGTAGATGATGGTAAGAGGATCGTCCACAGAGACCTCTAGGAAATGTAGTTCTTGAGTTTGACTTCCTCGTCACTGAGTTTTGGTTGGTTGTTATCTGAAACTAAAGGCAAAAATAAAAAGCAATGAAAACAGTTCAAAATATAAATTAGTATTGGCCGAAGTCTAGGCCAAGACTGCGGGCTAGATTGGAAATAAGTCTTTTGGTACAGAATTCCAGGTAAGGGCGATGGGTGAGCTTGCGTCCTTATGCATCGATCATGGACTGAAGTATGTTCATCTCTTCTTCATAGTACTGCTATAGAGGGGAGGAACTCTTTTTCCCTCCTATCTTCCCTCCTCTTCAAACTATCTGGCGGGTACTCCCTCTCCTGATAATCCTAGTCAAGGGACACCTTGCTGGTTAAAGGGTTTATCCGTTTGACTGCTGTCTTGAATGGTTGCTCACCTCTTCAATGGTGCAGGGGAAGACAGTACCTAGGCTAAGTTCCTAGGTTGTCAATCTGGTCTCTACCTATTTTACCTATTCTTCTAGTCTGCTCGAGACTAGTCACCTACTCCGTCTAGCCGGCGGGTACTCCCTCTCCTTCTAGACTGGTTACAACTCTTCTCTCCTAGAGAACAAGGATGATCAAACCTTGGCTCTAGTGAGTAAGCGATGGATTAAGTTCAAGAATAATTAAATACAAAGAAAGAGATTGTGAAGAACGGATTGTGTCTCACGATTGCATTAAGAACTTCAGCTCATCACCCTTACCAAGAATGGGTTTTTAGTTACTCATACTCATGGATAAAAGACAAAGAAATTAATTTGCATAAATATATTAAATCCGAAATAAATTCGGAGCAAGGTTTTTAACAATGGTGAACTAAGAAAAGGAAAATTGCGTTCTAACTGGGAAAAGCTGATCCGAGATGATGCGGACAGAGGCCAATGATGTTTAGCTAAAATAGCCATAAGAACCTCTGTCCCAATCAAACTCAAACTCCTAAAATATCCTAAAAGATAATTACAATTAATTGTTTCTAAAAAGGAAACTAAATTGCAATTAATTAAAAGAGGGAGATCCCAATCGGGATTCTACTTAAGATTGTCTTCAGATCCCTCTAAAATTGCTGGACAGCTGCTACGTGCCAGCTGTGAGAGTCCATCTCCAAAAATACTTCAATCGCTCCAAGCTGCAGTCTGATCGCAAAGGAGTCTTGGCCGAAGTCTAGGCCAAGACGATTCTGGTAAGCGTACTGCGTCAGATACGACCTTGTCTAGGCCAAGATCCAGGCCTAGACTCGAATAAACAGCTTCAGCTCTAAACTTCATGAATTCTTCTCATTCTGCCTCCAAACCAGACCTGATCAAATGTGGGAAATAAAGGGTAACATCAGTAGAATTACTGTCCAAATTAACTAGAAAATGGACAATAAAACATGATGAAATGCAATGCAATCAGCGTGTTTCATCTGTGAAGGTCCTCATAAAGCGGCTGAATGCCCTACAAAGGTTGCCTTAAGCGCGCTGCAGACAGTTCGAGGATCTATGAGCCCTGAACCTGAGAAGGCGTTGGCATTAACCCAGGGTGAACACCCTTCAGAAAGGAGCTTTTTATCGGCCTTGAAGAAGCAGTTGGCCACTCAGGAGATGGCGAAGGGCCTAATGTATGTGACTGTCCAAATGGGACGCTATTCTATGGAGGCCCTTATCGACACAGGTGCCACTGATAGCTTCCTGTCGGACTCCTTTGCAAGAAAAATTGGAGTGACGGTTGTCCCAGATGGGGGAAAACTGAAGGCGGTGAACTCGGAAGCAAGGGAGACGGAGGGAAGTGCGAAAAATGTTGACATACAGATGAGCTCTTGGAAGGGCAAACTAGATTTTGTAGTGGCCGTTATCGATGATTTTGATGTGGTCCTTGGCTTGGACTTCCTTCTCTTGGCTAAAGCCGTTCCTGTCCCATCAGCTCGTTGCCTTTTACTGATGGGTGAAGAACCGGTGGTAATCCCAGTGACGATAAGTCCTACGAGAAAGAAAAGACTACTCTCTGCTATGCAGCTTAAACGTGGCCTAAAGAAAAAAGAGGCAACCTTCTTGGCTATAGCCTCCTGGAGTGATGATAGTGTATTGGCGGAATGCCCACCTATAGTTAGTCAGTTGTTGGCGGAATACGCAGAGGTGATGCCTGACCAGTTGCCCAAAAACTTACCTCCGCGTAGAAATATTGATCATGAGATTGAACTAATCCCCGGTGCCAAAGCCCCGGCTAAGGCGGCCTACCGTATGGCCCCACCTGAGTTGGCCGAGTTACGAAAACAATTGGCTGAATTGTTGGATGGTGGGTTCATTAGACCAGCAAAGGCCCCGTATGGAGCTCCGGTGCTTTTTCAGAAGAAACACGATGGTAGCCTTCGCATGTGTGTTGATTATCGAGCGTTGAACAAGGTGACGGTCAAGAATCGGTATCCGCTTCCTTTGATAGCCGATCTATTTGACCAATTAAGCGGGGCGAAGTTCTTCACGAAGTTAGACTTGAGATCAGGGTATTATCAAGTTAGAATAGCTGAAGGTGATGAAGCTAAGACAACGTGTGTTACGAGATATGGTTCCTTTGAATTTTTAGTAATGCCCTTCGGGTTGACCAACGCCCCCGCCACCTTCTGCACTCTAATGAATCAGGTTTTTCGAGAGTACCTTGACAAGTTCGTGGTCGTATACATTGATGACATTGTGATTTACTCAACCACTTTGGAGGACCACATGAAACACCTGAGACTGGTGTTCGACAAACTCAAAGAGAACCAACTCTACGTGAAAAGGGAGAAATGCGCCTTTGCCCAAACCAAGATTAACTTCTTGGGCCATGTCATCGAACGTGGTAGGATCCGCATGGATATGAGTAAAGTACAAGCGATTCAAGAATGGCAACCCCCGAGCGGGCTGACAGAACTGCGTTCATTCTTGGGTTTAGCCAACTACTATCGTCGGTTCATTGAGGGATATGCTAGAAGGGTTGGCCCTCTTACGAACTTGCTGAAAAGGGGAGTGAGATGGGTGTGGTCTATAGAGTGCGAAGAGGCATTCAGAAATATCAAGCGAGCTATGATGGAAGATCCTGTTTTGGCCCTTCCAGACCCGACCCAACCTTATGAAGTTCAAACTGACGCGTCTGACTTTGCGCTAGGGGGGGTGCTCCTCCAAAACCAACATCCCGTAGCTTTTGAGAGTAGGAAGCTGAACGATGCGGAAAGGAGGTACACGGTGCAGGAAAAGGAGCTTCTAGCTATTATTTATTGTGTCACCAAATGGCGTCACTACCTATTGGGTTCTGACTTCATAGCGAAGACAGATAATATGGCAACTAGTCATTTTCTCACCCAACCGAAGCTTACTGCTAAGCAAGCTAGATGGCAGGAGATTTTAGCAGAATTCGATGTGAACTTCGAACATAAGGCTGGGAAGTCTAACCAAGTTGCGGATGCCTTAAGCCGAAGAAGTGACTTGGCTTCAATGCGTATAATGACTCAGGCTAGTGTAAGCAAAATCAGTACCCCGCTGAGAGGAGAAATTAGAGAACAGATGAAGTCAGATTCAATTGCACAGGCACTATTGACACTCGTGAAAGAAGGTAAAACTCGAAGGTTTTGGGTGGAGGACGACCTGTTAATGATGAAGGGACAGTTAGTCTATGTGCCAAAAGGAGGGGATTTAAGGAAGAAATTACTTCGCGAATGTCATGATACCTTATGGGCAGGACACTGCGGTTGGCGTAGGACCTTGGCGCTTATTAGGCAGGCATACTTTTGGCCGGCAATGAGAGATGATGTTCGGATGTTTACGAAGACTTGTTTGATTTGTCAACAGGATAAAGTAGATAGACAGAAGTCTGCAGGACTACTCGACCCATTGCCAATTCCCAACCGGCCGTGGGAGAGCGTATCTATGGACTTCATCACTTGCCTCCCAAAAGTGGGGAATTTTTGTGGAATCTTTGTGGTAGTAGACCGATTCTCGAAGTATGCGACTTTTGCCCCGGTATCTAAGAGCTGCACTGCAGAAGAAACAGCGCGACTGTTCTTTAAAAACATCGTGAAGTATTGGGGTATCCCGGAAAGCATTATTAGCGATAGAGACCCTCGATTCACTGGCACCTTTTGGAAGGAATTATTCAACTTGCTTGGCTCTAGGCTGAATATGTCTTCAGGATTCCATCCTCAGACTGATGGGCAAACTGAGAGAATGAATGCTATTCTAGAAGAGTACTTAAGACATTTTGTTCATGCTAATCAGAAGAACTGGATTGAACTCCTCGACGTGGCACAATTCTGTTTTAATTCCTTGAAAAGTTCTGCGACTAACAAGAGCCCTTTTGAACTAGTTACAGGCCAACAACCGTTGTTTCCACACACGGTGAATGAGTATCGGGGGAAGAGTCCTAGTGCCTTTAACTTTGCCAAGGAATGGAAGCAGAACGCTGAAATAGCCAAAGCCTTATTGGAGAGAGCTTCCTGCCGAATGAAACAATGGGCGGATAAAGGGAGGAGGGCCCTCGAATTTCAAGCGGGTGATAAAGTAATGGTGAGACTGATGCCAGGACAGATTCGAGCGCTCCAAAGACAGGATCGCCGCCTTCTACGATGATATGAGGGCCCCGTGACGATTATTGAGAAAATAGGCAGAGTCTCATATCGGGTTGACCCACCAGAGGGGATGAAGAAGTGCCACCCAGTGTTTCATGTGAGCCATTTAAAACCGTTTCACGCGGATGAGGAAGATGCTAGTAGAAATCAGCCAGTGAGAGCTGAAGTCCGGTTCAAGGTGCAGCCTCAACCAGTAAAGGTGGTTGAAGCTATCCTGGCCGAACGCAAGGTGGCGATCAGGCGGCAAATTCAAAATGTTAAGAAACAGATCCACCAACGACAGTTCCTCGTCAAGTGGAAAGACTTGGGCAATGAAGAAATCAGTTGGGAAAGCGCAGAGGACTTGGCAGATGCACAAGAATTGATTATGGAATTTCTCGAAGACAGGTCGACGAGGGCGTCGACGAACTGAGTGGGGGAGAGTGTTAAGGTCTAAGCTCGTCCAGGGCATGTTCACGCCCATGGCCGCTTAACCTTAACAAGAGCTTACGGGTAATCTTTGTATTCGGGTTGGGGGAGTGAGTAATCAGTCCCTTTATGCGGTGGGCTCGGTTATTCATTGGAAGGCGTTTGAGTCGGCCTTTGTGCGGGCGGCCCCCTTGTCTGCGACCTTTTTGGCCCTTGTCTGTAATCGCATGCTTACTCAATGAAGTGATGTCTTTCATGATTGTATGCCCTACTGTCTATGTGCTTGCCTTATGTTATCCCTATGATAACCTATAATGGCCCTATTATGGCCCTAACCCTTTGTTCCCTGGTGATGCAGGTCTAAGGTGTGTGTGAAAGGCCGGTTCCGTAGAGAGAGTGCGTGAACGCCGCACGAACTCAATCCCTTGGGCTTCCAAAGGATTAGTCCGTGACAATGGTGGTGCATTTTGCCCATGAACCTTTCGTTTTTGTGCTTATAATGTGAGAATAGTCTTCATGATTGAGATTTTGATTTACTAAAACAGACTGAGATTCTCATTTGTTTTTATGTGGATAATAATATTATAGATCAATAATTGTTGTGATTTGATAAATAAAAATATTTGTGAGATTATGCCTGGTTTGATTTATCGTAAAAAAATACGTAGGAAGTTTTAGGATTTATTTTTTTTCCCTAACTATTGTATTATTAATTGAAATTATAAATATGTAGTTGTTAAGCACTTGGTTTTGGGTGTTACATTTGGTCTTAAAAATGTTATTCATATGTGGATTTAACAAAAAAAAATCTGGAACTTAAAGTTTTTTTTATAAAATGTACCAATTTTTTTTTAAAAATCAGGTACTTAAATTTTTTTTTAAATGTAACAAAAAAATTAATTAAAGAAAAAAATTTAAAAATGTACCAAAAAATCAGCAAAATCCAGTTTATATGACCAGGAATATTGTTTGAACCAAGGATGCTAGATGTTTCTGTTAAGCAAACTATGCTTTAATCAATCTTTTTTTTTTAAAAAAAAATCTAAAATTGGCAGGGGAGCTGCTCAAAATCCTACCTGTGAAATCAGTGGTGCGGTTCAGGTGCGTTTGCAAATCGTGGAATCCTCTGTTTGCTAATTTGCATCGCCGTCCAATTCCTGGATTATTGCTTTATTTTAAGGAACCTAATGCTTTTAGAACCGTAAACTGTGAGGATCATAAATTAGTACGACGTGCGTTTCCGAAGGCTATGAATCCAATGCCTAGATATCAATCTGAAATATGGCTGTGAGCTCAAGAAGATATTATTATAGGTTGAATTTGTGGAATCCATTAACAGGAGAAGTTTCCACAGATCTTCAAGAAACTAAAAATGCTTTGGTGAGAGCATCTGACCTTCCCCTGTCGATTCTGGTTGTTGGAGTGGGAAGGTGTGCCTGTTTTTGTCTTAATGACAGTTTTTTTTCCTTCCTGGAAAGACAACTTAGTTGCATATTAGTGTACAAAAGTTCTTATGTTTTGATTGTTGTGAAAGCTACTCACGATGGGTTTCATTCATCTTTGAATAGATGGACAGCTCTCTGTTGTTTAAGCTCCTGGAAGAGCTTCCTGGACAGTTTCTGACCTACATGCGGTGTAGAGATATCAAACCATTTGCTCCTCCTTCAGGTCAGCATAATAATATTCTGTTGCGGTGCCAAGTATATATTATACTTACAGTACAGGTGACTCCTCATGTATATATCAAGAAATTGTCGACATAGACTAGACTGATCTCTAGTTGTTAAGGATTCATATTCGGATTCAAATTTGGATTTGGATTTAGAATGTTGTTCAGATTATCTGAAACTTTATGAAACCTCAGGATATATGTATGCAATTTCTTTCTATTGGTCTTAAAGTATATGGTATCAGTGCTACAGGTCGTCCAATCTTAGTTCCTCGGCATAGATAGAACTGATACAGCAACACTATCCTTTCTGCTGAAAAAACTAAAGAGTAACTGTTATATATATATATATATATATATAACACTATGACAACGCACTAAAGGGCTCTGCGGGGAATTTATCATGCCACGTCTTTCGGCACAGGAAAGTTTGAGAGAGTCAACTGTTGCTGAGATGTAACCTCCTCACAAACCTAAAAAGTTGCGGATGTTCAGACAAGGTACGTAGTTATTAAAGAAAGATAAAAGAGAAGCTGATGAATCAATATACAAACCGTTTCTATGTAAAGCTGTCTCACGGTGGAATTAAGGTCGCCCTCCCAACGCCATTCTTCCTCTTCTTCCTCTTCTGCCTTCACCCATAGGCAATTAAGCATTGGTGTGCTCAAGGCTCCTTGACAAAAAAGCTTCATCTTGGGACACTCCTTCACAAGTATTTGAACCAAAGATGGAAACAGAAAGTTGCAATCAGCTGCAAAACAGAAGCTAGTAAGGCTTGCCAAAAATTTCAGTGACAGGAGTTTCAATTTGGGAAAAACAATAGTATCCTTGCTAGTAGCTTCATCTCCATGATCATCACTTGCTACAATCTCTGTCAACGAATCACATTCACTTATCTGCATCATCCTGAGGTTTGCAAGGCTTTTTGCAGTACTAGATGATGCGATTAAATGTACTAGTTGTTCGCACCCATTAACCTCCAAATATGTTAGATTTGGGAACAAGGCATTGGAAGGTGCTAAATTGATCAAATGGTTACACTCCCAAACTTCTAGATACTCAAGATTTTGAAGAATCCGATCCAACTCATCAAACTCTCCATCCCAAATATGTGTCATCTCATTCAAAATCCGTATTCCCAAACGTGGTATGCGTGCAAGAGTCTTTACATTTGCTTCATCAGCCAAAAGTTCAGATGTGAATAGTTGTTTGAAACCAGAACACGAAACAAGAAGCAGGTTCAAATTTTGGAATCTTTGGAGGAGTTCAATTGGGAAAACTTGGGAATCATCGTGAAAACATTTCAGATGAATCACGTCTGCCAAACATAAGCTAGCTTTATCATATATCATCTCCATATCCATACTCCTTAGGGAAACTACCTCCAAGTTCGGCATAATCTGCAAATCAATCCAACAGTCATGCCATTTCCAATTTCAGTGTGTAGCTCAAATCAACTATTTATTTTAGAAAATTGGAAGTGTTGAAGAAGCATTAGATGTCATGGTAAAATAGACATATGGTGCGTTCATACCTTGGTAAAGCATAAAAAGGGTTGTTGATTAACTTGGGTATGAAGTTGTTCCTGATCTTTACAAACTTCACCTAGAATGCTTTGAAACTTGGTACCAACCAAATCAATCTTGTCACAATGATAAATGTTTAAAGTATTCAGAATTGGCCATTCTGAAGTATGAGATCCTGGATAAAATCTCTTGAGTTCTGGTGATCTACAGAGCCGCAACTTGGTCATATTCGGGAACACAAACTTAGGTGGGGAAATTTCTTCCTTACCTGAAACAATTTCCTCCATCCCTTCACAAATATTTATTATAAGCTCTTTAAGTTGATGAAGACCCAAGGCAACAGAGATTGGAAAAAGACTTGTTAGACTTGGGCATTCTTCGACGCTTACTGATTCAAGATTTTCAAAAGAAACGAGTTCGTGAGGATCCTCATTCCACAAGTGCTTCAACTTTGGAAGCTTTGATATATGCAAAGTTTTCAATTGAGTTTCTTGCACTTCATGGCGCAACTTGTTTTCACTCATTAGCGTTTTAACATCAAATACTTCTACCACTGACTCACATTCAGAGATGATCAGACTCTCTAGATTCAAGGCTCTGCTCACCATTCCTGACGAGAAAACACTCAACAAAGCACTTCCTTTCTCTATCCCAAGTGTCTTCAATTTAAAAAAGGAGCTAGGATGGAGTGCATCTCCCCATATCATCTTTAATCCACCCATCTTTGTAATCTTAAGTTCCTCCAGATTAGGGAAAGCAACCTGTACGTGGTAATTTGCTAGGTTATAAGGTAGTCTTCGAAATTAGTGTTCATATTTTTTTATGGAAATTTATTTTGAAGTATAAAATATGAAAGATTTAACGTTTTGGAATTTAAAAAGACCAAACTCTCTGTACAAAAGTGTGTCGTCATTAATCATCTAAAACAAAATGCATGTGGATGAAGTCAAATGTTCACTAAAGAATGGTTAGTTTCCATTTTAATGTTGTTCAAATGATTGTATGACACATCAAATCTTAATTCAAATGAAGCATAAGGTAATACTTTGTTTTTTTCCAAATAAAATACCGTACATTTTTTTTATTGATTTTCTGTATATATAACTTAAGAATTGATATAAACACCATATATTTTATATTTTTGAGAAAAGAACATGTCAAAAACCATCATGTAGTTTCTTGGATGCAAAAGATAAGAAACTTTTCCTAGAATCTCGAGGAGGAGAAGATGGAAGCATTTAGAAAGCAATTGGGTTAGGTCTGATTTTGCTTTCTCGCCTAGGGAGGCGATCTTGCAATTGCGATGTGGAGTCATTCACTACTTTCGGGGTTTAATTTTTTTTTCACCTTAAATAATGGTAAATTCATTAAAACCCTGTTAAATTCATCAACCAATTTTTTTCAAACTATTTAATTAAGCGTTAAATATTTTGTTGAGATGTGCAAATCAAAATATCACTCTAAAATATAAGAGAAATAAAAAATAAATATGATAAAAGTTGATCTCCTCTTAAAATGAAATCTCTGAGGAGAACCGTAAGAGCTCGAGCTTCAAAACAGATTCTATCATTCTATGTAGATATTGTTGGTTTTTATCTTTTTAACGATCGGTGACGAGACCAATCGAATTGATAAAATCTAAACCTTGATTAGAACATGGAAAATTTGAGTATAGCTTCACGATGCATATATATATATATATATATGATTGTCATTTTTGCTTTTTGATGTCATCCATCATATCTATTTTTTCGACACTATTTTAGGTGATTTTTAGAATTAGTTGACTCTAAAATTTATCTTTGATAAGTATACAATTTGTGTGAGTTTCAAATTTTGTGTAAATTGTAACCTTTCTAATGAATTTTTATGAAGATTAATATAAAATAAATATAATAATTATATTAGGAAAAAAAAACAAAAAATATGTTGACTTGCACCATACTAAAAAAATTAACAAATTATAATTATTTTTTATAATAAATATAAATTTTCAAAAGTTAAATGCACACTCTAAAACCAACTAAAACTATCAGCTATAAGAAAGAGGAGAGAGATACTAGAAAGAAAGACAATTAATAAATTATTTGCTTCTCTCATTAGTCATTCCATACATATAATTGTAGATCTGAAAAATCTATGATTATTTGAATTGCAATAAGTTCAAATAATCATAGATTTTGAACTTATTGCAATAAGTTCAATACCGTAATATAAGCTATATATTACGGTATTGAACTTATTGCACTTAAAATTAGCTAAATTCTATGATTATTTCTCTCTATAAATTAATTAATTAAAAAAAATAGCACGCTTTATAAAGGCACGTAAAATAGGCATATAGATTTCATAGTAATCATTAATAAAGGAAGGGTGTTGGGTGTTTGGGAGCTGACCTTGTCGTTGAACAAAGCTTTGTTGCCAATCGTTTTTTGATTTTCTCCAATGGTGCTCACTTGTTCCTCTTTTCTCCATGTGGAAATGAATGTCTCCATTTTCGGGCAATCAATGATAGTAATCTTTTCCAAGTAAGGAGAGTCAAGAACACCATTCCCGGAATAAAAACTTGACAGACAATGCAAAGACTCAAGAAGAAGAGAACTCAGTTGTGGGAATCTCAGGATATTATCATCCCCCATTAATCCCTCTTCCTTCTCTTTGTTGAGGATGATTGCTTCCATACCAGCACAGCTTTTCACTTGTATCTTTTGGATATGAACAAGACACAAAACCATTGATGTAGTAAATACATACCTCAAGCTGCTACAATTGCAAATACCAATCGAAGTAAGGTTTTTGAAGTTCAGTACCCCCTCAAGATTCACAGGACACACGTGCATTAAACTCGGCAAATCAACCAAGTAAAACTCCCTTAACTCTGATAAACGAAGCCCAACGTTTTCACCAACATTATCATTTGAACCATCAAATACTTCTTCTAAAGACTTGTTGTTTGTTACACGCAGCTCTTCCAAATTGTTCAGGGACCTTAGCAAGCTAGATGATATAGCATATTTGACAAAAGTACACTCGTCCACCTCAAGAAATCTCAAGGCACTAAAGGGCTCTGCAGGGAGTTTATCTTGCCACATGTCTTGCAACGCAGGATAGTTTGAGAGTATCAACCATTGCTGAGATGTAACCTCCTCAAAAACCTAAAAAGTTGCGGATGTTCAGACAAGGTACGTAGTTATTAAAGAAAGAAAAAAAGGGAAGCTGATGAATCAATATACAAACCGTTTCTATGTAAGACCGTGACAAGGTGGAATTAAGGTCGCCCTCCCAACGCGATTCTTCATCTACTACATCTAGACCAATAAACATTGGTAGGCTCAACGCTCCCTGACAAAAAAGCTTCATCTTGGGACACTCCTTCACAAGTATTTGAACCAAAGATGGAAACACAAAGTTGCAATCAGCTGCAGAACAGAAGCTAGTAAGGCTTGCCAAAAATTCCAGTGTCAGGCGTTTCAATTTGGGGAAAACAATAGTACCACCATGATCACTTGCTACAATCTCTGTCAACGAATCACATTTACTTATCTGCATCTCCGTGAGGTTTGCAAGGCTTTTTGCGGTAATAGATGATGTGATTAATTTTACTAGTTGTTTGCACCCGGTAACCTGCAAATATGTTAGATTTGGGAACAAAGCATTGGAAGGTGCTAAATTGATCAGATGGTTACAATTTCCAACGTATAGATCCTCAAGATTTTGAAGAATCCGATCCAACTCATCAAACTCTCCATCCCAAATATGCGTCATATCATTCAGAAGCTCTAATTCCAAACATGGTATGCGTGCAAGAGTCTTTACATTTGCTTCATCAGCCAAAAGTTCCGTTGGGAATAGTTGTTTGAAACTAGAACACATAACAATTAGTAGCTTCAAATTTTGGAATCTCTGGAGGAGTTCAATAGGGAAAACTTGGGAATCATCGAGAAAACTTCGCAGATCAATCACTTTTACTCTGTCTGCCGAAAATAAGCTAGCTTTATCATATATCATCTCCATATCCATACTCCTTAGGCAAACATACTCCAAGTTCGGCATAATCTACAAATCAATCCAACAGTCATGCCATATACAATTTCAGTGAGTAGCTCAAATCAACTATTTATTTTAGAAAATTGGAAGTATTGAAAAAGCATTAGATGTCGTGGTAAAATAGACATAGGGTGGGTCCATACCTTGGTAAAATCTAAAAAGGGTTGTTGATTAACTTGGGTATGAAGTTGTTCCTGATCTTTACAATCTTCAACTCGAATGCTTTGAAACTTGGAACCAAACAAATCAATCTTGTCACAACAATAAACCTTTAATTTTTTCAGAATTGGCCATTCGGAAGAATGAGGTCCTGGATAAAATCTCTTGAGTTCTTGTGAGCCCCATAACCGCAAATTGGTCATATTCGGGAACACAAACTTAGGTGGAAAAATTTCTTCCTTACCTGAAACAATTTCCTCCATCCCTTCACAAACACCTATTATAAGCTCTTCAAGTTGATGAAGACCCAAGGCAATAGAGATTGGGAAAAGACTTGTTAGACTTGGGCATTCTTTGACACTCACTGAATGAAGATTTTGAAAAGAAACGAGTTCCTGAGGATCCTCATTCCACAAGTGCTTCAACTTTTGAAGCTTTGATATATGCAAAGTTTTCAATTGAGTTTCTTGCACTTCACCGCGCAACTTGTTTTCACTCATCAGCGTTTTAACATCAAATACTTCTATTAGTGACTCACATTCAGAAATGATCAGACTCTCTAGATTCAAGGCTCTGCTCACCATTCCTGACGAGAAAATACTCAACAAAGCACTTCCTTTCTCTATCCCAAGTGTCTTCAATTTGAAAAAAGAGCTAGGATGGAGTGCATCTCCCCATATCATCTTTACTCCACCCATCTTTGCAATCTTAAGTTCCTCCAGATTAGGGAATGCAACCTGTACGTGGTAATTTGCTAAGTTATAAGGTAGTATTTATAAGATCGTAGTTTTTTTTCCCCAAATAAAACCACAGTCATGGAAATTGTGAATAAATTAGAAGTTCACATACCACTAATTATAACATGACAAGAAAAATTACCAATTGTCGAAAAAATTAAGATTTTTAGCAGTATCATAGAATGAACTATAAACCAACCAACCATAGCACCCAACAACTTGGAGATTACTCAATCAGTGTTGAAATTAAAGATCCGAAATACAACCCCGTTAGTTTCAATCCAAAAATGCTAAAATATTAAAACTTGAACTCGTTTTCATCTTGCCTTTCACCCAATTAATCCCAAACCACAACTCTCAAGCTAAATCCAAGTTGTAAAATTAAATAAGTGCCAATTGCATACCTTTTCGTCAAAGAGTGCTACATTTGCTTCCATACCAGTAAATGTACAGAGCTCAGGGCAATCTTGTATGCACAAATGTGCCAAGGAGGGGAAATCTATTAACTTGGAAATATTGCAGAATCTTCTTAGGTTCGGAAGAGATTTCAACTGAATGATGTTTAGATTTGGGAACGAAATGATCTCTCCTGATATTATTTCTTCTGGAGTACCTGTAAAAACTATTTCTTTCATGGACTCGCAATCACTTACCTCAAGCCTTTTGAGTTGAGCAAGACTTTTAACCAAGCTTGATAAGAAGAGATTCGTGAGTCCATTACATCTCTCCACCTTTATTACGCTCAAGTTTTTAAATGGGAGCTCACCACCACCACCACGACAAATGATCTTCTGCAACGTTGTCAAATTTTGAAGAACCAAAGACTCCAACTTTGGAAAAACAACACAATTGGAAATGGAGTTTACAATGTATTGAATTTTAACTCCTTTTTGAACATTGAGATGCTTCATGTGAGGAAAACCTTGAGAGTCCAATTCGCAGAGACTTTCAAAACCATTTAGTTGTTGCAAGTACACATCCTCGGCTCTTCCCATCAACGCTTTAATTCCTCCATATCCCAACTGATTAGGCCTTTCAGCGAGCTTGAGTTTCAAGGTTCGTGAAGTTCTATAATCATGGCCACTCCAATCCAACGCCTCTCCAGTAAGTATTCTGAATCTTTCTAATTTTTCAAAGGTGAACGAGTCTTTGGGAAACATCTCTGCATGAGGGATGTGAATGTGTAGGCTGATCAGGTTGGGCAGATTCTTCAATTCCCCGAGGCTAGCGTTCTTAAATATTGCATTAGTACTGCTGCTGCTGCATCCTTCTTTCTCCCAATACTTGAAGCTGTTTTTCATGCGCAATTCCTCTAATGAGGTCAACTTGGACAGCACATGATCTGATGCAATCTCCTTCAATTTTGAGCAATAATTCAAATCCAGAAGTTTCAACTGACCCAGATTCCCAATTTCATTCGGGAGCCGAAGGATAGAAGAGCCTTGAAGGCTGAGAACTTGTAACCTTGGTAGCTCTCCAATTATAGCGATGTTATCCAATTCACATAAATTAAGACACAGTGTTTGAAGCTTTACAAGAGCGTTAAGTGACGAAGGCAGTGCTGGTGAAAGAGACACCCTCGTGAGATCCATGAGCTTCAGTCTTTTCATTTCTAGAAAAAACTTGTCTGGGATTTCTAGTGGGTGATCATCCTGCTTCCTAAACATTAGAAATGACGCAAGCTTTGGGCCATGAAACGATGCAGCAAGTTCCTGAGGGAGATGACAGTGGCGTAAGGAAATTGCTTCAAGATCGTCGTCACAAGGCCATTCTTCTAGTCTATCACCCTTAGGGACGGTGATCATATGATAGTCTCTGCCCCCAACAAAGACTGCAAACTTGTGGACAACATCATGCATTCTCACTCGTGCTTCCTCCTCACTGTTGCCAACATCTTGCAGCAACCCACAGGCTTTGAGGTCATTGAGGCATTTGTGCAGTCTATCTCTTGCTTGTTCTAATCTCCTGCACTCTTTGAATAGACTCAACCCCGTTGTATATTTCAACAAGTCAGAGAATGAATTGGAGTAAGGATCCAATTGCCCAAAAAGTCGGAACAACGACTTTATCTCGTCACTTTTCAGATAATTATAGCTCAACTCTATCTTCTTGTAAACTTCATCACTATCAACAACGTGAACACCATCAATCCTTTCCAGTTGTCGCAACGCATCCCTCCAAATCAACAAATCCGCATTCCTTAACGCCTTGGCAACAATCACAAGTAGAATGGGCAAACCTGCAACTCTCCAAAAATTGACATTTAATGTCCTTAATATCTCATCACTTGTGTTCATTAATTATTCAATAATTGACATTTAACTGTCTATGGACCAAATTAAGCATAAATATAGATAAATTAATACAACCTAATTTTTCGGACATGCACAAATTAAATTAAATACAAACTATTGATTAATACAAATATTGCACTCTTTTAGTCTAGGTAAGAAGTTGTATTGGACAGTTAAAATGGATATAAAAAATTAGTAACATGATAATAAAAAGAAGCCAATAACAATAGCTTATAATTTGATTTTTGAGCTAATTAAGAATGAGTATCATGGTTGCTACCCTTCTGTTACGATTCAAAAAACTGATATTTTAAAATAAATATCGCATCACTAATTAATCATTAAATTTATTTAATATTATACATTTTATAATTATAAAATTATTAATTAGTCATTAATTAGATTTATTCAACTATATTATAACTCAAACAATGAGATTATAATTACCGTCCAAGTAATGGGGCGAGTATTAGTACGTACCGGAACATCTTTCAGCGACTTGCTTAGCAATTGAAAGGTAGTCTTGAGGGATACCGGCGGTGGTCACCCTCCATGTGTTTTGAAACAAATTCCATGCGTCGTGGTCAGTTAAGATCTGAAGTTCGAAGTTGCAGGTGGAACCCATTCCATTTTTCAACAAGTTCTCACTTCTAGATGTCATCAATATCTTGGGATACCAAGTCTTAAAGCTCTTTTGGTGAGGATCGGCTTCCTTGCCGACTCCGACATCCTTCACCTGATCAAGTCGATTGCGGAAAGGGATTCCAATAATGTTGAACTCCAGTATTTCCCAAATATCATCCAAAACAATGAGGAGTTTTTCTGTTTTCTCTAGTTTATCCATTAACTGACAAGCCCGTGCCTTATCTGTAGTCGCAACCAATTTGATTTTGAGCTGATCTGCAATTTCTTGCTGAATCTTATTCAAGTCCGGTTTCTGCGACACATGTGCCATCACCACGTGCTTGAAATTCCCGTCTTTATTGAGCTGCTCAGAAACTTTCTCCACGAGTGTGGTTTTCCCCAAACCAGCCATCCCATATACCCCGACCATGTGCACGTTCGGATTCTTTAGGGCCGCAGCGATGTCGTTTGAAACTATTTCTCTCGATTTGAAAGCATCAAAGTCAGGGCTGGGTTTGATCGCAAAACAATGCGAGTCATCAATACCCGCAACCCTGGCAAAAGTTTTTGCCTCCTCCCGCAGTTTAACAGCCTTATCTTTTGCTGTTATGGACCTTTTGCTTGCCAGATAGCAGGCCCACAAATTGGGGCGCAAACCCATGAGACACGTCGACGATGCCGAACGATCCTCGTCTCCGATAATTCCGGAAGCCTCCTTGTCCAGAGAAGTTGCCTTTGCCTGCCATCCTTTGACAACAGGGTCCACCCGTGACTCCCCTCTGTTATCAGCCTCTTTAATTTTTTCTTCAATGGATTTTATTTCATCACTCAGATCCTTAACAACATTTCTCAGCTCCTCAACATTGCTGCTATAGTTCCACAGATGACTAAGCTCGCTCTGAATACGCTCCCCAATTCCCCCAAGAATACTGTTAGCAATGCCAGCAATGCACTGAAGAACCATATTAGCCGTCTCTCTGTTTTTTTTTTCTTTTTTGAAAGAGAAATCAGAATTTGGGTGTGAATTCAAACAATAAAACTATGGAAAGGAAGAACGAGAGAAAACTAAGTAAAGGAACAAGGGAAGGCTTTTGCTCTTTGCATAGCACAAACGCAGAACGAAGGAAGTAGGAAAGGAAAGCTCAAGAAAACTCACTCAGCTGTTCTACCTCAGTCAATGGTTTTTGTTTTAAACTTAATCAAGTGGACAAAAAGAGGCAAGTTGAGTGAGGACTGATAGGAGGTGTTTGGTCAGATCTGCTTCTGCTTTTATGCAGCCAAAACACCATCTCTCATGTTTTTTTGTGAAAAATATGGGTGTTTTTTATGTTGTCCACTCCTTTCTATTCTTCTCTTTCAATTTAATTCCATTTTCTACTTTTATATGTTGATCAGAATAAATTATAATCTCTTTATTATGCTGAGTAATTATATAAACCTTTTCTATTTTTATTAATTTTTTAGAAATGAGTTTTATTCATTTTTATAATTAATATTAACACATTAATGTAGAAATAATATGGAACGGAGAGATTGGTTGGATTCGGCAATAGCGTAATTAATAATGGTGATGATCTATCTAGATATAAAAAATGATTGACGACGACGAGAGGATGATGATCTAGACTAGTCGACCAGTCTCTATTATTGGTCTGATGAGTCAGTTTCAACGTACACAATACACATACAGTGATACAGATGCATCTGGTTGGAAACTTGGAAAAGTATTTTATTCTTCAACTTTCTACCAAATGTTCCATTCACATTAAATAAACCTAATTGTATCGTACTTTTAATGCCATTTTTTTTGAAAAAGAAAATTGATTTAATCTATATCAAAGAAAATCCTTATATATTTTTTTTAAAATATATCAGCCCCTATAGTTTTAAAATTTATAATATAGTACATTTTATTAGGGATAACAATTGCGCGGGTTTAGATAAGTTTGGGCATGTTAAAATAAATGGGTACGGGCGGGTATAGATAAATACCCAACTCATACCCAAAACTAAATATTCATTATGCTCTATACTCAATATACCTAATACCTAATTGGATATGTAATGAATATCCGATTAAATTTATTTATTTATTATTTCACTTAATAAAATAATTTCACCAAATTATTTTATTATTTTATAGTTAAGTGAAAATTTGCTACTTAGGTTCGATTTTACCAGTTAGACTCGTTTTTTACCATTTTAGTTCATTTTTTTTATTATTTTGGTTTTTTTATACCATTTGGTTCATTTTTTTACCGTTTATCCTCGTTTTATACCGACTCAGCTCATTTTTTACCGTTTTTTTCCTATTTTAGCTCATTTTTTATCATTTTGGCTCGTTTATTACCGTCTTCGCTCATTTTTCATCAGTTTAGCTCATTTCTTTTACCATTTTTGCTCGTTATGGCTCATTTTTTTACTGTTTCGGCTCATTTTTTTACCATCTTTACTCATTTTTTATCATTTTAGCTCATTTTTTACCATCTTGCCTTGTGTTTTACTATCTTACTTTTTTTTTACTATTTTGGCTCACTTTTTACTGTATTCACTCATTTTTCATCATTTTGTCTCATTTTTTACCGTTTTTGCTCATTTCTTATCATATTTGGCTCAACATAATAGTTAGATTAGATATATCATAATAAATAAAGGGGTCAATAGTGTTTTGACCTCACACCTCCCTGGACTAAAAAAATTCAAAAGGAGGTCCCTGAACTAAAGGTCAATGGCATGCAGGCCCCTACCGTCAGTCAAACTAACTTTCCGTTAGTTTCTACTTATGGTTGCCGGTTTGCATTTATTTACAATAATACCATTATGTATTAAATAAAATAATTAATTTAAAAAATTCAGAAAAAATAATATAATTAATTTAAAATATCATAAAAGATTTAAAAATTCCAAAAAGAATTAAAAAATCAGTAAAAAAAATTAAAAGTAAGAAAAATATTTCTAGAATTTCTTTCTTTCTTTTTCTTATTTTCATTTTCATTTCTTTCTTTTTATTTTCCATTTTCTTTTTCATTTCTTATTTACTTTTCCGTTTTAAAAATTGCAAGAAAAATTAAAAAATCAGGAAAAAAAATTTAAAGTAAGAAAAATAGTTTAATTAATTTAAAAATTCAGAAAAATAATTTAATTAATTTTAAAAATTCAAAAAATAATATAATTAATCTAAAATATCATAAAAATTTAATATAATTAATTTTTATTTTTCTCTTATATTATGTCTTTATTTCTTTCTTTCTTTCTTTTTATTTTTTCCTTTCCTTTATTTCTTTTCTTTCTTTTGCTCTCCTGCACTTTCTTTTCTTTCCAGACCACGACCTCACTCCCTTCTCTGCTGCACTTTCTTTTCTTTTTTGCCTCTCTACTGGCGTTGGTTCAGTAGAAGACGTTTCCCATAAAATCAGCTCAACAGTTTTTACAGCGTGGATAGCTTGCATTAGAATAACAAGCTTTTGTGGCTTATTGAATCGTGGGTTTACTTGGTCAGGCTGCTAGCACAGTGCAGCAACTTCCAGATCCCATTAAGAATACTATTTCCAGTGGATTGAGAGTTCCTCTAAGTAAGCATCTTGATATTCTTAATGATTTCTTCTCTTATGTGAACAACAACTTTCCAGATCCAGATTCAAGAGCCGGATTTCTATTTTTTGACAGCCCCCGCTCTTCCCAAATCCAGATTCAAGAACCAAAAGTTAATCTCTCGCTCCTCTCTCTGTGCTGATATTTCTTCGTTTATGGCACCCCAGCTTGCAAAGTTAGGCGCTTGCTTCCTGAACCGGGAGGATTTGGGTTGATTTTTGGGTTTGTGATGGTGATTGATTTTGGGTTGTGAGGGATTGGGTTATTTAATTCGGCTTTGGCAGTGTGGCTGCTTGGATTTGTGGTGGAGGATTCGTATTTTTGGGTTGGTTTGTGTTTGGCGATTTGGGTTGGTGGAGCGGTTGGATTGGATCGGTGGATGCGGTGGTGATGGGTGGAGCGTGTGGTGGTGCCGCGGCTGGGTTTGTGGTGGAGGATTTGGATTTTTGGTTGATTTTTTTGGGCAGTGGGGGATTGAATTAATTTGGGAGAATTGGATTTTGGGATTATTGGCAGAGGCTAATGGCAATTGCTCTTAATTCTGGGCATGTTTCAAAATTGAAGAGTTGATGAAGATGGATCCATTGCCCGGATAATTTGGGGTAGGAAAAGTTTAGATCAGATCTATTAATTTTTGGACATCAAAGAATTAAAAGGATGTAATTTATTTTAAAATAAATAATAAAATAGTTGAGGTATTAATTGATAATATTAAAAGTTAAAAATATCGAAAATAAGTTTGGAAAGTTTTAGATTTAAAAAAAATGGAAGGAATTATATTATTTTTATATATTTTTAAAATTAATTATAGTATTCTTTTTGAAATTTTGAAATTAAATATATTATTTTTTGGATTTTTAAAATTAATTACAGTATTTTTTGGATTTTTAAAATTAATTATACTTTTTTTTGAATTTTTAATGTTAATTATATTATTTTTTTGAAAAGAAATAAAAATACCTAGAATTAAGGAAAGAATTTTTTTTTTTTTTAATTTTTGAAATTTAAAAATTTTTGGAATAAGAAAATAAGGAAGAAAGAAATTTTGGAATAAGAAAATAATAAAGAAATTTTTAAATTTTTTTTACATAATTACCTGCTACAACAGGTTTTAAAAAAAAAAAAAAACCTTTTGTAGCAGGTCACCTTAACAGACGGTTAAGGTTGACTAACGGTAGGGGCCTGCATGCCATTAACCTTTAGTTCAGGGACCTCCTTTTGAATTTTTTTAGTCCAGGGAGGTGTCTTGTTTTTCGCGATAGTTCAGGCGGTCAAAACACTATTGACCCTAAATAAAGAGAGCACCAATCCCTATCAAATAAATTTGTCTAATTTATTAACGATAGTTATGGTCTGATGATTAGAAAATGGACAACTTTTAATTTGAATACAATAAATAGAACAACAAACTAAATATACTGAAAGAGCTTTTTTTTTCCTTTGAGTGCTTCTCACACATATTATTGAAGGTTGAGAAAGTCATCCAGCAACTTGATTTATTTATTTTAAGCAACAATTCTCTTATTTCAGATTTGTACATTTCTCTCATTTCAGCAACAATTCATCATGGACGGTCTAAATGTACTTTTGCTGAGACGAGATAGAAAGGCAACCTCAACATCGCTTACCTGACAGCCTGATAAAATGCCCCATTTTCTGCCTGAACTAAGCACTGCGCAATGAAGGGTATTAGGGATCTAGGATGCAATGTTTTCATGCCATTTACTAATCAAACCACCTGAAGATTTTCAGGTATATCAGACAAGTTAAAATTTCAAGACAACTGAAACAGTACAGGAAAACTAACTAAACAATGAGTAACGGTGCATAAAAATAGTGACCGTTTTCACCAGTTGTGCTTAACCTGGGACAATCCTAACGAGTAATGACTAAGGACTGATGCAAAAATAGCATAAAGAATTAAAAATGCTTATTATTCTTTGAGCCTAGATGCTTAGAATTCTTGAACTCAAGAAAAACACCAAAACAGCAACCTCAATTTCTAAGAAGAGAAGTGTTTAAAATGGTTCAAATGTAAAAAAATAAAGATAGAAATGCATCTCAATGAATCTCTTACAGAATGCAAGTCAATAGGAGGTATTTCTTTCAACCGAAAGGCTTCCACAAGGGCTCCCAATTCAAAAGGACGTACACTTGCATTGCTTTCTCTCAAATTAGAAGCATTGCGAAAAAGCTGATAAAATTCCATCCCTTCACCTTTCCTGATTTCTCTGTCACCCACCACATTGCAGAGATGACTTCCTGCAAAACACTCAAGCTAACCTGTAAGACCTACACTTTATTGCACCCTTGCATGGACTGCAATGAACCACATAGACCAGAAGTTCATCATAATGCAAGAAAACCAGAAGAGGTGAAAAATAGAACAACTCAATGTATGTGCATACTGAATTATCTAACAATTCATTGCTTTCATACAGCTAAAAGTTATACTTCAAGCATGAAAAGTTCCAAAATTTTAAGTACCAGCTTGTCCCAGTACGTGTGGTAAACTGGATTTTCCTTGACTCTAGACCTTCAAGCTAGATGTGGTAAGACCCAGTAAAGCACCTCCAGATAAAATTCCGGCACCTAGAGTGACAGGGTTTCTTGAGAAAATGAAACCCAATAGACCCCAGCATAGAACAAAACCACTTGCGCAACAAAATTTTCGAAATGAACTTTTCGCAAACACGATTGCCAATACAACAAATTGATAACATTTATAAAATGGACACGAAACGTACTGAAACGATGATGGAAGGGTCAGAGCGGAGTGGAGCTTGAAGCGGGAGATGGAAGAGAAGGATGAAAGTTGAGGCCGGTGGAGAGGATGAAGGCAGGGAATTGATGGATGTGTTTGAGACCGGAGAAGAAAGAGAGCAGCGGCTATTTTTGTCTAAACCCGTGATGGGAGTCAAATCCACCAAAAATAAATATGAGTTACAATTTGCCATTAAAAACAAATAAATTGCATATATCAGTAAAATGATAGATCCACAGGGAGTTATGGTGTGATACTTGTGTGTGTTTGTAGAGATCAGTGTTAACACTTAGGTGTAAAGTGGGGGTTTCAAATTAAAACTAAAACCGGAGGATAGTTAAAGCAATAAAACAGTCTTGGCCAAAATTGTCAATCTGGGTCAAGATAGCAGATTCAAAGATGAAAATTAATTATGAGAGGGCTTCCTAGTAGATGTTGGCGAGCTATGAGCCTATGAGACATGAGTTGCGATCATAGACGTAAGGGTATTCATCTTCAATGTTCAGAGTTGTTATAGGATCAAAGTACTCTAGCTTCCCTCATGTATCAACACCATCTCGAACGTACCACTCGTGCGTTCGAGACAAGTAATAAAATAGGAAGGGATTACTTCCTATATGACTGTTGCAGCTCTTTTCTCATTTCTGCAACAAGTTTCATTAACTGTAATTAGATAATAGAATAATGGGCTTAAGTAGTATTGCAGCCCAACAACAGTTCTCATGGGCCTTAGCAAAGCCCAATGCGTTAGGTATTTAAACCTCTTTTTCTACTATAATGATTAATAAGGGTTAGACATTATTATATTCAATAAGATTTTGTGCCCTTCTCTCGGTCGTTCGATCGAGGAATATAAGGGTTAGACATAAATTAACATATTAACAAATATGTAATAATCTAATCTAATCAAATCAAATCAATATATTAATTTATTTGTTATGTATATCAGACCTTTTTTTCTCCGAAATCAATTTATTCTCCTTTCAATTTTTACTTTTGGGGTATGTTATTTATGGGGTCATGGTATGGAATTTGAGGTATGAGGTTTAGGATTAATATGCAATTATAAATAGAAAATAAAATTAATGGTAAAAATGTGTAACTTTATTTTTTTTCCAAATTAATAAATATGTAACTCCCTCCAATTAATAAATTTCTGAGTTTCAATTGCAAAATGTATGTACTATATATAAAATTATATTTATTGCATATCAGATCGTATTTCAACTAGTTATTACACGTCGTTTTTATGATGTAGGTAATGAGTTCGTTACATAATATTATAATAATAATTAATAATTAAATTTCATATTTACTGCTAGTAAGAAGTTATTCTAAAGTCGTTTGTTTTTTATATAATAAGCATTCTAAAGTTGTTTCCCGTATTTTTTTTTCCTCTAAAATTAATTACTACTACTATTATTTATGATTTTTGGAATTTTGCATTGGTGATTCGACTTCATTGGTCGTGGAAGTTTCTACCTGTCCCACCAATTTCCATCTGTTTTGTCCGAGTCACAAATGTTTTTTAAAAGTATAGAAGCTTCTTCTTTTGAAAATGTTCTTTGGTCAAAGAAAAAATCAAAGAAAGAATAATGAATGAACACCATTTTTCATTTCATTCAGATTAATTAGCTTAGGCTCTGTTTTGCAACTCGTATTTTCAAATCATTGAAAGAGCCGATGCCATGTGATCGCGAACTCCCAACTTTCCAGTTTCAAGGAGAGACTAGTAGGATTCATCTCTTCATGAACTATATATATATATATATATTATTTTTTTAATTAGGGGATCCAACTAAACGCATATAGATGAAATACCAACCGTTCTAGAGTATCGACAATTTTACCAAATTACTCTCCATATTCTCTAATTTGGTGACGATAATGTCTGTATGGATTCTCTAGATGAAATACCAACCGTTCATAATATCTATATGCTTAAAAGCTACGAACATCACTACTTTACCGTGATTTGAACACATAATTTATCTATAAAAAAAAAAAAGGCATGCAACTGTGCTACAATTTTGTATTGTTTTCATTAGGAGCTAACCTTATAATTTGGTTTCCGTTGCACCAAAATTGTATTCCAGGCACTCAATTATGTTATCCTTTCTTCAACTGTTAGTTTATTAGAAATCATGCCATCTTTTGCGGCAAGTGCAACCAGTTGACTATTTGGCATTCAATTCCTACAATTTAGAGGTGAGAAATTTACAAGTAAAACTCAAGGAAACTCAACGTGTAACAATGGCCATCATCATTCAACAACAAGATTGGTTTACATGCTAAAGAATGCCACAGGAAAATCTCATTAAATGGGTTTCTGGGCAGAGTTTCTACAAGCATGTATCAGCGTTTCCCTATAAAGTCTGTTCCTCATCATCAGCCTATGTACAAAGAGCTGTCCACACTACTCCCACTAAAACAAAAGAAGGCACAAAATGATGCAACAGAGCAAGAAAACGGTAATTCTGTTCAGAGACCGGTCCAGTTGCATCTCCTGCCTCCTCACCCTAGGGTTGTTGCTTCCTATGAGATGATAGGAATTCGGGCATGGGTACGTAAACAGACTAGGGTCTGAGCTTCCAAAGATCCTCGCAAACACCATCTCCCCAAACTGCCCAATCATCGGATTGAATGTCATCGTTGTGCCACCGATACCTGATGAGGCCATTGCAGCGTAACCTCCATTAGGGTCATGGAAGAATTGCCGTTGGTGGATTGAGTGTGATTGCGGAGGGAAAACGTTGGGATGTGTTTGGCGATTTTGGTGGGGTGAATTGCTACTCGGACTATTCAAGGCAGAAGGAGGTGGCCTGCGAGGTATTGCACTTTCTGGTGATGCTCTCTTGGTTTCTGATTCAGATGATCTTCCAGGGCCGTACAAGGGGACCAACGTATTCGGGGAAATGTTAGCCTTGCAGACGGGGCAACTCGGTTGTTGATAATCAGCATTAGGGGAAGAGGTTTTGACATTAAGCCACTTGTAGATACAAGGCCAACAGTAGAGGTGACCGCAAAGAGTGACAACAGGGTCGTGGGCTGAATCGAAACAGATGTTGCAATCGTAGCCACCAGGTCCATCTTCCGAGCCTGCTGATGGAACGGTCATTGAGTTCCATTTCTGTTTAAGGTTGGCATCATCCTCAGACTCAAAGTGTGCCTCATCCTCAAACAAGTTCTCCATATCCATATAAGATCTGTCAATAACAAAATGAGAGAATCAGCACAAGCAATGTAATATCCATAAATAAAGACCAATTACTGCCAATAAGTGGAAGAAACAGGAGATAGAAATTATCCACGCACATCAAAAGAAGCCAAAACATCACAAGGATGTTAAAAGCAACAAAAGGGTGTAACTAAAAAACAGAAAGTCACAAAAGCTAGTTGAACACCTAAAGGTTCCTCATTTCAACACCAGATAGGGTGTCTGGTGGCAGTAATTATCCAACATATCTATTGGATTGAGGGAAGGTGCCCTAAAATTGCAACCTTGTCTCTATAATTTGGAAGAGAAGCATCATATGCTTCATTTTTAATCATTCATGAGAAGAAAACACTAGATCTTCCATAAATTTATCAATCGCTAGGAGAGGCATAAACAAACCAATAAACCCCAATAAAACCAAGAGAAGCCAAAACATCACAAAACCCAGATCAAGCCGATAAAACAAGAAATCCAGCAACCCTATTGGCTTAAAATTGATTTCCTTTACCCACTTCAAAAACCCAATTGAAAACCACCGACACAAAACACAATTCAATATTTCAAGAAAAAAAAAACAATAAGGAGAGAACACGAAAAGGAAGGGGACAGGAGGGGAGAGGGCATACCAGTATCGAGAAAAGAGATGAATCGGACGAGAACAGGAATGGCTTAAGAGCAGAGGTAGCAGGGGTAGAACAGAGCAAAGGCGATGTATATTAGAAGTTGGTAATTGTGAATTGACAGAAGAGAATGACTGGAGATAGAAAGGAAGCAAGAGAGACGGATATATATATAGAGGAAAAAGCTTACTACTAGTGGTATTATCTTTTGATAGTAAATTCCCTCCTTTCTGTTTTAAATGACTTTCTAAAATAGTAAAAATTTATAGAAAAATAACTAAAATAACAAGTAAAATAAACAGTAAAAATCGTAAAAAAAAATTATTTAATTCAGAACGGAGGGAATAGTATATATTTTGTTTTGGTCGTCAGAATAAATAATAAATAATAAATATATACTAATAGAAGTAATAATAATTAATAAAAAGGCAGGCCCACAGGGTAGGGATATCTACCAACAGAAACAGTGGATCTGTTGGTGTGTTGGCAATGCGTGGTACATGGATTTTGATTTACTGAAGTTAAACCAATAAACTACGTGTTGATTAGTAATTATAATCAGTTTTTTACATCATTGTTATTCAAGTTTTTTTCGAACCCTATTAATTCTAACTCGTACCGAAAAAGGCCTTAACATGTATATATTTTGTACTTTTTTTTGTCACAAGAAAAATTTTATCTTTTCTAATAATGATATTCTCCATTAATTATCTGTTAAAAAATAATTTGTTTAATTGGTCAATTTGAAGATAATTTAATTAAATAAATGAAAGGGAATTACTAATAGAAAACATAATTAATCATTTCTTTCTTTGATGGATGGGTAGAAACTTTAAGAAGAACACTGAACTGGAATGGAGAGAGAGTGTATAACGCTTTGTAACGTCTATAAGGGGTTGTTGTTTTATTGAATTCTTTATTACTCTCCACTTTTTTTGTCTTTAAATAATTATTTTTTCATCATTTTTAATATATTAATTAATATTAATTGGTTATATTTACTAGAGTTATTAAGAGTAATTAGCTGACCATAAATCGAAAATATAAATCAATTATTTTTTTAATTTTCGTAAAAGTGGTTTGGACATCATTTATTTAAGGACAGAGAAAGTATTATTAATGAAGAATAACTCATACTTTACTTTAAGAGTTAACCATTTAATTATTTATTGGTTTGTATGGTAAACGTTCAAACCACCTATATATATTTGCATCTAAGAGTCTTCTATCTAGTCTTTTAGCTAGTTTAATACACTAATCAGTCCTTAATGTATGTCAAAATGATCGTTTTAATCCTAAATACTTGTTTTAACTCTAAGGACTCAAATAGTTGTCAAACATCACTTAAATCAATTTTGAAATTAGGATTTGTTTTGAACAATTGGCAAACTTGTGGTTCACTTTGAACAAAATTGAAACTTGTGGTGTTATTTGAACATTGGGTACAAACTTGGGGATGGTTTTACTACTTTTCCCTCTTTCTTTTTTATAAGTGGAGATGGATTCGAACTTAAATATGAGTTTTTATTGGCATTTTTATCACCAACCAGACAATTAATGAGCTATATGCTCATTGACACCACGTTGTAGTAAATTTTGGACCCCTCCTAATTTATTTTTGGCTCCATCAAGTTTTTTCCTATTTCTTTGAATTATATTTAGTTTATTTGATAATTATTTTTTTATAAATAATTTAATATTGTCAATTAGCATATAACTCATTAGTTATCTTCCTCGTGACAAAGATTTCATTAAAAACTTTGACTCAGGTTCGAATCTCTCCTCCGTCTATTAAAAAAAATACCTATATTTTTCATTTTTATTTAGCTCTTCTTTAAAAAATGTAGTACTAACTATTTTAACCTTTATACATATGAGCCTCTGACATAAATAAATTACAAAACAAATAACTATTTGAGATTTATAAAACATGGATGCTGATAAAAAAAAAGGACAAATATATAGATAAAAGTGACCTCAGACATTTTTATTTTACTAGTGAAGTAAGCTATATCAATTGCCTTTAATTATTACATAAACATTGAGTTCTTATACTTGACTTCCTGTATCCACATCACTCATCTAGAAAACCAAAAAGATAAGCAATAATAAAAAATTATTTATAAAAAAAATGTATTATCTTCATTTCTTTTTAATTATAATCACACGTACTAAAATAATCATTAATTTAGGTTATAAACACACTCTATTAATTATTTCTCTTCGTCGTACTACCTCCGTCCATAATTAGATATCGCCCGCACTGTAGATACGCATATCGAGGAGGTCGGATGACACTATTTGACCCCAAAAAATTCCGTACTTTTTTTCTAACGTACGTTAATCATTTTCCTACGTCCGAGAAAAAAATCAAATTTTTTTGGGGTCAAATAGTACGTCATCCGACCTCCTCGATATGCGTATCTATAGTGCGGGCGACATCTAATTGTGGACAGAGGGAGTATTAATTATTTCACTCTAAATTTACCAATCCAAAATTAACATGCTTTAAATAACACAATTAATAAAAATAATTACTAAAATAAACAACTTTTAGAAAACGAAAGAAACATTATTATTTTTAGAGATTTCTATTGAAGTATATCTTATTCAACGCTTATCGTTTTTTTAAAACAAATAATTCTTTCCATAAAATTACTTCATACTCCAACCTGATATATACGAATTAAAGATAGATGAGTTAGTTATAGCTCGTCTACCACTAACACAGTCCATCATTTGGACAAAACAAAATTAGTTACGTAACAATATCTCTTATTTTATTAGCGACAGAATCTATTTTTTTACCATTTGTTACGCCCGTACCTCCTTGTTAGTGGACAAGGGAAAAAAAGAGAAGCTTTGAAATGTATGACCATCTAGAAAGAGTTAATCTAATTATCTACATGACGTTCTTAATTTTATGGATAGACACAAACCTGATTAGCTGACTAGACAACGAAAATAATTTATTTATTAATCAAATAATATTTTCTCTTTTAATAATTAATTTATAACTCAATATTGTATTCGAACACAATTGACCCGACCCGAAAAACAGGAAAGCATCTGGGGTCGGACGCCCAGTCGCCCACATGCTACTTCGGGTTGGGGAAGCTGCACAGAAGTCGCAGTTAACGGTGTAGGTAGGAACACGCAATTAGCATCCCCTACTACCTCCGCCATTAATACTTCTGTGAGTCACGTGCCTAGTTCATGAAATTGTTCCCGAAACTAGTTAATTCTAATTAATTATCATAATCGAATCCGATATTAATTCCGATTCAAGTTTGACTATATTCATTAGGTAGTTAACTCAAGATCACGAACACTTTTATAATTTAGTAGAGTAAAATTTCGTGTTTAAATCTTTTAATCTAATTTTTTTTGTAACGAAAATAAAAATAAACGAATAGATTGGTAGGTCACTCAAATATAAAAAGAAAAAACCAATTTGTTGTGGTTGATTGATTTTAAGTCTAAATAACAAGACCAAATTTGCTAGTGTATCGATTTACGGGTCAACTTAGCCGGTTCCATAATGTACATGTCTTTTGCCTTTGGATGGAAGTTTTTTTTGATGTCTTTTCGAAAGACTTTGGATGAAAGTTGATGAGTCTCTTACAATAAAGACAAACAAAAGTCACTCTATTGTAGAAGCAAAGGGGTGGGTGTGGAAGTAATATAAATGAAAAAGAATAGCAATAAAAAGAGTAATTTTTTGTCGATAAATATACATAATATAACTTATTAATTGTTCGGTGATGATAAAATACCAGCAATTTCGAACTTTATTTTTATCTATAAAAAAGATAACGCAATTTGTTGTTATTACAATGAAGTCTAATGCATAAAGAGATGATTACAACAGGATAGGGGTAGGTTTTCATTACAATTTTGTAAGAAAAGTACTAATTTTACCAATAGAATGATCTGGAATATATTATATATATATATATATATAAAAGTTGTGAAATAACAAAAGTGCCCTTTAAATACGTGTCTTGCAAGAAAGAAAGATGAATGTAATTTAAGTTTTTATATTGTTAACCTACCTCTAAAATAGGTAAGTTTGCAAAACTCATACATATTATCACCCACTCACTTCTTTTTTAGCTATGTTTGAGAGAAAAAATCTCACAGAAAACACACTTATTTAATTAAGAAAATAACCATAAAATTACTCACACGTTTATACTAAATGTCCGAAAAATACCTCAAGTTTATAATTAAGTTTAATAAAATCCTATATTTGTCAATTTTAATACATCGCATTTTATTTTCAAAATTGTCTTAAAATCTATTTGGCTCTCTCAAAATTGTTATTAGATAGTTGACATCGAAAATTTTTATAAAAAAAAATGACAGAAATTTTCCTATCTTTTTTAACATCGGATAGGCGCTAACATAACATAACACAAAAGATATATATAAATCCATCTAGAAGTATTAAATCACCTGAATTTTACTTATGAACAAAAGCCATTCTAGAAGTTGAAGAATTGATGTAGTAACACATTTGACAAGTTCTGTTCCTTTTAAAAAAATATATATATAATTAAACATACAAAAAGGATCCATTGGAAATGCACGACGTGGTACCCACCCAAACTACACTAATCCATTGACTCCAAGGAAAAACCATGGCCCATAGCCCATATGGGGAGGCAGACGTTGTTTCATTCCACCTCTTTCTTTAATTCAACCGACTTTTCAAAATATTTTAATGTTTCAACATTAATTTGGACCATTTTATACGTTTTCACACGTTAATAAGTGCTTCATTACCTTTATCTAAAATTTAATCTTTGGTTATTTATTTTCTAGTTTCTTATTTTATAAAAAATATGATTAAACTGAACAATTTAACCTACAAATTATAACACAATTGATAAATGCTTGCTTGTTTGTTAATCCTTATATTCATAGGAAGTGGGTAATCAAGTTGTTAAATCCAATTCATATACGGATTAAGACAAACAACCTAGGATTTCGTCTTTCTTTATATAGTTGGTCTCGTATGTTTGTTAAATCCGACTCCGATACGGATTGCGGCCAACAATCTAGAACATTTTCAATGAAAAATTGATTGCTCTTATGCAAACTTGTAAATTTCTCAGTGTTGTAGAATAAATGAACTAGCTAACTTTAACATTAAAAATTGGTGAAAAACGTAACCATGAGGAGCAGGAAAGTCTTGGAGTGATTTCAATTCCATCTATAATTGCAACAGATGTCACAGATCTGATTAAGTTTTTATTATTATTATTAAATAATATATATATATATATATATAAAATTCCATTGCAATCAATTGCAAATTTAGAATGTAGCCGGTATGGGAAGGCAGACATTGTATTATTGTACTTCTTTAATGATACTTGTGTTAATCTTTAATGTAATTTATTGGTTGGTTTGTCATTTGATATAGTTTTGTCATTAATGAGCCGGGGCCCGCTTATAGTTTGTTAATCCTTAATGGGAATTCAGTTCGTGTCGTTGTTAAATCCTATTGGTGTGCGGATTAGGACTAACAACCTAACATATATATATATATAGGGAGTAGTTTGTTATACAAGTTTTATTGTCGTCTTAAATTGATTACACATACTCGTCTTTTTAGTGGTTGTATGCTTGTTAAATCCGACTCCTTCACGGATTACGACAAACAACCTGAAATTCCGCCGTTCTATATATACTTCCTACGACAAGCGAAACTGTTTTCTTAAACTAATTGTCGAAAGTTGCTTCTTGTCCTAAACTCGGAGCAAATCTCTGACAGTGATTTCAATCCAATGGGGAAAAGGAAGAAGATTGAGATGGTGAAATTTGATACGACAGAGCAAAGACACACCACTTTCTCCAAACGCCGTCCCTCTCTGTATCAAAAAATTGCAGAGTTGTGCTTCCTCTCTGATGGGTTTCAAGCTGCCATTGCCATGTCAACTCCTGCTGCTTTACATCAAAACGTGATGTCTTTTGGCCACCCTTCAGTCGATTCTGTGTT
Source organism: Viola odorata (assembly GCA_963691705.1). Lineage (NCBI taxonomy): Eukaryota > Viridiplantae > Streptophyta > Magnoliopsida > Malpighiales > Violaceae > Viola > Viola odorata. The sequence goes on along the minus strand of OY829538.1, from coordinate 73,617,118 downwards.
CAATGCCTTCCTCGCTGAACGATCACCGGTGGACGGTAGCGAATGCTTAATCAGCCGGAGCAAAGAAGCAGCGCTCTCTCTCTATGAGAAAATTGCGAGTAGGAGGACGAGGAAGAAGAAGAAGAAGAAGAAGAAGAAGGGAGGGGAAGGCGGGTCGTCGCCGCCGCTTGAGAAGTTGCAAGAAATTCTGGGTGAGTTGGATAAGTACGAGTCAGCTGAGTTGTTAGAAGGTGTTCTACATGGGTTGGCTAAATTGAAGGATGCTGTTGTGGCCAAGTTAATCTCTAATATTAGTAGACGAAGCAGAACATTATAAATGTAGTAACTTTGTTCTGTGCATAACGCTTATGGTAACTATTTTTTTTCCTGATTTTCTCGAGTGTCCTCTTTGGTGATTGTAAGTTGTAACTAAGCTAGACAAACCGAGAATGTTTCCGATCCCTGAAACGAGAGGTACCCATCACAGGCAGCCATTATAATAGCTAGTGTTTTTAAACATCCTATCATCCATAGGATAACAAAATGTAAATTCTTGAAACTATTCATCCCCAAAACAAACTACGCCCGTTTATAATCATTATTGACACAATCGAAAGCAAACCCAAGCGACATCTGAGCACAATCAAACGAAACAAATGATCCTGTTACATAATTCTGTCCACAATCTGCCAGACTAATAGAAACAAATAAGTGATGGATATGAGACCACAATCTATCACAACATTTTCACTGATGTTACATGAGAACTAACTATTCCTCTCTTGTATAAAACATTCCGATACTAATTCATCATAAGACTATTGATTATCAAGGATGGTGACAGAAAATGTGATTTGAAGCATTTTCATTGATGCTTCAATCACTTGTATATACTATATACTCACTAATCAAAGACACTATTTCATTCATTCGATACTTGGCACTAGAGAGCGAGTAATGATCAACAGTCTTAAAATTTCATCACAAAACGACGCCTACATAAATGCCTAAGAAAATCAAAAGTAAACTAATGGTTCTGAATCAGCCAAGCAAAAGAACAGAAGTAGAGAAAAAACGATTTCCACCCACGGTAAGCAAGATGGGATCACTAGAAGCAAAGCAAAATAACTAGAAACGTGTATTCTTTCCCCTAATGTAGAAAGTACTCTTTTACGGTTTTACCAATGCTGATGCCCCTAAATCACAGATCCGATTCGCAAAGTGGTTTACAGTACTCAAGGACCTAACATCTTCCTATCAGTCAATTAGAAAGCTAAGGACCATCCTGTATCTTACTAACCAATAACCATGAGTGAAAAAAAATTGGATGTTAATGGTTGTCTGTTTTTAGTTTACAAATCCCCACTATCATTATGATCTAAACAAAATGAACTGTAGTTAAGAACTGAAGAAAGTAAATTAAGCAAAAGCATAACAACTCATTTTTTGTAAGCAATACTGCGAGCATTTTATATGATCTTATAAGCATATAAAATTTAAATTCAATCCCACAGCTTCAAGTTTAATGAAATCAAAACCAGACCACAAGCAGAATTTCTTTCGTCAAATCAATACCAGATCACAGCAAAGCCTCATTCTTATGTAATTAAAAATGGCTTCTTAATTATGGTCTGCATTCAGTTTACAAATTTCCAGTATCTTGATTACCAAAATCAACACAAAACAAACTAAGATAAAACTGAAAATAAATTAAACTAAACTGAGTCATATTGTTAGCAACATCACAAACAAAATAAGATCTATGATTATTTAACCAAACCCGACCACCGTCAGAATTTCTTTTCCAAGTCACACCAAACCAAATGCAAAGTAACCAAAAGAAACGTAATCGAACAAAAACAAACAGTTAACGAAGAAATCCATATATGCAACAACAACCTCATAAAAGAGGCATGTACACAGACAGGAACCACATAGGTAGCTAACACCATCTAAAATAAACAGCGAAAACAGCTTCATCACATAACTATCAAATAATTTTGCATCGTGCAAGCAAATATGTCAAGACTCTAGACAATGATAGCTAAATAATTGCAGGAAAATATTTATTCTCCACTTACAAAATTTACAAGAACTTTTCTATGCTGGATGTTAATGTAGTTTTTGGGACTGCACCAATCACTGCATCTTTCTTCTCCCCACCCTTGAAAATCAACACGGTTGGTATGCTCCGAATCCCGTACTCGGTCGGGATGTTTTTGCATTCATCAGTGTTCACCTTGTAGCATTTCAGCTTCCCAGCATACAGTTTGGCCAGTTCATCAATCACCGGGTGGATTATTCGGCAGGGCCCGCACCATGGAGCCCAGAATTCAACCAAAACAGGCAAATTCGATTCAAGAACAAGCGATTTCCATGAGTCTTCCTTAATAGAAGCCACTATTAACAAGGAAAGAAAAAGAGAAACCCATTCAATTGATTTATTCAACAATAGTATGGATTTCCCAAGTATTTTAACCGTTGGATAGAGCTAGAAATTGATTTGCCGACTGACCTTCGACGGCGGTGTCCTGTGCCTCGCAGATGATTCTTGCACCGCGACCGAATTTTGAACGAAGAACCGGCGACGGAAGAGTGGAGGTAAGACTGAGCTTCAGGCCATGAGCTTGAGGGAACTTGAGGGGTCTGTGGGAGATGGAAGAAGAGGAAGCGGTGATCGGGGAAAGAGTGGGCCTGGGTAGAGCGGAGGAGCGAGGGACGGCGAGGGATTCGAGTACGGTGGCCATAGGAGGAGACGACGGCGGAGGAATGAAGATCTGGAGGAGAACGAGAGAGGAAGTGAGTGTGTGCGGTATACCGTATATTGTTTGGTGGGTGTTGGGTTGGAGTTTAGCTAAGGATTTGGATTTTTGGATATTGTGGACTGGCGTTTCACACTCGCCCAATTATTGCCTTTTTGTCTACTCAACTCAACTAAACCCGCGATTCGGACCGAAATTTTTCTACAAAAGCGATTTAAATGGAAAAAATCGATCAAATCGAATAAATTGAAGATTCGAACTAGGCAACCTAACAAGTTGAATCGATTTAATTTGAGAATTTTTACTCTTGTTGTAGTGTTTTAAATATATATATTTTTTTATTGTTATAGTATAAATATATATTTTTATATTCTATTAAACTAACAGTCAAATCTGAGCGTTTCGTTGTGAAAACTTTGATAAAAAAATAGCTTTTAGTTGTGATCTAAACCAATAAGCTCTTTTGAAACTCACTACAAAAAAAACAATCTTGACTTGCTGAGCTTAGGATACCTCTTCGATTGAGTATATTGGGCTTCAGCTCAAGGCTAGAAGCCTAGAAAAACCGGAGTAGGTTGGGCCAGGCTTCCTCTTTAGAAATTGATTGGACTTAGAGTCTCTAAGCCCATAACTCAACTTGGTCGTATACATAACATATACATAATAAACAAATATATAATTTTTCTTTTCAATTCTCTCAAGGAAAATAAAATAAAATGATTGAACTTAAATATAAATTTAAGTGTTTTATAATTAATAGCACTTTTTTTATAATCAAATCACTTTAGGTTTGTAACTAATGGACATAATAATTAGCTCATAAGTAAGATTGAAGAATCGACTCTAAGATGGTTTTTTTAATGGTAACAAAAGTGAAGTTCTTTCTTTTCTCCTTTTTTTGTGTGTGCATAAAATAATAATAGATGTACTAAATTTTTAATATTAATATTTCACTAATTGATGCGCTAATATTAGGGCTCACGTATCCTTTGTTTAATCGTTATGTTTTATTTCTTTTTATTTTTTACCAAGTGAATTGTTGATCGTTATTCAACAAGGGCTGAAGCCCAATTTGGATTACAAGTAAGAAAAGCAAACCAGAAACAAAGCCCAAGTCTACTAAATCTGGAGGGTTTGGATTTGGGACGAATAATGTTATTTTTCACACCTTTACTCGATTTTTTTTATTAATTTGATATTTTATTTTATTTTGTATTATTCACTCATATTTTCATATTAATTTGACCTCTTTAAATAATATTGTGCAAAGTTAGATGTTAAGTCTAGCGACGTGGTAATCCATGTCAGATGTCTAGTCAGATTTTTTAATTAAATATATAAAATCTGACGTGGCATGCAAGCTAAATAATATTAAATAATGTCATGTCACCAGACTTAACGTTTGACTGTGCACGACGTTACCTAGATGAACTAAGTTAATATGAAAATGTGAGTTAAGGAGTCAAATCCAACCAAAATTAAAATGAAATTCTTAATCAATACGAAAAATCGAATAGAAATGGCAAAAATATCATTATCATATATTAAAAAAGAAACATTAGAGCATAACCATCACATGCAAGCTTTTATAAAGAGGAAAACAGTAAAGAAAACAACATATAAAGAGGTATGAGTTTCTTAATTTATGATTTTATTAATACACGCAACTTAATTTTTCGTGGATATGGAATTTTTGAGTTTAATCATCAGATGCAAGTTTTGAATTTGTGAATTGGGACTTGAAATTACATAAATGTGTTGTTTGATTTTCAAGTGCGGGTAGAAATTTGGGGGGGACATGAGAATAAATGAGTTGATGATTTGGAGTAGAAAAAAATGAATTATTTGGGTGTTTGTAATGCAAATGGTACTTACTATCCACAGCAGTGGGTGTCAAATTTAGGGTGTTATTCACTTTTTCTCCTGTCACATCAGCTTAATACCTAACCAAATTTTCAAACAACACCCACTTCTCACAGCAATGTGTTTTTCAGGGTGTTATTCATTTTCTCTCCCTTCCACATCATTTAATCATATACCCCACCATATTTTTCTTTTCTTTTTCTTATTAAATTTATAATTACTATAATAATTATTTTTTATAATATAATAAATAATAAATAATATATTTTTAAAAAAAAATAATTTTTTTTCATATTTCAAAAAATCTATACTTTTTAATACAATAAATAATATAATATTTTTTTAAAATAACATACGATTTTATTTAGGGGAAATAGCTTGAACCACCCCTGTACTATCCGCGAAAACCAACATCCTCCCCTATCCTTAAAAAATGCCTATACACCTCCCCTGTACTACGTTGACCGAGCAAAGTAAGGTCTCCGTCCACTTTGACCAACGGACCGTTAGTGTTGACCGTTGACTTTAATTAAAAAATTTAGAAAAAATGTAAAAATTCCAAAAAAAATATAAAAATTTCAAAAAAATCAAAAAAATGTAAAAATTCACAAATAACATCTAATTTTTTTTTAAAAATCTAAAAAAATGTAAAAATTCAGAAAAAATGTAAGAATTCCAAAAAAATATATAAAAATTGCAAAAAAATCTTAAAATTTACACAAAAAAATGTAAAAATTCATAAAAAATCACAAAACAATATAAAATTTTTAAAAAAATGTAAAAAATACACAAAAAATTCAGGAAAAAATAAAACATCGAGAAAAATGTAAAAATCCAAAAAAACCATAAAAATCCAAAAAATATATAAAAATTCATAAAAAAATTAATTAACCTAAAAATCCTAAAAAAATGTAACAAATCCAAAAAAAAAATTAAAAATTCCAAAAGAAATAAACAATTCCTCAGGTTAATTAATTTTTTAAAAGAAATTAATTTTTTTATATTTTTATATTTTTTATGAATGTTTTTGAATTTTTTACTTTTTTTTTGAATTTTTACGATTTTTTTGCATTTTTACATTTTTTGTGAAATCTTACATTTTTTATGGATTTTTACATTTTTTCAGGATGTTCTATATTTTTATGGATTTTTACATTTTTTCTGAATTTTTTCATTTTTTTGTGGATTTTTTCTTTTTCTTTTATTTTTTACATTTTTTTAAACTTTTAGATTTTTTTGGGAATTATTACATTTTTTTAGAATTTTTACATTTTTTCTGGATTTTTAGGTTTATTAATTTTTTTGTGAATTTTTAAATTTTTTTTTTAAAATTAGATATTTTTTGTGAATTTTTACATTTTTTTAGATTTTTAAAAAATAAATTGATATGTTTTGTGAATTTTTACATTTTTTAAAGATTTTTTAGATTTTTTTATATTTTTTATATTTTTATTGGAATTTTTACATTTTTCTGAATTTTTTAATTAAAGTCAACGGTCAACACTAACGGTCCGTTGGTCAAAGTGGACGGAGACCTTGCTTTGCTCGGTCAACGTAGTACAGGGGAGGTGTATAGGCATTTTTGAAGGATAGGGGAGGATGTTGGTTTTCGCGGATAGTACAGGGGTGCTTCAAGCTATTTCCCCTTTTATTTATCAATCAATAAATAATATAGTATGTTTTACTGTTTTAATTGTGTGTTTTATTTTCGAAATGTGTATTTTATTTTTGAATTGTATGTTATTGTGAAAGTGTATGTTCATTTCAATAATTTTGTTCAAATCACATGTGGTGTTTTGAGTAATTATAGATCTCAAAAAATAAAAATTAAAATATATTTTTTATAATTATTATGAAAAAATGCATTTAAAAAAAAAAAGTAAAAAATTCGAATTTTTTTTAGTGTTCAAATAATACAAACCTAGTCTCAATTTATAGATCAAATTTTTTTTAATGTTCAAATAATACAAACCTAGTCTCAATTTATAGATCTCAAAAAATTAAAAATAATGGTATATTTTTTATAAATTTATTTTGAATAATTATTATTAAAAAAATATTTAAAAAAGAAAAAAATGAAAAAAAATGTAAAAAACTCTAATATTTATTGGTCCACCAAATTTATTTTTATTTTTATAAATAAGCTGACAGTGGGGGTCTCACTCTCAGAAAAACACGGGTGTCAAAATTTGACACCCTCTCTATCCTACTCCGAATTTAACACCCAAATAACTCATTGGGGCACCCAATAACTCCTCAAAAACTCTTTCAAAAATACATTGGTGTGGATGGTGATTGTATTTTCGTGTCGGAGAAGATGAGATGACTAGATGGCATTTTCGTCTGTTTTTCATGGTTTGACTCATAACTCGCGAGGTCTCCCATGCACCCTTCGTTTCTTACTTTTTAATTAATATTTAATTGATAATTTTGCAGTTTTATATGGTTGTGTTCATGACTTGTTGAGGTGAACTATGAATCCACCCACAACACTCCGACTTGATTATAAATGATAAAAATTGAAGAAATTTGTATGATATAAATAGCACAAATATAGCATTTCAGATCAATTTGAGTCAAATTCCAACACTAATTACAATAATTATAGTATAAACTCATGTACGCTCCTCGTATCTACTACAAGAAGTACTTTTGTTATGTTTTATACACTCGTGGATGGCGGGGGAATACACTGACATGTAACATTTCAATTTTTTTATTTGTTTAAAGTGTAAGTGAGACTTAAATTTGAAATATCTGTATAATGCGCCAAAGCTTCCTATTAAAAAGAAACATTTATTCATTTTATGCCTCTGTCGTCATATAACACTAAGGCATCTTTTGCTAGTAATGTCACCTACTCCATACGGAAAAATGATATTAAACTTTGCTGATTAAAATAATAATGCTTGTCATTCTTTTAATTGATTTTTCTACCATGCTTTGTTGAATTTTAGATATTGAGATCTTGGATAGGATGTAGGAGTTGTCCTAACATGGTAAGTTGGTGTTGTCGGTTCTGGTGTTTTCAACCGTATAGAGACTAGAGAGGCATGACGGAGCCTTCTTAGCTTTTGTGCGCGATTGTTTTTCGAAATTTTTATATTATTAATCATCATTATAATAATTTTACGGCATAAAAATGATATGTGTTAACCAATTGAACTATAATTTTATTTTATTTTTTGGTATTTTGTGATATTCGCTCCCTTAAAGTTAATTTAGTATTTTAGTTTTCTAAAAATCACTTTGCCCCCCTAAATGGAGGAACTATGATAAATATTGCTCGATTTTCTTTTCTATATAATACATATTTCCTCCTAATTTTTTTAACTGTCTTTTACTATTTGAGCACGCATATTAAAAAGGTCGGATGACTCACTATTTGAGACAATTTTACCACTTAATTTTTCTCAGATGTACGTTAAGAATTAAAATACGTTCGAAAAAAAGTACGGAATTACAGAATTTTGTTGGGTCAAATAATAAGTCATCCGATTTTTTTTAATATGCATGTCCAAATAGTAAACGACAGTTAATTATACTGGGAGGGAGTATGATGATCTATCGCATGTGAAGGAAATAAAAAAGTAAAATGAGAAAAAGTATAATAAAAACAAAAACCTCTCTTAAATTATTAAAATAATATTCCGCCTCCCGCTAAAAAAAAAGGAATTTATCGATGACTTTTGGACGGGATGTCTGGTCGACGTGAAAAGACAGACGTGCGTGGTTTTCTTTTGCATGATAATGTTCATGTAATTACAACTTATGTCATAAATTAACTACCTGATGTGGGAGAACCCTTGACCTATTTGTAGGGGTGTACACGGTCCGGTTCGGGCTGGTTCTTGGGTTAGAACCGGACCGGACTAGAATTACCAGTTCTGGGTTAGGACAGAACCGGACCGGACCGGATCTGAATTTTTCGGGTCGGACTGGGCCGGTTCCGGTTCTGACCTGGATTTTTTTTTTTTTTTTTTTTGGGTATTTATGAGGAGGAGTTAAGTTTAGAAGGAAAAAAGAAAGTGGGAGCCAAGAGGATTTGAACCTCTACCCTTTAATATGGTAGGTGAGGTGTTAACCATTAAACCAAATGGAAATTTTGATATCATTGTGCATATATATATATATATATATATATATATATTTCCGATTCTACCGGTTCCCGGATTTTAAAGGTTGGAGAACTGAAACCTTAATTATTTATTGATAATAATTAATAGCTATATTATTAATAATTAATGGTCTTATTTTATACTCCTCCCGATTATAAAAAACGACGTTTTCCTTGGACTCAAATAATTGACGTCCACCCTTTCCCAAGACAAAATTCCTTTATGTTGACAAGAGTACCCCTGTCCATCCTCAATGTCCAAAGCAAGCCAATAACTCTCTCTCTCTCTTCGTTTGTCATTCCTTCATCCTCTTTTCTCCGATTTCAATTTCCCTTGGGTTCTAATTATTGGGTCTTTTGGCAGCACGCATATAGTGATTTTATATGTGTTGGTTTTGATTTGGATGAGGCTAATTTTGGTGATTGATTTGGATTAATTGAGAGGGTGGCAGTGACGATGGTGAGTGGTGCCGGCGGTGTGGCTGGCTCGGGTGAGATGGATCGGGCTGGGTTTTTAGTGATGGCAGTGGTTTGGCCGACGGTGGTGTGGCTGACGGCTACGACGACGATGGGTGGTTGCGGAATCGGAATTGGAGGAGGAGAATCTGACACTGAAGGCTAAGCAATTGAAATCGGAATTGGAATTGAAATTGTTGTGCATTGAAATTGGAAGGCTAAGCAATAGGAGGAGAATCGGAATTAATTTGGTAGGAGATTTGGAATCGGAATTGGAATTGGAATTGAAATTGCTGTGGATTGGAATCGGAATTGAATTTGGTTTTGGCAGAGGATGATTTTGGTGGATTTGTGATGGCTAAGCAGAGGGGCAAAATGGTTATTGCACAGGCCATACAGTGCAAGCCTAAAACTCTGTGTCAAAGTGTACAACGTCGTTTTTCATAATCCGGAGGGAGTACATATTAACTATATAAATGGCTATTACAATTTACAACTATATATTACTAGTATGTGTCATCTTAACTATATAAATGGCTATTAATTTTTTTTTCTTAGGTAATATAACATCCTTAATAAAATTCTGTATTTAAAGTAACAAATAAAAAGAAAAAAATGAGGACTTTTAATTGAGTTTAAAAGAATAAAAGAAAAAATGCATAATACATTAGTAATTTAAACATTAATACAATTTAAATTAAAAGCATAAAACTCTAAACAATTAATCAATTTTAATTTTATGACAATTGATAATAATCCCTAAACTATATTATTAATAATTAATGGTCTTACTTTATACACATTAACTATATAAATGGCTATTACAATTTACAATAATATATTACTAGTATGTGTCATCTTAACTATATAAATGGCTATTAAAAATTTATTTCTTAGTTCATATAACATCCTTAATACAATTTTGTATTTAAAATAACAAATAAAAAGAAAAAAAATGAGGATTTTTAATTGAGTTTACAATTATATTACTAGAAAAAATATATACATACATGAGAAATTTTAATATAATTTAGAAGGAAAAAGGAAAGAGAATGAGTTAAGTTTAGAAAAAAAAAAAAAAGTGGGAGCCAAGAGGATTTGAACCTCTCCCCTTTAATACAAAAGGTGATGAGTTAACCATTGAACCAAATGGAAACTTTGATATTATTGTACATATATATATTAATATATATTTTTATATATATACTTCCGGTTCTACCGCTTCTCCGGGTCGGTTCCCGGATTTAGAGGGATGGAGAACCGGACTGAACCGGAAGTTCCGGTCAGGGTCAAAAAAAAAAAAAACCCCGGATCAATCCGGTCCGGGTCAAAAAAAGGCCGGTTCCGGAAACCGGGCCGGTTCTTGTACAGCCCTACCTATTTGTTAGTATTACATACTACCTGATGTCGGTTTATCCCTCGGTTGTATAATTAATTGAAAAGGTTTGTGGCTTAAACAAATTAAACTCTACCTGGAATTTTTTATTTTTTCTAATTGTTGGGGATCTGTCTATTTTTTACATTATTAGTATGTCTATTTTTTACAATAACCGAATTGACCGGTATATATTAATTACACAATTAATTACACAATAACTGTTGTAGCAAAGGACAAGATTGGTATCTTAGTAGTATAAGTTTATTGCAGGCCAGCACACAAAGTTAATTTTGTTAAATATCAATGCCATTATCGGCCCATAAACGTTTAGAAATGGCCCAGTTATTGTGTAATTAATATATACCAGTCAATTCAGTTATTGTGTAATTAATTTTGTTAAATATCAATGCCGTTATCGGCCCATAAATTTTATTTGCTTTTAGGTTTTGTGGGAGAGAAGAATGTATGACCTATTTACTTATGTCATAAATTAACTACCTGATGGAATGGTGTGTTGGTGTGTAGATTAACCTATTTGTTTCCGAAAAAAAAAACGTCTTCCATTCACTCACTTTCATTAAATGGTTGTGGTGGTTGGTTGAATGGGTGGTGGCAAATCTGTGGAGGTGAGGTGGCTGGTTGAATGGGTGGTGGCAAATCTGTGGAGGTGTGCTGGTTGATTGAGGAGGGTGACGACATATCAGAAATTTCGAGAAATTTCAGGTATATCCGAATTTCCGAAATTTGAAAAAATTCGGGTTCGGGTAGGTTGAAAAAAAATTCGAGTTCAGGACAAGGTTTGAGTATTTCAGAATACCCGAACCCGAAATAAAAATTTCGGGTATTTTCGAAATACCCGAATGAGTAACCCTATGTGGGAGAACCCTTGACCTGTTTGTTTCCACACACAAAAAAACTTCTTCCATTCACTTTCTTTCATTAGACTCTATTATTACATACTATTGTCGGTTTATCCCTCGTTGTATAATTAATACTCCCTCCGTCAAAAAAAACTTATCGCGGGCCCACAAATTATGAGTATTAAGAAAAAATGGGTCCGCGTCGGTTTTTAATAATATTATAAAGTGAAAAGTTATTTTGTGTGGAACTCACATGTCAGTTTTAATATTAAATAATTGAAAATTTATTTTTATGTGGAGCCCACGCGTCAGTTTTAATATAAAAAAATAATTTTGTGTGGAGCCCATGTGTCAATTTTTAATATTAAATAATTGAAAAAGTTGTTTTGTTAGGGATCCACGCGTCCGAAAAATTATTAAAAAAATGGAAAATGCACAAACTACGAACACGGTTATTTTTGGGTTAAAACGACAGTTAATATTTGACGGAGGGAGTAGTTCATAAGGATATTATACTATTTTTTCAAAATGAAATTAATCCAAGTGAAATTTGTCTTTTTATAATAATTAAACCTAATTAGTATAGCTAACTGGGCCACATGCTTTTCATTTCTAAACGTTTATGGGCCGATAATGGCATTGATATTTAACAAAATTAACTTTGTGTGCTGGCCTGCAATAACATATAAGATAGCAATCTTGTCCTTTGCTACAACAGCTGTTGGAAGAGGAGGCACCAAATGCTGGGATGTGCTTGTGCGGGAGAGAAGAATACACAGGAGAAGAATGAACTGAGCTCTTCTAATTTTCCTTTGAACATAACCAGTCATATTAGAAAAATCTGAACCGTTCAATAAAATTGGACGGATGAGATTAAAAATTCAAGTAATTAATGAGTTGATCACTTGTTGAATTTTATTAACCGGTCAACTCATTAATGACTTGAATTTTTAATCTCATCCGTCCAATTTTATTAAACGGTTCAGATTCTTCTAACATGTTAGTCATGTTCAAAGGAAAATTAGAAAAGCCGGATTCGAAAAGAATCTACGTAAAAAAAAAAAAACAGCAAATTTAGGGATTTGAACCCGAGAATCGTGGATGGGAAAACAGTCAGTTTACGAGAAAGTTTTATATCTTAAAATGAATTCATCAAGTTGGTGATAAAATACACCTGCTAGTCTGCTACACAACAAAGTCTTGGCCCGGAGGGATTTGGTGTTTCTCGTATAATAATATCATAACTAAAAACTTTGCCATAATCACATGGCCGTGAAGCATATGCTTTTGGCTTCCGTGCTATTAGATCTTATAAAACAAGTTTTAATAATTAATAATCATCTGTCAAAACAATCTATATATATATCTTCATCATCTAGCATAGAGCTTGGATCTCATCATCAATCTTCTCGAGACAAAAGCATTTGAAAAATAAAAATGGGTGTCTCACCATTTCTTGCACTCTTTATTTTCTCATTGATGGTCAGCGTATGTTTTTTTCCGGAACCTGCACTCGCCATTACCAGGCACTACAATTTGGATGTAAGTGTAGTTATTATATCCATATATCCATATAATATTTTTTGGTTTGGTGATTCCATTTTTTTTACTTAATTTCTAGATCAAATTGGAAAGTGTTACTCGTCTCTGCCACACCAAGAGCATTGTAACAGCAAACGGACAGTTCCCAGGTCCTCAAATTGTAGCTACAGAAGGCGACCGACTTGTTATAAAAGTGGTCAACCATGTCCAAAGTAACATCACCATTCACTGGTAAGAAACTTCCAAATTATAATTATCTTTTTACCACAGACCTAGAGTTAACTCAAATCTCAAAGTCTCGTAAAAATCGACCAGGCATGGGATTCGACAACTCCGATCCGGATGGTCAGATGGGCCTGCATATATAACCCAATGCCCTATCCAACCTGGCCAAAGTTATGCATACAGCTACACCATTGTAGGACAAAGAGGCACTTTTTGGTGGCATGCCCATGCCTCCTGGCTTAGATCAACTCTCTACGGCCCTTTGATCATCCTCCCCAAGCACACCACCCCTTACCCATTTCCCAAACCTCACAAGGAAGAGCCTATCATCTTTGGTATAGTCTGCTAATCTATCCACATCTTCATTTTTCGTCAGAAAGAGTGTTTCTTTCTTCTTATTTTGGTTCATATAACTTACATTTTTTTCTTTGCGTCACTGGAATTATAGGAGAATGGTACAATTCAGACGCGGAGCTAATAATTAGCGACAGTTTACAAACAGGAGGAGGTCCAAATGTCACGGATGCATATATTATTAATGGGCTTCCTGGGCCTTTATATGATTGCTCCGCTAAAGGTACACAAATCTCGATGGTATTTCCGGTAAAATATGATAAAAATATTTTATGCTATCTATACTTAAATGTAAATTCTACTTGGTAGATACATTCAAGCTAAGAGTGGAGCCTGGAAAGATTTATCTTCTCCGTCTAATCAACGCTGCACTAAATACTGAATTTTTCTTCGAAATAGTAAACCACACACTTACACTTGTTGAAGCTGACGCGGTTTATGTCAAACCATTCGAAACAAACATTGTCGTAATTGCATCTGGACAGACCACAAACGTTCTTCTCCAGACCAAACCTCACACTCCAAATGGCACATTCTTCATGACCGCGCGGCCCTTCGTGACAGGCCACGGCACATTTGATGATTCAACCGTTGCTGGCATTTTGGAATATGAAACACTTCACTCGAGCCATTCAATCGAGAACCCTCCACTCCTTAGACCATCCATGCCTGCTGTCCATGACATATCAGTTGGAACAACTTTCACTTCCAAACTCCGCAGCTTAGCTAGTGTAGAATACCCTGCTAATGTGCCTACCAAAGTTGACAAACATTTTTTCTTCACAGTAGGCTTTGGAACAAAGCCATGCCCCAAAAATCAAACATGTAAGGGTCCATATGGAGTAATGTTTGCAGCCTCAATCAACAATGTATCATTTCGCATGCCGACCACAGCTCTGCTCCAAGCCCATTATTTTGGTCGATCAAAGAATGTTTACTCTCGTGATTTCCCGATTAGTCCTCGATTCCCGTTTAATTACACGGGGAACCCGCCGGACAATGTCATGGTGAGCACTGGGACGGAGCTAGTAGCGCTTGATTTCAACACAAGCGTGGAGCTGATATTGCAGGGCACGAGCATACTTGGTTCAGAGAACCACCCTTTTCATTTACACGGCTACAACTTCTTTGTAGTCGGGCAAGGATTTGGGAACTTTGACCCGGACAAGGACCCGAAGAACTTCAATCTGGTTGACCCAATTGAAAGGAATACGGTAGGAGTGCCAGCGGATGGGTGGGCCGCTATCAGGTTCATCGCAGACAATCCAGGTGTATGGCTTATGCATTGCCACTTGGAATTACATACAAGCTGGGGATTGATGATGGGATGGGTTGTGTTGGATGGAAAGCTACCTAATCAGAAACTACTTCCCCCTCCTGCTGATCTTCCTACCTGCTGATCATCTTCTCATCAGTTGTCTTTAAGGGTTGTTTTGGATCAAAGGATCCATTTTAGATTTTTATTTTATTTTCATAATTCTTGGAATATGTAGGAAATCAAATAGTAAATTTTGTAAATTTTATGTCAATACTCAGTTTTCTTTTTAAATCTCACGTGGAATCTCAAACAATAGCTCTAGATTTTGTATGGGAATTGGAATTAAGCAGATGTGCTAGTCCGACCGATGAACCAAAGCTAAAACTAATTTATCATGTATTCTAGTCAGAAATTGATCGATCCTTGTCCAACGTTTGTGAAACTGGTTGAGAGCAAGCAGCCATTATACGAACCACCAACGTTTTGTCCCGTTAAGGGTAAAAGACGTTTTAGTCCCCTAATTAGTTATGATTTTTTAATTTCATCCATCAACTATTGTTATTCCCAAATACATATCCCAATTGCACCTCTGCTACGCATATGTGTAGTTGGACTTTTCAAGAACTATACTTCTAGTTTGTTGAATCTTTTGTAATCCATTTTGAGCAATTTATTAAGTAGGATTATATAGTTATTTATTTTATTTTTTTATCAGAATTTATTTTATTATGTTGATATATGTAGAAGACCTCCCTCTGCCCCCGATCCAAGCGTCGCACCTATATCGGGAGAGTTTGTTCGATCGATCTTGATTCTTTTGACACCATATGGGTTTCTGGGGTGTTCAAAATCTTCTTGCGATACCATGGTTTTGATTGGTTTTTTCTTGAAGATTTAAAGTGAATCCTCGCCATCGAATCAGGCAATATAATGGGGAGATTACAAGAAAAGCGTTTAGGACTAAGAAGTTTGCTTGAATCTATGGTTTCCCAATTAATTTTTGAAAACAATTTTCTTTTTTTTAATTTAGAAAACAGTTTTCAAAATAACTAAAACAATTGTGAAATAGAAAATAGAAATCAGTTTTCTAAATTTCAAAATATGCTTTCTAATTTTAAAAAAAGTTTTCTGATTTTCGAATTTCCTTTATAAATTAGGAAAAATGTTTTTTATCTCAAAATTTGTTTTCTGAATTTTAATAACTACTTTTTTAATTATGTTTTTTTTCTTCTTATTCTCATAAAATGTTTGTGTTTAATTTAATAAATAATTTTCATAATGACAAAAACACTTTTATGAAATAAAAAAAATATTTTCTAAAATAGGAAAAATGTTTCTATCTCAAAAATTATTTTCTAAATTTAAAAAATTATTCTTTAAACTATAAAAATGTTTTCTAATTCTCAGAAAATGTATTTTTTAAATTTGAAAAATAGTTTTCAAAATCACAAAATCAGTTTCTTAATTTAGAACAGATTCATAAACTAAAACAGAAAAATGCTTTCTAATTCTTGAAAACTGTTTTCTAGTTTTCGAAATCAGTTTCTAAATTTAGAAAACTATTTTATGAAATAGATAAGTATAAACGTTTTATAAAACAGAAAATTGTTTTTAAATCAGAAAACCATTCCATTTTTCTAATTTAAATCATGAACAGCGATCAGCTAGTTTTGTTTTGAATTTCCCCAGTGAGTGGAGCATGCCTCATAATGGTTTCATAAATGGTCAGCCAGTTGCGACAGGACCTGGTTTGCTTCTTGCTTGTGGCTGCATGATTGCCACATCTGACCTTCCTAGCGAGAATGATAATCTAACTGTATGCCTTGAACAGTCAGTCGGCTGTGATTTGTGATAAGCTGGACGAGGCAAGCAAAAGTACTGTGAGGCCCCTTGATTTTTCATGTGATGCGCATGAACAAGCTGGTGAAATTACTGAACGTCAAAATGGTAATGTTTCTGGTTCAATTGTTTCACCAGGAGATGAGATTATGCCAGTGGATGACCCATCAAACCAGCACGATGTTTCTGGTGAGGAAAGCAATTTGCCTGTAGCATCACATATTGGGTCCAACGCCACTGATTGTGGGGACCCAATATGTTCAGTGTTATGCGCCAATGGAAGAGAGCTATAATAAACGCGGTCCCAAGTCTGTTGCTGATGATGTATTCCACATCACAAGTGAAACCTCAAGTACTCGGTCTCAGGACTTGGTCCCTAGTATCTTCAATTCCCTTTTCATATCCCATAAAGTATTAGCCCGCGCATTACACGAAAGATAAAATTGTTGTTGCACATTATTCATAATGTTTCACCCGAGAACTGAAGATACTAAAAATGGATATTGTGCAAAATGTATTTTTTTTAAAATCAAAAAACCAGTTTTCGAAATAGTTTTTTTTCCTTCTAAAAATAAATGTTTTTTAAAACGGAAAACTATTTTTTAAAACAGAAAATGTTTTCAATTAGGAGAATGTATTATTTTTACTCTTTTAATATTTATAATTATATGTATTAATTTTTATTTGTTAGTATGTATTTTTATAACTTGGTATCATCTTAGCGGTCAAGTTGATAACAACTCACTTTCAGTTTTTATATATATATATATATATTCATTATATGTATATTCATGCTTTTCTCGTGTCGGTGTGTACTCACATACTCCATATTACCACCAGACCCTTAAAAGACCGTCCAATCACAACACGCCACAAGATACCTAAAAGTTGCATACTTTGTTCAAAACAACAGCTTGCGAAGTCCAAATTTATACACTATTGTTTGTTTATCTTCTCTAGGATGGGGTCTTCAAAAAAACCAAGGGAGGAGGTGAAGCTGGCTGCGGTTGCGATCAGCTTAAATGTACGGCTGAGATCATCTGACATGCCGTCCCATATTCAGGAACATGCTTCACCAAATCATTGCTCGACGACGACCACCACCGCTGCCCGACTCGCCCCAATTCCACCCACCTAGCCCGTTCCCTAAAAAAGGTACTAGTAATTATATGTTAAACAATTATTTAATTATATCGTTTAACTTAATTAATTAATCAATTTAAACATAAAATTAACTAGTTAGGCCTGAATTTGATTTTTGGTGGTGGGGCAGGAGTTTGATCGGGTGTACGGACCGGCGTGGCATTGCGTGGTGGGGCTGAGTTTCGGGTCGTATGTCACTCACTCGCCGGGTGGGTTCGTCTACTTTTCTATTGGTTCGCTCTTCGTTCTCCTCTTCAAAACAGAGGTCCAATTGGTCACCGAAATTGTGCCACCCACCAGGCCCACTGGGTTGACTGCCCTTTGACCATGCAGTCTG
Source organism: Viola odorata (assembly GCA_963691705.1). NCBI lineage: Eukaryota > Viridiplantae > Streptophyta > Magnoliopsida > Malpighiales > Violaceae > Viola > Viola odorata. The sequence goes on along the minus strand of OY829538.1, from coordinate 73,599,005 downwards.
CAAACCAACACCTGGAACGACAGCGTTTTGGTACTTTCTCTTTTTTCTTTTTCATTTTCTTGAAAAAACAACACAACAAGAGAGGGTTAATGGGTTTACTATATGTAGTTAATTAGTAGTTGAATGAGAATGAAGATGTGTGAGCAAAAGAAAGAATTGAAATTTAATTTTGGAAGTTATGAAACTCTTTTATACATTTGGTTTGTTAATTAATATCCTGTTTTTGTTGCTAATTAACATTGTTGTGAGTTGCTTGCCCATCTTTACCCTTCATTGGCTAGCTAGTCTACCATTTCACTTAAAATTGCCTCATATCTTAAAGTAATACTATTATAATTCAAGTAACGGCGTTATAATCACGCTACTGTAGAATTTATCCCAAAATAAAACAAAACAAGAAAAACCTTTATTACAAACTAAATGTGAATACTTAATACCAATAAGTTGTTAGTACGAGTAGTTTCACAGTCTCATTTCTTAAATAAAGAGATTGTTATAAATTCGATTATTGTATATAGAAAAATTCTCTACTTGAAGTACTTTTCATACCTCTTAGTAGACCAACTCGGTACAAACAAGACTGATACTATTATATCAAACATGATAGTTAGAAATCATTTTTTTGTTTATCTTCAAGTCAATATGTCGATGCCTATAAATGACAAGTTATGCTATACAGTTGCAAAATGTTTGCTTGTGAGAAAATCTCTTGAATTGGAGATTTCCGGATTAGTATTATTCACCAGCACTGATCGCCACGCACCCACCCACCCATCAATTGACATTTGAAATGAAAATAAAAATAAAAACAAAAACAGAGAAGAAACTACAAAAAAAAAAAAAAAAAAACTTATCTAAGTTAACCCTAAAATGACTTGCTTGATAGAAACCCTTCATTTGACTCGCTTTACCACCAAGCATTATAACTCAAGACTCATTTTTTCTCTATACGAAATTAAACTCCTCCTACGTGTTTTATTAGTATCAATGCCAATATAGTTTATAAGTTTATCAACCGATAACAAAGTACTAGTAGAATTTCAGAATTGAATTTTATCTTATTTTTATATATATAAAGTATGATTTATTAGCGAATAAAATCATCTATTCCTATATATGCAACTAAATGTGTAAAAATTTGCAATATTTTTTCCCAGATCTTTTCGGTTATTCTTTCTATCGGTACGAAACATATGGGCATATGATCATTGAGTAGAAAGCATATATATGTATATATATTAATGTGTCAAATGAATTAAATTAATTTTTTTACTGCCAAAAAAAACATTCTAGACCCATAATATGATAAAAAAAAATGTCGATTTCAGTTTTTTAATGTAATACCTATTAAGTGTACGCTTACACTTTTGTCCATTTCTGATTTCTTCTTCTTAAATCACTTTTAATTTTTTATTCATTTTATTTTTGATATAACTTGAGAAGAAATTAAGGAGGCTGGCAGCAACAGAAATTGTCTTTGACTTCACTCTAGAATTAGTTAATAAACCGAAAACCACCTGTGACCTGTCCATGAATTAGCTTACCCTTTATAATTAAACCTTAAAATTAACAACCTTAATTAGTTTAGTTAATTATAATCGACCAAACAATGTCCCCCTTCCCTTCTATATATATAATTTCACCATGTCATAAGCTTGGAAAAACACACACCCAATACCAGCTAGCTAGCTAGCATTTCTCACTTCTTGTAATCAGAAAAAAACAATGGGTGCTTCTTCTTTCATTCCTTTGCCACCATTTCTTGCACTCGTTCTTTGCTCAGTAATGCTCAGTTTGTGTTTGCATCCGGACCCTGCACTCGCAGCTACCAGGCACTACAATCTCGATGTATGTATTATATATATCTTTAGTATTTACATATTTGCTAATTTATTTATTTTTTTACAAAAAAAATTGAGTTTTTTCAACATATTTGCTAATATTAATGTTCCATTTTTTTTCTAAAACAAAAAAAAATTGTAGATCAAGTTGGAAAATGTGACTCGTCTCTGCCACACCAAGAGTATGGTAACAGCAAATGGAGAATTCCCAGGACCTCGCATCGTGGCTAGAGAAGGCGACCGTCTTCTCATCAGAGTGGTTAACCATGTCCAAAATAACGTTTCCATTCACTGGTAAATGATTAATTAATCATTAATTAGCGTCTTAATTAATTTTCGAATCGTAATTTTGATTATGGTTTAATTAAAAATCGGGCAGGCATGGAATTCGACAACTTCGGTCCGGGTGGGCTGATGGGCCTGCGTATATAACCCAATGTCCGATCCAAACCGGACAAAGCTATGTGTACAACTACACCATTGTAGGACAAAGAGGCACTCTTTGGTGGCATGCCCATATCTCTTGGCTAAGAGCAACTCTCTACGGCCCTTTGATCATCCTCCCCAAACACAACACCCCTTATCCATTCCCAAAACCTCACAAAGAAGTGCCTATCATCTTCGGTAGTCCATTGCTTATTATTCACAATCTTTGGTATTTCTAAGCAAGTTGATGCAACCAAATAGAACTTACTCTCTTTTTTCCATTGGCATTGTAGGAGAATGGTTCAATTCGGACACCGAAGCGATAATCAAGCAAGCCCTACAAACAGGAGGAGGCCCGAATGTCTCGGATGCCTATACTATTAACGGACTTCCCGGTCCCTTATATAATTGTTCTATTAAAGGTATATATATATATATATTATCAGTTTATTAAGTGGTAATTTTCTCATTACTTTAGAAAATATCATGCGGTTTAACGTTTTGTAACTTATATATGCTTGATAGATACGTTCAAGCTGAGGGTGAAGCCCGGAAAAACTTACCTTTTGCGTCTAATCAACGCTGCACTTAATGATGAGCTCTTCTTCGCCGTAGCAAACCACACGCTTATCGTCGTTGAAGCTGATGCGATTTATGTCAAGCCATTTGAAAGTGACACAATCCTAATTGCCCCAGGACAAACCACAAATGTTCTCCTCAAGACCAAACCTAGTCCCCCAAATGCCACATTTTTTATGACTGCTAGACCTTACGTGACAGGCCAAGGCACATTTGACAATTCAACTGTTGCTGGCATTTTAGAATACGAAACACTTGACTCGAGCCACTCTATCAAGAATCATCCACTTTTAAGACCAGCATTGCCTGCTCTCAACGACACGTCATTCACGACAAAATTCACTACCAAACTCCGCAGCTTAGATAGTGCAGAGTACCCTGCTAATGTGCCTCAAAAGGTTGACAGACAGTTTTTCTTCACAGTCGGCCTTGGAACGAGCCCATGCCCTAAAAACCAAAACTGTCAGGGTCCAAACGGAACAATGTTTTCAGCCTCAATTAACAATGTATCATTTGACATGCCAACCACAGCTTTGCTCCAAGCCCACTACTCTGGCCTATCAAAGAACGTTTACTCTCCTAATTTTCCAATTAGTCCTCTAGTTTCGTTTAATTACACAGGGAACCCACCAAACAATACGTTGGTGAGCAACGGGACAAAGCTAGTGGTGCTTGATTTCAACACAAGTGTGGAGGTGATAATGCAAGACACGAGCATCCTTGGTGCAGAGAGCCACCCTCTTCATTTGCATGGCTTCAATTTCTTTGTTGTTGGGCAAGGATTTGGGAACTTTAACCCGAACAAGGACCCGAAAAGCTTCAATCTCGTTGACCCGATTGAAAGGAATACCGTCGGAGTGCCCTCTGGCGGATGGGTTGCTATCAGGTTCCTTGCAGACAATCCAGGTATAGATACAAATTTATCGATATCATCGACAAATGCTTCTTCCATTATTCGCGGCTAATGATTGCGATATCTTACTATGTGAACAGGTGTGTGGTTCATGCATTGCCATTTAGAAGTGCACACAAGCTGGGGATTGAAGATGGCTTGGGTTGTACTGAATGGAAAGCTACCTAATCAGAAACTGTTCCCTCCACCGGCCGATCTTCCCAAGTGCTGAGTTTCAACCAATTCTCATCTGACATTTCTTGTTTTCTTTTTCCTTTTTTGGCTGAAATTCTTTTGAATTCCTTTTTGTAACTTCTTTTATTTTTCGTTCTTGTATTCCCCACGAAAAATAGGCATTAATGGTTGTTTTTTAATACTGAGTTCTTGTAAAGGGAGAGAGTGAACACTTCTTGATTATTATTATTTCTGTTTAATAAATAAAAGACCCTTAAGATTTTTCAAATAACAAAGGCTGCATATTTACAAACAAACCATACAACACAAAAATCAAACAGAGACTTCTTTTCTTGTGTTATAAGTTACGACAACATTCCATCTCCTCCACAAGCAAAAAAGTGGATGCTAGTTAACACACCAGTACTGTAATTAGAACACACTATGACAAGTTTCGCTCGCGCATCAAAGCTTCCATTTTTTCAACATCTTCTGGAGTATCAACCCCGTGAGCCTCATGGTCAACCTTTATCACCTGCAAATACACATTCATGTTATACTGTGCAAGCTCGTATCGAACGCAAGTCACCCGTTCTTTCTCTGTACAATCTAATTGAAGTTAAGAATCTTGAAAATACTTAGTGTGCTATGCACAATCCTACGTCGACAATAAATTAAGCTCTCTCGCTTAAACTGAACTTTGATGGAAGCATCGTACTGCTGCATAAAAGGTGGTTGGGTCTAAATTCATGGGCAGCATTGATATGCATGCGGAGATGTTTAGAGGAATTGGAGTTGCTAGAAGCCGGAAATCATGACCACTAAAAATAATTGCCAAAATAAAAACATACAATAAAAGGATAGGAAAAAAAACCAACGCCATACACTAAATGTACTAATAATTTCAGTAACTTTTTTTCCTTGTCTATTTTACTCGGAGAAATTCCAGTCTTTTTGGTGTATCAGACTGTCGGTTGTCATGTACTTTTGGTTTAGGAAGGACATGCAAAACTTGTAGTTCGCGACTATCAAAATTATATTACAAATTTTAGATTGCTATCTGTGGCAATCTAAAATTGCAAAACTCGAAGCGGTGACAAGAAGGGTGGGGTGCTATCTTATAACTAAGAATTCACCTAAAACAGATTCAAGATATCTTCTCTAGTCAAAAGTATCTGCAACCAATCATTCATAAGTAAAGTTTCCAATACCTTCATTTTGTACCCATTCTCGAGGACTTTAAGCTGTTCGAGATCCTCTTCTAGTTGCAAAGGAGTAGGCTGAAGATCTGAATATATCTTCAGAAACTTCGAATCAAAACTCTGTTCAGACATGAAATTCAGCATTATTGATGTGAATTGGGTTAAAAAAATGTCGCTAACTTGCAGCAACACCCACTCAAACACCTGGATAAGGAAACAAACACTTTCAGGTAGATACAGTTTTCATGCAGCCATACCTGAATTCCAAGGTGAAGCATATATGGAAATTGTGGGTTAACCTTCCCTGTTCTGTCAAGCAGGTGAGCATATATCATCAAGCAGCCCAAATAGAAGGGGTTAGAAGAAAAAAAACAAGAAACGGGTGTAACAAACTCACTTGTTAAAAGGAATCAGTCCTCTTGAAAAATATATAGCATAATCTTGGTTATTCACCACACACTTAACTCGATTGGGATCAAATGCATCTTCAGGTTTTAATGATGTTACAGCAGTGCTAAACACTGCATCTGGTGCTGTCTGCACTCATGAGACATGCAAACATAGAATTCAAGGGATAAAAAAAAGTACAAGAACCTGAATAAGATAACAAGCAAGAATCTAAAGCTACCTAGCATATTTATGATATCCCTTCAAACCTATAACAGAAGTTCATAGAATAACCGTGCTAACAATTTTCCTTAAACAAGTAAACAGTCACTGTACTCTCTTTTTTCATAAGATCAATAATCATACTTCACAAAGGTACAGGAAAAGGATATTCACCTGCAGTGCTTTCACAATTCCATCAATTATCTCAGGTTCAATGAGAGGCTCATCCCCTTGAATATTGACCACAACATCGTATTTTTTATCAAGCTTCTGAAGGGCTTCATTGCAACGTTCAGTGCCTGAATGATAACATAGACGGTTTGTCAACAGCAAATTCCATATAACATTAAAGCTTACACCAAAGCAACAATGTTCCTACCATTTCGACAAGATTCTGATGTCATGATAACATCAGCGCCAAACCCTCGACAGCATTCGGCAATTTTTTCGTCATCTGTTGCCACAACTGAAACAGCGACAGGCTTTGAATGATATATTAAAAATTATGGAAGTAAAAAAAATGCAAAGAAGAGAACAGCGCACTCAAATGTTAAAATGAAGTGATGAACATTGATCATGCCACATTGACAATCACAAAATGCCATGGAAGTAAAGAACCACAACAATGCAGCAGCACATTTATGTCCTCAGGCCAAAAACCAGAATCTGCCCAATCCCCAGCCCTTTCCAAGCTTACAATTGTCAGAGCATATGCGTCTGCAGGCACCCACACACACACAAACACACTACAAGAGAACTCATTCACACGCCTAACTCAACTTGGAGGGAATAGTTTAACTACTAAATCGGCTTCCCCAAGTAGGAAAGGGGGAGAACAACACACTAATAACAGTAGAAATTTCGGTTGATGCCATTATAGCCACATTTCGCTATTAATGCCATTTAGATATATTGAAATATAATCAAGGGTAATGAAGTCAACCGTGTGTTGGTTTCCACTCATAGGTGAAGTGTTGGAAGACCTTTTACTGTATGCATTGTCCAAGACATGCTAAATGACACAAAAATATCTGCTACACCAATCAAATGAAATGAGTTGAAGGTCAGCAGGCTGGCATACCTATGTGATCCAATGTAGCTGCCAGTTTGGCCCTTTCCCAAGTTCTCTGTATGTGGAAATCAAAAGGCGTAAGTAGAATAACTATAATTTATATGCCTAACATTATGTTATCCATGAAGGTTTCACAGAACTTGTAGTCAACCATTAAAGTAATGTAACAGGACATCTGAGCAACTATGCTGACCATACTACATATTGGTCCATCAGAAGGCACATCAATAAAGTCAATGATAGAAAAGCTCAGTTCACAAGCAAGGAGTTACACAATCTTCATTCGCCCAACATGGAGCGTAAAATGCTTAGCTAAAAGTGACAATTCTTGAATAATAATTATTTATGTTCCTACTAGCCTAAAATTTCAGTTCTTATAACGTTCAAACACAATACTGGAGCCACAACACAGAAGAATGTATTTAACTCCTGCAACCACCATTTCATTAAAAGTTAATTGCCACACAGATTGACTGGGTTTAAAATTAACTCCAACACAGGACTGGGTCAAATTTAGATCCAAAAGCAAAAGCCTAACAGAGTAGCAGGCTTCCTTACAAAGGAGGTGTGTGAAGACAAATATGATTGGCTTACCATAGTAATTTAAGCTTTGCGTTCAGATAATTCTCTAACAGTATGAGTTTTGTTGAAAAAGTGCCAGTATCAGCAGATGTGTGCCCTCTAGTCATCCAATTAATTTTAATAACAACTTCCCACTCTAGTCATCCAATTAATTTTAATAACAACTTCCCATTCTAAGTACATAAATTTAGACAAATGTAATTCATGTCCAGATCAATATTTTCTTATAAGCCATATGCATAATCAGTTCTTACTTCCTTCTCAAGAACAGCTACAAGCAAAATGCTAATCAAAATCCAAAATTTACCAAGCACACTAAGTTAGTAAAAGCATCCATGAAAAAGAATTTAATAACAGAACTAGAAAGTACAGGCACATTGCAGATCACTAACTGAATCCAAATAAGCAAAACCCATATCAGATCTGACCTCAAATCACTTAAGCAAAGCACCTCAAAAATGGACGAGGAATGAGAAGCCGCTAACATCAAAATTTCCGAAACATAGTATGATGAAATAAGAATTTGCACCTGAATCATGGGTTTTCCTAAGATATGAACCAGCGGCTTGCCTTCGAAGCGAGAAGAAGCATAACGGGCGGGAATGATACCGATAACCCGGCTCCTGAACTTTCGGAATCGACCCAGATAAGCATAAGCGCCAATTGCCCCTGCAATAGCAACTCCAGCAACAATCCCATGAGCGATCAATAACTTGGAGCTTGATGATGAAGAGGAAGAAGGAGTGCAGATTGTCATTAGGCTTTGTGCGGTTACGTGTCACTGTCACTCTCGCGCAATTTGACTTTCCAAGTTTGAGGGAGGGAAGGCACAGCTGAGGAGAGAGGCCACCGCCACGCCACTCAAGTGAAAATCAGCTGTACTGTATGTATACATTACTGATGGCTGGATATGTAAGTTGTAACGATAATTGTCCTCTTTTATTTTTTTGAAATAAAAAAATTAGCTAATGATTAGTTTAGATCTTGCATTTGTCAAAAGTTTTCGTGATATGATTATTTATTAATAAAAAATTAAATATAAAACTTTATGTAGTAAAAAATATATTATTTGTATAATAAGATAAAAGTTACTCTGTTTTATTTGTATAAAGATTAAAATAAAATTCTTATTTTGAAGTTTTATTTGTAATAAAATGAATAAAAAATTATTCAATTTTATTTGTTTAATAAATTAAAATAAATAATTTTTTATTAGTATTTATTTTATTTTATTGAAATAAATAACTTAAAATTATAAATGTAAAAATAATTTGAATAAATATTGAGTAATGATAAACATAACATTTAAGTATTTTATTCTTAGTGTATAAATTAATTGATTGATTAAATTAATCTAGTAATAAGAGTCACAAACATGTAAGACTCCTCGCCGACCTTTTTTTACATTTTTTTTCATAATCAGAAGTGAAACTCGAACCCAAGATTCTACTGCTTTCTCGTACAAGCTTCCTTGCCAACTGTAGCAAATATGTAATCGAGCTTTGAATATTCAGTTTTTGAAGAAAATAAATAAATAAGTTTTACTCAATTACCTAATAATCTTTCGTCCAGAGTGCGTGCAAGGTGAATAATAATATATAGAGTACAAATAATTAATAAATAATTACAAGAATCCGAGTCTTGATCCAAAATGAGAACAAAAATATTACGTGAGAGCCGACCATGCTTAATACAAAGGGTTAAACACAAAATTGGCACATGTACTTATATTGATTGAGACATTTGGCACCTCCATTTGTAAAACGATTTAAAAGGCACCTGCATTTGAAACACATGACACATTTGGCACCTCTCACTAACACCGTCTATCGTCCACCGTTAACTGCTGATGTGGCATGCCACGTTGACCGACACGTCATCACATTGATGACGTGGCATGCCACATCAGCATATGTTAATTAATTATTTTTTTCCTTTCTTTTTTCCTTTTCCTTTTCTTTTCTTTTTTTCCTTCTTCTTCTCCCCTGAACCAAAATCAGGCCATTGCTGTTTTCTTTTCTTTTTCCCTTCCTTCTTTGATTGCTTGAATTTATTAATTTATTGTGTCAATTGATTAATTAATTAATTGTCGAAATGGATTAATTGATTAAATGCGGTTTGAATTGCTCGTTTTCAAATTAATTTCATCCAATCTGCCAAATTAATCTCCTGCCAAATCAAATTAATTCGACCATTTCCTGCCAAAAAATTCGAATCCAACCACATCACTGCCGCCGGTCACCGTCACCGATCTCCTCCTCTGCATCCACCATCCTCTCCACACTGAACCACCAAAATCATCACCGTTAACCACCACTCTTACCCGATCTCCTCCACAGCCGAAACTGCCAACCACCTCTTCAACCAAAACCAAACCCAGCCCCGACCACACACCGCCTCTGCCCACACAACCACCATCACAGCCGCCGCACCTCTTCAACCAAAACTAAACCCAGCCCCGACCACACACCGCCTCTGCCCACACAACCACCATCACAGCCGCCGCACCTCTTCAACCAAAACCAAACCCAGCCCCGACCACACACCACCTCTGCCCACACAACCACCGTCACAGCCGCCGCACCTCCTCGCCAAACCCGAAACAAACACCCATCATCACCATCAAATTAAATCTCACCACCACCGCCAACACCAAAACAAATCAAACCCGAAATCCACCATCAAATTAAACCCAAATTAAACCTAAATTAAACCAAAAACAGAGTCAAGTAGAGGTTGCGAAGAGGTTATGTGTTTGGTTTTCCAATTATGACCCGTTGCAGGTGAGATTGTCGGCGGTGGTGACCGGCTTGAGGACGAAGACGAAGCGCCGTTGTAGCCGCCGTTGCTGGGTTTGCTGCTGCTGTTGGCGGAGGGGCAGGTGCGGGGGCGGAGTAAGATTTGGAGGAGGTAGAGGAGGAAGAGGCGGAGGAGTGGTGGCGGTCAAGGATTTTGAGGTAGCTGGAGTCGTGGAGGGCAACTGATTTTGGTTCAGGGGAGAGGAAGAAGGAAAAAAAGAAAAGAAAAGAGAAGGAAAAGAGAAGGAAAAGAAAAAGGAAAAGGAAAAGAAAAAATAATTTAATTAACATATGTTGACATGGCAATCAACGTGATGACGTGTCGGTCCACGTGGCATGCCAAATCAACGGTTAACGGTGGACGGTGGACGGTGTTAGTGAGAGGTGCCAAATGTGTCATATGTTTTAAGTGCAGGTGCCTTTTAAATCGTTTTACAAATGGAGGTGCCAAATGTCTCAATCAATACAAGTACAGGTGCCAATTTTGTGTTTAACCCTAATACAAAACTGTCAGTTAAAGCAGTATAGTTGATTATCACAATTTTAAGGCACAACAAAGCTCAACTTACACCTCCATGTTGCAGGTTCGTGCAGAATTGATCAACTTGACACAGCTCATACTTGAGAGATATTGCATTGGTCATGTACAGAGTAGCGACGCATTCTGCTCCATAACATTTGCCCAGCTATACCATGTTCCTGCATAGCTGAAGCACCCACTGACATCAAAAAACCATGAGCAGTAGATGACTACTTCTGCCAATGAGCAGACCTGCATCAAGGTTGATACACGCTGGCGATTATTTCCAAAACTCATTTGCTCCAAAGAATAAACCAATGCAATGGTCAATGAATGATCTATTGAAATGTGACGGCTCAAGAAAATTGCATGGTCAGACTAACAACCGTCATGCTATAAAACATTACTGTGATGAGTGTAGTCCTCGACGGTGTCTCCTCTTTACTGCCTTCTCCTTCCTTGAGCCACTTTCTTCTCGCTTCGGCTTCTCAACCTCACCGTTTTCTTTGATTTTTTTCTTGCCAGACTTCTCTTTAGGAAAACCTTTCCTCTTCTTCCCAGATGAGTGGCCACTACTATCTCCGAAAATCCCACCACCCCGCGGTAGTGCTTCTTCTTCATCATCCAACTGCCAATTGCACAACATCCCCATGTCATGTCCATTAGGTGTCGCTAATGGCTCCCCTGCTCCAGGTAGCAAGCTAGTAAAAGTCATCTCTCCATTCCGTCCTCCTTTGCGCTCCAGCAGGACAGGGTCCGGCCTAATTATGGTGCCAAGGATGCTCCTATTATGGCCTAAGCCTAAGATGGTCTTCGGATTTGTCAACGTCGAATAAGCCATCGCAAAAGCCGATCTAATCTGCAATAGGAATTACGCAAATAATCTGAAACAACCAATTTGATTAGTAGAAGTACGATGATGAAATGAATGCCACATCTAAAGTTATAAGTCACTGAAACCTTAATAGCTCAACCTTTCCCAGAAAAGGCAAAGACAAAACACGCACAGTTCAGAGCTAAATAATTACCCAGGTACACGATGATACAACAGAGTGCATCTTCAATTGTAGCATGGCAAATTTGATTCAACATGCATTTTCAGATTCGTAGCCAATCATGTTCTCCCAAGACCAGTGAGAGGAAAACAGCTCTCCTAAGAATAGGCAGCCCTCTTTTCCTGGCCAAATGGCATATAGTTTTTCCCATGTGGCATATGCATAACTTGCTGAATAGCTACAAGCCACTCGTTGGGAATTCAAACACAGAGCATACCAATGAAAAAATTTCCAGCATCTGGGAACGATAAATAATCCCTCAACTTCACTGACATTCTGAAGATAATACTGTGGTATTTCAGCATATGCCACCCTGGATTTTTCTTCCTCCTTTTTTGACATTTAGGCATTTATAGGGAAAGCTTGAGAAAGTTCAGGCATTTCACATGATATAAATACACACACACACGCACACACACATAAGAGAGAGAGAGAGAGAGAGAGAGAGAGAGAGAGAGAGAGAGAGAGAGAGAGACGAATGATCAAACCTGGAAATAGTTAAAGGAGTTCTTCCCAATGTCATTCTCTGGTGCCTAATCCATCATAAATAAAACACAAAATCAGTCAAAGGAGAAAAATAAGCAAAAAATTGAAAAAATTAGCATGTCCTTGGATGGTTGCAAAAATTTCAGTGAAAGTTGATTCCCATTCAGACCACAAGTGAAGTATACAAATGTCTTAAGAAGCGACTTGCCTTTCCTTACTAATTTGAAAGGGTGATATAATACTCCCTCCCAATCTTTTTAGATGTCTTTTTAACTAAAATCTCACATACCAAGATAATGATTGTTTTTAGTTGGAAGTAGTGAGATAGATGGAGGCAGTTATTGCAATTGTTGAAAATGTAAAAGAAATATATAGCTCATTGGTTGATTATTTATGACATAATTATTGAAAATGTAAAAAGAGTAAAAATAAACTAACTAACCTCATAGAAACTCTAACTTGGACAACTAAAAAGAAGAATTTGTTTTGGCCAAATATGTCATCTAAAAAGATTGGGAGGGAGTATCTGTCTATTTCCAGCACAATATCCACTGTTAGTCTGTTACCCACCTGAAGCTATGATAAAACTAAGAAATCCCACTAATTATTGGTTTAGGTCATGACTCTATCCTAAATTCCCCAAACACCCCCTTCACTAAAAACAAGAAAAAAAACTTCACATCTGAATATAACCTGTGGATCTTCAATGGCAATAAGGAACGGCCGTCCGCTGTTTATAAACCTAAACATAAGGGAAAGGGGGGAAGAAAATCAAACATAATCCAGTCATTATTCAAGCCAACTCCCAGAGAGATCATTTTTATGATGAAAATATTTATTCCTTCCTCTTACCCTTTTTTGCGCTTCGAAAAGAAGGTGCCTTCCCCACTGCATGATACCCCAACATCTGCTGTGTTTAACTTGCGTCCATAGAAATCAAAAAAATGTATCTGTCTCTCCAAAACACAATACAATAGCAAAAATAAAAACCATATACCAGAAAAAATATACAAATACATGGAGTATTTTTACACCTAGAGTCAAAGAGAATTTCAATATCTCCAAAATTCTAGATGCTAGTTACGTTAAACAAAGCAATATATTCATCAAGTTCATGCTATGTTATTTGCAACATATTCCACCATTCAAAGATTTGGGCTTTTAGTAAAGAATATATATAAAAATGTTGTGGAACACATACCAAGAGGATTCCCAAATTACGTTCTAGAGAAGCTTGGCGCTCCCTGAGATTCTGCAACATCAAACACATTGTATTCCAGATGAAATAATACAAGGTGACAGAGAACAGAAAAATACACGGGTGACAATATTCATGATGAGGGACAAAAACTAAGCATTTTTTATCAAAAGCACATGATGACTATTTCATTTCCCAGGTAACAATATGAAACCCATTTATATGAAAATTTCAGTGGCTCTCACTGGACTAATATTAATTGCAACCGGTATAAATCTAGGACCAATGAAATCCTCAGTAAGAGTAATATTATGTATGCATGTCACATCCTTACCAAGACTTTTGAGGTGACTAAATAGGTGCTAATCCATGTGAACATGCAAGCTAATATTAACTTAATGAACTATTGAAAAAAAGTGAATTCATTACCTGTAGCATCGCAATGAGCATGGCAAGTAGAGCATAAGATCCTACGCCACCAGAGTATACCTGCATAGTTTAACAGAATCTTGAATCAGGCAAATAAAATCAAGAGTGATACACAAGAAAAGCAAAAATATTGTCCAGCACAACCATATCCAATTATTGGCATTAAAATTCATACCTCATTAAGTTCTCTCTGCTGCAAAAAAACTTTTAGAATCAAACATAATGGACGTAGTGGAGGCCACTTGGATATTGCATCCTGAAAAGTGTACCACAAGGAGGGATAAACTTAGAACGATTCACAGTAATGCAAATGAGTGTCAGGGAGCAAGAGATGCTATGTGTAGGTGGGGGACAATTAGGAATAGTGCTGGAGGGACAAGCAGCTTTACCGTGGAGACTTAAGTTCCCTATCTATGAGCAACCCCCACCAGATTCTTTAAAGACAAGATCCATATGACACATCTTACTTTTTATTTTATTTAAAATTAGTGAGTTATGGGGTGATGAGAAGATAAATTTTATATTTTTATACTTCCAATGAAAAAATTATGAGAGAACTAGGAGCTGCACTATTTTCCCTTTTTCATTTTCTAAAGGAGGACAACAAGCAAAGGCATACTGGTTCAAGATGTGAACTAAAACTCCCCGTCGGTAAGATTTTTCCACTGCTTCAGATCATCCTTTTCGAACTGTAAAGGATATCATCAATTAAAGGAGAAGTGACCGACAGTTCTGCTTTCCTGCATTCTGTTTGCAACAGCCAACTGATAATGCTTCCACCAGCAGATCTTAAAGAATGCTCTAACTTGCAGTTGTTATTGTATAACAAATATAGCGGACAATCCATCTTTCTATCATTTTGCTGATTGCATATGAATATCCAAGGCTCTTACCCATGATTTGAGGATTCAAACCTCACTTAAAAAGTTTTGGGCACTAATATAAGATCTCATATTACACATGAATAAGCAACCAGAGCTGTCTATTAAAGAATAAGCGATTGTTGAGATCCACCTATCAATCCTTCATCAAGCAAATATTCAAAACAAAGATGAATGGACAATATATACTAAAGAGTAGCACTTTAAGTTCATCATAACACAGCGCCACATTGACATCATGCACGACTGAAACTATACAAGAAGAAAGCAGAAAACAAACCTTAATAAAATCAGCAGCTTTTGGTCCATTAATCACGTCAAAACTGTGATTGACAAAATAAAAACAATAATCACTTTCCAGATTACTCAGAGAGCTGAAAAATAATTTCCTAGTTACCAAAATGCAAGACCCTTACACATATCAAACCAAACAGAAACAGGCACAAAATTTCAATGCATGTATGTACACACACAAAAATTGGCAAAAGAAAAATATCTTGGCTGATTTCAGGAATGGTGGACATTATTCCCAAAGAAAGAATCAGTCAGAGTTTTCAGTAGCGTCTCCAAGGAAATATATGCTTGCTCCATGGTTTACACTGAGTATTACCATACGAATCTCGACAGTTCGACATTCTCTGAGACTCCAAGGATTTAGCATTAAGTACTACTAAAAATTTCGAATCTCAACAGTATGACTTCTAGAAATTTCAAAGAAGCCTATAATTACAATTTTTGGCAAAAGAAACCTGTTCAGATGAAGCCCTTCTATCATAATTCACACTGAGGACATGTTAATATACACAATAAACCAAGAACAAGGGTTTTTTTCTTCCACAAGCAAAACAAAAAGCTAGTTTAGGGAAACTCCACAAGATACAAACTCCATTTTATCAGTAGAAAAGGGGATGCAAAATTTTTAACCATGTTCATTCTTTGTGCCCTTCTCCTGTCCCATAGCTTCCTTAAACGAATATTCTTACCACTTTCTACTCAGGAAATGAAAAAAATAAAGCAAGATGGCAAATTGAAAAATGTACAACCCTTCAAATTTGTAAATTGAGGAGAAGTGTATAATCATAAGTAATTAAACTATCCAAACGGACTCAACACCATTCATTCTGGAACAAACACCAACAGACCAAAACGTTCAATTGAAGATAACAACATCCACATTTATTAAGATTGTATCCATTAATTACTTGATAAAAGATAAGTGAAGTTGGCATGAGGTAAATAGGTAAACCTTATATCAAAGGAAACACCACTGATTTTTTCCACAAATTTGATAATGGGCACACGAGCCTTTGCTATAACCTGAGGAAATACATGAGAGCATATTAGACTCTCTTTTCTTCTTTTATCTCAAAATAGCAATAATCTAGCAGAAAGAAGAAAAGTACCTGAATCTTCTTTGCAATGCCCTTTTGGGACAATGCCCTGGAAAGAGCTTGTAGACCCATTTGGGGGTTTTTAATGCCTGACCGAAGAATCACAACCTATAAATAACGTAGTGCTGAGAAATTCCTCAATCAAATCATACAGTTCTTCTTTCTTATCACAATTCTGAAAAGACTTACATCAATGTCACTAGTAGGAAGATAAAGCCCTGTCTTAAATGAACCAAAAACTTCCACCTGCACAGAAAATTACGCTCACAAACCTCACAATACATAACCTTTGTTGCTATAGGAGTCCAAAAAAAGAGAATGAGGACAGAGTTGACAATTATCCCTTACCCAACAATTGGGCCATATATATCTGATAACTTCAAAAACGCTCTGCACAGCTGTGTTGCGCGAGGATTCTTCCTCCTGAGTCGGAGACAAAAAATCACAAAAATCAACTATTTCTGCATTGCCCACAGAAGCAGAGGTCAAGTTAGCGAATCCCACAAACCATAATTTCTCATTAAACCAAAATGCACATTCCAATCATATCAACATAAAACCATCAACTTACCACCTTTTATATACAAAACAAAACAAAACGAAGCAGAGTGCTCATCATATCAATCAAAAAGTAGTTTACATTAACACAAAACCAGGAGAAGTAAACATTGTTTTTTTCTTTTCTTCAGCTTTTTTGACTCACCTTTATGCAACTGTAGCATAGGACTCCTAAACCTACTATTCCCTCTAAACCACCCGCTCTCCAGCCTTGGCTCAGGTGCACTCCCTGCCTCAGCTCTGACAGTTGTTGGCGGCGGCGTCTTTGGGGTTTTGGGCTCTGCATCCTCCCCAACATCCAATGAGAAGAAATCAGTGGCAGCAGAACCAGAGGGAGCTGCTGCAGCAGAGAGAGAAACCTCGCTGCGGAACACAGTGTACGGTGGAGGAGGATCGGCAGGACTCGCCGGAGACTGGTTTGGTGAGGCTGGCGGAGAGAGGAGAGTTAGAGTTAGGGTTTCGTAGAGCGGGACAGGGGTGGGATTTTCAGGTGGGGAATCCATGATTGATGGGGGGAGAAAGGAGACACCGCGAATGGAGAGGTGGGATTGAAGGGAGGCAGGAAGTTTTGGCTTTGGCGGAGAGACGCGGAGCGATGAGGAAAAGAAGAATGAAACTGTTCTGGAAGGGTTTAAGTTGGGTTTTATGTTTACAAAGGGAATGCAGGAAAGGGACAACAACACGAGCAGCAGGTTGAAATTTTTTTTCCTAGTCGCTCGTGAAAATAAAATAAAATAGTATTATTTACCTCTTTATTGCCTGTTGCAAGGTTTTTAGCAAATTTAGGGTTACTATAAGATTAATATTTATTTATTTATTTTTATCGATCGGAATTATTCTTATTCGAGTTCTGTCGAGTGCAAAGAGTAATAGTAACTCTCCCCGCAAGAATTTCTTCATTTTCACAACTCGAATTCAAGATCTTAATTAAGAGTGGGATTAATATATTTATCATCTTAAATTTTTTTATAACCTCCTAATATTTTATTTTTAAATCAATAAGTTCGTAATATTTGAACGAGATTAATTATATATTTGGGATCGGAAGAACCTAAAGAAAGAAAAATAACGTAGAATTTGTTTTTTAACTATATGATAAATTTCTTCATTAAAGTATATACGGTATGAGCTGGTAATCTAGGATATGAATTTTAAACTTTTATCTGAAATTGGGATGTTCATTTATAAGCATGAGGTTTAACCTTTTTTTCAATCTAATTTAAGATTCGTGGTACCACACAAAGAATCCAATACTTTAATCAGTTCCAACTTTTGTTGTAAAAATCGCACGATTTTACGTTCTTATCTTCCCAAAACGAATCAACTCGTATAAAAATTTTAAAAAAATAAATAAAGAAACACTTTTACTCAAAACAAAAAAACAATTAAAGTTCACCAAATAGGGCAACAAATCCCCTCTAACGCAATCCAAAACCACCAAATTAACCACTAAACCCATACGACGTCGTACATTGATTGACCTCCTAATCCTAGGCTCCTAGCGATCTTCGTCATCCTCCTGATCGTTGCTGGTATCACCCTCACTATCATCTTCCGCATCATCATACTCTTCATCGCCGCCATCTGAATCATCCGAATCCTCCTCAGAATCATCAGCCACTGTTTTTTTACCACGCGCCTCCACGCGACCCATCTCTGCATTTGCAAACACACCAAATTGCCGGTTCAGAATCGAAATATCGGTAAAAGCACCGATATCCAAGCCGGCGGCGGATTGAAGTCCCAAGAAATATTGGGAGATGATGAGGCTGTCCGGGTTTGATTTTGTGATTGGGTCGGTAATCAATCGGGTAATTCCGGCGTTGGTATTAGTCGCGCCGGCACGGAGGAGAGAGCCCCGGAGGAGCTGGGCGGGGAACGGCTTTCCGTTTTGAAATAGCATCATTTTGGCTGCTTGGGTTGCCATTGGAAGCGGAGAGGAAATCGCGAGGCTGGTGGTGAAATGCGGAGCGGGTTGTGATTTGATTTTGGGAGGCGAGTGAGGTTTTGGGGTTTAAATATAGGCGAGGGTTTAAGGGTTTTAAGGAGTAGACACGTGGCGCTCTGTTAGGGTTTAGACTTTAGAGTTGGTTCTGGACTTCTAGTGACAGACAGGCATGCCATGTTGGGTTTTTTTTCTCTTTTCCTGATTTTTGACTTCAATCAGCAGCTTGCGCATCTTTTTGAGTTCTGTACTGTTATTTGTGTAGTATGGAGTACAATATAAATTACTCTGCCCGTTTCATAAAACACGTCGTTTTAACATTTTATACACGGTAGTTTTTTTGTCAATAATATCCTTCTAAGTCAATTTCTTTTGGAAAGATGAAAGAAATTAGTATATATCTATTTATATATCGGTAATAGTTATCAGCTCTGATAATTGGAATAAAGTTTGATCACCCAAGTATCAGAGAGATCTAAGTATGTACAGTTCTTGGGCATCAAATTAACGATATAGAAAAGAAAAATGTCCTAAATAAACAAGAATAAAACTCTGAACTTCCTTAGCATCATCAATTAGGAACCTATATTCCACGTCAGATGACTCGAGAAATTGACCGAGTCATTGAAACCTACTTCAAATTTCAGCCTTTCCACATTATCTGCAAGAGCTACCGTTTCTTACTTGCTAACGCCTGGAAGCTCTCGATGTCTGGCACTCCAATGCGTAAAAACTCTTTCATCAATACATCAATATGAGCAGGTAGAGTGTCCCTAAAACTCTTTGAACAGGTCTTGTCACTCTCCTCGAGATCCTGAACCCCACCTTTGACAAGACTCCCCACTTGAGCACCATCCAGATAAGCTTTGCATGCCAACAGAATATCACGAGCACGGCTGTGGAAATGGCCCAGAACAAAGTCCTGAAAGTGCTGCAATCAATCAAAGAGTTGGAGGGATTAGGTTTGGAACCAGAAAGTACATCAACTATTCACAAACAAAGTCACCCCATGAAACACAGATGGGGCAGCGCAGGGCAGGGGTCATGGTTTACTTTTCAGATTTCGGAGAAAGTAGAATCTGCCGGGAAGCTATCCCAAACAGACCCTTGGTGCAATTTTTAGTTTTCACATTAAAACCTCACTAGGCACGTCTAAAGGGATAATATCTGCACTTCTCCAATCAAGGGTGAAAACCCAAGTTAAGTGGACAAGATTTTCTTTTCCAAACTTTCATCCATTCAAGTCAATCTCATGATGCAAGTGATAGATGCATAAACAAAAGGAAGAACAAATAGCTAAAGAAAGTTACCATGGGTGGTCTCCTCATTGAGTAAACCATTGTCTTCAGTGATAAGAAAAATGTACTCTCGTTGTACTGCTCAGATTGCTTTTGGCCATGAGGAGTGCCTCTATTTCGTTCATGTCCAGGCTCATTAAAAAAGGGATTTTGATTCAGTATTAATGCTTGTATGGATACTAGAACTTGTAAAACAGTGGATGTCCCAGGAAGCCACTTCTCATTCTTGCTACCACTCCAGGTGCCAAGGAGGCTAAGGCATACCTTCCCACAGTTATACAAGTTCGGGTTGAGTCGTAGCCCCCCAGAATGGTAGTAAACAGACTAGCACATCCAATTACGAGACAATGAGACAAAAAAATGTTTGAGAGAAATACCAAAAATAATGTACACAGAACCTTAATCACATACTGGTGGCACTTTCGGATACCCAGATGGGAAGAAAACATCAATGAAAAAGAGACCATCATGATAGGGAGTACCCTCTGCTCCAACAATTACAGCCCTCAATATGTCCATCCTCGATTCATAAACCCTCACAAATATAGAATCTGTCGGCATAATAGGAGCAGGACAACAAAAGATGTGTTATTACAATGACTAAAATTTGGCAAGTCATGTGTGTTGACAAAAATAAGTGAGGAGATATAGTGGAGAGGGTTCACTGAGAACAGAAATAGTCTTCATAAATTGAAGGTCATTGTCAAATGGCAATGGAAAGCCAACAGTCTGGTTAGAAAGACTAGAGTTTTTTTACCCCATTTCAACCGTGGATCTGACAGCTAATGAAAAGTGATGTCTAAGTCAAACATTGTATCAGAAGGATTCATTTCGTTTGGCTGTTTCAGTTAATTAAAAGCAGGGAACTCGTTCATAGCTTTAGAGTATATGAGAAAACTGAACCAATGAGATGTGGACTAAAAAGAGTGGAGACAGAAAATGTAAACTCACCTGGCAGATCATTCTCCAGAATTCTCCATTCCTCTTGAATCTTCTTTGACCAAGCTTTTGGCGGCTATAATAAGAACCGTCGCCCAGAAAGCAAGAGTAAACTTACATTGGAAAAAATACAAAGAAGAGAACTCTAAATAAACAGAAATATGAACTCTAAATACCTGCTTTGTTGAAGAACCTTTAGAAGCATAATGGTGGTCAGAATGATCTTCAACAGTATCAAATCGTTTAAACAGTTGGAATTTCCTTAAAATGTCATCTCTATGTACATTTATTGAGGTTCTAACTCCAGCATTTTCAGGAGGAGGAGGATTATTTGCAGAAGAAAATGGATTGTGTATGCTTTGATTAATTGTAAAACTTGTCAGAGCTGCTGAATTCAGCTTAGCCTTGTATGAGGATATGGAAGGCCAGGATCCAGAAGCATGGTTCAATCCACCAGTGGATGCTGGAAAACTTGGATAAAATACATTATTTGCACCACCTTGGTTGTTTAGAGTGGGAAAAGTATAACCCCAGGGTCCTGGCCCAACTTCATGCGAAGGAATCGAGTGATCTGCATAAGCATAACTACTTGAGTAACTTGAAGTAGCTGATGCCTTTTTACTCCAGGGAGGTAGGGACATTGAAGTGTTCCCTCCATGTGGCTTAAGTGGCATATGGGATGATAGGTTTACTCCAGAAGCATGACTCATGTAATCTGTTGGGATTTGAAGAGTCGAACTACTCACTGCACTGGGTTTGGGTTTTGACAGCCATGAACTTGCAGAATTAGAGTACATTAGATTGCTAGTATTCAAAGAACTGCTTCCATTTGCATTCTCTACATTATTAAGAGAAACTGGCATCCAAGGAATAGATGCCTCCACTCCAGTAGGAATATCAACATTGTCAAAATGGTCTTGTAGAAATAAATAATCATCGTATTCAAAGTTGTCTTCAGAAAGACCAACATCATCATCGCCGATGTTGCCAAAATCATCATGTGACATATCAGGAAAAAATTGATCAAGGTCAATTATGTTATGTGATCCTGGGAGGGGAATATGGTTATCAGGATTGATGGTAGCATGTGATCCTTGGCCAGCAACCTGAATTATTGAAAAAAGAAGCAGAGAATGAACAAGGGTCTTAAAAAACAGAAATAAAACATTTTTTTTGTAGGTTTTGCTAATGTATGTAAGACGTTGTTACCTCAATATGGTTGTAGCCATCAAAATTACTTATAGCCTTCCCTTTATTCTTTGTGTCAATCTTACAGTCAATGATCATAACATCAGCAGAATCATCATCCTTGTCGATATCAATTACTTCATGAAGAATAACCTGCAGAAAAGGTTTCTTAAACGAAAACAACTAAATAATCTGCATAAAACAATGCTTCTCACAAGGCTATGTGTACCAATGATACTTACAAGAAAGAGATCACAGTAAACATTAATTGAAAATATTGGATATTATGATTATAGTATACTGCTAAGCTAAAATTTCTGCAACAGGAACTCTCGTCATAGCAACATAATCAGGAAAACAACTCTTAAAATCACAGGTACTTGATGGTACAATAAGCATCTAATGAAGTGGCAAGGTCATGAATGAGAAAAGAAAAATGACAGAAGAATGAGTTGTAGGCCATCAAAGTTTAACTAATGTACCAAAACTATGGTGGAGAAAAAAGAAATTTTATATTTTTAATTCACCTGCAAGCATGAATTTCCCAGCATTCCAGCAACTCGAAAAGAAAACAAAGGAACAGAAAATCTCAGCAGACCGGAATCGACCCACTCTCAAAGAAAAGGTGAAATCATGAGTGCAATGTGACATGGCTTAAGAGCAGATATTCATTTTAATGTGCAATGCCACTGACCTAATTTCAAGGATCAATAACCATATTGAAGTCCAAATTGTACTTTTAGGTGTTGATCTACAAAGCAAGACATTACCATTCCGAGGCTTCTATTTGTCGGCACACTAGAAAATTACATCTACTGATAACCAACTAGACCTAATGTGAGGATTATTCAACACACCACCAACACCATTCACTTTTGGAGTTCAGTTGATAAGCAGCAGCGCCAGTAATAAAGATTGTGGCAATACCACTATGAGCCTCAACAAAAATACTTTGACGCACTGCGCCAACTCTTCACCTAGACTATTGAAAAATATTTGTGTACTTTAAGCTTAGGTTCTTAAAAGTACTTGAAACATCTAGTTTAATTTAATTGAGGATTCCACGCAGGCTAATATTTGGGTTGAATTGATAGCCATAAATCGGTATTAAGAGGAATTTAAGATTAAGCCAATTATAACTCTATCAAAGTTCCAGGCACAATAATGAATCAGTAGTTACCTTTGCAAAATTCTCTTAAGAAGTTAAGGGTGACATAACTTTAGCTTTTGATCTCTCTAAGCCTAAGCTTTGAACTGAAAACAGAAATGCATTGCTCCATCAAAGAGGGCACATTTGTTGATTTTGACAAGGTTTCAGGTAGAGTAATGGTTATATTTCATTAAGAAACTATAAATCTAACAAATTGCAAAGGTCCCATATTCACCATTCGGTATTGGAGTGGAAGGTAGTCACTGGCTAGGTAAAAGAACAGAAATGGTATACCTATATTTTATCCAGAAGATTGCACTAATCAATGAATCCCTCAACACCTTTAAATAACTGGAATTTGCTTAAACAGACAAAATCCGTGAAACAGAGCAATGCCGGATCACCAGATATAACCGTTGTCTTAAACACAGAAAGGAACAGGGCTAAAACTATGTCTTAAAGAGATTACCAATGCAGGACCACCAAAAATAATTACCATCTCATACACAGCATGGAGCATGCCCTAAACAAAATCCTAAACAGAGAGTAATGCAGGATCACCAAATGCATGCTACTGAAACAGAGAAGAATGCACAAAAATAAGACATTTATCTTACTCGCAGCATGGAACAGGCTCAATTAAGCAGCAAGCACTTGGACTATGTCGTGATCAACTACTTGAAACCAAAAAGAACACCAACACTGGCCTTTACAACTTGATGATCACAGAAATAATCAAATAGTAACATTACACCAAAAAGCCTTTGAAGCTTTTCTTCATATCACCAGCATGCAACTCACACTAACCGATCAAAATCACTTTCAATCATGGATAGCAACAAGTCCTTCAAAAGGAAAACCCAAATCCTTAAAAAACAATCTCATGATCGCAAAGCAACAAAAAGACACGAAATTGACCAAACAAACAAACAGACAAAACAAGACAAAAGAGAGAAAAGGTTGCAGGGGAAGAACCTGTTTCTGTTTACGTAGTCTGCTGGTTTTCGCGCGTGAAACCAGGGGGGGAGGTGGAATTTCGATCACGTCCGGCTCCATCAAAGCTCGCTTCCTGCGCCTCCTCGCACTTGTTCGGATAGTGAGAAAGTTAGAGAAACAAAGGAACCAAGAACAGATGAATACTGTGCTGCTAGCAGTAGTACTTCTATTCAATAACTGTCGTCCAAATTATTTTTGTTTTTTATAAAAAGATTGGGTAAATAATTAATTTTATTTATTTATTATTCGGAAAGAAATGGGGTTTGGTTAGGTGAAGGACACACAACGTAGAGAATAAAGAGGGAGAGAAGAAATAGAGAACGTCTGTTTTTTTTTTTTTTTTGCATTGCCATAATTATTATATGGTCAAGTGGCATTAGAGTTTCATAGATAGATATGGGACTTGGGAGACTTGCTTTAATAATATTTTTAATTGAAGCGCGAATTATTCTAAAATCGAATTGGGTATGATCTTAAAATATTGTAATGTTCCATTTATAAATTTTAACGTGATTATATATTTAGTATGACTTAAACTATTTATCATTTTTTAATTATAATCTTAATGACAAAACTGATTGTGATTAAATTATAATCAGATTACCCGATAAATCTATAAACCCTCAATTTAAATATTAAAAAATATATATTAGAACAGTCATTCTATTAAAATCCAATTATTGGAACCGGAGAAAGCAATACCTACACTCATCTTCCACTTTTAAAGCACTAAATGATGAACTCAACAAAATAGTATAATAATGTCACTAGTTTATATTGAAATAATCAAGATTTTTAGCTGTGTGCTCTATAATATTCAAAATCTAATGGTGTGAGTGTACCATTGGTGGTGATGGTATGAGTATCCAGACGAATACATACATCTTCGCGTAGAGTTGGCATTCGAATTCTAACATAGTAGGGCGTAAAATAATTTGACCCGAAAATAGATTCAAAACATCACATCATATTTTAAAAAATGCAATCTTTTTACAAAATTCTTAGCCACCAAATCGTTTGTTTTATATTTATTATCAATCTTATCCTCCTTAAGTGATATTACTAGTCCTCCTTCGTTAGAAAAATGATTTTGGAATCCATACTACAGACAATAGCTTGGTTGATCTTTTTAGAGTAATAAGTAATTTCCATTAAAAAAAACATTAATATAAGAACATTGTTACACCGATAGTAAAAAAAAAAGAGAAGCATACATTAGTATATATCATAAATTAAGATTTTTTTTCCACTACCAACTACAAGGGCAATGATTATCGTCTTCTCAAACAATGACTCATGTTCTTGTTCCTATTAGAAATTCACTATTAATTATATTATTATATTTTTACTACAAGGCTTATCTTCGAAGATATGATTTAAAAATCACGAGAGGGATTTGATTGATGTATCATATATGAAAATTGTAATTCAACTAATTAATATATACTATTTTTATAATATAGATCACAAGTTTGTCGCGATACATTATAATTACTGTTTTTTTGGTTAAGGAGTGGGTGGCCATAAGTTTCCTCATCTATCATTTTCAACTCTAATTGACTTGTCCACTTGACTTCCATTTTCTATCACAAATAAAAAAGGAGGAAAATGTTAAAACAATGCAATTGAACTTTATCTAAGATTTTGTTGGTTATCATTTTTCTTCTATTTTTTTCTAAAAAAAATATATAAAATATTTTTTATTTTAATTGAACAATTTATAAGAACAGAATCATAATTTTAAAAATATAAAAAAGTGATTTTTTATTTTCTGTTTTGTGTTTTAAAAGTCAGAAAAAAAAATACTTAAAATCAGAAACAGAAACGATACCGAACAAGTCCAAATTTATATGTTTTTATTTTCTTAGGTGTCATTTCAATTGAGTCTAATCACATTTGAAATATATCACGCCTCTAAAAAATGGTAATTTTGTCATCATGGTTTTATCTATTCTTAAAACTAATTTGGAGGGTAAAAAAATCTTTTACCACTTGATCACAAGGTTGATTGAATAATATACAAATGGGCATAAATTTGCTTAAATCGATTTGATTAGTTGAACATTTCCCCCCTAAATTTAATTCTAGTTAAACATAAATATAGACCAAAATTTGCTTCACCGTTCGTAAATGATTTTTTATTTTTTAAATAAAATAAAATCAAGACTCAAAGGTGAAGAAAATTAGAAGACAGGAACAAAAGAAAGATCAATTTCATAAAAGTGACAGAGAGTTGACATGAGAGGAGCAAAGAAGATGGCCTAGCAATTCCATTATCAAGATTCCTTTCGGACGGTTCCTAGAGGCGTGTGCTCTTCTCATCCTTAAGTGGGCCCACACTGCCCATACCCTTTCCTATCCATCCATTCAAGCCCAAGCCCAAGCCCACTAGCATCTTCTTTCCCTCCTATAAATAGGAGACCTCATTGCATAGATTTGGAGATATAAGCAATCAAAACATACCAATAAACTTGAGTTAATTACCAATTTGCTTAAGAAATCAAAAATGTCTAGCGACTGTGGCAACTGCGACTGTGCTGACAAGAGCCAGTGTGTGTAAGTCTTTTGCTATTATACATCTCATGTAATTACGCTTGTTATTATTCATTATTAACTCGATTTGAATATTTAAATATCTAGTTAGTCGTAAATTATTATTATTTCAACTGCGTTTTCTTTTTATAGCAAAATTCAAGTTTTTGTTGTTGTTTTTTTTTAATAAAGAAGTAGAGTTTATCTCGTTCAATCGAACTAAACCTCACTAGCTGCAGGTATCATTCATTTCTTAGTAAATTAATCTCTGTACTACTTAACGGTACAAGATGTATTCTTGAGATTGATATTCATACAATTTTGTGGTTAATTTGCAGGAAGAAGGGCAGCAGCTACACTGCTGACATCGTTGAGACTGAGAAGAGGTACCTTAAAAACAAATTCTACCATCTATCCCATGAACATATAGTAAATATTGAGTCAGATAAATATGAAAAAAATTACTAGATGAGATTAAATGTTTAATTTGTTAATCATTGCTATTCAACGGTACGTAATTTACCGAATCATCAGTCATCGCTCTTAACGGACCAATTCGGAGTTAGTTGTGTTTTCTAAGAAGTAGAAGAAAAAAAAAAACATAAGTTTCCTCATGATCCATGCTTAAAAAATCTCTCGTTTTAATTTTAATTTTAATTTTTGGGCAGCTTTGTTGTGATGGAAGTTCCAGCTGCAGCAGAGAACGATGGGAAGTGCAAGTGCGGTGCTAACTGCTCATGCACTGATTGCACCTGCGGTCATTAAACTAAAAATTGAAGCACATGAAAGATAAATACTTAAGTGTGCTTATGCTTAAGTGACGAGCTCCGGCGTCACTACGTATCATCAACTTAAGTGTGCTTATGCTTAACAGCTTAAGTGTGGTTGTGTTTCCATTTCTGTTGTTGTTTGTACTTTGTAAGTACTATCATGTGTTTGCTTATGTAATGGCCATGACACGCTTATGGCCTTGTGTTTTTAAATGAAAAAAATTACTGTTATTAAACAGCTCTTCTTTTTTCTGAATTTTAAGGTATTAATTTCCCTCGAAAATAAAAAAAATTATACATTAGTTATGATTACTATAAAGTTTAGAAATCTAATTTTTCATCTCACTTTAAATCAAATTTATGACCTATTTTATAAAAAATGACATGTACTAATCAATTGTGCTACAATTTTTGTACTCGCACGGATTATTAACCTAACAAAAATCACTTTCTCAACCTAGTTTTTTTTCTAGTTCAATACATTAGTAGTAGACTAGCTAAGCGGGACCATTAAACAAGTTAATTAAATAAAATCATAAGAAATAACATCACAGATATGAATCATAGGTATTCTTAAATCACAGATATGAATATAATGTAGTAACTATCAGTACTTTTTCATACGAAAACTGACATGGAAAATTAACATGATTAAAAGTTTATATTTTTATTGCAAAAATCCACATAAATCCACATAACCCCATGTACCTGTAAGATTTCCCGTCAACATCAACAAAAAGAAACGTATTCTAAAAGATGGAAGAGAGTGCAAAAAAGACAAGTCGCAATAAGAGACGTATTCTAGACAATCTAGTCGCACAGAGCAAACTTCTCTGCTTTGCTTTGGCACACTTTGCACCAGTAGTTTCTTTTTGGTTTTTAGGATACTCTCATTTTAAGCTCCTGTCAAAATGTCTATCAGAGATATATCTATAAGAAAAAATGATCATAGCAAGAAGGAAGCACAACTGGGAGACTCAAAAGGCATCTTAAATAACAACAGCCAAACCAATGACAAAACGACAAATCCTTATAATTCAAGGCCAAAACAATTGAAGTAGTGGAGAAAAATGCTGCATCCATGCACAAATCCTTGTAATTCAAGGCCAAAACAATCGCAATAGTTAAATGTAGTCAAGATAAACTGCTACTTTATGTTTTTATTCCATCATCCAAGTGTAATTCAGTATGTGTAAGTTTAGAAACAAACGCTGAAATCTCAGACATTAAAGCCCTCAGAGCGAAGGCATAAACGATGAGCCTCGATCCATTTCGCACAAGCAGCTTCACCGTGGTCTAGAACACATTCATCTCTCAGCCTCTTAGACTCGGGGCAAGCACAGCAGATCCTCTTCTTTGGCTTCGACTCTGACGCAGTTGTTGTAACTGCTGACCCTTGGTTTTTAGATAACTCAGCCAAAGGCACCGGTGGTGAAGCGTTTTGCAAAAGCGGTCCACCCATAATAAGAAGTCCTCAGACAATTTGAAACACTGCAAACATGGATTCCATGAGACGGAAGGAATGAAGGATGTAAAACTCAAAACACAAGCACAGACTTCAATGGAAAAGAAAAGGACACACAAATACAGGGACTAGACATAAACTAATCACCAAGGAAGGCACCATCTTGTCATATGGTAATCACAATAATCACACTAGTGCAGCTACAAGAACAAGCAATACACTTATGAGTACCAAGACAAACAAGGACTTAAGCCAACAACAATTGGAATTGGAATTGCAGGTGGGAACTATAAGCACTTCCATCATGTCATAGATTGTTATTAGCGATCCCGAGTTTACATTTGCATATCCACTAGTTTTGCTTATGCTGTTTTTGGCTTTGGCTTGTCAGAAAAATTGAGAACTGAACTTTTAGGCATTGAGGGTGTCAGATGTCTTAACTGCCTCGATTGTTTCATAGCTAATTCCTCAAGCCCTTGTGTCTAAATTGATAACTGTGCAGCAGTCTGGATTCTTGATAGAGTGGGGCCCGAGTCAATGCTTCAACCATATTAAGATCTTCCATTACACTAGAAGCCCCAAATGCAGAAACAGTTTGTGCACCATTTAAAGAACTTACACTACTGCTTCCAATTACAGTGAGCTTCTCTACCAGAGCTGAAATCCGTCACTCCGCACTAATAAAAGAACTACCAACAGGTAAGCTCTGAGCAGCTATTTTCAGACCAGAAGAGAAAACCCTTGGCTATATCAGGCACTACTTGCCTATTCAGATCCAAGTGAGGAAAATCCTTATCCAAAACTGCCTTGGGAAAGCTACTACCAAAACTACTAACAGAACTCAAATCATTACCACTCGTGTGATTGCTGCTACTCCCATTTTTTTTAACTGCTGCAACTCTATGAAAGCCCAACTTAATTATTTTCCTTGACACCATTGATTGGGAACTCTGCAGTATGTCCTTTTTCCCACAGCATAAAAACCATGGAGTCCCAATTATCAAGACATCTGAGTGGAAAGATGAAGAAAAAATGGTTGGTTGAACTGCAAGCCCTGTATTCTCAGCAATTGTGGAGCTAAAGTTGGTTCACCTCAGTCCATATGTAGCAGCACTAAACATCAACATCAGACTTAAAAATAAAGAAGCACTTGTTCACCTTCTTCCCCCTCCGCAACATATCTAGTTGTCTTCCCAATACGCCTGTAATCTAACAGTACAAAAGTCTGACAACCCTATCTTCTTTACCCTAATCGCCAGAAATTCACTATTGACAAATCACCAGCATAAGCAGCTAAACAATCATCCAAACTTCACCAAAAATAACAAGACAGAACCAGTAAAGCCCTAAACTCACCACCAATTACTAAAAAGAAGGAGATGCGGACACGCTCTCTAGCTTGTTGAGTCTCCATCTAAAATAAAATATGGATTTGTAGATAAAAGCAAAGCACAAACTCAATAGACCCTCATCTTTAAAGACCCAATAATCAAACTGAACAGCCAACAAAAAACGGAGAACGGAGAACGGAAAAGGCCATAGAGCCAAAACAAAGGCCGCAGTTCTTCAATTGAACAACCTAAGCAAAAAAATTGTGTAGGTAATATGTAAACTGAAGATCACTAATAACAATCTGTGACATTATGGATACCTCCATCTCTAGTTCCAACTATTTGATTTGAATAATAAAGAATTCAAATTGACAATAACACACATAAATAGAAGAGAAAGAAACCATACCTGAGAGGCTGAGACTGAGAGCCAGACACCCGATCCTGAAATGCGGTAACTGGCAAGGGGGTTTATCAAAACCCTGCTTTCTGCAACTAAAGGGTTTTAGACGATACTATTCTCTCTTTTTTTATAGTTTTTTCTTCCTTTTTATTCCCATCTTGATAGTCGTCGTGAGTCGTACGTACGTAAACAAAACTCTTCTTTTTAATAATTAATTAATTATAATACATTTTTTAAAGAATTTCCTATGTTTTAATTATAATTTATTATATACCCTATGTTTTTTTTTTCATCTTTCCTTACTTTTAATGCATTTTTCATTTTTTAAAACTGATCACTTCACATAAAATAAATAAAAATTGGTCTCCACAAGTGTACTCCCTTTGTCTTTTAATAAATAACGTTTTTCTACATTTTTCTATTATTTGGAATACTTATCATTTTATTTTTTATGAAATATATATTTTGTACAAATGATAATTTTTTTTTAATCAACTCAATTTGATGATGATGTGGTAATTTGAGTGGAAATTAGAGGTAAAAATGAAACAACGTGGAATAAAATAAGAAAGATCATTGTATTACACTCTTCTACTATCTTAAACGTCTGTTACTAAAGGACGAGGGGTATTTTATAACATTAGACCTTCTTTTTTTTTACATATAGTTAAGAGTTATTTTAAGTGTTTAACTGCATATATAACTCTAATATATTAGAAGTAATTTTTTCGATATAATTTTCTCTACCCGATGAAACCTGATGTCTAAATATAACTAATATGAAATATAAGCTACACTTAATTTATAGTATTCAACTAGAATTAATTAATTCAATCATACTCCATATCGCCTAGAGAAATAGATTGAAGAAAAACTAACTACATTTTTCATTGATATTTCCAAGTTCCCACTATATGTGAAAGAATACTGATTTTACACATTACAAGCAAGCAAGTTGGGGAATTCTAAATTGAATCCCCCAAAATTGAGAAAGAAAACAACAACTTTCCATGGGATTTGTTGCATTTCCAAGATCCCTGAATCTGAATCTGATATATGCTCTGCCTCCAAGATGAGATATGAGGATTCGATCACCTTATTTGAACGAGATTAGGCTCTTATTAAAAATCTTCAGGAAAATCGCACAAATATTTATTCTTTTCACATCAACTGTTGCTGCTAATCATACTTCTCTCTCCATGAGTAAATAAGGAAGAAAACCCAAGAAAGAGCCAGAACAAAATCACCAACAACTTGTCTAACCAGATCATCATGAGCCAAGCCTTCAACTTTCATCTCAAAACAAACTCTCCAGACAGCCATTGAGACATGAAGCAAGATGCAACCTTTGGGAAAGAAGCTCTGGAAAGTTGTGATTTAAAAATCATAGTAGGAATTTGATTGATGTATCATATATGAAAGTTGTAATTCAATTAATTAATACTCCCTCCGTCCATTTTTAATGGATGCTTTGACTTTAAACACGCATTTTAAAGAGGCCGGATGATTTACTATTTGATCCCAAAAAAATCCGTATTTTTTTTCCAACGTATCGAGAAAAAATTCAGGTCAAAATTGTCTCAAATAGTAAGTGATCCGACCTCCTTAAAATGCGTGTCCAAAGTTAAAACGATATTTATTTATGGACTGTTTTTATAATATATACCATCCATTATAATTACTGTTTTTTTGGTTAAGGAGTGGCTGGCCATACGTTATTTTCAACTCTAAAATATCATCATTCTATAGTCAAATTGGAGTAATTATTGGGTGATTCGTTGAGATGTCATATTCCGACCAATATATGCCAACTGTATTTTTTCCACCTCACTTTCCTTTCCTTTCCTTTTCAAACGACACTGTAACTTTTCATTCCTCTCCTCTCCAAACGACGCTGCAACTTTTCTTTCTCTGCCTCCTCTCACTCTCGCCTCTTCCAAGCACTTAGAGAGAGACAAAGAAACCCTACGAGAAGCAAACATGGTGCAGCGTCTTACCTACCAGAAACGCCACAGCTATGCCACCAAATAAAACCAACATCGCGTGGTCAAAACCCCTGGTACTGCTACTATTGCATCTATAGTCATTTGTCTTTTTTTTCGTTCATCTTTGGTAATTTAAGATGTGGGTTTTAATGGGTTTTCCTTGTTTTTGTGCTTGCTAATGGTGAAGGTGGTAAGTTGGTGTATCAGACGACTAAGAAGAGAGCAAGTGGTCCTAAGTGCCTTGTCACCGGCAAGAGAATTCAAGGAGTAATGTAGCTTTTAGACCAACTCTCTTTTCTTAACTTTAGGTTGTATATCTTAGTAGTTTTTTTGAAATTGACTATTTTTTTTTGTTTAGAAGTAGACTGTAGTTTTGCATCTGGCATGGTGGATTAAGCTTTTGTTGGAACCCTTTTTCTATTGTTCGCCCATTGAATATGCTCTTAGAATGTCATTGGGTGTTTTACATGTTTACTGTTGTGGAAAGGAATGTTATTACTGGCTTGGTAAAGATGTGAAAAAATGAATGCTAAAAATGTTGTCTTGTTTGTGTACTTTCAGTAGGCTCTCATGTACTAATGCTTTGCATTGTTCAAGTCAATTAAATTATGTTCTATTGATTTGGTTTTATGCTCTGTTCTATTGATTTGGTGGTGTGTTGTTTGGAGGTGTTGTTAGGGAGAGGTATATTTTTCTCACTCATTAATTGCAAGGCTTATGCAGTTTATTATCTGTTCCAAGTGATCAAAGCTGATGGAGTGCCTTGCTTATGTTTCTGTAGGATCATCCGGGCTTTCTTAGGTGAAGAGCAAAAGAATGTGAAGAAGGTTCTGAAGATTCAGAAGACAAAGGAAAAGCAAGCTTCCAAGAGCTAGATCGTTAGTTTGATATAGCAAGGACTTGAGTTGCAGGATATGCGTGAGAGAAATTTTGCTGTTATTAGTGACAATGAATTATGGAATTGAATTTGCATATTCAGTCTTAGTTTGTTTGATGATACTTTTATTATGTGGGCACTCTTCTGTTAAATTTGATGAGCTATCATTGACATCTTAACGTTTATGATTTTTTGTCATTATTAAGTTGATTACCTTGCTTCTGAAGTTGTGATTATTATGATCAGTGAGTTTTAGGTTGTTGCAAAATTGTGATTATTCATTCACCATCGACTGTCTGAATGTTTGTGATTAGGAATGTGCGCAATATTCTAGGAACTTAATTGTATTGGTTGTGCATTTCATTGACATTAGATGCGAAATGAGTAGATAAGGGCTACTCAAAATGACAGCCCTTC
The DNA here is from genome assembly GCA_963691705.1 of Viola odorata. NCBI lineage: Eukaryota > Viridiplantae > Streptophyta > Magnoliopsida > Malpighiales > Violaceae > Viola > Viola odorata. The sequence continues at coordinate 73,565,016 of OY829538.1, read as the reverse complement.
ATTGACATTAGATGATAAATGCCCAAATATGGTAGGCAAATGTCCTTGTTTGATAACTGGGTTTGCTTAAGATGAGAAAATCCTAGGTAAATTGGTTTAACATTGGTATCTACTACTTGGTATTTCTTCACATTGGTTTAACACAGTTTTGTCAACATATGTTCATTCTAATCAACATGATCTCTTAAGAATTAATAATTGGAGACTAATCATTCTAATCAACATGATCTCTTAAAAAAAAGTATATTAATTCTTCCTCATCTTGTCATTATCAAATGTGACCTCTTTATGGAAATTCTATCTTGCAACGAACTTTTTGCAAAATAAAGATTTATAACTGTACAAATCTACACCTAAAACCTTCCCTCTGTGTATATATAAACAAGGATAATTAAGGTGTCAAGTTGCACATTTCTACAGTGTCAGAGACGATAAGGGTCTGTTTGACGTTCCGGTTCTACTTGGAAAAGTTCTATGGAAAAAAGTTCTGTAGGAAAATGACTTTTGGTAAATGGAATGTGAGATACTTGAGGTGTTTGGTAAAACAGTTTTTCAAAATTATGGTTTGGATGTAAAATGACCATAAAAGGTATAAAATCCATTTTTAAAAAATTAATAAAAATAGGAAAAGTGAATCTAAAATTATTTATCTTGAGGTAGAGATTTTATTGTATTAATTTTTAATTTATTTTGTTGGTTATATAAAGTAAAAAAATTAAAATGAAATGAAAAAAAAAAAAAATAGGAGAGAGGGAAGTCCAAAAGGACTTCCCGTTTGCCACTGGAGCAAAATGCTCCAGTGGGAGGCAAGGCCAATTGGCCTTGCCTCAAAATGACTTTTGGCCAAATGAATTTTGGGGAAATGATATTTGGTGTTCACCAAACACCTACGGTGTAACTTTTCTACTTGGGAAATGACTTTCCCAAGTAGAACTAAAGGACCAAACGGCACCTAGATACTATGAGCAAGGAAAGAGCCAAAAAGATAGTTCTAAATGTATCTTTCGGCTAACTAAACTGATATTGCTCAATTTACTGTCACACCAGATCAGTTGGTCAGTTGTTATCTTTGTCATGTTAAGAACTCTTGCTACCAGCTTCATATCCACTCGCGAAAAGAAGTAAAGAACTCGATCCGAGCTTTCTTCTTGATGCTTTTGGAATTTCATTAATATGCAGTTTCCACTCCTTAAGATGTCCTCTATCTTCTTTTCTTTCTGCAGTCCAAGAAAACATACAAGAGTCAACACCAACCAACAAATTTCTATTTGAAGCAGAAACTAGTGAAGGAAAAAGTGGTAAAAGGCTAACCATTTGAAGACTGGTTCGAAGTTAAAGGACAAAATGCATAGGTTTGAAGAAGTCCCTTGTGTTCTACAGAGGCAGAGCTGCAATAGAACATAATTTAATTGACTTGAACAATGCAAAGCATTAGTACATGAGAGCCTACTGAAAGTATACTAACAAGACAACATTTTGAGCATTCATTTTTTCACATCTTTACCAAGCCAGTAATAACATTTCTTTCCAGCAGTAAACATGTAAAACACCCAATTACATTCTAAGAGCATATTCAATGGACGAACAATAGAAAAAGGGTTCCAACAAAAGCTTAATCCACCATGCCAGATGCAAAACTACAGTCTACTTCTAAACAAACAAAAAATATTCAATTTCAAAAAAACTACTACTCCCTCCGTCCCACAAAGGATAACGTTTTAACTTTTGCTTTTACTGTTTCGGCACGTATCTTAAAACGGCCGACAGACTCACTATTTGAGACAATTTTGCCCCTAATGTTTTCTGGGAAGTACATTAAGGATTAACGTACGGTCAAAAAAAAAATCGGATTTTTTTGGATCAAATAGTGCCTCATCCGGCCTCCTCAATATGTGTTCCCTATTGAATATTGAGATGCGAGGAAATCATCCTTTGTGGGAGGAAGGGAGTAAGATATACAACCTAAAGTTAAGAAAAGAGAGTTCGTCTAAAAGCTACATTACTCCTTGAATTCTCTTGCCGGTGACAGGGCACTTAGGACCACTTGCTCTCTTCTTAGTCGTCTGATACACCAACTTACCACCTTCACCATTAGCAAGCACAAAAACAAGGAAAACTCGTTAAAACCCACATCTTAAATTACCAAAGATGAACGAAAAAAAAGACAAATGACTATAGATGCAATAGTAGCAGTACCAGGGGTTTTGACCACGCGATGTTGGTTTGATTTGGTGGCATAGTTGTGGCGTTTCGGGTAGGTAAGACGCTGCATCGATGCACAAATCCTTGCAATTCAAGGCCAAAACAATCGCAATAGTTAAATGTAGTCAAGATAAGCTGCTATTTTATGTTTCTATTCCATCAACCAAGTGTAATTCAGTATGTTTAAATTTAGAAACAAACGATGAAATCTCATACATTAAAGCCCTCAGAGCGAAGGCATAAATGATGAGCCTCGATCCATTTCGCACAAGCAGCTTCACCGTGGTCTAGAACACATTCATCTCTCAGCTTCTTAGTCTCGGGGCAAGCACAGCAGATCCTCTTCTTTGGCTTTGACTATGACACAGTTGCTGTAACTGCTGACCCTTGGTTTTTAGATGACTCAGCCAAAGGCACCGGTGGTGAAGCGTTTTTCAAAAGCGGTCCACCCATAATAAGAAGTCCTCAGACAATATGAAACACTGCAAACATGGATTCCATGAGACGGAAGGAATGAAGGATGTAAAACTCAAAACACAAGCACAGACTTCAATGGAAAAGAAAAGGACACAAAAATACAGGGACTAGACATAAACTGATCACCAAGGAGGGCACCATCTTGTCATGGTAATCACAATAATCACACTAGTGCAGCTACAAGAACAAGCAATACATTTATGAGTACCAAGACAAACAAGGACTTAAGCCAACAACAATTGGAATTGGAATTGCAGATGGGAACTATAAGCACTTCCATCATGTCATAGATTGTTATTAGCGATCTCGAGTTTACATTTGCATATCCACTAGTTTTGCTTATGTTGTTTTTGGCTTTGGCTTGTCAGAAAAATTGAGAACTGAACTTTTAGGCATTGAAGGTGTCAGATGTCTTAACTGCCTCGATTGTTTCATAGCTAATTCCTCAAGCCCTTGTGTCTAAATTGATAACTGTGCAGCAGTCTGGATTCTTGATAGAGTGGAGCCCGAGTCAATGACTATAGATGCAATAGTAGCAGTACTAGGGGTTTTGACCACGCGATGTTGGTTTGATTTGATGGCATAGTTGTGGCGTTTCTGGTAGGTAAGACGCTGCACCATGTTTGCTTCTCGTAGGGTTTCTTGGTCTATCTCTAAGACCAACAGCAGCAGCGTAGCAAATGGGAGGGCAAATCTTGACCAACAAGGGCAGCAGGGGACCAAGTGGAGACCAAATTCCACCTCAGCTCGTCCGGGACCAAATTTTAGTCCCGGACCATGTCAGTGCTTTAATTAAAAAATAAAAAAAATAAAAGGCTTCAGCCAATGGCAGCGCGCACGTGGCGCGCTTCCATTGGCTGAAGCCTTTTATTTTTTTTCCCCACCTCATTTGTAAATCGATTTTTTATCTATAAATACTGAAAATTATTTTATAAAAAATATACCATAATTTTTAACTTTTTGAGATCTATAAAATGAGACTAGGTTTGTATTATTTGGACAAAAAAAAAATCGAATTTTTTACATTTTTTTTCTTTTTTAAATGTTTCTTTTAATAATAATTACTCAAAATAATTTTATACCATTATTTTTACACTTATTTTTTATTTTTTGAGATCTATAAATTTGGACACTTAATAAATCAGAGTTTTTTATACTTTTTTTTCTTTTTCTTGTTTTTTAAATGATTTTTTTCATAATAATTACTCAAAATACTTTAAAATAAAAACATATTTGAAAATAAAAACACACGATTTGAAAATAAAACTCACAATTCGAAAATAAAACACACAATTTGAAAGTAAAATATACAATAACAAACTAGTTCTCAAACAACTCCTTCACTAGCATCTTATACATATTTTTATCTAGGGCATCACGATCTTCTTTGTTCTTCAAGGACAAGAACATCTCCATCTTCTTAACACGTGCATACTCCAACATAGCTGATGAATCCATCTTCTTAACACGTGCATACTCCAACATAGCTGATGCAGTACTAGCCCTGGATTGTTCAAGGTTTTCACGAGCATGGGCTAAATTAGATAACTCCTCCTGAATAACACCCTTTGATTTTCTAGAAGTCGATGATTTGCTCGATGAAGCTCTAGCTTTCTTCTTTGTTGCATCCCTACCTTCTGGACGTACAATGGAAGGAGTTGAGGAATCAACGTCATCGCCACCACTTTTTCTCTTCGATCCGCTACTTGCAGATTCATTTGCTCCTAGCATATATTTGGGTTGCTCGCGAACCAACTTCCACTCTTCCAGCAAGGAAAACCTTTTACCTTCGCCCTCTTGATACAACTCTAGACCCTTGGCTATGTAGTCATCATCGGACCAACCACTACACCTCACTCTACATGCTTTACTGTAATAACCAATAAAACTACATATTTTTTTATTGATTGTACGATAATGACTTTTGCACTGTACCCCTGACCTCTTTTTTCCACCATGGAAGTTTTCATTCACATAGTCAGCAATTTTCCCCCAGAAAGTATCACCCTTTTGATTCATCCCCAATTCACTATCATTACTAACGTGGAAATAACCAGTTAATAAAGATTTGTTCTCTTCCATGGTCCAAGCGTCGTAACCGGATCTCTGGGCTGATTGTTGGGTTGGAGCAAGAAAACTGAGAGGGGTATCCCTATCAACATTTCCCATAGATATTTGTGTGGAAAATTCTGAGAAATCACTTGATCCACTACTGAAACGGGGTGTGTTTGGCTCATGCGTTTGTTCACGCACAGGAGCGGGAACATAGCTATTTCCAGGAACAGGTTGATAGCCATAAGGCATATAAGGATGATTATACGGGTATTGCATGCCAAAATTTGGGGGCATCATATACTGCGATCCAAAATTAGGCTGCATCCCCGTATTCTGAGGATTTTCTGGGCATTGAATGTTTGGGTTCGGAGGTCGCATATTTGGATTTTGAGCTTGGTTAGGGAAGTTGTAATTTGGAAAAATATTCTGAGGATTTTCTGGGCATTGAATGTTTGGGTTCGGAGGTCGCATATTTGGATTTTGAGCTTGGTTAGGGAAGTTGTAATTTGGGAAAATATTATAATTTTGTGAAGGATCCATGAAAGAGCTTGAAGATTGTAAAAGACTCATATTTGTTTTGGTGTCCAAATGACACTAACACAAGCTCTATTTATAGATCTCTAAAAATAATGGTATATTTTTTTCTATATCTTATCTTCAGATTGAATTATTGAGAAAACACAACACTCTAGATTCTGAAGAGATAAGAACGTCCCCACCTCCACTACCTTCTGATTTTATCATGTCAAAACAATACACATGTGATGGCTCATCTTTCTATACACAACACTCCAGATTGAATTATTGAGAAAACACAACACTCTAGATTGAATTATTGAGAAAACACAAGACTCTAGAATCTGAAGAGATAAGAACGTCCCCACCTCCACTACCTTCTGATTTTATCATGTCAAAAGAATACACATGTGATGGCTCATCTTTCTATACACAACACTCCAGATTGAATTATTGAGAAAACACAACACTCTAGATTGAATTATTGAGAAAACACAACACTCTAGATTCTGAAGAGATAAGAACGTCCCCACCTCCACTACCTTCTGATTTTATCATGTCAAAACAATACACATGTGATGGCTCATCTTTCTATACACAACACTAACATGTGATGGCTCATCTTTCTATATCTTATCTTCAGATTGAATTATTGAGAAAATGAATTGATTGGAGTTCGAAGACCATTCATTATAAATATGGTATTGCACATCATATGAATACCACTTAAAACTTTTCAGTTCAAATCTTTCTCTTCATATCATCCAATGGATCTACCCAATGATCCCTTCAGTCCCGAAGAGATCCAACGACAATGGGATTTAGAAGAATCAATACTCGATAGGCAGCAAGAACTTCTTGAAGAGCTGCAGAGGCGAAACAATCGATCACATAAGAGAAAATCTATAAGCAGGGATCATGCAGCTGCCCATCAAAGGCTCATGGCCGACTATTTCGACGACCCATGCACTTACACTGAAATGCAATTTAGAAGAAGATTTCGAATGAGAAGGTCACTATTTCTTCGAATTGTAGAAGCTTTATCAAACTACGACAACTACTTCACTCAAAGGCTTAATAATGCGGGCAAGCTTGGTTTGACGCTTATCCAGAAGTGTACAGCTGCCATGCGTATGCTCGCATATGGAGTGGCTGGGGATGCTTGTGATGAGTATGTGAAGATTGGAGAAACCACTGCACTTGAGTGCACTCGTAATTTTTGCAAAGGAATAATTGCCTTGTTTCAAGATGAATACTTAAGACGGCCAAATGTGGAAGATGTGCAAAGGTTACTCCGAGTTGGTCAGGAGCGTGGTTTCCCCGGAATGATTGGAAGTATCGATTGCATGCACTGGCAGTGGAAGAATTGTCCTAAGGCTTGGCAAGGGCAGTTTACTAGTGGACACAAGGGCACGACAATAGTTATCCTTGAGGCAGTGGCGTCCTATGATTTGTGGATATGGCATGCTTTTTTTGGCTTGCCCGGAACATTGAACGACATCAATGTACTAGATAGGTCACCAGTTTTTGACGACATTGAGTCTGGTGAAGCTCCAAGGGTGGACTACACTGTGAATGGCCGACAGTACAATCTTGCATACTATCTTGCCGACGGAATCTACCCTAAATGGCCTGTCTTCGTCCAGTCGATTCAATTGCCCCAAGGAAAGAAAGCGCAATTGTTTGCCAAACAACAAGAATCGTGTAGGAAGGATGTGGAACGTGCATTCGGGGTACTCCAAGCACGCTTCTCCATTATTCGTCAACCAGCTAGGATGTGGGATATCCATACCTTAGGTAAAATAATGAGGGCGTGCATTATTTTACATAACATGATTGTGGAGGATGAACGAGATACATATTCACGTAATTGGGAAAATATCGACTTCGATCAGTCGGATAGTCCCGGGTCTAGCTCTTCGTTCAATGTCCAAATGCAAGTGCTACCTCAATATGAAGTGCATGTCCAAGGCCGATCAGAATCATATATTCATACTAGAGCCGAGCTACGTGATAGAGCACTCAATATTCAATTGAAAAAGGATCTCGTCGAGCACATCTGGAATAAATTTGGAACAACCCTCGATTAGATTTAAAAAAATTATTTCCCATGTTTACCAGTTAATTTTGTGTGTTTCTCAAGTTTACGAGTTTATTTTGTGTGTATTTTCTTGTTCGTTTGCAATAATCTAAGTCGATGTTTGATTTACTGAGTGATAAATAATATCGTGTGTTACTTTTAAAAAATATTATATTATTTATTTCATTAAAAAAGTATAGATTTTTTGAAATCTGAAAAGAAATTATGAAATTTAATTAATTTATATTAAAAAATATTATTTATTATTTATTATATTATAAAAAGTAATTATTATAGTAATTATAAATTTAATTGGAAATAAAATGAAAAATATGGTGGGGTATATGATAAATGATGTGGAAGGGAGAGAAAATTTTTAACACCCTGAATAATCCCCTGCTGTGAGCGTGTGGGTGTTAAATGCTTTTTGGTTGGGTGCTAAGCTGATGTGGCAGTGAGAGAAAGTGAATAACACCCTGAAATTTGATCCCCTGCTGTGGATAGTCTAAGGCTACCCACAGCAGGGTAGCAAATCAAGGATTTTTTTGGCGATCATTTGGTACAGCAATGGACTTTTTGGGGAGCAAATGCTGAGTAGATAATCCCGGTATCAAATTTTACTCCCGGATTATTCTGACATGATTTTAAAAAAAAATTAAATAGCCCAATGGCAGCGCGCCACGCGTGCTCTGCAGGCTGTCAATGACAGCCCTGCAGCGCACGTGTGGCGCGTTGCCATTGGCCACGATTTTTTTACTTTTTTCCCCTCATTTTTTAAATGGAGTTTTTTATAATAAATACTGAAAATAATTTTATAAAAAATATACCATTATTTTTAATTTTTTGAGATCTATAAATAGAGACTAGGTTTGTATTATTTGGACACTAAAAAAAATCAGAATTTTTTACATTTTTTTTCATTTTCTTCTTTTTTAAATGTTTTTTTTCATAATAATTACTAAAAATAATTTTAAAAAATGTACCATTATTTTTAATTTTTTGAAATCTATAAATTGAGACTAGTTTTGTATTTTGTGGACACTAAAAAAAATTAGAAGTTTTTACATTTTTTTCCATTTTCTTCTTTTTTAAATGCTTTTTTTCATAATAATTGCTCAAAATAAATTTAAAAAATATACCAATATTTTTAATTTTTTGAGATCTATAAATAGAGCTTGTGTTTGTGTCATTTGGTGTGTATTTTCGTGTTTATTTGCAATAATCTATATATGTTTGATTTACTGAGTGATAAATAATGTCGTATGTTACTCTTAAAAAATATTATATTATGTATTGTATTAAAAAAGTATAGATTTCTTAAAATCTGAAAAAATTATGAAATTTAATTAATTTATATTAAAAAATTATAATTTATTATTTATTATATTATAGTAGTAATAAATTTAATAAGAAAAAGAAATGAAAAATATGGTGGGTATATGATTGGACATCATTGATATCAAATCCCCTTGCAGCCAAGGAAAATTAAATGAAAAATTTAATTGGACATCATTGATATCCAATCCCCTTGCGCCCACTTTCCTTCAAAAAAAAAAAATCCCCTTGCGGCCACATTTTGGGAATTTGTACGTGTCTCGGGTCTGGTCTCGAGACCCGAATGGACTCAAGATTTCCCGGGTCGGAACCAGACCCGGACCCGACTTAAAACGGGACTAAAAATTGGATTCGGACCCGACCCGTCGGGTCGGGTTCAGGCTGGATCTGTGGGTCTCGGGTCTGGATTAACAGCTCTAACAGTGTTTGAAAATGAAAGGAAAAGTGAGCTGGAAAAAAAATACAATTGGCATATTTTCATTGGTCGTATGACATAACACCCAATAATTACTCCACAAATTGACTTGTCCACTTGACTTCCTTTTCTGTCACAAATAAAAAGGAGGGGGGTGTGTGTGTTAAAACTTACTAAATTAATTAAGGATTTTTTAGTTGTTGTTATTGTTTCTGGTTTTTTAATTTGTTTTCTAAAAGGAAAATGTAATTTTTTATTTTATTTTAAGTGAATAATTTATGAAAAATGAATTATAATTTTAAAAACTAGAAAAAAGTGGTTTCTTATTTTCTGTTTTATGTTTTAAAAGTTAGGAAAAATATTTGAAACAGAAACGATAGAGGCTCAAGTTTATGTTTTTATTTTTCCCAGGTGTTATTTCAACTAAATCTAATCACGCTTGAAATATATCACGTTTCTAAGAAAATGGTGATTTTTTCAGCATGGTTTTATTTATTCCTAAGACTCGATTCGGAAACCTTGATTAAAAGTGAACAAATCTCTTACCATTTGATCACAATTAGGTTGATTAAACCAGCTTATAGGTTGATTTTAACTAATATACAAATGGGTATAAATTTGCTTAAATCGATTTGATTAATCGAACATTTCCCCCCCTAAATTTAATTCTAGCTAAACATAAATATAGACCAAAATTTGCTTCACCGTTCGTAAATGATTTTTTTATTTTTTAAATAAAATAAAATCAAGACTCAAAGGTGAAGAAAATTAGAAGACACGAACAAAAGAAAGATCAATTTCATAAAAATGACAGGAAGTTGACAGTATTAAGCCGAAGTCTTCATCGTGTATCCAACGCTAAACAATTCTCAAATTTGAATTTTCTAATTTTGTGTAAAAAAATATTGGTAAAATAGAAAAACCTTTATATATTAAAAAAACTCAAAGAATTTAGCAATATTATAGTTTAATGATATCATAATTCTGGAAATTTAGATTTTTTTTTTTTTACTTTCATCTTTGAGACAATAAATGAGTCTTTTATGAGAACTGACTACAACTAGCTAAGACACTTTTTCTTATTCAATTTTTTTGTCACAGTTCTTTTGTTCATCCCTATTCTGTATGTGTGATCAAGATACAGCAGCAGTATTAAAGTTGTTGACTTGGATAATTTTGATTCTCTGATGAAGTCCTGGGTTTACTTGGTCAAGGGTTCAATTATTCCACAGCCAGGGAAAGTGGGAACTGCACTGCTACTCACCTCGAACCTCCCAAGAAATGTCCAATTTCCTCTCCTCACCCTTAAGTGGGCCCACACTGCCCATACCCTTTCCTATCCATCCATTCAAGCCCAAACCCAAGCCCACTAGCATCTCCTTTCCCTCCTCCTATAAATAGGAGACCCCATTGCATAGATTTGGAGATATAAGCAATCAAAACATACCAATAAACTTGAGTCAATTACCAATTTGCTTAAGAAATAAAAAATGTTTCATCTTCTTATGCAGATACACAGGGGTGCCTATTATTCGGTTACTCCGAATCAACATGTTGTACATGCTGTTCATGCGTTTCATGCGGTTCATCATGGTGTTCATGCGATTCATGCGATCACCCAAGCTATTAAGAGGTGGCGTGTGTAAGTCTTTTGCTATTATACATCTCATGTAATTAAGCTTGTTATTATTCATTATTAACTCGATTTGAATATTTAAATATCTAGTTAGTCCTAAGTCTTATTATTATTATTATGTCAACTGCGTTTTCTTTTTATAGCAAAATTCAAGTTTTGTATAGTTTGGTTTTGGTGTATATACTGTTTTTTTTTTAAATAAAGAAGAAGTAGAGTTTATTTCGTTGAATCGAACTAAAGCTCACTAGCTGCAAGTATCATTCATTTCTTAGTAAATTGATCAAAGTAGCCAGCGGGGAAACTAGAGTAAAAAGCGAAAAACTATGCAAGGTAAAGGAGAAAAAACTAGTTTTTGGAGGAGACAAGTGTAGATATACATATTTTTTAAATAAAATAAAATATTGGGACTGAAACTATTTTTCCAAAAAAAATTGGGGGGCCAAACAAAGGGTAGCTTCATCCCTGCAAGTAGCTCAGCGGTGCAACATGAATGCAAAGTTACAACAGGACTCGAGTTTGCGTAATCTCGGTACTATTTAACGGTACAAGATGTGTTGTATATCAAAATATATTGTATTTTTTAGATTTATATTCATGCAATTTTGTGGTTAATTTGCAGGAAGAAGAGGCACCAGAAAAACTATGCAAGGTAAAGGGAAGTGCAAGTGCGGTGCTGCTCCTGCACTGATTGCACCTGCGGTCATTAAACTAAAAACTGAAGCACATAAATAATACAGTATTTATCTTTCATGTTTGTGATATCGTGACGAGCTTCCGCGTCACTACTTATCATCAACTTATCAGGAAAAAACGTAATATAAGTGTGGTTGTGTTTCCATTTCTGCTCTTGTTTGTACTTTGTGAGTACTATCATGTGTTTGCTTATGTAATGTAATGGCCATGACATGCTTATGGCCTTGTGTTTTTAAATGAAAAAATTTACTGTTATTACTTTGCACCAGTAGTTTCTTTTTGGTTTTTCGGATAATCTCATTTTACGTTCCTGTCAAAATGTCTATCAGAGTCTATAAGAATAAATGACCATAGCAAGAAGGAAGCATAACTGGGAGACTCAAAAGGCATCTTAGATAACAACAGTCAAACCAATGACAAAATGACAAATCCTTATAATTCAAGGCCAAACCAATTGAAGTAGTGGAGAAAAATGCTGCATCGATGCACAAATCCTTGCAATTCAAGGCCAAAACAATCGCAATAGTTAAATGTAGTCAAGATAAGCTGCTATTTTATGTTTTTATTCCATCAGCCAAGTGTAATTCAGTATGTGTAAGTTTAGAAACAAACGCTGAAATCTCAGACATTAAAGCCCTCAAAGCGAAGGCATAAACGATGAGCCTCGATCCATTTCGCACAAGCAGCTTCACCGTGGTCTAGAACACATTCATCTCTCAGCTTCTTAGTCTCGGGGCAAGCACAGCAGATCCTCTTCTTTGGCTTTGACTCTGACGCAGTTGTTGTAACTGCTGACCCTTGGTTTTTAGATGACTCAGCCAAAGGTACCGGTGGTGAAGCGTTTTGCAAAAGCGGTCCACCCATAATAAGAAGTCCTCAGACAATATGAAACACTGCAAACATGGATTCCATGAGACGGAAGGAATGAAGGATGTAAAACTCAAAACACAAGCACAGACTTCAATGGAAAGAAAAGGACACACAAATACAGGGACTAGACATAAACTAATCACCAAGGAAGGCACCATCTTGTCATATGGTAATCACAATAATCACACTAGTGCAGCTACAAGAACAAGCAATACACTTATGAGTACCAAGACAAACAAGGACTTAAGCCAACTACAATTGGAATTGAATTGGAGATGGGAACTATAAGCACTGCCATCATGTCATAGATTGTTATTAGCGATCCTGAGTTTACATTTGCATATCCACTAGTTTTGCTTATGCTGTTTTTGGCTTTGGCTTGTCAGAAAAAGTGAGAACTGAACTTTTAGGCATTGAAGGTGTCAGAGGTCTTAACTGCCTCGATTGTTTCATAGCTAATTCCTAAAGCCCTTGTGTCTAAATTGATAACTGTGCAGCAGTCTGGATTCTTGATAGAGTGGGGCCCGAGTCAATGCTTCAACCATATTAAGATCTTCCATTACACTTGAAGCCCCAAATGCAGAAACAGTTTGTGCACCATTTAAAGAACTTACACTACTGCTTCCAATTACAGTGAGCTTCTCTACCAGAGCTGAAATCCATCACTCCGCACTAATAAAAGAACTACCAACAGGTAAGCTCTGAGCAGCTATTTTCAGACCAGAAGATAAAACCCTTGGCTATATCAGGCACTCCTTGCCTATTCAGATCCAAGTGAGGAAAATCCTTATCCAAAACTGGCTAGGGAAAGCTACTACCAAAACTACTAACAGAACTCAAATCATTACCACTCATGTGATTGCTGCCACTCCCATTTTTTTTAACTGCTGCAACTCTATGAGAGCCCAACTTACTTATTTTCCTTGACACCATTGATTGGGAACTCTGCAGTATGTCCTCTTTCCCACAGCATAAGAACCATGGAGTCTCAATTATCAAGACCCTTATCTTTGTGCCCCCCCCCCCCCCCCCCCCCCTATATCAGTCCCTACCACAGTGACCTTTGGTAAAACTACTGTATACATGTTTCCGATTACTAGAACTTCTTTGTGCATTACATGAAAGTGTCCAGTCGCCAAAAGGTGAGTGGGGATAATCAAAATCATTTATGCTATTGGAATTCCTAGTACAGTGAGCCAGTGAAGGGACATCTGAGTGAAAAGATGAAGAAAAAATGGTTGGTTGAACTGCAAGCCCTGTATTTTCAGCAATTGTGGAGCTAAAGTTGGTTCACCTCAGTCCATAAGCAGCAGCACTAAACATCAACATCAGACTTAAAAATAAAGAAGTACTCGTTCACCTTCTTCCCCCTCCGCAACATATCTAGTTGTCTTCCCAATACGCCTGTAATCTAACAGTACAAAAGTCTGACAACCCTATCTTCTTTACCCTAATCGCCAGAAATTCACTATTGACAAATCACCAGCATAAGCAGCTAAACAATCATCCAAACTTCACCAAATAAATAACAAGACAGAACCGGTAAAGCCCTAAACTCACCACCAATTACTAACAAGAAGGAGACGCAGACACGCTCTCTCCCTTGTTGAGTCTGCATCTAAAATAAAAGATGGATTTGCAGATAAAAGCAAAGCACAAACTCAATAGAACCTCATCTTTAAAGACCCAATAATCAAACTGAACAGCAAACAAAAAACGGAGAACGGAGAACGGAAAAGGCCATAGAGCCAAAACAAAGGCCACAGTTCTTCAATTGAACAACCTAAGCAAAAAAATTGGGTAGGTAAAATGTAAACTGAAGATCACTAATAACAATCTGTGACATTATGGATACGCCCAATTTTCTGGTGGTGGTACTTACAATACCTCCATCTCTAATTCCAACTATTTGATTTGAATAATAAAGAATTCAAATTGACAATAACACATAGAAATAGAAGAGAAAGAAACCGTACCTGAGAGCCAGACACGCGATCCTGAAATGAGCTACGGCAACTGGCAAGGGGTTTACAAAACCCTGCTTTCTGCAACTAAAGGGTTTTAGACGGTACTGTTCTTGTTTATATAGTTTTCTCTCCCTTTTCTAAGGGGACTTTTTCTTATTTTCAATCCTTTCCCTTTTTTTTAATTATTATCTTGATAGTCGTCTCGTGAGTCGTACGTAAACAAAACTCTTCTTTTTAATAATTAATTAATTAGAATACATTTTTTAAAATAATTTCCTATGTTTTAATTATAATTAATTATTTACTCTTATGTTTTTTCATCTTTCATATTTTTAATGCATTTTTCAAAAAAAATTACATTTTATAGTAAAGAGTTATTTTAAATTTTTAACTGGAGGTAATTTTTTCCATATAAATTTCTTCACTCTTAATTTAAATCTTGAATTATAACTAATATCATGAACATATAACTAATATGAAATATAAGCTACACTTAATTTATAGTATTCAAATAGATTGAAGAAAAACTAACTACATTTTTCATTGATATTTCCAAGTTCCAACTATATATGAAAGAACACTGATTTTACACATTACAAGCAAGCAAGTTGGGGAATTCTAAATTGAAACCCCCAAAATTGAGAAAGAAAACAACCACTTATTAAGAACCTTCAGGAAAATCGCACAAAAATGTATTCTTTTCACATCAACTGTTGCTGCTAATCATATTTCTCTCTCCATGAGTAAACAAGGAAGAAAACCCAAGAAAGAGCCAGAACAAAATCACCAACAACTTGTCTAACCAGACCATCATGATCCAAGCCTTCAACTTTCATCTCAAAACAAACTCTCCAGACAGCCATTGAGACATGAAGCAAGACACAACCTTTTGGAAAGAAGCTCTGGAAATCTCTGTCCTTGACGAATGCGACCATGAACAAAACAAGCCCTATGGCAAACAGCAGCAGCCCAGAAAATGAATCAGAGGTGCGAATCAAGAGCTGGTCATGTGGAGTTGACCCTTGAAGCCTAGCAGCAACTTCAATCCCATGGCCAAACACAGACACCTCATTGGTGTAAAACATCATAAGAACACCACTGGTTAGAGCTATAATTGAATGAAGAATGCATATCACAGAGAACAAAGATAAACCCATTTTGGAAGAATCAGATTTCAATCAAAAACCTAAAACCCCACATGAATCCAAGATCCTAAACACATGAAAATCCTATAAATTTCATGGATTTCAATGGATAATATGAAAAAGGACCCAATTCATCATTAAAAACAAGAATTGTTCGTAATATAAGGAAGACAATAAATAAAGCTAGGAGATTTCAAAAGCAAGAACCTGATTCCAATCAAACACCTAAACCCCACCTAAACCCTTTACTAATTCAAATTTCTACAAAATAATCATTACAATTTACAACCCTATAATTTATGCAAATGACATGCCAAGCTCAACCATCAGACCATAGATGTAATAATAGATAAAATTAAGACACAAAGAATTTTGGATTCATAGAATCTACTCCTAAAAGCTGGAGAGGCATTGAAGAGCAGAGAAACTGAAGATGGGAGTTATTAGTTTTGATGGAGCATTTATAATCAATAAATAGGCATAATTGTTGTGTCCCCTATCCTTATTTTATTAAGGTATGTCTATCTTTTTCTCTTATCAGTATTTTATGTTTACTAGTATTTGTTTATTAATAATATAATTTACTTTACTTCAACTTTGATACTATTATTATCATTATTACGATGCAACTGGATGTTTTCACCTTTGCCATTACTGTTTTGAACTTTTGATAAATAGTTGATTTATAAATTTTATACCAAAGTAATGTGCTAGGAAAAAATTAGTCTAATTCTCGCATTCTTTTAAAGATTCAAACAAGATTAGTTTTTTATTCAGAAATCTTATCCCAATAAAAATGTTATCTGCCTCAAAAAGGAAGGATTGAAATGATTGTAGCTAGCAGAAAGGAAAAGGAATAGTTTACATTTTAGTATTTTACAATATCTGAAGCTATATTTGCTCATCTCTGTTTGCCAACCAAATGACAATCACCAGCTGTAAGGGTTAAGAGCTTAAACAATGCGTGCGCACACTACAAAGTGTGTATAAACTTATTTAATAAGAAAGTATTTACATTTTACAGCATAGAAAGAAAGAATGCACAAAAATAACAACATCCAGAACAATGTTAACTATTTTTGCTTTTCAGTCAATTCAGTAAAACACTTCTAACAAAATCTCCCTGCCCCCACCTTGTATAGTAGTAAAAAGGTAGGACTAAAAAGGAAAGAGAAGAAAAAGAAAAACTACTGTTGCATCGCCTTTGAAATGAGTTGTTTGCTCCTATTACCAGTAGCAACCTTCCGGTGTTGCCTTGAACCCGATCTCCTATCTCTACCACGCTTTGATGGATTCTTTCCCGTGTTTCTTGCAGCTGAGGTATCACGACGCAAAGGAGGTGGAGGTTGACTGCGACGAACAGCCGGACGAGGCATGCGATCCAATAGATCCTTGTGATAACGCTGCATGTGAAAAAATAAAGGGGGGGAAATGAGCTCAGGACACATATGATCAAATGCCACGATATTAGATGAAAAATTCATGAAATGTGTAGGTACTACTTTCAGCAGGATTAGTAATGAGAGGGAAGGTGTCCATAAATATACTGATTCCACACACTCCTATTGAAAATGCAATGATATCCTGGCTGCTTTCTTTATGTTCACTCCTATAGCAGGAGCTGTTCACATGCGGGAAACAAATCTACACGTGCACCATTTTCTCTTTTGGACTCGACACAATGCACTTTGTTCCTCACTGTTTACGGAGCTGGGGAAGCAAGCGCAAGGGACTAACATTACCTTGCTCTTAGAATAGGGAAGACAGCAGGTAACAGACCAAGCGACATTTCTGACAGTAAGGAAGAGGTACTGCTCAATCTTTTCTCGTAAACATCCAAACAAAACCATTGGATAGCAAACTATACAGTCTCCGGTTGACCTTTTGTTATAAAATTAGAGTATAAAATACTAGTAATGATTAATGGTCTGAGTTCATCATCATCACATATCAAATACGCGGGTTTAAACATCCAAAAAAAAATAGAAGAAAAAAACATTGGATGGCAAAGCAGACTATACAGTCTCAGGGGTTCAACTTTTGTCATAAAAAACAGGGTATGAAGTACTAATGATTAAATGCCTGAGTTCTTCATCGTATACCAAATACAAAAGCAATGCATAAGTATGTACCTGAATCACAAAATTGCGCCTCTCACAATCCAAGAACATATTGATTGTCCAATTAACTTTTTCCATTATCTTATCCCTTACGGTGGAAAAGCTTAACTGATCCCTGGAAGTAAATCGATCGACTTCATTGAACCAAAGGCAGGTAAATAGGTTTGTGATAGGGACGTGTTCTCTTATGATCACACAACCCTCAGGAACATCTGCGCATACTCAGCCATTGAGCAGACAGTTTAAAGAAAGAATAGACCAAATAAAATAAAATAAAAACCATATAACTGTGCACATCATACCACTAGTGATTGGAAGCTTAGCCTCAGTGTATGGTGTTAAACCCTCCTTTTTATAAAAGTCAATCTGGTAATCAATAGAGGCATTATCATACTTTCCTGCAGCTTTATTGGCTTCTGCCTCTTCAAACACATCAAAGCGTCTATAATGTCTTGAGATTGCAAAGTTCACATTTTCTCGCCACAAGAATCTGAACAGATAATATTCCAAGGGATGCTTAGTTCATCAAGTTAGGGAAACATCAAAACCAAGCTGTGACTCTACTTCATAGGCCCATAGAAGCTCTATTTGAAAAATAGTTACACCAAAGGCCTCCTAATCCAAGATCTATATATTGCAGGTCAGTTGCATATGAAATGCTGTGAAACAACAGAACAGTGAAATCACTTGCTACAAGCAACTAAAGCATAAGTTACCTTATAAATGCTCTTTTTTTGTCTTTAGAGAAAAAGTCAATTTATAAATGTACTAATGAAAAAGATTTCAATAGATTAATTATTTTTGTAAACCTTACCAACTGTCGAATAGAAGTAATCCGCATAAATGATCATTTGAATGTTGCAATACATTCCTTGTATAAAAGTGATGAACAAAAATGTCACAGAATATGGCACACAAACTAACATGCTCTTCACAGAACATTCATTAAGATATATCATAGGACCCTAGCTTGGCAATGTTAGATCCATGAAGTCACTGCAAGCCATTTTAATTTTTTTTGCCTACCAGTTCTTCTTTTCCTTCATAAAGAAAAGAACAGTTGACTTGAAATTGCAAGTAATGCCTAAAGCACAATGATTTGTTCTTAACTGCTTAGTAAAACCAAAGCTACTACATAAGAGCTATACCTCTCAAGAACTTGATATGGATCCACAACAAGCTGGAGCTTTCCATCAATCCATATAGAATACCTAACATTAGGTAAGATCCTATGCAATAAAAGCTTTGGAATCTGCAAGACAAACAAAAGAGGATGTAAACATCATAAACACTTCATACCACTACTACTACTAGACATCCCAGCGCAGTCAGTTTATGCACATAACATGAAATGAAAGAAATAACTACACTGAACAGCAGAAAATGACAAACCAAGCAAATAACATTTTCAGAAAAATTAATTAAAAACATAATTCATAATTTCATTGCGCTCTTGGACCAAGAAATAATAACAACAAATAATTGAAAACTGCCGTTTTTTTTTACACGGAATAAAGAAGGCTAAGAAGAGAGGAAACAGAAAAAAGCAACTAAAACATGGCATTTGTAACAAATACAACAAATACATGCATTTTCCAAAAGTGTACAACTCCTTTGTCTGATGCCCACAGCTCAAATATTGGAGAGAAAAAGCACGCACCCTAGGGTACCAGGTTCACTACAGTCCTTCACAAGCATATTTTTAGACCCTTGAAGAAGCTTCTCAAGAGTCTAAAATAATAATAGGAAAGCAACACAAGTCAACAATACTCCAGCCCTGTACAAGGCTCAATCAAAAGTTAACCAAGTCTTCCTAAACTAGTTTTCTGATTCTTTCTACTCTTTGTTCCAAAACTTCTTCATTTGAAACAAAATTGCATTTTAAGGCCACCTCTCATTTTCTACATTCTAAGTGAATAGTACTAACATTCTTCGAATATGCTAGGGATAGCTTTCAACTTCTTCCTCACCTTCCTCACTCGACACAACCTGACATCAATTGGCTAAAAATAATTCCACTATGTAATAACCCATGGACACAGTTCAGAGTTACAGCCTTTATCACAATAATTAGAATGTTTATTGACCAAAAATCATTTCTGTGAGCTGCATTATGGCATTAAAGCATCTTCATGGAAGAGTTAAGCCAGAAGTAACTACTAATTAGTATTTTTCACACCCAATACTACACCACTAACTCAGTGGTGGTTGAAGACCAGATATTATAGTACTTTGGTATAGCATTGACTTACCTGCAGAACTTTTAGAACCTCCTCATAACCTCCTACATTCTCACCAAGGAAACGACTACGTCTAACACCACTTACCCACTTTCAATTTTCAAGACAACAGCTACACACCCAAATTTAGATGCAAATCATCACCTTCCAGAAACCTTAGATAAATTGTATAAATTCTTCATATTGTGTACACTATAGCTTCCCCATTGGACTTTCTATGGTAGCACATTGCTTTATTTTCATCTTCCATAGAAACAGCCTTGACAACTGACCAAAGGATAAAAGAAACTCCATTTTCATGGTATGTCTTGAAATTCCAGGCATTTATAATGGTGTACCTTCCTCTTCCATCAGCTTCCGAAAACAATTCAAGCACATTAGGGAGGATTTGAACCTAAGAATACCATTAACAACTTCTAGTAGTATAATTTGCTAATGCTACAGTTGCTAATCCTTAAGTCAATTCATTCTAAGCATCTCTCCATAGATCCAATGTGATGAAAAGTCATAGTATTAGATATATTCTCGCCACACCCACTTATAACTGCAAGCCCTCATCTAAACATCTAGTTCCAAATTAGTTCCAGTAGTCAAAGATGATTTGACAGCGTCTTCCGAAGGAGTCAGAAGAGTAAGAGTGGTAAATGTAGAAAAATATTGTGGGCGCACTTAAGGTACTTTCCGATGCAACAACTCTCCCAGTTTTGATATCTACAAAAACCTAAGAAACATGAAACAGAAAGAAGTAAGTACGTCAACCAAAGCAAAACAAACTGACCTTTCCGTTGCGTCTTGCATCAGTGTAAGGAGTGTTACGGACAACAATAAGCCTCCACAACCCGACCCTCATACTGCTATCTAAGACACTAGTATTCTTCAGAAATGCTTCCGTCTCTTCATCAATAAACATATAGAAAGGAATATTTTTCCTTGCTGCTTCACTAATGTTCT
This sequence comes from Viola odorata, assembly GCA_963691705.1. NCBI lineage: Eukaryota > Viridiplantae > Streptophyta > Magnoliopsida > Malpighiales > Violaceae > Viola > Viola odorata. The sequence goes on along the minus strand of OY829538.1, from coordinate 73,544,314 downwards.
TTGGCTGTTGAATTATGTCATAGTTTCCTGGCAAAAAATAAAATGATAAGGAAAGACAAACAACATTCATAAAACAAGAATCCAGGGAGAGTGTCTCTTGCACAACAATACCAAAAATGCCTGATGCAACAATGACCTCATGGGGCTGCTCCAACTCCACAAGGTCAGCTGCATCTATATCAAACCCAGTCTGCTGACCAGGTTTACTTCCTCTGACAAATCTGACAAAAGAACAGCCAGCACAATATTAGACAGATTTTGTTAAAGAGAGCATGGCATAATGGATTGGCGAAACATGTGAACTTCAATCAGGAAAATACATTCAACTGTTGCAAATTTACAAAAATAAAAGATTTGAGGTAGAAACAGATGCCTACCCACAATGCACCATCATTGACTCCCGTATATCAAAAGAATCAGTTCTCTGGTTTAAAGTAGGATATCCAGCAAACTCAGAACCTGCATGTGGTTCAGTTTTACTTGGGTTTTCATCAACAACATAAGTCAACTCACGGAGCACGGGTGACTCTGATGGGGTGCATGGCATGCTCACACTGGCCTGCTCCGCAGGGACATAGCATACTGGGCATGCTGCACAAGAGAAACAGGAAAAAAAAAATCAACGACGTGGAAATGATATGTGCATTAGATATGGAATTCGATTCTTAGACGTTTATAAAATGGGCAAGTGAATGTGCCAACAAGCACTGTCACCAAAGGTTTAACTGATATCCCACTTCACTACTCTAGAGATGATAGATTAATAAAAGTAAACAAATGAAAACATGAAGCAGACTGGAAAAAGAAAAAGAAACCATTAAAACTTACGGCGTGGTCCAATCCGTCTACCATTAGACGGAGGGGAAGGAGGCAACTTGAAACTGTGACATGGGTGATGCAACTGACTAAGAGAATCTCTAGGTTGACAGGGAGAAGGAGTATGGGGAGAAGGAGGAGGAAGGGAAAGAAAAGAAGAAGGGCCACTTCCTGTCCCATTTGTAATCCAGGATATTCTGTCAGCAATATCTTCTGTGGCAGGATAAAACAAAATGCAAACCAGAATGCGCATTATCCACTGCCTCAAGCAAATCAGAAGTAAAGTCAATTATAGAGACAATTCCAAGGATTAGAGGATCAAGAAGACATTAGGAAACTTAAAACATAAATAATTGATTTGATATTTCACTCGGATCACTATGTTGATCAACTCACATACAAGGAACAACCCCTCCGCGTGCCATTGTTATATTATCCCAAGTTGAACACTTTGCTATCAGGGATTCAGATTACCACAAGACCCAAAATCAAAAGAGCACTAAATGATGCTCCTGCAAACAGTGTAGCCACCGGAAGGAAACTCCATATTTTTACAATGAAGTAACCATACTCAGGCCTGGAATAAGTAACAGTGTCGCAAGCCCAAAACTTTGACCATCGCACTAGACACTAGATAATAATTCAGAAATGTCTCCTACTCATTTATGAAAAGGACCAAAAACACCAAAAAATAACAGATGTTTTCGTTCACCATGATCAACCAAAGCTTTCAGGAATTTTCACATAGGTCCGGTACTTGAAATTAAATCATAGGTTCCTCCTCAAAGTCAAAGAAAATGCTTACCAATTCTCTTGAAATGGTCACGAAACCATAACAATAAGTTCATCAACACGTGCAAAAGCAATTCAAACAATAGCAGAGAAGAAACACAAAAACTAGCCAAGTGAGACAGCCCATTATTCAACTAACTAAACCCACGTTCAAAATTCAACAAAGGGAAACAACCCATTTTCAATCTCAATACAAAGCAAAAAAAGAAGAAGAAGGAAAGGCAACAAAACTCATGCTGTGGGAAAAGAACCTTTGCTAACCGTAAATGTCCCCCAAATGAAAACAAGGAGAGCAAGGGCAGCCATGATCATCATTGCAACCTTCCTACGTACCAAATACCACCAAAGAACAGGGAGAATGCGTTCCTTGTCCTTGGAACTCAGCACCAACATTTTGGTGGAAGGTCTGCGTGGAATTGCCGATCTCGGCGGCGACAGCGACGACCCATAACTGCCCCTTGATCCCAAGGACCCTCCTCCGCTCATTGTGACTCCAATCCCACGAAAACCCAACTTCTCAATCTCATGTCTCTCTTTTCTCTCTCCCCCTATCAAAACCACTCCATCACTTGTATGGTATGTACCAGAATAGGACGACGATGATGATGACCAAAACCCAATTTCTGTCCTGATCTGACTTCACTCCTCCTAGTCTCTCTCTCCCTATCTAAAAAAAAATCTCTGTTTTCAGGGGATTTCCCAATTTTAGAGAATGGCCAACAAATGAACACATAATCCTAGAGTTTGCATCCCTACTTCAATTCAAAACCAATGCAGGATCCTCGTGGATTGTAAAAATTATTTTCAAGACATAACAGAACAATTTGAATTACTATCAATCAAGGAAGAAAGTTTTTTTCTTTTTGACAACGAAACTCTCTGTCTCTGCACGACTGATAAACTGATCTATAAGACAATAACTTGTCAGATTATGTTCTTAAAATTATATAATTTCAATATCAAACAAAAAGGATCTAGGTTTCATGGGCTTCTCTTTTTCATGTCTTCTTAATTAAGTAGGGAAGCCCAATGGTTAGCAATTGAAAAACTAATCTCAGTCCCAAATTAAAATCGGAATAAAAAATTAAATCTTTTGTTTCATTAATAAAAACTAAATTATCATAACATTTTTTTAACCATAAAGATAATCTTCAAATTATTTGATATTGTTATGGACAGTGTTTTTGGAACCGGACCGGACAGCGAACCGGAAATGAAAATTTCATGGTTCGACCGGGTTCAACCGAAAAAAACCGGATTGAACCATTGGATCATTTTGAACCGGACACATATCGAACCGTTCAATCTTAGATAATTTAACCTGATTGAACCGGCTGATTTTTAAATTCTGATGGGCTGACCCATGCCTGTAATGGGCCGGCCCATCAAATTTTCAAAAAAATATAACCAAAACCAAAACGGTGTCGTTTTTTTAGGCACATAAATTTTTCCATTTTTTTAAAAAAATATTTAAAAATAAAAACGACGCTGTTTTGGATTTTGGGTTTAAAACGACGTCATTTTGCATTGAACCAGCTGGGTTGCTATCAAACCGGCCGGTTCGCCGGTTGTCAAAAAACCGGCCGACCCGAGTCACATACATTTCGGTCCGATAGGCCGAATTAGACCGAAAACCTAAAAAATTCGGTTGAACCGGACCGAACCGGCCGGTCCGGTCCGGTTCCAAAAATACTGGTTATGGATAATTAATGATATAACATATTTTAAATAATAACAGTATCTTTGATCTAGGTAAGGAGAATATTGCAGTACATTAGGGATCTTTTATCTCCGTTAAAAAACACATGTGCAGGTTAGGGCTCCGAAATTTGGGCTCTAGAATACTAGAGTTTACTATCGACGATGGGCCCATAAATATGGGCTTCACAAGAATACAATTGGTTACTCCGTATAAATCGAAGCTATAATCTTTCTTATAATACATATCGATTTAAAATACGAGATTTTCTTAAAATACGTATTGACAAACGAGCCTTTATACGAATTGATAAATACATTGTGTAATGTTAGGCTGCAGCAGGTCCCCATCCTATTGTTTTTGTCTCTACGAGAGAAGACATTGCTAGTGCCATGTATGTATGGCTTACTTATATAATTTATTGGATGTTGACAAGGCTAGTATGTGAGATTTGTTCTAGGACGGTTTTGTGCGGTGGATAAAAATATAGATAATAATACTCGAATTTGAAATTTTGTCGCATTGTTTTCATCCCTTATGGATAACATTAGACCAAAAAAAGTTGATTGGTTGTCGTTTAAATTGAGCTTGAATAAATAAATAAAATAAATCTGTTGTTTTATATATTGTTTGTTTGCATGTATATATACATACATTTAGAAGCCATAAACAAAAGACTCGCTTTCCAATTAAACATGGCAACTAAGATTTTGTTTTTTTCTAAAGGCCACTTGGCAACTAATGATAGAGAGTTGAATTATAATAATCTAATGTGAGATTTGAATACTATTCTCTCCGTTTTCTAAAAGATGTCACTTTCCTACAGATTCTTACTATTCATAATAATTGTCATTTTGCCTCTTCGAGCCCACATTTTTTTGTCTCTTCGGTCTCATATTTTTTGTACTATTAAAGGATGAGTTGACTAGTTATTGAACAAAAAATTAAAATTCGATTTGAAACCAAATTAATATTGATTCGCGAATCACATGTTTTGGAAGATAGAGGGAGTATCATATAACGTTGTTGGCGCCACGAGTTAATAAGTGTATTGATAAATGACAGGTACTTGGTGTAAGCAGTTTGACAATTTTAGATTTTTTGAAGTGGTTAGTTTGATCGTTGAATATGAAATAATTTCATATTTTGACCGTTTTATCCTAATAGGTCAATCTAGTGTAGATAAAATTAATATTGATTCGCGAAATTTAGAGATACTTATACTTCAAATCTGGAAAAAAAATATTGGTGGTTAGCTAATTTTTAAACATCTCAATACAATCTACACAACACAATCTTATGGCCTAACATAATTATTCAAATTTAAATCTCTATGATTGAATTTTATAAGGGTAAAAATATGAAAATGACATGCGACCCAAGTGGTCAATGATTTCATTTTTATAAATATTGAATGAAAAAAGATAAAATTATTTTATTGACTCTACGCTATAATATTCCAACTAATGTCACACACACGCACAAATACTATTGTCATATGAAAAATGTCAACTATCTTTATTTTCTTACCAATAATTCTAGTAGTTTGAAATTGGAATCTGTATAAAAAAACCACCCAAAAAAGGAAAAAAAAAAGTAACACAGTCAAAACATTACGAGCAACTTCTAAAATTTATATTTTTTTTGTAATGTATCAAGATTTCGGATACTTTTTCAGGTTTGATTATCTATATTTCCGTTGAAAGTGTACTCAAGTTTATTAAAAGTTAGAGTGAATGATACCGTTAAGTATTTTAAAACAGTTGTTTTCTCCAAACTCGAAAGTAAAACCGTAAATTTCAAAATTTATATAAATGTTGGATGTGTGATTTTCATTTCTCAATACAATAATCATCGTTTCGTCGCTAAAATTAGCAACACCAAAACAACAGTAGTACTAATAGTCGAATATAATTATAGTCATAATTCAGAAAAATAATGAATTTCCAACCTTAATAATTAGCATTATAAAGATGTTGTGTGCCTCAGAGAGAGTGAGCTTATTGGTAAATGATAGTACATTCGTTATTTTATAAATGACAAATAAATAAAAAAGTATATTAAAGAAAATTTAATAAAAGGTTATCGGTTGTTTTGAAAAATGAAAAAATTCTAATTATTTTATAATTACTCTTCGTATTAACTAATAAAAAAATAAATATTGATGAATAATTACTCTAATTTTTCAATAATTATTTTTAAAAATATAATTGGATAATTTTTAAAAAACATCTCTTTTCTCCGAATCTGACATTTATAAAATAACGAAAGGAATAACTTCTCTCACCTAACAATATTTATGAAAAAATAATGCAAAGGAGAGAAAATCCAACAACTTTATTTTTTGTGTGAAAATTAAAATAGAACTTCTTTTCCCCCTTCAATGCGGAGAGAGAGATGGGTAGCTCTGCACCATTTTGCACGCTTTCTTCCAAGGACGCGCTGTCCACGCGCACAAGTAGTTTGAAATTTCATTAGTTAAAATAGTGATCAACAAAATTTGTTTTACTTTCAAACAATTTAAATAAAACTTAAGGATATTATTTCACATTTTTTATTTGCTAAAAAAAATGACGTGGATAGAATGATGATTCAATAATTATAGGATTTTTAAAAAAAAAGTGTCATACATCTCAAGTTCGAGCCCTAGGTATGCAACTCTGTTATTTTTACCCTTTCCGACAAGAATGTTAAATCAGCCCTAGCTTGGCCGTTTCAACCGGAAAACCAAACGATCGATCACCATGCTGAGTTTAAAAACTCAAAAATCTTTTTTTTTCCGGTTTACTCTGAAAGTTGGTCGACTTAGTTGGTCGAATCAGTTGACTTGGTCTGAATTAAATCGGATTAACCAAGGAAAATAAATTCTTAACAAATGCTAAACATAAGATTCAAAGCATTTACCATGTTCAACATGTTAGACAATAAAATCTTAACCACTACATCAACACTATGTTTGTGATACTACGTTAGAACATATAAAATAAATACAAGATAACTTTAATTTATCTTTAAAATTTATTATACTTTATTCAAATATTTAAATTTCATTTACTAATTTATTAAAATAATGAGTCAATCTGAATTGAACCTCTAATTTTTAACCATTTTACCTCACCGAATTTATGATCGGGCTGAATTTTACAACCTTATTTTTCAACAATTTAGTAAGAATATATGTGTGATCAAATTGATATGTATTGACCAAGTATTCATTTATAAAGTTAGTCAATAAATAATTAGTAAAATAATTAAATAAATGTAGCATTATTTAAGTAAAGGATCTCAAAAGTAAGTGTTAAAAAGGAGGGAAAAAAAGGTGATATAAAAAGATTACAAGAACAACAATGAAGCAAGTGTAGCATTTTATTTATAAGACTTTTTCATTTCAAGAATGAAGAGAGCGCGTGGCAGAAGGAGGAACACAAAACTACAAGAAGTCAAGAATGTCTTTTGAAGCATTGCATTTTGCCTCTCCTCCTTCCTTGAGTTATGAACCCTTGTCAACACTCACATGCCCTACTCAATACTCTCATCTCATTCATTCTAACTTGTACTAATAATACAGTATTTTTTTTTTAATTTTTTCATAAAATATATAAAGAGTTTTATTGTGTGGATAGAGACATTAGCTAAATTAAAATCCAGAAAATCAAAACAATAATAACACCACCAACGAACATTTAAACCACCCCATTAATAAATCATCTTTAAAAGAAGAGAAAAAAGAGAGTATATTTTAAAAATGTAAGCAAATAAAAAACTCAGATTGGGTTTTATTTTTTAGTTTTTCCCCCCTTCATCTTCTCTGTAACTTAGTGACTCTACTGCTACTACTTCGCTCTTTTGTTCCACTCTCTAGATCTCTCCCTTCTCTCTCTACAATCCCTGAAATTTCTCGTTATCTCTCTCTCTCTCTCTCTGTGATTCCCAATTCTGAAATCTTTACATTATTGTTGAAAAGTTTCTATTTTTAATGAGCTTGTATTGGTTAAAGTTGTTTCCTTTTTGGAAAATTTTGGGTGGGTTTCTGTTGCCTGTTAAGGAACTAGGGTTTTCTTGGTAGTTAAATTGTTGGCTACTTATGTTTTTGGTCACTCGCCTTTATACACAAACTAGCAGGCATTTTCAAGGTATCCCTCCACTCTTCATGCAGTGAGTTCTTAATTGCTGGCCTTCAATTGTTGGGAATTAGGATTTTTTTTGCCCTTACTCTATATAACTGTTAAAGACTTGGTATTTCAGGGTATAAGGTGCACTCTTTGCAAGTGTAGTGTGCTTAATTGTGAAGGTTTTACTGTTTGCTCATTGTAAAATTCTATTTCTTAATTCTGCATTGAATGGTTATTAGGATCGGTGAATTTTGAGTTTATACATTTCTTGAGGTTTTAGTAGGGAAAGTAGAATGGGAATGGAAGAAGAGGATGGATAGGATTTTGTAAAGATGCAAAATTTAGGGGGTAGTTATTGATTCTAACAGAGAGGAGTGTTGTTTGGGGTGGTTTTGGTGCATGATGGGTAGCATTTGCTGTAAACCGTCTGCAATTGAGGATAGCAAAGACAGCCCAAGAGAGCGGCTCTCAACCAAGGCATCATCAGACTTTAGGGTATCAAGAGCCACCTCTTCGAGGAGGGAGGATGTATACAGAGCAAGTGATAGATATGATAGTAGCGATGGGAGAGTGACGTTGATTGATAAGCAAGCAAATGGGTCAATTAAATTACACGGGGGAGACAATGTTGACAGGAAGAGGGACAAATCAGAGTATGCTATAACTCAGCACCCTGGGAACGGGAGTGTACCAAAAGCAACTGAAGGGGAGCTGGTTGCGGCAGGCTGGCCTTCCTGGTTAGCTGCTGTTGCTGGAGAAGCAATCAGAGGATGGTTGCCAAGGCGTGCAGATTCATTTGAGAAGCTGGATAAGGTATGGCGTTTTCTTTTTACCACCTCATAGTTTATCATTTACTAAGATAACTTCATCCTTATCTATAGTGATCATTAACTTTATTAAAGAATCTTTGTTGTCGCTGAGCTTTCTTGTGGGTCATGCTTCTTACACCAAAATTCAACTGTACTTTTGCAAATTATGCAATATTAACACGTTATCAATTGTCAAAGTTTACCATCACCATGAATCTCAAATTGCTTAGGTTTTATGTATCTGTATTTGCTGCTTTAGATTCAAAATAGGCTAGGGAAAAGAAGACATATCCTGCAATATGCAACGTGGTTGTTTCTTCTTTTTCTTGAATGCCCTTTACTTCTGTAGCGAACTGGTTGGTGGAGATATGCAAAATGAAAGTTCAAACTCCCATGAGTAAGCGTGTAATTGTAACCAACATAAGGTTGTGAGTCTTGTGACAGTTAAGGAAGGATTCCTTTGATGACTTTTGAATGTATGTTAGCAATATGTTCTGTTTGTTTTTGGGGGATCTAGGAGCACAATGAGAGATATGTGAGACAGATACTAACTACATTATGGATGTAAAATTAGTTGAATTTGAGTTGCTCATTTCATCTGTGAGGGCTTCCTCGTTTCTGCAACTGGAAAGGAGTATGTGGCGCTTAACTGGCTGGAAGGTTGCTCTGACTTTCTTTTTTCCCTTTGCAATTGCATATATATGGTGCTTTAAAAACAGTAATAGAATAATACTGGAGGTCCTTTAGGGGGCTGAGGATGAAGAAACAAAAAGGGGGGAGTGCGGTGTTTCCTTTTTTGCAAAATGCACCACGCAGATTGGTGTGTAGGTAAAAACTTGCACCGAGAGACCTTTTACTAGAATTATGACCAGCTAAAAAATGGTGAAATTGACTATTATTTTAGATTTGTAGTTGAATAAAGCAAGAAGGTTAAGTTGGATTGATCTTATTTCCTCATTATCCTTATTATCAAAGAATCACAGCATTTGGAGATATTAGGTTGGGTTAGATATGCCAATCTGTGCCCTTCTCATTCGGCGTAGTGCTTTGAGCTATTTCCCTAGATTGCTGTTATTGATTTCTTGTGTGGTGATGTGATGTGCAGTTTTTGATTGTGTACTCTTAGTTATAGATGGTGAATTATATGCCACCAGTAGACCATTCCAGTTCTTAGAAAGTTAGAAGTGCTTGAGGTTTCTTATTTATTGTGTACTGCTGCGCTCTTTGAACTGAGTCAACTGATATTACCTTCTGCCAAGTTTGCTTCTTCATGCGATGACATCTGTGTTAATGCAGATTGGCCAGGGAACTTATTCTAACGTTTACAGAGCTCGTGACCTCGATCAAAAGAAAATTGTTGCTTTGAAGAAAGTAAGGTTTGATAACCTGGAACCTGAGAGTGTCCGCTTCATGGCCAGGGAAATACACATGTTGCGTAGACTTGACCATCCAAATGTAATCAAACTAGAAGGTCTAGTCACATCGAGGATGTCTTGCAGTTTGTATCTTGTCTTCGAGTACATGGAGCATGACTTGGCTGGACTTGCCTCACACCCTGGTCTAAAGTTTTCAGAACCACAGGTACTTTTGAAAATGTTCATGCAATTTTAATACGATTTTTTCAAAGTCTTGTATAATGCGCATTAGTTAAATGTTACGTTCATAAGTTTTGCTAAAATCAAGAGTTTAACGGAGTATCATTTTAAGGTTGAACTTACCTATAAATTCTTGACATTGGATGTAGAACCTGTTAAATTTTGAGGTTGTATATTGTGTTGTTTGCCTTGGCGTTGGATTTGCAGTAATTTGTGTGTTTCATGGCAGGTGAAGTGTTACATGCAACAACTTTTACAGGGACTTGATCATTGCCACAGCCGTGGTATTCTACACCGTGACATAAAGGGTTCCAACCTTTTAATTGACAATAATGGGATCCTGAAAATTGCAGACTTTGGACTAGCAAGTTTTTATGATCCCAGTCTTACTCAGCCACTGACAAGCCGTGTTGTGACACTGTGGTATCGCCCTCCAGAGCTTCTTCTTGGTGCCACGTATTATGGCACTGCTGTTGATTTGTGGAGCACAGGTTGCATACTTGCTGAGTTATATGCTGGCAAACCTATTATGCCAGGAAGAACAGAGGTATATATCATTTTCGATGCAAAGCCTACCTTATGGTTTTCTGGCAAGAAGAAATTCGTTTCTTTGTTGATTCTGTTATCCTTGGACTGCATGCTGCAGTGTTTTCTTCCTGATTTTTTTGCGAAGTTTTCAACTAATGCTGCGACGAGGCTCAGTCCTGTGTTCTTAACAGTCTGATTACAGTCTGGCATTTCTATAGGCATTAATCCATCACCGTAGGTTGACAAGTGAGAAAATTGAAGGGAGTTTTCGGCTTCCTTCCCCCCCTGAGTTTTATCATTTTAATATATTTAGTCAGTTATGATACATCATGGAGGCACATTTTTCTGGGTCATTGATCATTTTGCTGCATCAGTTATTGTCAGTGCAGTTGGGCAGCCTACCTGGTTAGTTTTATAATTACCTTATTTGGTAGTTCATGTGCCCAGATTTTGGTATGAACCTCTTGATTTCTAGGAACATGTAGTACGGGGCTTTTGTCCCATGTCTTTTTATATTACTTAGTGATTACTGTTTTGCATAGTTCGCTTATAGGGGCTTATTGAATCCTATGAACTTCTTGTATGGTCCTAGGTTTTTGTTTTGGAAATAAGAATGAATAAAAAATAACTAACAATCTGCTGATGACCATCTTCCGCATTCCTCTATTCATCCATTTGTTGCATTGCATGTGCTGCAATCTTGATTGAAAGCTTAAGTTTGTTCCATTGTTTCTGACATCAAAGGAAAGTCCACTCTGGAGTTCTTTGTTGAATATTTTCCCCCAAACTCTGGAGCAAAGACTTGGATGATTTTATGACTTCTTTGGCATTTGATTTTTCTTTTTGGTCAGTCAAAAGAAACCATATATTGCCGTTGACTGATTTAATTCTATATCTAAAAGAGGTGTATTGATTTGTCCAAACAATTACCAGCAAGCAAAACTTTCTTGTTTAATGTCATCATAATATAGTCACATACAACAGTGGATAATTAACTTGCATTTTTCTCATGCAGGTGGAGCAGCTGCATAAGATTTTCAAACTCTGTGGCTCTCCTTCAGAGGATTATTGGAGAAAATCAAAGCTGCCGCATGCAACTATCTTTAAGCCTCAGCAACCTTATAGGCGTTGCGTTGCAGAAACATTCAAGGAATTCCCTTCACCAGCTCTAGCACTGATGGAAACTCTACTTTCAATTGATCCTGCAGATCGTGGAACTGCAGCTTCTGCTCTAAAGAGTGAGGTACGGAATGTCAGTGAACTAGTTGTTTAAAAACTCTGTAGTTAATACGTTATCGAAAGTAGTGCCTTCAAGCTTTTAAGTAGAACTTTGCAGTCCTTCTAAGTATCTCCTTTTCCTTCATCTATAACGTGCTATCGTTTCTTAGATCTCTGATGCTGCATATGGCTGTAGATGAATGCTTCCATTTGAAGCCCTTTATCTCCCTGTTTTGTTTTTAGTCGTTAAGATAGTCATGCTTGCTGGTTTCTGTTACATTATGGTCACTGAAAATATGATGAGTTGAATGTTTTCAGGTACTTATAAACCCCTGTTCTTTTTCAAACGTTTAATATAATGAGTCTTCTTGTGCTTCATCTACTTATTTTTATGTTAGACATTCATTTAAACATTAATTTTCACACTGAAGGAAAATTTTGTTCATGTTTCTTTTCAATTATGCTATTCAAATGTCTATCATTTTCAAACTCTCTAAACATGTCCTTATTATTTCATCTTTTTTCTCCTTTCTGTAGTTTTAGAGTTTCATATTTGGAAGTGGAATTACTTTTAAACTTATTGTTTTGCGTCAATCCTTTTGATTAGATTCACATGGAAAGGTAGCTTAGCTTTATGAGGTTTCCCACTTCTGACATTAAATGGTAAAAGATAAGTCGACATGTTGCGAGGGATGAGAGTTTGGTGGAGACATTTAATAGGAATTGTGTTAAAAGGCAATGCTAGGTATAAGCTTTTATGCTATCAATGCGACTGCTGTGAGGTGTTTGTGATGGCATTGTGTTGGGTCAGGAAAAAAATTCTGTTAAAGTGGAAGCTTAAGGAACATTTATGATATTAGTTCTTGTTTGTTGAACTGAAGATCCTTTAATGAAGTTTTAGGTTACCCTATGAAAATCTTGTGAATTGGAGTTATATACTGGTCAGAAGCAGTTGAAAGTGGTGTAAGCAAAATGGAGTTATATGGAGTCTTCATTTTCATGCTTTTCTGTGTGATAAATATTGAGAAAGTGGTGAAGCCATTGTGGGCAGCTGAAATTGGCAATCATATAAAGAATTTGTTTTTTCCTTAATTAGCTTTTAGCTAGTTAGTCCTTAATCTTTTTTGGTTTATTTTTTATGTTTTACAGTTCTTTATGACAAAGCCGCTTCCTTGTGATCCCTTGACCTTGCCCAAGTATCCTCCCAGCAAAGAGTTCGATGCAAAGATAAGAGATGAGGAATCTAGAAGGTTACTATTCCATAAAATAGACTGCTTTGAACTGGAAAAATTATTTCAATTATTTATTGTATGTGCTGGTTGTAATATCCTAAATTCCTCCTTTCATGGCACAAAATGAAAGAAGCTTTCAAAGAAATGACAGTTTGGCCATAATAGTCCTTGAAGAAGTGTAGAAGTTAGACCTTTTTCCAGCATGGTCGTGTTCTGAAAATGAAATCCTATATTATGCCATTTGACTAATTATCATGGTGATGTTGGAAAACATAAGTTGCCCACACGTACCTTGTTCCTAGAAGGGTGGGGTTTTATTAAGTGTGGATGTCAGTGAATAGTGGACATCGCCTATATTAATATTCATCTTTTGAGTAATTTTACTTATAATGGGTTTACATAACATTCTGGTTTTCTTTGTGTTTTGCTCCTCCACAACTGCTTAAGTGATGGATTTTGAGCATAATATAGTTGTTAATTGTCTTGTTTTGCTTTTCTTTAACAGACAAGGAGCAACAGGAACCAAGGGCCAGAGAGCAGACGTTGAAAGAAAAGGAGTTAGAGAATCTCGAGCCGTCCCAGCACCTGATGCCAATGCTGAATTAGCCTTATCAATGCAGGTAAGTCATAGGTTTCTAGTATCATGACCTTCGTAATCGTAGACAGTCTGGTTGGGTTGGGGCAGTGAGGGTGAGCTGTGTTTTCAGTTTTTAGATCTTTTATAGAACAATTCACTAAACGAACACCACTAATGCATTTTGATAACATTGAAATTGTTGTTTAGAGCTTTAAAAGGGCTGGATCTGCCATCTGTGAGGCATAACATCTCTTCTTTCCTCCCTTTTATTTTAATATTTATTTGCGCTGTCTGTTAGTCCCAGCAAATGTCTAGCCCTTTCGCTAAATTATCCTCTACTGTATACTTCTTTGTGGTTAACTTCTTCATCTACTGTTACTTGATATGGATCTTTAGATTAATTAGAATGCTTTCCCCTTTACAGAAAAGACTAGGTCAGTCAAGTTCCAAGAGCCGGAGTGAGAAGTTTAATCCTCATCCTGAAGAAGTTGCTTCGGGGTTTCCAATTGATCCACCTAGACCATCACATGTGGCAGAAACAAATATGGATCCCCAGGGACATCAGCATAAGAGAGCATCCCATTCTGGGCCGCTGGCTCAACGTGCCGGCTGGTCTAAAGCTGGCAGAAACCCAGATGATGCTCCAAAGATCTCCACGGGGGCAGATATGTCAACAATGTCGAGCTTAGTGGCAGCAAGGAGAAGTTTATTATCTGAAGAACGCAGGGATAGGTCTGGTCCATCATACCCAGAGGTTCCAAAATTAATGACGAGGTTTCCCGGATCCTTCAAGGAACCCTCGGAGTCCTTCATCCAAGAGGATCAAAGGCATCATTCACAGGGTGTTTCAAGCTCTCATCAGAAGGACGATGGAAGAAATAGCAATAAAGAACCGGTCCTTGTAAGCAGTTAGATTTGCATTTTTATTTCTGAATCGTTTTTATTCATTTGGCATGGAATGCTTACGTTCAATTTTCTTGTTAATTTAAGGTGGGATATGGATCGAAGGGCCACAAGATTCACTATTCTGGTCCGCTGATGGCTCCATCGGGGAACATGGATCAGATGTTGAAGGATCATGATCGGCACATCCAAGACGCTGCCAGACGAGCACGCCATGACAAGGCAAAGCTCAGAAGAGTTCAGGTTGAAAACCAAATATCCACCAATTCATTATTCATTTCCGGACGTTGATCTGGGATCAGCCCCGATAGGGCATCATTCTCAGGATCATCACTGCTGGATAACTTCGGTAGTGCTTTGCGCGACGGATAAAATTGTTGGGTGGGGTTTCTTTTTTGTATAGGGTTTGTTGTTAGAAAGATAGGTAGTTGCGATTTTAGGGCTACGCTTATAGATCGATGAAATCTCTTGCCTCTCGCAATTCATTATGTGTATTATTTACTTTTCCACTTTGATATGATGCAAGTTCTAAACTATGGCCTATTCTTGTTGTAGAGCATTTTTATTAGGAAATATGAAATTGCTTTGTTGTGTTAAGAAGGAAACCCTTCTTGTGTATTTTTCCAGATCCCAATGATATAATCCATTGATATCAATTGGAAGTGGTTTATTTAATTACCTTTGTCCATGATTATATTTCAAGATAACTCTTTTAAATTACTATATCTTTGTTTTGATTTTAATCTCTTAAATATTATACTAATTTATAATCTATTTATATGAAAATGATGTGGTGAAAACTTAGGTAGCTTCTTTGATCTTTAAATTTCTCTACATTGCCATGTGTCGTTTCTTGAATTTCTAAGAGGTTAATACGTGACATAAATTTCAAATTTTAATAGAAATTGGGCTTTTGATTTTCCAAAAATAATGTTATAAAAAATTATTTTTTCCTTTAACTATGAGATAATAATAGCATGATCAGTTGAAATATTTAATGCTAATTTATATTGCAAGTTACGAGATTGGAGTTTCAAAATATTACTCCCTCTGATTTCAATTAATTGTCCAGATTGCTACAGTAACATTCAGTAAGCCAAATACTAAAAAGTCAAATAAAGTGTACAGTAACATTCCGTATAAAATGGACAATTATTTGAGACCGGAGGGAGTATATTGTTAAGAGTCACGTGATTCTCTATTTAAATAAACATTTATTTGCGTTCATATTATTTCACAATATAGTGTTCATATGTGGTAATGATTGTTCATGAAAGTTAGTGTCTGATTTCTTTTCGACTAATTTATCTATATATATTATGTTAGTTTTACGCACATACAAAAACTTATAAAATTTTAATCAAAATGATGATATTAGAAATTACGTGTGAGTGAATATCTTATTTGTTACCGTAATTAACTTCTTTAAGAATTAGTTTTAGATATAAATTCATACTATTTTCCCCTCTTATTAATATCAAATTCAGGCAAATTATGAACTTTTTGAAACCCTTAGAGTTTTAATATATAAAAAAAGAACAACGAAAGAGTATGAATTATGATTAGTATTGAATTAAAGGAGTGATTGTGCAAAGTTCCACCTAGAAGGACTAGAAAACCTTGCTCCGTTGATTCTTGCAGATAGTTATTTATATTTACCCATTTGCTAAATACTACTTGAAAGTATAATCGAATTGATCTATATTTCTACTCTTTTAAAGGCCAGGATCGATTCCAAATCAATTGTTTTCATTCTTCTCGTGCTTCCTGGAATTTCTATGAATTTATACACTTTGAATTCTAAACCATAAATCATTCCAAATTTCAAAAACGTCATTTCCTTCAAATTTTATGATTTAAAATTTAAAATTTTATTAGTAGCAATCATTACAATTTATTGTTATTATCAATACATACTCCTTTTGATTTTTATTAAATAAAATTTTAAAATATTTTTTCTGATTTTTAATAGTTAACGTCGGATTAAAAATTGAGAGTAATGATAGTTTTTTTTCCAAAAAAATTGAGCAAAACACTCTTTTACCCTTTTCTCTTCATCTTCTTTCTCACGTTTCCCAATAAAAGCTGAACGTCCATTAATTTTGCTATAAAAAAACCCTAGAATGAAAGCTGAACGTCCATTAATTTTACTATAAAGAAAACCCTAGACGCAACTACACCCTTTTAATTTTATAATTACAATAAACAACTGCTAAAGCTCACTTTAAGTTACCGAAAAAGATTGTACAATCAATAGTTTATTTGGCTCCTCTCCTTCGTCCCATGATTTTATTGTGTGTGCTTCTTATAATGATATCCTTGAATTACTAAACTCCAATCAGAATCTCTTCGATTGAGGAATTAACTATTAATTAACAATGACTAACTTATTATTACCCATTTTTTTATATATTCGTGTGTTGTGTTTGCACAACAACCACACAATAATACATTTGTTTAATGTTTCACTTTCAAAACCCTAAAATGGTCTCTTTTAACGTTTCTAATGATCTTTCTGTACCCACTTTCCTCTTCTGGAAAAGCTTAAAAATGAATCTAGATTAGGTTTGGGACTCGTCAACTCTTGATTCAATTATTAAGCTCAAATTCAAAAAATAAGGAAAAATATACTAAGAAAGTTACTCTTTTAAATACGATCATACTCGAACGATCTTAATTTTTAATCTACAGGAATTATAAAAAAATTATGTTATTGTTTGATGAATAATATTTGTAAGTTAAAGTATTATAATAGTTGTTGTTACGTATTTGCAAATATGAACCACAAGTTAATCAAATTTACCCTTTTGCCTCTTTGTGCAATGGAGGTTGAGGCTATGGTGGTGCCACGTAAATCCATTTGGGAATAAAGCGGGAAAGATAGCTAGCAGTGCCAAGAGTGAACCTTATGCTTCAGAAAAGAAAAGAAAAGACAACTTTATTAAATGACGTCCAAGTCCTAGATTACTGTACAGTAGGACCTAGGGAAGTAAGAGGCAGCCGTTGGTAATTCTAAAGTTGGTTTCTTTATTAATAGACAAAAGAAAAGAAAAGAAAAGAAATTTTGGTGTTGGTCTTTTTTTATGTGGAGCAGTATTTGTTTGTTTTCCTTGGGGGTTGAGAGAATGAAAAAAAGGTGAAAAAGGCAGAATTTTTGAGGCTGTGGGGCTTCGGTTTCAGTATGGAGTGTAACTAAAGCCTTGGGTTGTGTTGTGTGGTTCTGTTTTCAGGTTGGGTTAGCAGGATCAGAACAGAAAGATCCATCCTTTGAGCTACAGGTACTCTCTTTCTCTCTCTCTCTATCTTTCTTCATGAATATGATATGGGTATTTGGTTGGTGATGGTGCATGTGTTTTTTCTTGTGATTAAAACTTTGGATACAGAAGGTATATCCTGAAATTTTCTTTCTTTTTTGTGTCTGGATAGTTTATTAATAGTATCTCCTTGATTGGTTAAGGCGGTGGCACTTTATGTGGTTTTGTGGTGAAAATTGCATGCATGATATAGTTCTGTTGTTGAACTGTTAGGGCTTAAAGCTATGTATTCTACCTTGTAATGGGTATTCTTACTTTTCTCTACTGATTCTGATCGTTTTAATAGTTCTTCTCTTGTTGGTTTGTTTAGTGGTAGGGATCCTTGTGGCTGTCTGATACAAAGTTTGGGTGGCAAGATTTCGTTTTATTCGCTTTAGTTTCTGGTTACAGTTGATAGGTTGAGTTCTTGGGGTTTGAATTGGGCAGAAAGGTTGGTGCTTTTTTTATCGTTCGAAATGACACTCTGATTGAAGATGTTGATGTTAGAGCTGACAGTATGTGGTAGAAGCGAAAGACTTTGTCGATTTCTTGGATGTGTTGGTTCTGGACTTCTTCCTGCTCTGGGTGGATAACTATGGAGGGTTCTTCTGGTTCTGCTTGGGGAAGGTCTGTTGGTTCGAGGGGATTAAATACCACTGCAGTATCGGCTCGGAATTGGAGATCCACATCACGTAATATTGGATTTAGAAAGGAAACAGATAAGGTTGGGCTGGCTCGTCATACCTTCAAACATCTGTCTGGTTTATCTGGGGCAGGTGAAGAGGAAATTTCACCTTTTGTCCGAGCCATAGAATGGGCTGATGTTAGCTTGAGGCAGTGGTTGGACAAACCAGAACGGTCTGTAGATGAATATGAATGTTTGCATATATTTAGGCAAGTAGTTGAGATTGTAAATGCAGCACATTCACAAGGAATTGTTGTTCATAATGTCCGCCCTTCTTGCTTTGTTATGTCATCATTTAACCATGTCTCGTTCATTGAGTCTGCTTCTTGTTCGGATTCTGGGTCTGACTCCTTAGAAGATGGATTGAATAGCCAAACTATGGAGATTAAAAATTCATCTTCTCCCTTGCCGTACGACATGTTCCAGCAGAGAAGGAGGGTAGATAGTGAAGATTTTCGACCTGAGTCTACTGCAAATGCTTTATCAGAAGCTAGTTGCATGCAGTCAAGCTCAGTTGGTGCATCACTTGTTCCTTTAGGGGAAGAGACTAGAGAAAATGAAATCAGTAATAGGAGAAATGTTGAACAAGGAGAAGAAAGGAGGCAATCATTCCCCATGAAGCAAATATTACTCATGGAGACCAGTTGGTACACTAGTCCTGAGGAGCTCAGTGGTTCACTTACCTCCTGTGCTTCAGATATCTACCGCTTGGGAGTTCTTCTCTTTGAGGTTTGTAATGCAATCGACATTTCTTATATTGGTTAAAATTATTAGTCAGATGGATTATAATAGCCATTTTTCATGCTGCTTAATCCAAATTTTTACTCATCAATCAATGTGTTCTGAAGTTCTTTAGTTTACTGTCTACATTGATGTGATATAGTTCTGCTTGTGAACAGTTGTTCTGCCAATTCAGCTCAAGAGAAGACAAGAGCAGAACTATGTCCAGTTTGAGACATCGTGTTCTTCCTCCTCAAATGCTGTTGAAGTGGCCAAAAGAAGCTTCATTTTGCTTATGGTTACTGCATCCTGAACCAAGTAGTCGGCCAAAAATGGGGTGAATAGACATCTATAACATCTTGGTTTCCTATTTGTTTTCAAAATTTGATGATCTGGTGTCCGAATTAATTGTTGAATGTGGGTCTTCGTGCGGGTATGCATGTCTACTTCTAGTTTTTGTTCAAATGGGTCATATCTTCTTTGACTATCACATCTAGGCTTTAATGCATCGTTTGTAGCCATAGTAGAGTCAAGTGATAACAGCAATATGTGGTACAGTTGTAGGTACAGCAGTGCCTTGCCCTGAGAAATTGCCTTTCTTGCAAAAATTTACTTCAAAATTTGAAAATTTATATCTTTAATAGGGCAGCATAGCGTGAGGATTGTATTTGTGGTGTTAGAGAAACTTATATCCCCCCTAGAAGCTCAGGTTGATACATTTCACAAATTAAAGTAGTCCAAGATCATGTTTCTTAACTTTCTATGATAGAATATTCATAAATCGCACCCTTGATCATGTATAGAGGCTTGCTAGGCTCGTGGCAAAGCCAATGGTGGTCAACATTGGGGTAGAGAGTGTCAAAGGAAGCAGTGAAAGTGGTACGAAATGGTTCAGAGCAAGCGGGACCTTTCAAGGCTTTGATGCTATCTGAGAAAGTCCATATCCTACCCAAAAACTTAAGCTAATAAAGGGTTAACTAGGCCAATATCATTCTTCTAGTGACCTAGATAGAAATTTTTCATATTGGGATTTAGGACATCATATTCTTTGTAAATGATTTGTCACATTGGAAAATGTTTATTTTCAAGCTTGGTTATGTGGTCAAGGTTTCTTGACCTCATTCCTTTTGTCTTGTTCAACAGTGACTTGTTACAGAGTGAATTTCTTAATGAGCCTAGAGACAATCTGGAGGAACGTGAAGCAGCGATACAGCTTAGAGATAGGATAGAAGATCAAGAGTTGCTGCTGGAATTCCTTTTGTTATTGCAACGAAGGAAGCAGGAAGCTGCCGATAGATTGAAAGATACAGTTTCTCTTTTGTGTTCTGATATTGATGAAGTGATGAAGCATCAAGCTTCCCTTACAAAAAAGGGAGGTTCTTGCTCTGCACGAGGGAAGGATGATCACCTACCATCAAATCGCCTGGCAATGAATATTGCTGGCGGTGAAGATTCTTCTAGCTCGGGTTCAAGAAAACGATTTCGAGTCGGCATTCAGATTCATGATATGGAGGAAAGCGATGATAATCTAGATGGTCAGAACTCAGATACACTCACTGAAACACAAGAAAGTCCTCTCTTCAAAAGTTCTCGGTTGATGAAGAATTTTAAGAAACTAGAGTCAGCATATTTTATGACACGGTTCAGGCAAGTTAGGCCAACTGGGAAACCAGCTGTGAGAAACTCACCAATCAGTAGTGATGGGAGAAGTTCCGGTGTTGTGAATGAAAGAAGCTCCATCAATAACATGGCTCCAGCCCTTAAAGAGCGTTGTAGTGAAGGTAGGCAAGGTGGATGGATAGGTCCATTCCTTGAAGGTTTGTGTAAGTATCTATCTTTTAGCAAGATAAAAGTTAAGGCTGACTTGAAGCAAGGGGATTTGTTGAATTCTTCAAACCTTGTATGCTCTCTTAGTTTTGATCGGGATGGAGAATTTTTTGCCACGGCTGGTGTGAATAAAAGAATAAAAGTATTTGAATGTGCTACAGTCATGAAAGATAATCGTGATATCCACTACCCTGTTGTTGAAATGGCTAGTAGGTCAAAGCTAAGCAGTATATGCTGGAACAGCTATATTAAAAGCCAGATTGCTTCAAGTAACTTTGATGGTGTGGTCCAGGTAGGCCCAGTGACATTCCATTCACTTTTTTCATCTTTGTATTATATGTTGTTAAATCTGTTGCTTAATATGTTCAGGTCTGGGACGTTACAAGAAGTCAAGTACTGACAGAAATGGGGGAGCATGAGAAGCGCGTATGGTCCATCGATTTTTCATCAGCAGATCCAACTATGTTGGCCAGTGGGAGTGATGATTGTTCTGTTAAGCTATGGAGTATTAATCAGGTAATTATTCTTTTGCTATTGTGGATGTCAACCTTGAAACTAAGCCTAACATTGTCATCTCATTCTAATATGTTATTTTGTTCTGGTTGATATGGTTTTTCTGGGTTGCTGCCGCAGGGAGCAAGTATTGGTACCATCAGAACAAAGGCCAATGTCTGCTCTGTTCAGTTCCCCTTGGACTCCAGTCGTACTCTTGCATTTGGTTCAGCAGATCACCGAATTTATTACTATGATCTCCGTAACTCAAAAGTTCCCTTGTGCACATTGGTTGGGCACAATAAAACGGTGAGTTATGTGAAGTTTGTAGATTCATCTAATCTTGTTTCTGCATCAACGGATAACACACTAAAGCTCTGGGATTTGTCAATGTGCGGAACTCGTGTTATTGATACTCCCCTTCAATCATTCACAGGCCATGTGAATGTAAAGGTAAATTTACTTCTCAATTAAATCTACGCGGAACGTTACAACTTTGACATGAATAAAATCAGATAACACTGTGGGAATAAGTTCAAAATTGACCTACTGTTAAGGAAAGCAAATAAAAGTTCTCCCTTTTGCTTGTAAAATGCATAATGGACTCAAATGTTGTCAACTCATGTCTACAAAACAGGCATTATCTATTACATGTACAACTTCTTTTTTTCTGAAAAATATTACGTATAGAACTTAATTAGTTATTCAAACGTTTAAATTTAATCGTTCTTAGCCATGATCCATACTTCGTGTAAAATGAAGATAATGGTCCTCCATATACATGATTTTTTGTGCTCGAGTTGCCAGCAGAATATTGTTTGTCTTGACAAGTTGTAAACCATAACTTGGCTAACCACTCGGCTATCAATGTAGCAGAAACCATGTTTATGTTTTAGGATTCATGCTAGTTGAAAGTCACCTGACCTGGCTGCTTCCAGATTTTCATAATGAATTTTTTCCTTTTTAAGGGTATCATAGTGAATGTGGAACAAACCTTTTTTCAAGCATAAAAAGCATCAAGGAGACTGATGTAGTTGATGCAGTGAGGTGATGGAATGCAATGGTTAACAATTGTAAGGCTCTTAATGATTGAATCTGGTGAAGTGGTTGACCTTAAGATCATACTGAGTTAAGTTGAAGAGCTATGGTGTAGAATGGGATGTTGAAGTTAAAAATCCATAGTTTGCTTGGTCATGAAGTTCTGGATGTTCAGGTTATTCACTTCGATAGCATTTCGGTTTGCAGGTGTTACCATGTTAGTGTCAAGTTTATATTCTAAGATTCTAAGTTGGTTTTTATTGAAGCTACCAACAAAGAGGTCAGTGGTTCAATTTTTGTGTATGGAGTAATTACTTGCTGGGAGCCTTTTAGTTGGCTAACCCGATGCGAACAAGATTAGTCCTAACCCAGTGGGCTCGGACACCTATGGTTCGGACCTAAAAAAAGGTTTTATTGAAGCAAGTTATGCTCTCTAATGCTAGAATTGGTTAGTATCCCAAGTTCCCAATCCAAAGTATGTGGGTGCAGAACTAGGCTGATCAGAAAGAGTGGTTATTGTTGTTGAGGCAGCAGTGCAAGCAATGAACTCGCAGCGATCTAAATTTGAGTGAAGTAGGTTTTTTGCATGGTCTACCATTAAAAGATATTTTTTATTTCCTTTTTTTTGTATGTTAAAGATATGCTTATGTCCAAGAAGGAACGGGGCAAGAGCCCCTTTTTCTCCTTAGTTCGATCTAATGAACTCATAAAAATCTATCTTGCTATCTGTTTCTCATGTTTTACTCTGCTCTAACATTTTTATACGTTAATTATTGAGAAACCTTACTATATTTGACATTTCGCTGCTCATATTTTCTTTCCTGGTTGCAGAACTTTGTCGGTTTGTCAGTATCGGATGGTTACATTGCTACTGGTTCAGAAACAAACGAGGTAGTTAGCTCGTTCCCTTCTTAATTTGTCATATTTTAGAAGTACTTCACATCTACTTCGAGTAAACGTTTATGAATCTTTATTTTGGATGGAAAGCAACTTAGCAGCGTCTCGCCTTTATGTATACTAGCCCTGTGCCCGCACATTGGAAATATACCTGGATTCTTTTGATGAAGAACATGACAATTATAAATACGCACCTGGACTTGAGTTTTTCTTTCCCTTCGTTTTGGTCTTTTTGAGAAGTTGCATATGTTTCTTTGCGGCCAAATTTTTATCAGCTTTGGTTAACATTCTCTCTGGAAAAAACAGGTATTCATCTACCACAAAGCTTTTCCTATGCCGGTGCTTTCGTTCAAGTTCAACAGCACAGACGCTCTCTCCGGCCATGAAACGGATGATGCCTCGCAGTTTATATCTTCCGTCTGTTGGCGCAGCAACTCCTCTACCTTGGTTGCTGCAAACTCTACTGGCAACATCAAAATTTTGGAGATGGTTTGATTTGGCCTATCCTCTAATGAAATAAGATTTTCTGGTAAATATTGTGTCAACGAAGAAGATGAAAGGTAGAAAGAAAAAAAGAAGGAATTCTTGAACCAGAAAGAAATTGTGGTAGCTAAGATGGGTTTAAGAAGGATATATTGTGGTAGGAATTCTGATGGTTATGTTGTTAGCCAAGCCATTTTTGGTAATAGATTATAGCAGATGCAATTAATGGTAGATAAATTTTTTGCGGCAAAAAAGAGTAAAAAGGAAGAAAAGCAAAACAAATATTTTCCTTGTATATTTTATAATATTTAATAGTTTTTAATCAATTTTTTAACAGGACAATTATGACTAGCCATGAATTGATATCAGTCTTTTATTTTCTAAAATCTCTTTGTATTTATTTAAAAAATTAGTATATTATTTATGTAAAAAAGAAGAAGAAGTATCAAAACATTTTGTTAATACTTGATACAGGTTGAAACATTTATTCAAATGCACATAAATAAATTTGCTGGAATTGACATACTTAAGAGGTAGAGTCGCGTCGCTAATTGTTATCAACTGATAAGAGATTTATTTGTTATTTTTTATTTAAGTTTTACGTTCGAAAATAATCGGATTGCAAATCCAGCATCAAAATTCTTACTATGAGCCTAAGACCTCCCAAGCCTTTTAAGCCATTGTTTAAAAAGAAACAAACCCTAATTTTAGGTAACATAAGGTTTTGGACCTTAGAAATTAGTCCTGTAAATGAATATAAGTACTAATGGCCCGAGTTATGATGGCTGGCTGGATGGCCCTTTTTTTACCTTAATACAAGTTTAGTATAGTTCTCTGCAGCACAACTTAGACAGACCTGGAATCCGTTCCGGTTTTTCAACGATTATTTATTAGCGGCGATGATTATTTCGTAGCCAAGTTTAATCGAATATGCAATCTACTGAAAACTCAGAATCATTGATTAAAGAATCTCATTACAAAATCCTAAACTATCAAGAATTAATGTAAAATTCTTAGGTGCATCAAAAATTCCTTTTCTATGGTACAAGGTTTTGAACAAGAAGATAATTGTCTGAAATGCACACTGAACTTGAATCTGCATTTTTCTTTTCTTTTTTTCCTTCCTCCTGCAATGGTAGTAAATCCTATTTACACTGATTCTGTTTAAGTTTTGCTGACAAAGCTAGACTAGATACCAAACGTCTAAGTCTTCTTGCTCCCCGGCTTGGTTTAATCTTGTATACGTTCCCAACCTCCGTACAGTTGGGGCTCGACGAGCACCATCCTCCCGGGGTGAAACCTCCTTTCTTCCTGCCAAGTAAAACCTTATCAATGTTGTCCAAAACAGGATCGTCTCCTTTGAATTTCCTAGCAAAGGCTGCTCCACTCGCGGTCATAGCGTTCGTGTCATTAACACCAAGGGTGTGCGGGTGTTGCTTGGGAGGATTGTCCCAAGCAATGTAATGCAAGTCATGGTTGACCGCTGTCTGAGCGAACTCCGGCGCGTTGCATATGACCGTGTGGAAATATCCTTCTGGGGAGGAGACAAAGTTTGCGTAGTACATGAGTAGTGTTCTCGGCAGATTATCCCAACCCCAGATTAAGTACTCTACAAAGGAGCGCGTAAGGACCATCCATGCCGAACCTGCAGAAGAAATGGATGCCATTTAGTCCAGACTTTGTAGTATATGTTACTGTAAAAAAAAAAAAATACCACATTGGACATTATTGAAATTTGAAGCCTAAGATAACCCAATTCCATGAATGAAACAAAAAGTGACAAAGCATCAAGCTTAGGCCAGTCTATAACAAAGACTCAAAAACAGTCACAATTGTAAACTCCAAAGCCAGCAGATCAAAAAACTTCTAAAACCTATAGAGGGGTGCCAATAAATAGTTTCGAGTCGAGTCTTTCTGTGCCGCTGAGCATCTAACAACTAGGGTTTACAAAAATAAAAGGATTATTACTCAGCAAGCAACCTCATTATCTTGCATCGATGGCAAAGATTAGAAGTATGTTGGATGAATTATGATCACTTACCGGTAAATAATTTGAATGCTGTTGGCAAATCTCTCTTTGGAGTGGCCCAGTATACATCTCCCTTTGTCGATGAGTAAAGACCAGGGTCAATAATCAGAGGCATCGCTCGTTTGTTCCTAAACAAGAGAACCAATTTGTCAACAGGAAAAAAAAAATGAGAGATAATAGCCGGTTTCTGTATCATTGCAAGAATCAAATTCTGAATTCATTTATGTGAATGAGAAAAGAACTCACAGCTTCCAACCTAACTGGCTTGTATGCTCAATGAAGTTAAGGTCACGGTTAACTTTCGAAAATGTGTGAATAAGGTCTGAACATAACAAGCAAACAAGTCAGACATTGACAGATATCCATTAAGCGCAAGAAGCGAAAGTTTAAAGGTTGAATGGCGAAACTGACCATCTTGAGTGACAAGAGGATAATCAGAAGCGCTGAGGTTGATGAACCAATCCCAATCCTTACTCTTTTTTAGAAGAATCGCGCAAGCATGGAGCGTGTTCGAAACCATAGTCGGTCCTCTATAGGTAACCATATTAGCTTTTGCGATCATGTGAACATTCCCAATCTTGGAGAAGAGTGGATGCTTTTCGACTCGCGAAGCCAGCTCCATTCGTTCCTCCGCTGGTGACTCAAGGTCCAAATGAACAACATACTGGTTGACGGGATGGTAAACTGTGTGAAGGGTCCTCCAAAGCTTTTCCAAGTCGCCTTTAGACCCAGAGATCAAATAAGCAAATCGAGGAATTTTAGGAGCCGAAGGAGGTGGAGGAGATGATTGTGAAACCTTTAATTCTACAAACTCTTGGCTTCTTTGGTTGGCAAGAAAAGGGAAAATGTTGAAGATGATCCTGGTTTTATGCAGTGAAGAGAGGAGGCCCATGTTGAAGGAAGTTGCTAATAAGAATATACATAGGACGGAGAATATAACCAAAGGAAAAACCAACTTCTTGTCCAAATTTAGGGACCCCATTACCAGGTAAATTATCTTATAATAGGTTCCCTAAAAACAATGATCCTCAAATTCAAATTCTGCACATTCACAGCTCAACTCACTCACACCCACAGATTTCGTTGCGATTGAACGACGCACGAAATGTGTCTTCTTATAACCACTGCGATTCTCCTCTCTCAAAGGATTCAAATTTGGAGTCTATACAAAGCTGTTTGAATCAACCATGAAAAGAAACACACATTAGAAGCACGGCATCTAATTTTTAGAGCAGAAACAAAACAAAACAAGAAATTTGAAGATTGTACGAACATCTAGCTCATTCATAGGAAAAACCAAGAAATGGGTTCTGTTTGTTTTTTTGTTTTTGTTTCTCCTGGAAAACATTAACAATCAGGAGACACAGAAAACGACCAAAACATGAATCAAACAGAAATAAACAAATAGGTAAACTGTCTTGTTTTTTTTTTTTTTTTCAAAAAAGAAAAGAAACCCATTTGAGGATGACAAGATTACCATCCAGCTCAATCTGCCAAAAATCTTGAATTTTAGATCCCAAACTTGAAACGCAATCCAAATCCACAACCCCACAACATTGTTTTCGGGAAAAGTTTAAAACTTTTAAGTTAAATAATCGAGTTTGACTTGGAGTTGACTTCCAATAACGCCATCATCGACAAAACCAATGATGAAACCATATCAAGTTATCAATCACCATTCCAGAAAAGAAGAGAAGCAGCAATAAATAAACAAAAGGTCATCCGCCAAAAAAAAATACAAAAAGGAGCAAACTTTGATGTTAAAACCGAGCAAAAACAGAGAAAAACTCCAGTTGGTGTATAAAAAACTGAAGATTACAATTTAATTTAATAACAATAACAGCAATAGTAACATATCAAGAAACAGAAAGAACCCAAATTTAATAACAGTTCATTAATGAGGAGTAATTGTTTTCAGAAAGAAGAAAAGAAACTGAAGATATTAATAGTAGTGATTAGAAATACTAATGATGATGATAATCAAAAGAAGCAATAAGAACAGACACCTAGGTTTTGAATTTTGATGGTGGAAGGAGAGACAAGAGAGCCTGTTTCAGTTTCCGGCGAGGCAAAAACGGAAAACGTGCCCCACTCCTCCGAAGAAGAGCTCCGGTTCTTCTTTTTTTGATTTTAAAAATAAAAATTCCGTGCACGTTCTCTCATGATTAGAGGATAATTAAGGTTTATATATATAAATAATTAAACGTGGAGAGGAGAAGAAACAGGGTCTACTTATTTTTAGAGAAGGGTTAAAAAAAACCTGTAAAATTAAATTAACTGTAACCGGGAGAGGAGTACTTCTTTTTAAGGAAAAAAATTTATTTTTTGCTTTGCTAAATACTAAAACTAGAATCAACTAATTATAAAGTGTCATATTGGAGTTTTTTTGCACATCATGAAATAGAAAATGGTGAATGAGTATTCAGTAAAATAAAATTGAAAAGAAAGAAACTAACGAGTTGTGATCAAATAGTAAATAATTTATTCATTTTTAATTCAGGTTTCAGATTGATATCTAAAAATTTGAAAAAAAAAATCATATTAAAAAATCACTCTTGTTATCGAGAATGTAAAATAGATACCCGAGAAATCGAAAAAAAACTAGGGTGCATTGATTTGGTTGACAGGGTTCAGTTTCCCTAAAATCTTACAAGTCATAAAGGCACCTGCCCAAAAAATATTAAAAAGTCTATCCACAAAATTAATTATTAAATACGAGAATAAGAAGATAAATTCACACCTTTTTTTCTCTAAAATCGCATGAAACTAATATATTTTTATAAAGAAAATATATGAGAATAATAACTTGGAGCACAAGAATAACTTCAAATTTTGCACTAAGCTCAACTTTTTATTTTCCTAAATACGAGAACCAAGCGAAAACAAAATAAATTAAAAAGAGACTCACGTGAGTTATGATATTTTTGTGAAATGGTACTTTTTGTCCACCATCACCACGTGATCTAATATGATCCAATTTCATTACGTAATTATTACCACCTATTTTCATCAGTTATGATTTTTTTTTTCTGCAGTTAGAATTTTTTTCTTTCGGTGGGCTAACATCGATTTATAAAAAATATTATAATATATATAATATAATAATTTTCTTTTATTATTATTTTCCAACGTGGAAAGAAAGTAAGAAATAAAATTCCACGTATTTTATTTTTATTTTCCATGTTAGATAATGGAAATAAAATTCCTCAAAATTATTGTAGCAATCAGGTTGACTGTCTTCAAAATAAATTCCCTCCATTTTATTTTGATCGATCTGGTTATTGTTCGAAAGAAAGATGAAGAGATTCAAGAGAAGGAGAGAAGGAGAAGATGGAGAGTGAGTGAGAGATATTTTATCCCTGCAATTTCCTTGCTCTTATTTGCCCGTACGACGTCGTTGAAGGGGTAATTGTGTAAAAAAAAAAAGCACCAGCCGCGTATGTCAAGGGCATCAAGTAATTGTGAATTTAGTTTTGGGCCTAAAACGCCTGTCTTTTGAAAACAGAAGGAGTACATATTAACAAATTTTATAAAAAAATATATATTTCAAAACTGTATTATTGTAATTCACCTTTGCAACCTTCCACCTAAAGTAAAACTATAAACATTATATTTTTTAATTGAATTATTTTCCATTATTTTTATCAAAAAAATTATAGGTGCATAGTTTTTTATTGTTTCATCCATTAAAATTCTATCTAAAAACTCAATTAATTCGTACAAGTAATTTAACATATCATCACTTATATAAAATTATAGTATACGTACAAGATAATTACTTAATAAATAAATTATATTTTCAATCAGCTCATCAGTGAGACGATATTACAAAGTGAGCTTATAAATATAAACACCTCTAAACAAAATTTATGAAAATATATAAAAATTTAGAAAAAATGACAAAAATTTTTTTTTTTTTTATAGACAAATGTGAGATTTAAAAATTAATCATAAAAAAGGGTAAAAGAGGCAGGTGAGCTAATAATTGCCATTTTGGAAAAGTAAAATCTGACCGTTAGATTGAAAAAGTTTGAGTCGAGTCTGTAAATTGGGAAGTTCGTACTAACTACTAACGTAACGGAAGCAGATCTTTCATCCTTCTCTTTGAGTAACAAGCTGATACCTCTCTTCTTTTCTAGATACTTTTGTCAGAGACAAAGAGGTAGTCCTTACACGTGTGTGAATCAGTTACGTAATTTGCGGTAGAGACGAGGGACAAAATCGTACTCGGATATTCTTCTTGCTCTCGTAATCATCGACCGGAAAACGTGTGCAAGATTTTAGCCCAGAACCAGAGAGATAAAACTCACAAGAGTCACGTGTCTATTTTAGAGCAGTTATGCTTACGTGTGGTGACAAAAGCAAGCATGGGCCCAGTGGGCCCAACATATGACAAAAAGAAAAGGAATCAGGAAATATCACCTCACTTTCCTATTTATTAGTAATTCTTTATTTTTATTTTTATTACGTCGAAATATTTCCTAAAAAGAATAGATGAATACAAGATGAGGCATAAAATAACCAATAACACAATATGTGAAGATTGAAGACTAAATTGGCTAAGCCATCGGTAACGAATTAAAAAAAAAAAACAGGATAAGGCTATAATTACAAATCATTGCCTACTATATCTTTTTATTTATTTTCTTTTGTTAATTTTTTTTATTTTTTCTATTTTTGTCATTTACAATAACTATCAATATTGAGTAATTAATTAATTAATTATTTTCAGTTTATGGTAATTTAGAAAGTTCTTTTTTTGCAGATTTCTTTTTTCCCCACTTCTGAAACCAAACAGCTCAAAAAGAGGGGCCGGCTTTTGTTTTTTTTGCTGTTTGTAGAAATAAAAATAAAAAGTCAGAAAAAAAAATCAGAAAACCGAAGTATCCTCTCCTTCTTCTTCTCTATAAATGGGCACACTGTAAATTTAGCTTATTTTTCTTTCTGCCCTCCTTCTGCACTGTTTGCACAACTTGCACAACTTGCACACATCACCCAAATCTCTCTCTCTCTAAACAAGAAAAGGAAACAAAAACAAAGAAAGAGAGAGAAACTGATATGACCCTTGTATTGGATCAGACTATATAAATCAATAAGAGAGAAGGAGAAAAAAAAAAAAACAAGAAACCAGAATAAAAAAGAGCAAAGAAGGCTGAGATCTGACCCGTTTCATTTTGTTGTTGCGGAAGATCGAAACTTTAAGACCCTTTTCTCTAAAGGGTCTTCTTCATCTGCTCCTCCTCCTCCTCCTCCCCTTTCTTTCGGCTTCTGGTAATAACAATCTTTACCATTTCCAATCTCTTTTGTTTTCATGTGAATTCCTTTGTGTTTTCTTCATTGATATCTGTTGACCCTGATCTTTTGAAGGATTTCTCTGTTTGTATGTAAGTCAATGATCTATTTTGGGTTCTTGATTCTGTTGGATATGCTTGGGTGTCCTGATCTCTGTTCCAGACTGGGTTTCTGAGATTTGATGTGGGTTTTGTGATCATGGCTTTCTTCTGTCTTTGTTGATGAATACATTTTCTTGAAGAAAAAACTTTTGGAATTTTTTGTGTTAATTGCATGCAAAGGTGTTTGATATCTGTAACTTTTATAGATTCATTGGTGTTGTGGATCTTGTTTCTATCTCTGTTCTAATTTTGGGGACTTCATGTTCTTGCTTGCTAGACTTTGTCTCTGAAATATTTATGATGTGGTGCATGGGTTGAATTATCTGAGATCTAGATGGATCTTGTAGTGCAATTGGTTGTATTGAGCTTTTACTCACAGGTAACTAATTGTTCTGGCAATCTAGGTTTTAGCATTTTCTGAGGCTTACCTGTCTCTGGAATCATGGGTGTTGAGGTTGTGGGATTTGAGGAGGCTCAAGTACCTGTTGAGGCTGTAGCTGGCATGGATAATTCATTTCAGCACGAGAAGGAGAACGGGAAACTGGAAAAGGAACCAGAGGTGAATGAGCCAATACAATTTGGTTCCCATGAGGAGGTGCCAGTTAAAGGAGAAGGGAAAGATGCTGCAGATGCAAACTTTCCAAAGGATGCGGCTGATGAGTGGCCGGCTCCTCAGAAGATCCATTCCTTTTATATTGTAAGATACCATCAGTATGATGATCCCAGTATAAAGGCCAAAATTGATCAGGCTGATAAGGAAGTGCAGAAGAGGAATCTATCCCATAATCGTATATCGGACGAATTATATGCCAAGAAGGTAAGTCAAAAAGTTTTTTGTTCTTAACCGTAATCCTACTGCCACGTCTTGCAGTGTTTATGACTAACTGCTACTTGCTAGAATATGGGAGTTGGGGCTTCATGCATACACTTGTTGTGCTATCTGAGGCCCTATCAACAAAGTTAGAAGTTATCTAATATAGTAAATTTAACCAGTTTATTTATCTTTCAATGCTTGATGACTTTATTTGAAAGTTCCGAAGGGTGCGTTTGGAATTATCAGCGCAAGCAAAGTAAGTTAATGCCGAAGGAAGATATAGTTTTTGCAACTGTGACTCCATGACATACGATCATTTTCACATTATTTCATCACTGAAAGGGAAAATTTTAAATGTGCTTCATGTTATGTAAAATAAAAGTGGTCTGAATAGACAATCTTTAAACTTTCAAACTAAAGAGTATGTTGCAGAATGTCACAAGATATAAAGAGTACATGTGGAGAGCATATAGTGGAATTTTGCATTGAACTATCTAGAGCAAGATAGCTACATATTACCAACACAGACCATAAAAGTTCAACAATTCTAGTTTGAGCGCTATTCAATAAAATGTTTGTTTATCATAAAAAGAAAAAAGTTGTGATTATTTTCCCCTTTAAATGTTTCTTTCCAGTAGACTCCTGTCATCTTGAATATCATTTCCATGTGGTGCCAAAATATCACGGAAGCTGAAGAGCAAAGATTATACCTATGATACACTTGGTCTACTTCCAATTTACGAACAATCTATTCTAATCTCCTGTTTCTTTTCGCCTACAGGCAACTCGTCAAGAGCTGCGAAACCAGCTGAGGACTTTGAGGACTGAGAATGGCCAGTTTAGATCAGTTCTGGATGAAAAAAGAACTAAAATTGCCCCACTGCAGCAGGCACTGGGCAAGATGCGCAACCCAAACAATGCTGGTCGCAGTGCTTTATGTTCATCTGAAGAAGAGCTTAACGATGTTGTATGTTGCCAACTGCTACCCTTCTTTCTATCTTTGCAGTAGTAAGAATTGCTGTTATTATTTACTATCTTGCTTTCCTGTCTTAAATTCAGATTTACAGCTTGAATTACCGCATACAACATGAGAGCATCCCATTGTCAGAGGAGAAGCAAATACTCAAGGAAATCAGGCAGCTTGAAGGGACTAGGGAAAAAGTAATTGCTAATGCTGATGAGAGAACAAAGCTCCAGGAGTCCTTTGGTCAGAAGGAAACCATTCAAGACCAGGTCAAAGTAAGGGCTTGCCTCGAGCTTTATTGCGTGCTAAATATCATGAGGTTTTTGAGATTTACATTTTCTTCGTTGTTCTGTGGAAACTTACTGTTCTTATATTATTATAGCTTATGGGTTCTGATTTGGATGGAGTAAGGAAGGAGCAGCAAGCAGTTTGGGCAAAAATTCTCCAACTGGATGAAAAAGTGAAGGCATTAAACGTGGAGATCGAATCTTTAGAAGACCAACGCCAAGCTGAGATTGAAAAGAGGAATAAAGCATATGAAAGCATTAG
The DNA here is from genome assembly GCA_963691705.1 of Viola odorata. Lineage (NCBI taxonomy): Eukaryota > Viridiplantae > Streptophyta > Magnoliopsida > Malpighiales > Violaceae > Viola > Viola odorata. The sequence continues at coordinate 73,510,849 of OY829538.1, read as the reverse complement.
GGAACTACGGAAAAAGCGTGATGAGGGGGTATGCTAAATATTTCTAGTTTTTTGCCTTTTTTGTTACTGTTTGTGTGCATGTTAAAGGAATTTGCAGTTCTTGTTGTCTACGTGGGCGGCTTTTTCTTATGTCATGCACTAAGGCATCAACATTTTTTGAAAGAGTATTTAAATCATTACAAGCTAGACTGGGCATAGTTTCCTGGCTTTTCTCCTCAGCCTAAATCAGTTGAACTTTTTCTTTCAAAAATTTACTTCTGTTTTATTTGTTTATTGAGAAAAAAGATATCATATTGGACTGACAAGATTCTTTATTTTCCGCTTGTGTTAGTATTGTCTCTAATCCTCCCTTGTGCTGACTATTGGACATAAAATCCCAGTAGATCATTTGTGGAGATGGGGTTGGACTTTAAGATGTGTTAAGACACATTCACTTTTGTTAATCCCATTTTGGAAAATCAGTAGTAGCAGTGCTGAGTAATAAGAACGGAGAATTAGTTCACTGAATTTGGTGTCTTTAGATGTAAAAGCCCAATCTTCTGTACCATCATCTGGTCCCGTAAATCCTCATCTTAGTTTAGTATCCCTAGCATTTAGTTCTCACCAAAATGCAACATTGAGATATTATCTTGAGCTTATCATGCAAATATTTGTTACCAAATTGTGGTGCCTGGGGAGCATTCTTTTTAGTGCAATGAGTTTAGTAATATTCTGACAACTACAAGTTACTGGATCATTTGCAAGAAAAAATTTCGTGTGGAAATTTAGCGGTATAGTTCGTGAATTTAATCCCTTATTCTTGAAGCTATCAAATTTGAGAGTGCCATTTGGTAATGCTGTGTGAAAAGGTCTTGACTGTTTACTGTTTGAACAGAATGCCAACTTTTTCCAAAGCCGCAAACTGTTGACTGAAGCCAGGGAACTTGCTGCCAAGAAAGATGTAAAAGCTCTCGAGGAATTTTCACTTGCTGAGGTTTGTTAGACAAGCATTTTTTTGTTGTCAGGAATTATGCACTAATTGTCTTTGTTCCCTCTAACATTTTACTTTATAAATTCTTAATTAGGGTGACAAATTTATTTCTTCCTGGTGCAATGACAAGTCTTTTCGGGACGACTACGAGAAAAGACTTCTCCAGTCACTTGATAGGCGCCAGTTGAGTAGGGATGGACGAATAAGGAACCCTGATGAGAAACCATTAGTGACGTATGGGGCACCAGTACCTGCTGACCACCCTCAGCCCGTTGTTAAAGCTGCTGCTGTAAAACGACCAAAGGAAGAACCAAAACCTGCCCAGCAGAAAGACGCACCACCTGCCCCAAAGGCCCAGAAAGAAATCAAGGCAGAAAATAAGACACAATCTAAGAATTTAGAGCATGATGACATTGTTGACAGGGAAATATTTGTTCCGGAGAAGGTGGAAAAGAACCTTCCCTCTGCTGAAGAGGAAGTAGATCCAGCCAAATTGAAGGAGCTTAAAAGAGAGGAGGAAATAGCGAAAGCTAAGCAAGCCATGGAAAGGAAGAGGAAGTTGGCTGAGAAAGCTGCAGCGAAAGCCGCTATAAGAGCTGAGAAGGAAGCTGAGAAAAAGCTGAAGGAAATTATTTTATTTATTCTATCTTCATTCTGACTCTTCACTTTATGTATTTTTTCAAGCTAAGACAATCATGTGTTTGTCTATTTCAGGATCGTGAAAAGAAACTGAAGAAGAAGGCTGCTGCTACTACGGCTTCTACTGATCCGGAGGAACCATCTGAAACAGTTGCTGAGGTGGAAGAAGCTGAAAAGGTGGAAGCAAGCGATGAGGCTGCTGTTCCAGTGAAAGAAAAGTCTAAGAGGGACAACAATCAGGTGAAGCATAGGATTCGTCCACGGGTCGGCAAAGATGCACATCCCAAGGTACTGTTGAAGAGGAAGAAGTCGAACAACTATTGGCTATGGGCCGCCCCTGCGGCTGTGTTAGTCCTTATGTTACTCTCGCTCGGGTATTACTACTATCTTATTTGAAGTGAGAAATAGAATTCACTGAAAGAGTTACGAACAAGCTCTTCTGCTTGTTTGAGAGCATGCAAGCAACCAGGTTTGTTTTAGCAGAATAGTCAATTTTGGTTCTTTGCATCCTGTTGATGGATGGACTTGAAACTCATAAATCTCATGTTAGATCAGGAAGGAGAAACAAGATGGGATCTCTTGGCTTGTTTTGTTTTGTCATGTACTTTAAAATTTTGACTTTCATAAAACTTCCTGAATGTTGCTTTAAGTTTTGTGGCCTTTTCTGTTGAAGTTTGGAATTTTGTTGACTAGTGCTTTAAGTTTGCTTTAATGCTATTTGTTATCTATAGCAAATAAAAAAGGAAAAAGGGAAAAAAAATTCGTATTATAATTTTACGTAGTTCAGAAGTTTATAATTTGTTTTTGAAGTTTTAGCAATGTTCTCTTTTTCCCCTTCTTGATAGTTCCGAGATTAGTCTTATTCGTGTATTGTCGGGTGCTAGATTCTCGTAGCGTTGTTTTCTCATTCTCATGCACCATCCAATTGCTGTGCTTGATGTTATGCTTCGTAGTTTGAATAGTTCATTTGCTATGCAACAATCTTTTTGAAGAATGGGAACCAACTTGAAAATGCTCAAAGACAACGTTATGCATGTTTGAATCACAAAAAAAATAACAGAAGAATAAATAAAAATATATCAAAAAGATGTATATATAAAACTTCAGACCACGTTTAAAGCTATTTGAAGTATTTTCTTGATCCGTCAATTGTCTGGAATGATTCCACTTCAATTAATTCAACGGTTAGATCAACTGGTTAAACCGAAAAATGGGTGGCAGTTTGTCTAGTTCGATAATTAAATAGACAGGTCACATGTTTTTATCGGTTCAACTTAAAATTTATTTTGGAACTAAAATAGGATAGGATATCCGATTAGTTTGGTCCGGTTGCGAGAACTTTAACGGAAAGTCCAAATTATAAAAACTCAAATTAATATTTATATTTATATATAATGTGAAGTTGTTGCGTGAAAGTAGAGTCGACAAATAAGATTTGAGAGGTAATATACAATTTACATACATACGAAGTAAATTTGATTTATTACTAGTCAAATAATTAATGACTAAATTAATGAATTCAATGAAAACAAACTCTGGAAATGTTATTTTTCTTATTGAATTAACTGTCTTATTTATTGTCATATTTATAACTTTTAAATTATTTATTTTAATTAATAAAATTTAAATAAATACTAATTAAAAACTTAAATTAAAGTAGATAGCTAAAATAATAATTATTAATGGATTTATATTATCATTAAATAACATCTATATATGTTCACTTATGTTTATTTTTTATTATAATTTATTATTTTCAATTCATATTATATTGACATATCATACTTGAAAATGATAGAGGTAAGGTAAGAAAAACCTTTTAGTATTCATAAAATTATTTGTCACATTTATTCTTTTTAAATTATTTATTTTAATTTTATAAATTTCAATGTAATACTAATTAAATTTTTGTATTTTTTAAAATTACTAAAATAGTTTCATAGCTAGTAATTTTCTTCATGAAGAACTAGCTAGTAACTACATTTGTGTCCTCCAAACCACACCGTTTCGTCTCTCTTAGTTCAGCTTCTCCTTATCCTCACTTTCTCCTTCTATTTCACTCGCTGAATCCATCACTACACTCCTCTTTCATCATTGTTTGTTGTTACGAAGTTTCAAGTCTTTCTCATAGCTAATTAGCATATAATCCATTTACTCAATTCCTCCGTTTTCAGGTATGGATTATGATGTGCTTTACTGGTTTCTTAGAGCATGGATTGAATTGGGTTTCCTGGGAAAAAACTCTGTTTTCTTCCATGCCATTTTTTGAACTCTGAATGTTTCTTTCGGGTTAAAAACCTCTTTAATGTCACTGCATTTTACTCTTTGTTGTGTATCTCCAGTTGTTCTGCTTCGGGTTGAAATATAAAACTGCTCTCGAATTGATTAAGCAGGTTGGATTTTTGAGTCAAATGTGTAGCCTTATATATCCTTTTATCTAATTATCAATGTTATGTTTAAATGAAAATATACTGGTTTTTCCAGGAATGGTGGGCTTGGGTGTGCAGTATATGTTGGCTTCCTTAAGGTGATGCCATGGAATTGTGTTTGTTAGGGTTCTTGCACTAGAGAGAGTTATTTACTAGCTGTGTAAAGCAAAGGAAAATCAAAATGCTGGCTAATGGTGCTCCTCCTCTTCATCCTTTAACGACTTTGAGGGCCAAAAGTATCCAAACCCACAGTAGTAGCAGCTGCTTTGTTTTGTGCGTCAAAAGTAACAGAAGGGTTTTCTTGGGTTTGCCTGGAAGCGGGTGTCGGGAGAAACGTTTTGACCCTGTAGCTGCTTCATCTCATCTGGTTGACGATGACACTGACTCTTATCTTCCCTCACCTTCAAACAGTTTTGATGCTCCATCAGGTGTTTTTTTCCTTTCCTTTGTTGTTTACTTTTACAAGTAATTTTATTGATTTTTCTTGGCACAAACACATTATTTCTAGCCAAGCATTAGGGCCATACCTTGTGACTTGTTAATGGAATATTAGGTTTTTCAATGTAATTTAACCAACTCAAGTTTTCGTTTTTGTATGGACCAATTGATTGTTTTTGTGTTAGCAATAACAAAAATGCTCCAAAGTGCTGCTTTGATGGTGTTTCATGTACCAACGATTTCACAAATTTGTTCATTCTTTTCATCGCCTTATCTTGCATCTTTGATTTGGGTTTAAACTAGTAATTCAACATATAAGGATGGCATTTTAAACCTCGCCAGATTTTTACCATCTCATATCAAGTTCATGCGACCTCAAAATAAGTTATGTGGTTGCTGATGTTAAAGTTGTTGCTGCAACAACTAACTCAGGTTCTTCGGGACCTTCTACTGGACGATTATCTGGAAGTTTCGAGAAACTGAAGCTGCAAAAGTTGAAAGTTATTGCTGAAAAAGCTCGACTGGCAAGACGGGAAGTCAAGAAATATGGAAATGCGGTTGCTATAGAAGATGCAATTTTTGATAAATCTATTGGCTCGGATTCTGAGCCAGACTTTTCCAAAAGCAAGAAGATTGTACGTGGTCTCAGGCATGAAAAGAATACGTCAAGAGCTTCCCATTTGCAAGATATTCAGGATAGAATGTCAACACAGAGAGAAGATGTGAAGTATTCCAGTCCAAGAATCAAGCAAGGTGCTTAGCATATCCTGCAGAATGGAATATGCCTAGCAAAATTAAAAAAAAAAAATTGATTCTAGAATGCTTTGTTTTTGATGTTTCAGTTCCTGGAGGTTCTACATCTTCCTTTAGAGGATGGGGTAGGGGGGTTAGGCCCGAACCCATACCAGTTGATTCTCCAGTACGACAACGTAAATTTTCTTCTGACAATGAGTTCTTTAGCAGAAAATCCTTCAAAGACTTAGGATGCAGTGAATTTATGATTGAAGCTTTGAGAGGGCAGGCTTTTCAGCGCCCTTCACATATTCAGGTACATCAATGATATTTTCTTGACCAAGAAAACTAAAACTTAACAAGAGATGCCTGTTATAAAATGGAGCTTGTTTGGTCTGCCAACAATAAATGTTCCATGTGCTAAGTCAACAGTTGGTTCACATTTATACTCTTGTTGGTCAATTAGCTTTTGGATTTACTTGTGCTATGTAGATAACAACCTAACAAATGCTATTATATTTTTATTTGGAGGTTTCGTGTGGTACTACTTAAAAGAAGTTCTTGCTGGGTCACTGTGTACTATGGTTTGCATGGACTTATAATTTTTTTTATCACGAAAAAGTCATACTTGCCAAATTAACTATATCCGGTGCAAATTTTCCTCGGTAATTGCAGGCTATGGCATTTGCGCCTGTAATTGACGGGAGGACCTGTATTATAGCAGATCAAAGTGGATCAGGGAAGACATTGGCATATCTTATTCCAATAATTCAACGACTGAGGCAAGGTGAACTTGAAGGACTTAGTGAAATCTCAACAGGAAGTCCTCAAGTGTTTGTAATGGTGCCAACCGCAGAGTTAGCTTCTCAGGTTAGCTATTTTGGATGAAGTCAACAGAAATCATTTGCTTTGGCCTAGTGTACTCTTGTCTTAGTTCTTAAAAGCTATGCTTCCATTCTCTATTGTCGAATCTACTTGGAGTCACTTACAAAATTTCTGTATGAAGTGCAGTTTAAAATCACATTTTAGTGAGTTTACATGCAAGAGAATCTTTTCTAGAGGTCTTTACTAAGATCAACTTAGATCTTCCCCAAGTGGAGTTATATGTGCTTGTTAATTGTAGCACAAAATTTGCCAGTTACCCACTGGAAATGCTAATTCACGGTTAGACTTTTAGATGCAAATTAAATCATGGTTAATTCCAATAGTCTTGGTTTTAAGTTCATCTCTTATGCATATTAAGATGACAAACTAAGAAAAAAGAATTAAGGGGGTTCAATAGGAAGATGGTTCTCCAATGACTCTAAAAGTGGAGGATACACCCTCCTCATCACCCTGGTGGTAGGCTGGGTTTGTAAGATATGATGCCAAAATGTGCATGTCTGATACTATTTGTTAGGCAATTGCATGTTCAGTAGGTTGATGGAAGATTACTAGTTGAATACATCTATGTAAATTGGCAACATCTTTCAAAGTGGCATTCATAACTTTCTTCTAAGTGATAACTGCCTCGTTGTAAAACCAAATGTGAAGAACTTGTTTTTTTTTTGTATTTTCGGTTATTTGCTGGTAAGGAATCTAATTTGTTTATCCTAGTCCTTTTCTTAATGGAAGAGGCAGTTAAAAGGTCAAAAACTTGACTCACAAATTGCATATTACCTTTAACTTTGCTACTTCATTTCTTTTGTGTTTCCTCTTTATGTTAGTGTAGTAGCTCTTAAAGCAAGTGCAACTTTTGCAGGTTTTGAATAATTGTAGACAACTGTCAAAATTTGGGGTTCCGTTTCGGTCGATGGTTGCTACGGGTGGATTTCGACAGAAGACTCAACTGGAAGCCCTCGAACAAGGTGTTGATGTTCTAATAGCAACACCTGGTCGATTCATGTTCCTAATTAAAGAAGGCTTTCTGAAGTTAGAACGCCTTAGATGGTAACCTGAGTTTTCTGGAGTGTTACTTTTTTTCATCATTGATTAAACAAAATATGACATCCTACTGCATTGTCCCACTAAATTTGAAGTCTCTCTAATGTCCTAATGTGATAATGTTTTTCCTTGTTGGTATTGTGTAGAGCTGGCAAGAAAATAATCACCATTATTATTGTCATTGCTGTCTCTTCTCTTGTATTTAAATTAAACCTGAAGTCATCACTATTGTTGCAGCAATATAGATCCTGTGTTTCATGTCAAGGTATTACAACTCCATGGCCAAATGAAGATGTTACCAAATGTTTATAATGCACAAATTTTAAATTAAATACAATATCAACTTTTGACTTGATTACCACACGCGTAAAATCTGTGTTTCTGGATGTTTTCTCTCAATGCTAGACTTTTTGACTTTGACATTATGTTGCAGTGTTGTGCTAGATGAGGTGGACATATTGTTTAACGATGAGGATTTTGAGGTTTCAATGCAAAGCTTGATCAATTCTGCACCTGTTACCACACAATATCTATTTGTGACTGCAACCTTACCGGTACATGTGTATAATAAGCTCGTTGAAGCCTTTCCTGATTGTGAAGTGGCCATGGGACCTGGTATTCACCGGACAAGCAATAAGCTTGAAGAGGTTGGTTTCCATCTATTCTCATTATTTCATTCTTACCATTGCACCAGTTTTCTCTCTGGGTTTTCCCTTAAGCGTTATGCTCGGCAGAAATCCTTTTCAGGTCTGAACATTAGGTATCCCTAAGCCCACTGGGGGGACTAATCTTGTTTGCACCGGGTTGAAGCATTAGACTAAATTTTTTGGAAGCTTCTTACGATATGAAAAATCGTTAAAACTAATTGCCAATGTTATATGATTTCTGCAGGTTCTCTTGGATTGTAGTGGGGAAAGTGAGGCTGAAAAAACTCCAGAGTCGGCATTTGACAATAAGAAATCCGCTCTTCTGCAGCTTGTTGAACAAAGCCCTGTTTCCAAAACCATTGTTTTCTGCAATAAGGTATATAATTATGGATGGACCAATTGCAGGGAGTACTCCAATTTTGTTTTATGTTATTGTATTGAAGCTGTGTTATTTTTCCTTGCAGATAGAAACGTGTAGAAAAGTAGAGAATGCATTGAAACGTTTCGATAGGAAAGGTGTTCGTGTTCAAGTTCTTCCATTCCATGCTGCGTTGGCTCAAGAAGCAAGGGTTGCAAATATGAAAGAGTTCATGAATTCTTCGCCAAAAGGAGAGTCTTTGTTCCTGGTTTGTACTGATAGGTATTGTCACTACTTGTGTGTTTACTTAATTATGCCTTCTTTGAGATGTGCCTATTACAAGGACACCGGCAATGTTACTCTCTCCTCGTATGTTTTCACTTCTTTAATTGTAATGGTTTCGGAACATTTATGGCAGAGCATCGCGTGGGATCGACTTCACTGGTGTGGATCACGTGGTGCTTTTCGACTTTCCACGGGATCCAAGCGAGTATGTTCGTCGTGTTGGAAGAACTGCTAGAGGAGCTAGAGGAACGGGCAAGGCGTTTATCTTTGCTGTTGGTAAGCAAGTCTCGCTAGCTCGAAGGATAATAGAGAGAAACCAGAAAGGTCACCCATTGCATGATGTGCCCGCTGCCTATGAACTGATCGCCTAGGAACTGCTGCTTAATAGGACAAAGTTATAACTTGTACGAATACTAGAGATTGCAGTTATAAAATTTATAAGAAATGTTTTCATACACTGGTTAGTGTGTAGTCATTAGTTCACGCAAATCTTTATAATTAGTCCCAGAAGATGCTGAGAAATTAAATGTTATTACGGAACGTCGCTCGCTGGTGTAAGACTGGGCTGAAGAGGTGGAAGCGACCATTTTTAGAGATTTTTTATTTTACAAAAAAAAAACGATTAGAGATATTTAGAAAAATACTTATAGATAATTGTTTTCACTAATATTTCTTGGTTTCTTCAAATAAACAAAAATAAATAAATTATGTGACATAACTAACCTTTATAACATCCTCACTTTTCACAATATAAAAGAATTGAATTAAATTAAATTCAGATTTAGTCTGTTCATAATTTAATTCAATTAGAAATTTTAAGAGTTTCTTTTTTTAACCAGACATTTGTAAAAAGAGATTACACTAAGTACTGGTTTCACAAATTTTTTATTTCCCTCTAATTTCTTCCTTTTTTGTGGAAATATTTTATGGACCGGAAGAAATTTTTTACAATTTATTTCCTTTGATTTTCGTGCATTTTTTTTTTCATAGGAAAATTTTAAAAATTTGATTTTCATTCCTTTCTTTTCCATTATAATCCTTAGTCAAGTACATATAGGCTAAAATTTTCTCTTATAACCAGAATAGTCTTCCTCTTCCATATAAGGGATTGGACTTTTGGATAGAAGTGAGTGAGATGAGGATCGTGGCACACTGAACAAGGCGTTTGCTGCCCACCAACTTTGATTTTAGAAACTTAGGATGATATCATATCATCATCAGCGTCGGTGCACGAAGAGCACTAATACTTACTATTAAATAGGTTTGCGTCCTTCCCTCTCCTCGCCTCGCCTCTGTTTCTCTGTAGTAAGCCAATTTTGCCTCTTCCAGTAAACTCCGGCTTGAATCTTCTATTTTGCATATCATTTATTTACTTCTCGCACAATTTCCTTATTGGGTCTGTGAAAATGGTGTATATTACAATAGAAGTGAATTCGCCTCCTCTCTTCATTTTGCTTGTTGTGTTCTGTGAATTCTGTAGTTTCTTGGCTAGGTTGAGGTTTATTTTGACATGGGTGTTCAAAATTGGATCATTGTACATATCAAATTCTCAGTTTATTGAAATCAATTTTTCAAGAATTTGACATTCGATAGAACATGAACAATTGGCTCTTATAATTAAAGTATTGATCATTTTTTCTTTTGTTCTGACTTACTTTCTATTTCACTCGAACAATGTACGAATTCAGGTGCTGTAATAAGTACTGATTTTGGTTTGGGTTTGATTTTAATTTTGATTTTGATCAATAAATAGAATGCCAATAGCACAGTTGACCACGCACATGAAGTTAACTAATAATGTCACATGAGTTCAGCTCTATCATGAACATTTCCTTTTAGTGTGAGTATTCGCATTTGGCCATTCGTATCTTCGAGGTGTAATGGAGTTCAGAAATCCTGGTTTCTTTGGACTGGTGATTTGCGGAATTGAAATACAGTTTGGAGATTCACCCGTGTATGCATGAAACTCAATTGTTTTAGTTCTGTGGATGTGTATACATGTACTGGTTCAGTGTGTTTGTCATAGACACTCGAGAAAACTAGGAATTTTGGAATTCACGGCAATGTTTTCATGAGCTTGGTAACCATTTGAGTTGTATCTGCAGGGTAAAACATGGCTGTCATAGCAACTGCTGAAGCTTGTGACTCAAATGCTGCACTTTTGGCTAGTGGTGACTTGCGTGTCTTGCAACCGATCTTCAAGATTTATGGTCAAAGCCGTGCATTTTTTTTTGGAAAAATCTCCCGCCCCAGGATCAAACAATTAAAAAACAGAACAGCAAAAAATACAACATGAAAATTTATGTGGAAAACCTTCAACGAGGAAAAACCACGGACCAATTCCGAACAATCTTCCACTAATAATAAATTAGTAGTTTTACAATCACTTTCAACTCAATCTCAAATTTAGATCGAGAAGACACAATCTAAAAAAATAATACATTCACTGATTATTTTTCTCTCAAACACTAACAAGAAAAATACTGTATATTTTTCTCAAGGGATACTCAACAGTAATCCCTCTCTCAATTCCCTCAATTGCTCTCTCGGTTGCAATTCTTGGCATCCCTCACTCTCTGCCTACGTCTCTCCATTGCAGCAATGCAACGGTATGCATAGATGATAGAAAGGCAACTTTTGCCTTTCTAAAAGATGGTGCCGTGGATGGTGCCACAAAACATGGCATTGGAGCTCGCTTCAATTTGTCTCCTCCATCGTAATTCCAACCAACACAACTTTGTAAGAAAGTCCATGTGCTTGCACGCACCTACCGTCCACCATTCTTTTCTTTTTTGTTGCCACTTTCCAGCACAACCTTTCAACACATTAATTTCCCTTTTATTTTTCTTTTCGCAATATCATCGCATCCCAGAAGGAAAATCATTAATAAATCCTACTGGAATACAAATTCATAAATGAAATCTCAATCGCATCCCAGTTTTTTTCTTTTCCATGTTTTCGGCATTCTTAATCCTACCAAAGAAATTATTCTCGTTTTATCAATATTATTAGTCAAAAAAACAGATTATTTCAGCATGATTTTTTGAATTCTCTACCCTATTTTTATTGCACTTCAGCCTCTTTTAGGCTTATATGAGCATGACCTATCTAAAATTTTGAATTATTTCGTTATTTTATACTCCCTTCGGGTTTAAATAAATAACGTTTACTGTTTGGGTACGCATCTCAAGGAAGCTGGATGACTCAATATTTGAGTACGCATCTCAAGAAAGTAGAAGACTCACTATTTGATATCCAAAAAAAATTCATATTTTTATCCCCTAAATTGCTTCCCTTTTATTTAGTTCAGTATTTAAGACTAAAAAATAATTACTATCATACTTGGCCTCTAATTTTTTTTTTAAAATTTTATACGAAGATCCTTGCACGTTTTATCTTTTAAAAATTACTCCGTATTACTTATATTTGGCCCCTCAAGAAATTAGAAGTTGAAGAGAAACGAGAGCAAGTTAGAAGTTAGAAGTTAGAAGTTACTAGAAGAGAAGGAGCGTCTGGTTTTTGAATTTGAATCTTTTCTGTTACTGGAGAGACGTTGGCGAATGCTGCTGAGCTTGGGCTTTTTAGTAAATTTTTATCGATTTTAAATAAAATTTCTCGTATCATTGAATCCAAATTAATCATACCAACTTTCACTATCACTTTACTTTATATTACTTAATTCATTCTTTCCTCTCCACTTGATCCATTTTTATCATCATATTATCCTCCCAAGAAGGAGACACTCATTCTCCCTGCAAACCCTTTCAATTTCTTTTCTGATGAAGCAGCTCCTGCACCCTCTCATTTTCTTTTCTCCACTATCCTCACCGCCATGAAGCAGCTCCTGCTCCCTCGTCATCATTTTCTCACCACAAACAATCCAACTCACACCTAGTATAACTGGACACCCTCTCCGTCTCAAAAGGGGGACTCTCTCACTCTCTCATTTCTTCACCCAAACAGAAACCCATCTCTCCCTCTCGGCCTCGTCCTCGTCCTCACCGCCACCAACGCGTCTCCCACTCTTCCTCACTGCCACGGCACCACCACGCGCTCCACCAATCACCACCGCAGCCACCGATCCTCACTGCCGCTTGACCCATCAGCCACCAACCACCGCCGCAGAGGCCCAATTCCTCCCTCTCGGCAGCCGCACAAGCACATAAGCAAGGTACTTTCTCCCTCATTCCTACCTATCCATCATCATCCCGTCATTTGTTCGTTGTTCTTGTTCCTTTACCTTTTTTCCTTTTTCTTTTCCTTTTCTTTGTTTGCTGCTGTTTTGTTAATCTGCACGGTTAGGTTGGCTGCACAAAGGAGGGGTTTGGGTAGTGGGCCGGCCCATCAGGAATAAGGCTTGTGAGTTTGGGCTGGGCCGTTTTGGGTAGTGGGCCCAGGCTGTCTCGCCCCAATTTTGGTGGATTTGGGTTAATTAACTTTTTGCTAATTAATTAATTATTTGGGTTAATTTCGCTTTATTCCTTAAATCTTAGAAATAACAAGGTGATGAATTCATTGTATATATTATTTTCTTCATTTTTGGACTGCTAAGTGAGGGTGAGACAATAATATTGGAAATATAATCGGATAAATTTTGGTGAAAAGTTATATTTAGTGAACCCAAAAACACTTTTAATTAAAGCTATTCAAATTTTGTGATACTAATTTTAGTGTAAGAATTAGTTTGGAGAGCAAAAGATTTGGTGAGGCGAATTAGTACAGGAATTAGTTTTGGAAATCAAAATTAATAGTTACTAGTTTTTGAATAAGGAAAATGCAATATCATCGCATCCCAGATTCCCAGCAAGGAAAATCATTAATAAATCCTACTCGTCTGTGTCTTTCCACCGCCTCACTACTACTTACTAGTACTATAAATATTAGCTCTATACCTAGCTAGGTTTAAACCATCAATTAGGTACTCAAAAAGTTGGAGCCGCAAGGTATGTATCATCATTTTTTTTCTTTTCCTCTCTTTTTCGGTATTCTTAATGCTCCTACGAAAGAAATTATTCTCGTTTTATCGATATTATTAGTCAAACAATATACTATTTCAGTATGATTTTTTGAAATCTCTAGACTATTTTTATTGCACTTCTGCTTCTTTTAGGCTTATATGAGTATTCTCTAGACCTATGTACAATTTCGAATTCTTTCATTATTTTATATTCTTTTCGTATTTTTATCCCCTTAAATTTCTTGCCTTTTATTTAGTTCACCTGTGATGGGGGTGGGGAGAGACTTGGCAAGTAGGGGCGACGTACCTCTACCTCCTCTTCTACTTTACAATGATCCTTATATTTTTTTATTCTTTTAAAATAAATTAGAGGGGAAGGAAGGGAGTATTCTTTTAAAATAAATTAGAGGGGATAGAAGGGAGTTGACTCTTTTTGATAATGATCCGTATATTTTTTTATCCGGAAGGAATGGGGGAAGTAGGGAGTTGGCAAGTGGGGTATTTGGAAGGAAGAGAGTTGGCAATTGAGGGCGACATACCACCTTATCTGTATTTGGAAGGAAGGGAGTTAGCAAGTGAGGGTGACGTAACACTACCCCTTTTGTAATTGGACTGGGGAGTTGGCAAGTGATGTGATCCTGCCTAGGGATAGTAAGCCGGATTACAATGGAGCTTATGGAGGATCTAGCCAAATTTGTAAGTCGAATTTGTCTAGGGAATGCAAGTCCACAAGGTAGGAATAACTCGAACAAAATAGATTTAGCGGAGAATAGATAAGAATTAGGGGAGGATTTATGGAATATGTACCCGGAAATTATAGGATTGATAAGAGATTTGACTTGAGCACACGAGCATCCAAGGATTGATCCATGTAGGTTGACATCCACGATTCTTGAATCAATCAATTAATAAACCCAACTTTCATTCAAGGAAATTCGTCCAAAATACAACACAAGTCGATATTCCCTAGAGCAATAATCGGGAAGAGTAATCTCGAACTCAACGATCTTTACTCAAGGAAATCAAGTGGAGAGTTCAAGGCTAGGTTGATAGATGAAGGAGGAAGAAAGAAATATGAGGAAGGAAGTAAGAGATTTGATAAGAGATTTGACTTGAGCACACCACTAACCCCCCCATCTGTATTTAGAAGGAAAGGAGTTAGCAAGGGCAACACACCACTAATCCCTCCGTATTTGGAAGGAAGTAACACTACCCCCTTTGTAATTGGATTGAGGAGTTGGCAAGTGGGGTATTTGGAAGTAAGGAAGTTGGCAATTGAGGCAGATGAAACATTACCCCCTGATTGGGGAGTTGGTAAATGGGGGTGACGTACCACCCCATCTGTATTTGGAAGGAAGAGAGTTAGCAAGTGAGAGCGATGTACCACTACTCCCCTCTATCTATTTGGAAGGAAATGAGCTGGCAAGTGAGGGCGACGTACCACTACCCCTTTGTAATTGGAAGGAAGAGAGCTGGCAATTGGGGAGTTGGCAAGTGGGGGTGACATACCACCCCACAGGAAGGGAGTTAGCAAGTGAGGTCTCCACCCCACAGGAAGGGAGTTAGCAAGTGAGGTCGATGTACCACCACTCCCCTCTATTTATTTGGAAGGAAGGGAGCTAGTAATTGGCAGTGACGTTGGAAGGAAGAGAGTTGACAAGTGAGGGCGACGTACCACTACTCTCCTTTATCTATTTGGAAGGAAGGGCTGACAATTGGGGAGTTGGCAAGTGGGGGTGACGTACCACTGCCACATCATGTATTTGGAACACTACTCCCCTCTATCTATTTGGAAGGAAGGGAGTTGGTAAGTGGGGACGACGACGTACCATTAGCCCTCCTCTATTTTACAATGATCATTATACTCTTTTTATCTTTTCAAAATAACTACTCCCTTTGGTCTTTTTTATTTAATGTGACTTTTGAACTACAATATTTTAGGAAATTCTATTTAAAAAAAAACAAAGGCTTTTGTTACTTTTATGGACAAAATTGCTTTCCCACGGTCTGTAATCATTGTCTCATCATACTCTTTACATGTGTACAGGTTTCGGCTATACATCCTAAACCATTGACAAATATATACACCGTGGTTTCTCGAAGGTCCATGGCCGATCACTACAAATCATCTAATCGGGTGGTTCATTTTTACTATGGAAGCAAGAGGCAAAATCTTGGAAAAGAAATTGCCTCTAGAGGATACCATCAACCTCCTCCAAGTTGGAGCCTTTTCAAATTAGGACGTGAGACAAAAAATTACCCCCATGTTAAGCCTCGCGTTATGGTGAAGGATGCTGCTAGTCGCGCTAAGGTGGAGGAGGATGTTGTTCGAGCTAATTATATGGGCAACCCTAGTTGTGCTAAGGTGGAGGAGGATGTTGTTCAAGCTAATTATGTGGGCAACCCTAGTCACGCTAAGGTGGAGGAGGCGGTTTTTCAAGCTAATTATAAGGTGGAAGAGGCGGTTTTTCGAGCTAATTATGTGGGCAACCCTAGTTGCGCTAAGGTGGAAGAGGCGGTTGTTCAAGCTAATTATAA
Source organism: Viola odorata (assembly GCA_963691705.1). Taxonomy (NCBI): domain Eukaryota; kingdom Viridiplantae; phylum Streptophyta; class Magnoliopsida; order Malpighiales; family Violaceae; genus Viola; species Viola odorata. The sequence goes on along the minus strand of OY829538.1, from coordinate 73,494,933 downwards.
CACGCGCGAAGATGTTAAGCTGGTTATACCAAATAGTAGTAGTTTTACAAGCCGTAGTCGCGCTAAAGTGGAGGAGTTGTTGAAGGAATTCCACAAAATGCTTAAAGAGAAATTGAGGGAAGATTCTTTAAAGCCAAGAGCCATAAAAAGGATGAGTGTGCTCATGAAGTTGACTATGAGTCTAATTAGAAGAAAGTCAGGTAACATGATGAAAACTCTAGGACATATTCCTGGAGTTCATATTGGGGATGAATTTGAATTTCGAGCTGAGCTCTATTTGATAGGTCTTCATCGACAGTTCACCAAAGGCATCGATTTCTTGAAGGATAAGCATGGTGTTCTATTTGCCACGAGCATTGTGCTTAGTAGTCGCGGATTTTACGACAATTCCATAGACTTGCGTAATGGAGTTATCATTTATTCAGGTGAAGGTGGGAATCCGAATTGTGCACTGAAGGGTCCGGTTATGGATCAGAAACTTAGGTGTGGAAATCTTGCATTGAAGAACAGTAAGGAGTATAGGAAACCGGTGAGGGTTGTTATTAAAAGAAGCCGAGGAAAACAGGATCCTTACGTGTATCATGGTTTATATATGGTGGAGAAGTATTGGAAAGTGAGGAAAGGGGATTTTGGTACGTCCATTTTCAATTTTCAATTGAGGAAGATGGCAGGCCAATCTAATTGTTTTTAAAGATCGAGCTCCATTCAGCATAACTTTGCTGATCTATCTATCTATCCGTGTCGTTTTGTTTTGCAATCGTGTTTTATTACATGTGAGGTGATTTCATATATATTTTGATTAAATAAGGTGGAAGTTTTAGTTTTTGTTCTCTACATAAGCGATTCAGTCACACATGCATGATGATTGAAGACAATAGTATTAACATTTTCATACGTATTTTTTTTTTTGACAATAGTATATATTAGAAAATTCAAACAACCATTACAATAGGCACTGTCGTCTCGGAGCATTCCCCTACAGAGATATTTCCTAAATAGGAAATTTGATGTGGGGCCAGGACATTTCTAGTTCTATTACAAACCAATACCCATAGGGATGGCATAGAAACTGGTAATAAATACCACAGAGAAAAATCCTGCATAAGCAGGATGAACCAAACAAACAACGATGTAGAGGCGGCATGTAAGAGGAGCGAGGTAGCACCGACGAAAAGGAAGAGGATCAAGGGCTCAGGCGCTGAATCGGAGGAGACGACGCAGAAGCAGTTTGAAGTCCCACCAACGTAGATCTAACACTCAGATCTACAGATCCAACACTCAGATCTACAGATCCCTACCATTTTATTATGGATGCTTCTCTCACTTTTTATTAACGCAGATCTGCACAAAATACTACCACAAATATACATATTCGACAGATCTAAGCACATAGATTAGATTTACTAAGATCTGAAGAAATAGAGTAAAATAAAATAAAAGTAAAAGAGGGGGGTAGCCACCGGCCCTAGAGATGGCGCCGGCAGCCACCCCAGTTGAAAAGGAGAGGAACCAAGGGCAGAATTGTTGTGCGGTTGGTCGTCGGCGATGAAAGGATGAGAAGAAGAGAAGCTGTTTTTGTTCTGGTTTGAGAGAAGGAAGCGGAAGAGAAGAGAAGAGAAGAGAGGAGAGAGAGAGACTGTCTTCTTCATACGTTTCTTCTTAAAACAATTAAAAGAAAATATAAGAATTTTACAAAGTAATAATAATAATAATATACCAAATTAAAAGTAAAAAAAAGTTTTGTTTTTTCATGTGAGAAAAAAAAAAGTAAAAGTAAAAGTTATATTTTTGTAAAGCCTAGTCTAAAAAGAAAAGAATAAAAATGATTGGAATTGTATCAATTAATTTAGGAAGAAGTCATAAAATAACCTCACGTTTGTAATTAAGTCAAGTAAAATATCACACGTATTTTTAAAATTATCTTCAAACCTGTTTGACTTTTTTTAAAATTAACATTAGATATAGTTGACGTGCAAATTTATTTATTTAAAGAAATGATATAAAAAAAAATCTCTCTCCTCACAAGTCACACCATATAAACCCTGACGTAGCATAAAAAATAATTAAAAATAAATAAACGTAAAATTATTAGTTTAATTCGGGAGAGGAGGGAAAAAAAGACGGAGAGATATTTTTTTATTAAGTTATTCATGTAATTTCTTTTAATAAAGAATTTCCACCGTCAACTAAATTTAAGAATAATTTGAAAAAACCAAACATGTGAGATGAAACTAAAATTCTCTCACTTTAGATTTTACAGATTTTTGTAATTTATTTAGATTTCTGATGGAATCATAGATTGTTTTAGGATTGAAAAAAACACTAATCAATTTATCCTTATAGACTTTTAAAAAAGTACTAGCTTTTAAAAGGATTACTCGCTTCAAAAAAAAGAAAAAACTATTGGATTACTTGGTTTATATTTTCTAATTGAACATGTTCAATAATGATTGGTTTATCTTCTTCCAATGGCTGAAAGAAAAGAAAATCAATAGGACGGCACATTTGTGTCCGTAGAGAGCGCCGCACCGGAACTGAGATTCTGGGACGCAAATCTATCAAGGGGGAAGTAGATATTCTAGAAATGAATGCCACAGCAACAGCACCATGGGTTCTGAGAAGAGCTTTTCAAGCCTTTGCCTTGAGTTCTCAACCTCTTCATACATGGACCAATCTCTCTATTCATGGAACACCCGCCAGCTCTCTTCCTATGAGACGCTCAGGTTTGCCTTCCTGTATTTCTATGGATGATTCCCCCCATTACGTTCTATAAATTGTTATATCGCCTAGTATGTTCTAGCGATGGTCTCGGAACTGAAATTTGTGCTATGGAGATACCCATTAAGCTGCTTTGTGTAAAAATCAACTGAAGACATGAACTTGATGGTGATTAATTAATAAACAGAAACATGGAGAGCATGTGGTATAGCTGTTCATCACTAGAAGCAATTCTGCGGTCAGCGTTATTATTATTGTTGATTGGGTTGAAGCATGTTCTGCTTTCGTTTACTCAATCGAAATGTCAGAGTGATATTGTGCATGTCTTTTTATGTAATTTAGTCTCATGTATCTCATGACAATGGTTGGAAATTGGATGCCTACAAGATGTTACCACTGCAGTTTTCCCTCGGCATAATGAACTCCTTGTACATGTACTTAGTTTATAGTTCCATTTGATGGTTTTGCGCTGAATTTTTAGTTAAATAAAAGAATAAGCGTCATGTTTTAATCTGTTAAACTCGAGTAAAGTGAGCTTTTGAGCATGTCAGCTTGTGGGTTGCTTTTGTCACTCCTCAAGGATAGCTATTTTATCAATTGAAGGATTGAACTCTTGCACAATAGGGGATATTTGGAATCTGAAGACATGCCTCCTATCATTTTCCTCTATCTAGTTGATATTTTTACAATTTATTGGTTGAAATTGAACAATTGCTCTAGTTATTTGCATCTGATGACTTGTTATTTACACTTTTGTTTTTAGTCCAATGGTTAGTATAATTTACCCTTTTGTTCTTTGGTACCCTTGAAGTAGCTTTAAGGCTTTGTCATTTGGCACAAGCTATCAAGGGGGAAGTAGATATTCTAGTCAATGGCGTGGAAGACAAAAATGTCATTGAAGAAGTGAAGCGTATTCTTGACATGGTAATTTCCTGAAACCCTTCTTAATTGTTTCTTAAATACATTTTCCTTTTGGACCTTGTGAACCCCATGAAGTTAAATTATTACCCTGCTTTAGCATGAATGAAAAGAGTGTTAGAAAGACACTTTGTTCTCAATGGAAGTGAGATTTCCATGCTTTGTTTCCAGCAAGATTTTTCTTTAGTCTTGTGAAAATGAGATTATGGACTATTATTCAGTTATAAATTTAAACTGTTATTTACCTGAACCATTTCTTTTTAAACAAAAACTTTCATTTGAAGTTTGTTGCAGGCAAGAAGGGCATCAGCAAGGAGACAAGTACTTCATACAGATTTTCTCACCCCACCAACATTGAAGGAGTCTTTGCTCGTTTTGGAAAAAAATGCTGACATTAAAGCAGTTGCTCAGGGAGGATACCCGCAGGTTAAGTTAAAGGATTAGCATTATCTTGCATGATCACTGAATTAAATTTTGATTATGGACTTGTATGCTTTCAGGCTGAACGGTGTCGGATTTCTATTGGACATCCAGAAGTACTGAAGATTTTTAGAAGAGGATTTTATTGAGTCTCTTAATCTTAAAATGATACAAGTAATTACATAGAGTATATATACACAATTTGGCTGCACTATTGTGAGTTCAGTCACTATGTATGAATGCAGTCCATGCATTCAACATGGATGAGCTGCTGTAAATCTATGACTGGAAATTGTCAACTAAATCAGCCACCATGTATGAATGCAATCCATGCATTCAACATGGGTAGGCTGCTGTAAATCTATGACTGGAAATGTTGTCCAGTTTGGCTGCTGTCCAAGTTGGCTGCTGTCCAACTTGGTAGCTGTCCATCTTTACTGCTATGATATTCAACACTCCCCCTCAAGTTGGTGCATAGATATCACACATGCCCAACTTGCAAATCAACGTGTGATAGGTCTTCTTGTTGAGTCCCTTAGTGAACACATCAGCGAGTTGTTTTTCAGACCTTACATGAGATAAGCTCAAGACACCATCAACCAATTTCTCCTTGATGAAGTGTCGATCAATCTCAATGTGTTTTGTCCGATCATGTTGAACTGGATTCTGGGCTATACTGATGGCAGCTTTGTTGTCACAAAACAAGGATAATTTGTCTGCTGACAAGTTTAATTCCTTCAATAATTTTTGTAACCATAGCAGCTCACACACACCTTGTGCCATTGCTCTGTATTCTGCTTCAGCACTTGATCGAGCAACTACACTTTGCTTCTTGCTTCTCCAAGTGACTAGGTTTCCTCCAACAAAGGTGCAGTAACCAGAGGTGGACCTCCTATCATCTGGAGATCCAGCCCAATCTGCATCTGTAAAGGCTTCAATTCGAAGATGACCATGTTTGGAGAAGAGTAGGCCTTTGCCAGGGGCTGACTTGAGATATTGCAGAATGCGAAAGACTGCCTGTAGGTGAGGCTCCCGTGGATCGTGCATAAATTTGCACACTAGGCTAACTGCATACGCTATATCTGGTCTAGTATGCGATAGATAAATCAATCTACCCACTAATCTCTGATATCTTTCCATATCAACTGAATCACCAGTCTTTGCTTGCAGCTTATGGTTGCTCTCAATAGGAGATTCTATGGGTTTACATCCCAACATACCAGTTTCTGCCAATAGATCTAGAATATACTTTCTTTGAGAAATGAATATGCCTTTATTAGATCTGGCAACTTCAATTCCCAAAAAATATTGTAGTTTTCCTAGATCCTTGATCTCAAACTCCTTGGAAAGAAGCTTCTTCAAATGAGTCATTTCTTCCCTGTCATCTCCTGTCATCACTATATCATCAACATAAACTATGAGGAGAGTGATCTTACCCTTATTATGTTTGAAAAATAAGGTATGATCTGCATTGCTTTGTTGATAATTGAATGAGAACATTGCTTTGCTGAATCTATCGAACCAAGCTCTGGGAGATTGCTTTAGCCCATAGAGTGCTTTCTTTAGTCTGCAAACCTTTCCTTGCGCTTTTTCATCATCAAATCCAGGAGGAATCTCCATATACACTTCTTCCTCTAGGTCACCATGGAGGAATGCATTTTTTACATCAAACTGCAGTAAATCCCAGTCGAGGTTGGCAGCACAAGAAAGTAAGATCCTGATTGTGTTCATCTTTGCTACAGGGGCAAACGTCTCCTGGTAGTCCACTCCATAGGTTTGAGTGAATCCCTTGGCTACTAGTCTAGCTTTAAACCTTTCGACGGAACCATCAGCCTTGTGTTTCACAGTGAATACCCATCTACAGCCAACCAGTTTCTTTCCATGTGGAGGAGTGATAAGTTCCCAAGTCTCATTTTTTGCCAAAGCTTTCATTTCCTCCACCATTGCTTCTTTCCATTGGGAGTCTTTGAAAGCTTCCTTCCAATCCTGTGGAATAGACACAGAAGACAGGGACAAGGCAAAAACTCTATAGCTGGGTGACAAGGAATCATAAGAGATAAAATTAGAGATGGGATGTTTAGTACAAGCTCTGACACCTTTTCTTTGGGAAATAGGTTTATCTAAATCATCAAAAGGTAACTCACCAACAGAGATTGATTCATGATCAGAAGTAGGTTGCATGATGGCTTCTGTTGTCTTGTCTCTCCTCGAGTATCTCAACAAATCAGGCATGTCCAATCTACTAATTTTCTCCCCCTGTCTACTTGTTTCTCCTTCAACTCTCTCTTCAGAATTAGAATTATCCATTGGGGTAAGATCCTGAAGCGTTACAGAACTAGGTATCACCTCTTCTTCATCATTACTCTCCTCCTGAAGAGGTGATTGGGATGGGTTGAAGTAGGGTTCAGTTTCTCTAAAAGTGACATCCATACTAACAAAGTATTTTCGAGAAGGAGGATGATAACATTTATAACCTTTTTGGGTTGAAGAATACCCAAGGAATACACATTTTTTTGCTCTTTGGTCTAGTTTCGTAGTTGTCCTGCAATGAACAAAACAGACACACCCAAAAACTTTTGGAGGAATGGTGTAGCTATTTTTTCCTAGTAAGATTTCCAAGGGACTTTTAAAGTTGAGTGCTTTGAGAGGCATTCTATTGATAAGATAAGCAGCTACTAGAATTGCATCCCCCCAATACATTTTTGGCAAATTCATAGTAAACATAAGTGATCTAGCAACTTCCAACAGATGCCTATTTTTTCGTTCAGCCACCCCATTCTGAGCACTAGTGTAAGGACAACTAGTTTGATGAATTATACCATTGAGGTCCAAGTACTGCCCAAATTTACTATCCATGTATTCTGTGCCATTATCAGTCCTTAAAATTTTTATCTTTGTATCAAATTGATTACAAACCATTTTATGGAAGGACTGAAAACACGAAAAAACATCACTTTTGGCTTTTATTAAATATACCCAAGTCATCCTCGTGCAACAATCAATAAAGGTGACAAACCATCGACTGCCAGACAAGGAGACAGTCTGAGTGGGTCCCCAAACATCAGAGTGGATAGTCATAAAGGGAACAGTGCTTTTGTTGTTACTTAAGGGATAAGAGTTTCTAGTATGCTTGGCAAATTCACACGCATCACAAAATAGAGAATCAAACTGAGTCTTTAAAAACAAATCAGGATATAATTTTGCTAAGACAAAAAAGGAGGGATGCCCTAACCGTCTATGCCACTGTATTAGTTCCTGGTTAACATCCTTATTTCCCCCAAAATAGGCCAGAACTGAATTTGTACCGTCCTCCAACATGTATAAGCCATCATGCAATCTACCACTACCAATCATCTTCCCTGTTTGAAGATCCTGAAAGAGACAATAATCAGGAAAAAATTCAATTTTACAGTTTAGAGCTTTGGTAATGGAACTGACAGATAAGAGATTAACAGGGGATTTAGGAACATGGAGTACAGAAGATAGCTTTATGTTGGGAGTACAAAGAATGGAACCTGTTCCAGAAATAGGAATCACTGAGCCATCGGCTATTCGGACATTGTCATTTTGATTGGAAGGAGTATAGTTAAGGAGTTTCTTAGAGCAGCCTGTCATGTGTCTATTCGCACCAGAATCAACAATCCAAGGATTAGTTTTAAGGTTGGAAGCATTACCTGACTTCACAAGATTAGATTTTGCGTCAGAGGAAGATTCAACTTGCGACAACAAACGCTTGAGATGTTGGATTTCATCAGATGAAAAAATCTCATTAGGAGTAGTGTCTGTAGATAACTCGACGTTTTCTGACAGATTTGCACGTGCCCTTGTTGTAGTGACTCGTTTTCCTCCTCGACCGTTGTTGGGTCGCCCATGTAATTTCCAACACATCTCCTTTGTGTGTCTTGGTTTTCCACAGTAATCACAACGAAGATTATCCCTTTCAGAAGGATTCACCTTAGGTTGCTCATAATGACCAGTAGCAGTCAAACCCGCCTTTTCAACTGGTGTTGTATAGAGCATTACGCTTCTTCTGCTTTCTTCTTGCTGAATCTGGGAATATGCTGCCTCAATAGAAGGAAACGGGATTTTACCAAGGACATTAGCTCGGGTTTGATCATACTCATTGTTCAACCCAGCTAGGAAATCATAGACCCGTTCCTTCTCAATCATCTTCTGAAATTTGGCTGCGTCTCCAGAACAATCAGCTTGGAAGTCTTGATAATAATCCAGCTCCTGCCATAAGCCACGGAGTTCAGAATAATACTGAGAAATTGTCATCTCACCTTGCTTCGTGCCATGGACTTTGCTCCGAATCTCAAAGATTTGGGCATCATTCCCTACTTGCGAGTAGGTAATAGCAGCGGCATCCCATATTTTTTCTGCTGAGTCGAGCAACAAATATGTTTTGGAAATAGGCGGCTGCATTGAGTTGAGAAGCCATGCCATCACAAGTGAGTTTTCCGAATCCCAACGATTAAAGATGGGATCTGTTTCTGCTGGTTTCTTTTTAGTACCAGTAATGTAGCCTTGCAATCCTCTAGCTTTGATGAACAATAAGCAAGACCTTGACCATGCAAGGTAGTTGATGGTGCCATCAAGCTTTACTTGACTGATTTGCAAGGAGGGGTTGTCAGAACTAGTGACTGAAGTTTTCTTATCATCTGCCATCTTTCAATAATGAGCAGAAAAAGAACAAAAGAAAAATTTGAATCGATAGTGCTTGGAGAGAAAAGGAACTCAATCTCCAAAAAATAGCACTTGCCCCGCTACCATGAAGATTTTTAGAAGAGGATTTTATTGAGTCTCTTAATCTTAAAATGATACAAGTAATTACATAGAGTATATATACACAATTTGGCTGCACTATTGTGAGTTCAGTCACTATGTATGAATGCAGTCCATGCATTCAACATGGATGAGCTGCTGTAAATCTATGACTGGAAATTGTCAACTAAATCAGCCACCATGTATGAATGCAATCCATGCATTCAACATGGGTAGGCTGCTGTAAATCTATGACTGGAAATGTTGTCCAGTTTGGCTGCTGTCCAAGTTGGCTGCTGTCCAACTTGGTAGCTGTCCATCTTTACTGCTATGATATTCAACAAGTACTAACAGATGATCCAGACATAGTTGCAGCTTTAAGGTAGGTATATTCTGTACCTTTACTTTTTGATGGCATAATTCCTTTGAACAGTATACTTCTGATCTTTCTTTTATTATTATTTTTATTATTTTGATAATTTCACTTTTATCAGCATCACTGGAAACTTTGGATTTCAATCTTGTTCGCATGGTGACTTCCTTGGATCAATTCTTGGTACTGGGATTGTTAGAGAAAAACTGGGTGATATATTATTGCAGGTACCATCTTAATTTATTGGATGCTCTTTGGTAATTATTTAAGTTTTGCAATTGGGTTAGGTATTTATGTGAAATCATTTCTGCAGCATGGTTGCTTAAACTGTAGGACTCTAAACCCCCCGCATGTTTTGTAAGAACTAAAGAAAATTCCTTGTCATGATTTCCAGACTTATTATGGCCCATGTCATCAAATAGGTTTCTTTCCAATTTCCATTGTTTTTGTATTCATTGCTTCCGGTGGAGGAACTGATTTTGGTTAGGTAGCAAAGATACATTTTGCAGCATTGTTGGATAGGGGATATCTTATGGGTTTAAATTAGCAGAACCCACCCAATAATGGGGAATTCAATAACTTGGCATTCTTACAACTTTGATTGGAATTAGGACTGTAACTGAGCTGACGTAAGCAGATGATGGGATTCCTTGAGCATGGATTTGCTGTTTAGAATTGTTGCTTGAGCTCTAGAAGGTTCCATAACAATTGCTTGACCAGAGCATTTGAATTTCATAGACTGTTTGATTGGCTTATATCAGTTATAACAATCACAAACTGTGAGAAACTTTATAACTTCTAAACTTGAGCTCAAAGTGATGCCTGGAGTTTTTTTTTATCAGAATAGAGACTGGATCTTTACCTTGAACTTGTCCAGGTTTTCATTACATCTGTGAAATATTTTCAATACGTGCTTATACCAAAAAAGTGTAGGATAAAAGCAGCTAGGAAGGTATTGCAACTTGTTAGCAAGGTGTTTTATGGTGTTTGACGAAAAGGAAAAGAAGTGTTTTATGGTGTTGGTGTGTTTGAATGTTCAGTTGATCAGAAGTATGCACATGATTTGTAACTGAATTGTGCAATTTTCCTCAAGCTATCGCAAAATAAACAAATCAATTGGAGCTTAAAATCTGTGTTTGTCATTGAGTCATTTGGTTTGAAAGTAATCTTGAGCTTGCAGCCAAAGGTGAATAAACTTATTCTGAGTGCATTATAGTCATTAGAGGTTGTCAAACTTTGGTCTTTCAGTTGCATGACTGATTTAAGGGGATATCCTTTTGGGAAATGTGTCAGCATGGTTTATCTCGGACTTGGATATCAAAGTTAACTTGAGTGCGTAGGCCTTGAATTTCCTTATGTTGTTGAAATCATGAGGCAGCTGATCCATATGCAAATAGCATTCAAAAACATTTGAGTGCATGCCGAACTAGTGCTATGAAGCTTGGTTGTTGATGTCTAACCATTTTCATTTTCTTTCCTTTGTTGTCCAGGGAGAAAAAGGAGCTCAAGTCCTTGTTGTTCCCGAGCTTGTTGACTTTCTTATCTCAACTTTGGACAAAGTAGGTTTTACTGCCTTAGTGATACTTCTCCATAAATGTGCTACTTCATTAAATAAATTCTGGATCTACAACAAAGTCTTCTTCATCACTGCCGCAATAATCTCAAATTACTATGTTTCTTCATATTAACTACATGTCAGTCTTCTTTTGGTTTCATTGCAATAAAGGGAACTATTTATAAAATATTGGAACTTCTAGCAGAATCTTGAGAACTTTTTTTTCAAGAACAACGTGACCCGACTATGGTCTATACTTTGTCTTAGATCCAAAATTAAATGGATTAGGACTGTCTTTTTCTCTTGCACAAAATTTGATAGCTGTCAGCATCATGTTACTCATTACCTCACCCTCATTGTTTCTAATAGTTGTTATTTTTCAGGTCGGTAATGTATCGGTTTCTTGTACAAGGATACCGTTGCTTGCTCTGGAATATGAACCGCCAAGGTTGCATGCTTGTATCCCTGAGGGTTTCTTTCTTTGTAAATATATTTTTTAAGTTTTTGTTTGTCCTGATCTGCTGTAAATTAATTGGTCTTCATACCTTTAACTGCTTTCAGGACCAGCACATTTAAAACAGTAGAAGCATCACTGAGACTTGATGCTCTCGCTAGTGCAGGGTTCAAAATTTCACGGTCAAAACTAGTTGATTTGATCAGGTATCCTCTATTTTTCTTATTGATTCTCTCTGACTCCTTGTTAGTATGGTCTTCTTCTGTCTACCTGAAATCCCTTGATGGTTTTGACATAGAATCTATTGCTGCTTTTTTTTGTACTGAAGTGTCTATTGCTGCGTATTACAAAGATCTTCAGTTATGGAAGTAACTGTGCATGTACTTTTTTTGCTTACCTAAATATGAAACTAAAATTGACAGTACTCAGCTCCATATAGTTCTTCACTCTCTAGGAGTTAAAATTGAATCCTCGAGTTCCTATTCCAATCTTTCCTTTTCACCGGGTTGTCTTTTCTATATAAAATGCAAAGGCCATTCAGTCGTTCCCTTACAGCCCTTCATTGTCACAAGGATTTGATCCACTACCTGTCACTAGGTGACCAAAACGCTCATCACTGATGAATCCTTGTAGCTAATGTTGAAAAGAGGATGAATTAAAATCCTCATTGTAAGTCGATGTAGGTATAGCCATGCATTATTATGTCATCCAGTACAGATTATCTTTCCTCTTTCAATGCATCACATTTATGAACTTTCATTCTTTTCAGCTATTCTTGCCTAGTAAGTCTGCTAGAACTATTAGTCTGACAAGTCAACTCAACTCATTAAATCTGATTATATAGTCTGTTTGTTTTATTATTCAACATGGCTCAAGGACAGTTGCAATCGTGAAGGTATTTATTGAGGAAAACTTAGAAGTTTTCATGTTCTTGCAGTAACAGGGATGTTCGTGTGAACTGGACCACCGTAACAAAAAATAATACTGTTCTGAAAACTGGAGATGTTGTTTCAGTCAGCGGGAAAGGAAGATTAAAGGTGAGCTGTCAGACGTTACGTTCAATAAATTTACTTTGATCATTTAGGGGATCATCTTCCTGATATTATGCTCCATTTTATTCAGATTGGAGTGATAAATCCTACAAAGAAGGGGAAGTTTGCCGTGGAGCTCATTCGCTATCTGTAAGCTTCAGCATCTTTTTGCATTTGGAGATCATTAGGTTTTTTCAGTTCCCCGTTCCCTGTTCCCTTTTTAAAATATAAAATGAAATTACTGATTGCCTTAGAAACCACAATAACACTTTTGCTAACATTAAAGGCCTGAATTATAAGTAATAAACTATCAGCAGGGCAACAAAAGTGGCGGTCATCTTATTATTCTCTGATGATGCATGCAATAGGGTGCCACATTTTACTTATATTTGCTACTATGAGAGCAACCATGGTCGTAAAACCCAAACTGAGTCAGAGAGATGACGGTTTAAGCTTTGAGGTTTGACCAGAGTCTTAATAAATATAAATAAACTAAATATTTATATAATTTATGAATAAATTTTCATAGTTTTGATGTTTCAAGTGGCGAATTTAGTAAAATAATGTTTGAATTATTATTGTTCTTTAGTTTTTTATGAGTTTAAGAAAAATGATTATATAAACTTAAAGAGTATATTAATGAAGTAAAATTTTACAATGACAAGAAAATGTTTTTTTTTTGGGGACAAAATCTGGTTTAGTCGGGTTTGATTGAAATAAAATTTTTGAGTTGTCAATTGACCAAGGTTAATGACTGATCTGTCACATTGTCATTGGGTCTTACAACATAGGAGGTAATACAAAAAGAAATAGGTTCCTTTCTCTTGGGGCAAAAGGAATTGGAATTTGATGAGAGTTAATTTTATTCTTTTCTTTTATAAAAATATTGTTTATTGAAAAAGTATTTATGGGAATAATTAATTATATGCGCCCAAAAAGAGAGTATTATAATAAAAAAGAAAAGCTAGGGTTTTAAGTTTTAACACGAAAATCAAAAGCTAGTGGAGGGTAATGAAGAGGCACCGAACTAGGTTACAAGTTCAAGGAGAGGTTAGAGAGTTGTTGTCCTCGTTGCCACCGGATATCCTTACTAATATACTCTCAAGACTTCCTTTCACCACCATCCTCCGCTTCAAACTGGTCTGCAAAACCTGGCTCCACTTGCTCTCATCTCCCTATTTTAGCCGGTTGCACTCTTCTCACCGCAGCCGCCGACCGCCCTGCCTCTTCCTTTACACAGGACCCTTCTGCCATACCCGAATTCCTAGGGAATTCTACTTGCTTGACATCAACCTTAACAGCGACCATAGGACATACGATTCTACCGTAACTAGTTTAGACACCAAATTTAACCTCCCAACCAGTCTTGGGAAAGTCGTGGGTTCTTGTAATGGGTTGCTTTGTTTGTTCCATAAAGATACTAACTCTGTCTATATATGCAATCCCCTTACAGGTGAGTACGTTAAGCTTCCAGAACATCGGCGATGTTATCTTGGCGAGGTGTTTGGATTTTGGTTTAGCTCTCTCAGTGATCAATTTAAAGTTTTTGCTAGATTCTGCAAATCTGGTAAGTTGGTAGTTTTCACTAGTGGAATAGGTAATGGGTGGAGAGACATTGGTCACATGCCAAAACCTGCTTTGCATTGTTATTCTGTGCCTCTAAACGGAGCTCTTCATTGGGTCACAGAAGATGGTGATGATGGTTCTCGCTATTCTTTGTGTTGTCTCGATGTCGAGAGTGAGAAAGTTGAGACTTTTTCATGCCCCCCTTGTGGATTAGCCGAATTAGTAGTGTTGGGGGATCTTCTTTGCTTATATAAATATGTTCATAAAGATCATTACGACTGTACTGAGATATGGGTGATGGAGAAATATGGAGTTGGTGAATCGTGGACAAAACGCTACGTTTTTCCATTATCACTACCGTTGAGAATGGAGGAAGATGGAAACATTTTGTTGTTGGTTTCTGAAAATGGTAACTACTGTCTGGCTTATTATGATCCAAGGACACTGAAGAAAACAAGAAAGATAAAGATTAGAGGCCTTCCACAAATGTTTAATGTAGTTCCTCATCATGCCAGTTTTCTTCCCATAGACATGAAGAATGTTATGAATGTGTACAATCATAGGAAAAAGAGGCTGCAATGAATATGTACTACTAGTTTAGTTTCCTTAAAGTTGGTATGATTGAGTTTTCATTTATTAATTTATTATGGTTCGCTAACTCTGCCTCTTATAAGGATTTTATTCTGCACAATTGGTTGACAAAAGAAGAAAAAGTTACTTGTAGCCGGACCCGAATGGGAAGTGCAAGTTAAGCATGTCTCTCGGGAGGTAAATTTGGTTGCGGATGAGTTAGCTAATAGTATAACATTTGGTTATAAGATGAGATTAGCTTCCATTGGCATTAGGAGGTCCCAAGTGGGTTCTTTTTTTCTCTTAGTGGTGATAGAGCTGGTGTTTACTCTTCTCGTCGTGTAAGATTTTAGGCCATTTTTCTCTTTAACAAAAAAATTGCAGTTGAAATGACCAGGCCCCAAAAGGAGCAAAAACTAGGCAGAAACACAAAAACGGGGAACAACAACTTCCAACAGGGGCTTTAAATCAGTAGGCGGCGAATCGAAAAGACTATGATCGAACCCGCTTCTAAGAGCATAGGCTGCATAGCTTGCTAGCCAATCTGCACAGCGGTTAGCTTCTCTGTATATATGGCCAACAGAGATCGACCAGTCCTTAGCTATGAGGCTCCGAATCCTGGCCACAAGCTCATCTCCCTCTTCTAACTTATCGCCACTCACTTGCAAAGCGTAGAGACCAGAAGGGAGTCTACCTTAACACTTTTAGAAAGACAATATGTTGTGTGTATATGACAAACTGGTTACAGTAGCAACCAATAAATTCAATAAATTCACATGATCAATATCAAATCTAACACAAGGATTATACGATAAAGACCGAAAATAATTCACTCATATACATAGGAACAAAAATGTTATCAAATCCTTTAAATAAATAAATAAATGCCTTTCTGAAAAATAAACCTTGGATAGTTGGGGACCACACATATATATATTACCCAGATATTAAAAGAAGAAATTAATATGTATACAAAATGCAAATTCTCTTACACAACGATGTAATGTAGGCTTGAAAATTGAATATAGTACGTACTTTATATAGTTAATTAACTAAAGTAATTAACGTTGATAAACTAATATTGGTCGTGATTGAGTGATAAAATACTTGTCCATTTTTAGTTAAAATTTTTAATTCGAGTTTTGAGAATGAAATAATACTAAGAGAGTTGTCTATCCTTCTTTGAAAGCCCGACAGTACTTAGATGAGGTTAGTCACAATTGAGGACCCGCTAAAGAAAAAAGAGGGAGAAGAATCACTTTGAAAGGAAGAAAATAGTTTGTTGTTTTATTTATTGATGAGTAGTAATGTCCAAAAAAACATACATATCATGTATTGATCATAAAGTATATGATCAGACATGTATACCAACTAACTGAGCTGGAGAAATTCAAAATTTGCAAAATTAATAGAGCCCAATATCATATCGTATGTATCATTATATTTATTTTTAAATATCAACCTACATACATGAATATGCCTAAATCATCATGTAGTACAAAGTATATATTATAATCATAGATTACATAATTAAATTCTCTTAGGCATACCCACAAGATCCATACTCGCACTTAAGCCCCGGTGCGCATTGGCGATTGCATTTACCGCAATGGTTAGTGTTATAAGCGACACTAACACATTTCCCACTACAACAAAAATCTCCAAGTTTGCACTTACTACCACATTGTCCGCAATTGTTCTTGTCTCCAAGAATATTACGGCAATGTTTCTTGCAACAATAGAGCAAGCTCGTCCCCTTGTTCGCTTTCACTCCGTTACACACATTGTTCGCGCCCACAGCGCAACCTTTCCCTTTCTTGATAACCTGGGCCAAGAACCGACTTCTCGATCTGAAATTAGGGAAGGGGTTGTCGAGGATAAACTCTTCTGGGTCGTCGTCGATGTCATTGACGGCGGCGACTGCGAAGGATGGTTGAGTGTGGGAGATTAGGAAGAGGAGGGTGGAGAGGGTGAGTAAGGAGAGGATGGCAGTGAGGGTGAGTGGAGAAGTGGTGGTAGTAGACGTAGCCATTCTCTCGAAAAAAAATGGGAAATGAAATGTCTCACATGAGTGCAAAGTAAGAGAGATGTGGAGGGTGTTTTAAGCTACAAGCTTATGATTAAAATATTCCATAAAATAAGTTTCATTATTAAGTTTTAATTATTTTGTTTATGAAAATAGGAGTATTATTAACTTTTAATTAGTGCTTACTAATAGTAGAATCGTAGTATAATTAAGTAGCTAATTAATGAGAGTGCTCTAGATTCTTGGGAGAGGTCATTAAAATAAATGGTTTGACTAATTAGAATGAAAGGCTGGCCTTTACATATATTAGCATTGAATTGTGTTCTTGGTTAATGTAAACCATGTGATCATGGCAATTAATTACAAGTACTACATCTCATTCTCGGTACACGGTTTTCTCCCTCACTTATTCGTACGCGCAATCCAATTCATATAGTGATTGGTGAATCCTGTTTACGTGTGGATGTATAGTAACATTAGAAATTTAGAAAAGCAACTCAATGCAAATTATTGTACACTTGTAGTGTACATTACTCTTTTGATTTCTAAATGCTTGACTCATTTTATTATACATACAAACCAATTTTAATAATTAGACATAATTACTAAGCGTTTTTTATGTAAAATTATTCTCACAAACCTTCTCTAATTACCTATACAATCATCAATCTCATTTTGTAAATAAAATAAAAAGTAAAACATTTTATAGTAAAAAAATTATATTTTCACATAAGAAATGTAAATGAGGCAAATAAATAAAAATTTCTCTAAGATATTTAGGAATGGAGGAAGGTTCGTTTAAAGTTTAATGCGCATGCACAGACTAAGAAAATTATTAACTCACTTAAACTATAATAAAAGTAACATAAATTGACTAATTTAAGCAGTATAATTTTATCTTTCTTTCCGAAACATAATGTATAAATGATTAATTGTAATTAAAGTACTTAGAGATATATAATTGGAATAATTATTAATGCATTCTTTATTTTTTAATATGATAGTAATATTTAGAAACAATTTTTTTCTTTAAAAAAAGTGATCATGTATTATAAACAAGGGGGTACTTTACAGTAGCACAAACACAAATTTAACAAGATTTTTACTAGTAGGTTCTTGAGCCTTTAATATATTTTGTTAGAGTTGTGCAACACTCACATAACCACATGATTGTTGGCTATACTTATTGGCCAGTGTGGAAACGGCCGAACACATGGATTTTTGACCGCACCTTCATAAGCGTTGGGTCCAAGGTTGCTGCGATATGCAATGCGGTTCAAGGATGTCTTCATGCATTTTCGTTCAAGTTATACAATGAAATTACGATTGTAATTTCCTCCTTAGTAATCAAAGACTATATGAGCTCCTATCATACTCATTTAATAAGACATTAAACGTCTTCCCTTTCCCGAGTATTTTTGACCATTGAAACAAATCATTCTTATTAAATAAAGAGATTTTTTTTTATATTCTTAGATTCAAATTCTGTGGACAGGTTGATTACTATTTGACCATAACATTTTTTTAGGTCAAAACTATTCGGTAATCCAATCATCATATTCGGAGTCGAGCTAGAAAGGACCCCAAAGGATAGTAAAGCTCTCTCATTCATAAGTTTTAACACAACTGCATACTCATGGTTAAAACCCGAACCCTCTAATTAAGTTAGAAGTTAGAACAACTCTCTGCATACCGTAACGTTTTTTAATAATATTTGAACACAATTAACATTGATTTTGAGCCTATATTAATTACAAGTAAAGTTAACTAATTAAAAGGGGGAAATTAGGAATTTTTGTGTGTGGAGTAGTGTTGCAGATACAAACATTTTTACAAACTTTTATACAAAAAGTACACGTGTCATCTTCACATTCACTTTGTAATTATTTATTTAAATAAAAATAATAATATAATCTAATTAGGAAGGAATAAACCTCACAAAATAGTTTATTTGTTTTGGGAACTTCTGATCAACATCTATAACATTATAGTAATCCATTTGTTTCAAATTATAGATCATTTAAGGTTTTTAGATGTAAAACAATTATAAACCATTAAAAATGGGGAAATATATGTGTTCTCTTTCAAAAAGTATCAATTTCTCAGTCCTTAATTAATTTTATAATCAAATATGAGTGAAATTATAGGCCATTAAATATGATTTAAGTCGAAAAGAGTAAAATGTCATGCCTCCTTGAAATTTTCGCAAAGTCACTTATTTTGCAATCCAAAATTGAAGCTAAAACGGCTTGTAATTTAAATGGAAGGGAGAGTACATATAAATGAGAGCCATAATGCATGCCAAGAACACAAGTTAAGCCAGATTGCTTAGTTAGACCAATTCTTAAAATTAGGTGATTTATTTAAATTTAGTCCGAAAAAATGAGCTTGCTAACAATAATCAAAGGGTTAGGCACAAACATATAGAAATTGGTTGCTTGACCCTTAAGGCTAGGTTAGCAATAGGTCGCCGGTGAACATGCTCTGATCTTCTTTCCCGGCTGCAAATGCGTTGAAGGCAGTGATAGGCCACACCTCCCTACCACATGTTAACGTGCACTGCAATTAATGGCCTATGTACGTGTGGCACAATTTGGTTCGATCGATTTTTCAATAAAATTATAGGCAGCATAAATCTTAATATAATATATAGTATTTATTTAATTAAAATTACACTAATATAAATATAATACTAATATAATATATGGTTTGACATTCCTCGACTAACTAATTTTTTTTCTTCTCCCAACCAAGATTGCAAACTGTATTCCTAATTGACCTCGATTGCAAGTCACCGCATTTAATTTTAGTTTCTTGTTTTGTGTTCTCTTTTTTATTTTTTGAAAGATTGACTAAATTATTAATTATTGTTACAATGGTAGGGATCGATTCATAACCTTATATTATAAAAATAACATACATTAACTTTGCCCATAAAAAATATTATTTAAGTAAAAAGAAGTTGTCTAAAGAAATTCGTTTTATTACTTTTTAGGTGATTTATAAATTGTGCCACTTTTTTAAAAGAATATTTTTAGCATGTGTTGGTCAATTTATAGTATAGTCAATTAAAGTAATTTAATGCGGAGAAGAAGAATGCTTGTTTAATGCAAAAAATTAGTTAAAAATCGTGATTAATGATTACTTTAATATGTGTGAAAACTCTGAAATGATATTATTTATAAAATGAGGGAGGATTTGGTATATAGACCCATAAATCATTGAATAAGTTATTTTTTTGCAGTATTTGGTCTTTGGTTTGAGTAAAAAAGTCATAACCTCACTCATGACAGTTTCGTTTTTGTTTACTTTTTTATCCAATGAATATTCATGACTGAGTTCGTGGTTTGGAGAAAAGATAACAAGTTCGTTTATTTCTAATAATTTTCAGTTTATAATTTTCTCCCTTATAGAGAAGGTTATTGTCTATATTGTAGATTTCAAAATGTTAGGTGATTGGGATCAATTTACCTATTTTGTTTTAATCGATTGTAACTTTTAATGAGTTTCACCCGGTTAAATTATATCAATTATGAATAATTTTCGACTCAAAAGATGATATTGTGCGTTACACTTAGCTATGCTTTAGATTGAGTTTGGTTTGAAAAACACCATACTAAAAGAATCATTTTTTTAAAAATCTAAAATTGCTTGAATAAAATTATAACCCTTGGGCTATTCCGGTGAGTGGTACTTTTTTTGGAATATGGGCTGCACTTTGCAGGCTGTAAGCCCATTTCTAAAAAAGATTTATTGCCCAACTCCTATTTTAATTTATTTAATTTGATTTTTGTCCTTTTTCTTCAGGCAGGTAGTAAGTGAGTAGTACGTGTATTCACCAGCGCAATCGGGTTAGAAATGTCTTGTAATTGTAAGTGAGGATTAGGGGTGGCAAATGGGTGGGTATGGGTGAGTATGGGTAATGATTAAATGGGTATGGGTGGGTATGGATATCATACCCATTTATTACCTATATAATTTTTTAAATGGGTACTCATACCAATTTATACTTATTTAATCATACCCACCCATTTATACCCATTTACACCCATTTAAATCATACTCATTCAATAAATATAATTTTTTATTAAGTAAGATTAAAAATACTATGTTTGACCAAAAAAATGTAGATTTTGAGAAAGTTTGACTATGTGATTCGATTTTGACTGTGTATGATGATTTTATCGTTTAGGCTCAGGTTTGACCATTTAGGCTCGGATTTTATCGTTTAGACTCAGGTTTGACCATTTAGGCTCGAGTTTGACCGTTTAGGCTCGGATTTTGTCGTTTAGGCTCGGGTTTGACCATTTAGGTTCGGATTTGACCATTTAGGTTCGGATTTGACTATTTAGGCTCGGGTTTTATCGTTTAGACTCGTGTTTGATCATTTAGGCTCGTGTTTGACCATTTAGGCTCTTGTTTGACCATTTAGGCTCGGGTTTTATCGTTTAGGCATGAGTTTGACTATTTAGGGTTGGGTTTGACCATTTAGACTCGGGTTTAACCGTTTAGTAATAGTAAAATATTATTTTATGTGAAATTATATGTTCGTTTTTTTTACCCAAAATTATATGTTCGGTGTTCATCTTTTAATGCATTTGCACAATCGACCTAACAGTTAGTAGTATTTCACTTTTGCAACTCTTTAAATATAAATTTAAAAATATTCTTATTAATATATTTATATATAACATCATTTTACCTTTCATATATTTATATTCTTATCAATATATTTAGGGGTAATAACTTAAAACACCCCTGTACTAACCGCGAAAAACAAACTCCTCCCCCGAACTTCAAAAACGCTAATACACCTCCCCTGAACTACGTTGACCGTGCAATTAGCCCCTTCTGTCCATAATTAATTACATTTTTTTGTGATTTTTTGGAATTTTTTACAATGTTTCATGATTTTTAGGTTAATTACATTTTTTATAGAATTTTTACAATTTGTAAAAATGTGCATTGAAGGGCCTTTTTACCCGAAAACAATAGTCCAGGGGAGGTGTATTAGCGTTTTTGAAGTTCGGGGGAAGAGTTTGTTTTTCGCGGTTAGTACAGGGGTGTTTTAAGCTATTACCCCATATATTTATATATAAATTTAAAAATAAAGATAGAAGAAGACGTAGACACATAAGTACGGTAAAATTTTCCGTATATCTTCCGATATTAAAAACTTTGCCACCATTCATGAGATTTGGAGACAAGTTTTCATCTTTCTATGGTTTTGGTTATGATGAAGTCACTGATGATTATAAGGTTGTAATAGAGTAGCGCCGAATGGGATGAAAAGGAGGGATACTAATTATGGTTTTGTAGTCCATGGCGATTTAAATCTTAAACGCAAGGGAAGTCCTCTATTGTAGACCAGGACTGAGTGAGCCAGATGCTGTAAACGGACCTTTAGTAAGTGTTATTTACTGGTTATGTTGTTGTTGCTTTCATTTTCTTTGCAATGACTATGTTGTCACTGAATAAATATGTAGTAATGGTAATCCTCCTCGTTAATAGTTCATCGCTTTATATTTGAAGGTATTTCCATGTCTCTATGTGGGTGTTTATGTTTCTCGATCATTTATGTACCTGCTATAGGTGAAGCACAGGCTGTTCATTTTCGGTCATTCAAGGTATTTCCATGTCTCTATGTGGGTGTTTATGTTTCTCGATCATTTATGTACCTGCTATAGGTGAAGCACAGGCTGTTCATTTTCGTTCATTCACTCTAATATGTGTTTTGGTTTATCTGACTTGGATTGACAAAATGCATGATATAATGCCACTTTTTAAGGACACCGGTGTCAACACCTGCATTGTTATTTATTTGGTAATCGTATACAACAAGTGTGGATCATGCGGGTGACCATAGGTTTTTATTCAGGTAGACTCTTCCGTCTATGATCTAAATGACCAAATTCTGACTGTTATTAGTCTACATCTCTAAGAATCTTTTCTATACGAATCTGAATCATGAGGATTGAGTCAAGAATTGTCAGTCTTAACCAAGATTGATGACTTCCATTCGGATCTTAAACTCTTCTTGAATGTTGAAATTTGCACTTTATATTCTTCAAACCACCCAAAAGTTGAGATTTTATATTTTTCTACAAAAAATGAAAAAAAAAGCCTATCAAAATGATTACACATAAGTAGCACAAGACAAAAGAATGACTTGAGGACCTACAATATGCTATTTCTCACATACTTTGTTGTTGTTAAAGAGTCAAAGATGAGCGTTCTCCAAATCTTAAAAATGGTCTTCTCCTATGTTGCTTTTATTGCAGCTTGTTTGGTATAAAATTCTAGTAAGAATAGACCATATTTTTAATTGCCATAACTTTATTAAATATGACTTGATTTGTAACCAGATACCCGCACCAGCTTTATTAGAATTTTTTTAAAGCAACTCCATGTAAATTGTTGTACACTTGTAGTGTATGTTACTCTCTTTATACACAGGAACCAATTTTAATAATTAGACATAATTACTAAGCATTTTTTATGTAAAATTATTCTCACAAATTTTCTCTATAGTAAAAAAATTATATTTTCACATAAAAATATAAAGTAGGTAAGTAAATAATAACAAATCAATAAATCATTGAATAAGTTACTTTTTTGCAGTATTTGGTCCTGGCTTGAGTAAGAAAGTCATGACCTCACTCATGACAAGTTCGTTTTTGTTTAATTTTTTATCCAATGAGTATTCATGACTGAGTTCCTAGTTTGGAGAAAAGATAACATGTTCCCTTTATTTCTAATAATTTTCAGTTTATAATTTTCTCCCTTATAGAGAAGATTACTGTTTTTATTGTAGATTTCAAAATGTTAGGTGATCGGGATCTATTTCTATGAGATAAACGCAAAACCAACAAGAAACATCTCATAAAAATTGCATCTAGACAACTATTTATTGCGGTAATAGATGTATGTGTGGAGTTCTTCAGGGATGTAAAATTCCTTTATCATTTCTAGTGTTTCATGTATACACGTAAATTTCTAGTCCTAATGCATTTGTGTATGTTACGATTCTTTTGATTCTTTATTTATTGTGATCATATGATATAATGTTTGATGTCGTCAGATGTAATTTAGGTTTTTTCTGAACACAATAATATCTTTTCTGCAATGAAAATTCTTCCAATTTCTTAAGTGCGCTCTTAAAATATATAAAGCTATATTGTGTTAAAATTGGACAAAACATCTGGCGTAGTTTGTGTTCGAATAATTAGAGATTTATAAACTCTTAATGTAATATTCATGATTTACCTTTTTAGTTAATATTAATAAAGTTACACATGAATTAAAAACTATTAAAAAATGAAATTATAAATTATTCAGTATTTTTTATGAAATTGTTCTAGTTTCTCTCTTAAAACTTATAAGAATTATACGACCTCAAGGGGGTCATTTAACTTGACCAAAAAGATCATTCTCACTTTTTTCTCCTCTCTCTAGGCTCACTCTACAAAGAAATGAAAAGAGAAATTTACTGAATTTGTGGTGGTGGTGTGGGTAAGTCAATCCCTGGGTGAGAAAGGTAAGCTTGTGGAGTTGTTTTATTTGCTTCATCTTCGCTGTGGTTTCTTTGACAGGTGAAATTGGTACAGATATTGGAGGCGTTTTAAAACTTCATACCTCTTGTTTAGTGGTGATTTTTGAATCGTTCAATTGCTGTTACGGTTAGTTAAGTTTGTTTAGGTTAGTTTGAATTTTGTTGAGCCTACTAGTTGGTTCGGGCCTTAGTGGTTCGGGCCAATAGATCGAGTTATTGAGTTTGCTAGTTGTTTCGGGCCCTAAGCCCGCCAATAGACTTTTTCAACTGTGTATGTATTTATTTACCTATTTTTTATTTTATCAATTGTAATATTTTCTGAGCTTCACTCAGGTGAATTATATCAATTATTAATGATTTTCGACTCAAAATATGAGCTTGTGCGTTACACTTAGTCATGTCTTAGAATCATTTATTTTAATATCTAAAAATATTCGAATAAAATTAATTCTAAATTTTACGGAATAAAATGCATTAGTCAAATTTAAAATTACGTTCATTTTTTTTATATTTAATTTGATTTTTGTCCTTTTTCTTCAGGCAGAGGAGGTAGTAGTACGTATATTCACCAGCGGAATTGTAAATCAGGATGAACAGAACTGCATAAAACAAACAGAAGAAAAAAAATCATCTTTTGCGTCATATTCGTTCAATCTCACTCACTAAAAGTCCCTCTCTTCCTCTTAGGTTCAAGAAATTGATCCTCAATCTCTGTTGCTTCTCTAGATCTGGTCTGCAGCAGCTGAACAAGGATACAGAGCATCTACAACAGTTTCATGGCGCCATTGAAGACCTTTCCTCATGACCTAGTTGTGGAAATCCTCCCCAAATTACCCATCAAATCACTGCTGCGTTTCAGGTGCGTTTCCAAACCATGGGACATTACAATTACTGACCCGGTTTTCTCAAAATTGCGTCAAACCCGCCCTTGCTTGTTCATTTCCAAGGACCGTTTTGCATGCTTGAGCAATGAAGCATTACTTGCTGATGATCCTTTCCATTTTACATGCTTGAGCAATGAAGCATTACTTGCTGATAGTTGTGATGGTATTGATGGTGCTGTAACCTATGTGTCTGTTCCATGGGGAACAAATTCAGACTATTTTGATGTAATGGGTTGTTGCAATGGCTTGGTTTGTGTTTATAGGAATTTTAATTCTGAATTGACTCTGTGGAACCCATCAACCAGGAAATTCAAAATTTTGCCTCCACTCATGTCATTTGGAGACATGTTGCCATTTTACTGTGGTTTTGGTTATGATGAAGTCACTGATGATTATAAGGTTGTCAAAGGGTATATCGATGATGATTGTATGCATCTAGGAATCAATGTTTATGTGTTCTCATTGAAATCCGATGCTTGGAGAAGCATTCCAAATTCCAACATCGGCTCCAGTATCCCCTTAGATTGCTCTGGGGTGCTTTTGGGTGGAGCTCTTCACTGGGTGTCGATTTTCAGAAAACTTATTATTGCTTTCGACTTGGCAAAGGAGAAATTTGAAGTGTTGCCTCCTCCTGAATTACCCCATCCTATAACCGACATAGGTGTCTTAGGAGAATGCCTTTGTTTATGTTCTAAATTTGTGGATGACAGAGGGGTTGACGTTTGGATAATGAAGGAGTACGGAGTCAAGTCATCTTGGACCAAAATGTTTCGGGTTCCTCATGAAACCTTGAGTAGGTATGAATGCAAATATGTACTCGCTCCTCTCCTGTTTTCAAAAGAGGATGAAATTGTGGCCATGGTTAGCGGAACTGGAGTTGCTGTTGTCAGGTGTAACACAAGAGACATGACGTTTAAAGACCTAATGCTTTGGCCTAACTATCCTCTTGCTTATGCTTTTCTATATACGGAGAGTCTTGTTTCACCTTTAGTGAACCATCAAGCTTAGAACTGCACAAACCAGAGAGTAGCGCAGAGTGGGATGAAAAGGAGGGATACTAATGATGGTTTTGTAGTCCATGGCGATTTAAATCTTAAACGCAATGGAAGTCCTCTATTGTAGGCCAGGACTGAGTGAGCCAGATGCTGTAAACTGACCTTTAGTAAGTGTTATTTACTGGTTATGTTGTTGCTTTCATTTTCTTTGCAATGACTATGTTGTCACTGAATAAATATGTAGTAATGGTAATCCTCCTCGTTAATAGTTCATCGCTTTTTATTTGAAGGTATTTCGATGTCTCTACGTGGGTGTTTATGTTTTTCGATCATTTATGTACCTGCTATAGGTGAAGCACAGGCTGTTCATTTTCAGTCATTCACTCTAATATGTGTTTTGGTTTATCTGACTTGGATTGAGAAAATGCATGTTATAATGCCACTTTTTAAGGACACCGGTGTCAACATCTGCATTTTTATTTATTTGGTAATCGTATACAGCAAGTGTGGATCATGCGGGTGACCATAGGTTTTTATTCAGGTAGACTCTTCCGTCTATGATCTAAATGACCAAATTCTGACTGTTATTAGTCTACATCTCTAAGGATCTTTTCTATACGAATCTGAATCATGAGGACTGAGTTAAGAATTGTCAGTCTTAACCAAGATTGGTGACTTCCATTCAGCCCTTAAACTCTTCTTGAATGTTGAAATTTGCACTTTATACGCTTCAAACCACCCAAAAGTTGAAAATTTTGACATTTAATATTTTTCTACAAGAAATGAAAAAAAATGCCTATCAAAATGATTACACATATGTAGCACAAGACAAAAGAATGACGTGAAGACCTACAATATGCTATTTCTCACATACTTTGTTGTTGTTAAAGAGTCAAAGATAAGTGTTCTCCAAATCTTAATTTTCAATAAATCTAAATTGATTAGTAAGGGAGAGCAAAGAGGTAAAATTAGCTAACCTACCCGCTTTTATTGCAGCTTGTTTAGTACTCCCTCCGGCTTCCAAAGAATGATGTTTAGAAGCCGGGTACAGGGATTAGAAACATATGCACATCCATAGCACACAATGGCCTACCTATACCAACCAGCCAAATTCTTCAACACTATATAACAATCATAACACTCCTACGGATTGATCAGTAGAAGTCTGGTAGCAGCAAGCACAATATTTCAATGAAACTCTCTTCTCGCTCTAGATCATCCAATTTGAACATACCTTTCATTGGCAACTTGTTGAGGTTAAAGTCTCTGCCTCCCATGGTAGCCATTGTCGTTAATTCCTCTTCACCACATGAGTCAGTGAGGTCTGAAGCATTAGTGCCAGAAGCAACAACATTTGCATCTTCGTTCAAGGTCACCGTCTGATATGTTCACGCCCACCTTCGCAATTGAAGAGCATGACACGGTGCCATGAGGACCTGTCCTGAGACATAGCAAGGCCTTAATGATGACTACGCGCCTTATCGGAGGCCAAGAATTGTGCGCGGAACGCTCAAGTTGGAAAAACTGAGCATTTCGAAAATAGCTACAGTACCTAATTGTTGCAGTACCGCGTTGCTACAGTATCATAATTTTGGTCATTTGAAGAGCGTGAATTTCCGAAGCTAGAGGTATGCCGCTAGCCACTTAGCGGCATACCGCCAGATACAGTAACATCGTTGATACAATGACATCGTTGCTACAATACCTTGTAGCTATAGTGACTCCGTTGCTATAGTAACCTCGTTGCTACAGTAACTTTTATGATTTTTAGTATAAATAGCTTGTTCCTGTACATTTCTCTAGAGCTTTGATTGATGAATATTTGTTAAGTTGAGTTTAACTCCTTCTTATTCATCCGGGGCTTATTTGGCTCTTGTCTTAGTTGTGAATTATCGTGGCTTGATCCAAGTAAAAAGAATAAGAATCCTTAACTTGTGTAATCCGTTGTTACTTCATTTCGTGTGAGCAATTGAATCCGAATATTGAGTATTTTCGTGTTCTTGAATTTTCTGCCCGTGTTTAAGACGTTCATCAAGCGAGACTCAAGTTCAATCATTCGTTTGTTCAATCACTCATCTCCTCTCCAACCGCCTTCTCAATCCAGGTATTTATCTTTATAATTTTGCCGCGTCTCCATCTCCGTTTCATCCATATTTGTGGTTATTTTTTGTGTTGATTGTGTGTCAAACTCTAGAGCTATATCCCTCCAATTGTTTCATACCATTCGACCTTCACATCGGAGGTCAGATCGTATCACCGTCTTCCTTCGAGCCATGCATGGAAGCCTTTCCTCTATACTTGGAGTGGTCTTCCCATCATCTTGTGTATCCACCATCATATTCATGTCTTCGGAGTGGTCTTCCCATCATCTTGTGTATCTAGCACCATCATATTCATGTCTTCACTGGAGACCCGCACCGTCGCATCCTCCGTTGCTTCCCCACTCCCAATTGAATCATTGACGACCATGTTCATGGAATCGTCAAATGCTCCAACGCTATCGAATTGAGAATCATCCTAGTAATCAACACTCTCCATCTTCTAAATTGCAGACGCTGCAATCCTAGTTCTGCTCTGAGGTGAAGAAATTTGTTTTGTAAGGAGGGTGAAGGAAATGGATAAAGAAGAAAATGCCCAATATTTGAAATCAAGCACAAATAGGTCAAGGAATGACAGACAAAGAGAGATAAAGAGGCTTGCTTTGGAGATGGACGATGGACAGGGGCAAACTCGTCACAAACGGCAGACAACAACCTCGGGAAGATAAGGACGTCAATGGTTGAGGACCAACGAAAATAGGCTTAAACATCAAACTTTAAAAGCAGGAGGGAGTATCAATTATGAATGATTTTCGTCTCAAAAGATGAGCTTGTGTGTTACACTTAGCTATGCCTTAGATTGAGTTTGGTTTGAAGAACACCACATCAAGGGAATTATTTTTCTTAAGATCTGAATATGCTCGAATAAAATTAATTCTAAATGTAACAAGCTATTTTTTTTCTTGTCTGAGCATAGATCCACAACAATTTCTTAGGCTATTCGGGTGAGGGGTACTTTTTTTAAAGAGGCCTATTCAAGTCCCATGATTTATAATTTTTATTTAGGTAAAAAAAATGCATTAGTAAAATTTTAAAATTACGTTCATTTATACCCATGATAATCTTACTTTTACCATTAATTCATTAAAAAAATATTAAAAACAACCCAAAAATCATGTCCTTGAAAAATGTATTTTTTAATTTATACAATTTTGAAATGAAGTCCCTCTGTTTCTTTCTTTTATTTATTTAATATAACTTTTTACCACAAGAACTTTATTTTAAAAATAAAATAAAAATAAAATCAGGAAATTGGAATATGGGTGGGCTGCACTTTGCAGGGTATAAGCCCATTTCTAAGAGATTTATTGCCCAACTCCTATTTTAATTTATTTAATTTGATTTTTGTCCTTTTTCTTCGGGCAGGTAGTAAGCAAGTAGTACGTGTATTCGGGTTAGAAATGTCTTGTGAATGAGGATGAACAGAACTGCATAAAACAAACAGAAAAGAAAAAACCTCTTTCGCGTGACTGCGTCATATTCGTTTAATCTCACTCACTAAATGTCCCTCTCTTCCTATTGGGTTCAAGAAATTGATCCTCAATCCTGATCTGTTGCTTCTCTAGATCTGGTCTGCAGCAGCTGAACAAGTATACAGAGCATCAACAACAGTTTCATGGCGCCATTGAAGTCCTTTCATTCGGACCTAGTTGTGGAAATCCTCGCCAAATTACCCGTCAAATCACTGCTGCGTTTCAGGTGCGTTTCCAAATCATGGGACATTATAATTACTGACCCGGTTTTCTCAAAATTGCATCAAACCCGCCCTTGCTTGTTCATTTCCAAGGTGGAAAATGGTCCTTTCCGTTTTTCATGCTTGAGCAATGAAGCATTACTTGCTGATAGTTGTGATGGTATTGATGGTGCTGTAACCTATATGTCTGTTCCATGGGGAACAAATGCAGATAGGTCCCACTCTTTCATGTAGTGGGTTGTTGCAATGGCTTGGTTTGTGTTTCTAGAAACTCTACTGGTGATTTGACTCTGTGGAACCCATCAACCAGAAAATTCAAAACTTTGCCTACACTCATGACATTTGGAGACAAGTTTTCATTTTTCTATGGTTTTGGTTATGATGAAGTCACTGATGATTATAAGGTTGTAAAAGGGTTTGTCGATGATGTTTTAATGGATGTAGGAGACAAAGTTTTTGTGTTCTCATTGAAATCCGATGCTTGGAGAAGGATTCCAAATTCCAACATCGGCTCCAGTGTCCCCGCAGATTGGTCTGGGGTGCTTTTGGGTGGAGCTCTTCACTGGGAGGATACTTTCCAAATACATATTATTGCTTTCGACTTGGGAAAGGAGAAATTTGAAGTGTTGCCTCATGCTGAAATAGGTCATTCTTTACCAAAGATAGGTGTCTTAGGAGAACACCTTTGTGTATGTTCTAATATTGTGGGTAGAGGGGTTGACGTTTGGATAATGAAGGAGTATGGAGTCAAGTCATCTTGGACCAAAATGTTTCGGGTTCCTCTGAAAAACTTGAGAAGGTATAAATACAATTACGAAATCTATTACGTTCCCCTCCTGTTTTCAAAAGAAGATGAAATTGTGGCCATGGTTTGCGGAACTGGAGTTGCCGTTGTCAGCTGTAACACAAGAGACTTGAGGTTTAAAGACCTAATGCTTTGGCCTAACAATCGTCCTGCTTATGCTTTTCTATACACGGAGAGTCTTGTTTCACCTTTAGTAAACCATCAAGCTTAGTAGCGCAGAATGGGATGAAAAGGACGGATACTAGTGATGGTTTTGTAGTCCATGGCGATTTAAATCTTAAATGCAAGGGAAGTCCTCTATTGTAGGCCAGGACTGAGTGAGCTAGATGCTGTAAACTGACCTTTAGTAAGTGTTATTTACTGGTTATGTTGTTGTTGCTTTCATTTTCTGTGCAATGACTATGTTGTCACTGAATAAATATGTAGTAATGGTAATCCTCCTCGTTAATAGTTCATCGCTTTATATTTGAAGGAATTTCCATGTCTCTATGTGGGTGTTTATGTTTCTCGATCATTTATGTACCTGCTATAGGTGAAGCACAGGCTGTTCATTTTCGGTCATTCACTCTAATATCAGAATATGTGTTTTGGTTTATCTGACTTGGATTGACAAAATGCATGATATAATGCCACTTTTTAAGGACACCGGTGTCAACACCTGCATTGTTATTTATTTGGTAATCCGTATACAGCAAGTGTGGATCATGCGGCGGGTGACCATAGGTTTTTATTCAGGTAGACTCTTCCGTCTATGATCTAAATGACCAAATTCTAATTGTTACTCCCTCCGTCCCGAATTAAATGACTTTCTCACATCCCAATATTCAGTAGAGAACGCATATCGAGGAGACCAGATGAGGTACTATTTGACCCCAAAAAATTCCGTACTTTTTTTTGAACGTACGTTAATCCTTAACGTACTTTCGGAAAAAAATTCGGAGCAAAATTATCTCAAATAGTGACTGTTTCACTGTTCCGGCCGTCTTAAGATACGTTTCGAAACAGTAAAAGCAAATGCTAAAACGTCATACTTTGTGGGACGGAGGGAGTATTAATCTACATCTTTAAGGATCTTTTCTATATGAATCTGAATCGTGAGGACTGAGTCAAGAATTGTCAGTCTTAACCAAGATTGGTGACTTCCATTCATCCTTAAAATCTTCCTGAATGCTGAAATTTGCACTTTATATGCTTCAAACCACCCAAAAGTTCAGATTTTATGAAAAAAAAAGTGCGTATCAAAATGATTACGCATAAGTAGCACAAGACAAAAGAATGACGTGAAGACCTACATTATGCTATTTCTCACATACTTTGTTGTTGTTAAAGAGTCAAAGATAAGTGTTCTCCAAATCTTAATTTTCAATAAATCTAAATTGATTAGTAAGGGAGAGCAAAGGTAGATCAAAGAGGTAAAAGTTTACAGTTTTAAGATCCAACCAGAATCGAGTAAAATTTTGAAAAATTACAAACCCAAAAAACCTGAGACTGTAATATCGACCTCTTCGTTTGGCACATCTGATTCACTATCCCTCCCTAACAACTTTAGCCAGAGTGGCGTGATTTTTGTAGGTACTATAAATTACAACCTTTGACTAAAGTGAACAAAATTATAATCTGCAACAAGGCAAAACGTGAAGACCTGCACAAACCCTCAATTGTGATAAGGTCTCCACCGGATGTAGATAATGGTGAAATAGTTTCTCGTAAGCCAATTATTGTTATACAGCCAAGAACAAGTGATGACCGAGACTTTGTTGAATCTCCTAAGCCCTCTATCGTGATACTCCCACCGTCAGTAAACGAAAAAGTAAAGGCTCGCAAGAAAGTAGTCATCAAACGACGCAAGGAGATTGTTGATCTGGACCAGCTAAGTCAGGATGGAAGCCCTGATTTTGATTACCGGAAGACTAACAGAATTGTTGAATTATCGGGCTTTGAAAAGTATGGGAGACAGAAAACTCCGCATTTACCTGGAGAGACTGCTGAGAAGAAAGCTAAGGAGGAAAGAAGATGGTGGGAAGAGGAAGAAAAGAGGCGGCATACAGAGAGGCTGAGGGAAGAGAGAGCTCAGAGAATGTATGAGGAAGAAATGAAGGCGATCCAAGAATGCTAAAGATTAGCAGAACATAGAAGATATGAAGTTGCTACGAGAAGAGAGAGGGATGAAGAAGAACGACAGAAATCTAAGAAGAAAAAGAGGAAGAAACCAGAACTTAGTGATGATTACTTGGAGTACTTCAAGCGGAGGAGAAACGACAGAAGGATGCCAGAAAGAGAGCGGGGAGCCAAGAGGCGAAATGTTGATGAAGTGGGGAGGTTTGGTGCAGAGTATATGGTACCTTCTATAGTTACTTTAAGTGATATTTCCCCTCATTCTTTGGACATTTTAGAAAAGTCCAAATCAAGTGTTCGGTCAGTGTGCTTTGAACGTACCTTAATTATCTCTGGATTTTTCCTCTAACACAGACATAACCTTTCAAAAGTGCTGTGTTGCACTTGTATTTCTTCTGATTGTTGTTTGATTACTTATATACAAATCTCAACTGACATCACCCAATTCTCAACTTTTACCAGGTTGGCTTGGCGAATGTCTTGGAAACCATTGTCGATGCTCTTAGGGATAGGGTGGATGTATCCTATCTTTTCGTGAAGCCAGTGTCCAAGAAGGAGGCTCCTGACTACTATGACATTATTAGGCGCCCTATGGATCTCTCGATAATCAAGAACAAGGTGAGTAAGATGGAATACAAGAGGAGGGACGAGTTCAGGCACGATGTATGGCAGATCTCTTACAATGCCCACGCATACAACGATGGACGTTATGGCAGATCCTTGTTTTGTTTTATGTCTAATATTATCATCATCACAGTGTATTATGAGATGTGAGTGACATTGTGGTTAATCACTACTTATTTTGATGAACACTTTCTGATATGAGAACTGGTATCCTGGTCACTGAATGTGGAACAATAATTAAATCAAAAAAAATTCTGTAATGCACAGCATAAAATCGATGCAACGACTTTGGGGCTAGTTTTTTATTACTGTGTGCTCCAAATAACCATGAACCCTTTCCTTAGTAAAAAAAGTATGGCATTATCCTGCAGCACAAAAGTTCTCATTTCTTTTACAAAAGCTAGAGTACAGTTATCAGTGGACAGGTAAAACCACATTCTTGGTGTCCGTTTAAAGTTTCTGAACCCACTTGTTTTTACTCCATTTCCCCCAATTCTCTTCTTTATGTTATGAGCCAGTGCTGATAGTTATGATTTGTTTATTTGACAGATGATGATGAGGAATATGAGGAAGCTGATGGTGGTAATCGGTTTTTGGTTTTTATGTTTGGGAACGTTGATAACTCTGGCGATCTTGACGTTGATTACTTAGATGAGTTGATCATAGTTCTTTTTTGTTTAATGTACAGTCTTTTTTTTTCATTTTTATTTTGCACAAGTCTAAACAAGTTAATCTTATGCGCTTAACTGCATCTGATGGGAACATCCTTATCTAAGCTAACATTTAGCGAATGCAGTAATGTTCAATAGAAAAAAGCTAGAGTGTGCGAATAAAGAAGGACTAAGAACTGTAGGAGTGAAGTTACTATCACTGTTTTTTAATTTTTTAGTATAGTAACTAGTTCTAGTTTGATACTCTCAATTCAGCCGTTTAAATACTTGATTTCAGGATGCGAAGGAGCATCTTGCTACACTGGCTGACAAGTTGGGATTGTCCTTGACGGATATAGATGTAAGGAAATATTTATCTTTCACTTGATTTGGTTGTTCTTCTTCTTTCAGGGATAGGTGATCTCTTGGGTTATATGTGATGTGTTCACGAATGTTTATATTTGTCATGTTACGTAGGAACTTTCTTTTCTTGCACGGTACTGAGCATGCTAGTTCCTTCCAGTTGGCAGTGAAATCTGCACAACTGTCAGCTGATGCTGCAGATCAAGGTGATGTTATCTACCCATAAAACTTTCTCATGCCTTTCCCGGCGTTTTGTTTAAATACGTTCAAGAGATTTTCTCTCAGTAGTAATAGTTAAAGAAGCAGAGCATTCAAATGAAATTTCTTGGTCACTCTACATTACCATGTTATACCACTGTGTGTGCCTGTGTCTTAGTTTAAAGAAAACTGTTTTGCTATAAAAAAAGACACAATCTCCTTCCAAAGAAAATATTTCATATTAAAGGCATTGAGGTGAATATAGGCACCAAGTGAAAAACTAATTTTAGATTTCATTTTGAAGAATGATTTTGTTACTCTGCATTATGGCAGCATTAAATTAACTCGTCTGCAGCTGGCTTCCTTGCAATATGACGCTTGTTTTAGTTAAATTTTCTGATTTTGTGTTTGGTGTGGCTTGTGCTACTAGACTATGATGAGAAAGCTGAAGATGCAGTTGATTATGAAGATATTGATGAGCAGTATGAGGGACAAGAAATTCAATCTGCTAGTGAAGAGGACTACTTGCCGCCAAAGAAGGAATATTTTTTTTCTGAAGTTTCTCTGGCAACGCTGGGTCCTAAAACTTCTGTGTTTGATGATGAAAATTATGATGAGGAAGAGGAGAATGATGATGAAAAGGAACATGTGATCGTGGATGAAGAACTGGAAGTTCAAACTGTTTCATTATCAGGTTCATTTTTGTGCTTATACTTATTCATTGCTTCATAACCCCAGTGAAAAAAAAATTAAAGTATCCATTAGTTATGCCAGACGAAATTGGTTTTCTAGTGTATAATGAATATCGTTGTAGTTTGGACATCTTGGGCAGTCTGATTGAGTCAGCTCTATTTCTGGTCGTTATACTCTTGTTGGATTTCCATTTAGAGGTGACACATCTTTACCTGAACCTAGTTTATTTCATCTGTCTACTGCTAGCATATGTTTTTTTTCTTTTTTTCTGTGGAATCCCAGAGGAACTTCATATGCCATACTAAGAGTACAAGGTGAAAACCGAAACGTAAGGCATTATGAGTGCTATTTGTTTGTTTGTCCTTGTGCATAAAGGAATTCTGGAAAGCTTAATTTGTCATGTTAACCTTGTTATTGTTTTCCTGTCTCTAAATTTAAACTTTGTAAGTAGTAGAATTCAAGTAACTGGAAATCTTTGTGTTTTTTTGCATAAGCAAAAGACTTATAGAACTTACTAACAATAATTTGTACTCCGTGATTGCCGGTGTAGGAATTTTAGTGGGTTCTCACTATTGGACCTCTTTTCTCCCTGTTTCCTTATTACATATTCCACTTGTGTTAACATCTTTTCACAGGTCAGCAAGATGCTGAAGCTTGTACAGGAGGGGATAAATCTCAAGATTGTTTACAACTTGACTCTCCGGATACTTTAAATTTGGAGACTGAGTTGGAAGAGTTTCTGGAGGTCAGTTTCCATTCCTTGCTTTCACAAATCCCCAGCCTTTCAATCTGACAGACTATATTCAAGACTGGCGAGACTGGGAGGCTGGAGATTTGTTATTTAGGGATGATAGGAACAGGAAAGACTGGGAAAGTCTTTTTTTTTTGGCTCTAGGCTGACTGCTCAACAGTAGAATCTCTATCTGGTATTTCTTGATTTTTCCCTGTAACGACACCTGGATTCCCCTGGTTTACCTTTAAGTACTGTTTAGTGTTTTCCATCCTCAATGCTGAAGAGAGTCAAGTGTTGTCTTTGAAATTTTCGGTCTTTCTTGTTTCACCCAAGATTTTGCACATCTTACATGCATTACTCTACAGTTATCTGCATTTCTGATTGCTTCAGATTTGTTGTGTTTTGACTCTTGTTATTTAAATAGGAAAATGATACTGGAATGCAGGCTGTGGATGGTAAAGGTTCCTTTCCCTTACCTACTTTGTGCACAGAAGATGGGGCTGTGATTTTGAGGTTCTCTGAAATATTTGCTATCCATGAGCCCATGAAGAAAGGGGGTGGGGGGAGAGAGTAGATACTCAATTTTGAAGGTTTGCTTGCATTTCATTTGTACCTTTTACTTACATCTGTCGCATGATCTTCAACTTCTTAGCAATGCCGCTAAGGATATGATATGTTGGGGTCTCTTTTATTTCAGTATTCCTCTTACCCGTGAGAAAAAGCAAAGCAAACCAAAACAACACAAAAGGATCTTTGCTTATGATTTGCTTTTGCTTGATCTTCTATCCCACCAAAAGACTTTAGTACCACGTACTCTGCAGCTGGTCCTTCTTCCTGTCTTTGAATTTTAATTTATTATTTATTTATTTTTACATTTCCAGAGAAGTATGTCTATGGATGTCTCCGAAATAGTTGAAGAGGATGAAGAGACATTCTTAAAGGGTTCTCATCAAGTATTTGCTTCAAGCCCACGTACAAATAAACATGAAGTCCGTAATGATGACCCACAATTAGCAGAATTTGGTACTGTACCAGGAGCTTTTCAAATGTCTGTTATGCATGAGGAACAACGAAAGGACAGTTATCTTGGTCCAGAGTCAATGAAGAATGATTTAGCATTAGATCTATCATTTGGATGGCAGTCTTCATTGTGTCAAAACTTTTATCCCTTTGATCAGGGAGATTGGGAGGAGAGAATTCTCTGGGATAATACTCCTGTTGTAAGTGATAGTTCCCAAGAGAGTTGTGATACGTTTGAATTTGACACGGGGGCTTCATTTATTAGAGAAACAGGACAGGTAGGATCAGAAAATCTAAAGTTAGAGCTCCCATTGGAGATAGAGGAGAAGGATCATAACTCTTCCCTGCCTACATCTTCTGTTCTCTTGGAGTCCTTTGGCCTTAGAGATTCTCCAGGGCCTGAAAATCTTCCATACCCAAAAAGCAAACCATCCGAAACTTTTGAGATTAGAATCTCAGTTGGAAATGGATAAGGATGATGATATTGGTTACAGAAGGGAGAATGTGGCTGCGGAGAGCCACCAAAATGAGGCCATAAGGCCTTTCAGCCTATTCACATTTCAAAACAGAGACTTGATGGCAGGGTCTTGGTTAGATTATATAATATGGGAACCACAAAAAGCTCATGTAAAGCCCAAGCTGATTTTTAACCTTCAAGATGAGCAGATGCTTTTCGAAGTTTTTGATAGGAAGGATAGCAAACATCTTCGCCTTCATGATGGAGCTATGGTTATAACTCGATCCACAGAGCCAACTATTTCTCCACAGCTACTCGGTCATCCATATCAGTCTGGAGAAGAAGAATGCTTGTTTAATGCAAAACATTACAGGTAAAAATCGTGATTAATGATTACCTTAATACAGTATGTGTGAAAATTCTGAGATGATATTCTTTGTAAAACGAGGGAGGATTTGGTATAAGTTTTTTTTTTTTGCAGTATTTGGTCCCGGCTTGAGTAAGAAAGTCATGACCTCACTAATCACCAGTGTTATCAGAACTAGACCGATCGGTTCAACTGTAAAATTTTAAGTTTTCGGTTCGATTCAGTTATCTGACCGGATATGCATGCAAGTCGGGTTTGACTGGTAGAACCGATTGCTTTTTACACAACTAGCGACCCGGATTGAACCGGTTGGTTCAATGCTTCTTCTCCAAAACGACATCGCTTTGGTATTTTTTAAATTTTTTAAATTTTTGATGGGCCGACCCATTATAGACATTGACCCAGCCGGTTCAATCAGGTTCAATTATTTAAGATTGAACGGTTAAATATGTGAACAGTTCAAAACGGTCAAATTGGTCAATTCAGCCGAACCAAAAAAAATTCATTTCCGATTCGTTGTCCGATTCAGTTCTAATAACATTGCTCATGACAACTTTATTTTTGTTTACTTTTTTATCCAATGAGTATTCATGATTGAGTTCGTGGTTTGGAGGAAATATAACAAGTTCGTTTATTTCTAATAATTTTCTCCCTTATAGAGAAGGTTAGTGTGTCTATTGTCGATTTCAAAATGTAAGGTGATCCGGATCTATTTACATATTTTTGATTTTATCGATTGTAACTTTTAATGAGTTTCACCCGATTGAATTATATCAATTATGAATGATTTTCGATTAAAAAACATACCTTAGATTGAGTTTGGTTTGAAGAACACCAAATTAAGGGAATCATTTTTCTTAAGATTTGAAAATGTTCGAATAAAATTATTTCTAAATTTCACGGAATAACAAGCTATTTTTTTTCTTGTCTGACCATAGGTTCCGTTGGGCTATTCGGGTGAGTGGTACTTTTTTTAAAGAGGCCTATTCAAGTCCCTTGATTTATAATTTTTATTTAGGTAAAAAAAATGCATTAGTAAAATTACGCTCATTTATACCATTAATTCATTAAAAAAATATTAAAAACAACCCAAAAATCATATCCTTGAAAAGTGTATTTATTTTAATTTATAAATTTTTGGAATGAAGTCCCTCTGTTTCTTTCTTTTATTTATTTAATATAACTTTTTAGCGCATTTCCCTACAAGAGTTTTTTTTTTTAAAAAAAATTAAATAAAATCAGGAAATATGGGCTGCACTTTGCAGGCTGTAAGCCCATTTCTAAGAAAAAACCATCTTTTGCGTCATATTCGTTTGATCTCACTCACTACAAGTCCCTCTCTTCCTCTTGGGTTCAAGAAATTGATCCTCAATCCTGATCTGTTGCTTGCTTCTCTAGATCTGGTCTGCAGCAGCTGAACAAGGATACAGAGCATCAACAACAGTTTCATGGCGCCATTGAAGTCCTTTCCTTCTGACCTAGTTGTGGAAATCCTCGCCAAATTACCCGTCAAATCACTGCTGCGTTTTAGGTGCGTTTCCAAACCATGGGACATTACAATCACTGACCCGGTTTTCTCAAAATTGCATCAAACCCGCCCTTGCTTGTTCATTTCCAAGGTGGAAAATGGTCCTTTCCGTTTGACATGCTTGAGCAATGAAGCATTACTTGCTGATAGTTGTGATGGTATTGATGGTGCTGTAACCTATATGTCTTTTCCATGGGGAACAAATGCAGATAGGTTCTCCTCTTTTAATGTAGTGGGTTGTTGCAATGGCTTGGTTTGTGTTTCTAGAAACTCTACTGGTGATTTGACTCTGTGGAACCCATCAACCAGGAAATTCAAAACTTTGCCTCCACTCATGAGATTTGGAGACGAGTTTTCATATTTCTATGGTTTTGGTTATGATGAAGTCACTGATGATTATAAGGTTGTAAAAGGGTTTGCCGATGATGTTTTAATGGATGTAGGAGACAAAGTTTTTGTGCTCTCATTGAAATCCGATGCTTGGAGAAGGATTCCAAATTCCAACATCGGCTCCAGTTTCCCCGGTTTCCCCGTAGATTGGTCTGGGGTACTTTTGGGTGGAGCTCTTCACTGGAGGCCGATTTTCGGAAAACATATTATTGCTTTCAACTTGGCAAAGGAGAAATTTGAAGGGTTGCCTCCTCCTGAAACAGGTCATTCTTTATCAAAGATAGGTGTCTTAGGAGAACACCTTTGTGTATGTTCTTATATTGAGGGTAGAGGGGTTGACGTTTGGATAATGAAGGAGTATGGAGTCAAGTCATCTTGGACCAAAATGTTTCGGGTTCCTCTGGGAACCTTGACAAGGTATGCATACAATTACAAAGTCTATTACGTTCCCCTCCTGTTTTCAAAAGAAGATGAAATTGTGGCCATGGTTAGCGGAACTGGTGTTGCCATTGTCAGGTGTAACACAAGAGGCTTGAGGTTTAAAGACCTAATGCTTTGGCCTAACAATTGTCTTGCTTATGCTTTTCTATACACGGAGAGTCTTGTGTCACCTTTAGTAAACCATCAAGCTTAGTAGCGCAGAATGGGATGAAAAGGAGGGACACTAGTGATGGTTTTGTAGTCCATGGCGATTTAAATCTTAAACGCAAGGGAAGTCCTCTATTGTAGGCCAGGACTGAGTGAGCCAGATGCTGTAAACTGACCTTTAGTAAGCGTTTTTTTTTTTTTGAAGGGACCTTTAGTAAGTGTTATTTACTGGTTATGTTGTTGTTGCTTTCATTTTCTTTGCAATGACTATGTTGTCACTGAATAAATATGTAGTAATGATAATCCTCCTCGTTAATAGTTCATCGCTTTATATTTGAAGGTATTTCCATGTCTCTATGTGAGTGTTTATGTTTCTCGATCATTTATGTACCTGCTATAGGTGAAGCACAGGCTGTTCATTTTCGGTCATTCACTCTAATATCAGAATATGTGTTTTGGTTTATCTGACTTGGATTGACAAAATGCATGATATAATGCCACTTTTCAAGGACACCGGCGTCAACACCTGCATTGTTATTTATTTGGTAATCGTATACAGCAAGTGTGGATCATGCGGGTAATCGTATACAGCAAGTTAAGATTTTATATTTTTCTACAAAAAATGAAAAAAAAAAATGCGTATCAAAATGACTACACATAAGTAGCACAAGACAAAAGAATGACGTTGAGACCTACAATATGCTATTTCTCACATACTTTGTTGTTGTTAAAGAGTCAAAGATAAGTGTTCTCCAAATCTTATTTTTCAGTAAATCTAAATTGATTAGGAAGGGAGAGCAAAGGTAGAGCAAAGGTAGATCAAATAGGTAAAAGTTTACAGTTTTAAGATCCAATTCAGACTAAAATTTTGAAAAATTACAAACCCAAAAAAAAGGAATATCGACCTCTTCGTTTTGCACATCTGATTCACTATCCCTCCCTAACAACTTTAGCCAGCGTGGCGTGATTTTTGTAGGTACTATAAATTACACCAATATCTCCCTCTCCCGTCCTCTCCTCTCTTCTCTGCTGACAACCGTCTCTTCCTCCGTTCAACCCATTCCCCCTACACAAACACTACAGAAGCTTGTTTTTTTCCTTCACAAACATTGACAGAAACAAAACCCTAAATTCCTCCTCACTTTTCCAGGGCCTGAAAATCTTCCATACCCAAGAAGCAAATGCCATCCGCAACTTTTGAGATTAGAATCTCAGTTGGAAATGGATAAGGATGATGATATTGGTTACAGAAGGGAGAATTTGGCTGTGGAGAGTCACCAAAATGAGGCCATAAGGCCTTTCACCCTATTCACATTTCAAAACAGAGACTTGATGGCAGGGTCTTGGTTAGATGATATAAATATAATATGGGAACCACAAAAAGCTGACGTGCCCAAGCTGATTTTTAACCTTCAAGATGAGCAGATGCTTTTTGAAGTTTTTGATAGGAAGGATAGCAAACATCTTCGCCTTCATGATGGAGCAATGGCTATAACTCGATCCACAGAGCCAACTATTTCTCCACAGCTACTCGGTCATCCATATCAGTCTGGAGAAGAAGAATGCTTGTTTAATGCAAAAAATTACAGTTAAAAATCGTGATTAATGATTGAAAACTCGGAAATAATATTCTTTGTAAAATGAGGGAGGATTTGGTATATAGATCAATAAATCATTGAATAAGTTTTTTTTTTTTTGTAGTATTTGGTCCTGGCTTGAGTAAGAAAGTTATGACCTCACTCATGACCAGTGTTATTAGAATTGATAAATAACAAGGATGAAAAAAGGCTGGGTTATGGAATTGATAAATAACAAGGATGAATTGATAAATAATTTTTAAAAAAAGAGTTAGGGTTTGGGACAGTGGAACGAAAAAACCCAGTTAAAAAAAGAGAGGAAGGAAACCGGTTGCAGCGAGTGGCACTGACGGATCTGTTAGTCAAATTGGACGGAGACCACACTTTGCACGGTCAACGTAGTGCAGGGGTGTAATGGACGTTTTGAAGGTCAGGGGAAGTTTTTGATTTTCGCGCATAGTACAGGGGTGCTTTAAACTATTTCCCCTTTAAAATATCCAACCATGATAACAAAAAAAAATATTTTTTTTGCATGATTAAATAGTAATTTTCCTAATTATTTTAAAAAATTAAAAAATTAAAAAAAATTAAAAAATCGGAAACTGAACTGAACCGCCAGAATCGGAATTTTCCGATTCAATCCGGTTCTAGCCCTAAAATCAGACCGAACCAGCCTGGTTACACCCCTAGACGTGGTGTGAAAATAAACACTTATAATATGAAAATAGTGCCTCCCATTCAAAAAACTAGAGATTGGTTTTTTTTTTTAAATAAAATTATCAAAACTCCATTTTTATGAATAAAATTCATATAAATATAAAAAAGATCCCTTTTTCCCTTTACGATATTTTTTTACCGTCAATTTAGATTTCTTTTTTTACGCATATATAGTCTTTTTCTTAGCTTATGAATAATAAAAAATCACCAAAATCCGATCACTATCTTTCTGAATTTACTATTAGAATATTAACATTATGTAAAGGTAAAGAAAAGGAAAAAAAGAAAGAAATGCACTTATTAGGCCCATGAAAATCTTTAGTTTCTAAGTCTCTACACTTAGGCCCAATTAATTTAATCATGATTGTCGCCCATGATTGCTTTTAATTTTTTACAATTATTTTTCCTGAAACAATAACTTTCTAGAATAGTAAAATTTACAGGGGTGATTTTTAATTTTATTTATTCCATATTTTTTTATTTTAATTTATAATTTTCATTCAAATTATCACACTATCATTAAATTAGGTTGATGCATCCATCGTTTGTACAAAATATATGATTCGAAAAGATAAAATAACAATTATTATAAACAGTAAAAATTTATAAGAAAAAGTCATTTATTAAATGACGGAGGGAATAATAAATAAAGAGTAACGGAATGTTTAAATAGCCAAGAAATTTTAACTAAACCTATAAGAAATTTTAAATTTTGAAAGGAACTGGGCAAATATTGGGTCAGGAGGGTCAGATCCAAAGAACTCTGCAAGCATGTCATCCACATTGAATGTAGACGTTGTTGGACCATCTCCAGTTGAGAAGGAGGTTGCACCACCAGCAGCATCCGGTGGCACCTGGCCTTTAAGCCCTTCTTCTCCATACTGATGATCATAAATGGCTCTCTTTTCAGAATCACTTAGAACCTACAATAAATAGACACATACATCATCATCAGTTCTAATCCTAACACCAAATTATTCCACATAACTAACTATACAGATATATCTGGAAAAAACCCAAGAAAATCAATAAAGCACCAGATGATTAAAGGAAATATTGACTGCTATGCCAAAAAAATGCAATTCAATAAACAAAAATCAGAAAGGTCTAAGCTTTAGGCATCCAATGAGCAGATCACAACGCAGCAAAACTTAAAACAGGGATATAATGCGATTCCGGTCGCCAGAAATCAGAAAGGACTAAACTTTAGGCAACCCAAATGTGCAGAGCAGAAAGCAGTAAAACTTAAAAATAGGTACAAAGAGACAGAGATGAGCAGAAGCAAAATAGATATATGAAGTAGAGGAATGGGAATGGCATTAATTACCTCGTAGGCTTCGGAGATTTGTTTGAATTTGGCCTCAGCATCTTTCTTGTTATCTGGGTTCTTGTCAGGGTGCCACTTCAATGCAAGCTTCCTGTATGCTGTCTTCAAATCATCATCTTTAGCATTCTTGTCGACACCCAATATCTTGTAATAATCTACACCCATTACTGATTCTTCTATTCAATTACTTAAATTCCTCTCCTTTCTCTTTGTTATCTTTCGCTGGTGGTGAAGAAACTGCAATTATATAAGAGATGGAAAGACGACGAATCTGAAATGTCACGAGTGCTGCTGATTGCGGTTTGTGCATCGACTCTTGGGATTGACAAAAAGTAGTAGCCAAGCTTTAATGTTCCTCCAATAAATCAACTTTGTAGCGTGATGCCGCTTCGGAATTTGCTTTTTAATTTTTTACAATTATTTTTCCTGATCACTCAGTAATAAATAAAGAGTAATGGAATGTTTAAATAGCCAAGAAATTTTAACTAAACTTAGAAAGTTGAAAATTTAGAAATGAAAGGACTCAGTCACTAAGTAATAATTTTATTTTCAGATTAACTTGCAGTAATTTTTCAAAATAAATTCAAAATAAAAAAATAGACGGGTGGGATTGAAAAAAAATATTAAAGTTGAGATGATATGAAATAAATATTAAAAGTATAAGTATATTTTTAACTTCAGAGTAAA
Source organism: Viola odorata (assembly GCA_963691705.1). NCBI lineage: Eukaryota > Viridiplantae > Streptophyta > Magnoliopsida > Malpighiales > Violaceae > Viola > Viola odorata. Next base: position 73,450,476 of record OY829538.1, on the reverse strand, counting down.
AACTAAAAAGAATTTGGAAGAAAGAAAAAGACTTCGGTTCAGTTGTGCCCATGTGAACAAAAAACTGTAACCCAACCCAGCCAAAATCAGTGGAATGAAATGAAATTATCAAAGCCCGTTAAAAAAAAAGAAATTTGGACTCTCAGTAGAATTCACCGGATTCAACCATCGCCACGTGTCACATTCTTGTTATATCCCACCTTACATGATCCTTGTGAAAACATTACATTCAATTTATTAAAAAGAAAAATTATCTATTTTGTTAGAAGTATCATATTGAACCCTTTATTCACGTTTGTAACATAGGGGTCTTACTGATAATGCATATCTGATTTTCTTGATAGAGCCATGTTTTTGCTATTAATTCGGTTGGGAATTTGTCTGTTTAGTTTACATCAAGTATGATTATGTGTTTCTTATAATCTTTGGTTCAATGAAAAAGAGAACTGCAGAGAAAAATCAAGTACGACGATTGATCAGGAAGCAAGTTAATGGTTTCAATCGTCCCTTTGTCCAAACCTGGCAGTTTTGTGGTAAGCTTGCGGTGGGGAGAGTGGTGAAACCTGGACGGGCAGGAAATAAAGTAAAATCAGGAAATTGGAATATGTGCTGCACTTTGCAGGGTGTAAGCCCATTTCTAAGAAAGATTTATTGCCCAACTCTTATTTTAATTTATTTAATTTGATTTCTGTCCTTTTTCTTCAGGCAGGTAGTAAGCAAGTAGTACGTGTATTCGGGTTAGAAATGTCTTGTGAATGAGGATGAACAGAACTGCATAGAACAAACAGAAAAAAAAAACCTCTTTTGCGTGACTGCGTCATATTCGTTTAACTCACTCACTAAATGTCCCTCTCTTCCTCTTGGGTTCAAGAAATTGATCTGTTGCTTCTCTAGATCTGGTCTGCAGCAGCTGAACAAGGATACAGAGCATCAACAACAGTTTCATGGCGCCATTGAAGTCCTTTCATTCTGACCTAGTTGTGGAAATCCTCGCCAAATTACCCGTCAAATCAATGCTGCGTTTCAGGTGCGTTTCCAAATCATGGGACATTACAATTACCGACCTGGTTTTCTCAAAATTGCATCAAACCCGCCCTTGCTTGTTCATTTCCATGGAGGAAAATGGTCCTTTCCGTTTGACATGCTTGAGCAATGAAGCATTACTTGCTGATAGCTGTGATGGTATTGATGGTGCTGTAACCTATATGTCTTTTCCATGGGGAACAAATGCAGATAGGTCCTGCTCTTTTCAATTAGTGGGTTGTTCCAATGGCTTGGTTTGTGTTTCTAGAAACTCTACTGGTGATTTGACTCTGTGGAACCCATCAACCAGGAAATTCAAAACTTTGCCTCCACTCATGAGATTTGGAGACAAGTTTTCATCTTTCTATGGTTTTGGTTATGATGAAGTCACTGATGATTATAAGGTTGTAAAAGGGTTTGTCGATGCAGTTTTAATGGATGTAGGAGACAAAGTTTTTGTGTTCTCATTGAAATCCGATGCTTGGAGAAGGATTCCAAATTCCAACATCGGCTCCAGTTTCCCCGCACTCTGGGGTGCTTTTGGGTGGAGCTCTTCACTGGGAGCCGATTTTCGGAAAACATATTATTGCTTTCGACTTGGGAAAGGAGAAATTTGAAGTGTTGCCTCATGCTGAAATGGGTCATTCTTTACCAATGATAGGTGTCTTAGGAGAACACCTTTGTGTATGTTCTTATATTGTGGGTAGAGGGGTTGACGTTTGGGTAATGAAGGAGTATGGAGTCAAGTCATCTTGGACCAAAATGTTTCGGGTTCCTCGGGGAACCTTCACAAGGTATAAATACAATTTCGAAATCTTTTACTTTCCCCTCCTGTTTTCAAAGGAAGATGAAATTGTGGCCATGGTTTGCGGAAGTGGATTTGCCGTTGTCAGCTGTAACACAAGAGACTTGAGGTTTAAAGACCTAATGCTTTGGCCTAACAATCGTCCTGCTTATGCTTTTCTATACACGGAGAGTCTTGTTTCACCTTTAGTAAACCATCAAGCTTAGTAGCGCAGAATGGGATGAAAAGGAGGGACACTAGTGATGGTTTTGTAGTCCATGGCGATTTAAATCTTAAACGCAAGGGAAGTCCTCTATTGTAGGCCAGGACTGAGTGAGCCAGATGCTGTAAACTGACCTTTAGTAAGCGTTTTTTTTTTTTTGAAGGGACCTTTAGTAAGTGTTATTTACTGGTTATGTTGTTGTTGCTTTCATTTTCTTTGCAATGACTATGTTGTCACTGAATAAATATGTAGTAATGATAATCCTCCTCGTTAATAGTTCATCGCTTTATATTTGAAGGTATTTCCATGTCTCTATGTGAGTGTTTATGTTTCTCGATCATTTATGTACCTGCTATAGGTGAAGCACAGGCTGTTCATTTTCGGTCATTCACTCTAATATCAGAATATGTGTTTTGGTTTATCTGACTTGGATTGACAAAATGCATGATATAATGCCACTTTTTAAGGACACCGGTGTCAGCACCTGCATTGTTATTTATTTGGTAATCCGTATGCAGCAAGTGTGGATCATGCGGGTGACCATAGGTTTTTATTCAGGTAGACTCTTCCGTCTATGATCTAAATGACCAAATTCTAACTGTTATTAATCTACATCTTTAAGGATCTTTTCTATATGAATCTGAATCGTAAGGACTGAGTCAAGAATTGTCAGTCTTAACCAAGATTGGTGACTTCCATTCATCCTTATACTCTTCCTGAATGTTGAAATTTGCACTTTATATGCTTCAAACCACCCAAAAGTTCAGATTTTATATTTTTCTACAAAAAATGAAGAAAAAAAAATGCGTATCAAAATGATTACGCATAAGTAGCACAAGACAAGAGAATGACGTGAAGACCTACAATATGCTATTTCTCACATACTTTGTTGTTGTTAAAGAGTCAAAGATAAGTGTTCTCCAAATCTTAATTTTCAATAAATCTAAATTGATTAGTAAGGGAGAGCAAAGGTAGATCAAAGAGGTAAAAGTTTACAGTTTTAAGATCCAACCGGAATCAGACTAAAATTTTGAAAAATTACAAACCCAAAAAACCTGAGACTGTAATATCGACCTCTTCGTTTGGCACATCTGATTCACTATCCCTCCCTAACAACTTTAGCCAGCGTGGCGTGATTTTTGTAGGTACTATAAATTACATCCTTTGACTAAAGTGAACAAAATTATAATCTGCAACAAGGCAAAACGTGAAGACCTGCATAAACCCTCAATTGTGATAAGGTCTCCAGCGGATGTAGATAATGGTGAAATAGTTTCTCGTAAGCCGGTTATTGTTATACAGCCAAGAACAAGTGATGACCGAGACTTTGTTGAATCTCCTAAGCCCTCTATCGTGATACTCCCACCGTCAGTAAACGAAAAAGAAAAGGTTCGCAAGAAAGTAGTCATCAAACGACGCAAGGAGATTGTTGATCTGGACCAGCTAAGTCAGGATGGAAGCCCTGATTTTGATTACCGGAAGACTAAAAGAATTGTTGAATTATCGGGCTTTGAAAAGTATGGGAGACAGAAAACTCCGCATTTACCTGGAGAGACTGCTGAGAAGAAAGCTGAGGAAAGAAGATGGTGGGAAGAGGAAGAAAAGAGGCGGCATACAGAGAGGCTGAGGGAAGAGAGAGCTCAGAGAATGTATGAGGAAGAAATGAAGGCGATCCAAGAATGCGAAAGATTAGCAGAACATAAGAGTTGTACTTGCGGTGAAATCAGATGTGCCTTGTATGGCAGTTTTGGCCACTGATTTGTAAATTTGACTGGCTCTGAGTAAATTATTAATGCCAGTCTGAAAGTGAAAGTCATCCGTTTTGTGATTTATCTCAAGTGATCTCTCTCTTAATATAATTTTCTCCGTTTTTGAAATTTGAACACGAGACCTTGATTTATTCTGTTAATTTTGATACTTCCCCAATTCGCAGGGCTGTGTTTCTTAACTTTCGGAAGTCAGGATTGGAATGATGATGAATTCATAATTTATCACATGGTTAAAGAAAAGTAAAAGAGAAAAAAGAATGTTCAAATCTAAAACAAACATTTGAGGTTTCAGTAAAGAATTAAAAAAAATAGTAAATTCTTTTTGTATATAAAAAATTCAATGCCTACACAATGATTGCAAACATTATTCAAACTCGCTTGAGCAAATTTTTATATTTACTCAAGAAACAAATGGGATCTTTGATCACTTTTCTATGGAGCAGTAATTCTTGTTTTCTGTTCTGTATTTTCTTCCATTACTCTTTTAACATTTTGGAAGATCACTTGGAGGTGGTATAAGTGACTGATTAGGGTTTTTTCCATTGTCCACCACGAATGCCATCTTTAGCCCCCATGTCGTGTGGACTTCAAGATGGCAATGCATAAACCAAACTCCTGTACTCAATAGAAAGAAAAGATTTGTAAGCACTAAGATATTCATGTTCGAATGAGATTAGCCTCATCCTCATGTCAGAAGTAGCAGAGAGTATACTCTAGTTAGATCGGAAAAAGAGAGTCATTCTACCTGGATTATCTGCACGGAATCGAATGGCTACCCATCCACCAGATGGTACTCCGACGGTGTTCCTTTCAACAGGATCGACAAGATTGAAGTTCTTTTGATCCTTCTTTGGATTGTAATTCCCCAATCCTTTGCCGACGACGAAGAAATTGAAGCCGTGTAGATGGACAGGATGGTTTTCGGGGGATATAATTCCAGTATCTTGCATAACAAGCTGTACAGTGGAGTTGTACTTCAACCTGTAAGCCTTAGTTCCTGTCACAGTCTGCAAATTCGCAGGCGGTGTTCCGGTGTAATTGAAAACATTAGGTGGGTTAGCAGGAAAATCAGTAGTGAACACGCCACTTTTCTTGAAGTAATGTGCTTGAAGCATAGCAGTTGTTGGCATAACAAATGTGACATTGTTAATGCTAGCAACAACCCTGCTTCCATTCCCTGCTTTGCAGCTCGGACACGGGTTAACCCCCAATCCTACCGTAAAGAAAAGGTTGTGGTCAATCGTTAACGGGACTTTAGCGGGGAATTTCTTCGAGTTGAGGCTACGAAGAGAGTCGGTAAATTTGTTGGCGATAGATGTGGCATTTTTCGGAGGTGGGGCGGTGAGAGTTGTGGGAGCGTTAGAAAGGGTGCCTGAGTAGTGCAAAGTTGCTGTTGCGGTCGTGTTATCAACTGCGACCGGGGCATCATTGAATGGGGAAGCTGCAACCAAATACTTGCCAGAATTTTTATCTGTCGTTACAAGAACATTAGTAGTCTGCCCTGGAGCTATCACGATTGTATCGGTTTTGAATGGTTTCACATAAGTCGCATCAACTTCAACAACTGTAAGTTTGTGGCCTGCGATTTTGAAGAATAGCTCCTCATTGAGTGCAGCATTGATCACTCGCAACAAATAGGTCTTGCTACTTTGGACCGGCAATGTGAAGCCACCTACACACAATTAGTTGGATATAACTGACAAGACTAATGTTGTTTGTGCTGAATCAGAAGTAACGTAACTCCTATGGAAATATGTATGTACAAACCTAGTGATGCACAATTTGAAACCGGACCGGGGTGTCCGTTGATTGTGTGAGCATCTGACACATTTGGTGCTAGACCAGACTTTAGAGCTTCATTTATAACAGCTTCAGTATCAGATTTCCACCATTCAGCTGCATACAAATTTACATAAATAAAATGTAAGTATTGTCCATTTTTTTCACAGCTATTTGATGTACCGATTCATCATCTTTCCTTTTAATTTTATTACAAGGTGGAGACGCGAGCTGGATGAAAAAAAAAGTAATTCATCGTCTCATCTAGCTTACCTAATACGACCACAACTTCTTTGTGTGGAGTAGGAAATGGGTATGGGACACCACGTTTGGGCAATATGACTATGGCACCATGGACTGTGGCCCTGAGCCATAAGATGTGTGCATGCCAAAGAAGTGTTCCTCTTTGACCTGTGATTGTGAAATTGTAGACATAGTTTTGGCCTGGTTGAATTGGGCATTGAGTAATATATGCAGGTCCATCAGCCCAACCAGTCCTTAGTTGCCTAATTCCATGCCTGCCAAAACAAAAAAAAATCATAATAATAAATTAGTCTAAACATAGATTTTATGGTTTTTTTTTGTTGAGATTTTAGGGTCTTTACTTGGGTTGAAATCAAGAAGTAAAACTTTAGAGGAATCTACCATCAAAAGATGTTTATGTTAAACCGAACCTCAATTCGTCAACATTAAACACAATCTTTTATCGATTGATGATGATTTTTTGATTGAGACTCAAACTTAAAATAAAAAATTGTTGTAAAAAAACTACCCTCAAAAGATATTTATATTAGTGGAAACCTTAAATCGTCAGTATTAAATACAACTCATGATTTTTTTGATTGAGACCCAAATTTAAAGTTAGTTTGAGGGTCTTTTTTTTAGATTGGATCATGAAGGATTTTTTTTTAATTTTTTTTCAGAGAACTCCTTTCAATAGAAGCTTATGTTAAACGGAATTTTAATTCGTCAACATTAAAAACAATTTTTTATGGACCGTAATCTACCAACTTAAGTTAACTAGAGAATAGTAATGTGGAATGTATATTATTCTTACCAATGGATGGAAACATTGTATTTGACATGATTGACAACTCTTACAAGAACAGTGTCATCTTCCCTGGCATAGAGAGTTGGTCCTGGGAACTTGCCATTCACAGTAACAATGGGCTTGGTTGAGCACAATCTGGTGGTATTGCTCATCACCACCTGTCGTTAGGTGCCAAGAGATTAATTACTTAAATAAAGGAGGGAAGTTGTTTTGATGAGTAAAAAGACCATTAATTAAAGTATAAATTAACTTACATTAAAGTTGTAACGGCGAACTTTGCACTCGACCAAAACAGGAGAAATGCACACAAAAAGAAGCACAAATCGAAGCCAAGACTCCATTTTTCCTCTCTTTTTTCTTAGTCAAATTACTGGTTTTTGAGCTCTGTTGTACATTTACGACTTGCCAACTCTCACTTATAAAGGTTTTTTTTAGAGAATTGCTGCCATGTCGTTTTAGCTGGTACGTAATTAGGTGGATAAGTGGGATTCTTGCAAAACAAGATTTTTTAAGAACAAAATCATTTCTTAAATATTACAACAAGTCCTTTTCCTTAACAGATTTGGAAATAAAATATGTTTATATATTTATGTTCTCTTAGTTATTAATTAGTTTTTTCTTTCTTCCTTTTTGCTTAACTTAAGGAGAACATTTGTTGGTTTGGTTGAACATTGTCCTCAAAGAGCTCAACTTTGGTATACAGCATCTTCTAGTTAGTAATAGTGTTAATCTTGAATGCTTCCCTAATTTGGTCTGCTCTTAACTTAATCTAATAAGATAAAGATGTGAGTTAACCATAACTGTGCATTCACGGTATCACTTTCAGCAAAAGACATTTGAGTCACCAAAGTATACATAAATATTTAAAAGTATCACACTAATGTTTCTATTTTATCAATGGATCATTAAATTTTGTTCAAAAGGACAATTTCAAAACATTAATCATGAGTTTCGCTAATTTTTATTAAAATTGCCATGTACGTCGCATGATGTTAAATCCATTAAATTTCAGCGCGGAATAAAATAAAATCGACTGTTATTATCAAATATTATTGATTAAAAAAGATAAAAAAAATAGAATTAGTTTAAAATTGGATGAATTTAATGTCAATATTTGCCTCCTTATCTAAACAATTGCATCGTTAGATAATTCATCCACCAATAATTTTACCAGCCGACCATCATTTATCAATAAACTTTTTGCAGGCTCCATTAATGGCGTTATTGTTTTGGTTTTGGCTCAATTTCTTCCGTTATCTAAAAAAAACTACCAAATGGTCGCAAAACATTGACGGTATATATATATCTGAGAATGTAGGTATACTTTGTTCTTAGACCAATAATATGTTGTAGGAAGCTACGAGAAAGAATGAAATGTGAAACAAGAAAATAGATTCTTGTAGTGAAAAATGATTTATAGATGATAAAATCGATACGACCTATTCGAATTGGAGTCTGAGTGAATAACAGCCCATCTTAAACATTCTAATAGAATAACTGTTATAGTTAATTTTTATCCTTCTGAGTCCAAAACTTTGAAGCTCCTCCAATAATCATCAACCATCAGCTTCAACAACGACAGAAGTCAAAGTCATATCATACGCTTTGTAAAAGTTTCCAAAGATCTCAGCTGCTCAAACATCTATTGTAACACCAAAAACAAAGGCAACACAAACCCAGGCCGCTCTGAAACAATGGTCCGATTCGTCCCGATTCAGTGTTTATCCTGTGGTTTCTCTTTTTTCGCTGGAAGTAAACTGCAATGTGGTTTTTACTGGAACAAAATACTGATTCGTCGTAATCTCATTTTGACAGCATACTCATTCTCTTTACGAAATTCATCTGTTTCAACAATAACATGCTGATCAACCCACAAACGACAGAAATAAACCATAGATTTTGAATTAGTCATCTAAAGGTTGTAACAATAGGCTGACACGAAAAGTTTGCATCAAAACCTATAGAAATTCACATCCCAATTCACAACCATCCAAACAAACAGTCAGTTGTGGTCGTTCCTCGCAAATTTTGGTTATGACAGCATCTCCCATACCTGCCAGGGGAGTTCTCCCAATACCAACCCAACGCAGTCTAGGGAAGAAAGGCCTTTGTAGCAATGTCAATGCATGAAGAGATAGCGCAATGCAGTTGCAAAGATCAAGGTGGGAGAGCGGTTTCATCCCATCTTCAACCCTCCTCTTGAAAGCCAGCTCCTGTACTGAAACATCAGTCACATGAAAACAATACCTAATACTCAACTGAGTGATCTCCCTACCAGCAGCGGCAATGATACGAATACCACGATCTGATATTCCCGGGATGTAACCTAATTCTAACACTGACAATGTTTGCCAAATTTTCCCACCACCAAGCAGCAGCAAAGAAATACCCCTGTCAGTTACCCTCTTACAGCCTTTAAGACACAAATGTGTGATGGGCGGGCTACACTGACCAATAAGAGATAAACCAGCATCAGTAATGTCAGCTCCAGTCAGATTCAATGTTGTTAACCTCTGCAGAAAAGAAATGGAGCAGAGGCAAGAATCTGTAATGCTCTTGCAAAAACTCAGATCAAGCACTTGCAACCCTGAAGCAGAACACAAGCTCTTTACAGCTTCACTAGTTATGAGGTCACATGATACTAACCTGACCTCAGCAAGGCTACGCGCAGCACCACTGATATTATGAAAGGCCAAATCTGACAGAAGTGGTCCGTTGTGAACCCCAAAAGTCTCCAACTGCTGACAAGAGTTGAGCAATGATGCATAGCCAGCATCAGTAACTTTGCAGAAACCACAAAACCTCACTGACCGCAAGCCTTTGCAAGCTTCGGATAGAAGAAACATGCCCATGTCATTTACTCTTCCAAACACTTGCTGCAGGCAGTGTCTACCGCGTATAAGAGAAAGGCTAGTCAGACGACGACAGGAACATAATGACTGCAACCCACTATTGCTAAGGTCTGTGACATGTGAGGGTAAATTGACCGGCTTATCCTCGAGATGTAACTCTACTAGAAGCGGCAGGGACTTGGTGATGGTAAACAGTAAGGGGTCAGTTATCATATCTAAGACAAGTGACAAGCAATGCAGAGAGAATCCAATTCCAAGATAGGTAATAAGAGGGATGGCATGTTTTACAAGCATTGGCTTCAACTTAAGAACCTTAATCGTTTTGGGGAGGAAAAACTCAATGGAACAAAGAGCACTTGCATCAACATTGATTCCTTCAAATTTTATGTCCAGGTACTGCCATTAGCAAAAAGGAACAGACTTTAGCTACAAACCACCCATTTCTAACACAAATTTAAAATCAAAGGACACAAAAAAATCAGAACTTTTTGAGGAATCAACACAACACATGTGAATAGAATTACCTCTAGCAAGTTGCAGTTGGTCAGCATGTAAGCAAGATTGGTTTGGAACGAAAGAGACGAGCCGGGCTGAGTTAATTCCAGCACGAGCTCGGTGAGGAAGCTGCAGCGCACTCCGATGGCAGAGAGGAATGGTCCGGGGAGATTATAGCAGCCCAAGAGATGGAGGCGTTGGATTCTTGGAGCATGGACCAAGAAACATACAATGGAGGTATATTGGAGGCGCTGGCAATTGAGGGTCAGGTGGTGGAGCGCCAGCATGTCGGTGGCGGCAGCGACGGCGACGCGTGTGATGCATCGCAGAGTCTGTGCATCACCAGGGGAAGGAAGGTGAAGAGAGGAAAGCGACGGAAGGACTTGGGTGTAGACGACGGAGCGGAGGTATCTGTTTACACAAGCTGCCGTGCACAACGATTCCAAATCCAACCTCCTTAGTATCTCTTCACTCAATAAAATGATCGGCAGTTTCTCCATTTTTGAGTTTTTTTGTTCTCTCTCTGCCTCTTCTGTTTTCGAAACAAGTAAGGAAGTGACCCCTTGCATCTACCAAATAAATACCACACCATTTCTACCAAACACCTTTAAGACAAAATCCAATTTTCTTCCCTCAATTATATTTTAATTAGGTTATAAAATCAACTTATATGGTTAAATATGATTTGTTTACATAAATTAGCCTCCAACGATAAGGTTCAATCTGGTTATGTCAATCCAACTTCAATTGCGGTTATAGGTAAACTTAAGGTTATTGTGTGAATGTAAATTTCAAATATGTGTTATCAGTTATAAATAATTCGTAGAAAAGTAATTAGTTAATACATTGAATTTTATTTTATTTTTTCAATTGAATTTAATTTTTTATTGTTAGATTTATACATTTTTTAATTTATGGTACTATTATTAATAAATAATTATTTTATTGTACTTTGAGTTTCAAATGGGTTGAGTAAATTTATAAATAAAGTTAAATTTTATTTTTATGACTATAATTACTGAATTTTTATTTTTTATAATTAGATAAAATTAATTATTTGATCAATTAAATGAATTGATTTAATTTATTCTCATCTCTTTCTCTTTTACCTATACACATAACTAATTTATATTTAAGAAATTCAATTACTTCAAGTAGAAAAAATAATTATCTAACCATTTAAATGTTAATAATAATTTGTAACTCTATTCGGTTCTTACAAATTAGGTAGAGAGAGGTTTGAGTTTGAGTCCGCTTGTTAACATTCCTATCTATGTCAAATAACATAACCATTTGTCGGAAAAAAACTTGTGATCTAGGATGATGACACGTGCCCCAAATAGTGCTAGAATACCACTATTCTTGACACTTTTGGACACGTACATCATGATGTACCCAAGTTTTACTCATCATTTGTCTAAGTCTTTATTTCCAAAAAAATGTACAGATTATTCTTCTAACATGAATTTACCATTATTTTATACTTTTGACCGTAAAAAATTTCAAACTCTTTGAACAACATTGTCTATTTATATAATTATTTATGCTTTTTATATTTTTATAGCATGACTTTAACGGTAATATATATATATATATATATTTTTATTTATTTATTTATTTATTTATTTTGCTAGTTTAAATAAATTGATTCTCACAATATAGCGTGAATCATCTCCCGCCATTTATTCTCTCATCTTTGTTGTTTATTTTATTATCATTTTTTCTTCGATCTTCGTCATTTCTTACTTTTTTTTCTGTTTCTTCCATTTTCACTCTCTTTTATCTATTATCAACACACATAGTTATACTATATATTCAAATTATTTTATTACCTTAATTATGAAAAAGTAGATATCTAACTCTTTCAATATCTTTAATCATTCGTGTGATTCTTTATTTTTTAAAAAAATTAGAAATTATTCTTACATCATGACTTTAGCAATGTATTTTTTCTTCCATTTATTTATTTATTTGATTGTTATTTGCATTTGCGGTTTAGATTTTAATTTTTTTTTTTTACATTCTAACTTATCATAATATCATTTTAAAATTTATTTAGAAATATTTTTATAAATTATTCTTGCAACAAAATAATATATATAATTCTCCCATGTTCACTTTTTTTATAATTTTTTTATCATCTCTTTTCTTCTTCTTTTATCTATTTACTTATTCATTTTTTATTACTTGTTATTTATACATATAGATAATTAAAATTACTCGTGGTTTTTTTTAAAAATAAAATAAAATTACTTATTTAAAAAAATATTTAACTCTTTCAACATCACTATCCATTTGAGTACTAATCAAATAGAACATTAATTAATTAATGTGGGAACTATCTAATAAAAATAAAAATAAAAATAAAAATAAAAATAGGGAACTATCTAATTAAGTACTAACCACTCTAAGTGTAGGTTTGCATCACGTCAAGTCCTCTTTCATTAGCCTTGGTTATCAAGGATGGCAACATTTGCACTTAATCATAATTAGTCTTAAGTATAATTAATTACCAGAGTTGTTGTGATTCCCACAATTTTTTTTAAAGAATCTACAACACTTATCCTTCAATTAATGAAAGATTATGTAATTTTTAAATACTTTAATTAGTAAATTCTTAAGAAATATTTGTTCCAATAAATACGATATATTCTAACAAATTGAATTATAACTCTATGTGCACACACTTAGAATTAGAATTATATTATATCATATCACTAAAAGTAAAAACTAAGACAAATTTGTACTGTTCTCTTCATTACCTTCACGGTGATGCTTTGTTATAACAAAGACAATCAACTTTTAAAAGCATAACTATCTTGCCCCTAGTGGGATGAGTTAGCACTAAATGTGCCCAAATATGGGCCTTGGACCCTATGTATAACAATTACCTTATCTCTTGGGAATAAAACCTTATTTGTCTAAACAAAATGAATAACATTTGATAATTCTTGACGTATAGTTGTTCTTATGGTCAGTGTTGGTGCTGGATGTTCTCAGCTCCTCTCAGACATCACTGATAAGGTGTGACCAGTTACGGTTTGTCTAAATTTTAGCTTTGATTGGGTGTCTGAGGGAAATTGCTTTATCTGCAAGTGACTTGCTTAGCATACTTGTTGGTCTCTGTGGGATAATATTTTACCTGATGCATACTTTGAGAAACATATACTTATTTAACTGAAAGACATTCTATCTTATCTTTTAGTTAACAGTATGGACATGCAATTGTTTTATGGATTAGTTAGATTTATTCACACCTTGTCAGGCATCTTGAACTTAAGCTCCCTGTTCTGTGATGTTATTAGCTTTTTGCTCTGACAAATGATTTTGCCTTTGTGGTAGGTAACCTATGGCGTGAGCTGTGGGAAACTTCTAAACCAGTACCAGCTATTAAACAGGCTCCCCTCTATGATGAGGACATGCAAGTGTAAGTTCATATTAATAACATGGGTTTTCTTCTTTTCTTTAACCTCGATGTTCTGATTACTGTATATGCTTGAGTTATAACAGAATGTTGCTTTGATCATTCAGGGAAGCTATTCTGAACGATTTGGAGGAGATGCCTGATAGAGTGTATTTATGCATGATTTTCTCTCCATTATTTCATCAATTTAAGGCATGATTCTGTTAATTTACCCTTGTTTTCATTACTATTGCAGATCTAGGCCTAAAAAGGGAGTTTATGCAAAAACATGCGTTTTTGGAGCATTTTGGGCGTTTTCGAGCTTCAAGACCACAGTCGAGGTCCCGAGTCCAGAATCGCGTTCAAGGTCCCGAATGGATTCGGGACCCCGAAGGGCAAAGAATGGCATTTCCACGTGTCCTCTTCCCAGACCTTCCATGTGCCTCCTCTGACACTGTTCCGACAGTCTGCACTGATCACAAAATACCTACCCCTCTGACCATTGCAGGCCTTGAGCCCATTCCAGATCTGCCAAAGCTGGTCAAGACCAAGAAAATCAGCTTTCAGCTTTTTCAGCTTTTTCAGCCTTTTGCTTTAGGGAGCATAGATCCATATTAATAGGCTTTCTTTAAATGCATTTTGTTCCTTAGTTGGGCAGAAGATATTTGGTGATTGTATTTTCTAGTTTAAATAGAGGATGATAGGAAGAGTTTAGGATATCTTGGCTTATCCATGATCATGTAGTTTTAGTTTTCTTAGACTTCTCTCTAGTTTATCTCTCTAGTTCTTGTTAGCTCATCTTCAACCTTGCCGCCGGGCTTCAAACGGATTTTTAGTAACAAAGTCTTCTTCCCTCACTCTATTTATTTACTTGTTATGCTTTCTTTAATTATTATTTGTTCATCTTTAAGCATGAGTAGCTAAATCTTTAGTTCTTGGCAAGGCTGATTCAAGGGTTGCAAGGGCAGATTCGAGGCCTTAATGTGCTTAATACATTCTTGATGCTATATTCAACTATTCATCGTTTTAATTATATCTTTGCATGATTTAATTTGAGGTCTGATCAGCTGATAATTATCTTGTGTAAATGCTGTCATTTATGTGATGAATACGGAAGGAAAATTGCATGAACCAAGTAGGCATCTGTTTAGTCTTGACTGTGTCACAGTGGTCTCGAATAGGTAGGGTGGGTAGTTGATTAGGGCTAGGTCACGAGCCTGACAAACTGAGGGATTTTTAGCCCTAGATCTGTCTTTTCTTAGCTTCATGGGCAGTTTGAATATGGCCCTCCCGCATTCGTGCCTGGAGGGATGGCGAACTGTCAAGACTACCTCATGAGTGGAAACGGGGGGTAGTTTCTCTTAAGAGAAAAGTAGGGGATATCCGAGGAATCTGGTCCCCATGTCATTTCTATGACGTCTTGAATGAAATACCCTTGAGTCGATGACGATCTGGTCCCGAACGCAACCCAAGAACTCCTTCGCTGAGAACCTTTCCCCATCTGATTATTCTGCGCTTATTTCACCCTTGTTCTATTTCACCCCTGTGTTGTTATTTCTACATCTGTTACTGACTTGCTTTATTTTACCATTCGGGACCTCAAACGTGACATTCGGGACCCCGGATATTGCTTTCTTAGATAAACTTGTTAGCTTCAAATCCCTCTTGACCAACTCGTTTGGTCAAGTAAAACCCCCCCTGATTGTTACTTTTTGTGCCTTGCCCCCGAATACATTCAAGACCTTGAATTCTGTTTTGTTTGTTTTATTGTTTTATTTTATAATCTGGCCTTGTCTAGTGTAAGTCTTCACCAATCTCTGTGGATCGATCCTCTTGCCACTGTCTTCAATCTATTTTGTTGCATGTGATAAGTTGTAATAATTTGTTTGATCGTGCCCTCGACAAGCGCGTTATCAAAATGGCGCCGTTGCCGGGGATTGGTGTCAAGTCTTGCCCTAGACAAGTCCAGATTTTTGTTTTATTTTATTTCTTTCTTTAAATGTCTTGTTTTAATTCTCATTCTCATTCACCCTCTTTTCCTCAGCATTTTACTCCCAACCCCCCGTGCTGGAATCAAGGAAATTTCAGCTATGGAGTGCATTCTAGACCTGGATATCAATATTTTCAGCCTCCACAACCTCCTCAAGGCACAGGGTTATCCCAAGGAAATCTGGCTGCATTAATTGGCATGGTTAATCAATTTAAAGAGACCCTTCGGGAGCAGAGGCGCCAAGAGTATCTTGAAGAAAACTTCACATCCTTGCCCGCCCATCTTGACCTCGACGCTGCCCCAGCTCCCGAATCCGATAAGGAAAGGTTGATTAACTTGGAAAATCAATTAAAAGAGCTAACTTTAGAAATGCAGGAGCTTAAGGAGCAGTGGCGTCAAGAGGATATTGAAGTCGAGGTCCCGAATCGGATTCAAGACCCCGACGCTGCCACTTCTGCAGCTCCCGAACAGATCCCAGATCCTCGGGACCCCGAAGAAGTTCCAGCCCCCGAACCAAATTTTTTAGCTCTCTTGCCCAATCAGACGATGGATCACCCTATCACTCCTATAGAACAACATTCCCAGCACTTAGATAGTGACGACTATTCAAGTGAAGAGGAGAGTTTCTCCACCACCACCCTATGGGAGTTACCATATGACCGTCATGACCAAGATGATGAGTCTTATGGGATAGAGGACCTTTTCATGCCTATGGATGAGCTAAAATTGGAGGATTCAGGATGCTCTCCTTTGGAGTCAAGAGCCAATATGGACTACACAGACATCGAGGTCCCGAAGTTGAGCAACAGTGACGAGCTTCAAGGCCTCGAAGCAGAATCAAGGGCAGAAACCATTTTCCAGCCGGGAGAGATTGTGAATGAGGATTCAAGGGCGACTGAGGATGAGGATTTAAGTGAGATTAAGGAGGAGAAAATTGAGGACTTGAGCCTTTCATCGTGCCCTCGATCTAAAGTCATTATGGGTGAAAGGGAGATTTTAAAACTTTTTGATTATATTGATCCTTTTCTTGAGTCACCTTCCACTCATAACAATTTTTTTCTATTAATTTTGCAGCAGCCCAAATTAATATTTGACTCATACCATGGCCGCATGCAAGATTCTTTGCTACAAGACCATCTACTCCATGCGATAATTCACATCAAACTAAGAGGATGGAAAGCATTTAGTAGAATTGGATGAAGAAAACTTGAAGAGTCGAGGCCCCGACTATAATCAAGGCCAAGTGTGGGGAAATCCCACGGATTCCTAACCCTCTTTCCTCCTTTCCTTTTAATTTTTCAATTCCAAGTGAAACTTAGTTTTTTTTTTCTTTATGCGCACTTCTTATGTTCCCTATGTAGTTTTAATTAGCTTTGTCTCCTTCCCTCCTCATTTAATTCTCTTGTCCCCTCCTTTTTCAAACCCCATTAATTCCCCATTTAATTTAGCTTTTTATGTTCCCTATGGTAGCTTTAATTAGCTTTGTCTCCTTCCCTCCTCATTTAATTCTCTTGTCCCCTCCTTTTTCAAACCCCATTAATTCCTTTTGTTTTGCCTTCTTTCCCCCTTTTTTTCAAATTCAAATTCAAAAAAATCAAAAAAGGAAAAAAAAATCAAAAAAAAAAAAAGGAAAAAAAAATCTCACTTTTTTTTCTCTGATTTGTACAGGTGTCGGGTATCAGCTTTTTCAGGAACTCCCGCCCTCTCCTAGCGCGCCACGTGGAATCCGTCATTCGAGACCCCGACACCTGTTTCTGATTCGAGACCCCGAATCCATTCGGGACCCCGAAGTCAAGGCCTTGATGTTAACTAAGGCACTTCGTGGGAGGCAACCCACGTTTCTTTCCCTTCTTTTTCGGCTTTCATTTATTCTATTTTTATTTTCATATGCCCTTGTTGGAGTCCCTTCTTCACATTGAGGACAATGTGTTGCCTAAGTGTGGGGAGGGTTTTATCTGCCTTATTTGTTTACTTTGCTTGACTGCATGTTTCAAGGTCCCGAATGTTTTCTTGGATTTTTATCTTTATTTGCTGCCTAGTTTTTGAAAACACCCCAACGATGGACACACACACTTGACTTGTGCACATAGAATGAAAATGTTGTCTTAGTCAAGGTCCCGAATATTTCAGTCTTTGCCTGCTGCACCTTATATCTGCTTCAAGACCTAGACACCAGTAGTCACGAATTAACACCTTGAGAGCATTTGAGCCTTCATGCCTATATTTATTGTTTGAGCGAATGCATGACTAGGTACTGGTTGGGTTTGCATGATATCCATGGGTGTAGACGCATTTAGACATAGGAAAGCAGCAAAAAGATTAAGTCTTCGCATCAAATTGTTTTCTCTCAATTTTTCTTCTGTTCTGTTTTTTTCTCTTACCCCCGAATCCCTTCTTGACCCTTCATTCTGACCATTTGAATTTTTTCTTGATCTTTCTCTTGGCAGGTGAGCGATGTTGTTGGGTGCACTATCAAGGGCTAGACTAGGCAAACGGAGCAGCAAAGGAAAAGTGTGGGGATCCCGTAAAAATTCAAGACCCTGAATGCTAGCGCGGATTCGAGGCCTCAAGCTAAAATGAAGAAATCAAGGGCAGACCAGAACGAAAAATCACTTCCCACCCACAGCAAAACACAAGTGTGGGGAAGTGAAATCAAAATATCAAGCCCCCGAAGAACAAGGTCTCGATCCTCAATTCAGATCTCTCTTTCTCTCTCTCTTGAAAAAAAAAAAAAAAAATTGAAAAAAGAAAAACAGAAATAAAAGAGAGAGAGAAAAGAGCAAGACCAAACCTTGAAAGCCAAGAAGAGGAAAATCAGCAGCCAACATCCATTCAGGGTCCCGAGCCTAGGTCCCGAATGAAGGCAAGGACCCCCCTCGAAGAAGAAAAGCCTAGTCTAGCTTTCGCTCCAGCAACATTGTCTCACCATCTCGATTCTTTCCTACCAAGGGAGCATTCCAGGTTTGAGTGGGTTTAACCACCTTCTCATTTCACTTCTTTACCCTCCATCTTCTCCATTTTTTCTTCTCATTATGGTTCTTCCATTTCCTCTTATCATTTATTTTCTTTGCCTCCCCTTCTTGCCCTCGATGCGAAGCCTTTTGATTGCTAGATTGCCTATGCGTGTGTCTAATGTACTCGGATTGATATGCAAACTTAGTTTTTGTGCTGCGTTTTATGCATGATTGAGCGTTTAAACACCTAACCTTGTTCACGAGCGTGAGTGCAAACACCAATCCATGTGAGGACTGCTGGTTCATAGGCTGAAGCGGAAAAGTTCTTTCTCAAGGGTCGTTACCCTTCTGATTTGACGCAGGTGTATCTAGGTGGAGCTTGTCCCCATTCGGGGTCCCGAATCTTGTCAAGCATGCTTATTCTCTGTGCTATGGTTTGGTGTGTCTGTTCTGTTTTGGGACTGTTTTAAATTTTGTGAATGCTCGAGGGCGAGCATTGGGCAGTGTGGGGATATTTGATAGAGTGTATTTATGCATGATTTTCTCTCCATTATTTCATCAATTTAAGGCATGATTCTGTTAATTTACCCTTGTTTTCATTACTATTGCAGATCTAGGCCTAAAAAGGGAGTTTATGCAAAAACATGCGTTTTTGGAGCATTTTGGGCGTTTTCGAGCTTCAAGACCACAGTCGAGGTCCCGAGTCCAGAATCGCGTTCAAGGTCCCGAATGGATTCGGGACCCCGAAGGGCAAAGAATGGCATTTCCACGTGTCCTCTTCCCAGACCTTCCATGTGCCTCCTCTGACACTGTTCCGACAGTCTGCACTGATCACAAAATACCTACCCCTCTGACCATTGCAGGCCTTGAGCCCATTCCAGATCTGCCAAAGCTGGTCAAGACCAAGAAAATCAGCTTTCAGCTTTTTCAGCTTTTTCAGCCTTTTGCTTTAGGGAGCATAGATCCATATTAATAGGCTTTCTTTAAATGCATTTTGTTCCTTAGTTGGGCAGAAGATATTTGGTGATTGTATTTTCTAGTTTAAATAGAGGATGATAGGAAGAGTTTAGGATATCTTGGCTTATCCATGATCATGTAGTTTTAGTTTTCTTAGACTTCTCTCTAGTTTATCTCTCTAGTTCTTGTTAGCTCATCTTCAACCTTGCCGCCGGGCTTCAAACGGATTTTTAGTAACAAAGTCTTCTTCCCTCACTCTATTTATTTACTTGTTATGCTTTCTTTAATTATTATTTGTTCATCTTTAAGCATGAGTAGCTAAATCTTTAGTTCTTGGCAAGGCTGATTCAAGGGTTGCAAGGGCAGATTCGAGGCCTTAATGTGCTTAATACATTCTTGATGCTATATTCAACTATTCATCGTTTTAATTACATCTTTGCATGATTTAATTTGAGGTCTGATCAGCTGATAATTATCTTGTGTAAATGCTGCCATTTATGTGATGAATACGGAAGGAAAATTGCATGAACCAAGTAGGCATCTGTTTAGTCTTGACTGTGTCACAGTGGTCTCGAATAGGTAGGGTGGGTAGTTGATTAGGGCTAGGTCACGAGCCTGACAAACTGAGGGATTTTTAGCCCTAGATCTGTCTTTTCTTAGCTTCATGGGCAGTTTGAATATGGCCCTCCCGCATTCGTGCCTGGAGGGATGGCGAACTGTCAAGACTACCTCATGAGTGGAAACGGGGGGTAGTTTCTCTTAAGAGAAAAGTAGGGGATATCCGAGGAATCTGGTCCCCATGTCATTTCTATGACGTCTTGAATGAAATACCCTTGAGTCGATGACGATCTGGTCCCGAACGCAACCCAAGAACGCCTTCGCTGAGAACCTTTCCCCATCTGATTATTCTGCGCTTATTTCACCCTTGTTCTATTTCACCCCTGTGTTGTTATTTCTACATCTGTTACTGACTTGCTTTATTTTACCATTCGGGACCTCAAACGTGACATTCGGGACCCCGGATATTGCTTTCTTAGATAAACTTGTTAGCTTCAAATCCCTCTTGACCAACTCGTTTGGTCAAGTAAAACCCCCCCTGATTGTTACTTTTTGTGCCTTGCCCCCGAATACATTCAAGACCTTGAATTCTGTTTTGTTTGTTTTATTGTTTTATTTTATAATCTGGCCTTGTCTAGTGTAAGTCTTCACCAATCTCTGTGGATCGATCCTCTTGCCACTGTCTTCAATCTATTTTGTTGCATGTGATAAGTTGTAATAATTTGTTTGATCGTGCCCTCGACAAGCGCGTTATCAATGCCACCTTTTCAACCTTTTAAACAACTGTTTATTTCTTTGGTGAGTCTCTCTTATTATGCTGGGTTACTAGTCTGTAGTGTGATGAATATCTCGTATTACTTACCATGTATTAATACTGTAGCCTTTCTTCAAATGATTTTTTGGTTATTGTACTATAGAAGAACAAGGATTTTTTTGCTTATACTTAGGTTTGTGCTCAAGTTGGTTGCTGTACTAGGTTGTTATATTAAATGTTTTTCATATCAAAAGCTTTTGTAATTTATCTTTAATGGACACAGATCTTTTAAAATTTTCTTTTAATACTTATCGTTTTTATTTTCTGTTGAATTCTTTGATCCTGCATTTTAGTATCTGCGTACTGTTAAAATTGATTCTGCATTCATGGTCTAAATGATTAGCAATTGCTAAATTTATTAACCATCTAGTGATCTGTCCTTTATAATGCTTATTTATGTCCTTGCTCTGAACATTTTGTTGGGGAAAAAATCACCTTTTCCCCGCCCAGGATCGAACACAATCAAACACAGCAAGCAGCAAACAAATACACAACACGAGGATTTACGTGGAAAACCTCCAACGAGGAAAAACCACGGGACCAACTCCGAACAATCTTTCACTAATAATAAATTATTAGTCTTACAATCACATCAGGATGCTCAACAGCATCCTTTTCACTATCTCTCAGGATGTTCAACAACATCCCTTTTACAATCTCTCTCAACTCAATCTCTCATCTAGATCGAGGAGACACAATCTAGAAAAATAAATACCCTCACTGGTTTATTTTTCTCTCAATCACAAACAAGAAAAATACTCTCTATTTTTCTCTCTCTCGGATACTCAACAGTATCCCTCTCAATCACAGATCAGTTGCTCTTCATTGCAACTGATCTCTCTCTAGCAGCTACATCGTTGCAAGCTTGCTCTGCTCACCTTCCATTTAATGGCATGCCTATTTATAAGGCAGTGCCAACCCAAGCCACAATCACATGATCACCGTGTGATCATGAGAAGTCCAAGTCCAAATATTCCAATTTGGCACCTGCATCCACTCCTCTTTTCCACTCACCATTCCTTTTATCATTACACCACATTGTGCCCGTCAAACATGGGATGGTGCTCCTTTTGGCACACTCTCACATGGTTGCCTTTACACTTTCCAGCACAACTTTGGTTGGCCATTTCCAATTTTCCTGCACATCACACGGTCAACAAAAGCAACAAAGGAAAAAGTCAACAAATCCAACGCACATCAATTAATTGAAATTTGGCTCTTCAATTAATTGGCCAATATGGCAGTGTCCACTCCATTCGTTTCTTGCTTTTCTGCTGCACTAATTAATTGACTCCTTCAATTAATTTGGTTTCCACCTTTTTCCTTTCCTTCTTTATTCAATCTTTGCTACTGCCACTCTCCTTGCCATCATTTTTTACTTTTCTCATTCGAGCTGGATACCAACAATTCTCCCCCTCCAGCTCATATCATGAGAAAATACCAATTTTTATACATCTACACTACAACGATCTCCCCCTCAATTAAAGTACCACCAGGCCCACCATCTGAGCCCGACAATCTCCCTCTGAACGAAGCTCTACACAGTCCTCAACAGGACCCACCGACTTCAAGTTCCTTTCGGAGATTCACCGTACTTTAAAATTCACCATCAAACTGAGTAAGCCTATCAATTTGGCCCATCAACTTGCACGAAATATGGAATTCACCCATCATACTTCGGGCTCAATCTATTGGCCCACCGTTTTAGCTCATCAGTTTGGAGATTCGTTGTGTGCCGCCACTGCACCAGACCTCGTGCACTAGGTCTGTGCCATCATCAACATACTCCCCATCAATCCATCGGATCTACTCCGCAAGCTCATCGAACCTTCGGTTCCGATCAAAGCCCATCTCATAGGCCCAACCGGACCTTCAGCTCTACATGCCCAATCGAACCTTCGATTCCGATCAAAGCCCATCTCATAGGCCCAAAAGGATCTTCAGCTCCGCATGCCCATCGAACCATCAGCTCCGCTACCAGTTGTTGGGGAAAAAATCACCTTTTCCCCGCCCAGGATCGAACACAATCAAACACAGCAAGCAGCAAACAAATACACAACACGAGGATTTACGTGGAAAACCTCCAACGAGGAAAAACCACGGGACCAACTCCGAACAATCTTTCACTAATAATAAATTATTAGTCTTACAATCACATCAGGATGCTCAACAGCATCCTTTTCACTATCTCTCAGGATGTTCAACAACATCCCTTTTACAATCTCTCTCAACTCAATCTCTCATCTAGATCGAGGAGACACAATCTAGAAAAATAAATACCCTCACTGGTTTATTTTTCTCTCAATCACAAACAAGAAAAATACTCTCTATTTTTCTCTCTCTCGGATACTCAACAGTATCCCTCTCAATCACAGATCAGTTGCTCTTCATTGCAACTGATCTCTCTCTAGCAGCTACATCGTTGCAAGCTTGCTCTGCTCACCTTCCATTTAATGGCATGCCTATTTATAAGGCAGTGCCAACCCAAGCCACAATCACATGATCACCGTGTGATCATGAGAAGTCCAAGTCCAAATATTCCAATTTGGCACCTGCATCCACTCCTCTTTCCACTCACCATTCCTTTTATCATTACACCACATTGTGCCCGTCAAACATGGGATGGTGCTCCTTTTGGCACACTCTCACATGGTTGCCTTTACACTTTCCAGCACAACTTTGGTTGGCCATTTCCAATTTTCCTGCACATCACACGGTCAACAAAAGCAACAAAGGAAAAAGTCAACAAATCCAACGCACATCAATTAATTGAAATTTGGCTCTTCAATTAATTGGCCAATATGGCAGTGTCCACTCCATTCGTTTCTTGCTTTTCTGCTGCACTAATTAATTGACTCCTTCAATTAATTTGGTTTCCACCTTTTTCCTTTCCTTCTTTATTCAATCTTTGCTACTGCCACTCTCCTTGCCATCATTTTTCACTTTTCTCATTCGAGCTGGATACCAACACATTTCAGCTTGGCCTAGGATTTGTAATGGGTGAGTCTAAATTACCCAACAACAATGATTTGTCGAAACTATTTTACGAGTGCAAAGACTACGTCGTTGCCACTTGACAAAGACACTCGTGGAGTGAAAAAGTGGATGATCTCTGCCAGGTAGGCTATGTTGGATACTTCATGTTGCTAGTTCGAAACAAAATGTGGGGTGGGAGTCAAATTGTCTACCTTAGATATCTAACACTTCCCCAGGGAAGCAGCAGCGGACACAACTGTGTCTGCATATTTAAACCTTCACAAACTACTGAACCGCACTACATTACGTGACCCATTATTTCCCCCTTTTTGTCTGAGTAAAGCCCCTTGTGTCACTATTGATTTGAAAGTTCTCACTCAAAACATGAGGCTTGTGTTTGTTTGGAAAATTCAATCCATAACCCAAAATATTGATAATAACATTATGTTTTATGTTAGTTTAGTTTAGTTTAGTTTTACGCTAACATACCATGATACAGGCATACCAAACGATGGAGACAATGTTGCTTGACCCAGAGGAAGTCTTAAAGACACTGAAGCAGATAGTAGAGAACCCCCACGAGGAACCGAGACGTTTGTTCAAGAGGCTCGGTCTGAACTTTGGTAGGAAGCTGTCACCAAGAGATGAGAAGAATTCACAGGAGAATTCAGCTGGGCAACCACTCTCTAATTTTTTCGATAGCAAGTCGTCGTTATTCGCCAAGAAACCTCCTAAGCCCGAGACTACACCACAAGGTGACAAAACTCCTTCCCCAGATGAAAATGACTGGACACTTATCTAAAAAAAACACCACAATACCCTCCATTCTCTCCTCCCACCTGTTTTTGTTAAAGCTGAAACTTTCAGAGAATTGTAAACTATTTAGGTACACTTTTGTTTTTCCCTGATTCCATCACAATTGAAGGAAATAGTTTTTTCTTCTTTTCTTTCGTTGCCACGAATGTTTAATCATGGCACGACGAACCATCATACTAAATAACAGTAATGTTGAAATAAATAAAGAAGTTAGCAGTAGCTTCTTGTTCTGTAACTCAAGCCTCTAATGAATATGCATTGTTGCTTGTGGCTATGCTCTCTTACACATCATCATCTTCGTCTAAATCATCCTCTTGGTCTTCGTCATCGGAAGAAGTATTCTTTTTAGGTTTTGGGTTTTCATCAACCTTGTCAAACCCGAACTGCTTGTTTATGAAAGCCGGAAACACAAAATTGGCCATCACGTAAGCAAACAGAAGTACAGTGCTGCCATACAGCAGTGAAAAGAAAGCAAGTGAGCGAGAATCCTATACCGGAGACTCGAATTCGAGACATACATAGTGAGTGACGCAAAACATAAATGCATACTAACCTCGTCGGGAGCAGAACTCTAATGTCTCCTCCAGGAGAAGTGACACCAAGAATGAGGGGACTGGTTATGGCCATTGTTGCCCCTGTTGCCATTTTCTGGCTATGCTTAGCAAGTTTGGGACATTTTGTAGGGTGCCAAAACGAATGACACGTCGTCGTCCGTTGTTGCTTGTATTTGAGCTGGCAATGGACGGGGACGAGGAATGGAGAGTGGAACTGAATGCATTTCATCATTTTATGGTTTTGATTGGTCGGAGTTTTTATATTAGCGCAACAGAAATGGCTTCTTAGCTGATCAGGTGGCGATCTGGTGTGGATAATGTTTGTGTGTGGCTGTGGGATATTTGTTTTTTTTTTATGTAATAGGCGGGAAGAGAGTAGCAGTACGCGCCAATTTTGACAATTGGGCCATGTGAGAGATAACCAACCTATTTAAAAATAATATAAAAAGGCAGCCTTTAACACGCTGTAGCACCTTGGCAATTTCTCAGTTTGAAATCCGGGTTCAAATCCCGGCAGCGGAATGTTTTTTTACATATGTAACATTCAGTAAACCAAACACTAAAAAGTCAAATAAAGTGTACAGTAACATTCCGAAAAAAGTGGACAATTATTTGAGACCGGAGGGAATAGTATTTACCAGCGGAAATTGTTTGTTATGTAACATTCAGTAAACCAAACACTAAAAAGTCAAATAAAGTGTACAGTAACATTCCGAAAAAAGTGGACAATTATTTGAGACCGGAGGGAATAGTATTTACCAGCGGAAATTGTTTGTTAAAAATCTTGCAGTTTTTTATTTTTGCCTCCTCTAATTTTTCCTATAATAAGACCAGTCATATTAGAAAAATCTAAACCATTTAATAAAATTGAACGGATGAGATTAATAATTACTTGAATTTTTAATCTCATCCGTTCAATTTTATTAAATGATTCAGATTTTTCTAATATAACTGATCATATCCCAGGGAAAATTAAAGGAGCTGAGTTGCTTTTTTTCCTTGGAACAACCCTTGATGACATTCTAATTCAACCTATTTGTTCCTTATTTATTTTTCACCTTGTTTTTTTTTTATTTTGCTCTCTTTTTATAAATAAGAATTTTAAGAATGTTAGTTAAAATATCATGGCGAAAAGAAAAATGAAATTATTCGGAGTACAAGATAATTTTTTTTTATTTTGTGGAAATTTAAACCACTAGAAGATTAAATAATAAAAGAAGCTTTAAAATGTTTTAAATATCTAAATTTTTTGACAAAATAACGATGAAGTTATTTAATTGTAAAATTCCAAGCATTTTAAAACAATCAAGTCTAAAATTAAATAAACATAAAAGTTTTAATTATTATGTTAGCTGTTTAATTATAAATTATTTTTCCTAATTTATCTTTTGTAGGATCGTATGTTTTTTTTAAATTCTAGAATTCATTTTATTCGACAACTCCACAAAACTGGCAAGGTGAGGGACGACTGTTTGTATATTATGCCAGCTATTGACATGAGATCCGTTGTAGCACATTGGCAACCCGAGAAATTAGTACAAATTGAAATGTGAGCATAAAAAAGACTTTGCTTTATATTTTTTACCAACAAATTTAGTTGAGAAAAGAATAGGAAAAAAATGTTTTCTCAACCTCAAACAATTTTTTTGAATTTATAAAACTTTCAAAAAAAATTCAAAACATTTTTTCTAATTTATAAAACAATTTTCTAAAACAGAAAATAGTTTTCTAAACAGAAAACTTTTTGTAAATTTCAAAAATTGCTTTTTCTTTAAAGTTTTCTGAATTAGCAAAAAACGTTTTCATAAATAGAAAATAGAAAATGGTTTTTTAAATTTCAAAATATGTTTTCTACTTCTCAAAAATAGTTTTATAAATTAGGATTGCATGTTTTACTATACCAAGAGAATAATTTAGTACAAATAATTTTAAATGAAATGAATCCATAACAAACAGCCCCTTAACTCATTTACACAAACAAATCTCATCGCGCAGATCAAAGCAGACATAAAATGAGTATTATTTATTAGACGGAAAATAAGAAAGGATGTTCCAACAGAATTGCTTCACTGGTATTTCCTTCATTCCAGACGCAATTTCCCAATGATAAACCAGAGTCATTTGAGGAAACAAAGCACAATTCGCCGAGTTTATTTGCTGCAAAAAGTGCTGACATTGTTATGGGAAGAAATATCCCCTCAAATACACAACTCAGATTTTGAGATAAGAATGCCATCACTATCCGCATACAGCCACTCCCCATCGCGGATCAAGGTTCCTCCAATGTGTACAGGCACATGCTTCTCACCAACGCCTTTCTTGTTGGATTTCACGGGGTGTGATGCCAAGGCTCTCACCCCAATATCACACCCGTTAATCTCATCTATATCTCTGATGCAACCATTCACTAGAATACCCGCCCACCCCATATTTTGAGCCAATTGTCCTAAGTTCCCTCCCACCAAAGCACATCTCATGCTCCCCCCACCATCAACGACGAGCTCTCTTCCTTCACCTCTACTTTCTATAAGCTCCCTAACCAAAACATTATCCTCAAACACCTTCAATGTCACAACGGGACCAGAAAATGCACGGCTTTGACCATAAATCTTGAAGATCGGTTGCAAGACACGCAAGTCACCACTAGCCAAAAGTGCAGCATTTGAGTCACAAGCTTCAGCAGTTGCAATGGCAGCCATGTTTTACCCTGCAGATACAACTCAAATGGTTACCAACCTCATGAAAACATTGCCGTGAATTCCAAAATTTCTAGTTTTCTCGAGTGTCTATGACAAACATACACTGAACCAGTACATGTATACACATCCACAGAACTAAAACAATTGAGTTTCATGCATACACGGGTGAATCTCCAAACTGTATTTCAATTCCGCAAATCACCAGTCCAAAGAAACCAGGATTTCTGAACTCCATTACACCTCGAAGATACGAATGGCCAAATGCGAATACTCACACTAAAAAGAAATGTTCATGATAGAGCTGAACTCATGTGACATTATTAGTTAACTTCATGTGCGTGGTCATCTGTGCTATTGGCATTCTATTTCTTGATCAAAATCAAAATCAAAATCAAACCCAAACCAAAACCAGTACTTATTACAGCACCTGAATTCGTACATTGTTCCAGTGAAATAGAAAGTAAGTCAGAACAAAACATGGCTGCCAATAAGTACTGGTTTTGGTTTGGGTTTGATTTTGATTTTGATCTTGATCAAATGATCAATACTTTAATTATAAGAGCCAATTGTTCATGTTCCATCAATTGTCAAATTCTTGAAAAATTGATTTCAATAAACTGAGAATTTGATATGAACAATGATCCAATTTTGAACACCCATGTCAAAATAAACCTCAACCTAGCCAAGAAACTACAGAATTCACAGAACACACAACAAGCAAAATGAAGAGAGGAGGCGAATTCACTTCTGTTGTAATATACACCATTTTCACAGACCCAATAAGGAAATTGTGCGAGAAGTAAATAAATGATATGCAAAACAGAAGATTCAAGCCAGAGCTTACTGGAAGAGGCAAAATTGGCTTACTACAGAGAAACGGAGGCGAGGCGAGGCGAGGCGAGGAGAAGGAAGGACGCAAACCTATTTAATAAGTATTAGTGCTCTTCGTGCACCGACGCTGATGATGATACTATCATCCTAAGTGACTTGGTTTTGAGGAGCTGTTTTTCTAGTCTTCTGTTTGGTTTTGACTCTGCTTCTACATAGCTTACAAGTCATCATGGTCACTGCCTTGGTAATGGTCGGTACCCTGAAAGTCAAATGCTGACTCAACTGTGCCTTTTCTTTTCTTTTCTTTTTATCAAAATAACTGTGTTTTCTTGTTCTTCTTCTTCGTCTTTTTATACTAACATATTCAATTTCTTCAAAATACTAGTAGTATATCATTTTTCTTAATTAACTATCTGTTTCTTTTTTTTTTTACTTTTTCAGTCATTTTTTTTCCGCGTAGGAGATGAATCTCGTTATTTATTTTTGTACTTACCTGTTTTTTCCTACAATTTTTTGGTAAATTCCTTAAGATTTCACCAGCATTTTTATAAAATTTCTTCAAAGTTTAGGTGTGAAAAGAGGATGGAGTAGTCATGTTCTTTACTTTTGGAAACGAGCAAGTAAGGTCTATTTAAAAGAAAAGGAATTACTATGATTTACCTGTAAAAGCACAATAATGTTTTCATAGTGTCCTTCCTTCCCCACTATGGGTTGGTAAATATCAATCAAGTTCCATGATCACAGAAATAAACCGAAATTACAAAACAAAAAGATACTATTCATCCTTTTACTTGATAATAATTACATGTAGACCTGTCCTCAATGCGCTCGAAAAGCTTCTTTAACCGTTCCGGGGAGATTAAGAATTCCAGAGATTCAAGGTCATGTATCAAACGAGTATAATGCAGTGGATTAACTACAAGTTCGATCTAAAACACCCCTTGCATATGGCAGAGATCACTGTCAAGTGAGCAGAGCTCTCGCACAAAACTGTAGCCACTCATGTCCTCTTGATCCTAGAAAAGGTTCCCGTCTCGGAAAAGTAGGTGCTCTGGGTTCCACTGCCAAGTTGGCGTGCATGAGCTTGTGGATTTGAGAGCTCAATCCCCTGTAAAGAGGATCGTAAAGCGTATCAGTGATGGGGACACGAGTAAACAGAAATGATTTTGGAAAGTACAAATAGGACGTGCAAAATTCCAGAAGAAGCACAATGACATAATGGAACAACCGCAAACTCATCAGTAGACACAATCTGGGATCAATTCTATCTACTATAGCTATCCTGACAACAACAAAATCTTCAGCTAATCATATTCCACCCTAAACCCACGTTGCTGTTTAAAAAGAGATGCAAATTTCCCACCGTCTTACGGATACCAAATACAATTCTTTAAATAATTGTTGACAAAATCAGCATTTCAATGATGAAGATCTCACAAGTAAATAGCATTGAAGTGGTAATCCAAAATAAAGGTGACAAACGGGATCCTCATCAAAAAAAGAAAAGATGGCGAGTTCAAGTACCTGCACAGGTGTAAATGCCAGACTTGAAGTCAAACCAGAAGTAGCCCCACTGATTCCATGCGGCTTCTCCTTGAATCTGGAAGAAATGAAGACCACATACAGTAAGATGAAGAGAAAACCACACAGCTCTAACTCACAACTATTGCAAGTTTCTTGTTATACAAAATAAATGAATTTTACAAGAAAGCTGAAGTGCCTACTTCTTAGCAACTTTAGCAGCGAGTTTGCTCTGGCCAACTGATACACGCAGCTTGCCACTCCCAGCCTGACCTAGCATTCCAAAACCTTCCCCCAGTCCATCACCTAACAACAGGCGCCGAGTAAACCATAAAAAGTAAGTTAAAACATTCTCAGCCAATCACACAAGAACTCCGAATAAAATCTTCCCAATAAAAATCCTCCATTAGACATGACACACCATCAGTCAAAATGGTGGTAATTTTTTTCAGGAAAAAGTTCACAGAGGAGAAAAAAAGAAGATACATGAATAAGTTGACACCAGCACAAGCATTTTAAATAATCTAAACAACCAATAATATACTAAACAGAAAGCAGTAGTTGGACTGTGAGCATAAAAGTCACAAATATGCTGACTTCAGGCACACCAAATTGCATCCTATTAGCAAGTTAGTAAGTACTTAAGAATTAAGAAGACAGAGAGAAATTTACCCAATGAACTCTCTTCAGGCACACCAAATTGCATCCTATTAGCAAGCTTTCTCATGTCTGTTATGGCATATCTGAGAAAAGACATCACAAAAGTTACCAAAATTTCAAAGCACAAAACAACCTAACAAGCATAAAACATGAGCAAAGCTTCTACCTTTCCTTCCTCTTCCTTAGCCGCCGGCCGCCTCTCTTTTTCTTGGGCTCAGAATGAGGTACCGGAAGAGGTTTAGGTCGCTTTGCAGGACGAGGCTCTTGCCACTTCTCTATTTTCTTGGTAATCTCTTCCCGAAATCTTTTGCCAGTAGCTCCTGATGGATCAGCTCCTGATGGATCCCCTCTAGTAGAATCTACTCGTGCAGCAAGAGTTGATTTTCCAGCCAAGAGTCGCCCAGCACGCATTCTCAAAGCAGGTGGTGTGGTCTGCAATACCTCCGTTTGTTCAATATAACCCACATGACCCCACGATGTTACAGTAGAAAACCCAGCAAGGTTCTTCTTCTTTGCACCAAGAAGTTGAACATTACAAGCAGGCATCTTGGCCAATGATGTAAGGCCACCAGCTGTGCCAATCAGTTTCGCAGCAACAGCACTGCCAACTATAGCAGAAAGATTTGGGGCAATATATCCCATTCTAATTTCTACAAAATCAAGGACCTTTTTCTTTGCTGAATCAAGAGTAAGGGCACGATCACATGCATCAATTGTTTTTCGCAGTTCATCCTCAGGAAGTGGTTTGCCGCTTGTTTTTGATGCTATCACAGAGACCAGCATAATGGTGGCTGAGGGTAAAAGCCCTTTCAGATCTACAAGGGTCAGATCCGTCTCATTACCAATCTTCTTCACCACGCGAGCATAATCAATGGGGTGATGCACATGTGATTCAAGCTCTGGAAACTTCAATCGGTATTTGTCACGGATGAAATTATGGATAATAACAATTTCATTCTCAATGTCCACCAACAACGCATTACAATCTACGATGAGCTGGTATTGTGGATCATCTCCTAACACTATTCCATGATCTGATGTCCAAGAGCCCTTCTCCAGTGCATCATCCACTTTCTACATTTCAGAGATCAGCCATAATGTTAGTGTGAATGAGCATGCACAAAATGTCAACATCACGTTTCAACTATAAGAAAGAGCGGATAAGACCAACGCAGATAATAAACCAGAGTCCTCTGGAGCACAAAACCAAAACAACAAGGAATTTAAGTTCACAAGTTCCTCCCTTCCACACAAAAACACGGAGACTAAAGAGCACAAATAATGAGGCTCACAAAAATACAAATTACATAAAGTAACATCTGACAAAAAAATAATAACAATAATAACAATAATAACAGAAGAGTACACCAAAGTCACAACATAAGATGCACAAACTAACCTTCATTATATCTCTCGGTTTTCTGCAACTTTGACACGCTATCCAAATCATCATAAATTTTAAACCTAGCTAGCTAGCTATAGAGCTAGTAATATTTATAGTAGTAGTGAGGCGGTGGAGAGACAGAGACGGCTCGAGTTAGACTCCTTGTTTGATTGAGATTCCATTTATGAATTTGTTTTCCAGTAGGATTTATTAATGATTTTCCTTGCTCGGATATGCGATGATATGGCATTTTCCTTATTCAAAAAATAGTAACTAGTAATTTTGATTTCCAAAACTAATTCCTGTACTAATTAGCGTCACCAACTCTTTTGCTCTCCTAACTAATTCTTACACCAAAATTAGTATCACAAAATTTGAATACAAGTGTTTTTGGGTTCACTAAATATAACTTTCACGCAAATTGGTCCAATTATATTTCCCACATTATATTTGTATTAAAAATAGTAATACATATATACTTTTTCGAAACACGGTTTAAGAGGAGATTTTTCTAAGACAATTTTTTTTCCAAATATACGGTTTAAAAATGGTCTGAAATTTCGAACACTATTTGCTGTAACAATTCTTTTTATCTAAAATAGAGTTTTTTTCTTAAATTGAAATGTTTTCTCGAATAGAATATCATTTTCTAAAGCGAAAAACCATTCTTTTAAACAGGATATCCTTCTTAAAAACAGAAGTTTTTTCCTAAAACAGAAATCAGTTTTCTAAAACGAAAAATAGTCTTGTAAATTTGTAAAAATGTTTTGTAAATTAGGAAAATTGGTTTCCATTCCATCCCATAAATTGGTTTCTAAATTGAAAAAACTATTCTTTGAACTAGAATTTTTTTTCATTTAATTAGAAGAATGCATTATTTTTTTCCATTCCATCCGATAAATTGGTTTCATTTAATTAGAAGAATGTAAAAATTTTCATTTAATTAGAAGAATGTAAAAATGTTTTGTAAATTAGGAAAATTGGTTTCCATTCCATCCGATAAATTGGTTCCAACAAAGAATTGCATCACTGGTATTTCCGTCATTCAAAGAAGCAATTTCCGAATATGATAAACCAGAGTCATTTGAGGAAACAAAGCACAATTCGCCGAGTTTATTTGCTGCAAAAAGTGCTGACATTGTTATGGGAAGAAATATCCCCTCAAATACACAACTCAGATTTTGAGAGAAGAATGCCATCACTATCCGCATACAGCCACTCCCCATCAGGCACATGCTTCTCACCAACGCCTTTCTTGTTGGATTTCACGGGGTGCGATGCCAAGGCCCTCACCCCAATATCACACCCGTTAACCTCATCTATATCTCTGATGCAACCATTCACTAGGTACCCGCCCACCCCATATTTTGAGCCAGTTGTCCTAAGTTCCCTCCCACCAAAGCACCTCATGCTCTCCCCACCATCAACGACGAGCACTCTGCCTTCACCTCTGCTTTCCATAAGCTCCCTAACCAAAACATTATCCTCAAACACCTTCAATGTCACAACAGGACCAGAAATTTGACCATAAATCTTGAAGATCAGTTGCAAGACACGCAAGTCACCACAAGCCATAAGTGCAGCATTTGAGTCACAAGCTTCAGCAGTTGCTATGGCAGCCATGTTTTACCCTGCAGATACAACTCAAATGGTTGCCAAGCTCATGAAAACATTGCCGTGAATTCCAAAATTCCTAGTTTTCTCGAGTGTGTATGACAAACAAACACTGAACCAGTACATGTATGCACATCCACAGAACTAAAACAATTGAGTTTCATGCATACACGGGTGAATCTCCAAACTGTATTTCAATTCCGCAAATCACCTTATGTAATCAAAGCATGCTTGGAAGATACATATGAAATCACCTCACATGTAATAAAACACGATTGCAAAACAAAACGACACCGATAGATATATATAGATAGATCAGCAGAGTTATGCCGAATGGAGCTCAATCTTTAAAAACAATTAGATTGGCCTGCCATCTTCCTCAATTGAAAATTGAAAATGGACGTACCAAAATCCCCTTTCCTCACTTTCCAATACTTCTCCACCATATATAAACCATGATACACATACGGGTCCTCTTTTCCTCGGCTTCTTTTAATAACAACCCTCACCGGTTTCCTATATTCCCTACTATTCTTCAATCCAAGATTTCCACACCTAAGTTTCTGATCCATAACCGGACCCTTCAGTGCACAATTCGGATTCCCACCTTCACCTGAATAAATGATAACTCCATTACGCAAGTCTATGGAATTGTCGTAAAATCCGCGGCTAGTAGCCACAATGCTCGTGGCAAATAGAACACCATTCTTATCCTTCAAGAAATCAATGCCTTTGGTGAACTGTTGATGAAGACCGATCAAATAGAGCTCAGCTCGAAATTCAAATTCATCCCCGATATGAACTCCAGGAATATGTCCCAGAGTTTTCACCATGTTCACTGACTTTCTTCTAATTACAGTCATAGTCAGCTTTATGAGCACACTCATCCTTTTTATGGCTCTTGGATTTAAAGAATCTTCCCTCAACTTCTCTTTAAGCGTTTTGTGGAATTCCTTCAACAACTCCTCCACTTTAGCGCGACTACCACTTCTAAAACTACTACTATTTGATATAACCAGCTTAACATCTTCGCGCGTGTTATAATTACCTTGAACAACCGCCTCTTCCACCTTAGCGCGACTAGCAGCCTCCTCCACCATAACGCAAGGCTTAACATCCATGGCCATATAATTAGCTCCGACAACCGGCTCCTCCACCTTTGCGCGACTATGGCTATATGACAGCTTGACATCCTTGCACATATTAGCTCGAAAAACAGCATCGGAAGCAGAATGTGAATTCGAATCTTTTACGGTGGACGTTTTCAGAATTTTTGGGGTAACATGGGGGTAAATTTTTGTCTCGCGTCCTAATTTGAAAAAGCTCCAGCTTGGAGGAGGTTGATGGTATCTTCTAGA
Organism: Viola odorata; assembly: GCA_963691705.1. Classification (NCBI taxonomy): domain Eukaryota; kingdom Viridiplantae; phylum Streptophyta; class Magnoliopsida; order Malpighiales; family Violaceae; genus Viola; species Viola odorata. Next base: position 73,415,411 of record OY829538.1, on the reverse strand, counting down.
GGCAATTTCTTTTCCAAGATTTTGCCTCTTGCTTCCATAGTAAAAATGGACCACCCGATTAGACGATCTGTAGTGATCGGCCATGGAACTTCGAGAAATTATCGATTGATTTACTCTATAAATGTGAGATTATTAGTACGAATGATAATAAATGATAAGCAAGCGAATAAAATGATTAACAATTTATTCCTCCTGTTTTCCCTCCTGTTTTCAACTTCGTCTCCTTCCTTGCGTCGCCGGCGCCATTGCCGGCGACCAAGGTCAGAACCAAGCAACCAGGATTCGACCAAAACAGTAGCCAAAATCCGGTCACAACAGCAGCCCCAATCAAGCTAAAACAGCAGCCAAAACTAGGCTAACAAACCAGCCATGAAATCGACCAAAACGCAGCCAAGAACAGACCCAAGAACAGACCCATAAAAAAGCCATGAATTCGACCCAAACAGCCATAAAAATTAAATTAAACCAACCAGCAAACATCAATTAAATCCAGCCAAAAAATACCAATCAAATCAAAAGCAAGCAATTAATTGAATTGAAACAGGGAAATGAATTAATTGAAAATAAAACAATGAAATTGACCTTGTTGAGTGCTGGGAGAGAGAGCGTGAGAGGGAGAATATGTGAATTGGGTCTGGATTCGCGGTACGGCAGTGAGGATTTTTGTTGTGTTTTTGTGTGAGCCAAGAGCGAGCAGAGAACTGAGAGGGAGAGTGTGAATTGGTTTGTTTCTTCCCCTTTTCTGTGTTGGTGATGGGTGTTTATAGAGGGAGGTTGGGAGTGATGGGCAAGGAAGAGAAGCTAGGTGCAAGGAAAAGAAGTAGGAGCTACTTTTGAGAAGTGAGGCGGTTCTAGATGAAGATAAGGATGGAAAAGTTGGTTAATTCGTTTATCTGCTTCAAGCTAACGGTACGAACAATCTCATTTGAAATAAATAAAAACTCGAACAGAAAATTGCTAAAATACAGAATAGAGTGAAATAAAATAAACAGTAAACAGTGAGCAACTAAATGTCCGATCTATGATCCGATAAAAATTCGCTCGTCGGTGATAAAAGTTCGAACGAAAAAATTGCTAAAATACAAACTAAATAAAATAAAATGAAACGACGCCAAACAAAATAATAACAAATACTAACAAATAGCAAATAAAATAAAATGGTTGATGGTTGGTTTCTAAAACTCTTACTCGGAACCAATATAAGTACGAACTAAAAAAAAAAATATGAAAAAATACGAAATAAAATTAAAACGACGCTAAACAGAAAAATAAATAACAAATAGACAAAAATAAATAGAAATACGATTTTAGAAGGTCAATAATAAAAAAATGCGAAAAAAATCGTAACAAAAATCTAAATTCCAGTAGCAATACCATGGAAATAGTGCAAAAAAAAGTGGGAAATTGGCCATCCAGCATCTAAACGTTGTTTCCTTTGTGCACATATACCTACAAATAAGCTCAATGTTAAATTAATTTGAAAACAAGCTTACGTTTTTCCAAACAAGCTTGCCCATTTTCATTTTTCATCATTTATTTAAACTTTTTAAATATCAATCATAATTTTATATATTATTATTAATATTAATATTTACCTTTTATTAGTTTTTTTTTTTTTTTTTTTACTTTAGAATATTTCGGTTCGAACTGAACCGAACCAAAAATATCTTCTTGCAGGATTTATGTGCATTAATATTAATGCGCACCTTCGCCCTTAAGCCTCGCGACCGGCAACTTCAACCCTTACCATCAAGCCATAAATGCACATCACTTCTTTGCCTCGTCGACGCCATTGTCATCATCACCAGCTGCCTCGTCATCGCTCGCATCTCTCGGCTACCATCGATAATCCAAGGCTCCAACCGACTCAACCTCCCTTTATACCCTCATCAATTAATCTCTAGGGGGAGGAAGAAAAATGAGGAAAAAGAGGACGCCACTGCCGCCGATCGCCAGGACCACCACGGACGGCCGAACGCCAAATTCCTTTCCTCCAACCACAAGCAATCAACGAGTAATCCTTTCTCCTTTCTTCCCTGTTTATGAATGAATTAATTAATTTTTTGTGGTTGGATTAATTGATTCATTGGATGATTTAATTGATTGCTGGATTGGATTAATTGTTTCTTGATAATTGTCGCCGGATTGATTGATTGCTTGAATTAATTAAATTAATTGATTGCGTGGCTGGATTAATTGATGGATTGCGGCATGGTTTAATTGATTTCTTGGCCGGATTTGTTTTGCTTGTTGTGGCCGATTTTGTGGCTGTTTGCTTGGCCGGATTTGCTGGTGCTTTCGTTTATTGTTTGTTGCAGGACGGCCGCCGGCAGTGGCGACGTCGACTGGAGGTTGAAGACGAAGACTAAGCGCTGCTGCCGCCGCCGTTGCTTGGTTTGGTGCTGCTGTTGGCGCGCTGCTTGTCCATCGCCGGAGTGGCGCCATCGAGAAGAAGAAGATGAAGTTTGGCTGGGCTGTTGGCTTGGGTTTGTGCTTGGGTTTGGCTTGGTTAGACAATGGTCCGGCTGAGTTGAGCCGGCCCATCAGGAAAAAGAAGGAGGCCGCGGCTTGACATGAATTTGGGCCGGCTGGGTTGAGCCGGCCCATCAGGAAGGGTTTGGGTTGGCTGCGGGTTTGTTGGGCCAATTTAACTAGGCCCCTTGATTTATTTTCGTGTTAGTTATCCTATATTTCTATGTTGTTCGTAATAATTGGTGAGTTAATCGTTTGTTTGTAATAGTTAGCCAATAATTTGTTTAAACTGGTTGTAATAATTAGCTAATTATTTCATTTACTTGCTTGTAATAATTAATTAATTATTTGCTTGCTCGTTTATTATTTATTATTGTTTGTGCTGCTAACCTCGGCTTTGTAGGTTAGAATTAATCGGTACTCGTTCTTTTTTTTTCTTTTTTTTGAAGGGTAGGTACCCGTTCTTAAGTACACCTTTCTTCTCCTTTTTATTTATTTGAAGCTTCCTGTACGTTTGCAATTCTATTTCTTTATCAAAATCAAACCCAAACCAGTACTTATTAAGTTATTACAGCACCTGAATTCGTACATTGTTCGAGTGAAATAGAAAGTAAGTCAGAACAAAAGAAAAAATGATCAATATTTTAATTATAAGAGCCAATTTTTTATGTTCCATCAATTGTCAAATTCTTGAAAAATTGATTTCAATAAACTGAGAATTTGATATGAACAATGATCCAGTTTTGAACACCCATGTGAAAATAAACCTCAACTTAGCCAAGAAACTACAGAATTCACAGAACACACAACAAGCAAAATGAAGAGAGGAGGCGAATTCACTTATGTTGTAATATACACCATTTTCACAGACCCAATAAGGAAATTGTGCGAGAAGTAAATAAATGATATGCAAAACAGAAGATTCAAGCCAGAGCTTACTGGAAGAGGCAAAATTGGCTTACTACAGAGAAACAGAGGCGAGGCGAGGCGAGGCAAGGCGAGGGAAGGACGCAAACTTATTTAATACTCCCTCCGGCATATAATAGCTGACGTTTTGGGCCGAATCACGCGGATTAAGGCCGCTACAGTGCCGGCTGACAGCCCAGTCTTCTCTCTCTCTCTCCTCTGCTTCTCTCTCTTCGTTGCTTCTCTTTTACAATTTAAACAACCGCTATTTCATCACAAAATATGTCAATATTCATATCATTTGAATCCTAAAGCTTGTGATAACAACCTTCTATTTTTTGTTTGATTTTTTATTTTATTGTTAAGGAAATAAGAAAGGAAATGGAGGAGATGGAGATGGAGGAGAGAGTGAGCTGCTTTTCTTTTGTGTGTCAGAGCCGTTGGAGTGAGGAGATGGAGATGGAGTGAGGATGGTCCACTAACTTTTTGCATTGGCTCTCCTGCCAAGATAAGGAGGAGATGCTAGGGCTTCCTCTGGAGGTTCATCGCGAATGCGCTCTGAATGACGTATTGGCTAGCTTCCGCATGCTGAATTACTTTCTCAATATTCATGGTGACAAAATTCAAGGTTCCCCTACCAAGGTGGCGGAGTTGACACAACTCCAGAGTGATACCCAAGCAGAGCTTAACGACTGTCGTGCTGAATTGGCTAGAGAGAAGTCAATAGGGAAGGCAAAGATAGAGCTCTTGGAGGCGGAATTGGTGGTTGCCAACAGAAGAAACTCTCTCCTTCGCGAAGAGATATCAGCCCACGACGCGGATTTGGCGAAAGTACCCACTGAGATATCACGGTGGAAAGACAAGGCAATACAAGCCTTTGCCGCCGGATTCCCAGACTATTACCATAGCGAGGCTTTCAATCCTGCCAAGATAGCTGATTACGCCTTTGAGAAATTGAAGGATATAGATGTCGGGGGCAATAAAGGAGTTCTTCCGTGATTTGCGTAAGGCAGCGCTTGAGAGTATTTTATTTTTCTTCAAACATTGGTTTTATTTGGCTTGTAATAATTGATAACGCTTGCATAATAACAGCTGTCATTCCGCTCCGGATAACAATTAATTTACTTCTTGGCGTTATCTTGATGGTTAGGTCATCATGCTTATCCTCTTTTTGATAAAGTGATTATACTTTTCGGAGTATTTAATGCTCAAGATCCCCTCATTAATGTGGGCGAGGGATCAGGATGGTTCAGAGACACGTGTCTGCTCATCGGGACGCTAAGGCTAGCGTGATTTGATAGAATCAAAGCGTCTTCTCGCTTTTCTAGGGTTGTACTCATTGCTCACGCCTGTCACGCGCGTGGCGACTGTTCCAGTAGTCATTTCTCTTGGCCTCTTAGGGTTATAAAACCCAACACTTTATTTCTTTTTTCCACTTTCGATAATCTGTTTTCTCTATATCTTCTCGAATCGTCTTGCATTTCTGGTTTTCATCTTCTGGGTACTTCGATTTTCTTCAAAAAAGTACTTCTTTATTCCCTTTGTTGTCTTCTTCATCTTTTTGCTTTCTTTTTCTACTATGGGTAAAAGAAAAACTCGTGCTTCTGGGTCTAAATCGATTGATGAGGAAAAGTTAGATAATATAGCCAGTACTATTACTTCTTCGACTATCCTTCATAAACATCTGACCGATCACGGTGCTAACATCCCTGAGGGCTTCGAGGTTTCTGTCGCCCCTGAGTCTTTACGCTTGAACAACGTTCTGACCGGTAAACGCAGAATCTTGTATGCCCAGATGTTTTGCTACGGTTTCCGGTTGACCCTTTTATCCAAGAGTTGCTCACTTCTCTTGATCTGAGCCTTGTTCAGTTAGCTCCAAATGCCTACTGCGGCGTTTATGCATTTCTAGAACTCTGTAAGTACAAGGGAATTACCTCTCCTTCCATTGCGTTACTCAAGTCTTTATTTCGGATGTATAACCGTCGGGGTGTGATAGCGATATCACCCCGTTATGATGACGATTCGCTCAAGAACTTTACCTGGAAACTCCTTCATTTAGAGTCTTCCATCGACAAATGGAAAGAATAATTTTTTGTTGTCGAGACTCCCGAGCTTCCGGATCCATGGTGGCGGTCTGGTTTCAACCAAGGCGTCAAGGACAGTGCTTGGCGCCGGGAGGCTCTTAACGAGACAGAGCAAGGTTGGTTTGATAAGTTACTCAAACTGAAAATCAGCGCTCACACTCGCCTTCTGGCCTGCGGGACAGATAGTCGAGCCTGCGTTAGACGTGAGTACCGCGTCATTTTTTAATTTTCAGTATTGGTACTAACGCTAACGCTGTCTTGTGCTTTTGCAGCGACTGATCCCAAGTACATTCCCGAGAGTGTCAGGAGGCGCTTCAAAAGGCTTCGACAAAGAGAGGAGGTTGAGCAAACGGTCGTGGCTGCTGATATCGCCACCACTTCAGTTGTTCTTCAAAAAAAGCCCACGTGTGACACGCCATTTCGGGCCGAACGATTTGTCGTTCGAGGGACACAAATGTAAAAACTCAAACTAAGTGGGCACAATTATCTAAGACGACAACTAATACCAGCTCGCGATTTTTGGCCCAAAACGACAACTAATTTATGCCGGAGGGAGTAAGTATTAGTGCTCTTCGTGCACCGACGCTGATGATGATATCATCATAAGTTTCTAAAAGGGTTAAGTCATTTTTTGACATCTGCACTTAATATGACTGACTCATTTGGCACCTCCTTTAGTCAAACGGTTTAAAAGACACCTCCACTTGAAAGAAATGACTTATTTGGCACCTGCCCTTGACGCCGTCTGTTCTCCACCGTTAAATGCTGATGTGGCATGTCACGTGGCACGCTACGTCATCAACATGATGACGTGGCATGCCACATCAATATTAGTTTAATATTTCTTTTTTTCTTTCCTTTCTCTTTTTCTTTTCTTTCTTTTCTTCTTTCTCTGCGCAATGTTGCTCCACCTGTTGCAACCCACCACCTCCTTCCACTCCATCTCCACCGCCGCCTTCTCCCAATTTCTTTCTTCTCATTTCCTTTTTCTCTCTTTTTTCTTTTTTTTTCTTTTTCATTTATAAAAATACCTAAAACATAGAAAAATAAAAACAAAAACCCATCTTATTTCTCCTTCCTCTCTCCTCCATCTCTATTTCCATCTCTCTAATTATCATTAGAAATAATAATTAAAAAAAATCATGTGAGAGATTGATCTAAGCTTTAAGCTTCCAATCCTCCACTGCATAAATAGGAAGAGATTGATTGAGAATGTGAGATGTGGAGACAAAACGGAATTTCTAGATTTAATTTTTTTCATGGCAAAGTGGAAAATAGAGGTGGGCGGCTTGCAACCAGAATAGAAAGATGGGATGGGGTTTTGAGGAAGAGCAGGATCTGGTCAAGGGTAAAATGGGGATTGCAGGTGGGGTGTTTGTGGTTGTGGCCGCGGCGGCCGCGGCGTCGACAACAGCAATAGAGGTGGTGTGAGGCGTAAAGAAGATATAGAAGAAACAATGGAGGTAGTGGGTTGTGGTGGTGGAGGAGACAACGGCAAGGGAGATGGAGTGGAAGGAGGCGGCGGTGATGGTGCTGGGTTGCAACAGGTGGAGCAACATTGCTCAAAGGAAGAAGAAAGAAGAAAAGAAAGAAAAGAAAAGAAAAGAAAGAAAAGAAAAAAAGAAAGGAAGGAAAGAAAAAATATATTAAACTAATATTGATGTGGCATGCCACGTCATCATGCTGATGACGTAACGTGCCACGTGCCTTGCCACATCAGCATTTAACGGTGGAGAACGGACGACGTCAAGGGCAGGTGCCAAATGAGTCATTTCTTTCCAGTGGAGGTGCCTTTTAAACCGTTTGACCAAAGGAAATGGTGCCAAATGAGTCAGTCAAATCAAGTGTAGGTGCCAAAAAATGACTTAACTCTTTCTAAAATCAAAGTTGGTGGGGCAGCAAACGCCTTGTTTAGTGTTCCACAATCCTCATCTCACTCACTTCCATCCAAAAGTCCAATCCCTTAATATGGAAAAGGAAGACTATTGTATGTATAATTTGTAAGAGATTAGTTGTTGTTTTTTAATTGTCTAGTGATTGACGCTTTATTCCATGTGTTTTTACCACTATAAAACTCCCCTTTTTGTGGCAGAAACAATTCTTTCGACGTCAATTTGGGTTCTTTTGGCAAAACTTGGGTAAGACTGGTTTTTGGAAGAATCGGGTGCTGGAGCGAAAGAATGGCAATCTTAGCCGCATGTCTTGGCTAAGATTGCAGAATAGAGGCGTGCACACCATGGACTCAAGGAAGCAAGATCAGATTAGAAGACCAGATGGCGATTACATCCACTAGAAGAAATCTTTGATGTAATCCTATTTGAACAAAAACACTTTGTTATTTTATTATTATTATCGCTTTAGGATTTAAAAACAATTGGGATTTCTATCCCTACTTTTTAGTTAATTTGAATTGAGGAGTTTGGAAAGAAACGTGAAGGGCGGGGACTCTAACCTTATTTAAGGTTAGGGAAGGCTGTCAATTACAGATCTCCCATTCTCCTCTCTTCTGGTTCTTTTGTAAACATTAGGCTGTGGTATTTCCTTTAGGAATATCGCATTTTTAGTTTGATGTTCTTCAATTGTTTCCCTTCTTCTTTGATCATGATATCTAGTAGCTAAACACCTAGTTCTTAGTAAGGGTTGAGTGAGCATGCTTGTAAATCGTGAGACTAAGTCGTTCTTAATTATCCTATCGTTATATTCGAAACAAGTTCCGTTTTAACAAACCGGTTCCCGTCTAGGCTAAGACTTGATCGATCTTAGCCAAGACGACGAATTTGCAGTCAGTCACTAAAGGGACGAGCGAAACTGAAGTGACGAAGTAGACGGCTAACCTCGCGGGGGTTAGTGAATTTGAATCGATCTAGGCCTAACCAGATTGACGACCTAGGGCTCCGAGTTGGGAGTAGCTTGGCCTAGACTCTGTCTTTCCCTACGCCATTGAGAAAACGCATGTGCCTCAAGCCAGCAGCCAATTGGATAAACCCTTTAGCCAGCAAGGTGTCCACTGGCCAGGATCACTCGGAAAGGGGGTACCCTCAAAGTGATTTGAACAGGAGGAAAGTAGGATTGGAAAGGGGTCCTCCCAATCTATAGCAGAGTTATGATAGAGAAGGAGAAAATATTTTAGTCTATGATCGATTACACAAGCGAAGTACTCACGAATTCGCCCTTACCAGGAATCTACCCCACGAAAATTCCAACCAATCTCAAGCAACAATCTTAGCTAAGATTCACTTCTGCTTAAGGTTGTTTCCGATAAATTAGTTTTTGCTTATTCTCTTTTATGTTTTGTTTATCTTAACTGCAGAACAACAAATCCTCAACTCCAGTGACGAGGAAGTCGAGTCAAGACTACGATACACCACCAAGATCTCTGTGGACGAACCTCTTATCGCAATCTACGAGTCCCTTCTGGACGAGTGATAAGTTGTATTCCTACCCCATTTTCTATATTTTTTTACAACTAAATTTAATGCCCTCGACCCGCAATCATCTAGTTTTTTTTCCCAGGTTATACTCCCTCCGGTCTCGATTAATTGTCCACTGTCACTATTCCTGCCGCCTTGTAAAATGGCCGGAATAGTAACTATATGACCTCGAAAAAATCCGAAATTTTTATACAACGTATATTAATCCTTCACGTACGTTGAAAAAAAATTCAGAATTTTTCGAGATCATATAATTACTATTCCAGCCGTCTTGAAATACGCGCTGGAATAGTAAAATGACAATTAATCGAGACCGGAGGGAGTATTAAATAAATTTTTTATTTTTTAATCTAAAATTAAGTAATTAATATAGTGAAGAGAGATAATTGATAGAGTGTATTTGTAACCGAAATCAATAATTATCTTGGTTTGTTTGATTATAGTTAAAAAAATAATTATAAAAAATCTAAGGGAGTACATGTTCATACCAAATGCTGAAAAAGTACTCCAATTTTGTAATTGATTCAAATAGAACTCTATGTTTGTTAATTTTAACAGAATACATTATATTTTTAAAATTGTCTTAAAATTTATTTGACTCTTTTAAATTACCCTTAAATTTAGCTAACAGTGAAAATTATTTATTAAAACAAATGACATGAATTTGTTTTACACCCGATAGACGCTGACATAGCATAACCTAATAAAAAATATAAATTAAAAGAATATCTCTCCGTCATTTTTTCCCTCCTCTCCCGAATTAAAATAATAATTTTACTTTTATTCTTTTTTAATTCTTTTTTTATGCCATGTCAAATTTTGAAAACAATTTTGAAAATATGTGCGATGTGTTAAAATTGAAAGGTAGGTTATTTTATGGCTTCTTCCTAAATTAATTAATACAGTTCCAATCATTTTTATTATTTTCTTTTTAGACTAGGCTTTAAAAAAATATAACTTTTACTTTTACTTTTTTTTTCTCACATGAAAAAATAAAACATTTTTTTACTTTTAATTTGATATATTATTATTATTACTTTTTAAAATTCTTATATTTTCTTTTAATTGTTTTAAGAAGAAATGTATGAAAATGTTAATACTATTGTCTTTAATCATCATATGCATGTGTGACTGGTCCTTCCTTAATGACTGAATCGCTCATGTAGAGGACAAAAACTAAAACTTCCACTTTATTTAATCAAGGCATGCTTGGAAGATGCAATATTAAATCACCTCACATGTAATAAAACACGAATGCAAAACAAAATGACACGGATAGATATCTATATAGATAGATCAGCAAAGCTATGCTGAATGGAGCTCGATCTTTAAAAACAATTAGATTGGCCTCCCATCTTCCTCAATTGAAAATTGAAAATGGACGTACCAAAATTCCCTTTCCTCACTTTCCAATACTTCTCCACCATATATAAACCATGATACACGTAAGGATCCTGTTTTCCTTGGCTTCTTTTAATAACAACCCTCACCGGTTTCCTATACTCCTGACTGTTCTTCAATGCAAGATTTCCACACCTAAGTTTCTGATCCATAACCGGACCCTTCAGTGCACAATTCGGATTCCCACCTTCACCTGAATAAATGATAACTCCATTACGTAAGTCTATGGAATTGTCGTAAAATTCGCGGCTAGTAACCACAATGCTCGTGGCTAATAGAACACCATTCTTATCCTTCAAGAAATCGATGCCTTTGGTGAACTGTCGATGAAGACCGATCAAATAAAGCTCGGCTCGAAATTCAAATTCATCTCCGATACGAACTCCAGGAATATGTCCTATAGTTTTCACCATATTCATTGACTTTCTTCTAATTAGAGTCATAGTCAGCTTGATGAGCACACTCATCCTTTTTATGGCTCTTGGCTTTAAAGAATCTTCCCTTAACTTCTCTTTAAGCATTTTGTGGAATTCCTTCAACAACTCCTCCACTTTAACGCGACTACAGCTTCTAAAACTACTACTATTTGATATCACCAGCTTAACATCTTCGCGCGTGTTATAATTAGCTTGAACAACCGCTTCTTCCACCTTAGCGCAACTAGGGTTGCCCACATAATCAGCTCGAAAAACTGCCTCCTTTACCTTAGCGCGACTAGCATCCTCCTCCACCATAACGCGAGGCTTAACATCCATGCCCATATAGTTAGCTCGGACAACAGGCTCCTCCACCTTAGCACGACTATGGCTATATGATAGCTTGACATCCTTGCACATATTAGCTCGAAAAACAACATCGGAAGCAGAATGCGAATTCGAATCTGTTACGGTGGACCTTTTCAGAATTTTTGGGGTAACTTGGGGGTAAATTTTTGTCTCACATCCTAATTTGAAAAGGCTCCAGCTTGGAGGAGGTTGATGGTATCCTCCATAGGCAATTTCTTTTCCAAGACTTTGCCTCTTGCTTCCATAGTAAAAATTGACCACCCGATTAGATGATCCGTAGTGATCGGCCATAGACCTTCGAGAAACTCCATTCTCTCGCAACTGATCTAACAAGACCATGACTTGGTATATATAGGGTATATATATATCTGTCAATGGTTTAGGATATATAGCTGAAACCTGCACACATGTAAAGACATGTAAAGAGTATGATGAGACAATGATTACAGACCGTGGGAAAGCAATTTTGTCCACAAAAGTAACAAAAGTCCTTGTTTTTTTTTTAAATAGAATTTCCTAAAATGTTGAACTAATAATTCAAACGTCACGTCAAATAAAAAATACTAGAGGGAGTAGTTATTTTGAAAAGATAAGAAGAGTATAAGAATCATTGTAAAATAGAGGAGGGTTAATGGTACGTCGTCGTCCCCACTTACCAACTCCCTTCCCTTCCAAATAGATAGAGGGGAGTAGTGTTCCAAATACATGACGCGGTAGTGGTACGTCACCCCCACTTGCCAACTCCCCAATTGCCAGCTCCCTTCCTTCCAAATAGATAGAGAGGAATAGTAGTACGTCACCCTCACTTGTCAACTCTCTTCCTTCCAACGTCGCTGCCAATTGCTAGCTCCCTTCCTTCTAAATAGATAGAGGGGAGTGGTGGTACATCGCCCTCACTTGCTAACTCCCTTCCTATAGGGTGGTACATCACCCCCACTTGCTAACTCCCCAATTGTCAGCTCTCTTCCTTCCAATTACAAAGGGAGGTAGTGGTACGTCGCCCTCACTTGCCAGCTCCTTTCCTTCCAAATAGATAGAGGGGAGTAGTGGTGTATCGCCCTCACTTGCTAACTCCCTTCTTTCCAAATACAGATAGGGACCCCCACTTGTCAACTCCTCAATTGCCAGTCCAGTCCAATTATAAAAGGGGTAGTGGTACGTTGCCCTTGCTAACTCCTTTCCAAATACATATGGGGTGGTACGTCACCCCCACTTGCTAACTCCCTAGTTCAATTACAAAAGGGGTAGTGTTACGTCGCCCTCAATTGCTAACTCCCTTCCTTCAAAATACCCCACTTGCCAACTCCTCAGTCCAATTACAAAGGGGTAGTGTTACGTCGCCCTCACTTTTCCAAATACAGATGGGGTGGTACGTCACTGTGTTGCCTTTGCTAACTCCCTTCCCTTCCTTCCAAATACAGATGGGGTGGTACGTCACTACGTTGCCCTTGCTAACTCCTTTCCTTCCCTTCCTTCCAAATACAGATGGGGTGGTACATCACCCCCACTTGCCAACTCCCCAGTCAGGGGGTGTTACGTCGCCCTCAACCCCCGTTCTTTCCGGATAAAAAAGTATACGAATCATTATAAAGGAGAGTCAACTCCTTTCCTTCCTCTCTAATTTATTTATAAAAAATAAAAAAATATAAGGATCATTATAAAGTAGAGGAGGAGGTAGAGGTACGTCGCCCCTATTTGCCAATTCTCCCCCCACCCCCTCCCCCATCTCGCCCCTACTTACCAACTCTCTCCCCACCCCCACCCCATCACAGGTGAACTAAATAAAAGGCAAGAAATTTAGGGGGATAAAAATACGAAAAGAATATAAAATAACGAAAGAATTTGAAATTTTAGATAGGTCATGGTCATATAAACCTAAAAGAAACTGAAGTGCAATAAAAAATAGTCTAGAGAATTCAAAAAATCATACTGAAATAGTCTATTTTTTGACTAATAATATCGATAAAACAAGAATAATTTCTTTTGTATGAGCATTAAGAAAACCGAAAACATGGAAAAGAAAAAGGAAAAGAAAAGAAAATGGTGATACATACCTTACCGCTCCAACTTTCTGAGTACCTAATTGATGGTTAGTTTAAAGTTAAACCTAGCTAACTATAGAGCTAATACTTATAGTAGTAGTGAGGCGGTGGAGAGACAGAGACGGCTCGAGTTAGACTCCTTTTTTGATTGAGATTCCATTTATGAATTTGTATTCGAGTAGGATTTGTTAATGATTTCCTTGCTGGGATGCAATGATATTGGATTTTCCTTATTAAAAAAATAGTAACTATTAATTTTGATTTCCAAACTAGTTCCTGTACTAATTAGCGTCACCAAATCTTTTGCTCTCCAAATAATTCTTACACTAAAATTAATATCACAAAATTTGCATAGTATTAATTAAAAGTGATTTTTGGGTTCACTAAACTTTTTCCCCAAAATTGATCCGATTATATTTTCAATATTATATTTCTATTAAAAATGATAATACATATATACTTTTTCGAAACACGGTTTAAGTAGAGTTCTTTCTAAAATAATTCCTTTTTTCGAATACACGGTTTAAAAATGGCCTGAAATTTCGAATACTATTTTCTAAAATAATTCTTTTTTTCTAAAATAGAGTTTTTTTTCTTATATTGAAATATTTTCTAAAATAGAATACCGCTTTCTAAAAGAAAAATCATTTTATAAAGCTGAAAATCGTTTTTTAAACAGAAAACCTTCTTTAAAATAGAAAATAGTTTTCTAAAGAAGAAATCGGTTTACTAAAACAGAAATCGTTTCCTAAAACTGAAAATCGTTTTCTAAACCAAAATAATTTTCTAAAACCGAAATCTATTTTCTGAAAGATAAATGTTTTCTAAATTTTGAAAAAAATTCAAAAACAGTTTTCAAAATCACAAAAGTAATTTTGAAATAGAAAACGTGTTTTATAAAATAGAAAAAGGTTTTTCCTAAATATAAAATAGAAAACGGGTTTATTTCAAAATAAATCTGAATATCTATTTTTTTTTAAATTAGGAAAAATGTTTTTGAATTAAAAAAATGATTTTAATTTTTGAAAAAGAAAATCAAAATCACAAATGTTTTTGAAATATCAAAATGTGTTTTCTAATTCTCAAAAATAGTCTTGTGAATTTCAAAAAATGTTTTTTAAATTATAAAAATTGGTTTCTATCTCATAAATTGGTTTCTAAATTTAAAAAAAACTATTCTTTAAATTAGAAAAAAAATTCATTTGAAGAATGTATTATTTTAGTCTTATAGTATTTATAATTATATGTATTAATTTTCATTTGTTAGTATGCATTTTTATGACTTTGTATTATCGTAATGGCCGAGTTGGTAGTTGATATGGGACTCACCATTTAGCCTAATTTGATGACATATCATCACCAAAATGAAACATTATCGCATTTTTAATTATTTTATAAATATAATGAAAAAAAAAATTGGAGCCTTGACGATAAAAAAGTGTATTAAGCGGTCCTTTGGCCCCAAAGTTGTAATTAGGGAAGTTGATTTTCAAAATTATGAAGTTAAAAATAGTGTTTGGTAAACACCTTCTAAATCTAGCTTCTTGAAAATTTGAAGTTCAAAACTTAAGCTTGGAATGATTTCTTCCACAAAAGTCAAAACCATTCGCGAAAGAAGGGGAAGGAGCTTTAATATTTAATTGGACAAAATTATTGACTCCACTTTTTCATATTTACAAATATACCACCTATAAATAGCTAAGACTCCCTCGCTTCTCCTGTTCTTATTTTCCAAATCTGTTTCCAAACCCAGCAGCACTCCTGATCAATTCTTCTGCCCACCAACAGTCGATCAATCCTGCTTCTTTTACTTTCAAGCTCATCCCAGTTCTTCCTTCACCACTGCGACCTCATCCTCACCATCTCCGCCAGCCGTTCCTTCCTCTTGACCGTCTCCGTACTCCTCTCTCGCTGTTCTCTCAAGTCTCGACTCTCGACTCTCAACAACCATGTGCGTGCCGCTCTATGTTTTTGGTGCGCTCATATATTGACAGGCAATTGAATGACAACGTCTTAGTTGGCAGCATTCGTCCTGAACTTGGGAAGCTGGAACAGCTGTTTGAATTGTGAGTGCTTTGCTTGTAATTTGTTTCTTTTGGTGTAGTGTGTTTTATGTAGGCAGAAAAATTAGCCAGAAAAAATAAACAGATGGCAGTTTCGTAAATAAAATCATCATTTTATTTACAAAATTGCCATCACTTATTACAAAACTGCCATCACTTATTTACAAAAATGTCATCTGTTCATTTTTTCTGCCAAAATATCATTTCTTTTTATTTATTTGGCTTGTCTTGTTGTTTGATCAGGAATCTTGCAAACAGTTGTTTCTTTATTGCATTGGGGCTTGTTAACCCCAGTTTTTGTGAATATGACAGGCGTGGAATGTCCAGAAATCTTTCATGAAACATCTTCAAAGGCAACATTCCAATTGAGCTGGGGAGAATAGTCAATCTTGATATCTTGTAAGTTTCTTTATGTTGTAGTGCATTAAGCTTATGGTGTTCTCTGAGGCAGTAATTTCTAAAATTTCTGGGACTTTATTATCTGGATCTTTCCAGTAACAGCTTCTCTGGGCCTATCCCAGCTTCTGTTGGTGATTTGGAGCATCTTCTTACCTTGTAAATGTCTATAAAACTACACTTTTTTACATGAAGTTTATGTTCTGTTATTCATTTAACAGTCTTCTGACTTGTAATTTCAGGAATGTTAGTAGAAATGAACTTAATGGACCTCTACCAGCTGAATTTGGTAATCTAAGAAGTATTCAGGTTATGTAAGTATTTTTTTTCAAGCTAAAAGTATAATGTACCCTTGTCATATGAAGTTTTTACCCTGGTGTCATGTCTGATGTACACATTTTTTCTTCTCTTTTCCCTGTGACATGTCCTTCAATTGTAAGTTTAAAAGTTCATACTCTTATAAGTCATCTGTGTGCACCATGTAGACTCGAGCTGACTTTTTTTAAATCATTAAATTTTGGTGTAGGATTCTAAACAACAACAAATTGCATGGAGATGTCCCTAATCAACTTGCCAACTGTTTTAGTCTTACTAATCTGTAAGTTACTAATGTTTTATCTCAAAGTTTTAGTTTACCAAGGTCCACTTCTTTTGGCTTAGCTATGTTGGAAATCCACTTCTATGCGGCAACTGGTTTGTCTTTGGTTGGCACTAATAGTTGGACTTATCCTGTCTGCACTTAGCAGGTGGAATTTCAAATTCTGTTCTGTACAGTTCTTTAATTTCCTTGCATTTTTTTCGGTCATTTTTGACAAGTCTGTTAATTTCCTGTCATTTGATCTGCATCGGTACATGGAAATTGCAAAGCTTCTTGTGTTTCTTTCTAACCATTTACTACTTTTCTAGCCTCCTTGAAGGATGAATATGGAAGATAGTAATGCTCTAACTTTCTTGTGAAGATTATAAAGCAATTGGAGAGAGAATCAATCAAATGGACCAATGCAGGGGATGGACAGATCATACTGATTCAAGTCGACATACTATGGATAATGCAGCTGATGGCAATGTAGAAGAGAAAGTGGTTGGGAAGGAGAGAGCGGTGAAAGGGGGTGAATTTTGTTATGGGGGAGGCAGAGAAGGAAAGGTGCAGTTGTTGTTATATAAAGCTAACTTTTGTTTGGTCTGAGCCTAGCTGTGGTGAGATTAGCTAATTTAATGAGCTGTAATTGTTAATCAAGTGTCAAAAATATTGAAAGTAGATTGTTTTTTATTTGGCTAGACCCTCTAAAGTACAGTCATGTTAGGAAATAGAAAATGTGTCAAAACCTTGTAAATGCTTTGCCCAAAAAGTTATGCAGTATTTTGGCACTTGAAAGTAGCTTTTGAAATTGCACAAGGAAGTTATCAAAAAAAATTCCATTGTGAACTTTATTTTGCATGTTTTATTCTTCATTGACATAGCTATATAAGAATGAGAATAGAATCATACGTAACAATGCATTGATCATTTTTATTGAAAGGAGCCAAAACTTTGACAAACCATGAACATAACAACCCAAAACACATTTTAAAAAGAGGAAAATCTGCAAAAATAATTCAATCGAGAACCACAGCAAATAATGCTCTTTCTTGTTGTTCACAGGCAGGCGAGTAGGGCAGTACCTGGGCAGAACGAAGTCGTTTTTCTTGGAGTAGTTGTTGAGATGGTGAGTGGTGAAATCAGGGCCCGTGAAATAGCAAAATTATAAAATCACGTGAGTTGAGAGAAATTCAACTAATGAGTAAAATTGAAAAAGGAAAAACATAAACCTCACAAGCTAAGCGATTGAAGAACAAAAATTGAGGAAACGTATAGTAAAATGGTTCGAGGAGAGAACAAAAATAGATAAGTCAATGTTAAAATATATTATTCAGAAAAAACGCAAAAACATAAAAATTAAGGAAAAAACGGCGAAGTAGGTAAGAAGTTCCATTCCATAAAAAAAATGCTAAGACTCACATTTGCTTGGGTAAGTAAATATCATTCCAGAGAACTATAAGATGCAGCAAATTGGTCTGACTCATCTTCAAAGTTTCAATAGAATACTTGATATCATGTTCCCATTTCACACATACATTATTACTTCACACTTACATCACATTCAAGTATTCAACAAACACACTACAATTTTGAAAACGGGAAGGATAAGGGGGAATCAAGAACGAGTACATATTCGTACTAGAACCCTTCGCAACCCAAGAAGTTTTCCCATATCAGTCGCATGTTGTCCTTGAGCATGTTCGAAACTGAACAGCTATCCGCTGTTGGTTCCTGGAAAGGAGAAAGAAAGAGGAGTTTAAGGTAAAGATGCACCATTCGTTAAAAAACTGAACAGATATACGATATCAAGTACTATGGTTACAAGAAAAACTATCAAGTTAAAAAGGTTGGCATCGAATACAAGCCAGTAATGAGAACTTGCCTTCTGCAGTTCAGAAACTATTCCTTTCAACTTCAGATAGACTTCTCTGGTGAATTCCCCAGTTCCCGTCGCGAAATCAAATCGATCAGCATCTCTGACTTTGAGCTTAAGTGATGGATTCTGATAGGTCTTATGTATTGTATGCCAGACTCCAATGATTCTGTATCTATTTCCAGGCGATGTCCTCCCCAGAGGAAATCTCAACCCGCCCTTCACATTCGAATCTATAACAGCAGAACTAATCAGATCTCTGATGCTACTCATCTCATCATCCTGCAATAATGCATGTGATTAGGATAACTATATAGAAGTAGAAATTGCTCTAAAGAGAAGAAACCAAAGGTTTCAGATCTTTAATTTTGTTATTATTCCAGAACAAGCATCAGACAGCTATCCTCAGTATAAATAACCGACTAGATTAGATACTATGGAAAAAGTTTATACCAAACAGAAACATTTTGTGGTCTAAACTTAAAGAAGAAGTCTCTTTACAAGTTTTTTCGATCTGAATTTTTCCTGCCTATCAGAAGAGCAAGTATTTCCTTAGTTCAGTATCCTCTAGCTTCTCTTGCTATCTATTCATTACTCATCTTACATTAAGCAAAGCACTAGGCAAAAGTTCTCCCTTCTCCATTTTGTTTCAACTGTCATTGCTTTTCGTTCCTTGTAACCAAGGGCAGGATGAAAGATATCTAATATGAAACTTAAGCAAAAATAAAGCATTGAGGCTAAATGACTTCAATTTCAGTCAAAATAGCATTTTTTTTCCTTGCCAGACTTAGCCTCGGAAATTCAAAATGGTCCCAACAGGAGCTAAATTCTGTTAAGTTGTTTGCATTGAGTAAATGATATAAATTAACTTACAGATAGAGCTGTTAAAATCATCTTGGTGCACAGCATTATCCTTAGGTCCAGATTCTTGTTGACGCATGATATATCATTGACCATCCGGCGAACTTGGTTTAACTCAACCTATAAGAGATGCCAATATTTTAAAGTGAAATCCATAAGCAAGCAAAAGAAAAGTAGAAAAGTGGCAATGAAATGGAAAACGCCAAGGGAGGATTAGCATCAGAACTCAGAAGGTGTCCATGAGTTCCCAACATCATTATTGGATTAAAATATATAGAAGTTAATAGTCTGGTTGAGACTTTATCAATGTAGCAGAAAACCTGCCTTGTAGAGTAGAAGCCTTTTATCTTCCTTTACACTACATCTGCAAGAGACCGTTGCACCGGGTCGGGTGTTATCAGACAGCTGCCAGCATGGGGAAGAAACACAATGCACAAAAGTCAAGAAAAAGGAAATCAGAATCCAGAAGAATTAGAAAATGATTAAAAAGACTAGGGAGGAGTCAAAGGAATACCTTCACATGGTACATGTCTTTCTCCTCTTCAAAATCCAGCCCAACCTTTTGAATGACTTCATCTCTAATGTTTTCCATGCATGTAGAAGGGATGTTAGTGTGAATTGATCTCTTCAATTGTCTTAAAGTGGTTTCTGTCACCTGATTCCTATCGACATCTCCCAGACTCAAGGAATGGCTCCTGCATCACAAAGATCATAATGAGAGCTGTTTCTTACCAATATTGAAGTCACTGATGGACTTCATTCAGTCATTCATGTAAAATGAAATTGGAAAGTACACTTTTCAATTGGCAAAACGAACAGAGAAAAGGTTAAGTTCAGCCCATATTTGATGCAGAAGTCAATCTCATCCTCATTTTGGCATAAGGCCGACATCGTCTTAACGTATTATTCAGAAGGCTTCGATACAAGGATTTTCACTCATTTCCATCACCGAAAAGAAAAGCATCTAATTTACAGGATCATTAACTAAATCAAGCACTAAAAAGAGGTTTGGTTGCTTACCCATGGAAACGAATTTTTCCAAATCTTGCCACCAATGTCGGCTTTATTTTTTGCGAACTCTGATGCTCCATTTCATTTCTCAAAATTTCAAAAGATGAAAGTAGGTCTTTCTGCACTTCTTCTGCTATAGTTACCCAAGGACTCCTTGAGGTATTTTCCACGATTTTAATATTTTCTAAAGAGCATAGTTTTTATAAATGGAAAGAAGAGTAAAAACAACACCAATTTCAGTACCATAACAATTTTTCACAATTCAAGTAACAAAATTTTGGCACAAATTTTAAGACAAAGACTGACCTTCAGGTACATTCCGGATCACCAATGCTAGAGGTTTATCTCCATCATTGTGCTCATCATTTTCTAAGAAGAATGGCTCAAGACGACAAGGAAACTGGTTGTTATCATCCAAACCAGCAGCAAACCACCTAGACACGGCATGACCTGCATAGACAATCTTTCCGCTTCTATCGATCTTTGGGTCAGATGATCTAAAATTCAGATTTCTCTTAAAGTGAGGAATGAATGACTCTGGAACTGGGGATAGCATCCTGTTGCACTTTGAATGACGCTTGTGTGGAGGAATGTAAGCCATTCGACTAGTAGTAGTCTATCCGCCTGCCAAACAGAAGAATTCTTTTAAAACAATTGACAATACATGTTCAACAAAAAGAACCATTTGAACATTTAGATGAGATCTCTATTACAGAAATCTTTGGACCAAAACAGCCAAATGAGTTCAAATTGCACATCAATAAATATCCTCTTACTCTTACTCATTATAACTATGGACACTCAATTGATGGTCACTGAGCCAAATTGTTTGCCCTTACCTGCATTCGTATCAACCACTTTTTTCTAACAACATCAATGCTACAATTCTCTATAGAGAAACAGGATAAGCTAAAAGCACCAAAATTTGAGGGTAACCATTTGAAATTACACACTATATCTGATAAACAAACCAACAAGTACTAAATTCAACTTAGATCAAAATTAGAAGCCTAAGAAGCACCAAACCAAAACTCAAAATTGATTTTCTTAAAAATCCATTGAACCTCACAAATTCTTCAACAACTTGGTTAAACGTCTCCAATAACCAAGAAAAATGTCAAATTTATTAATTTCAGCGGATACCCTTTTCTTCCTTTGTTATATAGGTCTTACAAGCAACCAAACAGAATAACAATGAAGTTATAATCACTTAGAACTAAAACCCCAGAAAAGATAAAAGTCAAGAACTAGAGTTACCGGTGCAGGAATGCTATCAAATGAATAGAGAAATGCTTAAGCTTACCTGAAAGTTCAAAGCTTTCGCTGGGTAATAGTAGTAGTGGCCTTGATGCTGCGCTTACTTGGTGAGTGACACCAAAATGCAAGCGCATAAATAGGTGGTGACGAAGAAGAGAATAGGACACCATGGGAAGCTACTTCACGGCCAAGGAGTTTGATTCATCAGCTTCACTACGAAGCCCTTTGTCCCCCCAAAAGGAGAAGTTAGTATCAAAAAGTTAGTGGCTATTGATTTAATTAATAATCTTTTGAAAGAAATTATATTAAAAGAAAATCAATAGGTTTTTAATTATACGTATTGGTGTCACTTTCCCTGCCAAAAATTAAAAAACCTTAAAACACGCACTTTCCCTTCTTCGTTCTTCTTCCCCTCCCCTTCATCCCCGACCGACACACCTGACCTCCTCCTCCTCCAGCAGCCACAACAAATCCAGCAACCCAAACCGTCGTCTCTCCTCGTCACCACCGTCCCAAACCGTGACCATCCAGCAACCCAAACCGTCGTCCCATTTGATCTGTCACTCGAAGAAAGAATTGTAATATCTCTCCTCCGATCTTATACATATAGTTCTTAATTCTTTTCAATTGCTGTTTCTATTTTGCTTAATTGCTTTGCTAGTTACTAGTACAATATACCATTAAAAATGCCTTCATGTATTGCTAATTTGTGGATATGAATAATTGAATATGATGAGCTACAACTTGCAATGATATTTTGGTTTGTTTCGGATGCTGTTAATCATTGATTATACAAGTTAGTATTTTGGTTTGTTTCGGATGCTGTTAATCATTGATTATACACTCAATTTGCAATGACTGGTCATGTCCTGTAATTTGCAATGGTTATCTTCTCTGTGATAGAAATTACCAGCATTAAGGCTTTAATGATTGTGATTGTGATTGTGTTGAACTATATTTAGTTGTTTGCTGTACCTTTAATGAATTAACAAGTAATAATTAAAAATTATATTTAACAAATACAGTACAATTTTTTTAACAAAAAATGTTTTGTTTTGAAAAAGAAAAAAAAAGAAGTCGGGTTCATTTTTTCCCGGATCTGGTCTCGGACCGTATGTGGAGGCACAACCATATCATAATACTTAACTAAATACACATTGTGCATGAAGCAAATTAAATGTATTTAGTTAAAAAATTACTCCCTCCGTCCATAAATAATGGACGCGAGGGAGTGAATCACACGAATTAAGAAATTCTCTGCGTCCGTCAGTGTCCCATGCCACGTGTCAGCCGCCCATTCGTTCTTCTTCCTTTTTTCTCCCTCTTCTTTCTTTCTCTCTCTCTTTTCTTTCTTTCTCCCTCTGTTCGGAAAAATACTCCCTCTATCGTTGTTTCCCATTCTCACCACTGACATATAAAGGAGCGGAAGGTCGAGACGAGCAGAACGCAGGTGGTGGCGGCCGGATCGGAGGCCGGACGCGCCTCCAAACGCAGTCGAAGCTGCCGCAGCTCCGGCCACGCGCCGGCGCGTCCGGCCTCCGATCCGGTCGCCACCACCTGCGTTCTGCTCGTCTCGTCATTTCCGGCACGAATCTATAGTCACCTTCGTGATAATATCGTCCAAACGTGTTTTATTTTCCGTTTAAAATTGGAGGAGGAAAGATAAAAGGGCCAAATTGTCCCAGCTTTTTCTGACACGTTCTGTTCCATGTCTGCTGCCAAATTTCAAATTTCATCCTTCAACTTTCTCGTTTCCCTTTTTTGCCTTGTATGACGCGTAGCTCGGCATGAAAACGACGAATCGTTTGAAGGTATTTTTGTCAGAACACCAACAAAGTGGACTGAAATGGCAATGACGTCAGTTAAAAATGGACGACGTTTTTGGGTTAAAACGTCCATTAATTAAGGACAGAGGGAGTATTAACTTGTGGTCTAATATCAACATAAAAGATATCAACTATATTATATAAAGATAATATTACAAATGTAGCTCAATTAATGAGAGATGACGGGTGATAGCACGGAGCATGTCTCATCCAAGTATTTCTTCACTCATGATATTTAAAAAAAAAGTGAGATTAATATCCAACAAATTCGTTCAATTGATTCATTGGGGATTTTTTGTTGTTGAAAACGTGTATACTTGAAGGACGAAATCGAAATTCCCTTTTTATAATCGCAATTCCAAACAGACCTTGGCCTAAAATCTGGAAAATCTCCTCTGTCGCTATTCACTATAAAGCCCAAGCCCAGCATTCTTCAACGTCTCTCCAGAAACAGAAAAGATTCAAATTCAAAAACCAGACGCTCCTTCTCTTCTAACTTCTAACTTCTAACCTGCTCTCATTTCTCCCTCAAAATCTTGTTGCTATGGCGACAACAGACACATACCTGACCACACCCACAAAAAACCCATCATCCTCTTCCCTCTCCAAGAAACACCAAAATCCCACCGCCGCCTCCGCTGCCGCAGCCGCAATCTCCGCCAGATTCGAAGCCTATAACCGTTTGCAATCAGTCGCGGTGGCCTTTGGTGAGAAACTCCCAATCCCAGAAATCGTAGCATTAGGAGGACAATCTGATGGCAAGAGCTCCCTCCTCGAAGCACTGTTGGGATTCCGCTTCAATGTCCGTGAAGTCGAGATGGGCACTCGCCGACCACTCATCCTCCAAATGATCCACGACCCCTCCGCCCTTGAACCTCGTTGTCGTTTCCAGGTATCACTCTCACCGCTCCTGTGCTACTTTCCTCATGGGTTTTTCTTTTTAGCAATTTAACTGGTTTGAATTTCGAAATGTGCACTTAATCAGCTGTTTATTTGTTCATTATTGTGGAGTATTTAGATAGTGAGGGTAGATACTTAAGTATAATTTAACGCTCATGGGTGCTAGAGCACTAGCTTTTGTGCATTACTCTAACCTGTGCTTTATTAGAAGCTGTGAAGTTACTTTAGTTGTGTAAGATGATAACATATGGTTCGGTGAAAACAGGAAGAGGATTCTGAGGAATATGGGAGCCCAGTTGTGTCGTCTTCTACGATTGCAGATGTCATACGATCTCGAACAGAGGCACTCCTCAGAAAGACTAAAACTGCAGTTTCTTCTAAGCCAATTGTCATGAGAGCTGAATATGCGCATTGTCCTAACCTCACTATTATTGATACCCCAGGCTTTGTACTTAAGGTAGTTTCTTTGTCCTATGCTAGTGAAGATGGAAGCTGCAGTTTTTCTTTTTTCCTTTTCCTATTCCTCAATGATTTGACTGTTGTTTTGGCAGGCAAAGAAGGGAGAACCAGATAATACACCTGATGAAATTCTTTCCATGGTGAAGTCATTAGCGAGTCCTCCACACCGTTTCCTCTTGTTCCTCCAACAGAGTAGTGTGGAATGGTGCTCATCGTTATGGTTGGATGCAATTCGGGAAATTGATCCTAACTTCAGACGCACTGCAATCGTTGTTTCCAAATTTGACAACCGACTTAAGGTAAATGAAACTTATGAGGAAAAAGAAAAGAAAAAGGAATATATATAAAGTGGAATGGTGAATGAGATAAATCCAATGAATGCCACCTAATTAATGATGCTAGACTGTAAAAGTTTGTTCCCATATTTTGATGCTGTTGTCATGCTTTCTACTATGACTTGGTTCAACTGAATTTCAAATTCAAACTATTCCAAGCACATAATTCTAGCAACCTGTGCTTTCCTTTAGTAAACAGAATCTTACAATCTGATTGTAAAATTTTAACCAATGCAGGAGTTTAGTGAGCGGTGGGAGGTGGATAGATATTTGAGTGCGAGTGGATACCTTGGAGAAAACATTCATCCATTCTTTGTGGCTCTACCAAAGGACAAGAACACCATTTCTAATGATGAGTTCCACAAGCAAATAGCTCATGTGGACTCGGAAGTCCTCCATCATCTGCGTGAGGGTGTCAAAGGAGGATTTGATGAAGAAAAGTATAGGACGTTTATTGGTTTTAGCAGTCTGAGGGAGTATTTAGAGTCTGAGCTCCAAAAGAGATACAAAGAAGCTGCCCCTGCAACCCTTGCTTTAATTGAGCAGCGCTGCAGCGAAGTTACCAGCGAACTGGAGAGAATGGACTCAAAAATATTGGCTACTTCTGATGTTGCTCATCTGCGAAGATCTGCGATGTTGCATGCTGCTTCTATTTGCGGTCATGTGGTAAGTTGGCAACATGGCTCCATATAAAAGTTACTCAAGATTTCTTTGTGGAATATTCCATTTCAAATTAATTGTTTTTGCTATTTTATGTCTTATATGTTTGAAGAAGTTTTTCGGCTAAGAATTAGTTCATACAATATTTTCTCACCTTGAAGATGGCATGAA
Source organism: Viola odorata (assembly GCA_963691705.1). NCBI lineage: Eukaryota > Viridiplantae > Streptophyta > Magnoliopsida > Malpighiales > Violaceae > Viola > Viola odorata. Next base: position 73,389,898 of record OY829538.1, on the reverse strand, counting down.
AGTTGTTACCTTTTCATTACATTTATAAATACTTGAAGCTTTTAGATTTTGAATGAAAAAATTGCTTCTGGATCTTGTTAATTTGTGAAGGGAGCTTTGATTGATGGAGCAGCAGAACCTGCCCCAGAGCAATGGGGAAAAAAAACAGCAGAGGAGCAATCAGAAAGTGGCATTGGCAGTTGGCCGGGGGTTACTGTAGAGATAAAACCTCCTAATGCTACTCTCAGACTATATGGAGGAGCTGCTTTTGAAAGAGTGATGCATGAGTTCCGTTGTGCTGCATATTCTATTGAATGTCCCCCAGTTTCCAGAGAGAAGGTATGTATATGGAAAATTTAGTTTCTCAAGGAATTCAAAGCCAAGACAACTTTAATGTCGTAAAAAATGAAGAAGCAAAGGATTTTATTATTCTTGAAACAGGTGGCCAATATACTTTTAGCCTATGCTGGCAGAGGCGGAGGCAGAGGCATTACAGAAGCTGCTGCGGAGATTGCCCGTGCTGCTGCCCGAGCATGGCTTGCTCCTTTGCTCGATACAGCTTGTGATCGGCTTGCATTTGTTTTAGGGAACCTCTTTGATCTTGCTCTTGAAGGGAATCGCATTCGTGAATCAGAATGTAAGAAGCTACACGAGATTTCTCTCTCATTAATATTCGTTAATATTAATAAGAGGATAAAGGCACTTTCTAATGTTAAAAAGAGCATATGGTTTGACAGCCAATTATAAGCAATCAGCATCCCTATGCTGATTCTTGCACTAAACTTCTTGCTGAAAGTGCAGTATGGTTGATTATCTTTTAGTTACATACCGTAACAGCAATTAATATTTCATTGGATAAACCTTGTCCTGTTTTAGAACGTGGGAACTGGCATGAGTGCATTATCCACTCTTTAACAGAAAAACATTCTGGACCATCGAGTTCTCAAAAGTTACTTGCTATGTGTTGCTTCTCAATTATGTAGGTGGGAACAGAAGCGGAAATATGGATGGGTATGTTGGTTTCCATGCTGCCTTCAGGCATGCTTACAATCGCTTCATAAGGGACCTTGCCAAACAATGCAAACAACTAGTTCGACACCACCTTGACTCAGTTACAAGCCCATACTCACAGGTTTGTTATGAGAATGATTTCCATGGAGGCATTGGCTTAAGCACAGTATCCAACATCAAATTCATCCAAGGTTCTTCTGGTTCTTTCTGTTTTGAGCTATCGGATAATGGGGCATCATCCCACGATGAAACAATGACAGACCAGGAGAATATACCTCCAGAAAAGAATGTACATCAAACCACTCCAGGAAAAGCTACAGGATCTAGGGACGCACTCAAAGAATGCCAAATGACAGTACCTGAAACCCCATCTCCTGACCAGCCATGTGATATTGGGTATGGTGGGGCAAAGAATGAGCGTGGAAATTGCATTGAAGCTGGGCCAAGAAAGAGAATTGCAAGAATGGCAGGAAATAACAGAAATGCTGAACATTCTGCTCTTTTATTTGGAAATGGGGATGGTGGTTTGAGATCAGGCTCAGCCTACACAGAAATTTGTTTTTCTGCTGCACAGCGCTTTGCGCGGATACGTGAAGTCCTTGTTGAGCGGAGTGTGACCTCAACTTTGAACTCTGGATTCTTGACCCCTTGGTAAGTTTCTCATCTTTCCAACTCATTTGCATTCCAGAGAAAAGATACGGAACAGTGCCTGTCCGTAGTATATGCTTTCACCAGCATGCACACATGAGGGTTCTGCCTTTTTTCTTTAGTCATCATAAGTTTCTCTTTTAGTTTCTGCTGCCCAATATATGTTCATTTCAAAATTGCATTCATATCATAGGTAAATCTATGATTCTCTATGGCCTTTTTAAAAGTATTTGGTTACTGTGACCCCATTCTCAAGTTAACTTTCTTCCGTTTTTCACTTATGGTAACTTTTATTGTTATGTGCTCCATCTCATTAGTTCATTTTAGCTGCCTGAATTATTAAACTTTGATCTTCTGCCTTTTGTAGTCGGGATAAGCTTGTTGTGGCACTCGGGCTTGATCTATTTGCCGTAAATGATGAGAAATTCATGGACATGTTTGTCGCTCCTGGCGCCATTGATGTGCTACGGAGCGAAAGAAACTCTCTCCAGAAGCGCCAGAAGATGCTCCATTCATGCCTGAACGAGTTCAAGACCATTGCTCGGGCGCTTTGATGAAAGAAATACTACTGCCATGTTTTGTCCCTCCTGCCTGAATGAGTTCAAAACCATTGTCTTATGGAAGCAATTCTACATGCTGCCAAAGGTTTCAGTTTCACAGCTAGTGAAATTTTTTCAAAATTCTCCTTTTCATTTTCATTTCAGGGCCCCTACTTCACAGTCCTAACTTGGGCTTGGGCCTTTAATTGTAACCGTTTACTGTTCTTGTAGTAGCTTTCAAAAACAGAAAATGTCTCCAATTCATTGTGTTCAATTTAATTTTGTGCTCTCCAAAAATGGTTTACTAGGATTTTTTTAAGAAAAAATTGATTGAATTATTAATTATCATTACAATACCAAAACTCGAACTCGTGACCTACGTTACAAATATGTTATACACTATCTAGTTGAATTACGTCACCAGAAAGTCAATTTGTTTGTTCTTTCTTGTTAGCAACAATTTTATAGTTAATTTAAAAATAGCATTCCCACTAAAAAAAATGGTTTAAGAAAAAAAAAATGCCATGTTTTGAAGAAATGTTGATCAGAGAAAATAGTTTAAATATATAATTCTAACTTCCAATGTTCAATGTTCAACCTTTTTAAAAAAAATATATTATTTAAACAAACCGCAACATAATCCTTTATTTTATGATTTATTAGATTATTGACCCTTTTGCCTGCAGAATTTGCTCTAAGAATTAATCAAACATCTTTAAAAAATATTGATTTGTAACATATTTATTAAAGCAAACACTTCTTATCATTAAATGTTAATTAGTTTGATTGACTAAAATGGTTTACAACAAACAAGTCAAATTATGAACTTAAAAGACGGACTAAAACCTAACGTGAGAAGCACAACTCACATCAGATGTTACTGTTTTCTTTTTAAATTCCTCTTTCTGCAATAAACGGATTAGATCTTATTACTACTTTTTAATTTTTTTCTAGCCGGAATCGAGACTTAAACTCGAACCCTTGTTGGTAATTTGTCTTTAATTGATAACTAATGAGTTATTTGTTCAATTGTTACTACTACGGTTGACATGTCTTAAAGTTTTCTTATAGTTTTGACTATTGACTAAGCTCGAGAAGCTTGCGATGCGACTATTAGCCTAAGCACTCCGCTACCAAATAGATCTCATTGGGAGGGAGGTTTCGCGGTATGAACCACTTATAATTTCGGATTTGTCATATAAGGGTGTTAGGATTAATCATTATGATTGTACACCTTCTCATCTTTCATAATAATGGAAACTTTCTTGACTGTTTTGTCTGTGGAGTAAGCACTACTTGCTGAATGACGTTAAATTTTTTATATTCTTTACTTTATTTTATGATTATTTGTGATTAATTGCTCGTTATTCTAACAACTACATTATAAATGAGATAGTTAAATTGACTATTTATAGTGTTCAGCTACATATACTTCAACCTAAATGGTTCACATAGATCTTATAATTATAATATATTCTATAACCTATATTTTGTTCCCTTGTTATATGTTCCTTTTTAGTTGTAATAACCATTTTTTTATAACATTCCAAAAATACTATGATGAATATATAATCGGTGAGTCACCTTATAAGTAGCTAATCATTTTAGGTGGTCAATATAATACATTTTACCTATCCGTAAATAAAATAAAATAGTTAAGTTGATAAATCTTAGGAAGTGTGCCCGCTAAAATTAAATATGAATTGAAGAGGACATAAAATGTTTGAAATTATCTAAGAAGTACGAATACTTTATTTTTATACTATGTCCTATGTCGAACTGGTTTATGATATCGATGGACACCACACAATACATGTCCGATTCACCACCTCCCGTGTCTAATTTTTTTAAATAATAATTCTAACTAATTATTGGTGTCAAAAAGAAATTTAACATAAATTGTAGTTGCTTATTAAAAGTATCTATAAGTAAAATTAATTTGAAATTAACCTTTTGTCCTTACTTGAAATTCATTTACTTTTATTGTTGTGGATGACATTTTTATATAATATATATATATATATATATATATATATATATATATATATATATATTATATGTTTCATAGAAAAATGATGATAATATATTTATTTATTTCTAGTGTAAAGTATTTATTTAATTTATTTCAAACGAAACAGGAGGTAACATAAATAAACAAAGAGAGACAGCTATGCAATGTCAGCATTCACCACACTCTGCAAAACAATTCATGAACCTGGTGTAACATAACATGGGGGATGCAAAGTGGTCCCGTTCACCTCCATCTCCACTGTCCCTATGGATAGGGACATGCATACCCTAAAAGTCTTTCATTTTTATAATTTTACTAAATATAATGAGGGAAAAAGTAAAAATTGATGTATGCTTAAGTGTATTGATTTGACTTCTCGTCTCATTTTTAGTCACATTTGACACTCGTACTCGAATAATCGTTCACATTTGGCCCCTCATAGTAACGTCGTCCACCACATTCCGTTAAGTGTCCGACGTGGCATGACAAGTCAGATGCCACATGTCATGCCACGTCAGCAAAATTGACCCGAATCTTTTAAAAAACGGGTTTGGGTAAACAGGTTCCCAAATATTAGAGGAACCCGTTTTCCCAAAGCGACGTCTCCCAAGCTCCACAAAATGGACAACAACGATATCGATGACGATCAAACCCCGCCGTTTCTTCTCCTCTTCCCGCCGAGAAGTTTATCCAACTCATTCCTCTCCTCACACTCTTCGGCTTCCTCGTCCTCTACCTCGTCTCTCATCATCCCACCCAAATAGGTACTTCCTTGGCTCTTAATTAGTTTGTTTCCTTCTCACCATTGACATGAATTTTGGTGGAATATTCAGAACCCGACTTGTCATTGTCTTGGCGGATGGTAGGGTGGTAGGGAGAGGAAGAAGCGACGTCGTTTGGCGGATGGCTGAAGCGGAGGAGAAACAACGGGGTTTGGTCATCATCGATATCGTTGTTGTCCATTTTGTGGAGCTGTGGAGACGTCGCTTTGGGAAAACGGGTTCCTCTAATATTTGGGAACCTGTTTACCCAAACCCATTTTTTTAAAGATTCGGGTCAATTTTACCGATGTGCCACGTCAGCAAAATGACACGTGGCATCTGACGTGTCATGCCACGTCGGACACTTAACGGAATGTGGTAGACGACGTCACTATGAGGAGGCAAATGTCGATCATTCGAGTGCGAGTGTCAAATGTGACAAAAAATGAGACGAGGAGCCAAATCAATACACTTAAGCGAGTGCAGGGGCCATTTTTTGCTTTTTCCCAATATATTAACATAAGTATAGCATCCATCCCAATAGTAACTAATCATTTTCCAAACTATGATAGCATATAGTATATAATTGGGCAAACTATCCAAGTTCCAACACAAATATATTTGTTCTTAAACTATATTGAAATCGAGTTTAGTGAGAACTGTTTGATTGTCGTTGAGTTAAATGCATTGTTAAAAGAAATGGATTGGATCAATCGGTCCGATTGATAAGTTGATAACTCAGATGTCAAACTAGCTAATTCGGTGAGTAAGGAAGTGAACAACTAGAAAGACACGTATGAGACGTGTGGAGGATCGAGTGACATCAATCAGACAATATGTGATGATTTATGATCTCGAGACGTAAGAAGTAGTTTATTGGCGGAGACTCTGCCACCAACGATAATGATTATGTCAATATGTGGTATACGTGGACTGATAGGATCATTACGTTGGTAGCAGAGAAGAAAAACTGTACCGTTAGCGCGAATGGGCATCGCAAGCATTGTGGTGGTATCGTTACTGACATTGACCATATGGATATATTCTTTAGATAGCAACACCATTTTAGTTTTCTTTCTACTGTCGTAATTGAATTATTTATGCACATCTATTGTGTGTCATGATAGGTTGTTCATGATTTTTGTACATTTTGATGACTCTCGAGCCTTGCTCATGCATTCTTCATGTGCATTTGTGAATTGTGATTGTATTTAGTTTGCGTTATCAAAGGCCTTATAGTTAATTAATCTGGTATTTGGGCAACTTTTAAAATTGGTTATTAAATTTCCGAAAAAATATTTTATGGTCCATAAGATGTATATAAATACTTTCAAACTTTAGCCCTTTAGGTTTGGACTCCCAAATTTTAGTTCCTGACATATCGAAACACATCACACTTTAGTCTATGCCATTAGAACTTCTGTCCGAAATTCTAACCGTGTATTATAAAATAATTTTTTGTGATTTAACTTTAGCCCTTTATGATTAATTTTTTTTATGATGATAGTTTTTAATAATTAAAAAAAATGAGAAAAAAATGAGATACAACGAGAAGCAACTAATGGAGGAGCCACCGCCTAGCCTAGACTCCATCTCGGCGACTTCCTTAAATATCTATAGTTCTACTATCGCATGCTTCCAAATTCCCTATATTTTTTTATAGGGTAGCACCAAAATTTTGACTTCTGTACCGTCTTAATATTTGTTTAAGCCACCCATTTATGTTTAGGAACTAGGTAATAGCCTATATAGTTGAGTTGAATCATCACTGAAATACTATCTGCGCTGCCGCAGTGGGAAAGCCAGTCAGTCATTCTCACCCTAATAATTTCATTGCAACCAATCTGGTGAAATATCACTTATAAAGATATTATTGTTATTAAATTTAGGTTTCATATGCACTTATAAAAATGGATTCGAAAAAAAGTTATATGTTAGGTTCGTCAGCTACTTTTTGCGGGCATTGCTTGTGGGTGAATCAAATTAGTGGGAATTGGAAGGTAATTACGGTGCCTTTTTGCGTAATAAAAGGAGGTTTGCTAGAAACGGGAACTCCACAAACCAGACATAATGATTTTTGGCTATGAAAAAGAATGTGATCCCTCTTCTCTTTTTTTTTCATGAGCAGCAGCAGTGGCGTTTAATGGAACTTTGGTCCCCCACCACTCTAACCAAATGAGAACTTGATTCCGTTCTCTTCTCCCCAGTTTCTTTGATATTAATCTCATTTGAATTATATCAAAATTTTAAAATTGTGACTTTTCTAACATAATTTTGAACGTTAGAAAATTAGAAACATATACTATAACATCGTATAACATCGTATAATTCTAGAAGCTCTATTATATACATTTGGCTTCACTCTCTTTTTCCCATTTCCTTTGGATGTTTATATACTCTCGGGTATTCCTTTTCCACATCCTAAACATAATATTAATCTCGTTTACTCACATATTGTTAATTTTTTTGATTCATTTTTAAAACTCATTCAAGATTTAATTTAATATATAAATTTCTTGACACTCGATTAATAGTGGTGGTATTTGGACTTTTTAACCGCATATAAAAACTTTTAATACGTGGAGGCTCTGCACTCAAATGATCGTATTATTTTGAGCCCTATATTCATTTTTGGTTCAATTTGGGTCCTCTACTCACTAAAACCTATCATTTTAAACCCTAGGCAGCTTCGACCCTGCCCGACTAGCCACATCAGCATGTCACGTCACAACATGATGATGTGGCATGCCTCGTGACACGTGACACGTGGCACGTCATCCTCAACCCACCATTGGGCCAGCCCGCCCGCTCACCTGGTACGCTCCGACTCGACCCGCCCATTTTGGGTTTTTTATACTCAGAGGCCCTGCACTCAAATGGTCATATTAATTTGGGCTCTATATTCATTACAGTTCGCCCTCTACTCATCAAAATCTATCATTTTAGACCCTGGGCAGCTTCGACCCTGTCCGACCAAGAGTGACGAAGTCATAACCATTGTTCGGTCAAGGGTCATAAATTCGTGACCCTTGCTCGGCCAAGGTTCACGGATTTGTGACCATTGCTTGACAAAGGGCCTATTTTGTGTTTAAAAAAAATAAACCATATATTTAAAGATTTTTTTTAATTTAAATTTTTTTTTACTTTAATTTCAAAGTAAAATAATTTTAAATTAAGAAGAATCTTCAAATAAATATATTATATAAACATTTAAGTCATAAAAAATATAAGTATTAAAATGAAAAAAATTAATTAAATTATTTCACAAGCTTATAAACTACCCTAAGTTCATAAAAATTAACTTTTTTACTACCATAAACTTCATCACTTAGCTTATTAGTTTAAATATAAATTTTATTACATAAATTCATCACTTAATTTATTAACTTAAATATAAATTTTATTACCATGACTTCTAAACATATTTTATTAGCTAAATTATAAAAAAATAAAAAAAATTGGTGAGTAGATGGTCCAAATTGAATCGAAAATGAGTATAGGGAACAAATTAATACGATTATTTTGTGCAGATCCTCCACATATCAAAAATCCATTTTTTAAAGTCCATACGGGGCACGAGTTAGATAAAAACCAGACGGACTGGCCAACTTAGTGGGAGGATTATGTGTCATGTGCCATGTGGCATGTCACGTCATCATGTTAAGACGTGACATATTGATGTGGCTGATCGGGCAGGGTTGAAGTTGTTTAGGGTTTAAAATGACAGGTTTTGATGAGTATATAGTCCAAATTGAACCGAAAATGAGTATAAAACTCAAGTTAATACTATTTGAGTGTAGGGCCTTCACATATAAAAACCCATATTAATGTCCTTGTTTAACATAATTAATAATCCCACATCCGTAAGATATACATGCATGCATGCACGGCATCCATTTATATAAATAATATAAACACCGACCAAAATATTTTAGACTTTTGCAAAGACGACTAATTAATATCTAATAAGGCAACACGTCCAACCAATTTTGCAGTTGGGTAAGTAAGCTTTATATATATATATATATATTAACATAAAAAAAAACTTATAAACATGATAACTTTTCTAGGGTGATGGCATATTCATGACCAAAATGATTTAAAAAAAAAATGAATATATAGTTAGTTATATGTGCATAAAATGTTGGATTTAGACAGGTAGGTTTTATGGTACTTTATTTAAGGAGAAAATTGTTGAAGCGTGTAAACCAAAATATCACATCGAAAAAAAAGAAGTAAAAAGTAAATATACGAGAAGTTAATATTTTAATAGAATGAAATCTTTTGAAAAAACCATGCGGAGTTAAACCCAAAGTGAAAAATATGTATCATTTTACTAAAAGAAACCGATAAATTTTTATTTCTCCAACACGAAATTTAATCAATAAATTCATTACTTAGATAATAATTTAATTACTTCATATATAAATAAGGTAGGAGTGGGGAAAAAACTTGGATGCATTAGGGATACCATTTGTTTTATAAGGTAAAGTACATATAGTGCTCTAACTGAAGTCGATCTCACACATTCCGATGGTACCTTAACCTATAAAACACCATGGGATGTGATACCGAATGTAACTAAAAATTTATCATATTTATACTAGAAAATAAAATCTTTTTTTATAAGCTGAAAATTAAAGTTAATCAAAGGTGTTAAGAAATTGTTTAAACTCTGTATTTTTTTATTTTTGTTTATTCTCAACACCTACTGAAAAAACTGAACGATCAATGAATTCAAGGATAATATATCGGAAAAAATTATATCAGACCGTTACTTTTTTTTTCACTCTCAAATTTAACCCTAATAAAACTCTCTTTCTAAATAGGCCCCCAATTTTATCTCTATTACTCACGTTTACTTGTGATTTTATTGTCGTTAGTCAAACACACCCCTGTACCCCAACTTTGCACTAACACCGTTAAAAAGTTGTTGTAAGTCACATTTTTCTCCCAAAACGACGTCGTTTTAAAAAAATAAAATATGTATAAAAATTAGAATAAAATGGAAAGTTAATCGAATATATATTTAACTACATGATAACTAATTAAATATGAAAAAATAGAACTAACTTTATATATATTAATTAAAATTAAATTAATCGTATCTCAATCCAGTCATATTTTCTCCTCTCATTTCTCTAATTAATTAACAATCCCTAATAATTTAATCCTAAAAATATGATCCCAATTTTAAAATAAATTAATTACTATAATAATAAAAATAAAAATTAATTGAAAAAAAACTAAAGAAAACTTATATTTTTTATACATATTTTATTTATTTTTCTAATGAATAAATAACACATAATTTAATAATATATTAATTTTAATTGAGGATAATAATAGTAATTAAGTAAATTAAATATAGAAAAATGAAAATTGCTAACCTAAAACAACATAAAAGAAAAAAAAATTATTTTTTGATATATTAACCATATTTTACTAAGAAAAAAACAAATATATAATTTTGAATTTTATATAATTTTAATTTAGTATAATAATGTACATATACTTTTATTTGATAGATTATAGAGTTAATTCTTAACCATCGATTAATTTGCTTTCAATTAATATATTTAGAGTTAGTTTTCTTTTTTTTATATTTAATTTGTTATTATGTAGTTAAATACATATTCGATTAACGTTCCATTATATTTCAATATTTAAAATTTATTTTATTTTTAAAAAATTAATTGTTATTAATTAATTATTTTTAGTTTTTGTATAAAACAACATCGTTTTGGGAGTAAAATGTGACTAACGGTAACTTTTAATGGTGTTGGTGTAAAATTGGGAGTATGATGATGTATTTGAGTAACGACAATAAAGTTTATTTTGGGGTATAATGAAAGTTGATTTAAACCTTTACTATATTTTAAGTGATTTCTCAACATTTTACTCTATATGTCGCATTAACCCTTTCATTTCACCAATGAAAATTAATGACTTATCTCAAATCCAAACGTAAAAATTCATAAAATAATTTCATCTTCATTAATTAATTTGAAATGAATTTCATTTTTAATAAAAATTTAGTTCTAAGGTATAAGGGAACAATAATTTATAATAATTCATTGTGTTTAAAACTTGAAGCTCGAAGGCTCGTGGCCTGCCTGGGCCATAAGATAGACCCTCATAGAGGGCTAAGTTTGGAAAAAAAGAAGAAGGAAAAACTCATTTAACCCGACTCATAATCAGGTCTAATTTAAACATTTTGTCACTATTTGTTGCATTAACTCTTTCACCCACTAATGGAAATTAACAACTTATGTCATTATACTTACTCTCTGCGTATACAGTGGATTTTATCATCAATGACTCACTCAATTACAACGATGTATGGAATCTACCATTGATGATAGTACATACATACATCTATCTAATACTGTTGTGTCTAAAAGAGATGTACGACGTGACAATCGAACCCAAATACTCTTTGAACCTAAATCATAAGAGTTATGGCAAGGTTTTATTGGTGGCTTTTAGTGAGAAGGATGAGAGGAACCATTTTAGTGGAGGCAATTCCCCCCATGCCTAATTTCAACTAATCAGCGGCAGTATAATTGTCACCTCTTTGGAGCGTGAAATCCACTCGCCATGGATTGCATATTATTACTACAATGGAATACTAAAGCAATATACTCCCTCATTTCATTTTTAAACTTCGTTTATTGTTTGGGCACGCATATTAAGAAGATCGGATAACTCACTATTTGACCCCAAAAAATTGCGTACTTTTTTTCGAACGTTAACGTATATCCGGAAAAAAATTCGGGGCAAAATTGTCTTAAATAATAAATCATCTAATTTTTTTAATATACGTGTCTAAATAGTAAAAAACAGTTAATAAAATTAAGAGGGAGTAGAGAATATTCTGGTTGTTTCCGCATCCAATCCCATCACACAACACAAGAGTCCTTTCAGGTCAGTGCACTGAAGTCAATGCTGCCAAGCACATATATATGCACATTTTTACACATCACTCTACTTCTACTCCACAAAAATACTAAATAGTTTTGATTCCAAATCCAGAAAGACCCAGATGCTGTTTATTGCCCCAAAATTCCAAATCCAATTCCCTTCTTCTTCCTTCCATTCTTTCTTTGTAATCCCAAGCTCCTTGGGTTGGCAATTTCCTCACTCCCACCAAAAAAAAAGGCATGAATCATCAAAAAATAACCAAAAGCTAAACATAGAAAACAAGAAAGTGTAAATGTAAGAGAAAGAAAAGAGAGCAAGAAAAGAGAGGACTTCTAGTTTTAGTAGATTTGTTTATGGCACACAAGTACAACATCAAAACAAAAACATCTTGCATATAATAAGCAACCAACCAACCATTTTCCTTTCTTTCTCTCATCTCTCACTCTTCTTTCTTCCAACCCAATTAGCCTTGTTTTTCAAACTTTCTTCCCATCTTCTACACCACCACACCCACTCACCCTATAGGTTGTTTTACCTCCCCCCCCCCCTCTCTCTCTCTCTCTCTCCATAATCTCTCTTTTTCGTTTCAAAGGTGGTTTTTGTGTGTTTTTAGTGGTGGAGTAGAAGAGAAAAAAGGGAGAGAGGCTTAAAGATTGCTCCTTTTTTTATCAATTCAATTCATGAATAGCTCATCAATGGAAGCCATGGCTACAAGAGCTGCTCAATCTCCAACTCATTCTCCTCCTCCTCATCATCACCATCACCACCACCAAAGCAGTGGAAGTAATAGTTGTTGCAGCAATGGTGGAGTCCAAATTCACACCACCACCCCACCACTCACTCCAATCTCCAGATCTGACACAAACCCTTACCCAACAACTTTTGTCCAAGCAGACACCTCCACCTTCAAACAAGTTGTCCAAATGCTAACTGGCTCATCAGAGACAGCAAAACAAGCCTCTAATTCTCATCAAGATCCAACACCAACACCACCAATTACCCCAAGAAACAACAGCAGCAACTTCTCCATCCCTCCCATCAGGAACACACCAAAGAAACAACAGCAGCAGCAGAACAGCAACAATTTCAAGCTCTACGAGAGAAGGAACAACAACCATAAAGCCACCCTCATGATCAATACCCTGCTGCCTAATCTTGTGAATTCATCGCCAGCTGGGTTCTCTCCAAGAAACAAGCAGCAAGAGATCTTGTCTCCAAGCTTGCTTGATTTTCCTAAACTGACGCTCAGCAGCCCTGTCACTCCATTAAATGATTACGACCCTTTTAACAGGAATTCATCATCGTCATCATCATCAGAGGAAGATAGAGCAATTGCAGAGAAAGGGTTTTACTTGCATCCATCTCCCATGTCTACTCCTAGAGATTCAGAACCACAGCTCTTGTCTCTGTTCCCTGTCACCTCACCAAGAATTCCAGGCTCTTCCACTTCTTGAATTCTTGATTTGAGTTCTTGGATTATGGTTTTTGAGGGTGAGAGGTAATTGAGATCTTTGGCGGTTCAATTGTACAATTTGCTCTCTCTTTTCTTCATATATGGTAAAGTCTTTGTTTAGCTTCTTTCTTCCTGCTTTCCTTTTCTTGGTTTCCTTGATCTTATTACTATTATTATTATTGACACCAAAACGGCAAAACCATTTTCCATGATTTCCTTTTCATAGAAAAAAAGAGAGGACCAAATCCAATGAAACTTGGAGAACATTTGGGAAAACTTAGTAGGTGTGAATTTAGTTCTAAGTTTACCTTGTAGGACTAACATTTATGGATTTTTCTTTCCAACTGATGAACACCAAAAATCATCTGTTGGTGTTAAGAATTAGATGTGCAGTAGAGGGAAAAAGTAAATTTAAGTTTGCTGTAGTGGGCAATTTTTTACAAAAATGTTATGTTCCCTCAACTTACAGGCAAATGGTGGATTGGCATTAAAAGCAAAATGTTTGATGCCTTCAATCCAACCTTACTGGAAAAATTAGTGTACTGATATGAAAAGCAACTTCTGAATTTTTCTCTTTTTCAAATTCGTCCTAAACTTAAATCCATCTAGGTCCACTGCTAAATGCTAATTGAGGAAATTAAGGGCATTTTTGCCTTAGAAATGACCCCACAAATCCCAAGTTCAACAAGTGCAATGAATACATATATATTTGATCCATCTAATTATTGACTTTATCTACTCCTAAGAAAGCTACAAGACAGGCAAAGTTGTAAATTTCTACAACAAATGTGAGGTTCGAATTCGAGTATTTACTGCCGGTACATTGCTACCAGCGGATAATCAATGATCGGAAATCAATATGTACAAACAGCTGTTACTTTTGGTGTTTTCCTTTTATTTTTCTCGTGTATTACTACTTCTATTTTCTTCTTTTTAACAATTGTGTTCTTAGACACAAAAAATAGTCTCTCCTGAAGATTTTGTTTGGCCAACTGAGATACAAGTCTGACTGACTAGTGCCCTTCTTTGCTGACAGGATAGCACTTGAGGGCAATGCTTAGATTTTTTGGTATCCCAACAAAATACTTGAATATATATATGAAGCAAAATATTAATGACCCATCTCAGTTTAAGTACTTCTTTTAAAGAAGGAAGTGAAGTCACTGTCCTTTTTATAAGCATGTACATACTTAAATTGCAAATGCAATCATATGCATGAAGCATGATAGTGCCTCGTTTCGCCGATAGTAAAATCGTTTGTATGTGCAAATAAGATTTTTAATCATATGAGATAGTGTTTTATTGATTTTAAAATTCTCTCTATTCGGAATTGCGATATTTATCGGTGTTTTAGCTAATGACTAAAATATCTGTTAATTAAGAGCCAAACAGAAAAAGGCAAAGAAAATTTGAGGGACTTTTATTTCTTTTTTATGCTTTTGAACTGTTCAAATTAGGGTTCTTTTCTTCTTCTTTATTTTAGGGTTTTAACAAATGTTGTCATTGTATTGTGCATACCTGAACAAGTTGGTGCATTGGACAAAGAACTGCCCATGATTTTTTTGTACAAGAATTTTTTCAGTTGCAACTTAGCTGCTTGTTATTATTATGATGTTCAAAATAATCCTATAAGAACATGGACACATTTTTGTTTTTCCATAAAAAAAATGGACAAAATGCAAAGGTCATACATCATAAGAATTTGTGTTTGATTGAGATCTAAACCCAATCTAGAACCAAAATGTCAAAAAGAGAGGCTGTACTTTGTTGTGTCTTTGAACATCTTTTGCCATAAAGACTTTTCTTTTGGTAAATTTCAAAGGAAAAGGAAAAGGTGGGCCTATTTTTGGGGGAAACTACAAATCTAATGATGCTTACTATTTAGATATTTTCCCCTCCCGTAAATCACAACTATTCTTAAGTTTATCGCGCGACGATTATTTTTGTTTATACTAAGTTTTCAATATACAAGAACCGAACTAATAACCTCTCACTTAATACCTCCAAACAGTAAATTTATGATTTGAACAAGATCGAACCTGTAAAAAAAAAGATTAAAAATGATGTGTTGAACAGTATCCAAAATGTTTCCCCGAGGTTTGTATGTTTGAAAAAAAAAGGCAAATACTTCTTCCAATTGGATCTTGCATATGATTGAATGGTGGATTAAAGCAAAGATTTAAGACTCCTAATCAGCAAGCAACCTATGGCCCACCATGACACATTTGTGCACAACACAACTTCAAAAACTAAGCTATATGCTAATAAAAAAATTGGGTCAGTCACGCTTTAAGTACAAGAACAAGAGAAAAATCAAAAAAGATAAAACATTTCTTTGAAGCTTTCAATTGGAACTATTTACTTATCAAGTTGTGAGTCATGAGGTCACATCAAATACATAGTCCTAAACAAAAAATTAATAAAAAATTGTATAAAGGGACTTAATTTATTTATTTCATTAAAATATTTTATTATGAAACTTAGAATTATAAATTTGGATTAAAGTTGGTATCAACTAGCTAGAATATTTACATTATATTATATGCTTATTGTGTCATCACTTTTTTAAAAGCGAATGTCAAACAAAGTGTTGTTTTTCCTCAATTGTTGATAAGTGTTTTTCTCTCTTTTTCCAGATTTGTTAAGTATAATGGAAACAAATATTTCACTTTCCACATCCAAATTCATTGAAATTACCAGCGACTAATTTGAATTTATGGTTTTAACAGGGCAATAACTAGAAAATCTGTGGTTTTGATGTCCAGCAGCTTTGGTTTTGAAGGATTCAACATAAATATTAGCAATTGTCACTATTCATGCCGGGCAATTAATATTTAATAATACTATCTGAACATAGTAAGTAGGCTTGACCAGGAGAAACTGTCAAAGCATAAAAGTCAAAACATTGAGCATTGAACACAAAAAAGAGTCTGCTGTGATCACCTTATATCCTAAGAAGTCACATCATGAATAACGGTTGGTAATAATTTGCTGTATGTTCTGAGATATATACACAATACATAGTGCTGCAACGCAATAGAAATGGCACAAAGTTATATTGGCATTCGAAAACTGGAAAGAACTTACACCGTAAGCATAGTTCTGGCTTTCAGATTTCAAAGGAGTTCGTTGATAATGTAATGACAGACATATACGTGTCTTTGGATTTAGATTTCGGAGAAAGAGTTGACTGTCTTGAACTCGTGATTCTCCGGAAGGGGAGCGTTTCCAGGTCGAATAGAAATCACCACCTCCAAACCTAGGGCATTGAATGAAAAAGTCAAATACAGAAGATGTTTAAGAATAATCAATTTTCATTGTTGAGAAATACAATTAAAAAGTTAAAACATCTTGGCCGAATGTATTTGGCACCATACGGGGTTGGGATAATCAATAACACGTCTGTTCTCTACAATGGAAAAAGTTAAGGGTGAAACTAGAATTGAAGTGATCCCTTTAATTTATACCCATTCGGTAGAATCAAAGTTGGTGATTATAGCGACGAGTAACTTCAAACTGCTGAAATTCTAAACTTTAAGCACCCTAACTGTGTAAAAGCACTAGAAAGTAGTATGTTACTATCCTTTACTACAAAATATTTCAGAAACTCTATATGGGGAAGAAAATTGAGTCTCATTCCTAGTACTGAAAATAAAGAAGGACAAACCAAAAAAAATGCATCTATCAAAGTGGTAAAGCAGACATAACTGAAATATAAATGAAAACTAGGAAGAATTGTGTACCTGCTGCTTTGGCAGCTACAGCTTCATGAAAAACATCTGTCACAAACAAAATATCAGATGGCTTGTCGGCTCCTACTGAGTGTGTAATTTCAACATAACTGCGAGTTTCCCTTTTGTTCCTGCAAGAAGAGAGGAGACTAGTAAGATGCTGCTAAATCAAATCACATGGCTTCAGAAAAGCACTAAACTATATTACGATATGAAACCTTACCCCACAGTGGTGTCAAAAAATCCACACAAATATTTTCTCAGATCTCCATAGTTCGTCTTTCCAAATATAAGCCTTTGAGCCAACCTGCTTCCACTAGAATATATATACACCTGCATGGAAGTATACAATTACTAACAATATACATGGACCTTCCTATGCAAAATCAATAAGTTGGTAAAGTTGTGCGCACAGAAGGCTATTGGTCACGAACACCATTAGTTTCAGGAGTTAGTAGTTATTTTCCAAGGAAAATGTAAACAACTTATTCAGAAGTCCATACTATAAAGGTCAAGTTTCAACCCCAACAAACAGTACTAGCAGACAGCGTACGGTGTAATAGATCATAATCAGAATTACTTCACAAGTGAAGAATTGAAATTGAAAAGGAAAGCTATTCAAAACGAACTCTATCGTTGAAAAAAGTGTCGAAAGATTTTGCATCTTGCTAACAATTTAATGTGTGCTCCAACAAGTCAAGGTCAAGCCAAATCATGTCAAACTCAATGCCATTAGGGCCCACTTCTAGACAAACAGTAAAACAATGGGCATGCGTTACCGTACAGTTCTAATTTTACAAAAAATAAGTGATGAATAGCAAAACAAATGGCAAATATACTTGTAATCAATCAAGAAATGAATGCTTTTATGGTAGTTCTTAAGAGGGTTGAAGCCAAACAGCAATTTGGCTCACCCATCTTGATCCCAATGGCAACCCTCCGGTCATTAAATGGTAATTCTAATAAATAAGTAAATTGAATGAGAGAGAGGGAAAAACCTTAACGCCCAAAAAATGCCACTTCTTCAGAGCTTCTGGCACGTCATCAAAAACCACTCCTTCCAGTTCATTATTCTCGTATCCAGTTTTCCATACATGACCCTGCAGATATAGATCTTAGTTACCGCATCGGTAATTTCTGGACCAAGCAACTTCCCTCCATAAGGTACCAATCCTAGTTTTTTATACCTACTTGCAGTTGCTTTAAGGCAGTGATCTTGCGATCGGCTTTAATCATTGTTTCCACATTAGCAACCAAAGCTGCAATTACCCTCTCTTTCCCAGCATCATTTGTTGGAATAGGCACAGCGCCATTAACGCCTTGCGCCAAGTCCTCTTCAATCTGCAAAAAGGTTTTCCAATATACGGTTTCAAATAACTGCACTTTAAGAAGTGTCTAGATTCGCTGAATCATGACACAAGGGTGACAATCAAGCAGGAAATAAAAAGCACACCATGTACAGCAGAGCATTAGTGTCAATTCACCTTTATCCAATTTTCAGTTATTAATTGTGAAGAGAAAATGAAATTAAGCCGAAAGTAAGTTTCCATCACGACCATGGATAACCAAAAGAAGATGGTTCAAGTTATTTGAACTTTATTAATTTTTCTCTGCTTTCATAGAAATGTTAGATTTGAATTTTGTTTTAGGGAATTCGCTAGTGCATTCTTTTTATTGGGATAAAATTTTATCACTACAAGATTATTCGAGATTTACTTCCTAAACACTCTAGAATTTAGGGTCTTGGCTGACTATATAAGCACAAATCATCTACTTTAGAGACGTGGTTTATTTCTTAATGAATTGAAATAGAGGTTTAAGCCTTATATTGTACTGCTGATTAAAAAAACAATCCCTTTCATGCAGATTCCAAGGCTCATCTAGTGCCAATTCTAAATTAAATCTTTCTTCTTTTTCCCTTGTTCCACATCACAACATTAATAATATCCCATACCAGATTTTGCTTTCAGAAGACTGCTATCAGATATAAGTGCTCTTGTAATTTTAGACGTGTTCTCAACCTTAGACAACGGATTTATAAATCACTGGTGCATTGAACTGTCTTTAAAGCAGCAAAATTGGAGAACCTTTTGGTGTGCTACACAAATATTCACTTCAAAATTTTCTAGATCAAATTCCCGAGCATTCGCAAACATGCTTCTAATAGTTCCTATTGCAGTAAATTTACATGATAGTATGATTCCATATTTCTTTACTTGCTGAACTCTTTTAGTAGATCTCCAAACTAATTATTTTTCCTTAAGGAACACAGGCTATTTATTCAATTGATGTCCCAAAGACAGGACTATAAAGTCAGAGATGGAGCAATAATTTCTTCAGGGCAACAAATCCCGTCATGGAAAGCAATCTTAAAATCAGGGTACTAAATTATCAGTGAGCAAAGCAGCAAATCAACCAAGAGCGACATAGCATAAATAAAGAGCTAAAACTAAAAATAATAATACCAATATATTTCAGTAGAATCTTACTTGAGAGCGCAACAATATTATATCATCTTGTGTTTCGGCAGTCTCGTATGTTGCATGCAAATGCCTCCCAACATTGTCACGGGCATATGGAAAGAGAACATCAGCTACAAATGATATGGGAGTAGTAGTACCTTCAATGTCAAGAACAACGCAACGCTGCACCAAATATATTTGAATGAGAATATTTCACCTGAAATAGTATATAAAAGATTGCAAAGCTACTTCACTATTCAAATCCCGAGGAGATTGACGACTAAAAACTATAAACTCTATCACGCGCCAAGATATAGTATAGCGATATCAACACTAAGAAGCACAGGATAATAATTACAAAAAGTGCAATATATTCAAGAATTCACTGGCAATGGCGAAAAGTCATTATCCGAATCTTTCATGGCTGCCTTTACAGGCTTTTGTACACTTCCCTTACTGCCTGGAATTCTGCTGACGCTCTGAATTGGGCCATGGTCAGGGGTAGACCAGTCCAGGCCCAGTTGATGAAGTTTGATGGCAGCATCAAACAGATAGTGATAACATTCAGCCTGAAAGAGATGTTGCCAACAGCATAAAATGCAAATCCAGAAGTCAGCAACACAATAGAAACAACTAAAGTGTTAGAGAAAATAGAAAACGTAAGCAAGATATCTATGTTAAGATACAGATGCAGCCAGCTCCTGTGTGGTATGGAGCCAGACAATCTAGGCATCTGACATCATCAGGAACACTTAGTAAGCATGAGTCAGTAACGTCCAGATTAAATGCATGGAAGGATATAGTACTATTTGATTGTTATACATATAGTTTTCTAATTACTTGTATTGTTTTTTTTTAAAGAAAATAACACAATGACAAAATCTGAAATCAAGTGATGAGTTTCATGTGCAATATGATGTTTAAAATATCTAAAATATACTGCAAAATGAACACTCCAGGAAAGTAGGCAAATATTACGAACATATATTATACAGTTGACAATAAATCAACTTTCAAATATTATAAGCCACATGGATTGGGGTAGTGGTGGGGCTTAGGGGATCTCTTAAGAGGTCAAGGGTTCAATATATATATATAACAATATACGGGACTACTTGTCTAAGTATATCAAGTTATTAACAATAAGAAGAAAAGATTAATCAGTTTCCTAAATTCCCAAAGCTATTATCATAATGCCTTGCATAAAATGTACAAGAACTCCACCAAGATACTTGCTAAGGGTAAGTTCCAATTCCTGTATTACATGGCTGATTTTCCATTAATTATAAACCACAACATGAAAGCATTAAAAAATAATAACAATAATAGTAGATGGAGATAATTTCTATCACTTGTGAACTTTGAATGGAATCCCAACTCAAAATGTACATTCAGTTCATCAGACAAGTGCAGGTACCACAACAATTCTACTAGCATAAGCAATGGGATATAGAGGACCCAAAGTAAATGATCTTGCACCAATATTAGGAAATATATAAGACACAGACTTAGTTTATTTGGGTTTTATAGGGTTCTGAATGACTTGTCAGTTTTCTTTTATATTTCAGATATTGGTGTCCATATAAAAGGCAGCTTCTCCTGCGACTATCTGGGTAAAATTAAATCTTTTCTTAGAGATCCATAATCCCTCTAAAGCTTCTACCATATCTGTTCTTCTATTTCTTCTCCCCTTTCCCATCTCTATCCCACCTCACGTTTCTAGGTGATCCACATTTTACAAGATGGAAAACAATTGCTAATACTATTATGAATTTGCAATCAACTTGAATCAACACTTCTATCATATGCAGCAAAGAAAAAGTTCATTAACAACTCTATTATGATTAATCAGGTCATTTATTACTAAGTTACAAATATGGCCGAACTTTCAGCACATATCCAACAATGCATCTTACTAACATAACAATCTAGGAAAGAAAGAGAGCACATAACACTTCATGCAACTGTAAATTCATTGTTCAACATCTGGCACCAATGACCAACCTGAGTTTTAGCATTAATCCATGAGTCTCCCCATATATAGACCCCATGGTTGCGTACAAGCACAGCTGTTGTTTTTGGGTAGGCTTCTATCTACAAAACCCACACAAGGATCTGGTTAGATTATCCTACTGTATGGAAGAAAAAATCGCATGTTTAATAGAGCACAGAAGATTTATTTGCAAAAAAATCATCCAGGCAGCATTCAGTAACCATCCTGACTTCGTCTTATAGTCTCTGTTATCTCACTCACCACTGCAAAGTGTCTCCAATACTGATATGTTCAAGTATGTATTTCAAAGATTATATAAACAATTGTTCATCAATAAACCTAACTTAGTAAAAATGCAAGGCTAGATTAACCAAACCGATGCAGGACTAGTTTTGAATTAATCTTTTTTTTTAAACAAAAAAAGAATAAAAAGACAACATACAGCTTTAGCAAGAGAATCCGTAAGCTCATTTTCATAGGCTGTGTTCTCTATAATTGGGACCACAAGCTCATCATAATAGCCATGCCCTTTGATTCCTTTTATCATCTCCATATGAGTAATCTGCAAAAGTGCCAAGAGGCAGAGCAATCCATGGATGAAGTCAGCAGTAGTTAAGCAACGACACACTGCAGTGTAGAACATTTAACCTGGTATGACAATGCATCTAAACATCAAAAATTCATAACTAACCAGACCAATTTTAACAATGTAAGGCTATGAGTTGATGTTGTCACATGCCAATGCTTATGTTTCACATCTATAGATGAAAACGGCACATATGCCTCCAAGTCAACAATAGGAACCTTAATTCATCAGGGACATCATCTATAGGGATTTTTTTTTTTGGGGCTCTCTAGCAAACTTTAAACGCTCTCTCTGCTACACATCTAGTATATCCATGTGGCAATCCTAGAACCACTGACAATTATCCTTACCTCTTTGGAAAACTTGCTTCAACTAATAGCTATATAGGGTTTCTACAGTCACTTCTGAACTGTTTACAACCGAATTTAAACATTGTTGATTAAATTAGTCAGTTACTCTTAGTCCCTTTGCAGTTCTATGACCTAAGAATAAATATTGTGAACACAAATCTTTCCCAGAAAGCTGTTAGCATCAAATATCTTAATATTGTTCCATACACCTAGTTTTCTTCACATTATTGCCCTAATTTCTGAAACACCCCACATCAACACCACCCAAGGCTTCCCCTACCCCACACCCCCACATCCTAAGCTTATACCAACTCTAAGAACCTTCAGAAGAAAAATAAAACAAAAGAGAAGAAACCTAGGAACTCCGATGCTAGGTAGGACCACGTCTAAATTTATTGCTGTCTAGATGACCTTGACTGTCAAAGTTTGACATTGAAAATGCTTGTACAAATTATATGCAGAGACATCACTTTCAGTGGAAGACAACTGGGGTTGTTGTATTAAAACCTCACTGCGTATATGTTGATCACTCACATGATAATATCCATTATTTGCACTGGGAAATCCTATAGTGACAAAAGGAACAGATAATGACAACAACAATGCGTTGTTACAACAAAATATCCTACACAAAATGAGAATCACAATTGAACAACAACAAGAAAATTACCCGGAATTCGGTGGACAATGGATTGATCATCGTTACAAGACAAGATTCAATACCATGACTGTGAATAACAGCTCCAGCATCACGCATATCATATGCCTGTATTACACATGACACAAAGTTAACTGTAACATAAAAAAAGGAAAGACTTTAAAAAAAACCATTCTATTGCTTCTTTAACACTGATCACAAAATATTTAATCTACATGAGACTACAAAGACCTGCAGTAGTTCTTCTATGTCGTCATCCAATAACCTCACCAAATCTAACATCTATTTTTTCTTTCCTACCAGCAATTGGAAAGCAGGGGAAACCACAACAGAATCCAAAGCATGGTGCTGCATATTGATACATTAACAGTTCAACAATAATTGGTTTTGTTTGCTTTGGGAGGTTTTACATTCTGTAATAGACAAAAATGTAAGAAAGCATCTTAACTGTTTAAAATGAAAATTGTGTTCTGAAAAAATTGGGCTTTTTAAAAAAAATGAAATTGGAAAATTATAAAATATAGATTTCTGACTGCCTCATTTATTTTTCTAATATTTGTTTCATAAGTCAACCAAAAGATGCGTCCCCTGTTTGCTATTTCTTATCTAACAGGAAATAGAGTTAAAAACATTTCCTTCGAACCAGAAAGAAGGTGGAAAAGAGAGAAAGAAAACCGTTGTCAGAAAATAAAGACTACTTAAGTTTCCTAAACACTATGCATTGATCATCAGTCATCATCCATATCACATTGAAAATAAAAAAAAGAATCACTGTTCGACAACTTCTATGCAATATTTTGCAAATGACAACACATTGAACAGTTGAAATTCATTGAAAAGGTCAATGTTCATTAAAAAAACTTGATAACAAATGCATATCTGGTTAACAAATTAGTAGTTACAGAGATGCAATGTGCAACTAGCAGTACCTTTATGAAGAGAGGAGCACAATCAGAACACTTGGGAGGCTTATATGGGTAGGGCTTGGGAGATGGTGAAGACAATATAAACCCATTTGCCGCTAAGACATACATATCCTCAGGTTCCATTCGCTCCTTCTGCACGCCTGCCAAATTCCAATTTACAAATGACAACTTAAGAGCAATTCAAAATGATTCCACAAATTGAATGGCGTAAGAGTAATATAGCCCTAAGATACTGCTATCAATGCACAATGACTCACAAATAAGTCATCCAAACGGACAACTGAGCTGGTTAAAAGATGCCCATACATAAAAAACAAACAACTAAGATCCAGTAACAAACAGTAATAGATAAACCCGAAAGAACACAGAAAATACACAGAAAAACATGAATAACAACTGAACATCAATTGGTTGAGAAAAGGCACTAATTACTTTTCTTTTCTTTTTGGTGAGCAGACTAAATTACATCTAATCACAGCAGCTTTCTTTCTCTCTTTTTATAAGCAAAGGAAATAGGACTACAGACAAAAGACCTAGCCTTCCCTGCTTTCTATGCAAGACAGCTAGTTGAAACCTCCATGAATTTGAGCCCAACTGAAGGCTACAATTATAATCTCTATTGAATCTCATAATTGGAATGACAAAAGCCAAGAATTCAAGCAACAAAAGCACGCATGCACACATGGATACAGAGCTGAGCCGTGAATAGGAAAAAGCAAACACTACGGAGCACAAAAGATAAAAAATCAATAGATAAATAAACAAATAACAAAATGACTGAGCTTCCATTGCAAAATACAAGCACGCAGTGGTCAAGCTCTAAAGAGAACATACTTGGCTAAAAGAAAAGAACCAGTATAATATACTACATAAATGTCAAAATGCGCTAAGCAATCCTCAGCTATCAATAAAAAAGCAACGTCAGCAGTAACCTGAGAATTCAGATAGACACAAAAAACCAGGAAAGTAAATACCTTTAAGACAAGCACATATCGGCAATACCAGATAAGCTAAACAAAACAGAATTTATGAACTTGAGCACACAACTGAACTAGCCATAAAAGCTAACTAACACCCAAAATCCAAAACCACATAACAAAACACAAAGAAGAGCGATCAACGAATATACACACATAAAAATCGAAGCTTTAATAGACAATAAAAAGAAGCAGGGGATGGGTGTGATACCAGAAGGGGACATGAGGATGAGCTGGTTGGGTTTAGGGATGGAGTCATCGTGGGCCTTGCAAGTGATGCTGCCACCTGTACCGGAGACCCATCCAAGGGTGTAGAATTGGCGGCAGAGATCAGCTATCAACACCCTTGTGTCCTTCACTGCCTTGCTCTCCAGACAAGCCTGAGATGCCACCGTCCCCACTCCTCCTGCCTCTACTCCATTCAGTACAACTCCTGCCATTGATTGCTTCCTCTAACACGCAGATTTTCGGTCAGAAAGGGTGTCCACGGTACAATCTTTTTGTTTATTTCAACCTTCAAATGCTCACCAGCCAGCAGCCAGCAGCCAGCAGCCAGCAGCCAGCAGATGATTCTGTGTGGGAGGGAGAAAAAGGGATGAAGGAGAAGTGGAGAACTGATTCCGTTCCTTTTTTTGTTTTTTTAATGGTTAGCACATTTGTATACTAAAGTCTAAAACAGGATAATTGTTTAAGCCCAGCCCAATATTTTTTCGGCTGTGTTTGGGAGTCTGGGTTGGGTACCCAACCCAGCATTCCCAAACTGAAATGAGTTGAATGGTGTTTGGTAAACACCATTCAACAAATGAAAATGACCATTTTTGGGTAGCCAACCCAGCAAAACTTCAGTTTAGGGAATGGGCCAAATTGGTCCATTATGGAGATGAGCATTTTGGCCATTTTGCGGAATGGAGGTCTCAAATTATTTGGACAAAAATAACCTCAGGATTATTTGATAATTACGATCCATACCACGTTTATTTTCCTCATTTCCCTCATTCTCTCCCTCTCTCTCAAATTCTAGGGTTTGAGAAGCAAGCCGCTCAACAAACAGCACCCTCTCTTCTTCTTCCTCACGGCGGGCTTCCTCTCTCCTGACGGTCCGTTTTTTCAAGTCTTCTTCTTCTCCATCGCGCACGCTGTCCTTCTCCATCGCGCACGCTCTCTTTCCCTTGAAAGGTACACCCTCGTCCAGAATCTTGGCTTGATTTCTGTGTCATCTCCTTCTTCCCTTGGTACAGTTTCACTCCCTATTTGTTTCAGCCATTTTGATCTTTTGCCCGTGGAATGTATACTTGATTTGTACAGATTCTTAACTTTGTTGATAGAAAGTTATATGGTATCGTATGCTGCTTGGATTTGCAATTTTTACTCCTTTTTAGATTCTGGTTTTGCAGAATCTAATTTCATTTTTTGGAAATTGATTGTTGTACGCCTTGTTTGGTTCCTGGGAATGAGCTGGAAAATATTAAACTTAAAATTGTCCTTGGTGATTGTTTACTCTTTTGCTTTGGTCTTTGACTTTATCCTCAAATTGAAGTTTCGTAGATTTTTCAATCTCTTATCAATTTTGGATGAATGGTATCAGTAAGTTGGGTGCGGTTTACTAAAATAGTATGTTTGTTTGTAGTTGTAGATGATGAAGAATGCTTGTCTTTGATTGCGAGACTATCATATCTATACTGATTTCGTTACTTTCCCTGTATTTTTCTTTATTAGCAATTTGCATTCAAGGAATGATTTTCTTTAAAAGTGGATATGGGCGTTAAGGCTTCACATGAGTAATTTGATATATTTACCTTGAAATCAGACGGATATACTAATATCTTATATCCCCTAAGATTGTCAGTTTGAGTTTTCTTTGCTCAATTTATCCTCTTAGTTTTCCCAATTTATTGTTTGCTTCAGTTAGGTGTACGAGCTATGGTAGTTCTACTCATAACTTTTGTTGCTTGCAGTTTGTAATGGATTCTGATGCTTACTCGTAAGTGACTGAAGATTTCAATCTGGGGGGATACACCATTCCCTATTTTCTGGGTTTTTTTTAACTCTAACCTACTCGTCTCATTTTTGTTCGTTGGAAATTAGATCGTTGTCTACATTAAAATTTATTCAAGTTTGTAGCCTATTCTTATGAAACTGATTTTGTTCTGAATGCTTTCAATCTTATAATTTTGTGTCGAGACATGAACTAAGACGATCCCTGTTGTCCAATGTACCTCAACCAGTAGGGAATTGCTATGCTTGCACCTCTAATAAAGAATATGTAGCATTTCAATTATAATGTTAGATCTTTCTTGAATTAGTTCCTATTTTGCAGTAATGAAGTTTATGTTCGTAATTTATTTTTTTGCCCAAGAATGATTATTTCTCCAATTCTCTTTGTTGGTTACTCTATTTCTTAAGTTTCATAAACATGGATATTGACTAGAAAGGATGCCCTGTTGAAATTTTTGTAAGGGCTATGGATTTAAACCATTTTCTTGGTTCAAGTGGTACAAGTATATCTGTCTTGCCTTTTCTTTTTCCTTTTTTTGTGTGCGTGTTACATGATACACGGTACCTTTCCCTCTGGTCCTTTAATTTCTGATGTTTGCAATGAAATAATCATATCTATTTGAATTGGATGATTTATTTCATAGATACAGGATGCATAAGCAATTAATTCTTTTGATAAGAATCATAAGATGCATGGACAATTTTGACAACTGAGCATGTATGCATTAGGTACCCGTTATGTTGGAGAGACCAGTAATGCGATGCTTGCTGACAGTTGTCTTATTTCATCCCTTGCAGTAATAACGTATGTGATTCTTCCTATGCCTTTGCTGTTCTTTGCCGGTTCGGACAGTTCCTCTTTGTTTTCAGAATCAGATAACGGGTAAGACTTCAGTAGTCTCCAAAGTGATTCTTCGATTACAGTTTGTCTATTTTAAGATGAAGCGATAAACTGTAAACTAATTCTTATTCTTGTTTCTTGGTGATTGGTGATACAGCTGGGTCAATGCAACCAAGTTTCTGACCGGAGCTTCTGCAATACCAGTGATCTTAAAGCATGCTTGCGTAATTGGCTGGGGAGCACTGGCTATGGAGCTTTCATCACTTTTCGTGTTTGTATTGGCTGTATTGTGCTTCGTCGGCATGAGTGAACGTGACGAGTACAGTTTTGTCTAAGACATGGCCTTCTCATATTTGTAAAAAAATTGTTCGTTTTGGGTGGGGTTTCTTGCTTTGGTGAAGCTTTTGTATGTATCATTTTGCAACCAGGTGTGCTAATTGAGTGCAATTCTTTGTCCATAATGATTCTTCGTTAATTTGTTGACGATTTAGCAGAAAAACTTGTGAGAAATGCCAGATATATAATAAGCTAAGGCTTAAATTACAAAGGGATTAAGGACGAGAGATCTGAAAGTAGGATTTCGCAGTGAAAGATGTGAACTCGCTATTGCCAATTCTGTTCATTCTTAACCCAGGTCTCGTGCTCGAGTTAGAGGAATGAAGAAAACTATGCAAGAGTATTCAGGGAGATTAAAAAAAAGACCCTTAACAGTCAAATGCAAAGTGAAGCGAATAATAGTCAAATGTTGCGGATGAGTGATGTTCGTAACTCAATTGCTAACAGCTTAATGCTTAATACGTAATTTTATTTTATTTTAATTTAGTTTTTAAGCAATGCAACGTGTAAGGCACAATGTCTTATTTATGTTATATAGATCAATTTTATTAGATGTTAGATTATAAATAAATTGATTAAAAATATATATAAAGATAAAAAAATAAAAAAATTTAAACACTTAAAATAAATTATGCCCTTTATGGTCATTTTACATCCAAATCATAGTTTTGGAAAACTGG
Organism: Viola odorata; assembly: GCA_963691705.1. Lineage (NCBI taxonomy): Eukaryota > Viridiplantae > Streptophyta > Magnoliopsida > Malpighiales > Violaceae > Viola > Viola odorata. The sequence goes on along the minus strand of OY829538.1, from coordinate 73,361,037 downwards.
ACTACCAAACAGCACCCTCCGTTTCCCAGATATCGTTTTCCCACTGAATTTTTACAATTATTTTACCAAACAGCATCCTCCGTTTCCCAGATGTTATTTTCCCACTGAACATTTTCCCACTGATTATTTCCCCACTAAACTGGACTGGCAAACAGACCCTTCAACATAGTATTTGAGGATTGTGAGGGCAAGAGTGGGTCTAAGTTTTCATCATTTACAATTATGTCATTACATATCCAAAAGAATAAAAAACAATAATAGATTTTTTAATCATTTATATCTATTAAGTTATTAACACTCATTTTATTTTACTAATAGGAAAAATTATCCTTATTGTGCTTTTAGTGAGCATTATTTCTTATTTAAAATATAGAAAATACTACACCAATAACATTCAACACATATTTAAAAGTTATTATAATTTATATTTTTTATACTACATTTTGACTTTTAAATCAGAAAAAACATGTTAATTTTGACATACGATTATAGAATGGCTTAAAATATACTACCTTCGGTTCCAAACGAACGTCGTTTTAGGATTTACTTTTACTGTAACTTTTACTTGTATTTTTAGTGTTAAACCTACTGAATATTAGGATGCGAGAAAGTCATTTGTTTGGAACCAGAGGGAGTACTAGTGTAACTAAATAATGATATCCCCCTAAGATTTTACCCGAAGAAAATGACACAATTTTATTATTATTTTAGGCGTTATAATATTAGAGTCCAATTTTCACATTTTTAAAAAATATATTATCATTCATTTTAATTTTTTTAATCATTTTAAATGTCAAAATTGTAATTTAAAAAAAATTATATACAACATTTGTTGCAAAGTTAAAATTATAGGGGATGAAGGGTAAATTTTCATAAAATTTAGATATTTTTTTACGTAGTTTATCCTCCTATTCTTTTCATACCTAGGGTGTAACCGGTCTGGTTTGGTTCGGTTTTGAGCTTAGAATCGAACTGAACAGAAAATGTCCGGTTCTGATGGGTCTAGAACCGGACAAAAATGGAAATTTTCGGTTCGGTTACGAATAGAACCGGACTGAACTGAAAATTTTCAGTTCAGTCCGGTTCGGTGCAAAATGCTCTAGTTCCAATTCGGTCCGGTTTTTTTACACCCCTACTTCTGTCCCACTCACTTTTGGTATGACTTTCTTGTTCTTTCCCACATCTAATAAGCAAGACTTTCCAAACATGCAGATATGGATGTTGATATTGTTGCTGACCCAGGATCCAGACAGTGATGAAGGCAGAGACGCATCTCCATGTGTAATTCCACTTGGAAATGCCTCAATAGATATCAATTCTTATGGGGAGATATTTCTGCGATCAAACTTGCAGATACAAGGCTACTTAGTGGGTGTTTAGCATTCTGGTTTGGTACTAGGAAGTTGATTTACTAAACCAGAAAGTTAAAATAGGTGTTTGGTAACACCTTTTTTAAACCTTAAAAAACCAAAGAAAATGGGCCTTTTGTCACTGGCTTTCTCAGCTCCAGTGGCTGAAACCAATAAAACACGGAACGGAGAATTCATTTAAATGAATATTTGGAAACCCAAAAATACCCTCATCTTTTATGCCCACGATTGCAAGATTTCATTTGAGCCCTAATTCATCTTCTCTTCGCCTCACGCAGCCGTTCCTTCATCCCGCGCCCGATCTTCTTCTTCTTCGCCGTAGCAGCCTCACGCCGGCCTTCTTCTTCTCTCTCGCCTCCGTCCGACTGTGGTCTCGCCGCCGTCCGTCTCTTCTCGCTCTCGGCTGCTCCTCCTCCTCCACCCACCGAAAACGACGGTAAGTTTACTTTCTTTCGCTCCCTCAATCTCTTCTATTTTTATGTGTTCTTGTTTCTCTTGAATGCGCATCTACTGCTCTTTGATTCTGGTACTGTTTTTGTGATTTTTGAGCCTAATTGCGTCACCTTGTTTTCCCGTTCTCTGATTTTCTCTTCCGGTTCTTCTCCCTTTTCTGCTGTTGTTTTGCGTCACTTATATGGTTTAATTTCGCATTAATTGTTGACTGATTTCTGGGTAATTTAGGGATCATTTGGGTCATTTGCGTGGCTGATTGCTTGATTGATTTCTGGTAATTTTGGGGTCATTTGCGTGGCTAATTGCTTGATTGATTTCTGGAAATTTTGGGGTCATTTGCGTGGCTGATTGCTTGGTTGATTTCTGGGTAATTTTGGGGTCATTTGCGTGGCTTATTGCTTAGTTGATTTCTGGGTAATTTTGAGGCTAATTGCGTGCCTTGGTGCTAAAGAAGTTCTTGGCTGACCGTAACCTCGATCAGTCCCACTCTGGGGGTTTAAGTTCTTATTGCTTGGTAACTTGTGCTCCATGTTATTTCATTTTCTCCAACTGAGTGGGCGTGTTGGATTTAGAGTTTCTAGCTTTTCCTACATACTCAGCAGCATCCTTTTTTGCTGTTGATGCTATCTTTCAACTTGATCTTAGTTTTCGTGTACTTGTGCTATTTATCTCTTCAGTTTTGTAGTTTTTCCTAAGAGGATCTTTCTCTGGTGTTTATCATCAGAACTATATATTGTCAAGATTCCTTTAGTTTTCCACCCTAGGAGCAGTGTATGGTGAAAGCTACTGCTGACTAGAGCTGGAGAATGCTTTTCCTCCTCTTGCATAAAGAGATGCAGGCACACTTTTTTTTACTGTATAGAACTAGTTGTTCTGTTTTTCTATTTTGGTTCTTAACGACCAGATAAATTTGATCATCTGTGTGTGAACTTGTTACACTTAGCTTGCTTTTCCATTCCTTTTGCGGGTTTTTTGATCACACAATTCCTAAAGCACCAGCATCATCACGGTCGACCTATTAATCAAGTAACTTTTTGTTTTGAAAAAGGAAAAAAATTACCTGTTGATTCATTTTAAAGTGGATTTCAGTTCATATTTTATTGGAATCCTAATACTTGCCATGTTATTTTAGACACAAGAATTCATGGAATTTGTTCTACAATATTAAATTAGCAATCCTCTAGTCAAGTAATTGATGAAATCAAGTTACTAATAATTTACATGAGGTTACCTTTAGTTCTGCGCACTGCCAATGCTTATATACTAATTCATTCTCTTGCCTTTTCTATTTGACACCAAAGATTCATGTCAGAAGTTTTTAATCAGTTGAGCTGTATTAAAATGGACAATATGAATGGTAAGTAATTCTAGTTGAACTGAATCATTTCATTCTTGCAGGTACAAACAAGAAGTTTACCATTGACTTTAACTTAAGGCCTATGTGGCTTATTCTGTTTGTAGGCTGAGATTGCAAAGCACTCAGGGGGATATTAAGCATGTCGGTACTCGCAAATCACTGCATGGTGCTCACATTTACACTTGAATTTGGTTTTGTTGGGAGTTAAATGATAGGAGTGTAATGAAGTTAAAAAGAAGGAGCATGGTTTTGGTGATACTTTGATCTTTATGATGTACTAGTTAAGTACTGCCTCCTGCTTCATGTATAATTCACCATTGAATGTGTGGTTGACATGTGTTAATTATGGAATGACTTGTCGATCTTCTTTTGGCACTTTGCCTACAATTATCCTTGTTCATCTCAGATTCTTGGGTATTCTGGATTGTTATTGTTGAAAAAGAAAGCCTCCACTTTTGTGCTTTGCGCATGAACTTGTGACATAATGAACTGAGGCATTAGTTCTGGAAGGTCTACCTCTTCCGCTTCGCTTGTGCGAATTTAGTATATTTGTATCACGTTCTCTTGGTTTCATAGACTGGTTTACAATGTGCCAGAAAGTGTTCTATTCCACACTACCAAAAGAGTTAATCAATTCCACACTACTAGAAATTTTTAACGGTATTAATAAATTTAATGGTATTAATAGATTTATTTTAATGGAGTTTTATATGCAAATGATGTTAATCATATAACAAATAATTCAATTTTTTAATGGTATTAATAAATTTATATTTATTTATGATTAAAAAAAGTTTAATTTATTTATGATATTAGATAAATATTAGGTGGTAGATGTTAGATTATAAATAAATTGATTAAAAACATATATAAAGATACTAAAAAAATTAATTCTAACACTTGAAATGAATTTATGCCATTTATGGTCATTTTACATTCCAACCATAGTTTTAAAACAGTTTTTACCAAACACCAAAAACAACTTCTGGTTTCCCCACAGAACTTTTAACAAATATTTACCAAACAGCATACTCCGTTCTACAAAAGTTTGAAACTGACTTTTGCAGACTGAACTTTTTTCTACTGAACTTTTCCAGCTAGAACCGGAAGGCCAAACAGGCCCTTAATGGAGCAAGCAGATGCAATTGAAAAGCAAGTGTTCACGTGTGTAATTATAGCATTAGTCAATAGACTTTTATGAGATGACCATATTACCCTTTTGCCATGGTCACTAAAACATATAATCATTATAGTGAATGTTGTACCTAAATTTTTTACTCAAACGGACCATTTATACTTACTAATCTTTATAGAATTATTACGATATAATAATTTAACCACATAATTTAGCTATAAATTCTAATATAGTCATTCTTCAAATGGTTTATTTGAAGATGGGTAATAATATGCAGTGATTTAAGAGGAAATTATCATATTACCCTTTTACTTTTAAGGGTAATATGGTCATTTTGTAAAAAATTCAACTGGGTAATTTTCACAAGTTTAGTAAACTGTGCTCAATTGTCTATAAATTATTTCCTTCAAAATAATTTAATTTAAGAAATTCCTATTAGAGTAATTTAATACATTTTACTCTTTTCAAAACGGTCATAAACCTTAGAAAATTGATAAATTCTATAGGGTTTAACTCTAGATTATAGCCTAACCCAATTAAAATTATCAATGTACATAATTTTTTCCCAATGAGCGTTATGACTATTATTTATTCCCTTAGAAACCCTTGGGAATCATATTCTTCAAAAATCAATCACCATTTCGACAAAGGAAAAGGGTAATATGGTCAACAATTAGAAATAGACAACAAGAGACAAAGCTTAATTAACACTAGAGCTGTCAAATCAGGTTTGTGGGTCGGACCGACCTCGGACCCGACAGACTCGGAAAAGCTCGGGCCGGGACCGGTCCCGACCCGGGCCAAATACGGGACCAATTTTTGGTCCCGGTCTCGGCCAGAAAAAATGGCTCGGATCCGAGACTGGACCCAACCCGACCCAATTTTATTTTTTTATATTTTTAAAATTCAATTTGATCATATTTAGTTAATTAATTACTATAAATTATAATGCACATATTTTATCAAATCAAACATTAAAAATTAAAATCAATCAAATTTAATTTAAAAAATCAATCAAACATTAAAAATTAAAATTAAAATTAAGGTCTTTTTGTGTTGGGTCGGGTCTCCGAATCCGACCCGACAATCCCGAAAATTTTCGAGACTGATTCCCAGATCCGACCCGGCCCGATTTCCCGAGTCTCAGGTCCGTTTTTGACACCTCTAATTAACACTAATGACTAGTAGTACTAGCTAGGAGGCCTAATTAATTGAGGACTGAGGAGTGAGAGGATTAAGCTTATGCAATCACGAGAGGAATGGGGTGTAGTAGTAGTGTAGGAGTTGAGGGTTAGCTCAAGGGAAGTGGTGTGAGAATTAGTGGTGGTGATATTATTGGGATTGGGATTGGGATTAAGATGATGATGGTGATGATCATGAGCAGTAGGGATGTAACCGGTCTGGTTCGGTCCGGTTTTAGGTTTAGAATCGGACTGAATTGGAAATCTCAGTCAGATTCTAATGAGCCTTGAACTGGACAGAATTGGAAATTTTTAGTTATGTTCGGTCTGGAACTAGACTAAATCGGAAAGTTCAGTCCGGTTCTGATTTTTTTTTAATATAATTAATTAAAAAATATATTATATAAAAATATTCAATAAAACTATTATATAATAAAATGTTTATGTTTTTTCATGGAAAAGTGATCCTAGATTCTGGACAAATTAAGAAATATGAAGATGCTTGGTTGCTATTCCGTCGGCGTACCTACAGCAAGAAAAAGAAGGATTATTACCATCTAATTAAACACAAAGTCAAAGGCATAAAAAAGAAGAAGCAAAGTACAAAGTTGCGTCAGAGAGTTTGTACACAAAATTGCAAGAAAAAGAAAAGAGGAGGGTGCTTGGTCGTCTGCGGCGTCTTGTAAACGGAAAAGAAAGGAAAACCTACTTTATTATTTATATGATTTGAGTTTGATCAATTAAAGAGAGAGATCCTGCTCAATTAAAAAAAAAACTACTCAATTAAGGATCATTTCCTGCTCAATCAAGAAGAAAATAGTCTGAGACGGAGGAATGAGCGGCGCGAGGGAGAGGAGAAGAGGAAGGAATGAGCGGCGCGACTTTGTTTTTTGGTTTTGGTAAAAACGTTTGTTTTAACAAAAGTTTTGTGTGGGAGGGGATTCGAACCCTCCCTTTAGCTTACAACTAAAAAATTTAACCACCGAAGCCAAGAAAACTTTTAATAATAAATATTGCATATATATATATACTAGTTCTTCCGATTCTACGGTTGGGTTTACGAATTTTAGTAGAAATAGAACCGGACCGATCTGGAAATTTTCAGTTCTGGTACGAATAGAACCGGACTGAACCAGAAATTTTCAGTTCGATCCGGTTCGATGCAAAATACTTTAGTTCCGGTTTGATTTCCAATTCGGTCCGGTTTTCTTACACTCCTACTCATACCGGTACGAAAGTATAAAACCCGGTCAGTATCGGATTTACATAAATTACTGCCCAGATAGAAGCACAGGCTGCACATCAGACTTCAAAAAGAAAAGAAAAGAAAAAAACCAAACCAAACAAAAAGAACTCTATCCGCTGCCTCGCCTCACTCTCTCTGTTTCGTCCTTCTTTTCTTCTGGCCCTCAGCTATGTCAAGAGGAACAGAGCGCCTGATAAAGAGCGTGAAGCAGTTCGCAGACTCCCAATATAAGAACTTCACCACTAATTATGGCCAACAAGCGATAGACATTTTGGAGTTTCCGATAAAGCTAGTCTTGTCTCCCTTCACTCTTGCGTTTGGCATTGCTGGCTCAGCCCCTCGTGGCTTTGGCATCCCTGAACTCGTCTCCAATCTCTCTTTTGCTTCCATCTTTGTAAATTCTCATTCTTTGTTACTCATTTATCTTTTTGAATTTCACGCATTTTCAAGTGGTATGGGCGTTAGGCCAGCAAATTTAGTGAATTCATTCTATGTTTTGGCTTATCCTTCTCATTTGCTTAAATGGGTGTGCTTTTATTCAAAGTTAACTTCTTTTACGAGTGTGAAAGAATGCATGTGTTATGTTGATGTGCAAATTCTGGAACTCATTGGTTATTCTGAGTAATCTTTGTGTGCACTCTTTTGGTTAGATATGTTAGTTCATTAATAAAAAAAACTGTGACCCTTTGGATTGTTTTTGTAAATTGCTGAAATGGTTCACCACAAGTGATTTATAGAGAGATTATATGAGAAACTTGTATAGAAAACCACACATTTATCTTATTTTGTTCATTTGATGTTAACTTGGTGGTTCTTTATTGCTACAGTTGCTCGTATGATTGACTTGCACTTCAATTGTTGGTGGTTTTCGGTCTGTGTTTTGAGTTTTGAACTATGATGATTTGTTAATGGGTGTTTCCTGGTTGTTTTTGGGCCGTCTCATTTGCAGGCTATTGCTACGTTTGGGACTTATGATATTGCATTGGAGCTGGGAAAGAAGGTCATTTGTCAAAGGTGCTCTCACTTTTTGTGTTGATAAGTTTTCTGTTTCCATTTTTTATAGGACTTCTCAGGAGGAAATATTATGCTTTCCATTTTATTGATTATACTCAGAATGCAAGTTTTTCCATCTGTTATGGTGAATAGTTCTTCTTGCCACTGAAAGTCATGATATGGCCCTGCTTTCACGACCACCTCCACAAGAGCATATTCTGTTGATGCTTTTCTTTGGAAAAAACTGCGTAAAACAAAATGTCAGAACTTGTCCATGTAATTCTTTTGTCTGACATCCTTATGCTATGCCACATACTTCCTCCTTCACTCTTTGTCCTCTTATCGACTTAAAGTGGATATGCTGGCTGGTTCAGGATGGCTTTCAATCCTCTTTTTTTTTATTCTCCAAATGAAGATTTTATTTATGTTGGTTGTCACATAGATTATAAGCACCCCTAGATTGGAGTCGAGAAGGAGAGAATAGCAATAACCTGGGTGGAGCCACATGAGCAGGCTGTGACCAAATTGAGATTTCGGTGAAAAAGGGTAGGAAGGGTGGACCTAGGATCATGAGGGTGCATCTTGTGAATAAGGACTTAGAGCAACTCTTTGACACTGCAGTCCATGATAGTGCTGAATGGAGGAGATAAATATATGTGACTAACCAAACTATTTTGGAGTTAATGCTCAGTCGAGTTCAGATAGGGAACGTAGAAAAGTATGAACTAGCTATTTTACTTGGATTTTATTTCTTTTGAACGGTAATAGGTCCCTTTGTGCTTCCAGTTGTCTATAATTGGACGTTTCCTTTGAAGATTTATAACCCTGTATTTGTTGTGGGGTATGGAATTACATAAACTTCAACTACACAAATCTGTTGAATTTGTTATGCTTTTAATTGATGATTTTGAGCTATACACCAAATATTCTGGAAGAATGTACTAAAATGTTTTAGAAGTGGGTGACTTTTGAAAATATACCCTGTAGTTTCAGTTTTGACTTGTATAGTGGAAATATGCTTTGCATGAATCTTCATTGCTTATGAAATTCTTCTCTTTCTGGTAACTTTTCTGATTTAATGGTCTATGCATTTAATTAAATTACTAAAAGAAGTATCTTCTGGACTACAAGTTTCTTACTTTAAAGCATGAAAGCACATGGGTCCTATAAATCTAAACCTATAAACATTTGTTTGTGAAATGCAGGGACTGCCGGACTTGCAATGGATGGCAAGCTTTGAGGTGTTATTCGTGCAAAGGATCTGGGAAGGTGCACTATCAAGTGAAAAATTACACTTTGAGAAGGTAGATTAATGCTGCAAAGCTATCAAAATAACATCTTGTGATACTTGTAGGACAAGCTAACAGGGATAGCAAAATGGATTAATTATGCAGCCAAGCCTTCTGAGCAGGCGAATGCTAATAAAACTTACACCCTAGTTGTTAAAATGTCTAATCTCAGCTATCTTAACTTATAGGATCAAGTGGATAGAAAGATGCCTATTAGAACACTGTCACACTGCCACTGCCAGTAGTCTCCCACGAACAATGTCTTTGCAGTGAAATAGGTCTCCCTTGCCCATTGGTTCAGCATGATTAGTCCATCTGACATTTCCGGATGTAAGGCAAATGATACATCTTACATGGAAATGTACATGCTTGTCATCTGCTTTGAACAGGAGGGTTAGCTGGATATCTGTTTGTGGTTAGAAATAAGTTAGAATAGCATGCTACTTAGTTTGTCCAATGTTAAATATTCCTGTGGTCTGATGGCATGCACCAAATGATGACTTAACAACTATCGGAAGGTCGGATGGCCCAAAGTTTGCTGAGAATTGGATGTAGTATATGTTGTGTTGCTGGACAGCCTAGCAGAAGTCTTCCGAGGTTGTTTTAGAAGGGAATTGTTTTGTTGTATTTAGAGTGAATATAGGGTTAGGGCTTGTGAAAGATGGAATTAGGATTGGCTCTAGATTTCAGGCTAATGGTCTAAAGATTACTTGCTGACTGAGAGTTGGCTAAACATGGCGATCCAGGTTACTGTAGCAGAAAGGTAAAGCAAGATAAAGTAAACAAAGAAAAACACAAACATCAGACCTAGAATCTTATGAGTCACTCCCAAGTCCCCACGGTAGAACTGCTTCACAAACTGAAAAGTACAACGCTACTTTTTCTGAATATTCTGCACTGCATTGTATGAAAGCAATTGTAGAGACCTTAGCAAATCCTTATAAGACTAAGATATGAACTCCTAACATAAAACTAAACGAACTTAGGATTCAGACTCAAAGCAAAAGCCATTTATTAAAAAAGACTTAAGACTATTGATCCAACAACTTTTGGAAGAAACTACTAGAGTACATTTGGCTCTTCAATAAAGTAAATGTAAAAGATAATGGGATATTTAACTTAAAGAACCATGACTTGGATTCTTGTTCCACGTCATGTTACAAAAGTTTTCCTCACTTTCTCTCTCTACCTGTACTGTAATTGGCAATTTTCCAATGAGTTGTATAAACAAAAGCAATATGTTGTTTAATTTTCACACACACACCGTTGTGACATTTGTATTGTTCCTTTCGCAGCGGAGAGAAAGCTACAGCGGAAAGTGTTGCAGATGCCATTTCCAATAATCGAGCTGAGCTGGTTCACCTTCCATCCTCTGTGGATCTTAACGTGCCCTTGCCATCAAAAGACTGTCCTACTTGTGATGGAACAGTAAGAATTTAATTCCTAACATCTATCAGCAAGTTTTCCAAATCTTCTCACCCCTTACATAGGAAGGCACAAATACTGCGATTTTTTGTTGTCATCTCGTCCCAATATATTTTATCTTTAATAGTTCATGATTGCTTTTGATTGTGATTTGATGTTTTCAGATCATTGTTCTCTTTGATTGTGATCCATTGTGGTCTTTGTATGGAATCTCATTACTAAACTGTGTTCAACATTTTGCATGGGTTGTAATGTAAATTGTCCGAACCTTCTTTTATCTTCTTCCATTATTTTAGTTAGTAAAGGTGGTGGTCATGACACATTTTAATTCATTGAACATTAGTTGCACAAAATTTAAAGGTGGGTTGTAATGTAAATTGTCCGAACCTTCTTTTATCTTCTTCCATTATTTTAGTTAGTAAAGGTGGTGGTCATGACACATTTTAATTCATTGAACATTAGTTGCACAAAATTTTCTGAAAACATGGATGTTGGTTATGAAGTTTAGATTGGCATTGCAGGGTGTAATGGGCTGTCCTGAGTGCAAGCACAAATTGCAAGTCAAGATCTCTGCAGACGATGTATGTACTTTTGACTATTTGCTGATGATAGACTAGCTCTCTTCTTGTTTCTGCAATGAGATGCATGCATTATAAACTTGTGTGAAATTAGCATTTCAAGTTTCGACTAGCATGCATATGATTTATTTGAGGTTATTAAGGCTACAACTTAACAAATTTTTGGTCCTTTTCCCCTGGCCTTTCTTGCTGGTTTCTTACTTTTGATGACAGACACACAACCAGAGATGTTGATGTGTGCCTTAAGCTATCCTTTTATAGCAATAATGTTTTGGATGTTTTAAGACATCAGCCGGTTCCATATGTTCTCCACTTGTTTTTATGAAGAGGGGTTGTTCTGGATCTTTTTTGTATGGTTCCTGAAGTTTTTTGCCAGCAATGAAGAAAGAGCAAATGGGATTTGATTTTAGATTCAGAAGTAAAATATGGCAGAAAATCTGCTATGTGATTATCTGTTTTCTTACCAAGGGCAGATAAACTCCACAATCCAATTTCTACATCGACTGAGAAGTCTGATTCCAACATTTTTTGTACATAATGATAATGATCATAAGCAATATATCATTTGTTCTTTGAGCAAACAACTCCTTGTTTCTTATCATGGTACACTAGTTGTTTTTCTCTCTCTGATTTGATTAGCTAGGACTGTCCTTACACCACTCTCACTTTTCTGTAGATTATGGAGCCGCCATGGAAAGCTTACAATGTTCTGAAAAGGATGGACTACCCTTATGAGGTTAGTGTCATGTCTTTTGTGATATTATTACTGCTATTTAACACCATTTAGCTTTGTAACTTGAATATTTATGATAGTAATAGCCTAATAGGAACACATACTGTGTAATTCTCAAATGTCTCATCTGGTTTGCTCCCCTCTGGTGGGAAGGGTGAGTCTTTGTTTTTTCTTGTTGAGCATCATTTTTCTGTTTGCCTGTGTGGTATCTGCAGAATTGCATTTAGTGGCTTGGTCATGCTAGTATATTTTCTTTGGCATTCCCATTGTTTTCTGGTCTCTGTTTTCTTATACCTTCTATTTGTAATCCTGATGTGAACTTTTGTCACTCATATGTTCTTATATTTTCAGAAACGGCCCCTCGTGTGATATGAGTTTGTGCATCATATTTATATTATCTTACCTAATAAGATGATGTTTTGACTTACTGTTTCAGCATATAGTTGAAAGCATGAAGGACCCCAGCATTGCAGCATTTTGGTTGTTTTCCTTGCCTCAGATTATGGGTGGATTCAGCTATGATGATGATGTGAAGCAGAAAATTTGGTGGGAATACAAAGTTTGTAGCCAATTTCCCCTCCTTTTCATCTGTTATTTGGATGTTTGTCTTGTAGTGTTCCATATTGCTTGTTAAAATGTTAAGTTCTTTTTGTGTCCAACTCTGCTTGCAGCTATCACCCATGCTAAGTGTTGGCTTGATGAGATGCATAATACATTTTTAGCTATAATGTAGTGAATTTTCAGCTAAATACATATTGGAAAGGAGCTAGTGCTTGCTGCGAATTTTTAATGAATGCTTTTCTTTCTTAAGTCTATCTGCTCAAGCATATGAAGTCAATCTTTGAATTTGCCCTTTGAAAAGTTATCAAAACATCAACTAGGTGGAGCATTGCTATTTAATTTCTGACTTCATACTTGAGGTTTTCTTTGAGGCATACCTACTGTGGTGTCATCTTCTGTCTTTTGAACTTGACGTTTCCTAATAAAGCATATTTCATGACCATACATACGCATACTGAAGGTGATTTGAATATTGACAAGGCTCCACCCCCTTTTCTCTTCATGAATTCACCTAATTCTACTTGATCTAATTGCTTTTAATTTTTCACATTTTCTGATGTGAAACAATCTTTTTAAGACTTCCTGCAAATGCTAATTCGGTATTGCAAGAGTCATATGCCTTTTGGCGCTGCAAGCTAACAAGATTATCTTTCTTCTACAACAGTTTGTCAAAGCATGAGTGCTTGTTCTTTTAACAATTCGATTTTGTATTTGGTTTAGGAATCAATGCGTTACGATCACCTACGGGATGCAGTAGCTAAGCGAAAACCGGGATGGGAGCACTTACAGGAAGTATGGCTGTGATCTTTATTGATTTTTTCTATTTGTAATATTTACTTGGTGACATTTAAGTGTAAAACATGTAGGATGACAGACCATTTCATAAGTGTTTGGTAACCTGCTAGATAAATAGTTCAGACTGCTCACCAAAAAAGTTGGCTTTTGGCTAGACCTGGCATAAATTTTTGTGAGGCTAATACTTACTAACGTCACCCCTTTTTTATCACCCTTAATCGCACTCCTTCATATCTTAGGTGAGCAAGGATGTGTGAGACTGAAACTTAAAAGTTTGGAATAATTTGGATCCCATATAGGAAAAATTCTCATGGATGAACCACAGAGAGAAAATTTGCCTTCTGTTTAGCTTAAAATTGAAGGGAACTGCGCTTCAGTGGTGGAAGAGGGTTGGAGAGTTTTCAAGACAAGACAAGCCTAAGATCACCTGGAAGCACTTGAAGAATGATGCAGAAGCAATTCATACTGACTAATTATGCAATGGAATCATACAAGATGTTCTGTTCATTGAAATAAAGAGGATTGATTTGTGCAGGAGTACACCACTGCATCTCAATAACCCTTCTATTGAATTGGATTGAATTAAGTTGTTTGTTTGTTTCATTCAATCCAGTTGGAAAAGATATATCAGATCCAGCAATACACTTTTCTGCACTAAATCCTTTTTGTTTCAACCAATGGAACTTTTTATCCAGTTCTGTTGTACAACCTTCTTATAAGAATTGCTTCTATATCTTTCTTCTCAAGTGCTGCCATGTGTTCATCTTAGGCATATGCCTTGCTGAGAACATTGCTCTTCAACCCTCTTCCACCAATGGAGTAAGCTTCCTCACGGTTCAAGCTATAAACAAACTGCAAAATATCTGCATTTATTCATTCCTGACTCTTATAAGATAAATTACACCACTAACCCTAATTTAATTAAAAGACATTCAGTCCTAGGAAATCCAATTAGCTTATGGTTTCTTAATTAAAACAGAAAAAGGCTCCTGTATAATTTCTTAGCCATTTTAAACTTAACTTGCTGCAACTGCAAATGTTCCATTGTTCTTCCAATCTCATGTTATTGTTCACAGGCCCTGATCTCCATAGATCCTGCCCGTGCCAGGGAAGATCCTGTTGTTGTGAAAAATATCCCGTACTATAAGGCCAAGAAGGCGCTGGAATCAGAGGTTATGAAACTTGTTCCTCCACCGCGACCGCAAAATTTTGGTGTGAGTATTTGTTGTCTTCACATTGCCTAGCAGTTCTTATTCTTCAGTGCTGTGTACATTATTATTGTGTTATGATTAGAAATAAATCTATTTCTTGAAGAAACTGATGTTATTGCAAATGTTGCAAGTTTCTCTGCCTGTTTGACTACTATGTAAATCTCAAGTTTGTTAGCAAGACATGTAGCTATGCTGCTAACTATGTTTAATTTGCAGGAGTTGGACCTTCCATTGAATGCTTCATCCTGGAGTAAGGAAGATCTTAAAAACCCTGAAAAAGTATATGAGATGACTGTTCTTCTTAATGCACAAAGAGAAATTGCTGACAAAATTTTGGATGCACAATGGGAAAGTAAATGGCGTCAAGAAAAGGTTGGTAAAGCTTGCATTTAGTCCGGTTCTATATCCATCCAAGCTGGGTGTCAATATGTGTACGTACATGCTTGCAATAGTACAGTGACTAGATTATTAGTTTACACATGTTGATACTTCACAATTGTGTTGGTTAAAAATATGTTAATGCTGTATAACACTTTATTTGAATTGCTGATTTCATCATTCTTTATGATACTCTGGAAATGTTTATGGAGCCTGATTGTTAATTAGGAAGGCAATGCGTTGGAGTACATAATTGTTTTTGAATTGGCAGTTGTTTATGAAATGATCTAGGAGGATGCTAAATAGAAATACTTGAGTTATCTTGGTTTATTTCTTCATCAGATAACTTCAGGGATAATGTTCATTATATTGCCCTACTGCTGCTCTTTTTTCAACAATTGCCATGATGTTGAAGTATGATATTTTGTACTGTGTCAACCCTACCATCATGATAGTGATACACAAAACACACGCCGATCTCCTTTAAGCAGCAAGCCTTTCGTGATTAGTTTGGAGAGGTTTGTTTGGAGTTTCTGTCAGTTCATCTAATATTAGATATGCATGTAAAAACAACGCTTTCTTTACATATTGCTTGTGCCATGAATAAATCAGGAAGCCTACTGGAAGGGAAAGTGAAATAATGTAGAACTTCAAAGAAAAGGAAAGGAAATATTTTAGCATTAAAAAATGCATTTGGTAGTTGGATATAGAACTATTCAAAATGCTTTACTTTCCAGGTCCATAGAACACTTTCCCAGTGACTATTGCAACCTGTTGATGCACTGTTGTTTATTGTCGTTAGGAATGGTGCGGATTACTTATATCATCTATATGTCCATTTGTTTGTAGTTGAATGAAATGTTGGAGAAGAAGTTACAGCCCTACACTCAGAACATCAACAATGGCATTCTTTCTTCACCTATTGTATTACAGTCACAGAACAAGGATAAAAAGGTTTTGGGCCTTCTTTCTGTTTACTTCCAATCCATTTTTAGCATTTACTGTCTTTTCAAATGGAAATTATCCTCTCTAAAATCTTGAAGTTAGTTTATCATTGAAGTTGCATGATCAGGGTGATGCACTATGATACATGGGATGGGAGTGCATGTATACATATATACTTTTGTGAATATGTGCACTTTAATGAAATCTAACTGCATTTGAATTGCTATGCCTTTTTGTTGGTTTGCTGATTGTTTTACAAAATTCCATTAAAATCTACATCAAATCTAGAGTTGGATGTTGTTATGTCTATAGTCGCTGCGTTGTTCCTCTTTTATTTAAAGAAGCAAACCGATCCGATTCCTGTCATTGTTGAACTTGTTGTGGTAACTTTTGCAACTTTGGTTTATATATTCGTTGCAGAGGGGCCGACAAAGAAGATGGTGGTTTTTCTGAAGTTCTTCGAGCCATTGTAAACATATGCGCAGCAGCGCGCACCGGTTTATGTAACATCTCGGCACTCATCACTAGTTACTCCCCGAAAAGGCTCGGTTTTGTTACGGTGGGTGCCCCTCCCATTGTGTACCGTTTGTAATTCTTACCATGTTTGATTTTGGTTCTCCAATTTGCAGTACGTTTAAGAATGTCACTTATGCAGTACGTTTTAGGTGCAGAACAGGATGTGAGTTATGCTTCTTACACAAGTTAAAAAGTACACCTAATATCAGTTTAACATTAATTTTAGATGTTGAAACTTGAAATCAAATTCAAATGTAGTATTATTGTTTTTTAGAACAAAAACAAAGAAAACAAAAAACCTTATCCAATTTTGCCGACAGAGAAATACAGCAAATGAATCAGACAACTGGTTGCTAATTCGTGTCAGGCCAGGAAAAAGAGAGAAGAAAATAGACTTATTCATGAAAGTGAAGGAAAAACGAGACATGGAACAAAGTCATTTGTTAACAGAAGAGATGGTGACAACAAAATAAATGCAAATTAATTGATGATCATATATCCTTACAAATGAAGGATTTGATTAAGTCGGCAATGTAATGTACTAATATATCTTCATTTATCTTCAACAATTAATCTAGAAAATTCAGGAAAAAAAAAGAATCTAGACAAAAAACAAGAAACAACCAGGAAACTTGGAATGATTCAAACTCATATACATGTTTGTTTGAGCATCTCATACACTTCATTTTGTCAGGCACAAGATTGTTCAATTATTGTATTTTGACAATTAGTCACCATGGTTAGATCTCATCTATTTGAACACGTACACTTTAATTTCTTCAAAGAAACAATATGAAAGACACAATTCGATCTTAAGATTGGCTTTAAGATCAAAAGTGTATCGCCCATAAAAGGGACGAAACTACTTGTATATACTCAAAACCACTTTGACTATGTTCCTATTAGTGGCTAGTTTGCGTATACATTATTCAACTTTGATTGTATTTTTATTTTACTTGACATGTAAATGTTTGCTAATCAACTAAATTATATAACAACTTTCCTAAGGTGACTTAAACTAGATGGGGTGATCTCTCACTACTTTGTAATAAATATGACTGGATTATAATTTTATTGCTTATCATATTTGATATTTAGTCATAAATAAAACTAGGTTTTGACTTTTATGGCTCAAGGTTCCTCCAAAATGAGCTACAATTAACTGGATCTGACATCTTAGATACTTCGTAATTATAGAGGAAAATTATACACATCAATCATCGAGTTTCATCTAACATGTTTACATAGATTTACAATTAATAAAATAATTACACGTTAACGAATCATTTTGAAATTGATCTACAGACAAACAATTTTTTTATAAAAAAGTTTAAATTTTATTTACTTCGGCATTTACAACTACTCTAGACTTATACATATATAATCGTACTATTAATTGAACAATTCATGTAAAATTAAATGTCGAATAATGAATAACTTCAAAGTGGTGAGGTCTTATTGGCCCAAGTGGGTTATTTTTAGGTCACGTGACTCACGATTATTTCAATGTGAATGACCTAAAGTTTCCCACCATGCTACAATAATAACAAAGATAAATGTATTGATTTTGATGTAAGGACATTATTTTTAATGCCAATGGTCCAAAAGGTTCATTCCATGCAACAGTGTATCATCATTATGATACATAAAGGTCGCTTTCAGGAAGAAAAAAAAGAATGATACAGGCTAGTCCTCACAAATTCTAAAGGTTACTGCATACTTCATGCTAAATCAATTTTGTTACGGAAACTTGATTCGTTCTTATGTTAAGCACTTGGTAAGTATATGGTACAGCTCACTCTAATTTTTAGTGGCTCAAATACAGAGAGACTCGCAATCGGGCCAAAATTGTTTTGGATACCATTTGATTTTTCCAAAAAAGTTAGTAAGTATATATAAGGTGGATCATGAATCATGAGTTCAATTCCTTTTATAAATGAGAGGAACTTGTCTTAAATTTTGAAAAAAACTATAAAAGTAACATCGCATTTGTACCCAAGTCCGGATCACACCCTAGTTTACAATTTCTTCAATTTAAACCTCACCGCATCTTAATTTTAAAATTGCACGTATTTGACACTTCATAAAAGAGAGAGGTCTTAGCTTTCGCTGACGTAAAAAATAAATAAATTAAAAAAATGACGTGAATATTAGTGCCTCGTTGATCTAAAAAGAGACGATATGTATGATTTCGTCGTGTGACTGAAATTAAAAGAATAATTATGTTTCCAAAATTAAAATAAAGGAAACATAATTATTCTCAACGCAATTTTAGCAAGCATTAAAAACCCTTTAAAAAGGTAAGCTTTCTCTTAAAAGAAGGCTCAAATCCTAATTATATAAGGAAAACAAACAACTTAGGAAGGTGCCCTAATTAATAGAAAATATATATATGCATATTATAATTTTTCTAATTATGGTTCTCTTAGTCTCGCTTATAAAGTACTAATTAGTAGAATATGCAAAGACATTGCTGCTTTCAACCAAAAATAAAAAAAAAACTATGTAGTAATTGACAAATTGCCATTAATTAGGAAAATCCAACTAAAAAAACTATAAAATTGGCAATTAAGAGTGGCAATACACGTCATTAAATACTTTTGGACCTTCATTACGTTGATAATTTATTTAATAAGCTGTGATTAAAACCTGTGATTAAAACTAAGATATGAACTTTTTTTGAATAAAGACTTCCAATTCAAACTGTGAAGCATTTAATGACAAGTGCATATTTAGCTGATTTTATAAAATTGCCAAACAAGGAAATAAATAAATAATGATTTGTCAAATCGGTTTCTTAGACCTAATTAAATGCAATTAAAACAATAGACTAAACCGATATTTACCTTTTAATCGTAATTCATTAGTTTTTTGATTGATGGTAAAAATATTAATAGAATTTTGAATTCGAATCTCACCTATATTAAAAATTGTAATCACATTTTGTGATCAATGATTTTTATTTAAATGCAAAAAAAAGTTTTTAAGAGCAAGAATTTTTTTTAACCTCTCGAGATTAAAAAGTTAAGGTAGACACTTGAGACTAAAATCTCGCAAGTTATGATTTTTAAGTGAGGCGGTTTCTTAACGAGACAATGTGAAAATGCCAAAATTGACCAGCATCGTAGTATAGTTAACTATCTAATAATAAAATAAATATAATTTCAGTTTTCTAAGAGAAATTAATTTAACATAAAGTCTACTGTTCAAAAAAATAAGGCCAACCGTACACTTCAATCAAAATCTCATTTTTTTTGGAGTAAAAATAAAAATAATTGAAAAGATTAATAATAATCCAAGCATCTAATCAGAATCTTCTACTAATTAACACCAAAAACTAAAAAATAAAAATAAAATAACAAAACAAAAAATAATCCGTCCCGGGAACACTCTAGCAACACCCTCAAGAACAAAGAGCAATCCGAATCATCGTGTCCTTACGCAGAAATGCCAATAACAGAACTGACCACCACTGAAACAACCAGAATCAACAAGCTAGAAGGAGATACAGCCCATGAAGCGGATGTAGACGGAGCAGGAGCATCGATGTCAGAAACCCCTCCGTCAGGTGATGGTGCTGGCTGTGAGTCAGACCCCGGTGTGGTCGACGGTGGAGGTGCCGGTGAAGAAGAAGACTTAGGTGACTGAGCTGAAGGAGGCAAAGTTGGAGACTTTGAAGTCGGAGCAGGGGATGGAGAATGTGCTGGGACAGGAGCCGATTGCGGAGGAGAAACAGGGGATGGAGATTTTGGTGACAGAGATGGAACAGGGGATGGAGAGTTTGGAGATTGAGATGGAGTCAGAGCCGATTGCGGAGGAGAAACAGGGGATGGAGATTTTGGTGACAGAGATGGAACAGGGGATGGAGAGTTTGGAGATTGAGATGGAGTCGCAGCCGATTGCGGAGGAGAAACAGGGGACGCAGATGGCTGAGGAGCCGATGCTGGTGGTTTTGCAATCGGGGCCGGAGGTTGAGAAACAGGGGAGGTGGATGGTGGTTGAGACAGAGGAGGCGGAGAGGAAATAGGGGAAACAGGGGAGGTGGTGGTCGGTGGTTGAGCCGCCGGGGACGGTGATTTTGGTGGCTGAGTAACTGGTTTTGGCCTGATCGCAAGGACTACTACGATCAATTTTTGACCTTTCTCGCAACTCCCTTTTTTGCCACTGATGAAATAGAAAGGACCCGATTGAGGGAGCTGGAAAGCAGAGGAACCGGAAGTCATTCTCTTGAGCGGAATCCTTCTGTTGCAACTGTCGTAGTCTTCTTTCGTCACTTGAAGAACAGAGTCTTTACCTTCCTTGTACTTAAAAACTGCAATAAAATCATGAATCAAAATTCAAAAAGATTGAAACTAAAAACAAGAAAACATGAATCAAAATTCAAAAAGATGGAAACTTTACCAAGTGTGTCATTTACTTGAAACCTGTTTCTTGCTGACCATTGATCGTAGCTTTCTGATGGGTCTAGAACCCATCCGGCCTTGTCGCCTACATAGAAGTTTCTGTAGGCGGAAGAGGAAGAGATGAAGAGAAAAGGAAACAGTGCAAAGAGAATTAGGGAGGCAGAGCGATGAGAATCCATGATGAGGAAGACGATTCGTAAAAATATTGAAATTGGCTAGCTATTACTCTGTTTACTTATAGTGTGAGGAAGAGACGGAGCAAACAGAAAAATATATAGAAATTGGAAGGTTAAAAAATTAGGGAAAATCCAGTAATTTTGGAAGTTTCTGATTTTAAAAAAATAAAAATCCATTTGAGAGAGAAATTAAAAACGTTTTAATTTTCCTATAAGGAAGTGAATTTGTATCATTAGGTCAAAAAGGTATGGTTTATTTTAATTACCTTGTTTCTCCCCTTCATTATTGCTGGTTTTAATTAGGAATTTAAATCATGGGAATTTAATGGTAATAAATACTCCCTCCGGTAAAAAATAAATGTTTTTAGGTGTTTTTACACATATTAAAGTAATGATTGGTTCGTAAAATTGAGACACTTTATGATTATTGTACCCCTGAACTGTTACATTATTTACGAAAATACCATCAGTTAAAATTGAAGAAGCAAGGCAACGACGACATTTCCAGTATTGGGAGTTAAAAACGACATTTATTTTTTATCAAAATTGGAGCTCTAAAACGACATTTATTGTTAGCAAGAGGGAGTATTATTCAATGATATTATGGTGTGAGAGATGATAGTCTTTTCAGTAATTTGCAATAATTGTAAAATTGTGAAATTTGTAATAATTTTTGCTTTGGTAATTTCCGATCTCCGATTCCGTAATAAATTGCATCGAAAGACCTATTCATCTAGTAGTACTCAGTTTCTGGGGTCAAGCAGCGGCCTGGTTTGCGTTGACCATGACAGTCACATTCCTCACAGAAGCGGCTTGATTGTGTGGAATCCGTCGACAAGAAAATTCAGGAGGCTGCCTCCTCCTCCTAGACGTTCTTGTGACCGCGGTGCGTATGCTGGTGCGGAATCCTCTTGGACAAGATTGGTATCATTGCCTTGTCTTTGTTACTGTTATGACTGCATTGACTGGGAATGAGATGCTGAAGTTTAACATTCGAAACAAAGATTTCAAGTTTGAAACTCTGTTGTCTGTTCCCTTTGATTACAACCTCGGCCCCGTTCTTTTATGGCTTGAAAATGATGCTGTCATACACATGGAGAGCCTAGTGTCTGTTGCAGATGATGAGCAAGCAGCAGAAGGACTTGCAGCAGATTGATGGCTAAAGTAAATCTTTTGTTTGCTTTCCTTTTTCTTTTTCTTTTTCTCAATAATTTTGATTCATCTTTTCTAATAAAGGGCGATCAAGAATTAAGGATTGTTTTATCCTTGTGTCTTTCTTGCCAACATTGGAAAGAAAAGTAATCAGAAAAGTTAGGAATAAAAATGTCTAAGTAGAGTGATACAGAAGAAGAAAAAAAAAGTATTCAGGAAAGTTTATAGCAAACAAACCTGCTAAGGCATTTCAACTTGCATCGGAAAAGATTCTAACAGTAATCGCGTTTCTTATTATTCGCTGTGTCGAATCTGCCTATTAAGCCCATCTCAACAGAAGAAGCCCACAGAAGCCCAAGCAGAAGTCATGCCCAAAATCACCTTCACCTAACACGCTACACACATTCAGACATTCTATACTTTCACTTACCAGTTACCACACTATATCCGGCTCTAGCCGGCTTTCTATTTCCGCATTAATACAACTTTTCTATTCAATCAATCCTATCTAAAGTGTATCCCCAGCACTTTATACAATTTTGCACCAAAGCTTTGACCACAAAATGTTTCTAAAGCTCCACTCAACCCTATCTAGATTTACCATAAAAGCGAAGCCAGAGACGGAAGCCCATGAATTGGCAAGAGTGGCACCAGCAAGCTGAAGCTGACTAAGATGACCAGCAAACATGACAGAAATCAAAGCTATCAAATAATAGAAAACATTGGTAAGAATCATAGGCAACGAAAACAAGACTTGGGTCTTGGCCTCTTCCAAATCCAACACTTTCTCCCACCATCTAATCTTCTTATTAATCTCTTCTCCTGATCTTCCATCAAAATTAGTTGTGATTGGCAACATTGTTGTAATCACTAGTGTTAGTCTGTTAGATGATCTTTTAATCTCTCTGTTCTATAGCAGATATATATAGGTCAAGTTGGCCAGATATTATTTTTGCACATTTAACGGATATTAATTTTATTTTTATAATCACAATTAATTTTAGTATTTGAAAAATAAGAGTTTTAATTTTAAAGTTAATTTTAAATTAAAAATTATAAAATGAATATATAAAAACACGAGAAATATAACAATTATATGTTAATATATTTAATTATTGTTATTTGTGTCTGCAAATTAAATTTTTATACCTCGGAAAAAGAAGTTTGAAATGAATAATTTTATAAAGAAATTTGTATAATTCCATCTTATTACTAGTAGATGCTAAAATTATAATTTTTTTTCACTTATGATATCTTACGCGGATCTTGTTTATTTTTTATGAATATTAAACATGAAGATCCTACGTTTGTATTTGTTAGGGTGGATTAGTTTAAAATAAATAAATAAAATTCAACCCATTCAAATAATGTAGAGTCAATTTTGTACGAATAAAATCAGGTTAAGCGGGTTGAGTAATACCCGTAGAGTCAATAATAAAATAAAATGACTGTTCAATATTCGCAGAGTCTCGAGAAAAACATCTTTAAAAAAGGTCGTCAGCTGTGAACGACGACGACACAGGCCCCTTTAATTGAAACCATTGAACCTTCTGCATCGTATCATTGATTGATAAATAAAATTTTAAAATTTTATAAATATACTAGACCAATTAATTGGTGAATGTCGATGAAAATTTGATTAGACATCGTCTTTAATCATTTCACCGAATAAAAATTGTACCTTTTGCATACGTAAGTAATAAATAGAGCACGTGGCTTCACAGAAGATTTGATTGAAAATATGAGGAAAGTCGAGAGTTTAATAATCATTCATCATGAATAGATAAAATAATACCATATCCAGAAAGATGACAAATTGTCGTAGTGGGTTGTATAAAATTATAAATAAATGTCACCCATCAAATAAATATAAGGATCAAAACTCATAACGCCTACTCTGTCTTACTACTATATATATTCATCAATCTACTCACAATTCATGTTTATCTCCTCAAAATTGTGGGGCAAAAAAGAGTAAAAAGGAAAAAGTAAAGATGAAAATGGGTGAAAAGTTACCAAACACAAGTTCCGATCATGTTGCACTACCCTTGTTAGACGGCGGCGGTGATGGCGGTGGTGGAGGAGGAGGAGGAAGAAGTTTTTGGTCAGTAGATGTTGAAGAGGGCAAGACCCAAATCTTGTTTTCTCTGCCAATGATTCTTTCAAATGTTTTCTGCTACTTAATACCTTTGGTCTCTGTTATGTTTGCTGGTCACCTTGGCCAACTTCAACTTGCTGCCGCTACACTTGCCAACTCATGGTGTTTTGTCACTGGCTTCGCTTTCATGGTATCCTTCTTTTTCTTTTTCTTGACATTTACCATTCATTGTCTTGTATGTATTTTTGTATAGTTGATCGATCAATCTTTGTAATTTAATGGTATTTCCTGTCTCGTTTTTTAGGTCTCGAGTTTGAGTGAGTCTATTAGCTTAAATTCATGTTTATATGATAAGGAAAAAATGTTCTTGCATAACATTTTGGGGAAAAAAGATGAGTGTCCGATTCAGGTGAATAATTGCGATTGTCCGTTAACCATGAAGTATTGCAAAATCTTGACCGTCAAAATGAAAGTGCAGCGCGGTGGCCAAATAGCATGGTCCATCTAATTTTTGCTAAAAATGATATGTTTAATCATATCAATTCCTCCTTTTTGTTGCTTTTGTGTTATGGTTTGTTTCAGACGGGTTTAAGTGGAGCGCTTGAGACGCTTTGCGGTCAATCCTTTGGTGCAAAATCGTACAAAATGTTAGGAATTTACCTGCAAGCATCTTGCATCACATCCTTCTTGTTCTCTACGATCATCGGTTCCTTCTGGTTCTATACAGAACATATACTGATCTTTCTCCATCAAGATCCCGAAATTTCAAGGACTGCCGGTGTCTACATGAAATTCCTCATTCCCGGTTTATTTGCGTACGGATTCCAGCAGAACATCCTGAGGTTTTTGCAGACACAATCCGAAGTAATGGCGCTAATTGTTCTGTCAGGAGTCCCTCTTTGTGCTCATGTTGGTGTATCATATGCTTTAGTTCATTGTACAAGTCTTGGTTTCAAGGGTGCACCGATTGCTGCTTCGATTTCATTATGGATATCAACCATTGTCTTGGTGGTATATGTGATCTTTTCGAAGCAGTTTAAGCATACATGGAGTGGGTTTACATTCGAGTCATTCCGTTACGTCCTAACGAACATGAAACTAGCTCTATCCTCTGCGGCAATGGTATGGTAAGAAAATTTCTTCCACTGTGTGTTTTTGTATCGAAACTACATTGTGAACCATAGTCATCTTTAAGTCTACTGGGGTAGGACTAATCCTGATCCCAACTATTGCATCTTTTGGTATGTAGAAACATATAGATTTTTTTGACAATTATGGCTCTTGTATGTTGATGCTTCACCAGTTTGGAGGACTGTGCTTTTGAGCTTTTGGTGCTCATGGCAGGAATGATGCCAAATCCGGGACTCACAACGTCGCTGATCGCCTTGTGGTATGTTTTATTGTTCGATATGGTTTCCAGACTGTGTTGTTTCATGTCCTAAATTGTGATTGTGATTCCTGAGATCTCTAGTTGTTGTCTTAATTGTCAAGTGTCAACACAGAAGCTATTGCTTACATGGGTACCTATGGTTTAAGCGCCACGGTCAGGTTAGTTAAAAAACAAGCTAAATCTCATTCTAGTTAGTTTCTCTGTTATGTTTTAGATGATATGAATATAGAAACTTTTCTTGACAGCACAAGAGTGTCTAACGAACTCGGAGCCGGCAATCCAGATAAAGCTAAGAAAGCAACTGTGATGACTGTCAAGCTCTCTCTCCTTTTTGCTATAGTGATTGTTTTAGCTTTGTCGTTTGGCAACAACATCTGGGCTGGCTGTTACAGCGACAGCGCTCCTATTATGGAAGCATTCGCATCAATGACCCCTTTGCTTGCAATTTCAATCACCCTCGACGCTTTCCAAGGCATACTATCAGGTCCCAACACACTCTTTTTTCTCACTTATTGTCCCTTGCTTCTCAGTTATAGACTATATAACGTGTCCGGTTCTTGACGAGACTCTTTCGAAGCAGGGGTGGCCAGAGGATGTGGGTGGCAAGACTTGGCTGTTATTGCAAATCTAGCAACATTTTATTGCATCGGGATGCCTGCGGCCACAATCCTCGGATTCAAGTTTAAGCTGTATGCTAAGGTACAAAACAATGTCTTTTCTAGTCCATTGTTTCTGCACACACATAGGAAGAAAGATTGGCATGTGCTGCTTCTGTTTCTTTGTTTACTCGATTTTGATCCTTGGTTTTTTTTCCGGACATCAGGGATTGTGGATTGGTTTGATCTGTGGCCTTTCTTGTCAAGCTTGTGCTCTCTTGCTGATTACGCTGAGCAAGAAATGGACGAGATTGGATATGTTAGATGATAGAGGTAAACAAAATTCAGAGCTGGCTTAACCTGACCGTGTAAGAAATTATGATCTCCGGCTTGTGATTCTGAAGGTTTTTGGTCAAGTAGAGTGATGTAGCCAAAAGAATAGTGTAATTATTTTTTTGGACATTACAAATTTACAATGGTCAATTGTGTTGTAACTTGTAACATACCGGCAGTAATTCAAATTCGAGTGTCATTTCCCCGTCGCGAATCCATGCCGTGGACTCCTACAGGTTAAAGCCTGACCACCAGACTACTACATGATAGTTGATCGCAATGACAGTCATGATTGTAGAATGGTGACATTTTATAATTATGTTCACTTTATTTGCACATTATGGATGGATTGTTTTTGGTTCAAAACTCCTAGTTGTTGCTATTATGAATCAAACCATCCATTTAAAATCAAAAAAATATGCAATGTGTAGGAAACTGTTTTTAAATCGGATCCGGTTCTCTAATTTTTTTTTAAACATGATCATCTGAACCGTTTAATAAAATTGGACGGGTGAGATTAAAAATTCAAGTTATTAATGAGTTGACCAGTCAATAAAATTTAATAAGTGATCAACTCATTAATTATTTCAATTTTTAAGCTCATCCATCTAATTTTATTGAACGGTTCCAATTCCTCTAACATGGTCGTATTTAAGAGAAAATTAGAAGAGCTCAATCCACAAAACTACATGAGAAAAAAAGTCTACAATATAGAAATTAAATCTACTGAGAAAAAGAAACAATCTTTTATATGATTATTTATTTCTATACTATGGAAAAGTTTGCACGCAAAATAGATTTATGTAGATCTCATTGTTTTATGTAGATTTTTTTTAATTAAAGAATTATTCGGTGTTATTTTTGTTTCTGATTTTTTATTTTTTTCTTTACTTTTAAAATATAAAATAAAAATAAAAAACTAATTTTGCTGCTTTTTAAAATTGTGTTTCTATTTTTATAGATTATTCACTTAAAAGAATAAATAAAAATTAAAAATTTATTTTACCAAACACAATTTATGTTTTCTTTTTAGAAAAAAAACAAGAAAACCAAAAATAAAATCGATAATTTATCTTTGTTTAATTTACTTGTTTCTCATCTCCATTTCTTATCTACTCATGGCTAATACTAACAATAACAAATATCAATTTAACGGTGATCATGAAATCAAATTGTATGATTTTGAGCGCTAAGCACCTTTTGATTATCTTCTTTTACAACGTCATCTTAAAAAAAAGCTATGAATTTCTCCGGTTTGATCCCAACTCCATAGCCCCACTTGTTCAATCTCCATGTCTCACCATCTTCTTCCCTTACGATTCCGCTCTCTCTCCCAGCGGTCAGCCTCCTTTCTCTCTCCTCTTGCTCCATATCTCCTCAACAGGGTTAACAATCTTTGCTCCAATTGACAGAGCCATGACTGATTCTGTTGAGGATTTCAACAATTACCCATCAATCTTTCGCAGGCGTGTTGTTCGTTCCAAGATTCTGTGGAGCGATTTGCGTGGGTTTCGTAATGGAGTGACGTTGCATACTTCCATGGAGGGTTTTGGGATTCGAACAAGGAGATCTAGTAACAATTTGATACTTCATGACGCGTTGGTTATGCTCCCATATATGTATCAGAACAGCTGGCTGGTTATCCATGGAGTTCGTGGGATGCTTGATGGTGCAGAGGGAAAAGGGAGGATCAACTTCTTTGTCTGGAATTGGTGGAAACATTGGAGTGGGTTTGCTGCTATATGTGCACTTGATACTGTGAATTCTGCTGATAAAAGTAGGAAAAGCTTGTAAAATACATTGTAAAATAAGACTTAAATAGTCTTTGTAAAATAAATAGTCTTTTGATACAGAATGAAATCCAGAAACTGATGATACAGAATGTAAAATAAATAGTCTTTTGATACAGAATGAAACCCAGAAACTGATGAAATTGAGCTTTATTGTCATCCTTACGGTAAAGTAAAACTAGTTAATGCAGTCCTCGATGTCCTATGACAGACATACCATGCTGACATGTCAGTTATTGTGATATGCATCGGTTTAATTTGATGCCTCCTTAATCAATAATACCATATCATAGGGACCATATTTGACAACCAACACTTCCAATACATTGACATGACAACTATTGTTGAAAAGATTACCTATTATGGGACTAAATAAATTGTAGCAATAATAGGAAAGAAAGATTTAATTACCATGAAAGCAAAGCCAGTGGCGGAGGCCCATGAGTTGGCAAGAGTGGCGCCGGCGAGCTGAAGTTGTCCGAGATGGCCGGCAAACATGACAGAAATCAATGTAATCGAATAATAGAAAACATTGGTAAGAATCATTGGCAGCGAAAACAGGAATTGGGTCCTGGCCTCTTTCAAATCCAACAGTTTCTTCCACCATCTAATCCTCTTAATCTCTTCTTCTTCTTCTCCATTATTGTTGGGTTTAACGTTAATCCCATCAAAAGAAGCTGTTCCCTCCAACATAATAGATTGATTATTAGATATCTGTCTTCCTATTTTTTCTGTAGAACTGCTGCTTCAGCTCAAGAATCAAACTCTCCCATCACCTGTCCTTATCTATATCTACAATTTCTTCCTTTATTCTTTTTCAGGTCTTGATTAATTGTGCATGACCAGAGCGTGGAAATTATGCCGGAGAATGCCCTGTCGCTCCTTTGGTGGATTGCAGCACAAAAAGGGTACCAAGTGGAGATAATTAATTATATTTAAAAACTCGAACATACTCGAACATTTGCTTAATGGTTGGAGACGATATATTTTTGGAGAGTTTGAAAAAAATTAAGACTTAGCACATGAACATTTTTATTACTGAAGTAAATAACGTTCTTGTGCACCTATTTATTTTGTTGTGCTTATTAATAGGGGATTTACAAAATTATTCCAGAGGGATTTTATGGAAAATAAGTTGTTTGTCAGACCAAGATAGTGCTCTGCCCTTCGCTTCTTGTAGAAAGATCTGCTTTAGCCCATTTTCTTCGCGTTGCAATGATCAAGAGGGTGCCGGCTTGGCAAGAAAGGCCCACTATTAAGCCCACCCACAAGCCCTGTAGAAAAAAAAATTGTGAAACGGTCTAGATTAGTCTGGCTCGAAATGAGTCGGGAACATCACATCATAAGAAGTTATTTTATCCAAGTAATTACTCATTTACCTTAGCATAAAACTTCGTGTAAAATCCAAGAAAGCAAGCTATAGGCGTGCCAATGAAATAAAATGTTGCCAAATTAGCATACACGGCCAAGTGCTGCCATCCGCAACCTCTAGCCACTCCTGCGTGAACCTTTAATGCTCAAATGAGATCAATTTCAAACCCAAAAAAGACAATAGAAAATGAAAGTTGAGAACCTTATATACTAAATTCCCAACATTTTTTTAAGAAGTTTGAATATAACAAACCTGACAGGATGCCTTGCACAGAATCAAACGCGATAGAAACTGCAAGCAAGGGTGCCATAGCTGCAAATTCCTTTCTGATTCCTGGACTGTCACTAAATAAGCTAGCCCAGGTATCATGACCGAATGCCAGAGCCAGAACAAATGCTAGAGCAAGAAAAACAGAGAGCTTGAGGGTTACGAACATGGCATTCTTGGCGCGGTCCGGATTGTCTGCTCCCAATTCATTAGAGACCCTTGTGCTGTCACAAGAAATCAATTAGATAATTAAAATATTGAAACTAAGCAATCATTGAATTAAAAACGATGTTAAGATGTAGTTTAATTCATTAGCCAACCTTGCTGCAGCACTTAGACCATAGGTGAGCATGTAAGCAATAGCTTGTGTGTTCACACTAACCAAAAATGAGCAAAAGATTACAACTTTAAGTCAATTTTGAGAAACTACACACAAAATTGTAATAAGATCAATCAGATTTTGTCCAAAATTATACCACATTGCAATTAAGGATGTAGTTACTTCTGAGTTTGGCATCAATCCTGCTAGCAGCACCATAATCTCAAATGCCCAACACTCCAAACTGCGGAAAGCAAAACACTTTTCGATGAACTGAAATCCTAAAACAGTACTAATCAAGAACTATTATGTGAAGGAAAAAACTTACCAAACCATTGCAGCAGAGGGCAAGGCGAGTTTCAAGGTAACAAGAAAGTAATTAAAAGATTCTAATGAGAATCCTTCCCAAGTTCGCCCAAATTTCTTCGCGCAAATCACATACAGACCCAACGCAAGGACCGCGATCCACAACGAAATCGAAGTTGCCAGGGGAGCTCCTTTGAAGCCAAGAGGTGTAAAATGAACCAAACAATAAGTAATACCGATATGGATGCACAATGGTACGAATGAGAATAGGACTACTGGCAATACAACAGATTGTGTCTGCAGAAACCTCAAGATGTTATGCAGAAACCCGAATGCGAATAATCCAGGGATGAGATACTTCATGTAGAGCGCAGCAGTGGCAGAAATGCGAGGATCTTGATGGAGCAAGATCAGGATAGGCTCTGTATAAAACCAAATGATTGCTAGGATAGTAGAGAAACAGAATGATATGAGGCAGGATGACTGTAGATATATTCCCAGCATTCTATACAATTTTGCACCAAAACCTTGACCACACAGTGTTTCCAGGGATCCACTTAACCCGATCTAAAACAGCAATGATTCAAGGTTAAAAGGACTATCAATCTCTCATCACAGAGGGAAAAAAAACAATATTGCATTTTCTTGGGTTTCTATTACAAGTATCCCTTAAGTCTCTATTGAACTAGATTAAAACCGATCATATTTATACTAGATTGACTAATGGGTAAAATGCTCTACAATTACATCATTCATCAAACTATTCGCATCAACGGCTATGTTTTTTTATGAATATTATTTATTTTTTAAAATGTGACTAGATAAGTGTTCTAAATCAAGAGGGGCGGAAAAAGTGGAACAATTTAACTACTATTCAATGGAAATTATAAGAAAGATGCAGAGAAAAAAAACTAATTAGAAGTGAATAGAAAAGATTGAAGAAGTGACCATGAAGGCAAAGCCGGTGACGGTGGCCCATGAATTGGCTAAGGTGGCGCCGGCGAGCTCAAGCTGACCGAGGTGGCCAGCAAACATGACAGAGACCAAAGTTATCAAGTAGAAGGAAAGGTTGATTAGAATCATTGGCAGCGAAAACAAGACTTGGGTCTTGGTTTCTTCCAAATCCAACACTTTCTTCCACCACCGATTTCTACTCTTATTACTAATTTCTTCTTCTTCTTCGCTTTTGGTAACTACACCTTCCAACAAACCCCTTCTGTCTACACTTGCATGCGACACCATATTTTTCAATTGGTCTTTCAACATCCTCCACTCTCTTTTTACACCTCACCCTGTTTGTATAAATATGGTGGTGGTTAGGTAATGGATGGAATAACATAATCCATTTCTCCAATAAATACTAGCGAAGCTGAAGATTCGGTTGAGCCTGCGTAATGAGCTTTGATATGGGTGGTACGCTGTGAATTTCCAGGCCGAACTGGAAAGTGTACTTGGTGGGCCTCCTAAACCATGCCCTGGGTACATAGTTCGAGGGGGAGATTATTGGGTCCTAGTGGTGGGTTCGATGACACTTCGTTCGAGGGGAGATATTTTGTGGTATTTAGTTCGAGGGGAAGATTATTGAAGTCCCACATTGGAAAGAAAAGAGAAATAAAAACTTAATATAAGATGAGTTGATTTTCTTAATGAATTAAGACTTTTTTGTGAAAATGGTGAGTGCTTAAGTTGAAAGCGAACATCATTTCATTAAAAGAGTCTCACCTAATTTTTTTTTTCCAACAATCATTTTGTGTGGCAACACTTATTCGCTTCTGATTTCTTTGTTCAAAAGATTAAAAAAAAAAGCTCTTTTCTTTTTTTCTTTTTCTGATAAGCATATTAAAAAATACTATTTAAATGGAGATTAAATTGTACAATTAGTCTCTCTGCTTTATTCGTTTTGACATATTTAATCTCTTTCTTATATTTCAACAAGGTCTCTTTACTCAATGAGATAATCTCTTTTTCTTATTATTTTATAATTTAAATAATGTTAGTCAGCAATAGAGACTTAAAAATGTCACTAAAATCATAATAAAATGACTCATTTCATCGAAAACGTAAATAGAGGATAAATGTATCAAATTGGATATACGTTGAAATTTTCCGATTTACATTAACTTTTTTTTCATTTAATCATCCATGCACTAAATGTTTATTTAATAACTTCATATATTTATGTTTAATCTCGAAGATAAAATAATAATAAATAAATAAACTCTACAAAATACTCCTCCGTTCTCTATTAAATATCTTTCTGAAATAGTAACAAAAAGTAAAATAAATATAAAAAAATTAAATAATGTTGATCGCGTGTCGAACACGTCAAATATAAGTGTATAATAGATATGGAAATGGGGGTAGAATACAACTTATCACTGTCTATAAAGACTTGTAGATTGCGGTAAGAGGATCGGTCTACAGAGACCTGTAGGGAAATGTAGTTCCTGGTTGACTTCCTCGTCACTGATTTTGGTTGGGTGAATCTGAAATTAAAGACTAAAACAAAGGAAATAAAACAGTCCAAAATAGTCTTGGTCAAAGGCTTGGCCAAGACAGGGGTCAAGATTATAAGATATCAAATAAAAGGGAATCCTTGATAAGGGCAATAAGAGAGCTTCTGTCCTTATGATTCGATCATTGATTCAAGGGTATTTGTCTCTGGATTCGTAGTACTGCTATAGAGTGGAGGTGCTCTTGTTCACTCCTGACTTCCCTCCTCTTCAAACTATCTGACGGGTGCTCCCTTTCCTGATAGTCCTAGCCAAGGGACACCTTGCTGGTTAAAGGGTTTATCCGTTTGACTGATGTCTTGAGTGACTGTTCGCTTCATCAATAGCACAGGGGAAGACAGTACCTAGTCAAGTTGTTTCCCTATGGAAACCCTAGGTTGTCAATCTGGTCTTGGTCTAGATCGTTTATTCCTTCTAGTCTAGCGCGAGACTAGTCACCTACTTTGCCTAGCCGACGGGTGCTCCCTTTCCTTCTAGGCTGGTTACAACTCTTCTCTACTAGGGCACAAGAATGATCAGGTCTTGTCTCTAGTGAGTTAGCGGTTTAATAAACTCAAAGAATAAATGAATACGAATTAAAGAGACTCTTAAGGGCGGTTTGATCTCATGAATATGTATAAGAATGCAGCTCCTCAACCCTTACCAAGAATATATGTTTAGCTAGACGTACTCATTGATGGAAGATAAAAATACTTGATTGCATAAATAATATTGAATCCGAGAAATCCACAATTGGAAAATTCCGGAGTAGGAAAGTAATTCAATGTCGAAAAAGGGAAAAGAAGAGAGAGTTGAGAGGCAAGACAAAATTCGGCTAAATACTAGCTAAAGCCCCCTTGTCCTTCTCTAACTGTAATTCTTCAAACAAATCTAAAAAGATATTAATGTTTTCTATTTGGGAAATAAATCGCAACAAAAAGGGAGATCCTAAATAGGATTCTTCACAAGATTGTCGTCAGATCCCTCTAGAGTTGCTGGATAGTTACGACTTGTCAGCTCACAATGCCCAGATGAAAAATGCGGCCCAGAAGGCTTGCTGATGCTGTCGCTCGAGATGTCTTATTGCGATATGAGTCTTGGCCAAGCTTGCGACCAAGACGAACTGGTAGTCGTTTCTTGCTGCGCGAAGGGGTCTTGGCCAAGATCTAGGCCAAGACGATCTGGTAATCAACTCCAGCGCTCCACTGAAATGCTCTGCTCCAGAACCAAAACTGTCAAAGCATGAGGAATAAAAGGGAAATCAATAGATGTACTGCCCAAACAATATGTAAATGGACAGTAAAAACATGATTAAATGCAGAACTGTCAAAGCATGAGGAATAAAAGGGAAATCAATAGATGTACTGCCAAAACAATATGTAAATGGACAGTAAAAATATGATTAAATGCAATGCAATCAAACGTATACTATAATATTCAATAGAAAAATTACATCTAATAGTGAAGAAAGGAGTGTACAACCTTATTAATGTCTCCGGCCCCAAAGTCATTATTATTGACGCCTGCACTTGCTGTTGTCCTCATCACGATTAATGTCTCCGGCCCCAAGGTCATTATTGACGCCTGCATTTGTTGTTGTCCTATTTTCGTTATTTGATAGACAAAAAAAGTTACGTCACCCATTTTGCCTCTTACTATATCTAAATAAACAGGGGAAAAAAAGAAGTAAAAATTTGTCATAAAATAAAAGTGCTAATATATATAAAATAACTTCCATTAATTCTAATTTTTTTGGAAAAGTGATTCCTGGAAAACTTATATATCAAATTGTTTAGCAATACTTGATTCTTTTACTTATAGTTATTTAAAAAATCGTGGAAAAATTTAAAGTGTAGTCAAATTAAAATTACTATTATAGTATATATTGTACCTTTGATTTAAATTAATTATAATATATACTCGATTCCGAGATTTATTTTGCTCTAAGATTTTAATGTTTTAGTTTATTTTGGAAAAAAAATATTTATATGGTTAGTAACTAGTATTAATTTCACTACCAGAGTACCGATATTTAATTATTAAAAAATAAAAAATAAGTTAATCATGTGCATCACAAAATTAATAATCTTCATCCTAGTTTGGGGAAAAAATCTAATAAAGGAAAAATAAGCTAGTTGAAATATAAATTTTTTTCTTTTTTTTATTCATTTTCCATTTTTATTTAGTATTTTTCAATTATATTTTTTCTTTTTCATAAGTTACAAAAATGTAACTCAATCAATATAAAACATGTTAATTTTGGAATGATCAATTTAAAGTGGAGTAATTAGTGGAGTGTATTTGTAATACAAATCGTTAATTTATCTTGATTCGTGTGATTATGATTAAATTGGCAATTAAAAAAATTCAGAAGGAGTATTCATTTTTAATAATAATAAATAATAATAATTAGTTTGAGTGGCCTGCCCTCACTCTCATTCATGCTCCATTTGTCGGTGGCCTGCCCTCACTCTCATTCACTATAGCCACAGAAACTGTGGATGGATTGGAGATAGTTCTTGGAAGCAGCAGTCCTCCTTTGTATTTAATTTTCTGCCAACTTGCATTTCACTGCATATTGTGCTTTGAAGCAGAATAGATTCTCACCCCTTTCAACATGGTTTGATACCCAAGTTTGCCCATCAACTCAATGCCAGTTCTCTAATCAAAATCAAAATCAACTCATGTGAAAAGTAGGCATTACAAGACAGAGGGTGAGGAAGAAAAGAAAGCAAGATTAGGGACTAGACGTAAAAGGATTGTCGGTTACCATGGATTTAATAATGAAATGGAATGTGCTTTCAAAAAAAATGAAATGAAATGTAATTAATTGGGTAAGATAAGATTATAGTATTTTTTATGTCTTACCAATAAATTTATAACCTTTTTAATTATGCGAACTAGAAGCGTAGAGTCTCTAGTTTTACTCATCGAAAGATGTTATGAGAAAAAAATAAAGAAAGATATTGAGAGTTTTTTTTTTTAGAAAAGAATTAAAATCTTCTAAATTGAGCATTTAAAGCCAAGAAATTAGTTTGCACAAACATTTGGGCCAGAAAAGCCCAATGAGGCCCAAACATCCCACGTAAACTTGGAGAACCATCCGCACTCAGTTAGTTATCACCAGACAACGAACCGAAAATAAAAATTTAATGGTTCGATCTGTTTCGACCGGATTGACCCATTAGATCGTTTTAAACTGTTCACACATTGAACCGTTCAATCCTAAATAATTGAACCGAATTGAACAGGTAAAGTTACATATTCTGATGGGTCGACTCATGCTTGTAATGGGCCGACCCATCAAATTTTCCATATTCTTATTAAAAAAAAAATTACAATACTTTAAACGACGCCGTTTTGGAGACGTCGTTTCTTTTTCCTTAACGTCATATTGAAGTTGGCATTGATCCAAACGGGTTGACAGTGAACTGGTCGAGTCGCCGATTGTGTAAAAACTAACAAAATCGATCCATTTTTTCGGTTCACATGCATATTCAGTCAGATAACTGAATCGAACCATAAACATTTTTCGGACGCGGTTTTATCAATCCAACTACCGAGTCGGTTCGGTTCAGATAACTAGTAAACTCTAAAAAGTAAAAACTAGTATTAAAAACCGCCTACAGACTCATCATAACAAACTCCTCCCACTCACTCTCTCTCCACAATATCAACCAATCACACCCCTCCACGTGCCCAGTACTTTCCCGCCAATCCAACCACACTTCGTCTTCCTCTCTTCTGCACAAAGAAGTGAAAGAACTTCAATAATGGCGGTCAAACTTGCAACTGTGCAAATGCAGCAGCAAAAAGTTTTTTCTTTCCTTTTGTTGTGTGTACGAAGGCCATGTATCAAATCAAGTTGCAATGTGTATGAAACTGTTTCTTGATCAATGAAATGAAAGAGAGTTTATATCCAAGCTGCAGAATCACACCTCTAGCTGTCTAAGGTAGTGCAATTTGCACAATTGCTAGTCGAACTACAGCCGAGTTTGGTTCTTTGCTGCTACACATAAAGATAGAACTGTTTCATCTCATTTTCTGAATCTGTCAAACCGGAGCTGAGTTTGGTTCTTTGCTGCTACTGATAGAAAGATCTGCTACCTCCCATTTTTTTCGCATTGCGATGAACAAGAGGATGATGGTTTCGCAACAAAGGCCGGACGTTAAGCCACCCCACAAACCCTAAATATGTAAGCTATTAGTCACCACCATATGTTGTTCATCCAAGGAACTTAATTACTAATTAACTTAACAGTGTGAAAACTTACCCTTACATACAGCTTGAACTTAAATCCAAGTAGGCAAGCTAGAGGAATGCCAGTCAAATAAAATGCTGCTAAGTTACTATACACAGCCAAGTGCTGCCATCCACAACCTCTCACCACCCCTGCATTAGTGATAAATATTCGAACGCGATTAGTCTTCATACCCGAAAGAAGTAGAAAACACAAAAATATAATCAGTAGAGGACAAGTGTTAAACAAACCTGCCAAGACACCTTGTACAGAATCAATTGCAATTGAAGTTGCAAGCAAAGGTGCCAAAGTTGCAAATTGCTTCTTGATTAAAATGTTGTCACTGAATAAACTAGCCCAGGCATTGTGACCAAATCCTAGAGCCATGATAGATAGAAGGGCAACAAAAATAGAGAGCTTGAGAGTTACAAACATGGCATTCTTGGCGCGACCCGGTTCACCTGCTCCCAACTCATTAGAGACCCTTGTGCTGTTGCAAGAAATCATTCAATTTCAACACCTAAATTTAAAAGCTAAAACTAATTAAGCAAAAAACAACGAACCATTAGCCAACCTCGCTGCGGCGCTGATTCCATAGGTTAGCATGTAGGCTACAGATGATGTGTTTACACTGAATTAAAACAGAATTGACAACTTGAGTCAGTTTTGAGATACCAAATGAAAGATAGTATAATTAAAGATTTAGTCCAAAAGATAAGATCATTCAAGCATACCACATTGCAAGTATTGATGTAGATATTTCTGAGTTTGGCATCAATCCTGCTAGGAAGACTAGAATTTCAAAGGCCCAATACTCCAAACTGGAAAAAGAAGATAAAAAATATTACATATCTGAATCAAGAAATGGAAATGGATCAGGGAGAAATAACTAGAATTCAAGGATGACTTACCATACCATTCCAGCAGAGGGCAAGGCTAATTTCAAGTTAACAAGAAAGTAACTAAATGACTCCATTGAAAATCCTGTCCATGTATGCTCGAATTTTTTCGTACAAATAACATACGAACCCAACATAATGACCGATATCCATAACGAAATCGAAGTTGCCAGGGGAGCTCCTTTGAAGCCGAGAGGTGTAAAATGAACCAAACAATAAGTAATACCAATATGAATGCACATTGGTATTGATGAGAATAGGACTAATGGAAATACAACAGATTGTGTCTGGAGAAATCGTAAGATATTCTGCAGAAACCCGTACGCGAATAATCCCGGGATCAGACACTTGATGTATAGAGCAGCAGTAGCAGAAATGTGTGGATCTTGATGGAGCAAGATCAGAATTTGCTCTGTATAGAACCAAATGATTGCTAGGATAGTAGAGAAACAGAATGATATGAGGCAGGATGCCTGTAGATATATTCCCAACATTCTATACAACTTTGCACCAAAGCCTTGACCGCAAAGTGTTTCCAAGGATCCACTTAACCCTACCTAAATTACAATCAGTTTGGAAAAAAAAAAGACTTTGTATAATAAATAGTCTTTTGATACAGAATGAAACCCAGAAACTGATGAAATTGAGCTTTATTGTCATCCTTACGGTAAAGTAAAACTAGTTAATGCAGTCCTTGATGTCCTATGACAGACATACCATGCTGACATGTCAGTTATTGTGATATGCATCGGTTTAATTTGATGCCTCCTTAATCAATAATACCATATCATAGGAACCATATTTGACAACTAACACTTCCAATACATTGACATGACAACTATTGTTGAAAAGATTACCTATTATGGGACTAAATAAATTGTAGCAATAATAGGAAAGAAAGATTTAATTACCATGAAAGCAAAGCCAGTGGCGGAGGCCCATGAGTTGGCAAGAGTGGCGCCGGCAAGCTGAAGTTGTCCGAGATGGCCGGCAAACATGACAGAAATCAATGTAATCGAATAATAGAAAACATTGGTAAGAATCATTGGCAGCGAAAACAGGACTTGGGTCCTGGCCTCTTTCAAATCCAACAGTTTCTTCCACCATCTAATCCTCTTAATCTCTTCTTCTTCTTCTCCATTATTGTTGGGATTAACGTTAATCCCATCAAAAGAAGCTGTTCCCTCCAACATAATAGATTGATTATTAGATATCTGTCTTCCTATTTTTCTGTAGAACTGCTGCTTCCAGCTCAAGAATCAAACTCTCCCATCACCTGTCCTTATCTATAACTACAATTTCTTCCTTTATTCTTTTTCAGGTCTTGATTAATTGTGCATGACCAGAGCGTGGCAATCATGCGGAAGAATGCCCTGTCACTCCTTTGGTGGATTGCAGCACAAAATGGGTACCAAGTGGCATGCAATACCGTTACTTGCATGGTTAATTTGTCTGTATGCAGGAGAAAAAATAAATTACACTTTTATATTAGTGTTTTTCTTCTTCTTTATTAGCACTAACAACTTTTATACTAGTGGTAAAAAATACCAGTAGTGAGTAGGGACTTAATTAGGTAACATTATTTATTATATCATCGAGTAATAATAGACTAATTTGTATATTAGATTTGAAGTTAGAGCATGAAAATGGAGAGAATTAATTATATTTAAGAACTCGACCATACTCGAACATTTGCTTGACGATATATTTTTGGAGAGATTGAAAAAATAAAGACTTAACACATGAACATTTTTATTACTGAAGTAAATAACGTTCTTGTGCACCTATTTATTTAGAAAATTATTCCAGAGGATTTTATGGAAAATAAGTTGTTTGTCAGACCAAGTTAGTGCTCTGCTCTTTGCTTCTTGTAGAAAGATCTGCTTTAGCCCATTTTCTTCGCGTTGCAATGATCAAGAGGGTGCCGGCTTGGCAAGAAAGGCCCACTATTAAGCCCACCCACAAGCCCTGTAGAAAAAAAATTGTGAAACGGTCTGGATTAGTCTGGCTCGAAATGAGTCGGGACATCACATCATAAGAAGTTATTTTATCCAAGTAATTACTCATTTACCTTAGCATAAAACTTCGTGTAAAATCCAAGAAAGCAAGCTATAGGCGTGCCAATGAAATAAAATGTTGCCAAATTAGCATACACGGCCAAGTGCTGCCATCCGCAACCTCTAGCTACTCCTGCGTTAACCCTCAAACGAGATCAATTTCAAACTCCGAAAAAATCATAGAAAATGAAAGTTGAGAACCCTATAAACTAAATTCCCAACATTTTTTTAAGAAGTCTGAATATAACAAACCTGACAGGATGCCTTGCACAGAATCAAACGCGATAGAAACGGCAAGCAAGGGTGCCATAGCTGCAAATTCCTTTCTGATTCCTGGACTGTCACTAAATAAGCTAGCCCAGGTATCATGACCGAATGCCAGAGCCAGAACAAATGCTAGAGCAAGAAAAACAGAGAGCTTGAGGGTTACGAACATGGCATTCTTGGCGCGGTCCGGATCGTCTGCTCCCAATTCATTAGAGACCCTTGTGCTGTCACAAGAAATCAATTAGATAATTAAAAATATTGAAACTAAGCAATCATTGAATTAAAAACGATGTTAAGATGTAGTTGAATTCATTAGCCAACCTTGCTGCAGCACTTAGACCATAGGTGAGCATGTAAGCAATAGCTTGTGTGTTCACACTAACCAAAAATGAGCAAAAGATTACAATCAATTTTGAGAAACTACACAAAATTGTAATAAGATCAATCAGATTTTGTCCAAAATCATACCACATTGCAATTAAGGATGTAGTTACTTCTGAGTTTGGCATCAATCCTGCTAGCAGCACCAGAATCTCAAATGCCCAATACTCCAAACTGCGGAAAGCAAAACACTTTTCGATGAACTGAAATCCTAAAACAGTACTAATCAAGAACTATTATGTGAAGGAAAAAACTTACCATACCATTGCAGCAGAGGGCAAGGCGAGTTTCAAGTTAACAAGAAAGTAATTAAAAGATTCTAATGAGAATCCTTCCCAAGTTTGCTCAAATTTCTTCGCGCAAATCACATACAGACCCAACGCAAGGACTGCGATCCACAACGAAATCGAAGTTGCCAGTGCAGCTCCTTTGAAGCCAAGAGGCGTGAAATGAACCAAATAGTAAGCAATACCGATATGGATGCACGACGGTACGAATGAGAATATGACTACTGGCAATACAACAGATTGTGTCTGCAGAAACCTCAAGATGTTCTGCAGAAACCCGAATGCGAATAATCCAGGGATGAGATACTTCATGTATAGCGCAGCAGTGGCAGAAATGCGAGGATCTTGATGGAGCAAGATCAGGATAGGCTCTGTATAAAACCAAATGATTGCTAGGATAGTAGAGAAACAGAATGATATGAGGCAGGATACCTGTAGATATATTCCTAGCATTCTATACAATTTTGCACCAAAACCTTGACCGCACAGTGTTTCCAGGGATCCACTTAACCCAACCTAAAACAGCAATGATTAAAGGTTAAAAGGATTATCAATCTTTCATCACACAGGGGGGGAAAAAACAATAAGTGCATACTAAGTAAGACTTAATTAAGATAATGTTATTGCATTTTCTTGGGTTTCTATTACAAGTATCCCTTAAGTTTCTATTGAACTAGATTAAAACCGATCATCTTTATACTAGATTGACTAATGGGTAAAATGCTCTACAATTACATCATTCATCAAACTATTCGCAAGCATCAACGGCTAATGTTTTTTTACGACTATTATTTTTCTTTTTTAAAGTGACTAGATAAGTGTTATAAATCAAGAGGGGCGGAAAAAATGGAACAATTTAATTGCCATTCAATGGAAATTATAAGAAAGAGGCAGAGAAAAAAAACTAATTAGAAGTGAATAGAAAAGATTGAAGAAGTGACCATGAAGGCAAAGCCGGTGACGGTGGCCCATGAATTGGCTAAGGTGGCGCCGGCGAGCTCAAGCTGACCGAGGTGGCCAGCAAACATGACAGAGACCAAAGTTATCAAGTAGTAGGAAAGGTTGATTAGAATCATTGGCAGGGAAAACAAGACTTGGGTCTTGGTTTCTTCCCAATCCAACACTTTCTTCCACCATCGATTTCTACTCTTATTACTAATTTCTTCTTCTTCTTCTTCGCTTTTGGTAACTACACCTTCCAACAAACCCCTTCTGTCTACACTTGCATTCGACACCATATCTTGCAATTGGTCTTTCAACATCCTCCACTCTCTTTTCACACCTCACCCTGTTTGTATAAATATGGTGGTGGTTACGTAATGGATGGAATAACATGGTACCATTTCGTGTGGCAACACTTATTCGCTTCTGTTTTCTTTGTTCTAAAAGAGAAAAAAACACTCTTTTCTTTCTTTTTGATAAAGCAGATTAAAAAATACTATTTAAATGGAGATTAAATTGTATAATTAGTCTCTCTATTTTATCCATTTTGGCATAAATAATCTCTTTTTTCTTCTTTTTATTTTACAATTTAGATAATGATAGTTAGAGATTTAAAAATATCACTAAAATCATAATAGAATGACGTAAATAGAGGATAAATATATTAAATTGGATAAACGCTGAAATTCTCCGATTTACATTAATTTTTTTTCATGCACTAATTATTTATTTAATAACTTCATATATTTATGTTTAATCTCGAAGATAAAATAATAATAAATAAGTAAACCCTACAAAATACTTTATCTGATACATCTCCCTTGCTAACATTATAATAATATTGTTCTGTTCATATCATCTCAGCAAGATTAATCTCCGGCCACAAAGTCATTATTGACGCCTGCATTTGTTGTTGTCCTATTTTCGTTATTTGATAGACAAAAAAGTTACGTCACCCATTTTGCCTCTTACTATATCTAAATAAACAGAGGAGTAAACAAATTACAATCAAATTTTTTTCGAAAAGTGATTCTTGAAAATTTTATATACCAAATTTTTTAGCAATACTTTATTCTTTTACTTATAGTTATTTTAAAAATCGTCGAAAAATTTAAAGTATAGTGAAATTAAAATTATTATTGTACTCCATCTGTTTTCTAAAGTATGTCGTTTTGAAACAGTAACAATCAGTAAAACAAATATTAAAAAGTTAAGTAATGTGTACAATAACATTCAGTAGCAAAACGACATATTTTGGAGACTGGAGGGAATAGTATATATTGTGCTTTTGATTTAAATTAACTATAATATATACTCGATCCCGAGATCCGTTTTGCTCTAAGATTTTAATGTTTTTGTTTTTTTTTTCCAAAATAAACAAATTACAATCAAATAAATTAAGAAGAAGTTTTAAAAATAGTTCCAACCATTTTTTATTTGGGCCGGAGTATTGTTGGGCCTACATCCGTTTGGGCCAAATATGATTAGTTCACAATCCTAACATGTATTCATAAATAGAATACTTCCTCCAAATTTTTTGAGTTGTCTAGTTTGGTTATTTTGTTTTTTTCTTTTCTTTTTTTATTTATTTTCCATTTCCAATATTGTTAGTTGGTATTTTTTAATTATATTATTTTTTTCATAAGTTATAAAATGTAACTATGTAAAATATGTTAATTTTGGAATTATCAATTTAAAGTGGAGTAATTAGTGGAGTGTATTTATAATAAAAATCGTTAATTTATCTTGATTAGTGTGATTATGGTTAAATTGGTAATTAAAAAAATTCGGAGGGAGTATTCATTTTTAATAATAATAAATAATAATAATATTCTCTTTCAATAATAATTAGTTTGACTACCTTCTAGATATGATGTCATAAATGGTCATCAGCATGCTCCATTTGTCGGTGGCCTGCCCTCACTCAGTCTCATTCACTATTAGCCACAGAAACTTGTCGATGGAGATAGTTCTTGCAAGCACCTCTGTATTTAATTTTCTGCCAACTTGCATTTCACTC
This sequence comes from Viola odorata, assembly GCA_963691705.1. Taxonomy (NCBI): domain Eukaryota; kingdom Viridiplantae; phylum Streptophyta; class Magnoliopsida; order Malpighiales; family Violaceae; genus Viola; species Viola odorata. The sequence continues at coordinate 73,317,083 of OY829538.1, read as the reverse complement.
CATATTGTGCTTTGAAGCAGAATAAATTCTCACCCCTTTCAACATGGTTTGATACCCAAGTTCTCTAATCAAAATCAATAAAAATTGAAGTTCTGTTCTTCTGTTAATCACATTACATCATAATGGAAAGGATTTCACGAAGTCGATTAGAGATTTCAATGGTACTTACTGCAAAGCACCCAATAATAACAGCTCTAGATCTAGTTACGAGAAATAATGAATTGTCGTCTTTTCTTATGCTAATCACATAACATAATCAAAAGAATTCATGGATTAAAACTTCTACTAGTAATTAGATTAAGCATCATATAATTGTTTATTAATATAATAATCTAGATTTTAGTGGTACCAGCGCAAAATAATTGTTTTAGATCTGGATAGATTGAGGCACATCTTCCTCGAAATGCAGCCCCATTTAATGAGGGAAAAAACCAGCATTCAAATCAAGCATCGAAATCAAATTGAGCAGAAAAAGAACACGACACCATGGTCATGAAGTGTGGCAACTCACTCGAATAGAGCAAAAGCAAAATATAATCAAGCATTTTATTTTTGCAAACATTAATTAGAATTAAAGAGGAGATTTCATGTAAAACTACATACAAATTACTTGAGCATCAACAATGGCGATTTCTTGCATCCCATCACTCTTTCTTCTCTTCTTTCTTCTCTTCTTTCTTCTCTTCCTTCTTCTCTTCCTTCTTCTCTTCTTTCTTCTCTACCTTGGCCGCCTCTACTTTGGTCGTCTCCTTCACCGCCTTTGGTTTTCCCTTCTTGGGCTTCACAAAGCAGAAACATGAGCAACAAGGACACTGAAACAAGAACTTCATGTTTGCTTGCTTCAACACCTTCTCTGCTCTCAACCAAATTGTAAATAATATGTACATATAGCAAAAAAGGTTTGGCTTTAGTCTCTCTACCTTTCTATCTTCTTTCTTATCTCTATAAAGTCATTTACCCTTTTTTTTCCCTTTTCAAATTTGTCATTTATCTTTAGGATTCCATTTCAATCACTTCAGTGAAAAAAGATGCCTACCTACTAAATTGAATTTTTATGTGACGTACCGGTACAATTCGTACATTTAAAGTATCATTCGTCTACAATATAAAGTATTAGTATTTCTTGTTTAAAATATTTTCCTTCTGCTGTCTAGTAATGATACCTTGTATAAACAAAATGCCTCAATATTAGTAATTTATGTGGTGTGCAAATAGTACAATACGCGTGATGTATCGAGTACAATTAGTACAATACGCGTGATGTATCGAGTGCAACTAATAAAATTTCAATAATAATGACAGCTTTAGAATGAGAGGCATTGTTGGGGTGACCTAGACATGTGATCTTAAGTCTATTTGTAATAGGCTTTTACAGTTTGTGGGTCATGTCTGGCCACTTACATTGACATTTAGGGGCTACTCATAAATCATGTCTCATTGTCACAACTCACAACAAAAGATTGCTATGCTGGCCAGCAATCAAAATACATCATACTAACCCTCACATGTGAGTATAGATTAATTGATAAAAAATTATTCTAATTTAATTAGAGATATTAGGTTTGGGTCTTAAGAGATATAGCTGTGTTAAAATTTATCGAGGGAGAATTTTGCGATTTTTTGAAATTTTGTCCGATTTGAGTTCAGAATAGTGAGCACTCAATGCGCTTTTGAAAAAAAAATCACATTATTACCATCCAATGTTTGTTATATCATGGCTGATGAGCGAGACCATTACTGACCATTGGTAAAGACTTTTTTAACCATTGTAACATTTTTTTGTTGTTTTTGTTTCATGGGCAGTGGCTATAAGCTACTCTTACATTAGATCCATTATCAGTTTACGACGGCTTAGGTCTGTTTATGATTGTTTTTTAACAAATTCTGTTTTTTTTTATCACTGATTTAATATTCAAAATTGTTTCTAAAATAATATTTCAATCAGAAATAGTTTCTAAATAAGTGTGGGAGAATGCTATATGGTTTAGGGTCATATGAATGCCATACAATTAGCATAAAATGTTGGCGAAAAAAACATGTCAGTGTCTATCTAAATTCTAATACATGACTTTTATGGCTGTATTATTGGTGCTAAAGTTCAAAGAAAGAGTAGAGCTCAGAGAAATGGAGATGTGCTAATTCAGAGTAAGGTCACCACGCTTTATGCCTAGCATCGCTGCAGTTTTGACGATACCAAATAATTGTCTCTCGTGCATTCGATCCGATCCACCAATGTAAAATTCTATCAAATCGAATGATAAATTGGCATAGAGGAGTAGTAATGTAGTATGCATCTACACAACCGTAAGCTCAGTTTAGTACATAAAATCATGATGAGCTTAGAATTTTCGGGTTCGAAAATTCACGGGAAGAGACAAAATAAGAATGCATGATAAGTTATGCTTGGAATCAAAAGAAAAAAGACCTGGAAGTAAGAAGGCATATGAATACAAAGAATACCATACACATACTAGTCATGCTTTGTATTTGTAAATCCAGCATTCACTTGTCAGCCTTATCCATACAGTAAGGGCTTTATTCCTTCAAGCACAATCCTTCACTTTTAACACAGATTACACCCCATTCATATAGCATAACCATCTCTATTGTTATTACAAGAGTAATGGAGTCAAACAATTGACTGTGTTTTCTACAATACTCTTGATTGTAGGACCGTCACTATTGTAACTTAAGGCAAGCAGTATTAGTATCATTACTATTCACAGGATCATGTTCAAGATTAAAGTCGAGCTGGTGATTTTAATTCCTTTGGTGCTCTACGGTAATCATAGGCCCCAATACCGTGCTTTCTTCCTAGACACCCTGCATCAACATACCGTACAACACGTGGACAAGGAGCATACTTACTATCCCCCTAGCCCATAATGAAGAACTTTCATTATCGATAAGCAGACATCCAATCCAATGAAATCTGCAATCTACAAAGGACCCATTGGTGATTTGTTCTCAGCTTCATTCCTGAATCTATGTCCTCCTTTGTACCCACCCCAGTATGAAGTGTATAGAATGCTTCGTTAACCATTGGCATTAAGATCCGGTTTACTATAAACCCAGCAAAGTCTTGAGAGCATATAACCGTCTTGCCAAGCCTAGTAGTCATAAGAGGTAAAAAACGTAGGTAAGTAAAAATAAATGGAACATGGAACATCCAGCAAAATATTCCCAAAGCCTTTTTCAAGAAAAGCTAATTCTAAGATCACACCCATGCAAAGAGGATAACTCTACTAACTAATAAATACCAGCCTTCACAAATTGCAGGGGAAACCATTGGCGGGAGCTATATTAAGAAGACTAAGGTGTTTTCATCATGTTTCAACCAAGGCCTTGGTTGCATAAAATGTCCCATCTGATGTGTCAGCACCACGCACAATCTCAACCGATTTCATGATAGGTGGCGGGTTCATAAAATGCATGCCAGTTACCTGAATATAACATGTTTTCTTGTCCTTGTCATAACCCTGATTCGTTCAAATATGTAACTAAAATAAAAAAAACTTCCCATTCATGGCACCTGCTTTGGGAACTCATGCTTATAGACATAACTCACAACATCAGGCCAGAGAGAGTATATTCATTAGTAACCTGACCTGGTCGACTCGTTGCAGAAGCTAGACGAGTTATGGAGATAGAACTTGTATTGGAAGCCAAAATTGCAGAACTTTTGGCAATCTTATCTAGTTCAGCAAATAATTTATTCTTCACGTCTTCAGATTCTACAATAGCTTCAATAATGATATCCGCAGTATGCAGCTCCTCTAGGTTTGAGGTACAACGAAGACGGCCCAAAGCATCATCTCCAACTCCCTGTCAAATGGCAATGAAAGGATCTGTTAAAGTTGAAACAAATGAATTTACAACATAATATCTACTTTTCCTTCATCTTTATTAGTCAAGTTAAATGAGAAATCACAACTAAGCCTCAAGAAATGACCTTTCTCTGTTCCTACAAGCAGAGCAGACTATATTCCTATGCGACAAAGTTTTAAATTGAAAAACACCGAGCATATATCTCAATTACATGAACCGCCCTATGTGAGCCAATCAGTAACATTTTTCATAGGCTAATTGTTCTTAACCAATTAGATGAAACCAAGTTCAACGTGTAAACTAGCAGAATCAGAATTACAGTTCGACCAGCTATACCTTGTTAAACCATTAAACATTACCTAATACCAAGTCTAGTACTCAACTTTAACATGGGAAGTGAGGTTAAGGATTGCCATTGAAGTTGCTGGAGCATTTGCTTACTTGCACTCTGCGGCATCTATTACAGTTTATCATCGAGACATTAAGTCTTCAAACATTTTGTTGGATGAGAAGTTCAGAGAGAGTATCAGATTTCTGAACTTCAAAATGGATGGACATTGACAGAACTCATCTGGCAACGGATGTGAAAGGGACTTTCAGGTATTTAGACTCCGAGTACTTCCAATCTGGTCAATGTACAGAGAAGAGCGATGTTTATAGTTTTGGAGTAGTTCTCGCGGAGTCCTAAGTGGGGAAAAACCAATCTTACAAGCTAATTCACGAGAAATAGCATGAGGTTTGGCGGATCATTTTGTTCTCTTGATGGAAGAGAAGAGAACCTATGATGTAAAGGAGCATTGCCATGAGCAGGAAGTGATTGAAGTAGCTAATCTTGTGAAACGATGCTTGCATATGAGTGGAAAGGATCGGCCTACGATGAGGGAAGTGATAGTGGAGTTGGAAAAGATTTGGTTGTCAGGAAATGCGTCCAACGTTAAGCAAGAAACCAACGAAGTTGAGAACATTTTCCATGGTTGGGTCAAACACTCGTATCTTAGGTGAAACTCAAACTCATCCATCATCAATTCGAAGTCACTCACCCAATATCTCCAGACCATATAAACATAATTCAGAACCAATTCAACTACCAAGCTATAGCAATCCACCATTCCCATAAGTGAAATCCAACTTGGGTCGGTGCCTAATCAGACGAGAAATGGAAAATGAAGAGAATCAGGGGAAGTAAACTTTTTGAAGTACCTGAGAGATATGAGTGAATGTGACCTTTGGCGATGAGACGGTGGATGTCAGTGGCTATTGATTTCGATGATTTAGACAGCATCAGGATCCGTATCAAGAAGGAAGACGGAGAACCCATGTACGATGCCAGGATCCGAGTTGGGCAATAAAAGAACTCATTTGGCCACCGCCCACTACCCCCATACTCGCTATCAAACACATTCTTCGCGACACTGCCGAGGGCACAAGAGACTCTCGAAGATGGGTTTCAACTTTCAAATGCCGATGCGGATAACGACGGCCGATTTTGAATGTAAAATGTGCAGAACTGATATCGGTTCGAAACCCGAACAGGCGAACACATTTCATTAACATTTGCAGCTTGTTTTGATTTCAAGTCAAATTAGATAAGTGATTTACATTTAAACCCTAATCAAACTGTCATATCGCACCTCTTTGTTTTTTATAAAAAGTAAATTTCATCAAAATAGTCAAATTTGTGTGAAAATTTCGTAAAAAATTTACATAAAATATTAAAATTACAAACATAACTTTAATTATATTAGCAAGTAAAATAAAATAAATTGATAAGTATATAAAATATATATATTGACGAGATTTTTATTGATCAAATAACCCATTAGTTATCATACATGGATGATCCAAATCCCTCGTGTCCATGTTTTTTTTCTCCTTTTTTTTTTAAGTAACTTATTGAACATTTCAAGTCTTACACGAATCTTTTGTTTATTACATAGAAATAGTAAAATTGAAAACCTGATTGTTACAAAATGTCTAAAATAATAATTAAAGAACGAAAATTATTGTTTAATCAATACTAATATTAGTGATGGTTTGATTCGTTAAAAAGACCTTAAGCTATAAAAACCAAATGTTTCAAGTATAGATATTATTTTAGAATTTTGACACATTTTTTAATTGAAAAAATATTGCTAGTAACCTCACTTTGAAATAATTTTTAATTCTTTTGAAAATCAAACAAAAACAATTACAATGTAGATGTAGAAGAGTTTGATAATATAAGACATTTTAATTTGAGATATTTTAGTCAAATGGTTATATATGAATTTATTTCAATTATATTTAAAGATATTCTAAACAACTGAAATGAAACAAAATCTTTTTCTTTTGAAAATACAACAATAAAAATTTATTATTATTAGTTGAAATGAATTCTTTTCTAATGAAGATTTAGTTCCAAATAGGGTGTTGATTTTTTTAATCCTATTTTTGCTAAAAATAATAATTCTAGTATTATTTATTTATTGAACAATACTTATGCATCCACTTTAACATTTTGATCTAAAATTAAAAAATGAACCAAAAAAATCCAAATAAAAAAAAATAGAAAAATAAAACTAAAATGAATATTTGAAATTTGAAAAATAGTCTAAAAATATTTTAATTATCAGAAAATTCAAGAAAATAATTTTAAAAGCTGATAATAAGAATTTCAAAAATTATAAAAAATAAAATAAAAATAGGAGAAAAAATAAAAGGTCTTTCTCTCCCTCATTGATTTCACTCGATGTTTGTATTTTTTATGAGTGAAACTACATCGCCTCTGTCATCGTTGTTGTCATCTAGGAGTTATTTCTCCAGTTCTTGCATAAAGATATAGAGTTTTTGGTCGGACTTGGCAAAATTGTACATTTGGGGGGCTAGAAGTTTAATTTTTTAAAGAGTGACTATGGTCATGTAAAATTAATTTGACGAAAAATGATTAAAAGTGGTAAAGATTTGATGGTGATGATGTGTTGATTTCTATTTGTGCAATGATGATGGGTTGATTTCTATTTATGCAATGGAAAGAGGGATACAACGAGGGAATAGGAAGGGGAGGGGGTATGGTTAAAATGTGGAGGGTTTTGGAATGTTTTAGAAAGACAATTTTGAAAGAAAAAAAATATATTGGTTTTGTTTAATTTTTTTATCAATTTTTTTCAAATTCATTTACTTTCCCCCTATTTTTATTAAAAAAATTGATTTAAAATTATTTTCTCAAAATTTTAATTTTTTAGAGTATTTTTTCAATTTTAACTTTCTACATTTTTTTAATTTTCATATTTTTTTGAAAAATATTTTTTTATGTGGCACTCCACATCAACAAAAACATATTAAAAATTGTCACTTATATTACGCAACTTTTTTATTAGTTTAGATTTTTATTTTATTTTATAATTTTTAATCGAAATTCTGATTTTTTAAAATTTATTTTGAATTTTACACCAAAAATGTTAAAGAGGCATATACATAAATATTATTTGAATAAATACATAAATTTAAGGACTAGAATAATAGTGTTTAGCAAAAATAGGACTAAAAATAACATTGACTAACGAATTAATTAAAAATTAAGGGCACGGGTGCTAAAGTGAATAACGGAGTAACTATTGGGTGTCAACTTGAGTAATAGAGGAAAGTTGGGTGCAAATTTAAAACCACTTAAAAGTTGGGTGCCAAATTAAGAGTGAGAAGAAAAGTGGGGTGCCGAAATGACATTTTCTATAGAAAAAATTATACGGATGGTAAACTTTTAAATATTTTAGGTTTTTAAAAAAAAAAAATACTTTTTTGGAATTTCTACAATTTTTTAAATACTTTCTTAAATTTCTTATTTTTTCTTCTTCAGAAATTGTAATTGATTTTACATTTTATGGAATTTTAGCAAATTTAAAATTTATTCTGATTTGTAATGAATTTTCAAAAATTAGAAATATGATTTTTATATAAAAATCAGAATTTAAATCGATTGGACCTCTTTAGAAATAATACTTAAAACATTGAAAAATTGATGGACTTAAAAAATAATTAATGGAGGTCAAATATCGTCGTTTGTCAAATCTAACTGAAAAATTAACTGTTTGGGAGCCATTTGGGTTAACGGTGAAAACATTGGGGTGAACGTAACTAACGACGTAAAAATTGGGGTCATTTTGATATTAGGCAAAAGTTGGGAAAAACTAGTGTTATCAACGGGGGTACAAATGACTTTTGTGTAAAAAAAATATAAAAAAATAGCCAGGCATGTAAATGGGCTGGTGGAATCTCCGCAGCCAATGACCATGCTTCAAAGTTGGGCCTCAGAATACGCACGGTGAAACAGATTTTGGGCCCAAAAAAACTGCAATCACCACAGGTGTCAGTCAACATGAGCTGAAAGTTTGCCGAGATCAAAGTACCATGAGCTGAGGTCGGTGTCGGAAGGGAATGGAGGAGGTCCATTTATATGTTCTGATTTTTAATGTATGCTTTGTATTCCGTAAATTACAGTCAGAGTGGCAATGGTTTCAGAGTGGCCAACTGACCTTGCTCGTCAGTTGTTTGATGAAATGCCATAAAGAACAATTGTTTCGTGGATTGAATTAAAAATTGTATCTACGACTACGAGTAATAAAAGAAATGGTGGAAAATATTGAATCGAGCTCAAGCACGGTTAACGTTGTAATTTAATTTTTTGAAATTGGCATGAAATAGAAAGTCTTGTAGTTTTTTTACCTCCGATTATTATTGTTCATCCAACAAGCACAATGTAATGATGACGAAAGGTCCCTCGCGCCCATCAATCTCTTGGAGCCCGCCCCCTCCCTCTTGGTTAAAATGGAACGTGGATGGATCGTCCTTCGGAAAGCCAAGAGCTGCAGGTTTTGGCAGGGCCTTACGAAATTCGAAAGGTGAATTCAAAGGAATATTCATTGGCTACATAAGAGAAAGTGAATCAAATTTCGCCAAAGTGGTTGCCATACGTAGAGCATTGGAGCTATCAGCCAACAACGAAGATCTTATGAGAGCCCAATTGATCATCGAGTCCGACTCTCCAAACGCCATTTGGTGGATTAAATATCCGGACAAAAGAGCTTGGAAACTTGGAGCTGAACTCAGGAAAATAGACGAGTATCGCTATCGCTCATTCCCTAGCAGAATGGCTGACTCGCGTGCGAAACAGGGGGCTCTCAAGAGAAAGGAGTTTGTTGGTTGGCTGTAGGTGGTTTATGGCACCACGGTTCATTTTAGTTGATCCCTAACGGAGATTTTAGTTCAAATTAGTCCCGAACGTTTATTCCGTTAGTCACCGAAAGTCCCTATTGTTATAACGCCGGTTAACTACCGTTAACTGTCATTATTTTATTATTTTATCTGAAAAGCGACCTGACGGCAGCCCCACATATCAGAAAACAGTAATTTATTTTTAAAAAATAAATTTAAAAATTTTAAATTTAAAAAAATAAAAAGAATAAATTATTAAAATTCCAAAATCTTTAATGCGGGACCCTTTTAAATTTAAAAAAATAAAAAAAATAAATTATTAAAATTCCAAAATCTTTAATGCGGGACCCGCATATTTTCAAATATTACTTCTTGCTTCGATTTACCAAAAGCACGAGTGCCACAAAAACTATTTCCCTGTTCTTCATCTGCTTCTTCGTTATTCATCTTTTTATTTAATTAATTAATTTATATATGTTCCAAAATGTATTTATTTAATTAGAAACAAACCATACAAGTAAACATGAATTTCTTCCTTTATTTCTTCGTAATCCCAAAACCGAAAACCATTCAATTTTACAGGTGAGAAACTTATACCCTTATACCCAATATTACATAATTCCGAACCCATTAAACAAGCCATCTCCTCCTCGTCCCTGTATTACCCAACCATTTCAATTTATTTATAATTGATTAAATAAATAAATCAATTATAAATTTCCATTAAATTAAATTAATTCTAAAACCAATCCCCAATCTGTAAAAATCAATTACCCAATCTATAAAATTAAAATACCCAATCTGCAATGAATTAATTGAAAATAGGAAATAAATTAATTGAAGACAAAAAACGAGCAATTGAATTAATTGAACGCAAAACAATTGAATTAATTGAAAGCAACACGTACCCGTACCCGCTCATACAAGTCAGACGGAGACGGACCGATGGAAAGCGTTTGAATTAATTAAAAAAGAACACCTACTCTCTCTTCCACCTTCCCAGCACCAATTATGAATGGCATCAGCTTCATCTCTCAACACATTTCTCTCGCAATCCATTCATTCATCAAAGCCAAGCCAAAACTCACCAGACCCATCACTCATTTTCTCTCCCTCCAAATCCAAACCGTTCAAACACCTCTTAAACCCACAAAACTCACTCCCAGAATCTGTGCAACCATGTCGATGGTTGGATCAAATTCGAATTCGACAAAACCCACTTCCAGCGCCATTGGAAGTGATGGCGAGCTACTAATTTTCCAGATTGGGTTTTAGAATTAATTAATTTTGTAGATTAGTTTTCCCTTAATTTTAAAACAATTTTTTCCTTTTTATATTTTCTGTTGAAACAAAGTAAAAAACTGGAAATAAAATTACAATTTTGAAGAAGATGGTGAAGCTATGGTGTTTGAAAAAATAGGGAATGCTTATTTTAGTAAATGATGGATGGGCATAGACGAAGAAAGGGGAAGGAGATGAAGTAAAATTTGAACGGGTCCCACTTTAAATTTTTTGGAATTTTAATAATTTATCTTTTTTATTTTTTTAACTTTTTATTAATTTATTTTTTTAAAAATAAAATTAATATTTTAAATAAGAAATCAGAAAAATCTGAGTTATGGGTCCAGTCGTTAGATGCTTTTTCAGTTTTAATAATAAAAAACTGAAAGATAATGGTCGTTATCTCCTTTATGATAAGAAGGACCTCCGGTGGCTAACAGAATAAACGTTCGGGACCAACTTGAACCAAAATCGCCGTTAGGGACCAACTAAAATGAAAATAATAACGTTAGGGACATGTGGTGCCATAAACCGGTTGTAGGTTCTAATTGTTATCATTTTTCTGTCCAGTGCTGGTAATATTTATGGGAGTATATATCTCATGGCTATACTCCTGATTTTATCCAGGTTTGGCCCAATGATCCTTCCCATAAATTCTCCAATCTGAACATGTTTTGTACTGCTATTTCCTTCTTTAATACTCCCTCCGTCCTTTAATAACAGACGTTTTAGGATAGTAAAAAAACGTAAGACAATGATCTTTGATCTTATTTTATTTCACATTGTTTTATTTTTACTTCTAATTTCCACTCAAATTACCACACCATCATTAAATTGGGTTGATTCAAAAAAAAAAATTTGTCATTTGCACAAAATATATGTTTCAGAAAAGATAAAATGACAAGTACTCCAAATAGTAGAAAAACGTAGAAAAGCGTCAATTATTAAAGGACAGAGGGAGTAGTAAATTTTATGGCTTATAAAAGAAAAAAGAAAAAAAACGAAAGGTGTATGGCTTGGTCTTCAAACATGTGTGAATTGGCAACATGATTTAGGATTAATTTTTTCTTTTTTTAAATTGTGGAAAGAAAACAGAGAACAAATTATGATTTCATTAAATAATAAAAATATTAAACGTAACTAACGATGCGAGATAAGTGTTACAACGTGTATTGGCCAATCCGATCGAAAAATCTATGGACTGATCTGGTTCTGCTGAACCGTGAACCAATCAAGTTATGACCTTAGTGCAACCATACCAATGAACGATAGTATAACTTAATTCATTGTCTAGTAATTTTCAGTTTAAAACAACCATACTTCAATCTCACCGGATGGCAACTATTTGGATGGTTTAAATTGATAAAGAGGGGGAGGACTTGGGATCTCCAGATCGACAGGGAACTCATCGATCTCATCCGTCCACGGGTTCTCACCTTTAGGATCAACGGTCATGATTGCTTCCAATATCACACTCGAACACTTGAACCCAGACCCATAAGCAATCTGCCACACACGATCCCCTTTCTTCACTCTCCCCTTGCCCTCCACGTAAGCTAGCCCATACCACACCGAACTACTGGAAACATTCCCGAACCGATATAGAGTCATTCTAGAAGACTCCAGGTCCGTTTTGCTCAACTTCAAGCTCCTCTCCATATCATCCAATACTGGTTTTCCTCCCACGTGCGTGACCACGTGGTCAATGACGCTCTTGAAGTTTGGAACGTGCGGTTCGATATCCACCACGTTGCGTAAGATCTGGTTTATTATGAAGTAACGAATTTTTTCAGATACTGGTAACACTAGGCGGCCTATTGTGGTGATGTTAACTTCAATGACGTTGATCGCGGCTGCAAGGAGATCTTTGTTGATGCTGATACCGATGTGTCCGTTAGTATCTTCCTTGCGGAAGATGCAGTTGTAGGCAACGTCAGAGCTGGCGGTGTGGTTGTCTACGGTGTGGAGAAGGCGGTACTTGGCATTGTAGTGGTTAGAACGACGGTTGGAGAGGAGGATGGCAACACCACCGATGCGGAATAAACAGTTGCTTAGGAGCATGGAGTGGTCTTCGCCTTTGTACATGTTATGGGTGATGTTCTCTAAGCTAACCACTAGGGCATAGGAATTGGGGTGCACCTGGCCAGAAATTCAAAAAATATATATATAAAAAAATAGCGAAAGATGTTTTGGCAACTACTAACATTTAGGGGTCTGCAGTTGGAACTTATCGGTTGGTATGGTATGAAATTGATAACATTACGTTTAATACTTTTGCACCTAATTTTAACCTCACCTAATATTTATATTATTGGATATTTTGACACCCAACATTATATCCGTTAAACACTTTAACATCCAAACTCTTCACATTTCATCTAACACCGTTAATTTTATTACAGGTTCTATTAAAAAATTATTTTATATGACAAGAATTTATACGTTATTTTTTTGATAGTTTATGCCTTAATTTTTTACAGGCGCATATCAATGATTTATTTATGCAGGCGCATGTAACAAACATTGATATGACTATTTCTCATAACTAGTTGAAATTGCAATTATTACCGATTTATTATTATTTGACTAGTGTTAAGAACAAACACTTTAAGTAACTGTTCATCAACACTTTCTATGTGATTAGGTCTATTTATATATTTTTTAATAAACAGAGAAGTAATTTTATTGAAGTCATGAGAAAATGACAAAAAGGAAAAGGTCTATTTATGTGAATGTATGAAGTTATTTATTTTTGAATTTTAATTCTTTTATTATGAATCAAGTTGATGGACAACTATTTAGAGTGACTGTCCTTAGTACTGCTCTTATTATTTTTCTTTCTTTTATGAAAAAAGAAGTAATTAATTAAACATAATTACCTGGAGCAACTGTTTGGCGAGACCAATTGCTGTGAGACTAGCGGCGCAACCCATGCCACTAAGATCATAGCACAAAACCTCATGGCCAAGCTTATACCTATTCACAATCATGGCTGACAAAGAAGGAATCACATTAAAAATAGAACAATTCACAATCACTATCCCAATCTCTTTATCTTTCACTCCTGTCTTGGCCAAAACGTCATCCACTGCACCAAACATCACCATCTCCGATTCCATCCTCGCCCCTTCGAGGCTCACATCCATCGGGTCGCGGAGGAATCCAGTAGGCAAGTATGTAGAGTCCCCAATCCCTATATGCTCCATCACTATTTTCATGAACTCCAATGTTTCCTCCGAGAAGCTCCCGTCTTCCCGTGCTCTTTGGATTGTGAAATCTTTGCTCCATTGTCGAGTTTGTGGGGGCTTGAAACATACAAAATCTAGCACCATCACGTTGGGTTTTGAGGGTGACAAGTTGCGTTTGTAGAGGTGGAGGAGGAGAAATACGATGGGGATGGAAAGAAGAAGAAAGATGTTGATTAGGGTAAACATATTTTTTTGGGGGTTAAGAATAGTGTGGAAATTAAGATTATAAGTTTTCACTTGTGTGTGTTTTTCTTTGTTTGTGAGATGTATGTATTTAAGAAGGAATCATGGGGGTAAAATTTGGTTACATTATAATCTAGATATATCATGATGTAAGATGATGACACGTGTCCAAAAGTGTTAAGAATAGTGATATTCTAGTACTATTTGGGGTACATGTCATTATCCTAAATCATGATGTACCTAGATCATGATGTACCCAAAATTTTTCCGGGTATACGGTCATTACTTTGAGTTTATTTTTTCCAAAAAAAATCCAATCGGTTAAGATTTTCATTTATAAGAAAAGTAAAGACCGACATATCGCAATAAATTAATGCTTACTTTTCCTTCCATATCCCATCTCTCTTCTCGTTCATCTTCTACCTTCGCACCCAAAAAAATTGAAAATTTGTGATAAGAAAAAAAAACAATAGGAAATTGTGACGGTGAAACACCTTGTAAAATATATATTTTTGGATTTTTTTTTGTTTATCATCGGTGGTAATGATAGGTGTAGTTTGTATTTTTACCTTGCAGATCTAGATTTCCTTTTTTTCTTATCATTCTCCTCCTTTTACACTAATTAAAAAATAATTTTGTTGCAGCTTCGTCGACCATGGCTTGAAAAAAATTAAAAATTGAATCTTTTTAGTTCATCCATGCTTAGGATCACAGTTTAGGCGTTTTAGTAAAGATTAATAAAATGTTAGTAATCTCATTTATTCAATTTATGCATATAATTGGACTAATTTTTGAACTCGACGACATTTAATTGAAATAGGTGTGAAGCCATCTTTTTATTTTTCTTTTAGTGGATTAAAATGTTTATTTTCTTTTTAGCAATTTGGTAACAAATTAGGTTAAAATCAATCGAACAAACCTAAAAACTAAAGTGGCGATTTCCTCTAAGGGTCCAAACTATATGTTTTTAAATGTGATTTTTAAACACCTCATTTTAGAACCGGTAATCTTTTTAGGATGCGACTCGAGTGTTTGACACCTTTCCGAATCCATAAATTGACCCCAAACCATAGCTCTCGTGTGTTTTAGTCTTTTTATTTGTTCTCGTCGTGAGAGGTGCCACAAATCATGTAAGATAAAAAATCAAAAAAAATTATTAAATAAAAAAAGTTTAAATGAAAATTATACCCACGTATCAAATAATAAATTTTCCAATGTACTACCAAAATCTCAGGCTATGTAAGGAAAAGAGGAAAAACTACCTAATCAATGTGCATGAAGCAAAGCAAATGAGCAAAATGAAACCAATCGCAAGTGAACACACTAAACAGTAACGCTAGTATAGATCCTTCAATATTAAATACTTAAATAACTCTACTAATTTATATATATATATATATATATACACTATCCATTACTGATTATATACACACAATCAATCTATATATATAATAATTGTTAAGAATTTCATATACGTAGTCAACATAGATCAAACCAATCTATATTTGAATTATTAAAATTTTTTACTCCACATGGTATGAAATTTATTTAATTATAATTCACTTTTAAATATTATAAAGGTAATTAATTATTTGATGTGTATATATAGTTTTTTAATTTTCATTCATGTAGTCAATTATATATATATGGATATATTTTTTTGTGTGGTGTGTATATAAATTATATATATATATATATATATATATATATATATATATATATAATTTAGTTAAATAAATGATATTAATTAATTAATTTTAAAAACAAAGACATTGTAACCCGTCGAAAATGTCGAAAATGTGGCGCAGAGTGTTTCGACGGGTCAAACTCGTCGAATAGCCCGTTTATTAAAAAAAATGATTCTTTCGATAATAAAGTTGTTATGCAACGGTTTAAAAGTATAAAAATGTCTCCAACAATTCCAATAAGAATGATTTATAATAAATTCATAGTTTGTAAGACATTATTTAAATGTAATGATATTTTTAAAAAAAAAATAGATAATATTT
This sequence comes from Viola odorata, assembly GCA_963691705.1. NCBI lineage: Eukaryota > Viridiplantae > Streptophyta > Magnoliopsida > Malpighiales > Violaceae > Viola > Viola odorata. The sequence goes on along the minus strand of OY829538.1, from coordinate 73,301,347 downwards.
TATTTATTTATAATACATGTTATTTAATTGTTCACCTGGAAAAAATTTCTAACTCTGCCACTGATTCCCACATAAGCTCGGGTCCAAAAGGGCAGTCACCTGATATGATATGAACCAATGGATTTAAAGTTAAGTAACAAATTGAATAAAGACAAACTAATGGTGCGTTGTAGCCCTTATACACGTATTGTGTAGTTAGCATAATTTTTTGCTTAGTGGGATATAGGTGTGATTACGTGTAGAAAACTTAAACCTAGACAAAAAAAACAGGCTGAATTAACCCCACTACGTGATTATCTATATAAAAGGCTCACTCATACGAAAGAATAAAAATATTGTGCTACATCCTTCCAGCTGCCCTATGGCTTTCCCCTACTCGTTCGAGAAGGAAGTTAATCAAGTACAATACCTCTTATCCTCATGTTCAATCCTAATGTTCATTCCTGTGTGTTATCAAATCCCAAGATTCGAGTCCATACAAGCCTAAGTTTTTTTTTTTTTGTGTGGAGAAATTAAGATATTATTGACGTAACGTAATAATATGAATAGCATATATATGTAGCTCACTTATTGTTTGACTGGTGGTAAAAATATAATAGAGAATTGGATTCAGATTCGAATCTTACCTTTACTTATATATATAAAATATAATGTAATAATATCACGTAATTTAATTAGTAAAGTTATAAATTCATTTCCATAAGTTAACAAACATATAAAGAAACTGAAGGGAATGAATTACCGGTTGGTAGATTCAGTTTTCTCCCACCATTATATAATTTTATGAATACAAATTAATCTCAAACCCTAAGCTCTAACCTAACCCTAAACCCTAAATTTGACCCTAAGCCCTAAACCTAACCCTAACCTCTAAACGCTAGTGAACATACTAAACAGTAACGCTAGTATAGATCCTTCAATATTAAATGTTTAAATAATTCTACTAACTCATATATATATACATACATATATATGTATATTAATAAAATGTAAGTGTTAATTTACTATCCATTACTGATTATACACACGATCAATCTATATATATAATAATTGTTAAGAATTTTATATACGTAGTCAACATAAATCAAACCAATCTATATTTGAATTCTTAATTTTTTTTTACTCCACATGGTATGAAATTTATTTAATTATAATACACTTTTAAATATTATAAAGGTAATTAATTGTTTGTTGTGTATATATAGTTTTTTAATTGTCATTTATGTAGTCAATTATATTTATGGATAATTTTTGTGTGTGGTGTGTATATGAATTTTATATTTATATATAGGGGAAATAGTTTTTACCACCCCTGAACTATCGGCGAAAATCACAAACTTCCCCTGAACTTCATTTTTTAAAATACGGCTCCCTGAACTATTGTTTTCGAGCAAAAATACCCCCTCCGTTAACTTTTTCTGTTAAATCTAACAGGTTACTTGCTACAGCAGGTTTTTTTTTTTTTTTTTAACCTGCTATAGCAGATAATTATATTTTAAATAATATAATTAATTTTAAAAAATTCCAAAAAATAAATTAATCTAAAAATTCCAAAAAAAATTAATTAATATAAAAATTCCAAAAAAATTAATTAATTTAAAAATTCCAAAAAAATGTAAGAATTCCAAAAAAAATTATAAATTCCAAAAAAAATGTAATAATTCCAAAATAAATGTATAAATTCCAAAACAAATGTACAAATTCCAAAAATATGTAATAATTTTAAAAAAAATTAATTAATTTAAAAATTCTAAAAAAATGTTAAAATTCCAAAAAAATATGTATAAATTCAAAAAAATGTAATAATTCCAAAATAAATGTATAAATTCCAAAACAAATGTACAAATTCTAAAAAACTGTAATAATTCCAAAAAAAAATTAATTAATTTAAAAATTCTAAAAAAATGTAATAATTCTAAAAAAAATTAATTAATCTAAAAACTGTACTAATTCCAAAACAAATGTAAAAAATCCAAAAAAATTCATTAATCTAAAAATTCAGAAAAAATGTACAAAATCTTAAACACTATAATAATTCCGAAAAAAATGTACAAATTTCAAAAAAAATAATTAACATAAAAATTCAGAGAAAATGTAAAAATTCCAAAAAAATTAATTAATCTAAAAATTAAGAAAAAATGTAATAATTCTCAAAAAAATGAAAAAATTCCAGAAAAAATGTAATAATTCTAAAAAACATGTAAAAATTCTAGAAAAAATGTAATAAATCTCAAAAAATGTAAAAAATATTTCTTGGAATTATTACATTTTCTTGGAATTTTTACATTTTTTAGAGAATTATTACATTTTCTTGGAATTTTTACATTTCTGAGAATTATTACAATTTTTCTGAATTTTTAGATTCATTAAATTTTTTCTGGATTTTTTTCATTTTTAGATTAATTAATTTTTTTATAGAATTTTAATTTTTTTTTGGAATTATTACAGAGTTTTTGATTTATTAAATTTTTTCTGGAATTATTACATTTTTTCTGAATTTTTAGATTAATTAATTTTTTTTTGGAATTATTAATTTTTTTTGAGAATTATTACATTTTTTCTGGAATTTTTACATTTTTTTGAGAATTATTACATTTTTTCTAAATTTTTAGATTGATTTAATTTTTTTTAGAATTATTACATTTTTTAGAGAATTATTACATTTTTTTGAATTATTACGTTTTTTCTGAATTTTTAGATTAATACTTTTCTTTTGGAATTATTACATTTTTTTGAGAATTATTACATTTTTTGAGAATGTTTATATTTTTTGAGAATTTTTATATTAATTAATTTTTTTTATAATTTTTACAATATTTTAAGAGATTTTAAAATTTGTTTTTGAATTTCTTACATTTTTTTTGGAATTTTTATTTTTTTTTTGGAATTTATACATTTATTTTGGAATTTTTACATTTTTTTTTGAATTTTTACATTATTTTTGGATTTTTACATTTTTTTTAAAATTTTTACATTAATTAATATTTTTTTGAATTTTTACAATTTTTTTTGGAATTTTTAAATTAATGTATTTATTTTTAGAATTTTTTAAAATTAATTATATTATTTAAAATATAATTACCTGCTGTAGCAGGTAACCTGTTAGATTTAACAGAAAAAGTTAACGGAGGGGGTCTTTTTGCTCGAAAAGAATAGTTCAGGGAGCCGTATTTTAAAAAATGAAGTTCAGGGGAAGTTTGTGATTTTCGCCGATAGTTCAGGGGTGGTAAAAACTATTTCCCCTTATATATATATAATTTAGTTAAATAAATGATATTAATTAATTATTTTAAAAAAAAGCATTTCGAGGGGTTACACCTGTCAAAAATGTGGCGCAGAGTGTTTCGACGGGTCAAACTCGTCGAATAGTCCATTTATAAAAAAAATATAATTCTTTCAATGATAAAGTTACTATGCAACGCTTTAAAAGTATAAAAATGTCTCCAACAATTCTAATAGGAGTGACTTATAATAAATTCATAATTTATAAGTCGTTATTTAAATGTAATGATATTTTTTTTAAAATAAATAGATAATATTTTATTTTTTTATAATACATTTTATTTAATTTTGCACCCACTGAAAAAAAAATCTAACTTTGCCACTGATTCCCACGGAAGCTCGGGTCCAAAAGGATAGTCACCTGGTATGATATGAACCGATGGATTTAAAGTTAGATACCAAATTGAATAAAGACAAACTAATGTTGCATTAAGCCGATGTAGCCTGATTGAACGCTTATTTGGTATAAAATTATTATCTATTCTACTGTTTTTAGATGATGATATTGTTGATATTTGGTGGATTTCCTTCCTTTTTGCAGAAACTGGATAGAAGAATCAAGCAAGAAAAAAATTAACAGAAACACCAAGAAAATATAACAAAAAAGAAGACAGTGGTGAAAAGGACTCGACCGGAGTGAACATGCCTCTCCCCTAGGCCTAGGGGAGAGTCGATCAGCATCAGTGAAAAGTGCCTCTTTACTAGGCCTAGGACGATTTCAGCTGGGCCTGGGAATCAATACAGTAGGCCTGGGCCGTGAACAAGGAAAAACGCACTAGCACTTCTGCTCACAGAAAAAGACTTTTACAAGGTGTTTCAAAGCTGTAAAATATTTTAAGGGATGAAAACAATTCATTTTTGTAGGAAAACAAGGATAGAGACATTTTAATCTCTTCCTAGTATATTTTTTTTAATAGGAAGAAGAAATTTTATTAATAGCATGCCATCATGAAAATGGCCGCAGGAGAAGAGAGGAGAATGTACAATATGGCATCCCCTCTACCGGGAGGGATGCCCAACCCTTTAATTACATCAGGTCTGATCTATCTACTCTGCTATGCTCGCTCAAGTCGCTGGTCTTCCCCACGTCAGCATCCATTCCGCCCCCCATATCACGTTTGCCAAGCTGTAGGGAAATCTCGGATTATTGCTCTTCAGCCAACAAAACCAAATTGCAAAGGAGTTGTTAACCAGATGTTGCTGATTACGTGTTCCTCCTCGAAAGATCACCCTATTTCGACACTTCCACATGGTCTATATAAGAGCATAGAATAATCTCCACCACATGTCCTGCACCTGACTATCCGTAACCGGTAGCAGCCCTTCCCACATGCATCATAGCTCCTTCACTGTTCGAGGACAACACCAACTGACTCCCAACCAGCGGATTATATATTCCCAGCTTGTGCGGCTATTCTTACACTGCAGTAATAAGTGACCTGTATTTTCTCTAAATTCATCACATAACGGGCAAATGTTATCTTCTTCCTTGATCATTCTTCGTTTCCACAAAAATCACGCGTAATAATTCGATCTCGCAGCACAAGCCATAAAAAGAACTCGATGCGATAAGGAACCTTCTTGGACCAACACGACATCAAAAATGGATTTGGTTGATATATCATTTGTTCCAGGCCTATACACCAAGACTTCACCGAGAACTCTCCCGCTGGGTTTGGAGACCATTTCAAGGTATCATTTCGTTGATTCGGTGTCAATAGTTGGGCTGACAAGCATTGTCATTCCTCTCTTTCCCATTGGAACATATCCCTACGTCATTGCTCATGCCATCTCCAAACTAGCCCCTGCCACTCTCTCATCTCCTCTACTGTCTTTTCCTTATTAATAGTTATGTGGTACAACCATGGATATCTCAACGCCAATGGCTGGTTGTTATGTCATGGGTCCCACCAGAATGACACCTCTTTCCTGTTGCCTAATTTCAACTCCACATGTCTTGTCCAGTAGCCAAAAAATTCTCCACCCCGTCCACATTCTCCAATCTCTAGGTCCATGAGTATTCTTTCTCGTCGGCTCTCCAAATGTCACCTAATGTTCTTATTTTGTATTGACGTCTTACTATATTCACCCATATCTTCGTGCTCCCTTTAATCAGTTCCTAAATCCATTTGAACAATAAGCAGCATTCCTAATCCATAGATTACCAATTCCCAACCTGCCAAACTCAACTGATCTAGTGATCTCTTCCCACTTGACTTTAGCTAGGCCTCTTTTCTTCTCATCTCCACTCCACATGAACCGTCTCATAACACCTTCACATTTTCTGCGAACCGTTTTCGGCATGTAATATATCGACATATTATACATGGGAACACTAGATAAGGCCTCTTACTGATTAACGTGACTCGACCTCCTACTGATAACAACTGCCCTTTCCATGTAGCTAGCTTTCTTCTCATCTTTTTAATCACGAAATCTCAACTTTTTGCCCTTCTCGGATTAAATCCCACGTACGACCCAAGATACCTGAAAATCAGCTGCTCATACTTGATTCCCACTCTCCTCGCCATGTGTTCCCCTTCCTAATTACTAATATTGATACCCACCAAGGAAATTTTATGGAAGTTCACACCTAATCCCGAATACGCCTCAAACCAACGGAGTGTAGCCTTTACCCCCTGAACTTCTTGTTCATTCTTCCTCACAAACACCAAGGTATCATCTGCGAATTGTAAATGAATAATTCATCATCCTTCCTGTAAACTCGCTATACCTCGTAATATTCCTACCTCCTCTGCTCTTACAAGTAACCTATGTAACCCTTCTACTGCTATGTTAAACAGAAAGGGGGACATAGAGCATCCTTGACGTAATCCTCGGCCCATCCCGAACTGAGACGTAGTCGAACCATTAATCAGAACATAGACTCTGTTTGTACTAATGCATTGCAAAATCCAACCCCTCCATCGAGTGCCAAAGCCCATCATCCTCATGATATCATCCAAGTATCCCCATTCTACTGAGTCATATGCTTTTTCAAAATCTAACTTGAATAATAGCCCATGTTGTCTCGTGTGCTTTAGGTAGTGAACCGCCTCATTAGCCGCCATCACACAATCCAAGGTCTATTTCCCCCTCATAAATCCATGTTTTTTTTACGCAGATGGATTTATTAGAAAAGGCCATGAAATCCATGTTGGACCTGACTTATTATCTTCCCTATCACCTCGCCTAATCTTTCTGCCAAGATTTTCGAAATAATCTTGTAAATACTGCTGACTAAACTGATAGGTCTGTATTCACTAAAACTTCCTAGTTCAGCCACCTTCGGAATCAAAGTGAGAAAAGAATTATTGCCTCCCTACGGGAACCGACCAGAGAGAGTCGAATTGGGAAGGGATCTATCTCTTCTTCCGCTTCTGTTTTTCTCTACAACTGGACAGAAACTATTATTTTTTGCTCTCCTCGTCTTCTTCCTTGAGACGAGGAGATTTCCGATTTTATGCAATTGCTTTTATTTTATTTTATTATATCTTTCTCTAGCTAAGTAAATCGTTCCAAGTAAAAACTCCAAAGGTTATAATTCCAATATTGTGAAGTCATAACGAATTTAATAAGTCTTGAATTTCGTATTTCTTCTCATCCGATTTCATCCCCAAAATTATTCTTATTTGATTTAAGAGTGATCAACTTAAGTTTTAACTTGAATAAATTACAGCTTGCCTAATAACTTTGGGTCTACATTGTAAGAAGGAATTTGTAAGCGATTTACTTGTGGCTGGCCGGAACTCTTAGTGAACAAGCTGAACTCAGTTAGCGATAGAGAAGAATTAGGTTATAGGGGCGAATAGACTAATCCCTATACCTTATCAACCAACCAGTTAAAATCCTATAAGTGAACCTTAAGATTACTAGGAAAGTTAAGGTTCTTAATAAAGAGTCTCTTTCAGAAACTTGATTAGGAGGAGAGTAGGAAGTCAAAGTAAACCTCATTTTTATAGCCTCCCTATGAAAACTCAATTCTGAACATCTTTGTACCGATGATCAATATGTGTAAATTATAACATTGGTTATGTCTTTAGTGGAAATTTCTTATAATTTAATCTTATTCACCCCTTATTTGTTTATTTTATCAATTAGTTCTTATAACCCCCCTAATTGGTTATTACTATTTTCATCTGCTCTTCGTTTTATTTTAAGCCTGCCCATTTTTTATGGATCGAACCTCACAATTATTTGCAAATTTTTGTAGTTAATTATAAGATGAATTTATTTTTTTACGGATTCGACACCCATCATAATCCTTATACACGTGTTGTGTAGTTAGCATAATTTTTTGCTTAGTGGGATATAGGTGTGATTACGTGTAGAAAACTTAAACCTAGAAAAAAAACAGGGTGAATTAACCCCACTATGTGATTGTCTATATAAAAGGCTCACTCATACGAAAGAACAGAAATATTGTGCTACATCCTTCCAGCTGCCCTATGGCTTTCCCCTACTCGTTCGAGAAGGAAGTTGATCAGGTACAATACCTCTTATCCTCATGTTCAATCCTAATGTTCATTCTTGTGTGTTATCAAATCCCAAGATTCGAGTCCATACAAGCTTAAGAATTTTTTTTCTTATATTCAACTAATAGAAAAGGAAAAATTAAGATATTATTAACGTAACGTAATAATATTAATGGGCATATATGTAGCTTATTTGTTAATTGGTTGATGGTAAAAATATAATAGAGAGTTGGATTCAGATTCGAATCTCAATTTCACCTATATAAAAAAAACATAATGTAATAATATCACGTAATTTAATTAGTAAAGTTATAAATTCATTTCCATAAGCTAACAAACATATAAAGAAACTGAAGGGAATGAATTACGGGTTGGTAGATTCAATTTTCTCCCACCATTATTGATCCAATTAATACTAAAAACTGTTTCTAGCATAAATATCATTTTGCTTGATGCTCATTACATGTAATTAGATCTGTGTCATGAGAACATGATCGTCTGATGAAATTATTACATCGAGCAGGTGCTATTCGAAGGAAGTTCAGTTGTGAAGAAAGTAATATTGAACAGGCCACAGAAGTTAAATACGCTTAATCATCAAATGGTACGTACGTACATTTTTTCTTCTTTGAAATTAAGATGTTTGAGACGTACGTCTAATTAAGACATCACATGATAAATAATTTGAACGTTTTTAGTTGTAAATGATGAAAAATATATTTTAAGTTTTATCTTTAAGAAGAATTAACATAAAAATCTCTGGCCGGCACAGGTCTGTGACATGACAAAGCAGATTAAAGAATATGAGGCTAACAGTGAAGTCAAAGTTCTGATATTGAAGGTAAAGAGTTAGAGCCTATACGGGTTAATACTCCCAGGAGTCCCAAACATATATCATTTTATTTTAATGAGTCTTAATTCTTTTTCTTTCTTTTTTATTGGTTTCAATATCGATCCGTTAGTTCATTTAAATCACAATCATGACAAACACGATTAACGGAAACAAACTCCGTTATCTATTACTATAAAAAACTACCTAACACCGACGACACCATTCTAACAGACAAACTCCGCCGGATTATTTCGTAGGCATTTCGACAGACAAACAATTTTTTTTCTTAATCTACTCTGACATTATCGACAGAAATGACTTCCATATCAATAACATCTTTCGACGGTCACTCCATCGAAATATTTGGGCACTAACCCAAAATTGTTGACGCTCCAAATTAGCGTGAAATATTTTCGAGGGAAAAGTCCGTCGAAAATGTATCGACCGCTATATTCCGTCGAAATATTTGCGACAACCATTTTTGTCGCTATTTAGTATTTTCGACAGCAAATTTCATCGGAAATTAAATTTCCATTCTCTGTGTCATTTTATAATAGTTGAATAAATAGGTTGAATAACTTATACAATTAAGAAAGTAACTAAGTACCCTTTTAATTAACTAATTTTAAAATTAACAATAAATATACAATAATAAGAAAATTATTTATATCATATAATTAATAGTCCTTAATTACTTTTTAGCTTTGAAACTAAAGAGGTTGTATATGATATTTATATCCAACCAATAGTATACTCTCTATGTTCATTTTTTAATGGTTGGGAGAAGGGTATAATAATTTAAGAATATTATTTTTTAGGCATTTTTTACCATATTCTCTCTATAAAGTAGCCTACAAATTAGGGGTAAACAAGTAAAAAAATCCAAAAGATATTTTAATTTGTGTAAAATGTCATTTAATTTTAACCGCATAAGTTAGGGAGTATATAGTAATTGCGGTAGGTCTATCTTTGATTTGTAGGGAAATGGGAAGGCATTTTGTGCTGGTGGTGATATCCTCTCATTGTATTTTACCGCGGCAGCAGGTGAAACCGTGAAAGCTTTTATCTTTTCCTTTCTGTTAATTAATACAGATAATTTTTTTTAATATTTTACATATATTAAGAAAATTAGTTTTATTATAACTTATCATACTTTACTACATCCATTAATCATTTCTTCTCAATAATTAAGAGTAAATTAGTAAAATTTAATAAAAAAATTACGTAAAAAATAGTAAAATGTTATTTAGCTAGAAACAAGTAAAAATTCTAAAAACGTCATTTAATTCGAGACGGTACTCCCAATAAAAGCCACAAGTTATTATATGAAATATTTAATTTAAATGTTTGCTCTTGTTGGATAAATTACTTACTGATCAGGGCATTGGAGGGACGCTGGTATTTTCTACAAGAACCTGCTCTTGTTGCAATATTTAGTGGCTACATTTACAAAACCAGTGGTAAATTATCCTAATAATTACAATTAATGATTTTTTTTCCTTCTTTTTTTAACAAAAAACAAAACATTATTGAAGGTTGCGCTTATTGATGGGATCCTAATGGGGGCAGGTGCTGGGTTGTCCATGAATGCAAAGTTCAAGATTGCCACTGAAAGAACTGTATGTGTTAATTGTATATTCTCATCATTCTCAGTACTAACTATATACAAATTCATGACATGAAGCAATCACTTGCCCGGGTTTATATATAATTATTTGAGTTATTGATATTTTTGGTCGCTCTACTTTTAAATGTTGTTTAATGTCATCCTTTTACATGATAAATGTGCATTGTTCGTCCCCTTACTCTTCTCTGTCTATCATTTTTAGTCCTTACACTGACGTAGCATGAGGCCAATTTCTGTGGAGAGCTTCTTCACGTGGCCAATTTCTTTCCGCAAACGACTGCGTTTATACCATGTCATTCTCATTTTTAACACATCAGCATAAGAACTAAAAACGACAGTCAACTGAACAGTAAAAGGACGAACAATGTACATTTATCCGGTAAAAAAACGACATTAAACAATGTTAAAAAGTAAAGAGCTCAAAAATGTCATTAACCCATCATTATTTTGAAGCATGCAATAATTGTTCCTTTTACTTAATTGTACAGGTGTTTGCCATGCCAGAAGCAGCGATTGGATATTATACTGATGTTGGGGCCTCATTTTTCCTTTCCAGGCTTCCTGGATACTTTGGTAATCCTCATTTAATTAGGAAATTAGCCTTTTTGAGACAATTAATTAAGCTCCTCCTTAATTATATAATTTCCATGTTTCCCATGAACATAGTGTTAATTGCAGTTCTTTGATCATATTATAAAAAAATCAATATTTTTTATTTTTACCATTCGAATTGATACCGGAGTGAATCTCAATGGTTCATGATAGTAAAACCACAATCTTTACATTATTACTATCCCTCTCACCTAACGGTAAGGAATATCCATGTATATAGTGTCTGGACACTATCGGTGTCCATTACTCTTTTTACTTTTGCTTATGGGTGATTGTTATTAATTTCTTCCTGTTGTATAGGTGAATATTTAGGGCTTACTGGAGCTCGGCTAAGTGGAGCAGAAATGGTTGCCTGCGGGCTTGCCACCCATTTTGTCCTGTCAAAGGTACGCAAAGCTTATTTTTAATAGTCATAGTTACTAATTAATTAAGATTCTGATCAGGATTAGCTACCTAATTAATTAATGCAAGCAAGGTACTAATGTCTCTGGTGGTATATATATATATATATAGGATCTGCATTTGCTGGAGAGTGAACTTGAGAAACTTACAACATCGGATCACACAAACAAAGCTTCCGAGATCATCAGCAAATTTACGCGCAGGCCAACTTTGAAACACGAGAGTGTTTATCGTAGGTTGGAGACAATTAACAGATGTTTCTCAGAGAAAACAGTGGAAAAAATATTATCATCCCTGGTAATTATATGATTACTGACGTCTGCGTATATATTAATTCTACAATAAAGTGCTTATGATGCGGCTATTTGAGTTATAATAGCGTTATACTTCCTCCGTTCTCAAATAAATGACGTCCAAGTCATTTTCACTAAAATTAAGGTAATGATTGATTCATGTTTTCAATGTATATTTAGTCATTTACACTTAATGACTCTAGTTATATAGTCAATCATCATTAATCTTTATCTCTCAATACATTGAAAATGACGAAAACGATAATTATTAAAAGGCAAGAAAAAGTAACCCGATAATTATTTTTTAGAGGACAGAGGGAGTAAAGCACCGTAGCATTAATTAATCCCCAAATTGTTTCAGGAGGAGGAAGTTGAAACCAGATCGGAGAAGTGGATTATTGAGGCAGTAGAGGCCATTAAGTCAGCTTGTCCAACAGGCCTTAAAATTACCCTTAAAGTGGTAAGACCTGTAGTATTAATTATATTTTTTATTTTATTTAAGCTGAAACACACACAAAAGAAAAAAAAATATTAATATAGTAACGTTCTGCTGTGGTTAGATTAGAGAGGGTCGAATGCAAGGACTTGAGCAGTGCCTCATCCGTGACTATACCATCTGTTGCCACTTTTTGGCAGCTAAGGTGAAGACTAACGTTTATGAGGTACGTACATATAATTCATTGGTTATTTACCGATGACACGTCTTTATTAGGTTTTGTCTAATAGTAACTTTTAATCGACGGCCAGGGAGTTAGAGCTGTGGTCATCGACAAAAACAAAAAACCAGAGGTACGTACTTTGTTTAAATTATGATTGAGTAACTTATAACATAAATCAATTTTGTTTTGAAAACGTAATATTCGTCTTTCAATATTGTTTTGAACAGTGGAAGCCTTCAAAGCTAGAGTTGGTGAGCAATGAAATGGTGGATGCGCATTTCTGTCGAGTGGATGATGTTGGCTGGGAATTCCTTCAACTCACTAATGTATCCAATTCAGCTGCTGGTGCTATGACTTTGAGCCCAAAACTTTGAAATTAAATTATATAAGTCAAATTTACAAGACTCAACTAAATTAATTAATGATATTTTCCTTTTGGTAATGATGTATTAAATCATATTATCCAGACGTTATATTTATTTGTGTTTTCTAATACATTATTAGTAAATATTTTGTTTTAGTGCCTTGCCATACATTTGTCACCCAAATCAATTAATATAGTTAGTCTTGGAGTGGTATATATTGACAAATAATATTGCAAATATACTAATGATTGTAAAATAGGAACATTATTAATTGTTTATAATAAAGTTTCATAAGAATTTCATTTTAATGCATTTGTCATCCAAAACAATTATTTTTTTAAAGTAAAAATACATTTTTTTTTATTTTTACTCAAAAAATAATAGGAATGAATTATACATGTTGTTCCAATGAAAAATTTGATTAGAAAAGTTTAAGAAATTAATGTACGAGAAAACCAAAGCTGCCATGCCGGCCAAAAAGGGATTACACTTAAAGATGAACAGAAGGTCATTGCACACACAATACCAGCCTCGAACCTAGAACGAGGGATTGCAAATTGAATGTGCAAACAATAGGCCGGCTACGGTGGTGGACCTTCGCGCACATGAACTGAGCCAAACCGAACCTGACCGAACTGAATTGCAATTCAGCACGAGGCCCGAACACATTTGATTTGGTGTTCCGTAGTCATTTGAAAGGGTATGCATATGGTGTAAAATATAAGTCGGGTAACGCGAGAATGTTTAATAATGTATTCAGCAGTAGCCCGCTACGGCTCCATGTAGCATATACCTGGTGTAAGATATGAGTCGGGGAAAAACAGTGACGTTTCTATCTACTACATGACTTTTAAGCCTGTATTATTGGTGGCAATGTTCAAAGAAAACATTAGATCCCAGAGAAAAAGCAGACATTACAATTCAGAATAAGGATCATCACGAGCAATCCATCCGATCCATCAACACAATCCTCACTTTTAACACAAATCACACCTAATTCATATAGAACAACCATCATTGTTATTACAAGAGTAATGGAGTCCATACTTGAATGTGTTTCCTTGATTCTAGGGCGGTCCCTTTCATTATTTTAAAGGCAAGCAGTATTATTGTCATTACTATTCACAGGACTATGTTCAAGTTTAAAGTCGAGCTGATGGTTTTAGTGCCTTTGGTGCTCTACGATAATCATAAACCCCAATACCACGTTTTCTTCCTAGACGCCCTGCATCAACATACTGTACAAGAAGTGGACAAGGAGCATACTTACTATCCCCTAGGCCAGAATGAAGAACTTTCATTATCGATAAGCAGACATCCAATCCAATGAAATCCGCAAGCTCCAAAGGACCCATTGGATGATTTGTTCCCAGCTTCATTCCTGAATCTATGTCCTCCTTCGTAGCCACCCCAGTATGAAGTGTATAGAATGCTTCATTTATCATTGGCATTAAGATCCGGTTTACTATAAAGCCAGCAAAGTCTCAAGAGCATATAACCGTCTTGCCAAGCCTAGTTATAGAGGTCAAAACAGTAGGTAAGTATAATCACAATAATCTAAGTAGGAAAAAAAAAAGCAAGTAAAATAGATGGCTCAATTTGCTTAAGGCATTAAAAATAAATGGAACATGGAACATCCAGCAAAATATTCCCAACGCCTTTTTCAAGAAAAGCTAATTCTAAGATCACACCCATGCAAAGAGGACAACTCTACCAACTAATAAATACCAGCCTCCATGAATTGCACGAGAAAACCATTGACAGGAGCTATGTTCTGAAGACTAAGGTGTTTGCATCACCTTTCAGCCAAGGCCTTGGTTGCATAAAATGACTCATCTGAGGTGTCAGCACCACGCACAATCTCAACCAATTTCATAATAGGTGGCGGGTTCATAAAATGCATGCCAATTACCTGCAGAGAACATGTTTTCATGTCCTTGTCAGAATCGTTCAAATATGTAATAAAAAAAAGACTCCATCATTATTCATGGCACCAGCATGTTCATAGACATAACTCACAACCTCAGGCCAGAGAAAGTATATTCGTTAATAACCTGAGCTGGTCTACTCGTTGCAGAAGCTACACGAGTAATGGAGATGGAACTTGTATTGGAAGCCAAAATTGCAGAACTTTTGGCAATCTTATCTAGTTCAACAAACAATTTCTTCTTCACGTCTTCAGATTCTACAATAGCTTCAATAATAATATCTGCTGTATGCAGGTCCTCTAGCTTTGAGGTACAACAAAGACGGCCCAAAGCATCATCTCCTACTCCCTGTCAAATGGTAATGACGGAATCTTTTAAGTTGACCCAATGAATTTATAACATAAGATCTACTTTTCCTTCATCAGCTCTATGTGAAGTCATGTTGAATGTGAAATCACAAATAAGCCTCTAGAAAATGGCCTTTTTCCATTCGTACAAGCAGAGCAAACAACTACACATTTTCAGAATTTTAGAGGGTCCTCCTCACACTTGATCAGATTAGATTTTTAATCTCTTGGGGACACTCACGCCTCCTTTCAAGGACTTGAAAAGTCTGAAACTAAAAACAGTAAGGAAAATAAACTCGCATGAATGGATAATTACTTTCCAATTTTATTACGAATATGAAGATCCCACCACCTGTTGATAACATACTGACCGATGATCCTAAGAACTAAGAAGGTAACACAATTCATGAAGTCTTTGAGGTTGGCTTCAACTTAGAGTAAAGATATTCAGTGTTTTTCTTTTTTTTGCATTTAAAGATAATTCATTTCATATGCTAACCGATCACATAACTGTTCAGGGCCTTAATTCTCTCATCCGTCATCTCTTTTACAATCTAATTCAGGCTTCCTAACCAATGAGATGAACCAAGTTCAACAAACTGGCGGAAACTAATCGACTGAAAATAAAACCAAGAGCCAAATCAAAATTACAGTTGGACCGGCTATAGCTTGTTGAACCATTAAACATTACTTAATACCAAGTCAATGCTCAAGTTTGTGCTTCAAAACCTTTTTGCTGAGAAAAAAAATCTTACAACCTACCCTTACAGCGTAGTTCAACTCCCCTCACAACAAGATTTTAGGGTCAGAGACTCGTAGCTTAGGACAATCTCATCTTACACTAAAACCACCATCAGCAATCCAAAGTCACCCTTTCCATGAATAATTAAATACTAATATTCTTTAGTGAAAAACAAACTCTAATCAGAAGAGAAATGGAAAAATGAAGAGACCCAGGAAATGTTATGTTTTGAAGTACCTGAAAGATGTGACCTTTGGCGATGAGACGGTGGATGTTAGTGGGAATCGATTTCGATGCTCTAGACAGCGCGTCAGGATCCGTATCAAGAAGGAAGACGGAGAACCCATGTACGACGCCGAGTTGGGCAATACCAGAACCCATTTGGCCACCGCCCACCACCCCGATAGTCGCTATCTCGCCCATTCCTCCCTCACACCACTGCCAAGTGCAAAACTCTCCAAAATACAGTTTTTTTTTTCTCCCAATAAATCCAAAATAGTTTGAAACTGCTGCTGCGGATAAGCAGGCCAAAATCTAATTGTTTATTTATTTATTATATTTTAAGTGAAAAATATAAGATACTATGTAAACTATGTAAATAATTCTAACATTTATAAAATCTTCCAATTAGTTTTGGGTAAATCAAACGGACTATAAAAAATTCTTAAGAAGTTTTTAACAGCCTACATAGTAACTCGGCGTGAAAAAATAAAGAATGCGAATAGCGAGTGGGAATAAAGAATAAAGAATATGCTATTTGATATGTTTGGTTTTCTAATACAAGGCCGTGATTGTCATGAAAGGTGCTATGATGGCTTGAAGTCGTGTGCGAAATTCCATCAATTGGTACGTGCGAGCTTACGCAATAAGTTTTGATCATCATTCATGAGTCATGATTTTAAGTAAAAGTACTAAACTACTAATCCTACAAGATGGCATAATCCCTCTATTGCAACCTTTTTTTTCTCGGATAAGTTAATAGAAATTTTATTGCAACGATGCAAAACTAAGGCCGATTTTGAAACGAAAATTTTAGAATCCAAAGGTAAAATATAAAAAAGAATCATAAGGTTGGTAACGTCGCCCTTGATAAGGGTGTACAAAAATCAGACTAAATTAAAAATCGAACCGAAACTATCGATTCGATCCGGTTCTTTTTTCTTTTTTAAATCAAAAGTGAAGAATCAGACCAAACTGAAAATAAACAGTTTGGTCTGATTCTCTATTTCTAAAAATTGAAAACCGAACAAAAAATCGAGAATATATATATATATATATATATAATACTTGCTAATTTTTATATCAATAAACAACTTTAGTTATACTAATAGCTAAAAAGTTAGTTTTTTCCCTTAAAGTTATGGGGTTCAAAACCTATTTAGTGGCCTCATTTTCTTTCTTTTTTCTTAATAAAATCAAAAAATATATATACATGTCAGAATTAGAACCGATTCAAATTGAACCGTTAAATTTACGGTCGAATCAAATTATTTGAAAACGGTTCAATTCGATTCTTCAATTCCGAACTTGTAAATTTTCGGTTCAGTTCGATTTTCTCCCAAAAACCGAATCCTTAATTGATCCAGAACCAAATACAAGTTTTATTTTTTTGCAAAATTGAGTATTATAAAAAATACACGAAACGTGTGAAAAAAAACTTAAAATCAACTTTAAAAAAAATAAACTTTAGGGATATCCCAAACCGATCTCAAGCCACGAAATACAAGTTAAAGAAGCCATTAGTCGTGTAAAAATTAGATTTTCAACTCTAGCCGTACCAATCTTTTAATTCTTCCCTACTTTCATGCAATGTTTGACTTTAAATGTTTGGAACTGGGCCAGCAATGATTTATAACTCTTCCAAGATAGACGAATGAAACAACTCATCAAGTTCTCTCCCACACACACGCAACATTATCTTTGGCTTTTATTTTTTAAAAACTACACACAAAAAATACTCCCACCATGCTTTTCTACGTCTTTTATTAACTGATGTTTTTTTTTTATAATCTTTTTCGAACCATATATTTTGTGCAAATGACAATATTTTTTTTTATGCATCAATTCAATTTGATAATGATATGATAATTTAAATAAAAATTATTAAAAAAAGTAAAACAATATTGTCAGTAACGTTTGTAGTAAAATAAATAAATAATGGTTTTTATAATGTGAATAGTGAACGAGGAATTGGAAGGAGTGAAATTCACATGTAAAATGGGTGAGTAGTTGACCCACCTAAGGCGAAGCCAGTTGCGGACCACCCACCAATCTTTTTATTAATGGCCCGAGTGTTGCGTTCAATTCACAGAATCGTATGGTCCATGATGGTTCAATCAATGGCCCGTGATCTCCGCCCACCGCCGCTCGCCCGCTCACCTAACCGGCTATCAACTTCAAGAAACTACCTTTTGACACTTCGACCTCATTCACTGACTCCCCTCACATTTCAATTCTTGTCACCACTCTACCGTCACTGTGCGTCCTAACCACGCGCGCCAACGCAAACAGAAAAAAACAAAGTAGAAAGAGTTACCGGAAGATACTCCTTCTGGTTTCTAATAAATGTCTTTTTCGCATCCCAATATTCAGTAGGAAACGCATATCAAGGAGGTCGGATGAGGCATTATTTGACCCCAAAAAAATTCGAATTTTTTTTTGAACGTACGTTAATCCTTAACGTACTTCCTAGAAAAAATTAGGGGCAAAATTGTCTCAAATAATGAGTCTGCCGGCCGTTTTAAGATACGTGCCGAAATAGTAAAAGCAAAAGCTAAAACGACTATTGTAACGAACCGGAGGGAGTAGAAAAATTCATAAGCCAAGCCAACACTACATAAACTAATTTTAGAGAATTGTTTTAGTTTAACTAAAAAATTTAAGTTCGAGTCTATTGTTTGGGTGACTCCTTGAGTTAGTTAACTCTCGAGTAATTTATTTTAAATGTTGCAAGTCAATGTATTTGATGTTTTTCTCTCTAACATGATTACTGTCAATCTTTTCTATTAACGATCGTAATATTTTAAAAACTCAATTTTACTTATTAAAAACACACTTTTAGTCAGTTGACTCTCGGAGTCACTCAAACTCGGTAGAATCATTCGGGTGGTCGTGAGTTGAAATTTAGTGTTAGTTAGCCCCTCTTTTAAAGTAAAAATACCATAAATAAAAAGAATTTTAGCCTTTTTGAAAGAGAAGAAGTTACAGCCTTGAAAATGGTTCCACGCGCGAATTTGAGACGTAGGACTTGACTTTTGTTCTTTCACTCTCCACGCTGCCAAACAACAAGCACACCTCATAATTCATAAAGGTCATCAACCATAATCATCATCCTTCTACCAAAATTAAATATTTTTTTTTCATGAAATAAAGTTGAAAAAAAAAAGAATAAAGAAAAGAGACAAGCAAGCAAAGAGACCCGTGCGACTTGCATACTGGCAATTCAGGAAGTGGGAATACAAACAAGAAACCACAAACACAGACACCATTAAATTATACATTAAATACAATAAATAAATGTCAAAAGTCAGCTCCTCTTCTTTCCTTCCTCCATTTTCATTTTTCAAGTCACTAAAATAACTGTGCTCTGCTCCTGCACTACGTTGCTTCGGTTGTCCAGTACACAAACAATAGATTCGCTTCTATCAGTGAGTTGTGTCCTTTGTACTCCTCTTGCCCTTTTTTTCTTTTTTCTGGATTCTGTCCCCTACTCTGTTCCTTTCCTTTCTTTGCTCCTCTTTTCTTTTCCTTCTTTGAATGAGCAAAGGTCTAGTTTTTAAAATCGACCAAC
Source organism: Viola odorata (assembly GCA_963691705.1). Taxonomy (NCBI): domain Eukaryota; kingdom Viridiplantae; phylum Streptophyta; class Magnoliopsida; order Malpighiales; family Violaceae; genus Viola; species Viola odorata. The sequence goes on along the minus strand of OY829538.1, from coordinate 73,281,993 downwards.
GACCCGTTTGTGGAAAAAGGTGCAGAGGGAGCTTTCGCTTCACTTACAAGTGATGTTTTTTTAGTGCTCATTCAAATCAATTCTTGGGGTTATGGTAAAGTTAGTTCCTTTATTGTCCTTTCTCAGTTCAACTCTTCTTTTGAATCTATACTCTGTAAATTTGTTATCTTGGGATCTGTTTTTTTTCTGGGTTAGAGCATTTTTTTCTTTTTCATTTCTATTCTTCGTTTATATTGAGCTTAATTAATTGATTTGTTGTTGGTTTGTAGGTGCATTGGAATGTGTGTTTGAAGTTACTTCACTTGGATGACTCGACTCTTATTCACTACCTCTCCTCCTCTCCCACTCCCTGCAAGTGCCTATAGGATTTGAGATTTCTTGATTTTGGTCTCAGGTGGGATCGAGAGATATATTCATTTTGTTCCTTTGGTTATATGGTGATTGCTTGTTGCTCCACTTTAGTTTGCTCTTGTTTTCTGTGTCATGAACTTGGCTTCTGTGTCTGCTAAAGTTTCTTTCTTTCATTTGGGTGCCACTTTTCTGAACCAAAGTTTACAGAATCAACTAGGGCCTAGTCTCTCTTACGTGTTCTTGGGATTGGGTTTCTGGTGATATCTATTTCTTTCGTTCCTGCTTCCTTTGCAATTTGCATTCCTTTCTTGAGCTCTTTTGGGGTTTGATTGTTGAAGGTTTTAATTTTTGGTGTCCTTCTCCTTCAAAGTAGTAGAGTTAGGCTCAGAAAAATGTCAGCTTTAATGTGGGGTCTTTTGGGTTGATTTGAGCTGGACTAATTTTTTGGTTTCGGTAATGTTGCTGCTGGGGAATGTTCTAATGGTTTTCCTGAGATGGGTATTCTTTGCTTGCTTTCTTTGTACATCTCTTGGCCTCAAAACTCCAATACAGTCCTGTGATCAAAATGATATGTTGGCACTGAGGGAATTTGCTGGTAACCTCACAAATGGGTCTGTGGTCATATCATGGTCCAACAGTACCAACTGCTGTCAATGGGAGGGTGTTGTATGTGGGAGTGGAAGCAATGGTTCAATTTATAATAGAGTAACTAGGCTAATTCTGCCTAGAAAGGGACTCAAAGGTTCTATTTCAGGCTCTTTGGGTCGTTTGGATGAGCTGAGATCGCTCGATCTCTCTTGTAATGATCTCCAAGGTGTAGTGCCCAGGGAGTTCTCCCGCTTGAAGCAGCTGGAGATTCTTGATTTGAGCCATAACTTGCTAGCAGGGAATGTTTCAGGTGTGCTTTCTGGTTTGTTATCTATCCAGTCATTGAATATTTCTAGCAACATGTTCAGTGGAAATGTGTTGGAGTTTGGAGGATTTCCAAGACTTTCAGTTTTCAACATAAGCAACAATTCATTCACCGGTCGATTTGCTTCTCCCATTTGCAAAACCTCTAAGGGGATTCAGGTTCTAGATTTATCAATGAACCATCTAGGGGGGGATATTGGAGACTTGGGAAGTTGCAGTACATCTATCCGGCAATTGCATTTGGATTCCAATTCATTTTCAGGTTCTCTCCCCAACTCTTTGTACTCAATGTCAGCTCTTCATCACCTTTCAATCTCCAGTAATGATCTCTTTGGCCAATTAAGTGAGGTTTTGAGTAATCTCTCTAGCCTTAAAACCTTCATTATTTATGGTAATCGGTTTTCAGGCCATATTCCGAATGTGTTTGGTAACCTTACACAGCTAGAACAATTTGTTGCTCATTCTAACTTGTTCTCTGGGGTATTGCCTTCTACATTGGCTTCCTGCTCAAAGCTTCGTGTGCTTGATCTTAGAAACAATTCTCTAAGTGGCTCTCTTGATCTTAATTTCACTGGAATGCCCAGCCTTTGTGTACTTGACCTTGCCAGTAATCGTTTGTCAGGGGTCCTTCCAGAGTCCTTATCTTACTGCCGTGAATTGAAAGTTTTGAGCCTGGCTAAGAATGAATTAACTGGAAAAATCCCCGAGACCTTCGCAAACCTCTCATCACTTATGGTTCTCACAATATCAAACAATACTTTTGTGGACTTATCTGGGGCTCTAACTGTCCTGCAGCAGTGTAAAAATCTCAGCACTCTTATCCTCACGAAAAACTTCTTCGGTGAGGAAATTCCTGGAATTGTGAGTGGGTTTGAGAATTTGATGTTCTTAGCATTTGGAAATAGTGCTCTCAAAGGTCAAATACCAATGTGGCTGTTGAGTTGTAGAAAGTTGCGAGTTCTTGATTTGTCATGGAATCGTTTGAATGGCACTATCCCTCCTTGGATTGGCCAGATGGAGAGTTTATTTTACTTGGACTTCTCAAATAATTCTCTCACTGGAGAGATCCCTAAAAGCTTGACTCAGCTAAGGAGCCTCATCTCTGCAGATTTTAGTTCACCGAATCTTAGCATTTCAGCTGGCATTCCTCTATATGTGAAGAGAAACCAAAGTGGTACCGGTTTGCAGTACAACCAAGCTTCAAGTTTCCCTCCTTCTATATATTTGAGCAACAATAGTATAAATGGGACTATCTCACCTGAAATCGGACGGCTGAAACAGCTTCATATCTTGGATTTGAGCAGGAACTACATAACTGGAACCATCCCTGGCTCCATTTCAGAAATGGAAAACTTGGAAGAGTTAGACTTGTCTTTCAACAGTCTGTACGGATCGATCCCCCCATCATTTGAGAAGCTCACATTCCTGTCAAAGTTCAGTGTGGCTAATAATCACCTGAAGGGTCAAATCCCGACTGGTGGGCAATTCTATAGCTTTCCCAATTCCAGCTTTGAGGGTAACTCGGGACTTTGTGGGCCGCTTGTTTCTCCCTGTAATGTCACTGCAAGTTTGTTGAAACATGGTGTTCCATCTGGTTCCTACAGTCGATTTGGTCGAAACAACATCCTTGGCATAACAATCGCTATAGGAGTTGGGCTTGCAGTGTTCCTGGCAATTGTTTTGCATAAGATGTCGAGGAGGGATGTAGGAGATCTGATTGGCGATTTGGGTGAGGATGTGAGTCGGCCACACAGATCATCTGAAGCGTTTGGGTCTTCCAAGTTGGTGCTTTTTCCGAACTCAGAATGCAAGGAACTCACAGTTGCTGACTTGTTGAAATCGACAAATAACTTCAATCAAGCAAACATAATAGGGTGTGGTGGATTCGGCCTTGTTTACAAAGCCAACCTTCCTAATGGTATGAAAGCAGCAATAAAGAGGCTTTCTGGGGACTGTGGTCAGGTGGAACGAGAATTTCAAGCTGAAGTGGAGGCGCTCTCTAGGGCTCAACACAAAAACCTCGTTTCTCTGCAAGGTTATTGCCAGCATGGTAATGATAGATTATTAATTTACTCTTACATGGAGAATGGGAGCTTGGATTATTGGCTGCATGAATGTGTTGATGAGGAGTCACCTCTTAGATGGGAGGTGAGACTTAAGATAGCTCAAGGTGCAGCTCACGGGTTAGCGTACTTGCACAAAGTATGTGAGCCACACATTGTTCACCGAGACGTGAAATCCAGCAACATACTTTTAGATGAAAAATTTGAAGCTCATTTAGCTGATTTTGGCCTCTCAAGATTACTCCGTCCATACGACACTCACGTGACAACAGATTTGGTTGGCACATTGGGCTATATTCCTCCTGAATACAGTCAAACATTAACGGCAACCTGCAGGGGTGATGTTTACAGTTTCGGAGTTGTTCTTCTTGAGCTTCTTACTAGTAGAAGGCCTGTTGAAGTATGTAAAGGAAAAAACTGCAGAGATTTGGTGTCATGGGTGTTTCAGATGAAATCTGAGAAACGGGAGGCAGAGATTATAGACTCCTCAATCTGGGACAAAGATCACGAGAAGCAGCTGCTTGAAATGGTTGAAATTTCATGTAGATGCTTGGACCAAAATCCTAGAAGGAGGCCCCTCATTGAAGAGGTTGCTTCATGGCTTGATGTTATTGGATCGGAGGGTACTCAGAAGTGAGCATTATTACTGCATTTTGTTCCGTGGATCCTAGTTTCAGATCTCGGGTCGTAAACGGGAAGAGGTATACCTGTAAAGCAAATGCTGTTTTCAAGTTTCTGTAAGATCGGAGCAAGTCTTGACCAGGTGACTTGGCTTTTCTTTATGACAACAAAACCTCAGTGCCTTTAATACATGAATGAGTATACTAATATAGGAGCCTCTTATACATAATCTGTCCCCTCCTTACTCCATAAAGAAAAGTATCATTAGAGTTTGTACAGTTTTCTTGTTTTCTTTTGATTTCTTCCTGCATTCGTATTGGTTTACGGTAATTTTGCTGGAGATGAAATCACTGTCCTTGATCACTGTAATTACATGTTCAGCTTCTCTAAGGTGTAAGCTAGGAGAGACCAGTTTCAGGTAATTTTCTAGATTTAACAGATTGGATAAGAGACAAGTTAAGCTTCCACTTGGAAACAAATACTAATGTTTTTCTTAGTTCAAATCAAACAGTGTGAAAACATCTGGAAGATATCTGCCGACTCTTTTAGTTTTATCACTTATTCATTTGATGTTGGTAAGGTTGGCAGAAGATTAGGACAAAAGCTACCTTCCTTTTGACTTGAGAAGTAAGATTCTCAAAAGTAACTTTTTTTCTTTCTATCACGGCAAGTAATATGAAAGGTAGACATCACTGATTATTGACGACAAATTTGAAGTGTCAATCAATCAATCAATCAAAACTAAGGTTTGATAGAACATCTTTAGATTCTTGTAGGGCTAAAAGCCTAAAACATTACTCTATCCTTCGAAAAGTACTGAGTATGATAACTATTGCGTCAGAAATTGCAAGTGAGACTAGAGGGGCATTAAAAGGAAGAAAATATTTGTTGTTCCGACAATTTTTTGGGACCTAAAACGTATGATATTAAAAGACAGAAAGAGTAATAATTTGTTGAAATATATTTTCGGATTACTTTACAGGCTTACACTATACATACAGAGTTACACACTAGTCACTACACCGCCGTGGGACTGGGAATCTGAAGAAAACAAAAGTTAAAGATGAGGTAATTATTGGAGTTACTGGAGTTTTTGAACTAAACACTAGCTTCACAGTCGATACAAGGAGTGAGTTAGTGCTAGGGTTTATGATAGCAAGCAGGCTGAGAGCTCAGGCATAAACATAAAGCCCAAGACCAAGGTTAACCAAAACTGGGCCAAGCACAGCCCTATCGTTATGCGCTTTCTTACTCTTGTTCTATAAGTAGTGTTTAATTATTATAATTAGCATTAAAACAACAAAATCAGGAAGAAATGGCAGAAATATTTTTGGTGAAGATGAGAGGATTAACCATCAACATCTCTAAGCAACACCATCGTATCTTCTTGCCTCGCTTCATCTCCTCCACTCAAGTATTTAATTACTACTCATCCCTTTTTTATTTTCTGCCATCTTTGTTGTTAATTTTTTCTAATTTTATAAAACTGCAAATGTGTGAGTAACGGGTTATATTACATACCTGCAGGAAAAGAATAATTATAATAATGGCGGAGAAGGAAATAACAGGTCAGATGGGAGAGAGGAAGGTGAGGAATTTGCAGGGTCGACGAGATTGTTTTCAAGAGATGATGCAGCAAAAGAAGCGCAAGAAGGATTAGAGAGGAAGAAGTATAACAGCAACAGCAGGAACAATCATGAGGAGGATTCAATTGTTGAAGAAGTTCATAAAATTGATGGCCCAGTTGATACTGTCGAATACAGAAATATTGAGCCCAACATTGTAGAAGAAACCAACTAATTATGGGCCCATGGCCCGGCCCGGCCTAACTCTTTTTTTTTCTCTTACTTTTTATCAGAGTTATCGGGATCGAATCGGATATTGAACTGTTCGAGTTTTTAAATTAAAAGTTATATGGTTCAATCAGGTGCAATTGGAATTGACTACTGGTTAACTATTGATCGAATCACCTTAAGTTAGGGTTATTACTTATTAGTTTATCGGTGAAATATATAGGTTTGGTTTTTGTGAAGTTGAAAGGATAAAACATCAAGGTTGAATTTTTTAATCTTTCATGGAGATGGTATTACATTTCGGGCCAAAAAAATTATTTTTAATAGAAACATAAAGTTTGGCTTAGAAGTTAGAAATTTGAAATAAATGGTATTTATTTATTGGTAGACGTTAGTTATTAGCAATTTAGCATCATATTTATCCTCACCTCAGGAGTCGGCACGCAAAGTGAAAGCTCAAACTTTGTCGTTTTTGCTTGAAGGATTGGAATCGGATACGACTTTACTTTGCTCCAATAAATTGCCAAATCAATTAAATCCCATCTGGAAAGATTTGCAAAATTGTGACAGAAAGTGACCAAGGATAAACAAAATATACAAGAAGATGATAATAATATTCATCAATCACATTTTACCCTCTTCACTTAATTATTAAATGTTTTTGTTTAATCACTAGTTGTTAAGATTAGAATGACATTTGATGAGTGGCACATCACCAGCATCATATGCAATGCATCATAATGTGATGACCTTGCAAATGTTACATGTAACACGATTACAAGTGTCACGTTATTACATATGCTGATGTGATGAGCTGCCACATGAAAATAACCAATGATATGGTATATCATGTAAATTTTCTGTGACAACAGATGAGTAATTAAATGAAAATAATATGAATATGGGGTAAACAATTATTAATATATAAGAATACTTAAACGACACATTTAAATTCAGATTCAATGGGGTAAAACATCCGATGGTAGTATTAGTTTATGTTTCAAATACGAATATGGATTACGAAAGTCATAGGAAAAAACTTTGGATAAATCTGTTGACCATCTGTAATACTAAACAATTGATGTATAAATTCTCTTATTCTAAATGGTTTAGAAGTTCATTCTTCTCCTGGCTGGTGTTATTATCAGATGTTGTTGCGGATTAACCAGCCCATATATAACTAGCAAAGTAGCAATGATAAGGAAATAAAAACAAGGGAATAAATATATGTGCAAGATAGATAGCTGATCAAAAAAACAAAAGAAGAAAGGAATCGGGGAAGAATATAGGACCAAAAACCCAACACACAAGAAATCGATGTGATCAAAATCATCAATATGCAGTGCAAGCTGTAACATACATAATAACATCGAGCCATGGATATTTACATGTGATCCAAAAACCAAAAGGAAACTAAAAAAGCAAAGAATAAGGGGCGACGCGGAAGAGTGGAGAGGTACCTAAAAGTTGTTTTGGTCTTATATATATCCATCCATCCGTAGGGCCATCTACATGTGCTTCGTACTAGGTTCCAAGCTAGAAAAAAGTTATAAATTATAAAAAGTAACAAAAAAAAATTAATTTTTTTACTATTAATATTAGCAGTTAACCTAAATTTTAAACTACATTTGGAGAGGGGTTGAATACAACTTTTGTATATTAATTAAAAATAAATAAAACTTCAAGGACTATAATGCAACTTTGAAAAAAATTGGGCGGTCATGGTTGAGGCTTCACCATTGCTACGTAGTACGTACCATGGAAAAAGAAGCTCTCCATCCAACTTTTCCATTTTGGGACAATCTTATCATCAAACTATTTTTTGGAATTTAATTGCCATTTTTTTAAAGTTGCACTCTGTTCATTTTTTAACGGACGATGTTAAAGTCCATGTGCACGTCAACCCATCAATATACCCGCCAAAAAAAACCCTAGAATAAATAAAAAAAATGCTAAATAAAATTTGGGTGGCAGAGTAAATAAATATTTTATTTATTACATTAATCTATATCTATATTACAATGGAGCTAACAAAACTAAACTGAATAAACAATGCATCTACCTAGAAAAAAACTCGGGTTTGAGAAGTCTAAAACTTAGGATTGGGTAAGATAAATTAGGGTTTGAATCGCAAAATTGTGGTTGCGTCAAATAAGTTAGAATTTGAATGATAAAATCAGCATTTGGGTAAATAAATAATTAGACGAAAATTGAGTGCTAATGTTGTCAATCGTTTGGTTTTTTTAGCTAAACTCGTGCTTAATTTTCGTCATTGCGTGTATGATTTATTTTTAACACTATCTTCCAAGAATTGGATGGAGAGGCTAACACGACCAAATTTGACTTAGGTCGTCTCAAACAAAAATTGGATGGCAAATTTTGTTCCAAATTTGACTAGTTGGGTGGTGGGAGCGTTTATTTTTGTCCTTTTTTTTATTTTGTTTTGTTTTGTTTTATTTTGTTTAATATCGATAGCTATCCTTAACTTATTGGTCGAGACTAGTCTTATTCACAAAAAATAATTATTGTCCCACACACAAAAATAGTGGCGGAGTCAAGATCCCAAGCTTTTGGGACTTAATAACTCTATTAAAAAAATTAATTTAAAAATAAAATTTATAATTGCACACGTCTCAATTTTATATTTTAAAATTGTTGGTTGATCAACCCGCGAAAGCTTGATGCGAATAAACGGATTTTTATTCTACGTACAATTTTTTTACGTAACCAAACAATCTAATTGACGATCAAAAAGTGATTAAATTATTTAAAAGATAGATTAATAGAAATGGATAATTTATTTCTCTCTTTTCCTCGAAACAATACACTTGTGATTCTTTATTCTTTTTATTTTTTATTTTTCTTCAAAAATAGAATTTTGTTGTTTCTAGGTTTATATAAAATGGAGGAATCAAAAGAAAGGAGGAAGTCAGGAGAGAGAAAGAAAATGATAAAGATTAGAGATGGTGAGGTAACGGAGTTACTTTACTCTTTTTAAATATTCTCTTGTAAGTTTGTATATTTTATTAATTTGAGTATTAAAAATTTATTTTATTTTTATCACTTGATTTATCTATTTAGATTTATAGAATATAATTAATGTGAAAAATGACCTAATATATTTTTTTTAAGTTTAATAAATTAAAATATTAGAGTTTTAGTGTGTGTACACCACAAAATTTGAGAGGGGTTCTTATGAGTTAATAAGGCTACATTTAAAAAGAAAAGAAAAGATGTAAAATGAAAAAGTGAAAAAAACAAAAAAACAGGGAAGGGGCACAAAGATACATTCATATGTTGTTGGTCACACACATAATGCGTCTCGATGGACCGTGGATAGACAGGGTGACCGAAAGCAATAAAAGACATTGTCTGATCGGGTGAAGGAGAATGTCACTCTTCGATGAACTATGAGGTGAATTTGTCCCATATTATTATAAATAATTAGGATATCTTAGGAAACTTATAAGTGGTGGCGTCGCACACCCATCAAAATATTTTTTTTCCGGAGAGAGGGTAATAACCCGTGATAGTCCTAACAACCTATTTAAGAGTTTGATAGTTATCGTAATTTATAGCTCAATGATACTTCTAGTTCTTGATAATTTGTAGAAGGCACGAATGGTTGTTTGGTGGTTTAGTTATCATAATTGCAATCACATTTGTGATCCATAAAAATGATATTGTAGTGGCCATATATGGAGCGATGACCCAACTCCTTTCAACGCCACGAGAGCAGAGGAATGGGCATGCAATTAACATTACATGTAAGTCTCACCATCGAGTGAAATAAGCAACGAAGGTGTGTAAAAGAGTAAAAGACTAAAAGACTAAAAGACATGATAGCCAATTATATGAATAGAAAAAGGGGCATAGGGTACTCTACCACAGTACAATGCTTGTCCATCTCAAACAAGCAGAATTTTGTGTAAGCATCAATGCCGGTACAATCCACATTAAATGAGAAAGAGTGCACTAAATTTGACATGTCCTTCTCATTACAATGCCTACCAATGTGACTCACTTCAATGCATCTTTTTTTTTCTTTCCCCGAAAATATCGTTTGTTTCAGGTTTTATGTTCAATCAAGATCATCAATATAAAGAGCTCGCGTTAAAAAAATAAATCAAATCACATTCCGGTTAAGGGTCCGCTAAGAAATATTAAATCTAGAATTAAAGATGTTCTTAATTAAGTCAAAGTTGCCAAATGTGGAATGCATTATGAGATTTTCCTAATTATTTTGAGACTGTATATTTATACCTGGGTTCTAGGTGGAGGGAAAATTACTAACTTGACAAAAGCATACTGCAATTCATACTGAAAAAAGAAAGAAAGAAAGCATACGTATACTTCTTAAACCCCCTAAGTAAAAGAGATGGTTAGGTTTAAACAGTGATGTTATGTTAAGCCAAACTTTTGAAACTATGTAAACAGTCAAGCTGGTAAATAGTGAGTTTCATATACTATGCATCTGATTCTGTAAACAAGATTAGTTCTAACCCGTGAATCGAAGATTATCGTTGACCTAAACTTATCATAAAAAATAAACAAACAAAGCATTGATCTCCACATAAAACAGTTATTTGATCATGACATCAACATACTTATAAACAGCAATCTCACTTTTGAGCAACAATAATTGAAGAGGTGCAACAATCACTATATATAATGTAACACTACACATAACAGGAATTAGGCAGAAATATATTCTGGTGATCAAATAACAAATCATAACAACAAAAAACTCTTTGTAAACACCACACTTCAATTTCTATCTTTCATTTTCAGCTGACAAAACTAAGGACAAAGAATATGTAACTTTTGTGGTCCTCCACCACCTTTTTTTTCACCTATATTTCCCACACTCCTCTCATCATTCATTTAGTACTTCAAAAGTACACACGCCATTGCGAGCAAGCTAGCTGCCCATCCCCTTATATCACTTTGATCAAACAATGGATCCCAGAACTCTTCACGGGAAGCGCGGTTACATTTTCGAGGAGGACATGGAGGACGACATGGAAGAAGAAGAGGCTGGCTTTGGTGATGATGGGAAGAAGAAGGAACTCGGCGGGGTGTATGGAAAGAGAGGAGGCAGTAGCGGCGGCGGGGGCTCTTCCCCACCGTCTTGCCAAGTGGAGAAGTGTGGAGCTGATCTGAGTGATGCCAAGAGGTATCACCGACGCCATAAGGTCTGTGAAGTTCATGCAAAGGCACCGGCGGTGGTTGTCTCCGGTATCAGGCAGAGGTTTTGTCAGCAATGCAGCAGGTATATTTTTCTATATTCCATAATAAACATTGCAAGTTAAGTTACTCGAACTCAAGACCTGCTTATCTGACATTTACATCTCCTTTGTAAGTTTGATACTACCTTTAATTCCTTGCGGGTTTCCAGGTTCCATGAGCTAGGAGAGTTTGATGAGACAAAGAGGAGCTGCAGGAGGCGCTTGGCCGGTCATAATGAGAGGCGGAGGAAGAGTACAACTGAACCTTACGGCGAGAGCTCAACCCGCAGAGGGGTTGCGGGTCAACCGAAGGAAAACCAGTACAGGCAACCTGATGAAAGGGGCAGATTTCAGATTACCATGCCAGGGAATCCTGCCTACAGAAGATCTCAGATCAGATGAGGAAAAAAAATCCAGTCTTCCATATTCGACTCTTGCTCTCTCTCTCTCTCCTGTCAGAATAAGGACTACTTCTATCACATATGTAAGGGATCGAAGGATGTGTCCCAACTTTTGGTCATCTAATCTAATATAAGAAATAATCTCATCCTTGTACTTATTGGAAAGGAATAGTACCAATCAAAGCTAAGATCAATTATGTCTTGCGAAACCTCATCCTCTGTTGTTCTAATTCTAAATACTTCCTGCCAATAATTTCTCTACGCTCCATTCCAATCGGTAAAAGCGAAGCTGCTCGCAATTCGAGCAACTTCAACATTGCAGAAGCATATTTGCTGGAGATATTAAGTAAGCCACTTTTTCATATATCATGGAACTATTTCAGGTACCAGTACATCAGAAAAACACCATTTTGCTTTCAACAGCAGAGTAAACAAGACGTTGTTCGACACAAAGAAGAAGAGCAAAAGAACCAAGCTACGAGTACTAACAAATTACAAATTCCTGAAAGTCTTCCATCCAGCAACCTAAGTAAGCTCACAGAAACTTCACAACAATGCATGAAATGTCATCTTTGCTCCCTCTATCAAGAGCCTCTTCAACAAGCCGCTTAGCTGCAATCCGGGCATCCCTTACATTTGCGATAGTATCTGCTGCTTCCTGGTTTGACATAACCTGCCAACACAATTAACAACAGCCTTTAGCATGCACAATACAACGATAAACGAATTTCCTGACAAAGATTAGTATAACAGCCAAGAAGGACTTGAAAATACAACAAGATCTTGAATAGAACAATACCGTCCACAACCCATCACTTGCTAAGATAATAAAATCTGCATCTTCATCAATCATATCAACTGTAATATCTGGTTCCGAACTCAGATGTTGCTTCATGCTCTTGTCACCAAAAGACCTTGACATCGCCAATTGACCATCAACACGTGGAACGTCCCCTGAATTCATAAAGGTTAAATCATGGCAATATTCGTGAACAGCACCCTAGATATCAGATATTGTACATATTGACAAAAAAATAAAACTCGAGTCTCCAGCTGAACTGAAGTGTTGAGCATTCCACAAATCTCACAACATTTTCTTACCTTGTTGAAGGAAATCCATTATCTGACAATTAAAGGAAATCCGTAATCTGACAATTGAACAAAGTGTTTCACTCTGATCATAGACATTGAACGCTGAAAAGAAGGGTATCGTTCCACAAGTGTTTATCATAGAGTAAACACATTACAAAATTCTAATTGAACTCCTCTCATATATACTTGGACCTAGATGGAACCTTTGTAACCACAAATTAGAATCAACCCGGATCAGATCACAAATGCAGGAGATGCCCTAAAGTAAATTAAGCCATGTCTTACGCATAGTTACGTCAACAGAACTTAGTCTTCTGAAGATATTACCTGGAAAGTTTGACACAAAGCCACCCTTGTCCTCAACTTCCTCCTTTTCTGCCATTGGCTCATGATCAATAGACAGTGGCTCGGCAACACCATTTTTGTAGATGATGGCACGTGAGTCACCAAGATTGGCAACCACCAGTTTCTCGCAGTTAATCAGTATTGCTGTGACAGCAGTTGAACCCCCCTTACCCAGCTCACCAGCCTTCTCAAGGATAGTTTTGTCGGTAATGTGATATGCCCTCCTCATGGCTTTTTGTGGTTTTCTCCAGAAGTCAGGCTAGTTGCAGCAAATTTTGAATCAGACATCTTATGTTTTCCTTATATTCAGAACGTTAAGGACACCTAATACTAAAAGGAAGCACTATGAATGAGACTAAGAAACTAAACATAGTCCATCAGAAATGTTAACACCATGAAACATAATATGGGACTAAACACTAGTTTGGTAGACTCTACTTGAAATGAATGAAATACAAAGATGAATATAGCATCCGATACCTCAGTTATGATATTTTCAAATAAGTGTTTCCGCAAATAATCTGGAATGGCGCGGCTAAGATGACCGTCAAATATTGCAAATAAACCAAGCTCATTTCCCTCAACTTGCTTGAACTCTGAAACAATATAATCTTCCATGTCATCATGTTTTGTCCCCCTAACTAAGTGATAGCCATGTGTTACGTTCTTCGCAATCTTGCTCTTTCCCTTTCCAGAGTCCACAACAGAAGCGCCTAATCCCACTTGTTCCTGGAAAGTGGGCAGGATAGTGGTGATTCACAAATAAAACACATATACTGTTGGATTGCAGTCAAAACACCAATATGAATTCAAATCAAGACCTGAAATAATATAGGAAAAAAAAAAGGAAAAAAAAAAATCTGCAACTTCTTAAACAGCACCATTAGCAGGAAGTGACAACATATAACACCCTTAATTATAAGCAAGTATCTGATGCATTAAGTCAAAAGGGACCAGCTTAATGAAAGCTAAGGTCCCAATTTGACATCTAATCGATATGGGTCATGTGATGTGACCTCAACTGAGTATATACCAGTATCAGTAAATCAACCAAAAAGATCATTCCTATACAAACCATTAAGATAGAGTTCAAATTGGGGACCCAGAAGACAGAAAAATCAAGACTTACAAGCATGCATAGTCATCATGTAAACAAATGAGAGCATTTGTGAAAAGAAAAGCACATTTACCTCCATTTTGTTTATGGTTTGCCTGCTTTCCAGCCATGGCTGCCTGTGAGAAATCTACACAGTATTTATAGGGGAAAAGAATAATCACAATGGCCAGGAAAAGAAGGAAGAGACAAAAAGAGTTGCAAATTGAAGCAAGGAACTACAAAAGACAAAAACAATAGGCCTAATTAAATTAAGAGCGGTCATGAGAAGGTGGAAACAAGGAGAGGAAGACAAATGTGAAATGAAGCAGATGAGGATGAAGCTACTGTTGCCACCACATATAGCAACAACAAAAAGATGAAGATTAAAAACATTGCTGTGTTTACTTTTCGTGCCGTTGGGTTCCAATGGTAGGCACCGCAGCCGCTTGGGATTCTTTATTCATCTGAAGTCCCATTTTTCAGTTTCGTTCTGTTTTTTTTTTTTGTTTTTTTTTTATAGGTTCTGTCTTGTTCTGTTCTTGCTTGTTTTTTTATTTCTTTGGTTTCGAGAGAGAGAGATGAAATGAGCGAAGGTAAATTCGGAAACCGGAAGAGGGTTTAAGAAGGGCTTATCTGTAAAACTGAGGAGTGGATGGAGACGAAGACTTGGTAGTTGGTAGTTGGTTGTTGGTTGTTGGTAGTTGGTAATTAAACTTTTGTGATCCAGGCCCAACTCAAGGGGAACTTGGACTTTTTGTTAATATCAATAAGCAAATAATTTTAAACTTTTAAAAACAATGAGTTGTTTATAATTCAATTGATTAATATATGCAATTTATATAACGTATATCATTGGTTCGATCCATATATTTTATAAAATGCGATAATAGTATATACTAAAATAATTTTAGAAAATTACAATAATCCTCTCTTTTTTTGTCCTTAACAAAATACTTTCATGAACATTTTAATCAAATGTTTTATCAACTTTCATAACCAATACGTTTATCAACGGCAGTACGATAGTAAAAGTCTTCATAAAAATAACAATTAACGGGAAATTAAAGCAAAAAAGTAGAGGTTTAAAATTTTAAAATTTAACCGGGATCAACTATATATAATCATATACGTGTCTATATTCCACAGAAAAATTAAATTTGATTCTTTTATTTGACTATCATGTAATATTTATATGTATAGTTAATTAAAAACTAATTAAATTATTAAATAAATAAATTTATACCTCAAATAATTATTTTAAAAAATTATTACATTAATTTAGATCTTTTAAAAGATAATTTGAGTATTTCCTATCCTCAGCATTGTTGTTTCTTAAGTTTTGTTTGGTTGTTTTGGTTTTTTTTTCTTATATAAAAATATTACTTTAGAACTTTAGGATTCATTTCCATAGCAATTGGTGAATAAAATAGGTAGTGGACTAGTTGCCATGTCTCAACTCCTCTATGCATATTTCCTCAGAAATTAAGCCTCTTGTTGATCGAATTAAATAAAAAATAAGATCGTTGGATAGATTTATTTTTTAGCACATTAGTAGAAGAGTTAATTCAGTGGCTGATTAAGTGGTAAAAGCGGTTTGAGCTTAAATAATGCCCCCACCATCGGTGTTTTAATCCTCCTGATAAACTAGCAACCCTCGTAACAAGGGACTCTCCTCATTGTAATCTGTTTCCTTCCTAATATAATTTCTTATTTTTGAAAAAAAAAATTGCGCTGCTTTATTTTCTTAAAATTTTAACATTTTTTAATTACATTTTTAAAATAATAAAAAAATAAAAAATAATATAATTTTTACCAACAGTTGTGTAATAAACTTTCAGAATTTTCAAAACCGTGATAGATTCTCACAATTCGCCGATTCTAACACTTACTCACCGGTTTTTTAGTAGTTTTTGGATAAAAAAAATTCGATCAATTTTAGAACCGAAAAACCAATCGGTCACTCATTTTACCACGTTTACCAATATATATATATATACCTTACTCTTATCATTTTATAATTTAACACCACCACTTGTATTAACCAAACAAGTTAACAACTTTTTGCAGATACCAATTTTGCCAACTACACAGGTAACACAACGCACAACAACTACAACAAGCCAAACAAAACCTTAATCCTGAGCGTTTAAACCCAACTAGCCTTCTAGGTGCGATCCAAGAGAAGTCATTTCCTCCTGCTCTACAAGTTAATAGCAGTTAAGCCACTCCAATCCATCATGAAACACACCAGGACACTATTTTGCTTTCTCAACCAGAGTAAGGAATGTTCCCCAGAAAAGTGAAAAACGAAATTCAAAGATACAAGCGCTTACAAAATACACATTTCTGAAAATCTTCCATCAAAGAACCAAAGAAAGCTCACAGAAATTTCACAACTATACATGAAATGTCATCCGTGCTCCCCCTGTTAAGAGCCTCTTCAGTTAGGCATTTCGCTGCAGTCCGTGCATCCTTTACTTTCTTGATGGCATCTGCTGCTTCCTGGTTTGACATAACCTGCCATTGCATCAAACTAAAGCCGTTAGTCCACACGATAAATTAGATGAACACGATTTACTGACAAAGCATCGGTATAACAGTTATGTAAAACTTGATCATTAACAAGAGCTTGAATAGAACAAACCTTCCATAACCCATCACTAGCTAAGATGATAAAATCTGTGTCGTCATCTACCGCCTCAACTGTAATATCCGGTTCTGAACTTAGATGTCGCTTCAGGCTCTTGTCACCGAAAGCCCTTGCCACAGCTAACTGACCATCAACACGTGGAACATCCCCTGAATTCATAAAGGTTAAGTCACGGCAATGGTCGTTAATGGAACATCACCCCATGTATTAGGTACTCTTGCATATCAGACGACAAACAAATTGGAAACTCGAGTCCAGCTGCTTCCTAAATCGAAGAGCAGATCACACCCCCACAAATCTCACAACGTTTTCTTAGTTTCTTGAAGGAAATGCATAATTTTGACTGAACCAATAGCAACCCTATTCACAACAATTGAATAGTAGGGACTGAACACTCGAAAGAAGGGTAACGCCGTACCCGAGTCTTTATAATAGAGTAAACTAACCAAATTATAGAATTCCTACTTGTGCTCACTCGAATGTACTTAGACCTAGACGGAACCATCATAACAGCAGACTAAAACCAATACAGACCAAATCACAACTTTCAGGAGTGCGCTATTATATATTAAGTCATGTACTGCACATTCTCGTATGAAAAGTGCTTCTTGGAGAAGATTTTACCTGGAAAGTTTGACACAAAACCACCCCTGCTCTCAATTTCCTCCCTCTCTATACTTGGCTCATGATCAGTAGATAGTTGCTTCGCCACGCCATTTTCGCAGATAACAGCCCGCGAGTCACCAACATTGGCCACTACCAGTTTCTCGCAGTTAATTAGTATTGCTGTGACAGCTGTTGAACCCCCCTTACCCAAGTCACCAGCCTTCTCCAAGATAGTAGCATCGGTAATGTGATATGCCCTCTTAATGGCATTTTCTGGTGCTGTCCAAAAGTCAGGCTTGTTGCAGCAAATTTTGAGTCAGAATATCAAAAGGACAGGCAGTGAATGAGAATAAGAAACTAAGAACATAAATGCTAAGTAATACCATGAATCATGATATGAAAATAATCCGTCGAACTGTAAACGTAAACAGTAGAGGCAGAAACTAGCAATTGGTAAAATCAACTTGACAGGAATGGAGTACAATATAAATATAGTATGCCTTACCTCAGTTATGATCTTTTCGAATAAGTTTTTCCGCAAATAATCGGGAATGATGTGGCTAAGATGACCATCAAATATTGCAAATAAACCAAGCTCGTTTCCATCAACTTGCTTAAATTCTGAAACGACATAATCTTCCATGTCACGATGTTTTTTCCCCTTAACTAAGTGATAGCCGTGGGTTACGTTCTTTGACATCTTGCTCTTGCCCTTTCCAGACTCCATACCGGAAGTGCCTAATCCCACTTTTTCCTGAAAAAAGTCAGCGAGATGGTGGTGAGTGTGCAGAAAAATCATTACATTGTTGGATTGCAATCAAACTAGCAGTAAAAACTTTAAAATATCAGTAAGTCTAGCGTCTCGTAGTTGCATAGGAAACAAAGGGAAACTGTGTAGCTTCTTAAACAACACAACCAACAAGAATGGCAATAGATACTACATATTTAGTTAATTATAAGCAAGTATTTGAAGCATATATCTCCATCATTTGCAGGTTAATAAACCTTATTAACTAATCGTAGCATGCATGACCTTGATTAAGCCAAAACACATTCCACAAACAGCCATCTTGGCACTGGTGATCATAAATAATGCAGAAAGTTACCTATACCAGGATAAAAAAGAATGGTATGTGCCCAAGACAAACGAACCCTAGTACACACGCTTCCAAAATCCCAAAGGATAATAAAGTCGATTCTGATAATAAAATTGGTGCAATTTCTTCCAGTCCTAAAGAATTGAACCCTAATACCCAAAAATCAGAATCTAAATTGCAACAAGAACGCTTCCACAATGCCTCTAATCATTAAGATTAACATTGTTAGTTAAGGTCCCAACCTAATAAGGTGGTATATAATCTCAACATGGTCAATCTAAAACATGAATCTTGTCCAAACCAGAAAGGTTTTGTACAAATTGGGAAAACCCAGATCACAGAAAAACCAAAACTTGCACGAAGAGTTAATTACCTTCATTTTGCTTATGATTTGTTTTCCGGTCATGCCTTCTTAATTTGTGTTCAGCTCCGATCTTTATTGGGGAATAGAACAGAAATAATGACACAGTTGCCGATGGAGAAAAAAAGAACAGAGAGAGAAAGGAGCTGCAAATTGAAGCAAGGAACTACAAAAATACGCAATAGAACGAAAGAAAGGTGATGAGAAGGTGCAAAGACAAAATACGTATATTTATGGGAGCGGATGAGGAAGAAGCAACTGTTGACAACGCAGCACAGCACATCTCGTAACAAAGTACACGCTTTATCTTTTCTTCTCTCTTTCTCTTCTCGCTTCGATTCCATGCATTACTCAGCATCGTGACGTGTTCCTTATTTTAGTAGGAATTTAAAATTGTTACTGCAGTCACAATAAAACTGGATGACCAAAGCTAAACAAGAAATAGGGTTTAAGAGGGATTTCCCTCGTAAAACCGAAGAGTAAACAAGACATTAACTCGTTTTTATCTTGAAAACTGGAAAAAGGAATTACTTTGAGACTTCTTTTTCTTTTTGTAATAATACACTGTAGATATGGATATAAAAATGTAAACTCGAACTCGAGACCTTATCCTCTTTCAAACACCAAAACACAGGCATTGCATTTCATCATGTTTTATTGTCCATTTTCTAGTTAACTTGGACAGTAATTCTACTGATGTTACCTTTTATTTCCCACATTTGATCAGGTCTGGTTTAGAGGCAGAATGAGAAGAATTCATGAAGTTTAGAGCTGAAGCTGTTTATTCAAGTCTAGGCCTGGATCTTGGCCTAGACAAGGTCGTATCTGACGCAGTGCGCTTACCAGAATCGTCTTGGCCTAGACTTCGGCCAAGACTCCTTTGCGATCAGACTGCAGCTTGGAGCGATTGAAGTATTTTTGGAGATGGACTCTCACAGCTGGCACGTAGCAGCTGTCCAGCAATTTTAGAGGGATCTGAAGACAATCTTAAGTAGAATCCCGATTGGGATCTCCCTCTTTTAATTAATTGCGGTTTAGTTTCCTTTTTAGAAACAATTAATTGTAATTATCTTTTAGGATATTTTAGGAGTTTGAGTTTGATTGGGACAGAGGTTCTTATGGCTATTTTAGCTAAACATCATTGGCCTCTGTCCGCATCATCTCCCATCAGATTTTCCCAGTTAGAACGCAATTTTCCTTTTCGTAGTTCTCCATTGTTAAAAACCTTGCTCCGAATTTATTTCGGATTTAATATTTTTATGCAAATTAATTTCTTTATCTTTTATCCATGAGTATGAGTAACTAAAAACCCATTCTTGGTAAGGGTTGATGAGCTGAAGTTCTTAATGCAATCGTGAGACACAATCCGTTCTTCACAATCTCTTTCTTTGTATTTATTTATTCTTGAACTTAATCCATCGCTTACTCACTAGAGCCAAGGTTTGATCATCCTTGTTCTCTAGGAGAGAAGAGTTGTAACCAGTCTAGAAGGAGAGGGAGTACCCGCCGGCTAGACGGAGTAGGTGACTAGTCTCGAGCAGACTAGAAGAGTAGGTAAAATAGGTAGAGACCAGATTGACAACCTAGGAACTTAGCCTAGGTACTGTCTTCCCCTGTGCCATTGAAGAGGTGAGCAACCATTCAAGACAGCAGTCAAACGGATAAACCCTTTAACCAGCAAGGTGTCCCTTGACTAGGATTATCAGGAGAGGGAGTACCCGCCAGATAGTTTGAAGAGGAGGGAAGATAGGAGGGAAAAGGAGTTCCTCCCCTCTATAGCAGTACTATGAAGAAGAGATGAACATACTTCAGTCCATGATCGATGCATAAGAACGCAAGCTCACCCATCGCCCTTACCTAGAATTCCGTATCACAAGACTTTTTCCCAATCTAGCCCGCAGTCTTGGCCTAGACTTCGGCCAATACTATCTTATATTTTAAACTGTTTTCATTACTTTCTGTTTTGTCTTTAGTTTCAGATAACAACCAACCAAAACTCAGTGACGAGGAAGTCAAACTCAAGAACTACATTTCCTAGAGGTCTCTGTGGACGATCCTCTTACCATCATCTACAAATCCTTGTAGACAGTGATAAGTTGTATTTCTACCCCCATTTCCATACTTATTTCACTCTTATATTTGACGTGTTCGACGCGCGGTCAAATTTTGGCGCCGTTGCCGAGGATCTCTAACGGTATTTGTAGTTTTTGTTTTATTTTGTTTTTGATAGTTGATGACCAGGTCCTCTTGCAGAGAAGAAGATTTGCTACTGTACAATCCGAATCTCACTAGGACCGAAGCACAGCTAAGGAGGCAAGCTCGACTAAGGGCAGCCCAAGAAGAAAGCGGATCGGAAGGTTCTAATTCCGGATCAGAATATAGTCTAGACCACGGTCTTGGCCTAGATTCAGACCAAGACATGGCGGACCAGCAACCAGAACCGACAATGAGGGAGCTGAATAAAACAGCTGAGCAGGAGACCTTTTCCTGCATCAATCTCCCTCCATTGGCCAATGATTGGTCCATAAAGACTAACATGGTGCCCAACCTCCCCAAGTTTTACGGCCATTCCAACGAGAATCCATTCAAGCACTTAAGAAATTTACATGTTCAGTGCGACATCATGAAACCCACTACGGTAACCATGGAGAGGGCGAAGCTGAAGGCCTTTCCAAGCTCTCTAGAAGGGGGAGCTCAGAACTGGTTTTACAGTCTGCCTCATAATACCATCAACACATGGGCTGAGATGTCCACCATGTTCCTCAACAAGTACTGGAATGCCACGAAGGCCGGCATAGCTAGGAAAGATATGGCCGCTATACAACAAAGAAGCGGAGAAAGCTTCTCTGAGTATCATCAAAGGTTCAGAGATTTGCAAGAAGTCTGCCCCACTCATGGCGTAGCAGACAACACTATGATACAATATTTCTATGATGGGATGCTCCCAAGTTGCAAGGAAAAAGTAGATTCAGCCGCAAGTGGAGCATTGCAAGATTTAACAGTCACAAGAGCAAAGATGTTGCTCCAAACGTTGGCAGACAACTGCCAAAATAATACCATTTCGGATAGAAATGCTTCTCCTTCTTCTCTAAATTCGCTCAATGTTGAACAAAAATTAAATGAATTAACCGATATGATTAAAACCATTTCTGTTAACATTTCAGGTCCAATGACTTCGGGAAATCAAGAGCAAACAGCCGGGGTATGTGGGATATGCCAGCAACAAGACCATCAGACCAACAACTGTTATATGGTCCAGCACCCAGAAGAGATAATTCAGGTCAACGCTGCATATCCACAGAACCAAGGTAGCATGCAAAACTATCCCCAAGGAAGCAACCAATACGCATGGAGATCACACCCAAACTTCAGATGGAGAGAGCCAGTCTCAGTCCCTCCAAATCAGAATCAGAATCAAGGTGTACCCCAGCAGCAACAACAACCTCCTATCAACTTCCAGCATTTCGTTCCACGACCTCAGAATCAGAATCTTGGCCCGAATCTAGGCCAAGAGCCAGGCCAACCTCCTTTACCTCAACTACCGCCTGCCCCTAGACCTTTGCAGCTTACTGGCCCTTCAGTGGAAGACACGCTCAAGCAGCTGATGGAGCTGCAGAAAAATCACATGCAGTCCACACAGACTAGCTTGGCGGAGCTACAAAAGCAAATCACTCAAATAGCAAATCAAGGAAAATTACCTCCTACTACGGTAAATAATCCAGCCCATAATGTGAGTGCTATAAGTTTGAGGAGTGGAGTGGTGTTGCCAGAAAGAAAAGGAGCGAGGACAGATGAGGAAATGAAGAAAATCGCTTCAGAAGATATGGAAGAGGATGAGGAAGAAGAAGCTGAACCAGAAGTAGTCTTGACCAAAACTCCGGCCAAGACTACCGTTACAGCACAACCAGAAAAACAAGAGATTGTTTCGGGCAAGCCAAAACAGAAGGAGGAGATCATAGAAATTCCTCCACCATTTCCCCCGAGATCTTCAAAAGAAAAAAAACAAGATGAAATGAGGGATTTCATGACTGTTTTCGGAAAAATAGCCGTGAATATTCCAATGTTGGATTTAATTGCAAAAGTCCCTTCTTATGCTAAATTCCTTAAAGAATTGTGCACTAATAAAAAGAAAATTGCAGGTGTAGAAAGGATAAATTTATCCAACAACGTTTCAGCAGTACAACAACTCCCGGAGAAGTGCAAGGATCAAGGAACCTTCACAATTCCATGCCAAATAGGGAACAAAATCATTGAGAAAGCCCTTTGTGATTTAGGGGCTGGTATCAATGTAATGTCCCTAAGTGAATTTGAAACCTTGAAAATCGGAACCATGAAGGAGACTGATTTGGTGATACAATTAGCTGATCGAACAATCATCCGACCTAAAGGTGTAGTGACTGACGTCCTGGTAATGGTAAATGATTTTATCTATCCAGTTGATTTTTATATAGTAGAGATGAATGTTCAATTGCCATCTTGTACCACTGACATTTTATTAGGAAGATCTTTCCTAAGGACCTCAAAAGCAAAGATAGATTGCTTCGAAGGAAGCATAATTCTGGAATTTTGCGGGAGAACAATTAAGTTCAGCATTTCAGATGCTTTAAAACACCCAAACGACTTGCAATGTGTTAGTTTCTTGGATGTTTTGGATCCAATTACAGAAGAAATAGCTGACATTAATCATAACGATCCCCTTGAGTATGTTTTGACCAGGGGAATTTCCACTCAAACACTGCCAGAGCTAGAAGACCGCACTGGGAATCAAAAGGAACTCCAAAAAATGGTGGACAGTTTGGCCGAACAAGAAGAAGAGGACTTAGTCTTGGCCCCGATCTTGGCCAAGACGCCGGCCAAGACTGCGAACAAAAGAAGAGGAGTAGTTAATTGTCAATATGTGCAATCAACGATTCCTAAATTTCTACCTTCTGTTGTGCAGGCACCACAGTTAGAATTGAAATCCCTACCAGGTCACTTGAAGTACGCCTATCTAGGCCTAGATGACACACTACCAGTCATAATTTCAGCCAAGCTATCAAGAGAGGAAGAAGATAAATTGATAGCTGTCTTGAAGGAAAACAAAGAGGCGATTGGCTGGACGATGGCAGACATCAAGGGGGTATCATCTAACATCTGTACCCACAAAATAAATGTGGAAGAGGATAAGAAACCCATTCGGCAACCCCAGAGGAGATTAAACCCTCCTATGATGGAAGTTGTTAAGAAAGAAATAATTAAGTTGTTAGATTCAGGTGTTATTTACCCTATCTCAGATAGTAATTGGGTATCTCCTGTGCAGGTAGTCCCAAAGAAGACTGGAACAACAGTAATCGAAGGAGAAGATGGCGCTCAAAGAACAGCCAGAATTCAAAACGGCTGGAGGGTATGTATTGACTACCGAAGGCTGAATCAAGTCACACGGAAGGACCACTTCCCGCTGCCTTTCATCGATCAAATGGTAGAGAGACTTACTGGAAAGTCTCACTACTGTTTCCTAGATGGATACTCGGGGTTTCACCAAATCCCCGTTGCTCCCGAAGATCAACAAAAGACAACGTTCACTTGTCCATTTGGAACGTTTGCCTATAGGCGCATGCCGTTTGGGCTTTGCAATGCGCCAACCACCTTTCAAAGGTGCATGGTAAGCATATTTTCTGAGTATGTCGAGAGAAGTATCGAAGTATTTATGGACGACTTTACCGTGTATGGTAATGACTTCGATCAATGTTTACACAACTTAGAAAATATTTTAAAAAGATGTGTTGATACATGTTTAGTCTTAAACTTTGAAAAGTGCCATTTTATGGTAGACCAAGGGATTGTCCTTGGACATGTAGTCTCTAAGAAAGGCATTGAGGTTGATCAAGCCAAAATTGACACTATCAAGAACTTGCCTTACCCCTCATGCTTGCGTGAGGTTCGTAGTTTTCTTGGTCATGCAGGGTTCTACCGTAGGTTCATTAAAGACTTCTCAAAGGTGGCTGAACCAATGTGCAAGTTACTACAAAAAGAGGTGGAGTTCGACTTCAATGAAGCGTGCAAGAAGTCCTTCGAAGAGCTGAAAGAACGACTGACCACAGCACCAATCATCCAACCACCAGACTGGAGCTTGCCGTTCGAACTAATGTGCGACGCAAGCGACGCTGCTGTTGGCGCGGTTCTTGGCCAAAAGAAAGGGAAAGACCCCCACGTCATCTACTATGCATCGAAGATGCTAGACGATGCCCAACGGAATTATACCACAACTGAAAAAGAACTCTTTGCAATAGTTTTTGCCCTGGAAAAATTTAGATCTTATTTATTGGGCACTAAAATTATTGTATTTTCAGATCATTCCGCCTTGAAATATCTTTTGGTTAAGCATGATGCTAAACCAAGATTAATCCGTTGGATTCTTCTTATGCAGGAGCACAATCTGGAAATTAAGGACAAGAGTGGAAGGGAAAATCTTGTAGCAGATCATCTAAGCCGTTGCCTAGCAAAGGGAGACACAAACGAGATCAAAGCAGAATTTCCAGATGAGAAGCTGTTTTCTGTCGCACTGTCTAGCCCGGAGTCTAGGGCTAGACTCCAGCCAAACCCGCGACCATGGTACGCTGAAATAGCGAATTACCTAGCAACAGGTAAACACTATGGTGACATGACTACCTATGAGAAGGTAAAGGTCAAGCATGACAGTAAGTACTATGTTTGGGATGATCCGTATTTATGGAAGATAGGAACCGATCAATTGCTAAGGAGGTGTGTACCTCAAGATGAAACAAAATCCATACTTGAATTCTGTCATTCCCAAGCATGTGGAGGCCACTTTGGCGCGAGAAGAACAGCCCTAAAAATCTTAGAGGCTGGCTTTTATTGGCCAACAATTTTTCAGGATAGTGCTCTATTTTGTAAAACTTGTTCGGCATGTCAAAAAGTGGGAAACATTAGTTCTCGAAATGAAATGCCTATGAATTTTATTCTTTCTTGTGAAATATTTGATATATGGGGCATAGATTTTATGGGACCTTTCCCTACTTCTTTTGGCAACAGATATATTATTCTAGCTGTGGATTATGTATCAAAATGGATAGAGGCGAAAGCCACTAAAAATGATGATGCTAGGACTGTTATTTCCTTTATTAAAACTAATATCTTAAACAGATTTGGGATTCCTCGAGGGATCATTAGTGATCGAGGAACCCACTTCTGCAACAAGATTTTAACTTCTCTTTTCAGGAAATATGGCATCACACATAGGGTATCCACAGCCTATCACCCTCAAACAAACGGCCAAGCCGAGGTGTCAAATACAGAGGTGAAGTCAGTCTTGGCCAAGACAGTAGGCCTAGACAGACGCGATTGGAGCCAGCGTTTAGATGACGCGTTGTGGGCCTGTAGAACGGCTTACAAAGGACCAATCGGGATGACACCGTACAAGCTAGTTTACGGGAAGACATGTCACTTGCCAGTAGGATTGCAACACAAGGCGTATTGGGCAATACGAAAATGCAACCTAAGTTATGATGAGGCTGGCCAAGACAGAAAATTACAACTCCACGAGCTAGAGGAGTTGAGGGACCTAGCCTACGACAATCAGTTGATTGTCAAGGTCAGAATGAAAGCTTACCACGACAAGAGAATAATTGGAAAGCCCCTCCACACAGGGGAGAAAGTTCTTCTTTACAATTCCCGTTTTAAATTATTTCCTGGAAAATTACAAACTCGTTGGGAAGGCCCTTTTGTTATTACTAACGTTTACCCACATGGTGCAGTAGATATTAGGAATGAGAAAACAGGTGCCGAGCTCAAGGTGAACGGGCAGAGATTAAAACCGTTCTTTGAGAATTTTCAGGAAGAAAAAGTTTCCGAAAAGGTGGACGAGCCACCTCAAAACAACTGAAAAAAAATTGAGAGTCAAGCCTAGGACTTAAAATAAGGGCGCTGCAAGGGAGGCAACCCTTGTGTCTTTTAGAATTTTAGGATGTAAATATTTTTTTTATCACATTTTATTTCTGGGTATTTTTCGTTTTTGTGCAGGAAATTAAGTGTGGGGAAATTGAAGTAGTCTCGGCCGAGATCTTGGCCAAGACTGAGAGCTAGACTACCTAGCGTGTGAAGAGCTCCTCTTAAATAGTGGGACACGTGTCAGCTCTGCCAAATTAATTCATTCAATTGCTTTTGGAACGGACAGCTCCAAAATTCAATTAAATTGAATTAATTAGGCAGCGTGGGAATTAAAACCACCACCTCTGCATATTCTCTCCCACTCTGACACGATCTTCTCACATCCACTACAAATTAAACCGCTCCCACCTGAGCTAAAAGCATAAAACCTTTCTCCTTCTTCTTCCCCAATCAAAATCGCACAGTACCCAAAGAACCCAAACATCCGAAAATCCTTTCATCTTCTTCTCCATCTCCAACAATGACTGCACCCAGCCGTCCTTCGCCTTCAACCGTCCCTGAGGAGAGTGACGACCTCCGCGGAGCTGCACCGACTGGAATGCCGACAAACTCCACCGCCGCTGCGCGTCGTCTGCTTCAGGCGCTAGAAGATGAGGACTCCATGTCCTCCGAAGATGACTTACCCGAGGAGTCAGAGGAGAGTGTCCAAGGAGGCGACCGGGCTGTTGTCGTGTCCGACGAGGATTCGGATGAGGTTCCTCTTGCAAAGAGGATAAAGACCTCTGCTCCGGCGACGACGGGAGACAGAGCTAGCCGCCGCCAGACCAGGCTACTGAAGAAAATGGCAGGTACCGGAGCATCTAACCCAACTCCGACAACCGCTAGAAAGAAATCCACTCCTGCCACTGCCGCCGCCGCTGCTTTTACCACACCACCACCGCCACCTCCGGCGAAGAAAAATCCAGCCACTGCACGGACCAAAAATTCCGGGCGAGTCAAGCAGGTGGCTCACAAAAAGACACCGACCAAAAAGCCGGCAAAAACCCCAATTACATCTCAGTCTCCACCTCCGCCGAAGACCACTGCCGCTCCTACCACTGCCAAGAGCAAAGGGAAACAGAAGGTGGTCGTGGAGGATTCTGATGAGGACGATGAAAACGATTTAGTCTTGGCCAAAACTGCGGCCAAGACTCCTAAGGTACGATCTCTTCCTCCTTTGCACACACTCAAAGGCTGGTTAACATTTGATACCCCTGACCATAAATCTAAGTTGCGTGATATGCATGCCTGCGATATTCCTGCTTATGCTCGTTTGGAGTTTGATTTCTTGAATGAGATGGCTTTAGGGAATAAGATTAGGGAATATGTGTATGCTCTTGGTTGGGTACCTTTTATTTCTCTTGAGTGTGATGCTTATGTTGAGTTGTGTCTAGAGTTTCACACAACCTTTTGGTTTGATGAACCTGCCTTGTATGTTAGGGGTAGAGACAAACCTGATTTTGCAGCCCCCGAAATAGTTAATTTTAGGTTGTGTGACAAATGGAGTCACATGTCTGTGTATGAATTTAATGTTTTGCTTGGATTTGCTCACAGTGATGAGGCTATATTTGATTATCCCACTAATTGGGATAATAATGTAGCTTTTAGGGAAATTACGGGTGATCAAAATGCAAAATTTGATAGGAATTCTAAGGCACATGCAATACTAAACCCTGCGCTTAGAATGCTCCATAGGGTCTTGTCTATCAACCTCTCGGGGAAGACAAAGGTCTCTGGAAATTTAGCCAAGTCTGAATTGTTTCTGTTATGGTGCATTTTGCACAAGAAAAAGGTCAACTTAGGCTTGTATTTGGTTGAAGTGTTGCATGCCCGTGAGTCCAAAACAAAACTAATCTTTGGTTCTTTGATAACTTGGCTTGCTATGCAAACTGCTAATTTAGATCCTGCTGCTTCTGATTTACATTTATGGTGTTCCCCGAAAATCCTTGGTTTTAGATCCTTCGACCAAATGGGACATTTCCATTTGGAAGGAGAGTTTGTTGCATGTAATACAGGATTCACACCGGTCCAGGACCACATTTTCTCGAAGAATAATGGAGGGCAGTACAAACTTCGGCCCATTATCATTCCAGGAGAAGAAGCAGAGGGCAATCTTGCCCAGGATCTAGGCCAAGACGCTTGCCAAGACACCACCACTCCTGATGTTGCACATGATCTAGGCCAAGAAGCCCGTCAAGATCCTCCTCCCAGTAGCACCAGTGAGCCCCCAGCATGGGCCGGGGAATTCCAAGCACGACAGCTGCTTATTCTTGAGCAGCAGAAAGTGAT
Organism: Viola odorata; assembly: GCA_963691705.1. Lineage (NCBI taxonomy): Eukaryota > Viridiplantae > Streptophyta > Magnoliopsida > Malpighiales > Violaceae > Viola > Viola odorata. The sequence continues at coordinate 73,253,162 of OY829538.1, read as the reverse complement.
CCTGGAGCGTCTAGGCCAAGACAAGAGTCAAGACCAGCCCGCAACCAGCAGTGCAGAAGTGGCGCCTCAATGGGCACAATGCCTTAACGATAGGCAGGACGTTCTCCTTGAGCAGCTCAAGCTCACAAGGACAAATGTCCTCCACGTATACCAGCACCTCCAGGCCCACTTCAAACTCCTCAAAGACCTTCACGACGATCTGAGCTCAGACTCCGAGTCATCCGATGAGGAGGATGCACCAGAACCATCATTACAGCCAGCAAAGAAACCACACCCTTCCATGCCTCCTCCAGCTCCGAGAGATCCAAAGCCGAAGGACTCTCCTGCCCCTGATCTAGGCCAAGCCTCTGGCCAAGATCCCCAGACCCCAGCAACATGAGTTGTTTCTGCCCCCAGGTCGTATTTTTCTGTTCTGTTATTTTTATGTTTAGTATGTTATTTTTGTCTCTCCACACAATGAGGACATTGTGTCTTTTAAGTGTGGGGAGGGTGTTAAATATGTCTTGTGTTTTTATGAATATTGTTTGTTTGCTTGTGTGTTTTTTGTCTGTTTTTGTGAGTCAAATTAGTGTGTTTTAATATTTAGGTCAGCATGACCAGTCAAGAGTCAGTCATTTGCATGATTTTTATTTGTATTTTTATGCATGTTTCGAGTCTGTTTTGAGTATGACATCCGAATCCCTGTTTTCTTGCTTAGATTGTTTACTCTTTTGGTGGATTTGCATGTAGACACTTGCTAGGGAATACAATGTTTTATTAACAGGGATGCACATGAGCGTAAATGATCAATGTTTAAGGGACATTTAATCTGATGTTTCCCAGAACGTTAGTCATCCATATGGTCGTAAGGACACCTAGCTATGACCTTTATTTCTATTAGGGTGATGAGGTTTGCTGCCGGATTTGAGTGTGTCGATCTATTTGTATGTAGTGTGAGACAAATAAGGTGTTGGAATGTCATAGGACAGACATAGCAAAGGTGGAAGTCCCCGCTGAAAAGGACAAGCTCTGTCTATGTATTGCCGTGTCTATAAAACAGAAAATATATCACAGAAAAGACGCATGATTTTTCAGAAAAAATAATTTTTTTTGCTAAGACACAAAAGAAAATAAAAGAAGAAATATTTCTGTCAAAGTGATTTAAATGGCACCGGTCTTTAGACACTTTTGAATAGACGACACTCGGGGGGGACTTAAATCCTTGGTGAACCTTGTTGCCCTATACTTTATCCACCTAGTCTAGTAGGGTGTCTTGATACCATGTGGAAGGTGTACGTTTGGGGTATTGATCATTCCTTGTTAGTCTAGCATTGGGTACTCTAGTTTAGTGTCTTGGCAGTTGTAGTATAGGGGTAAGCAATCTGAAAATGAGGAAGTCCAGGGGGTTTAGGATGTTTGTTCTGTTTTGATGTGTTTTTAATTTTTGTTGAGTCTTTGAGTCTGTATGCTTGGGGGCAAGCATTGTTTAAGTGTGGGGAGTTTGATTGCATTGCATTTCATCATGTTTTATTGTCCATTTTCTAGTTAATTTGGACAGTAATTCTACTGATGTTACCTTTTATTTCCCACATTTGATCAGGTCTGGTTTAGAGGCAGAATGAGAAGAATTCATGAAGTTTAGAGCTGAAGCTGTTTATTCAAGTCTAGGCCTGGATCTTGGCCTAGACAAGGTCGTATCTGACGCAGTGCGCTTACCAGAATCGTGTTGGCCTAGACTTCGGCCAAGACTCCTTTGCGATCAGACTGCAGCTTGGAGCGATTGAAGTATTTTTGGAGATGGACTCTCACAGCTGGCACGTAGCAGCTGTCCAGCAATTTTAGAGGGATCTGAAGACAATCTTAAGTAGAATCCCGATTGGGATCTCCCTCTTTTAATTAATTGCGGTTTAGTTTCCTTTTTAGAAACAATTAATTGTAATTATCTTTTAGGATATTTTAGGAGTTTGAGTTTGATTGGGACAGAGGTTCTTATGGCTATTTTAGCTAAACATCATTGGCCTCTGTCCGCATCATCTCCCATCAGATTTTCCCAGTTAGAACGCAATTTTCCTTTTCGTAGTTCTCCATTGTTAAAAACCTTGCTCCGAATTTATTTCGGATTTAATATTTTTATACAAATTAATTTCTTTATCTTTTATCCATGAGTATGAGTAACTAAAAACCCATTCTTGGTAAGGGTTGATGAGCTGAAGTTCTTAATGCAATCGTGAGACACAATCCGTTCTTCACAATCTCTTTCTTTGTATTTATTTATTCTTGAACTTAATCCATCGCTTACTCACTAGAGCCAAGGTTTGATCATCCTTGTTCTCTAGAAGAGAAGAGTTGTAACCAGTCTAGAAGGAGAGGGAGTACCCGCCGGCTAGACGGAGTAGGTGACTAGTCTCGAGCAGACTAGAAGAGTAGGTAAAATAGGTAGAGACCAGATTGACAACCTAGGAACTTAGCCTAGGTACTGTCTTCCCCTGTGCCATTGAAGAGGTGAGCAACCATTCAAGACAGCAGTCAAACGGATAAACCCTTTAACTAGCAAGGTGTCCCTTGACTAGGATTATCAGGAGAGGGAGTACCCGCCAGATAGTTTGAAGAGGAGGGAAGATAGGAGGGAAAAGGAGTTCCTCCCCTCTATAGCAGTACTATGAAGAAGAGATGAACATACTTCAGTCCATGATCGATGCATAAGAACGCAAGCTCACCCATCGCCCTTACCTGGAATTCCGTATCACAAGACTTTTTCCCAATCTAGCCCGCAGTCTTGGCCTAGACTTCGGCCAATACTATCTTATATTTTAAACTGTTTTCATTACTTTCTGTTTTGTCTTTAGTTTCAGATAACAACCAACCAAAACTCAGTGACGAGGAAGTCAAACTCAAGAACTACATTTCCTAGAGGTCTCTGTGGACGATCCTCTTACCATCATCTACAAATCCTTGTAGACAGTGATAAGTTGTATTTCTACCCCCATTTCCATACTTATTTCACTCTTATATTTGACGTGTTCGACGCGCGGTCAACAGCCATAACCTCTCATTTCAGGTTAGTCGACAACGAAAGATTTATTTCTGCTACACGCCATTACCAGCTAGTCATAGAGTACAGGATATATTTTTTTCAAGAGTTAGAATCCCACAGATTAAACAAAAAGCGAATGGCAAGACTGGTGAAGAACAGAGTCATAACAGAGCCATGATACTTTCCATTTTTAGTTGAATTCCTTGGCTGGCATTCAAAACTTTTTGCTGTCAAATTGGGACAGTTTCCCAATTGTTGACTTATTCACTATTCAAAACCACAGCTATTCAGCTTGTTACTTGTGCTTTTGTGAGTCAAACTTGTGTCTAATAGCATCCCAAAAGGCAGGTATGGCAACATCATCAGGCACTTCCTTGAATGATGGGAGATAATTCACATCAACAATAACATGATCACCGGAGCCTTCCTGAACCTGGATTGTTGGGAACCGAAAACACAATGGTAAGAGGGCTTAAATAAATCTAAGATGATTACAAATGCAGATAATATGATATCAACATAGCGAGTCCAACTATCAAGTTTCAGTCACTCTTGCAAAGTCAACTGGAAATTGCAAAGTTAGCATCCACACAAATATATATCAACCAAAATTATTGAGAGAAGGTGCCTCGACTTACAACAACATCGAAGCCGAAGATGGTAAGATCAAGTTTCCTTGCAAGCCAATTTGCAGTGACTGTAACTAGCTCAAGATCAAAACTGTGACTATTGGCCTTGGAGGAGTCAACTTCTCCAGGGTGCCCAGTGCTTGTGGGTAGAGATTTTAAGCTGATGAGGTTCAGCGCACAACTATCAGATGAAATACTCGACCCTACGAAGGAAAGCAAACAATCACTTAATTACAATAATAATGTATGTCACCTGTCAAAGATCAGAGGACGCAGTCCATTTCCCTCGGATGCTTTCACCAAGATCTCTGCATTTGGTGTAGACTTCTTAACTGCATAAAAGACTCTCCCGCCCAAGACATAAATCTTGAACAAAGTGGATGAATGGTCCACATATTCCTGCAATAACAATAATTTCCACGTTCAACAGTTGGAGAAAACAAGTCCTTAAAATAATCTCATATAAGCCATTGACCACTTATATAGACTCCTTTTATAAACCACTAGGACTCTCACGTTAAGTTTCCTTTAGCTTACAAGAGATTCCATATCAAAATCAAGTTGTATGTACATAAAGCGAAGCAGCTTCTTATTATTGAGAATTGAGATGATCAGGGTAGAAGGCACAGGTATTGAACTATACTGACTCATACTTCTCTTGCCCATATCAACAAGGAAACACTTATGGCAGTAAGGTAGTAAATAAAAATCTGCCCTATATAGAGTTAAGCTAAAAGAGCTAGTCCTGAACTAAGATCGAATGAGAGGAGCTGCATTTCTAACAACATCAAGAAATGTTTTTGGCTCACCTGCACAACTGCTGGGAGAGGCACAGTTAGATCCTTAAAATCATTGACACTAAAGACGATTGCCTGAGATGCAAAGATTAGTAGTTCAGAATACAGAACAGAAAAAGGATGAGAAACTAGGAATATTTCAGCTTTCCTATATACAATTTCCAATAATAATAATAGTAATAACAATAATAAAAGGGAATAGAACTAGGAATATAATATTGTTATGTACTGTCAAAGTACATACAATAAGGCGCCACCATTAAGTAAACAGTTCTCACCATACTATGAGCATCAGCTACGCCACAGGCAACTTGTGGTTTTACTATGCTTGGAAGAGAGAGTTTTGCTTCTGACAGCCTTCGAACCAGATCAGGTTCATTAAAACCATTAACCTGCATATTTAAATTCTCAATGTGACTAAATTTGGGAGAAAAAGCAGTGAACTCTTAGGAGATGGCAGTAGCATAATGTATGGACTGAAAACTAATGTGCATTGCACATTGCAGAAACAAATATGAAAATGCACATGCGAACTACCAAGACGGGCAATAAGCCTTAAATAGAACCATGCATGCATAAACTACTCAGATCAGATCACTTGTACAAATAGATACCATTGAGACCAAGAAACCTTTAGGAAATGGGGTCCTCTGATTTTGCGGTGGCATTTTGTATTGAGATCCTCCAGTCCAAGCAGAATTTGTTGAATACTAAGCCGATCCACCACAGGATATATTTTATCAAGTGGGTCAACTACAACACAGTTGGTGTGATGCTCCATGTACCTGGAGAAGAATCAGCTCCAGTAAACAATTACACGTAAATTTAACTAGCTCCAAAGATGACCTCAAAAACTACCTTTGTAATTCTTGCATCCCAGTGGTATAAGTGATTCTGTTCGATGATTCTGAAGGGTCACTTAATTGAACAGAGAGGATCTCATCAGTTGCTTTGTGCAGAATTATGTCAACATGCGGTAATTGAGATTGCAAGGGAAGTTGAAATGTGAGTGGGAAAAAGATCAATCCGTTGGGAGTCGGACACAATGGGAATGCACCTCTCTACAAGAATACAGATGAGAAACAAATCTCTCATATTACAAATGTCAACCTAAAACTACATGTTCATCAATGCAAACCTTAGCAAAATCTTCTTGGCGAGAAGGCTTCATTAGGTAACCAACTGTTGCAACGTTATGAGCAACGGACTGTTCAAATTCAACGAGGAGAAAATAAGAACAAGTGAGAGAATGCTCAACACAACTGTGATAGTAAATGATTGCAGCAGTAGATTCTTGGCACTTGTATAAGAACAAGATACAGCAACCTTTCTATTCAAGCGGCAAATAGCCAAAGGCAATTCATCTATCGTACTGATAGAAAGCGTAGTTAAATCCTCAGATGCACCACCGCCACCTTCGACATCTGACATGGAATCAGAAGCAAGATTTAAATGGACAAAGATGAGAAAGCACATTACAGCTAAAATTAAGTAACTAGGATTATTTGAAGAAGACTGACCCAAAACAGTGATGAGCCAACCGGAACTAGAAAGCTGATTGAAAGTTTGGAGGTGGGCACAGTGGTTTTGGACAGAAACAAGAAACAAGACAGAGCCTGCAATATGAGCCCAAGTGCGAGTGACGTCATCACGGAAAGCGGAGGGGTCATGGTGATGGAAGGGGAAGCAATGGAAGGAGTATTGCTTGGCTATCTGTTGAAGCGAAGATTGCTGCACAAAAGCAAATGCATAGATTGAATGTACAATCCTAGTTAATCAATTCACTAAACAAAATTACTTAATTAATCAGTGATAAGGAGGAAGACGACGGAATGGGAAAGAGGAGCTGACCTGATGGAGGGGAAGAGACGGCGGATATGAGATTGCCTGGAAAAGGGAAATGAAGAACAAACAAGTATCAGAAAAAAGAAGATTGACTGAAGAGGAAGAAAGTGGTCGAGTAGTACCGTAGGGAGGTTGGAATGGCGGAGGATGCGGAGGAGGGAGTGTGGCTCCGAAACAAGAACCGATTCGTCCAAAATCACACCTCCAACTAATGAACCCATCACTCTCTCCTCTCCTCTCCTCTCCTCTCAACCTACAGTATCTATCTATCTATGGCGAATTAACGCAGAGTGGAATTTAAATTTAGTGAGAGAGAACAGACTTCAGTTTGCGTTTCAATTCAGCAGAAGAAAACCCGGAGCAAGGTTCTGAATCTCGTATCGTTGAGGGGGTGTTTGGTATCAAATGAGTGTTTCGGTTTTCTCATAATCTCATATATCAGTTTTGATTTAAATACCACTCTCCGTTGGCTTTTCAGAATTTCTTTTTTTTTATATATTTATATATACAATTATATATAAACTTATAAACATTTAATATACATATAATATACTATATTTTTAGTATTATAATGGGACGTACTATTTATATTAATCGGTATTTAATTGATATAATTAATATATACCGAGATAGTAAACAAGATATTAGTACAATAAGTTTTCTATTGAGATAGGATGTGCAAACCTAAACTAACAAAAAAACTAATTTTCCAATGTGAACAAAATGAAGTAATGGAGCTTCATTGTCTGATGTGTGTGGAATCTTCGGATGAAGAGCTTTCAAATCCTTTTTCACTTCTGAAATAGTCTTCAAGAATTCCAACAAGGCAGCTTGAATCCACCGTCTTCTCTATTAAAACTCACATTTCTTCGTATCTTATTGTCACGGGATGAGAATTTTAGGCAGCGATGGAATAATGTGCAGTACTGTGACTTAGCTCCATCACAGTTAGACAATAAACTATTAGATACACCTGTATATATGTATATCACATTATTCGCGCACTACCATATTACACCACTGCTTCCAATGATGAGTTCTTTTTGTAATTTTATATTTTGCAAAATAAATAATGGTGAGTCTATCAACAATACATTTATTATCTGAACGAGTTTTTAACTACAAATGCATGTTACAAGATACACAGTGCTTGTTTATCAGCCAACTAAGAACAATGAAAGATACACTTGCCTCGACCATCAAACAGTTCGATGTCGATTTAACATGACCAAGTTTCATAATTCCATTAACCTCTCCATAACCAATTTGACAACCGTCGGAGCATCGACTGTCACAGCCACCTTCACTGTCGGCTTATCAGTCCACTCTGTCGGTTCCTCAAACCTGTAGTTCATATTTCAGAAGAATCAATCATCAACATGACCAAAAACTCCAACTAGTACATCATTTTTACCCTAAAGTTCAACGCAAGTTCTTGATTCACGGAAAGACATTGCACCTACGCAAGAATTGTCGACAATCCTAGTATTCACTCTATTCACAGAAAGGTTAAACTGTTTGTTGAAAGATTAGAAGCACCGAGATGGTCCTACCTCTTACTGTCAATCCCCTACTGATACCACAGGTCTGGACTCTTACAACGCCTTCTGTGTATGTGATAAGTGAAGGATCTCAACAGCTGCAAGGAGTGCTGTTGGATCATGAAGATAGACTCCTAGAAAAGGAGCAAAACTAAGCATCAGCTATCAAAACAAATTTTCATTCTACCTATCCAGTTGCAACATCGGGGAGTCATAGTACACCAACCTTTCATGCTGTATACTTCTTGATAGTAACCGAAGTACACCGCTAAAATTTTGCAGAGGTACTGAGCAAATTTTGCATCTGATTGAAGCAACTTGTCCCTGTCAGCATCTGCAATGTATTCAAAAAGTATCTGCAATGTGTGAGCACATACAGGAAACATACCAGAAAAGTAAAAGTAGTGTCAAGGAAAGATAGTCTTCTAACTTTCTCATTTAGTGAGAGACACAACCAAGTACTAAAAAGTGCCAAGACTACATTAAAACTTCATAATAAAAGAAACACGAGTTCTAGCAAAATGATTCACGGTGTCTTGTGTTAGAGGTAGCACATATAGTTTTGTAAGAGTAAGTTGGCATTAACAACACTAATGTTTTCTGCATTTAATTTTGTACGTAAGAAATTAGTTCCAGGGTCGGTCACTAACATTACAAAAGTTATACATACCTGTCAGAACAACTTGATGGGTGACATTTATCCCCACTGCCAGTATATCTGCCCCACATGTGAAAACAATATCAGCTGCATCTGGGTCACCAAATATCTGGTCATCAAGTATACAAGTTATGTTTATCTGAAAGAAAGAAATGCAGTCCTAGACAAATATCACAAAACCAATGGCATGGGTTTAAGCAAGTTACATTTGTCTCTGCTGCCGGATTCACACTTCCATTTACTGCAAATGCACCCCCAAGGAGAACAATCTGACCAATGTTTTTGGAAAAACAAGGGTCTAGTTCGACAGCCTGCGATATAGTTTTATCCGTGAGGGAAAATCTTAAAGGAAATTTGCGCATAGAAACCCATCCCAAATAATAAGGAACAAAGAATCTGACCAGTGCAACATTTGTAAGAGGCCCCAAAGCCACCACAGTGACTTCTCCAGGATAAAGGTTTGCTTGCTCGACCAGAAATGCAGCTGCTGACTGTTCAATTGGCTTTCCTTTAGGTGCAGAGAAATTTTGGTTGCCAAGTCCATCAGTACCGTGCACAAAATCAGCAATACGAAGATTTGTACCTTTCTATGCAAGAACAGCCAGATGCAATAAATTAGGACCATGACCTTCATTTGGCGGACTAGCAATGAAGGCAAGCAAAAAAAAATAGAACGACAGCAATAGCAGAAAGCTAGTGCTTTCACAAACACATTGAATTCAATATTTTGAACAAAGTTACTCTTAAAAAGTCAATCTCTTCCAGGACCCATCAAATAAAATGAGACTAGAGGTATTCATCACTGCATATCTGGAAAAGGAAATCATGATCGGAGGCACAAATCCGACTAGCGATTGTCAAACAGGATCAATTACTCGAAACAGAAAAGGAAAAACAGAGGGAAGAAAAGTACAAACAGTTATTGTGACATGAGATCCCTCAGCCACTGGAATGTCCGTCCTCCCTGCAATCTCCAACTAATCCATAAACAGCACACAAAGAAGCAGTGTGATTAGCAGATGGGTTTCCCCAGGAAAAGAAAAAATTGCCAGTTGATAAGTTTATTCGAAAAAAACCAGTAACCCATAAGTTTGATCAAATTAAAAAACTGCACAAGAATAGTATTGTACCAGATGCAATGGCATTCCTGGTGGCGCGAGTGGTGTAGACATTGCCGTATATGGTAGTGAGTCCAATGACCTCGATTTCAGGAGATCGCAAAGCAAGGAATATTGCTATAGCATCATCTGCAATGTAACAGTAGAGAACATAGTACTATGACCCAGAAACAGAAAATTACAAAAATCGCAGCCATACCCAGCTGGGGAAAACATGTTTTCGAGTGAAAAAATATCTATCATCATATCAGGAAAGTAAAAATTAGATGAGATCAGTACGACGGTGGTGTGAAGTTTCTCAACAAACAAGGAAAGTGGACCCAGCAGAAATGAAACTACTATGCTCTAAAATACTCTGCAGTCACAAAATTTTAGAGGCATGGTGTTGAAAGAAGAGAGAAAAAGAGATGAAAAGCAATACCGACGCCAGGGTCAGTGTCGATTATGATCTTCTTCGGGGCCATGTCCTGCGTATTCTTCTACGTCGGCACCGATAACTGATAAGTCTTCTCAAATCTAAATTACTTTTTTTTTTTGAGGATTTTTTTTCAATCTAAATTACTTTTTTTTTTCCTTTGAATAAATAAAAATGATTTTTCAATATTCTAAAAAATTAATGACTAAATTAGATTCATAATAAATCGATTCTGTAGAACAACTAATAATATGCTCCACCAAACTAAATTTTGAAAGAAAAAAACAGAGAGAACATGAACATGGTTTGACGTGTTGGATGTTGATGGAAATCCAGCGTCAACCATGTGCTTATTTTTGCCTTCTTGATAATCTAATAATAATTAATCAAATCTATTATGAGAATGAGCTGCAAGATCTTTTTTCGTCACAAAACAAAATTACTTGCTCTTGCTTTTTCACACCATTTTTTAACAAAAACAAATATATAGTGAGAAAGTCCAGCCAAATCTATTTCCTATCTGGGTCTACTGTTTGGCGTTCCGGTTCTGGTCCGAAAAGTGCTTTGAATAAAAGTGCTGTGGAAAAAACACTTTTGCGCAAAGCAGTGTGTTGTTTGATAAACATTTTTTAAAAGTGTTGTGGGAAACGAGAAGTTGTTTTTGGTGTTTGGTAAAACTATAAAAGTGAAAGAGTTGGAGTATAAAACCCATTTTTAAAAAATTAATAAAAATAGGAAAAGTGGGTCTAGAATTACTTATCTCGAGATGGAGATTTTATTATGATAGTTTTTAATTTATTTTGTGCATTATATAAAGTAAAAAAAAAATTAAAAAAAAAAAAAAAAAAAAAGGAGGAGAGAGGGTGTAAAACGCAGCTGCGCAGGCAGCTGCGTTGCCCACTGCACCATTTTTGTGCAGTGGGATAAAGAGGGGAGGCAGTGCAAAATTTGGTAGAGCTTTTCCAAAAGCTCTATTGGAAAGGTGTTTACCAAACACCTTTCCTAGCTTTGGGGTTGGGCAAAGTACTTTTCCCCACCTCAACCCCAACCCCAAACACTACCTAAGTCTCCAATGGAGATGATATCGAAAAATTAAAATTGTGAAGAAGATGATCATAGCTCACTATGGTGCATTCAAATAAAACTCAATAACCGACCTTAGATGAACAAGGTGGTGGAAATGCTTGAAGGAGATATGGAAAACATAGAAATGCCTCCTAAGCCGGCACTATGTTTAGAAGAAATGTCAAATGTCAGAAATAGATAAGTCTTCTTATATGTCAAAATTGACATAATTTTAGAGAATCAATTAGTTTAATTCAAATAATTTTAAAGAATCAATTAGTTTAATTGAATCCTTAGGCTGATAAATAATGTATGCTAGCAAATAATTTAATAATAATTAAAGGAATTTTTTTTCAAATTTGCGTCTCCCTCGTCTCTGAATACCTCATCTTTACTTTAAAAATAATAAGTCATCATATTTTCAGAATAAATTCATATTTTATTTAGAAAGTTTAAATATGAAAATTGTCCTAACACAACTAATAAATTAGGTTCGCTAATTACTCTCTCCTTTTAATTGTGAGTAGCTAATGAAATTGGTCTAATAAAAATGCCACTTATTCCAGCCAATAAAAAAATTGGAGAATTTACTGAAAAAATAACTTCTAACTAGAAACCGACGCAAGAGTAAAAGTTTTATTGTAAAGATAATTTACTTAGAAAACTGACTCAATTAATTAGGGGTATAACAATAATCAAAAACTGAAATTAGCATAACTATCCGAAATTTTAGAAAAAACGATATTATTTGTCAAATTTGAAATTTTTTTATACGAAATATAAAAATAGACGGAGGGAATAGTTAACTAAGATTGGTTGCACAATAATTAACAATGATTTATTTCGGTGATTTGTGAGTAAATGTAATGTAAACCGAGACTTTTTGAATAATAGTCACTGAGAACGTATAAACCTAATTAGACTTCAAACCGTTCAAATTTTTAGATTAATGATTCAACCAGCTTAAACTGAAGTTGGTCGTTGACTCAATAAAATACAAAAATACATATTTATGAGTTAATTTTTTAAGAAGAAACTCCTCTCTTCTTGTTTTTTTTTTCTTGGATTTGTGAATAAAATAATACTTATTTTTAATAATAACAACCGATAGTGAAATTAAGATTAGAGATTAAAAAGCAAATAAAGAAACTAATATATCATTGTACGATAAATAAAAAGAAAAAAGAAAAAAGAAAAGAAATAAATTACTAAAATGCACTTTAAAAATCAATAAATAAACAAAAGAGAAGATTAATAATTCAATATCAACATTATGAAATGCGAATGTAAATGAGCCTATGCATGTGAAGATGTCTATGAGCCCAACAAAAAATGAATACCAACAAATGCAACACATGAAACTTGCTTGGCGGGGAGGAAAAATGTTTTAAAAAAAAAAGTGGATGGATCTGGGCTGACAGGTGGGCCCAAGGACATGATGCGTTGCAATGGGCCCAAAAGGCTTGTGAGGAAACCCACGACGGGAGACAGGTTAATCATGTTGTCCTCATTTTCAGTAGACCTATCAAAAGTGCTAATTCATCTAAACTCTAATCACCACCACACCATAAACCCCTTTTTCTATTTTTTTTATGTTAACCCTCTTTTTATTTTTATTTTCTCTTCATGTATCCTCTTTCTCGAAGCAAAAGATTATTAATATCATTTAAATATGTTCAGGTTTTAAAAAGATAATTCCTCAAAGTTCTTCGCATTGAAATTTAAAATCTAAAATTAAAATTAGGTGGTCATAACCGATTTAGTATTTTCCTCCTAAATTATTTTTCTTCACTTAGAGTCATTATCTTTATTGAAATGGAAACATATTTAATAACAAAACTATTTAATTTAATAAATTAAAAGAGTCAAATTTCTTTTAAGAATCGACAGTTCTCTTACGATATATAGTATCGTGTTCGAAAATGACAGAAGAATATACATAAAAAAACATACACCAAATGCTTTTTGTTTTGAGACTTAGTTAGTGATGCACTAGTGTTGTTGCAATTCAAGTAGTCCCTACGCAGCCTTTGCTTTTGCAACAAGAACAAAGATGTTTGATCCCATCATGAGCATCGCCTCATTGCCATTTGGCCTCATTAATACTCCGTATGTTTGCTCTGTGTGGAATATAGTGTCAAAAAGAACCGTATGTTTGCTTTATAAGGGGGAGAGTATATTTTGGGAGCTGTGTGTTTCCTGCCCTTGAAAAACACAAAAGCAAGTTGACAAAGATTGATGGAAAATCATTCCATTCAATGTCACAAAGATGACAGAGACCAAACATGTTAAGCTTTTTATGTATGTATAGGAATCTTAGTTAGTTAGTTAAAACCAAAGAGAATCTCACATCAGATTGGAGACAACTCTCTTTTTCTTTGATTCTAATATTTGAATTTATAAGATATTTATTTGTTTCCAATTCCTACACTTTACTTATTTTTAAACATCTCCACAATATCGTCTTGCTTTTTCCAGACAGGAAACTATTTTAGCTTAGGCTTGAATTGTGTATTATTAGTATATATATTCCATATCTTTCCATTAGTACTCATCAAAACCTCATCACATAACCTCCCCCCAATGGCAAAAGTACTTCACAAGAAAACAAGCTCAATAGACATCTCCTTCCCAAGCTCTCCAATTCATGAACAACAAGACCTTGATCATGATTCCGATTTCGAATTCCGGTGTTTAACTCCCGATTCATCCTCCTTCCATTCGTATCGAAACTCCTCCCCAGCTGACCATCTCTTCTTCAATGGCCGCCTCTTGCCTCATTCCTTCCCGGTAGTACAACTCCAACACCACCATCAACCCCCAAACATCACACCAACTATGCAACTCCTACTTATCGATCATGGAATGATGATCAATTCTCCAGGTACGACCAGTAGAGCCAGCAGTGTGAGCAGCAAAGATTACTCTCTCATGTCATCAAGAAGCAATAGTACAAACAGTAGAAGCAGTGTTAGTAGTGCAAGAACAAGCTCCTCAAGTGAAGGATCATCATCATCACTAATTAATTACCAAAAAGCCACCAAATTAGTTGGAGCATCATCTACTAGTCCCCCAATGGCTAGCAAACTTGTGATGGCTCAAATTTATGGGTCATCTCAAAGATGGCAGCACATCATGCCAATTCCCGGCGCGGCGTTGAAACGAGAGGATTCGAGGAGAAGAAATGGTGGGGTTTGGGTTAGAGATCATCAAGGGTTGAAGAAGAGTAATAAGAAAAGTGAGAAAATGAAGAAAAGAAAGTTGGGATTTCTTGGAAGATTTTTCAGGTTTTTTTTGGTGGCATGTAAAGAATGCCATGCAATGGAATCATCTACTAAGGATGATGGATTTCATTAGAAATATGAAGCAATAATTATAAAATAAGGGTGTGGTTTTTTTTCCCTTTTTTTTCTTTGGGTGGGGTGGATAATATATATTGAGTGGGTTGATTTTAGAGATGAGTTGTTTGTCATGATGAGGAAGTTTCATGTTAATCAGTGTTCGGAATGGCCAACTCTTTCTTCTTTCTTTCTTTTTTTCCCTTAGAGGAGTCCAAATTAAGTCAAAATCATGCTAACTCAAGTAATTATAATTTTGGGAATACTTTTTTTTGCTATGACTTTTGTGTTTTTAAATTCATTCGCAATTCTTGCAAAGTAAAAAAAAGTTAGATCTGGTGTTTAAATTTTCTATAACTTATAATTTCTATTTATGTCCCCAAAGAAAAGGAGGAATGTTTATCCCCAGTAAAATTATAATAGATGAAACCAGTAAATTTAACTTCTGAACCAGTAATTTAGATTTTTAAACAGTTGAATAAGAAAAACCCAATTGAATCGGTTGACTTGAACGGTTGAACTTCACGAATCGGCCTCTTCAACCAATATTGTATTCATTTGCTATATTTTCACTTTACAGACTCTTGCATTTTTTCACTGTTTTTTTTTGTGGTTATTTATTTATTTTTGTTGCAAATAAGACCTTTCATTAAACATTTCATCAAAAACTCTAACAAACCTACTCCATAGCATGTCGTAAAAAAGGACTAAAAGAAGAATACAACGAAAAGAAAACTAATACACTTAAAAATGAATATGCAAACACAGGTTTTCGAACATGCGAGCAAAAATAGAGTTTAAGACTCAAATGAGAAATCATTAGTGGCAGCATTTGCGATTTAATAAGAGTTCGGATGGTTAAATTATCTTTTTGCCCTAATCAAAAATTGGATTTTTTTGTCACATTGTTAGGTTCGGTTTTGTTTAGTCAAATAAAACGTGTAATTGAAGTCACCAAACAAGTCATTATAGCTTCTACCCGGAAAAAAAGAATGGTAAATGCCCATATTGGATAATTGAAAAAAAAAATCAGTGGCTAAATTTTTTATTTTATTTTTAAATGCTATTATTTTACTTTATAATGTAAATTATTTTTTCAGCCAGCACTTTGCAATTCCCTTCCCTACGTAAACAAGTCAGAAAGAAAAAACCCATTACTTAACCCAAGCCCAAAACACAATTGTTCGAGGAAACAAAAAAGCCCAAAATACAAAGCCTATTATTATTATCCATAGACCAACTGCGGCTAACAAGTAACAAGTAGGGCAGCTAAAAAAATACCGGATCCCGTTTTTCCGAATCGGCCGACCTGGAGTTCTGAAATTACAGGTCGGGAAATACCCGAAATTCTAAATACGGGTTCGGATAGCTACTACCCGAATGGAACGGGTAGTATAAAGACCAAATACGGGTATCCGTTATTTCCGTATTATTCATACTTATATTAACAAGTAAGATGTTAATTTGTATGCGTATCACTACTCTTTTAATTAACTTTGACCATCGGAGGTCGGGAGAGGAATGTGCCCACTAAGATGTGCAATCAGTGAGACAATACCATACATCACAGTACTGATTCGCGCTCTTTCTTCTCTTATTGGATCCGACGAAGTAAACACATCGTAAATGTTTAACTTTCTGCTGGTTAAGATGATCAGCGGTTACACCAACAAATGAATGTAGGTCCTCCTAAGCTTGATGCTTCTCTGAAAGTGAAACAAGGCTCTCCCTGTGTAGAAGAAAAACACAAACACAAACACAAACATAAACATAAACATCAGCAGATTTAGGCCAACATGAAACATTTTCAAACTCGCAATGTTAATTCATATTTCTTGCTAAATGTTGGTCTTTTTCTTTTTTGCTTGCAGGCGCAATTGATACAAAGAAGTTTGAAAGTGGACCAATTGCCAAGATAACTTTGCCGCAAAGGGTGCCTTATGGATATCATGGGGCCTTTGTCTCTACTTCTAACCAGCCATAGCATAT
This sequence comes from Viola odorata, assembly GCA_963691705.1. NCBI lineage: Eukaryota > Viridiplantae > Streptophyta > Magnoliopsida > Malpighiales > Violaceae > Viola > Viola odorata. The sequence goes on along the minus strand of OY829538.1, from coordinate 73,236,754 downwards.
ACCCATCTTTCTACCATTAATTTCTTGAGACTGTGTTATTTGGCATGTAAATTATTTATGATCCTCATGTTTGCTTGTTCCGAGTAATGTTTTGGTGTTTGTTTCCAACTTACCTTTCAAAGTTTAGAGATATCCATCAATGTCATGTATCATCGTGAATAAATTTATTAAAGTGTGTAAATAAAAATATCATATAAAATTAATAGAGAAATCGATCTTCTAATAGAATGAGGCTTATTGGGGAAAAAACGAGAAAATTTCAGCCTAAAACGGACAATTTTTTAAACATTGCAACTAATGACCTTGAAAAAATTTGATCTATTCTTTTTCACAATCTTTTTTCCTTTTGAATTTTTTTTTCAATCTATGGTACATATTCTTATAAAAAAAAATTCCTTAACTAAATTCCTCCATCCCAAAAAGAAAAATTGAAGGAGAAAACTTGTGTTAGTATAATCAACCACGACACTATGATTAGAAAGTTTTGTAAATTAATTAACAAATTTAACACAAAGTGGCGAATAAAACATTAAAACAAACGGAAGAATTCAAGTAGCTAAAGAAGCACAAAATTAAGTCTTTCCTAAGTACAAGTTCCAACCTTTTATCTCTACTACATGTCACTCCAAGTACGTCTCCATGACATCCGAATACATCCCTGCCTCAGAATTCCTGTACTCCACCGTCTGGTGCTGCTGATGTTGGTCGACGGAAGTGGAGGACGATGATGAAGTCATCCGTGCGGGTAATGTGAAGCTTCTCTTGAACTTGTTCTCCATCTTCCGGACACCATCCGAATGGCTATCCAAACTCAAGAAGTCGTTCGGATTTGCGCCAGCAGCACTGTTCATATTCGAAGCATCTGCATTGGGGTTAGAGTGTTGTTCAACTTTGTTTCCTAATCCATCCGGGTTGAAAAGAAGCTTGGCATCATCAGCTCGTCCAGTTAGAGCATTGAAGAAACTCAACCCGTTAGGCCATTTGATGTCGTTTTCGTGCTCTCCCATCATCTCGTCCATTCGGGCTTCAGAAGCGTGAGGAAGTAGGAACATATGGGGCTCCTCTTTTCCCGGGGGAAATCCAAGTCTTGCTGCCTGGTGTTGGTGTTGGTGTTGAAAATTCGGCGTAGGAAGCATAGAAGCTCCAGACTGGAGTGGCCTTTGACCCCAGTTGAAAAGGGCAGGAGGCGGACGGATAGGTATTGCTGATTGCTTGCTCGGAATTGAACCGGAAGAGGAACTGTTCCTGTTTGAAGAGAAGAGCTGGGATAGGTAGAAACCAGATTGGTAGCCAAGAGATTCAAACGTATGCCTCATTCTTAACACAAAATGAAGGTCTTCTGGTATCTGAAATAATTATTGTGCACAAAATACCAAAAATGAGTGTTACATAACGCAAATTACTGACAGATGAGAACTAACTGGGGAATACATAGGAAAAGACCAGATAAAAAGAGTTCAAAAAAAGGAGGAAAATGACAAAACTTACAATCTTGCAGGAACCCAGCTGCAAAAGTCCATGTCCAGCTTGAATGACAGCAATAGTCTGGTCAAAAAATAATGTAAAACAACAACCTAAGTACTTGAACAGATCAAAACTACCAGTAGTAATAAACAACAATCTTTACCAGCAATAAAGAATATAGCCATTCTAGTACAAACCTGAATGCCAGACTCAAACTGATCAGTCCATTCAGAAGGAAGCTGCAATTAATAGCATCAAAAAAGGAGAGGTGACCATCAATCATAAATATGGTGGGAAAAATAAGTAACAAAACCAATAATGGAAGCAACAATAAATTCCCACATCTCATTTTTTTTCTCAGATTTAAGACACAAAATTCAAAGTCATGAGACTTAGGCAAGCACTAATAAGAATGTTGTTGTGTTTCAACTTTGTTAAGGTCTAGAGTTTAAATCTCCTTGATCGCATCAAAAGAAATAGTGATCTGAGAGTTTTTGTGACTTACAGCATCAAAAGAACTTTGCCAGTAGTTGGAGACGTTTGGTTCGCATTCTGTAGGTTCTTTGAAAACCCATTTATGGCACTTATCTGAAGCAACTTTCCCCATTAATCTGCTCAAAAAGTAAATTAAAAAGAAAAAAACCCCAAAATCATAACACATAAGACAAGATTTTTCCACTGTTCAGAGACAGAGAGGTGAGGAGAGAAAATGAACCCTAAAAATAACAAAAACACCTACCCAGTACCCACCCTTCTCCATAGTTATATAACTGAATTGACATTTTGCTGAATGCTTTCCTCACAGGATCTTCACCACCATCCATCTCTTCCATACAATCTCCTACTCTTCCTCTGCAAAACCCATCTTCCCACATCAGCATCCTGCACAAAATTTCGCCAAAAGTCAAAAAAATTATAAGGTAAAAAGGTAAATGCATACCCTAAAAAGCAGCAGCATCCCAATCAGTACGTTCTAGTTCAAAATGCACAAAAGATAACAGTAATTACCAAGAAAGAACCCATTTTTTTTCCCCATTTTTTTTCCCATCTACAAATTCCTAATGTCATTTAAAACATGAATTAATAATCAAATGGTCCCATGTTATTTACTCTGCTCATTTTACTTTCTTTGTGGAAGCAAAAGACTTAAGTGCTGTTTGGCTGCCAGGAAAAAACCAGAACAGAGAAAAGAAATAGAAAGTGCTTAACTTGAGAGGAATCTGTCATGTACCTAAAATTCAAAATGATTAGAAACTAACTAGTTACAGTAAAATCACCGTTTCTACTCTCATTTCCCTCTGTTTTGTCAGTAACCGAAGAGAAAAAAGTAGAAGAAAACAAAAAAAGCAAAGCAAGCATACTCACAAGCTTCCATTATCATCACCAACCTTGCAGCCATTGCCACCCCTCACTCTTCTGCGAAAAAGGAAGAGTACCCATTTAAGAAAACAGCACAAAATCAAAGACAAGAACAGTAGACACAGAAAGAAAGTGAAAGTTGAAGTTTTTAGAGAGGAAACAGAGGAAACAGAGGAAAACAGAGTAGGGATGGGGAGGTGTGTACGGGCGAGGACGTATGGTCCAGAAGACAGAGTAAGTCCAGTCTGTGTTGAGGCAGACGCTTCTCAGGGCCTCATGAAGGGCCATCATCCCAACAGCTTCTTTGCTCCTATCTGCTCCTCCTGAGCCCACCATCTCTCTCTCTCTGTTTCTCTCTAAATCTCTCTCTCTACTAAAGTCTCTTCCTTTCTCTCTTTTGTCTCTCTTGTATATCTATCAGTGTATGATATAGTGCTCTGTTATGTGAGACTTTCTATCTCTCTACTAAAGTTTCTTCCTTTTTGTTTCCAATTTTTATTTGGAAATCAAAGCTACAAAAGGATTATGAGCCACAAAGGTGAATTGTAAAATGTTGGTATTCATCTCTCTCTCTCTCTCTCTCTCTTTTATCTTGTGTGTAGTACTATTCCTTTTGTTTTGTCCCTAGCAACAGGCGTGCGTGTGGTGATTTTGATCACAGAGAGGAGAAGAGAGTAGGGGTTTTAGAAAGAGAGAAAACAGAGAGATGAGGAAATGGTTTTTTTCTGTTTTTTGGGTTTTTCTTTCCTTTGTTTTGGGTTTTTGATGTAATGGGGAAATAAAGAAATTAAAAACCATGGATAAAGGGAGAGTGGGGACAACTGTTATCTCCTATTTTCTCCGCCTCTTTCTGCCTTGCCACGCCCAAAGCTCACTGCTGCTGTAAGTAAGAGAGAAACAGAACAGAGGAGAGTGTGGTAGAAACCAAAAAATCAAAAACAAACAAGAGAACAAAAAGAAGAGATTGGTTTTGGTTTTGTTTTTTGATATTTGCCTGTTAGTACCACTAGTAGTATGTCAAAATTGCTATTTTAACCTCTTGAGGTTAGGTGCTCTGCTTCTCTTGACCTGGTTTTTGTAAATGTACTTTGTTCTCATCATGGAACTTAAGTAACTACTGGTAACTTTTGGTTGTTTTAGGATGACAAGGTCAAGGATACGTGGCTACTAACAGTAAACAACCACCAACTCTCTTAGCACAAGTGATAACAAGTAAGGTTATCAAACTCTTCGTGAGTATAAAATCTGTCATAGGAGAGATTAAAGATTAAGATTTAAACGGGATCGAATCAAATTGATTTTTGATTTTAATATATTAGTAAAAAAAAATTAGTATTTTTGTAAAATATAAAAACTTTAAAGATAAAATTTAGGCTCCACGTCCAAGTGGATAACATAACGATGGTTCAAGCTCTTACCCGAGAGCAAACTTATCATTTTTCTAGCTTAGACTTGATCGGGTGTATCAAGGTTTTCTTAGATATGACCGATTGGGAGGTTGAGGTGAAGCACATATATCGCGAAATCAATTCGGATGCGAATGATCTTGCCAATCTCGACTTTGTTTATCAATCCTCCTTTCAATGGCACATTTTTGTGCCTTTTTATGTTTCCATGTTACTCTTGGGAGATGGTGTAGATTTGTATTAATATCGTAATGTAAGGCTTTAAATCTTTTGTTCTCAATTTTTTTATATTCGAGTCAATAAAATCGAAAAAAATGTGATCAAATAGTTACTTCTTATAGTGTTAGATGATGCTTGAACTGAATTAATTAATAACTCGAAAAGAATAGAGAAAACACCCATAAAATTAAAAACTAGAAAAAAGAAGAAGAAAACATTATGTAATTGTTTAAAACACTTCTGCGCTGTATGCAAATGTGGGTTTTATAGGGGGGAAACAAGCACCAATTCTTGTATTATGGTTCTTGGCGAGTGCATGATTGTGTGTTGGGTGGGGTGTTTAAACTTTTCATTGCATTTCCATTAAAGAAAACGCAATTATGTCCTTTTGACAGTTTGTTTTTCAAGTTGGATCTCTCTCGAGTCAATGAGCGATCGTATTATTAGATCTTGAAGCATCAGACCTAGATTGACAATGACACTAAACTATAGTTGATTGCAATTACCCAATAATTTGTAGGATTTAAACTCTCAAAGTCTCAACTATCCAACCGACAAAGGCATATTCTCGAATTAATCTTTACATCATCCTCTCTCTAATCTCTAAAATTGCACTATTGATATCTCAAGGTTTTCTTATCAATTAGATTTTTTCCCCTTCAATTTTCGTTAATTATAATTTTTTTTATGGGTGTAATCCTTAGACGGCTTGGATTTAGACGGGTCTCCTTCCAACCTGGAGGATCCCGACTCGTTGCCCCATCTCATGGATTCGTTTTGTCAACTAAAATTTATGGTGTCATGTAATGTATTTTTGCACCGTAATGATAAGTGTAAGATTCCGTCGTTGCGAGTAAGAGATTAATATCGTTTAAAGTTTAAACATCATCAAATTTAGAATGAGTTGGCTTTTCCTACATATCTCCATATTCCGATACTAAAATTTGACGCTTAAATTAGAGATGAATAAATCATTACCACCGTACTACAACCCACAGGTTGAATTTCATATGACTATGCTGCCAAATGTATAATACATAGCATTATTGTTAGCTCAAAACAAGGTGATGAAATGTGTTTTAATTAATCTAATGATTAAGAAGTAAATCATTATTCTTGACCTTATAAGTTATGCCAATAATAATTTACCCTGAATCAACTCAGGGTTGAAAGTAAAAGAGAAAGGGATTACAAAGACAACTTTACGTGGTTCACCTATGGCATATACTCATGGGTAAAGTATAGAACAATAACACATTGTGAAAATTGGGTACAAATTACTCCCTCCGGTTTTTTTTAAATGACTCTTACTATTTAAGCACGTATATCGAGAAAATCGTATGACTCACTATTTGACCCCAAAAAATTTCGTACTTTTTTTCGAGTGTACGTTAAATTGTCTCAAATAGTGAGTCATTCGGCATTTTTAATATGCATGCCCAAATAGTAAAAGTCGTTTAAAGAAAACCGAAGGGAGTACAATATAAAAGAAAATTGTATGGAAGCTCTAATTTTTTATATAGCTTTCTCTAACATTTTTTCATTTTTTGACGTCAATTCTATCAAATTTGTTATATTTTTCTTTCAAATTTTGTGAATCTTTTTAAGTTTTTATTATTTTTTTGTGATTTATTTAACCATAAAAAAGGAACTTATAATTTAGTGTTATTTTCTATAAAGTAGTAGAGAGAGTTTTGAACTCTGGTCTTTTTTATACATTCGTATCATATCTATCTTTTAAAAGAAAATACTATTAAAAAAAATTTAATTGTAAATTTTAGAAAACTATAAAAAGGCGCCCGTTGCCACATAGGAGTATTATTTTAGGATGATAATTTAGAGAATTTTGGAATTTAACAGAATCTTTACTGGCCAAAAGTGAGGATTAGATTTGGATTAATATTTTAATTTTTAAGTGAATATTTTAGTTTTAGGACACAAAAGATGTGTCACGTGTGCACGTGCCCTAGCAGTGAGTCGGTGCATCGTTTTTCATAAAGAAAAAACGAGACCGCACGAATTGCGGGACACTGCGTCCTCTACCTGCGACATCACCTTCATTACAACGCGCCATTCAACACTCACTAATCAGTAATCATATCTTTGCTGCTACTGCTAGTACTATTGTTCCGATTTCAATTTCGATTTCGATTTCGGTTTCGATTGACCTGGTGTCTGTCCCTGACTCAAAATTACAGATTTAAATTATTTTTAGAAAAAAAATGGTCTTGTATACAGTATTTTTAATATTAACAATCTTCATTTTAAAAATGGATGTAAATGCAAATTAAGAGGTTATTATTCACTCATCTGTTGTTTTTATATCGTAACAATACTTAAAAAAGATTGGTAAAATAAAATAAACGAAAGAAAGAAGGGTCATCGCCACTATATTACTTATTTTAGAATAAAAGATATTTTGACACCTAATATTTATGGGACGTGACTAACCAAAGTACTCGTTTGTATATATACATTGGTTCTATTTTTAAACTAACTCATTTGAAATTGGTACAAAACCCTTAACAACGCATGGAGTAATTGGATCTTCTTTTGTTGATGTAAGGACTTAATTGAGATTCTTTTACAAGATGAGGCCCCAAATTAGTCTTTTTAGTTTAGTTTTTAAAAAAAAAACTGGAGAAAGCTAGAAAGTAGGTGCTAAATGTATATTTGAACATCTTTTATTTTATTATTTTTAGGAAAATGGAATAAAATCACTGTACATTTGTATAAAAAATACCTCATGTTTGCAATTGAGTCAAATAGAATCACACGTTTGTTAATTTTAACAAATCACACCCTAATTTCAAAATTGTCTTAAAATTTATTTGGCTGATATGAAAATTAATTTATTAAAAAAATTATATGAAATTTTTTCATCTCTCTTTACACCCGATACACGCTAACGTGGAAAAAATTTAAAAATGAAATTAAACGTAAAATCAATCCCAACATTTAAAAATACATACCATGTTAATCTAAACAAAAAGTAAAGTAAACTTTGAAATTTTATCAAAAGTAAAAAAAAAATAGATACGAGTTAATTAATTATCTGGATTATACTAAATCGAGTATTAACCATCCCAAATAACATCCAAAAATTGCTGTAAAATACAGAAAAATATAATTGAGCATTAATTAATTGACGCATCTATCTGAGGTAAGGAGAAAGATGAAAATTTTCAATGTCTTTTTTTTATAAATTAATTTTCATGTCAGCTAAATCTAAGGTAAATTTTTAGGAGACAAATATGTTTTAAAACAATTTTGAAATTAGAGTGTGATCTGTTAAATTTGACAAATGTAAAGTTATATATTTGACTTAATTATAAACGTGGAGTGTTAAATTTGACAAACGTGGCGGTACAAATGTGAGGTGATTTTATGTTTTTTTTTCTTTTTTTTAAGAATACATTTGCTAAAAATATTTGGTTGTCTTTGGTCAGAGATTTTTTTTTTCTTTCAAATAAATAAATAAGACAGGAGATTGTTGGTGGAAACTGGGAAACAAACGAAAGGAAGGCGCGTAGAGAAAGGATTTGAAGAAGCAGAAAATAACAACAACGAGCATCAATCTGAAAAATTCCAGAATCTAAAGTCCAATCGTTGGCGTTTGCTGACACGTCTCTATTCTTCCGCATTGACCGCCCCACCCCTCGGCCCTCGCTCTAAACTTTTCTTTTTCTAATCTCTAAAACCCCAAATTTTAGATTTTCTCATAATGGTCCCTTAAATTTTTATATTTTCTATAAGAATATCATACGTCTTTTAAATTTTTATTAGGTTGAATTTGGTTTGACGAACTTTTAAATTTTAAGCTTTTTGTCTCCTTAGTTCAAACTTAGTCCGATTTGAGAACTTTGGTTACAACATGTGATGAGTTCGATTGTGTGTATGTGTGTGGTGGTGGGTAGGTAAGCTCGCATTAGTAAAATGCATTTATTTTGCTACGGAGACATTTGAAATGTTAGTAAACCACTTAATTTTAGGGTTACGGTTAAAATGAGTGGTGTACTCATCAAATTATAAATATAAAATTTTAATTTATGAACATTTGAGATCTTTACTTACGTAAGTCTTTTGCCATTAGGTTTGTTGTTAAATGTATAGTGCATTTAATGAGACGTAATGATTGCTCGCGGCAAATTGTAAGTTATTTATAATAAGAAATAGTAGTATTAGCTTGTAACCTACGAGTATTTCAAATATCTACTTACAATATTGTAAAGTCTTTTGATGTTAATTTTGCAATTAGTTGGGTTGTATACTCGTTGAGATGAAACAATTATTAAATGCAAATGAGAAGTTGTATATTTGTGATAATAAATTTTATTTTCTAATTTTTGACGTAGTTTTTGCAATTAAATGAATGATCTACTCATCGACGTGTAACGATTACCGAAAACAAACTAAACAAAAAAAAGGTGAGTCTTTGAGTTCGTATGGTTGCAACTACTCCTAGTTACATGAGGGATTGAACGGTTCAGATTTTTCTAATTAGAGGAGCCGAATCTGTTGCACAAGATCACCCCAATTCATATGTCAACGCATTATGGATTGACACATCAATTGATTATAATCACTGCATTAAAATGTTAGTACGTATTTGTAGTGCTGTTTTATCTTTGTAATAATTATTGAAATGAAATATTAAGAACATCTGCGAATTAGAGCTGGTTCATGGAAAAAATGAGCATAATCGAAACTCTTTAGACTCATAGCAACGTGTATATGTAATGCTTTGACAATTTTTCCTTTTGTCGTTGTTGAATGATTACCTGTCACGTGGAAAATTATAGAGGTGATTCATATCTATGTATCACATGATGCGTTCCTTGTAGGCTAGAACGCCCTCCTTAGATCGTTGTCCGACGACGTGGCTTTCAATGCGGAAAATAACTCGAAGAAGACACGTGAATCTCCAAGTCGCAATGCTTGGCACTCCACGCAGAATCCCTTGAGGATCTTGCGTCAAACCTTTGAATCTCCAAATCGCAATGCTTGGCAATCCAAAGAACGGATGACTCAATGAAAGGTGCTTTCAAGTTTTACTTGACAAGCTAATCGAATGCACGAAACTCAATTAGTTGCAAGGTTCATCAAGAACAAGTGGATAAAGATCCCAAGAAATATGCTTTCAATAATCAATAATCAAAGTCTCTTGAAAATAACATGGGCAGCTCCTTTTTAAGGAAGCGCAAAACCCTAATTCCAAAAATGGAAACTAGTTTAGTTTCTAAATAATGACTTAAACGAAATTGGCAACAAGCCACCCTTCCAAATAAGTTCTGAAACCCTAAATTAACATAAATAAAGTCTAATAATAAGGATAGAAGTGCAGGCGCCACCGTTTAGGTCAAAAGGCCCAAGTGGCTTTGCTTCCGGGTCCGCCGAATCACGTTTTAAGGAAACAAGGCGTTTTCCTTATTCCCTCGAGCGTTCCCACTGAAACTTGGAGGGAAACTTCCTAACACATATATTAAGTTCTGGACTGAATATTATGCGAGAAAATATGCTCCAATCTTCAAAAGGCTCGGCAGTGGCTTTCGCTGCCCAATGCGGGCTTGTGATTTAGGCCTGTCCCAAATCCTTCGGGCGTTTCTCCTGATTCTTGGCCTGGACTCCTCTCTTGTATTATAAATGATCATGGTCTGGTCAAAAATAGGAAAATGGCGCTGGTGGACCTAAAGGTCCGAAGTGGCCAAGTGTGGCCCATCCGCGGCACGGATCAAGGTCACAAGGCGCGGCTGGGGCGCGCGCAGGCTGGCTTCTTCTGAGGTTGTCTCTGCCTTCAGTTCCATGTGGATGAGGCTACTGAGCCTCACTTGTAGGGCTCGGGCCCTGGCACAAGTGATCGGGCCTGTGGGTGGCAATGGGAGGCTCACGGCTGCATCCTCCAAGGCTCGGGCCTTGACGCGGGTGGTTGCGCCTGTGGGTGCATCACTAGGGTTGGCCCTGGCTGGGATCGTATCATCCCCTCCATCTTGAGAAGGATTCGCCCTCGAATCCAGATCAGCAACATCCTCATCACCTGCATCCAACAACCTTAAGTTAGAAATATCAAAGTAATCACGAATGGAGCCATACCAACCTTGTAGATCCATTTCGGCTGCAATGTCCTTGAATAGGGCAATGCGTTGGATTGTCCATCGGCTGTCCACACCATAGCACTTGGATTGTCCCTTGCTGCCACCTATACTAAATAACTCTCTCAAAAGCAGCAACATCAAACCGAAAGGTGTCATATGAGTAAAACAACACACGAGTTTCACCAACTGACTAAAAATAATGGCAAGCGTGATAAGGTAGGAAGTAAATAAAACAAACGGAAGACATTCTTCCCATGCAAACATATACTTACAAACAAAGACATGCCATACAGAACCAAACGTTCTTTTATTCATGCGGTTAGAAACTCCCAATTGTGGTTGACAAGGTGTCCAATTTAGCATTGTCGTGCTCAGTCTCCTCCATAATTCCATCCGCGAGTCGCCAAGTGACTCCTTGCTATGATTACTAACAATACTCAAAGGAACAAGATGTGAAAGCATAACATCCTTAAATAGTATGTTAGTAATAGTTGTGTTATATTGATGTATTAAACCATCATCATATGACCAATACACAGTCAATTTCTGTAACGAGCTACACAACCAAATTAAGCGCTCACGCTTGCTATGATATCCTTTATGCATACAAAACATAGACCTTGTTTCAACTAAATAATCACTATAAGTTCTATAAAAATCAGAATTAGTAGCATAAGGATTAAATCGGTGTAAAAACTCAAGCAACTTCGCGAAGAAAGGTTTTCCATTAAAATTACTATCAAAACTTAAAGAAACATCATGTAAAGACATAACACTCCTTAAAACTAAGTTAGTAATTTCAAACATACTACAGTAACTCACCAAACAACTATCAAACGCATCATATTCATCAAAAATTCGCAAAAGGTCATGTGACCTAAATAAGTGGTCACGCTTGAATAGAGTTCCCTTAAGTCCAGTCGATTTACCCACAATTTTATCATAAATCTCACATATGGCAGAATGATCAAACAATATAAATATATGTGAAGATTCAAATAATTTTGTGTTAGGGAAAGTAAGACCTCTCGGCCTAGTTAACACACCAAATCGCTTGCACTTTTGCAAGTAGTTTTCAAAGGTATATAACTTGGCCTTTGGCTCTTGTATATAATCATCATCAATTAAATTAAATTTATAATCAGAAGCATAAATATTAATGATGTTCATATACTCACTCAAATCGCTCCTTAGGAAAGAGACCCATATCATACCCTTTTGGTTAGGTTTTGCCAAATTAGGCACCCTGGATGCACAAGGCTCTTTCCCTCTTCTTGGTGGTAAGGTAAGAGGCTTCTCCTCTTCCAACAACCTGCTCTTGTTCTGGTCATGAGAGTGAACAACCAAAGTAAAGGAAACAAACGGAATTGGGTTAGAAAGATCAAGGCGCAATGGCCTAGGTTTTGCAAAAATAGGCACCACAGATGTGCAAGGTTCTTTCCCTCTTCTTGGTGGTAAGGTAAGAGGCTTCTCTTCTGCTAACAACCTGCTCTTGTTCTGAACATTAAGAGAAAGGATAATACAAGAGAAAACAAACGGATTAGCGTTAGGAAAATCTAAGCGTAATGGCCAAAAATTCAGTTTTTGGAGGCTTGCGCCAAAACAGATTTTTTGCACATGTATTGCATCCCTCACTTTTTCTCTCTTGGCATAAACACACACCTCTCCTTTTGATATCTCAATGCCACTCTCTGCATGCTTACTCTTTTCATGCGAATGTTTTAAACTCTCATCTCTTTTCCCATGCTCACTTTTTTCATGGGGGCTGTTTTTTATTTCATCTCTTTGCCCATGCTCACTCTTTTCATGGGGGCTGTTTTTCTCACTCTCTTTCTTTTCACTCAACTCTCCTTTTTTGCTCTCAAGATTTTTATTGTTCTTAATTCCAGCAAGAGTTGTTTCTGGTTCAATCATATTGCGCTCAACAAGCACCTTAGCATTCTTGGATACGACCGTCACATGCCCATTGTCACTTGCTACCATCTCACCTTGTGTATTCACAACACTACTAGTAAGGGCAGCCAACTGAATTCCCTTCGTCTCATCATTATTGCTAAGAACATGTTGCAGACGAGTAGTCTTGGCATTGTTAACTTGACTACACTTCTTCGTACCATGATCCTTAATGCTCACTTTATTGTTGGGACATTGGATTGAAGTGTGCCCTCGGCCTGTGCATGTATGACATAAAATATCTCGCGTTCGCACATGAGTTGAAGAAGGAATACCTCTCGTCAAACCAGTGTTGGGGTCTCTCTTGCCCTTGAAGGGTGAAACTTTCGGTCGGATGCTACTCATGCTCACATCACAACGATTGTAATCCCTCCACTTGCGATCGTCGCCATATGATTTTTGTGATCGCCTAGCCTCATACTGCTGCTTCCAAGCCCTTATGTCATGGAGCTGGGCTGCTATGTCTTGCAAGGCCTTGGCTACATCGTTCACAATCGTAGCCTCCTTTTCTGGATCTCCTGACATCCTGAAATTCAAAACAGAAAATTTTCCAAGCGTAAAATTGCCTAAAACTATCACTCCCTCACGTGTTTACTCTCGTGTTTGTCTCTCTAATAATCTCACAATCAGATTGCCTCAGATCCTCCTCCAGTCGTCCAAGATGAACCTGACTCGAAGAAATTTCAAGAAAAGCTTCCAAAGAGACACAAAGAAAACTAGTGTAGAAAGAAAATTTTGAGGTAGTATACTCGATTCAATTGCAAAGATCAATCAATCAATCAAGTGTACTACAGAGTAGGAAGGAACAGTAGTCTTGGAATCAAAGAAAAGCTCAAAATACACAGATTGAGTCAATTGACAACTCAAAAACGTTAATGGCATGCGATTAGGGTTTTGAAACTTGTTTTTGCCACAACTTTTGATTCCCAATTCGAAATCCAATGATTCTTTTTGCTATGAGTCACAAATTCACTCTAGTATTTGATTCTGAAGTTCTTTTTTTTTTTTTTTTGAATGGTACTGATTTCGCCCCTGTTCTGTTTTTGACGAAATTGTTTCACTTTTTTTTTTTTGAAATTCAATGCAACTGAAAATACAAATTAACTAAGACACTTTGGGGGACTTTGTTTTTGTTTTTTTTTTTTTTTTTTGACAATAGTAAAGACCTACAAATCGTTGGGATGATTTGCACACTAACCGCACACACAAGACACAATTGACACAAGACAACTAACACACTGCACGCAAGAGAATTGGTGTAGAAGAGAAGAAGGAATACCAATTCTAACAAAGAAAACGCAATAATTAAAGGGATAGATTTACCAAGTCGGGACAGCTGAGCTCCGCTACCAACTGATGTGTTCCTTGTAGGCTAGAACGCCCTCCTTAGATCGTTGTCCGACGACGTGGCTTTCAATGCGGAAAATAACTCGAAGAAGACACGTGAATCTCCAAGTCGCAATGCTTGGCACTCCACGCAGAATCCCTTGAGGATCTTGCGTCAAACCTTTGAATCTCCAAATCGCAATGCTTGGCAATCCAAAGAACGGATGACTCAATGAAAGGTGCTTTCAAGTTTTACTTGACAAGCTAATCGAATGCACGAAACTCAATTAGTTGCAAGGTTCATCAAGAACAAGTGGATAAAGATCCCAAGCAATATGCTTTCAATAATCAATAATCAAAGTCTCTTGAAAATAACATGGGCAGCTCCTTTTTAAGGAAGCGCAAAACCCTAATTCCAAAAATGGAAACTAGTTTAGTTTCTAAATAATGACTTAAACGAAATTGGCAACAAGCCACCCTTCCAAATAAGTTCTGAAACCCTAAATTAACATAAATAAAGTCTAATAATAAGGATAGAAGTGCAGGCGCCGCCGTTTAGGTCAAAAGGCCCAAGTGGCTTTGCTTCCGGGTCCGCCGAATCACGTTTTAAGGAAACAAGGCGTTTTCCTTATTCCCTCGAGCGTTCCCACTGAAACTTGGAGGGAAACTTCCTAACACATATATTAAGTTCTGGACTGAATATTATGCGAGAAAATATGCTCCAATCTTCAAAAGGCTCGGCAGTGGCTTTCGCTGTCCAATGCGGGCTTGTGATTTAGGCCTGTCCCAAATCCTTCGGGCGTTTCTCCTGATTCTTGGCCTGGACTCCTCTCTTGTATTATAAATGATCATGGTCTGGTCAAAAATAGGAAAAGGGCGCTGGTGGACCTAAAGGTCCGAAGTGGCCAAGTGTGGCCCATCCGCGGCACGGATCAAGGTCACAAGGCGCGGCTGGGGCGCGCGCAGGCTGGCTTCTTCTGAGGCTGTCTCTGCCTTCAGTTCCATGTGGATGAGGCTACTGAGCCTCACTTGTAGGGCTCGGGCCCTGGCACAAGTGATCGGGCCTGTGGGTGGCAATGGGAGGCTCACGGCTGCATCCTCCAAGGCTCGGGCCTTGACGCGGGTGGTTGCGCCTGTGGGTGCATCACTAGGGTTGGCCCTGGCTGGGATCGTATCATCACAACCAGTGAGATAGTAACACGACCAGGCCAGTTAGATTCTTTTTTGAGTGAACTAATGTTAATATATAAAAAATATTACACATATTTTTTGAATAAAATTAGATATATATAAGAGCGGAGCTAGAAAAAATAGTTTGGGGGCGAAATTAAATGTGGAGATAGACTAATTTTTTTTTTGTCACATAGTACTACATAGAATATTTTTAGTACATTTCTATATTTATTTACACTCCAATATAAAAGTTGACGCATATGAAATGTTTAGAAATCATCTTAGAAAATTATAAAAGTTAATAAAATATATTTTGGAAATTTTAATTTATTTGCCACTATTAGAAAAATAACTTGAATATTAAATCATTCATAAAGTTCAATTAAATTTTCGAAATTAAATATCAAACTTTTGGATCAGTAAAAGTAGGATTAATTAAAAAAATTAAATATTTAAGGACTGTATTAAAAACTTTAAAAAAATGAAAGGCAAATATAATTTTTTTATTAATTAAATAGGATTAATTGAAAAATTAAAAAACTTAAGGGACATATATATATACATTAGTTAGTGAGTTAACGAAATAATGAATAATTATACATGTATTCAAATATTTTAATGAATAATTTTTAAATAATAATTTCAATTTTAATTTGATCTAAATATTAAATTTTAACTTTCTTACAAGTTCTAATGATACAAAATGAAGATATATATGTATTATAGTAATATTTTTTATTAATAAAAGTATAAATCATTAAGATATATACCAATATTTTCTTACCATTAATATAAATTTAAATCTTAAATTTCTTAACTACTTAATTAATTATTAAAAAAAATGGGCCAACGGCATCTCCCGGCTCCGCCACTGATTATGAGGTTGAGTCAGTTCTATTTTTGATTGACACAGCTTGTCCATTGTGATTAGGTGTACAGAAATCGTATCAAACTAATAATTGAATCGAACTATTTAATTGGATCGATCGGTTTAATCCAACTTTTTTTTGTTAATAATTGATCGGTTTATAAAATAATTGATCATATGATTAATTATCATTACGATAGTAGAGTTTGAACTCATGATCTACGTTCAGTAAAGATAATATACACTAATCAATTGAATTTCAATCTTATTTGTACCTTATAAATTTTTTGTTTGTAGGAATTATAAGGCTACCCGATTCTCTAAAAACATGAACAAAATTAAACCGAACTATTTAAAAACGGTTCAATTTTATAATTTGTTAAAGAACCATTATATTCTGATTTGATTCAATTTTTTAAATAAAATCGGATCAAACTGTACGTGTACACTCATAAACTAAGGTGAATTGGGCACTTCATATTACCCTCACGTGACCACCGCTTGTCACTTCGTTGATTCTAATTAACTATTTTGGTCAAAGTTGTCATAATTATGTTTTTTATTTTTAATGAAATAATTAAGCATTTTGTTGTTGCAGCCGCAGAGATTTGAGTGGAAGAGAATCTAAATATCCAGTATAATACTACCCAGTTTGAACTTTGAACTTTAACATAAAAAAATTGCGCACAGGAAACAGAGAACAGGTGACTTGGGGTGTTGAACTTGAAGCACACACCATCTATCAATAACGTATTTGAGTAATTTAAGTTTAGAAAGTGCAGTGGCGGAGCCTGGCCTCGATGTTTGGGGGGCGAGATTAATGACGGATTGAGAATTTGTACTCAAAAAGCTGCCCCCGATTTTTTTTGGAGTATTTTAAAGGAAATGCAAATGAACTAAGTAAAAAATTGAAAAAATGATTAAAAGTATTTGTATCCGTTACTAAATAACAAATATTTAGATAAATTTAACAAAAAGATAAATAAGAAGACAATAAAGAAAAAAATTAATTATATATTAGAATTCATACAATATTATATCCAATCATACAATATACGTGATTGGATATAATTAGTAAAATTATTAGAAATATATCAAAGTAATTGATTATTATTTTAATTGTTGTGAAAGTAAATTAAGAATTGATTAAACGTATTAAATTTTTCAATTTAGAAAAATAAAAAAGTAAATAAACTATGATAAATTGAGAACAGAGTTTAAAAGTTTGGGGGGGACTATTGAGCTGAGGCAAAAACCGAGGCATAGGCTGGGCAAGGGCTAAAGCAAGCAATTTGAAAAGTTTTTGGGGTGGGGGGCTGTAGCCCCCTCTAGTCCTAACGAGGCTCCGCCTCTGAGAAAGTGCCACATTTTGAATTTGGTTGTATGAAATTATGATAATTAATCTAATAGATTAAGAAATTAAATTGTTGATGATTTTCATTTTTAAAGTTTATATGAACACTTTTTTATCTTTTTGGAATTAAAAAAACTATACTGCACAAGTTGACTCTTTTTGAAAGTCCGACAATACTCAAATAAGATTAATTTTAGTTAAAAATATTCAAAAAAATAATAAAAAGAGATAATTAATTATATAATTTTCTTAGGTGCGAGAGGGTAGTCGTTATATAAGATTCTAATTTAACTAATTAGTGAATCATCATTTTTATAATATTACATCATAAATTTGATCTCTAATATTTTAATAATATTAATAAAATAACCACTTATTTTTTAAAAAAGAAAAATAAATTCTCTATTCATGTTTCTCCTAGTTTCTCCTAGTTTCTCCCTGTTGAAATCCCCAAAAGTTCAACAAAATCAAAACAAAAAACTAGTTGTACACTAATTGTGTATTGCAATTGCTTTCTCAAGTTGGTCAACCAAAAACAGTACTCCCTCTGTCCTTTAATGTTTGACTCTTACTATTTGTGCACGTATATTTAGGAGGCCGGATGACGCACTATTTGACCTAAAAAAAATTCGAATTTTTTCTCGGACGTACGTTAATCCTTAACATACGTTGGAAAAAAAGTACGAAATTTTTTGAGGTCAAATAGTGCGTCATCTGGCTTTCTCAATATGCGTGCATGAACAGTAAACGTCAACATTTAAAGGATAGAGGGAGTATGAGGAAGAGCAATATTCAATAAGTCAAGGTATTTGCTCGTGAGTTACTAAATATGGAAATATCTTGGCCTTTAAGTTTGTAAAATGTTAGGCATTTGTCTTCCATGTCCAATCAAGATTCATATTTTATTCAAACATGATCTAATACAATAATCTCCACTCTGCTAGACTTAATTAGCAAAACTATTCATAATTGGTTTAATAACATAAATTCCTATTTTAATATTTTAATTAATTATTTTTTTACAATTTGTTTGTTTAATGACCCCTTTATACTCATTTTTTTTTATTTAATAACCTCCCAAACGCTACAAAATGATGATCTGACACGTTCTCCATTAACAAAAAATTCGACACGTCAGCAAAATTACCATTCTGTGGCATAATCTTACTAACGTGTCAATTTTTTTTTTAATAACTCCTCTATACTCAATTTTTTTTAATGACCCCCGATGTGGCGTACTCTTGTTGACGTGTCGAATATTTTTTAACGAAAAACGTGTCAGATGATCATTTCATAACGTCTTGTGGTCATTAAACAAAAATATATATAATAAATATAGGGGGTCATTAAACAAACAAATTATATATAGAATAATTAATCAAAACATTAAAATATAAGGAGAATTATGTCAATAAACCATTCATAATTTTATATTCAAACTCAAAATATAATATGATTATGTAAAGAAAAGAAAAATGTCACTTTTAAGTTTTAACCTCTATATTTGTTCCATAGATATGTAAAATGCATGCCTAAAATTACCTTTTATGTTTGTAATTTTTATCTCAAATAATTTCACCCACAATTATATGAAATACAATCAAGGCAAAATTGCAAACACCGAAGACCAATTAAGATTTATAAAATATAAGGTGATACAATGGAGAGAGATTAATTTTAGTCGAATTAAATGAGCTCATTAAATTGTATAATGTGCGCATAATCATTTCTTTTATATTAAAACGATGGAACTAGCAATTTCTTAGTTAGTAACGCACCACTGATAATACTGTCCACGTGTTGGTTTCTTCTCCAAACAGTGAAGAAAAAAAGTAACAAGGACGGTGAACAGTGGCGCCGGTGAGCTCTTAGTCACGCTCACGCGTTTGCATGATTGCATCTATACTAGCACGTTGGGTCTGCTTTGCGGGCTACTAATATTTTGATCGGTGATATTTTTTGTGTGTGTTGGACTCTCTTCTATATATATATATATATTTATAATTTTTTTTAATTGAACAAAATTTATAAATTCATAAAAAATATCAAAATTTTATGTGGATTTGATTGATTTTTTTTACAAATACGGGGATTAAGTTAATCATTTACGGATTTGAACGAAAAAAAGTTACGAACACTGGATTAAATTAATCAGCTAAAAGTATATTTGAAATAAACCTTACAAATATATAAGGACTAAAGTAATCAACAAATACAAAATTTAAAAAAGGTAAAAATTAATATGAGTAATTGTGTGTTTTAGTTGAACTAAATTTACAAACATTAAAAAATAAGAAATTTTATAAATGTATGGACTTGATTGATTATTTTATAAACACAGAGACTAAATTAATTATTTATGGAGTAGATCGTAAATCTTTTATGAATATAAGAATTAAATTAATCAGCTAAGGTATAATTAAAAAAATAATACAAACACAAAAAATAAATTAATCAATAAATAAAAATTTGAGAAAAACAGTGGGGGGTAATTTTGGCAAAAAAATATAGTAAAGATATATGTCACTGTCACGTGCGGTAATGGCAATTCTTTCGGGCATGGCACGTTGTTGAGACTTGAGAGAGATTTCTACGAGTTGTGTTAAACAAATTAATTACAGTTCGCTTTAATTATTGAGATATATTGCAAGTTGCAGAGATGATGCATGAAAATTCCAGTTTTCTCTTCCACCGCCCGGAATTCAAGCACAAAATTAAATGACTTTACTTCCGAACACAAATCAATACAAGTTTACTTCTAATGTATAGTTAGTGTGAGTGGTTTGATACTCTCATTGTTTAAATAAGAGAATATAAATTCGATCTCTAAATTACATGTTACGGATATTTTCCCTTTTAATTTAGCATAAAGATATACCACTGTTTTAGACCTGAAAATTAAACACCTTAATAATATTTTTACCGGTTTAACTTTAAAATTAACTAGAAAAAGATGGGTCAAAATGATAATCACCAGTCCCCACATATATGGCTGCCACCCTTTAGAAATTAGTTTTCAGGCCCAAGAAAATGTAAACACAAGACCTACCTACCTACCTAGTAAGGGTTTAATGGCGGCCCATGTACCACAAAATGGGCCTTTTTATTCTACATCATCAAACTTGGGCCTACCCGTAAGGAGCCCAGATTTGACTTTCTGTTTTAAGGCCAGTACCAAATAGAATCTGACCCGCCAAAGGAAATCCGAATTCTACACCGATTACAATTGTTTGTAGAACAATCCGATGGATTTGTAAGTAAGTAAATCCGACCCGCTCAAGGAAATCCTGTTCCTATTCTGGTTACAACAACTATGTCGGTATTGCCATTATATATAATTATACAACACCAATTCCATTGATTTTTACAATTCCAAAAATTAATCACAATAGAGAGACACAAAAATTGAACATCACAATTACAAGATGAATCCGAATTCTGCCCAGAGATCTTCAGAAGCAGAGTACCAGGGGAGGAAGAAGACCTTAAAGAAGAAGGCCAGCGAGCTTTCATCGCTCTGTGATGTCAAAGTTTGCTTCCTCTGTTTTGACTCTAATGGCCGCTTTGACTCTTGGCCTGAAGAGCAACAAGAAGTGACCGAAATTCTCTTGAAATACAAAGACAAGAAGCAGGAGGAGGGAGCGACAGAGTACAAGAAGAAGAGAAATCAAGACAAGGGCGGGAAGAAAAGGTATCCTACATGGGACCCAGCTCTTGATGAATTGACAGAGGATTCCTTGAGGATTTTCAACGAACAGTTGGCGTGCAAGTTGCATACTGTGGACAATGCAATGGCTATGGAGGAAGAACGACGGAGTAAGAGGAAGAGAGGGGGTGATTCGCCGAAAGCCGTATAAGTTTATTTCCCTCCGTTGAACGCCGGACTTGATCCTTCAATTAATTACTTGAATTAATTAGACTGGCCTCTTCATTTTTTTTTAAAAACCACTCTCTCCTATTTTGTCCTATTTGCCGCGAGTATTTTCTTTAATCATATTTTAAATTCTATATTAGCTCAAAATTGTTATAATGCATTATATTATATTGTTTGTTAAATTAGTTTTGTACTCGTTGAAAATTATTATTTTAGACCATTCGTGAGTATGTGTATATCATTAAATAAAAAATAATTTTAAAAAGAAAAAAAGAAAAAAAAGGAAAAAAATGCAGAAATAATTTAAAAAAATATAATGAAACAAAATTTTTAGTACTCTGTCTTTTAATAACAGACATTTTAGAATAGTAGAAAATTGAAAACAATATCTTTGATCTTATTTTATTCCACGTTATTTCATTTTTTTTCCTAATTTCTACTCAAATTACCACATTATCATCAAATTGGGTTGATGCATAAAAAAAAATTGTCATTTGCACAAAATATATATCTCGAAATCGATAAAATGATAAGTATTATAAACAGTAAAAATTCGTAAAAAAATGACAATTATTAAAAGAGAGGGAGTAGAAAATATGAAAAACTAAACGTGGTGTTTGTAGAGGATGGGTTTATGAAATGTTGATATTCATCTTTTACCGATCCATGGCCTGCACCAGTCTCGGTAATTTTCCCATCCGTATAACCTTGTGGTCAGGATGGTGTCGTAGTAGAGATTAGATTGGTGGTGACGAATGCGTGGATATAAGTGACACTGAGTAAACCTCTCACGAATTCACAGGGTCTGAAATAATACTTTTTAACGAATATATGATCTAATCTAATAAAAAAATAACAAAAAGTCTATTTTAACTATTTAAAGCGAGCTTTTATTTTTATTTTTCTTTTATTCTTTCTTTCCATTTTCATATTTATAAATAATATAATTTTTTTTTTAATCGAGACTATTCGATGATCTGATCACCATATTAAATATTAGCTACTCTGAATTAGAGACGAGTAGAATCTTAAATGACGATAAAACTCTCCAATAATACCATTAGTTCAATATATGTTTATCCGTGTCATGGTTAACTCCGCAGTAAGTGATGTGTGTTTCTACATATATATACTTTTCACTTAGCAAATATCAAAATTTTATGGTACCTAAAATATATTTTGTTGTGTTTCTTAAAAAAATATTAAAATAATTTATGAGTTGTAATAGATGAATATGAGATTTAAACTCGGATATTTATTAGTAACATTTTGACACAAAAAGATACTCCTTATTAGGTTACTTAAAGAATAGCAGTAGTTGGCATGAGATTGCTTTGGCGTTCCTAGGGGTCTCGATTCGGACGTCATGGAACACAATTGTTTTTAAATCTCTTTAGGAGAACTTTGCATCCTTAATAAAATCTACCCAACTCGAGTTCTAATTAATCGAACATTAAATAAACAATTGAACACTAAATATTTTCGATAAATAGAAAAAAAATTCTAACAACAATCAAACAATAGAAAGACTTTGATATGTTTTATCAAGTGAACTTGGAGTTTTGGCTATTTGCACAAGAAGACCAATTCAACAAAATCTCAAATGTATACTATCCTTTATTAACCAAATAAACAAATACTAATTTATTATTTTAAACGAAGAAGGAAGTGAAGAAAGAAGAATTCAAAGTAAAAGAGTTTACTTTTGTTCAAGGTTTTGACATCTAGATCGATTCGACCGGTTCAATCGGGTTAAATAAAAATTGGGTAGGTTTTTAGGTGGATTTTGGAGTAAAACTCCATTTTGAAAACCCCGACAATCCCGACCAAACCCAACGACTCTGGGCAAAACTCAGCAACCCCGGTCAAAACTCAACGACCCAACTGACCCGACCTAAATTTTTGAGTTGAACGAGAGAGTTTTATTTTATTTTTTTATTTTTATTTTAAAAAGAACTAAATTGTTTGTTAACTCTTACTCCAATTTTTTTAAATGTTAAATTTATTATTTGAACTTATGGTCATTTTTTTTCAATAAATAAGTATTTTATTATAAATCAAATAAAATTTAACCTTTGACTTTTTACTTTACCCATACCAATGTCCTAAGCCGGGTTTGAAAACCTTTCCTTTGTTGTCTAGCCAGTGACAAAGTACCGGGATACGAACCTGAATTATAATCCCACATTTATTTATTAAAAAATAAATTAATTTTCATCTAAGAAAAAACAATTCCTAAAAGAAAAACGAGAAAAGGAAAACGGCAACATTAAAATTAATCTATTTTTGTTGTAATAAATGACAAATCATTGTTAAGCGCAAAAATAACAAGATTGTATCCAAGAGAAAAAAATAAGATGAAACACAAAACTCCATTAAAAGGAAACGAAGAAGTCACTCTTTTACTGTTTCTCGTTCCCTTCCTGGACATCTCAAACGCCTCTCTCTCTCTCTCTGCCCAAGAGAGACAGTTGCCTGCATTTAGAGAGAGAAACTCAATTTATTACAGAGCAAAGCTCCTGTCAACAGAGCTTCGATAAAGATCTCTATCCATCTTACATCAATATTAACAGATAACCAGATTTCTTGTCACTCTCTTCCTGTCAAAGCACATCAATTTCAAGAGAAACCCATTCGTGAAAGCCCACTTGTTCGTCTGTTATAGTTTCGTTATCATTGCTTCGAATTCTTATTTTCCAATTTTGTTGGGCTGTCACTTTAGCTCCCTTTATATGCATATCTCACTCTTCTCCACCTAACCAAAGGTAAAGGAAAAGCAAATTATGACATTAGTGCTCATTTTGCGCCATCTTTCAGTGCAATACATGCCTATTGGCTGTTGCATTGTTTTAAACTGTTGGCCTGTGCTGGATCCAAAGTGCATTTGATTATTGTATTTACTTTGATTCCTTAAATGGGTTCGTGCTGAATTCTGTTGCAGGTTGGTTTATGAGGTCAGAGTTCCAACCCTGAGAGACTCATTCTGGGGTCTTGCGATGTTGGTGTGGGTTCCTTGATGGAGTATTGGTGAATTGTGTTGGTGATTTTGTTTTGGGGACAAAGTCTTGGAGGTGAGATTTGAAGAATGTGGGAAATGTCTGGGTGCATGTGGGCAAAGTGTGTGTAGGGAGGGAGGGAGGGTGCTATTTTACTTCCCGGAGAGATGGCCGATGCAATAGGATTGATGGAGGCCGCTGGGGCTAGATTTAGTTCCTTGGAGTTGATTGGCAGAGGATCTTTTGGCGACGTCTATAAAGCGTAAGTTCTTCTGGATGTCTTTTGCTACCATTGATCTATGATTAAAAACCACCTTGTCTTGGTCGCATTCTATCCTGATAGGATGTGGTTGTTTTCAGTAAACCTGATATTGATAGTAGTTTTCTCTATTCTAGTATGAAGCAACGTTGAGATTTGGTTACATATTGTTGTGATAACCTTTTGGTAGTAGAACCATGTTATAAGCTAGAAAGTTGACTTTTTTTCCTTTTAGTTCCATTGCAATTGTCCTGGTGATATTATATTTAGATTCATAACTTACTGGATTAAGCTCTTTTGTCATTGCAAATTTGATGGAGCCTCAGTTTGTCACTTCCTTAGTTGTACAATGCGTACATTGTGTCATCAAGATGACAGACAGTATGCACCCATTGCACCATGGATATGTATAGGCTCAAGCCTTATCAATGTCAATATTACCCCTGAAATGGGTAAAAAATGTTATATAACCTGCAATATAATCTTAGACTGTTTAGTTCTCATGAATAATTTCCCTCAATGTGAGTAAGTAACCTAGAACCCCATTAGATGAGAAAAAAACAGAATGAAGGATCTTAAATAAACTGCTATTTTCTCTTAAATCCTGGGAAACTAAGGTACTTGAGTCTTGGCCTCAATGTGAAATTACATGTAGTAGACATTTAATTTCAGTTGAGCAGTCCGACCTTTTTTACATATACACATCCATAACTTGAATGCTTTCACAACCATTCATGCTTTGTTGATAATGATCATGCTTTGTGTAATTTGGTATGATTAAGTTAGGCCACAGACATTTCTTTAATTGCTCAACACAGAACAGTTTTGACTGTGTGAATTCATGGCTTTCTTCTATTTGAGTAGATTGTATCAAGCTTAGTTGTTTATCTCCAAACAGAAGTTTTCTCATCACCATGTGAACTGAAAGCTAGATTGTAGCCTGAATTGGATGTCCCTGATGCTTTTTCCCCCTGATTTTCAGGTTTGATAAGGAGCTTAACAAAGACGTTGCTATTAAAGTTATTGATTTGGAAGAATCGTAAGTTTTCAGTTTTGCTCGTATTTGATTTAGTTTTTTATGCTATCTACACTCTAACTTCCAAAACTAATTGACATATACTGTGCACTTGGTATTCCAAAGTTAACTTCCTAATTCTGTATGAGCTTTGGCTGTCATTCTCTCTCTTTCTCCCTCTCTGCATGTGCAAATACTCACAGTTTTGCTGATCAGTGTCACACTTAGTTTGGAAGCTGCAAACATGTTTCTCAAAATGCATGGTTCAATATTCTGGTGTTCTATGCGTAGAGGAACTGCACCATTTTCACAGTTTAGTCTGCTCCCATTTCGCGTTAGATTTTTCTTGCAGTTTTCTTTAGGCACTTCATTAGTTCCTTTTAATGTAATAATGTTAGTTCTAAGTGTTACCATAGTTGAACATGAGTTGGTTCTGTTGCAACTAAAGGTTTCTAGTTCTCCTCCAAAATGAATTCTAACATATGTGTTTTTGAGCACATAATATGCTTCTGTAATCTGCTCAGTATCATGTGAAACACCGTGTGTAGTATTCCTAATATCTCCTTTTGATTCATCCTTTGTAGTGAAGATGAAATAGAAGACATTCAGAAGGTAACACCTGTTATTCTCGGTCATACAGTTTTCATTATAGAATAAATTTATGATTAATAATTATGCTACTCATGTTTCATCATTTATGCACCAGGAAATTTCTGTTTTGTCACAATGCCGTTGCCCATATATCACTGAGTATTATGGTTCCTTTCTTCACCAGACAAAATTGTGGATAATAATGGAATACATGGCTGGTGGCTCTGTTGCAGATCTAGTAAGTTCATTGACTTCTTACCTGGTTCATGGGATGTAAAATTTTCTAAGGCGCTCTCAATAATTGATTTGTTTTTGCATTCACTTCCAAGCGTGTGCATTTTCCAGTGTGTGTATTAGTGCATACCCAATACTTACAATATAATTCTGTAAATTCTACCCCATGTTGATAAATCTAAGCAAGAAAGTGCTTATTATGGAAGCTTACAGATTTTCTATGCAGCTACAATCAGGTCCTCCACTGGATGAGACGTCTATTGGTTGTATTTTGCGTGACTTGCTGCACGCGGTTGAATATCTACACAATGAGGGGAAAATTCACAGAGATATTAAAGGTTTTCTCTCTTCACTGCATATTGGTTACTGTTGTCATCTGGGTACTGATAAATTCTTTAGGATATACTGTTGAATGAACGCGTGCTTGTGATGTGGTTTGCAATATATATATATTTTTTGTTATTGTATTTTGATTTTGGATTGTACTTCATTTCTGTTTGCATTCTTTCTTTCTTCTAGTTTTTGTAGTCTAAATCACAAATTAAACTACTTTTTTGCAGCGGCAAACATTTTACTGAGTGAGAGTGGGGATGTAAAGGTATCTCCTTTTTCTAAAACAGGATTACTAATTTCTCTTCTATTGTTCGCAAACGGCAAAAGTTCTTGAGTCATAATTGCAATCACTTTTACCATCCAAGTTACAAGTGCAACCATGTCACAGGTTGCAGATTTTGGGGTTTCTGCACAATTAACGAGAACAATATCCAGGAGAAAGGTATTGATCCTGTTTGGCCTAGCTTCATTCTCAGTGCAGTTAAAAAGTGGTCATCTTATTGTGATATTGCTGTTAAATTCTTTACTTCCACGGCATTCTTTTCTATGCCCACATTTGGCCTGCTCCTGAAGTATTGAGTAAATCTGTAAAATACTTCTATGTGTTTGTATGTGTGTATACCTGTACTCTCAAGCATGTATTTACAGTGTTTGCACATGTGCTGCTTTAACTCTTTACCAACTTAAAAGTGAATCCGGAAATTGTTCCTACACTGATGATTTAGAGTGGTCTCATGGCTGATGTTTATGACTGTGTCTGTAATTTTAAATATTAATAATATGAGGTATTCTTTATAAACTGGTTTAAATACTGGATAGTATGACAAGTGCTTTAAACAGAAGAGGTGTTAGAAGTACCAACACTTTTACTTAAATGCACACGTCCTTCTAATATTCACTTGGTAGTAATTTATTTGAATAAAAAGGGAATATAAGCCAATAAAGAAGGAATACACCGCAATCACCTCTTGCCACATCAGTTAGTAAAAAGGTAAGTATCTCTAGCATTATTCTATCAATAGGGACGTATCACCATCTTCATGATTGACTATGCCATGAGCTTCCCCTTGAATTTTTGTGGTTCCTAGTCTGCCCATCTTTTGAAACGATATCTTGACGACCTTTTATTTCCTCTCCCAATTAAGGCTGACACCCCCATTGACTGACTGGACTTCTGTCATCTTCACATATTCTGTTTAACCTTTTTACTTTTGTGCTGAGACTCTACATGATTCAAAATGTCTTTCCACAACACTAATTTTCTTAACGATTACAGACTTTTGTAGGAACACCATTCTGGATGGCTCCAGAGGTAATTCAAAATTCAGATGGATACAATGAGAAGGTATTTTGAATAATTCTTGTTGCTTCTTTTTGAATTACTACTCTCTCCCCCGCTCTGTCCCTAACCCCAACCAAAACCGAACCCTGTAGCTCAACATTGCATAAAGAACTTTGCCATTCTGAATCCATACTTAATGCAGGCAGATATATGGTCATTGGGGATAACTACAATTGAGATGGCAAAAGGGGAACCTCCACTTGCAGATCTTCACCCAATGAGAGTTCTCTTTATCATACCTCGGGAAACTCCTCCACAGGTTATTAATCACTTTAAGATAGATTGATCATAAGTGTCTTGCAATTTAGTCACTGATAATGGACATCTAATGTTTCTTGTGCAGCTGGATGAGCATTTTTCTCGTCCTATGAAAGAATTTGTTTCATTGTGTTTAAAGAAAGTTCCTGCTGAGGTGAGTATCTATTCCATCCATATTGTTATTAGTCTTGTGTGAATACTAGTTATATGGATGGCAGAGATGTGATTAGAGATTACTTATTAAATTGCTTATTTTTGAGCTGTGTCATGGACTTCATACTTCTTCTCTAAGAACCATTCTCGTCAGTCCATATGACTGTGCTTACTGGTAAATATCCAAATTCATGATTACTGGAAATTTAGGTCATTGTTATGATAGAGATAGAGCAGCCCTCTTTAAGCCTATATACCAATACACAAATAGATGTCCAAATGATGCTGGTGTAATGCATACGTCCAGGTATGCTGAATCTTGGGATTTTCCTTAGTTGGATTTTTTGATTATATGCGAATAAGATAGAGGTGCAAGTCCAACTAATATTGTTCATGCTCTTATATTTTCAGGCTGGAAGGTTTAAAGACCTTTAACACAGACACTAAGGAACTGTATCACTTTACATTAGAAATAATTACCCTAGGTTCATGGAGTATACAAGATTAAGGGTGCAGGGGCTACTTCTTTATATAAGGACTCTCTAGCGTGCAAATCATTCAAAGAAATCAGGATAGACTTTTTTCCCTCATTTGCTTTCACAATTTTCCCATCTAATTCTTGATCAATTGATTCCTCAACAGTGCAATAAGATTCCATAGTCACATAAGACTAATTTTTGTAAGCTTCTGAGCAAGCACTAATTCACTACCTACAGTGAAATTATGGATATAAAACTATGTTGTCAAGTGCCAGCTTAGGCTAAGCCTCACGGAAAGATGTATGATGCATCTCTGAACTTGCCTCCCTTAGTAAGGTATCAAACAGCTGTTACCTTTTCTCTCACTAAGCTTCACTTTCTCTGAAAAACTAGATTCCCTTGTGGTATGAGTTGAATAGGTTTCTATGTTCATCCTTCTCATGAATTCACGCTGCACTCTCATCGCTAGTTGGAGTTCAGACCTGAAATTTAAAGTTATAGAGACTGCTATTCAGGATGTTTTTTTTTTATGATAAAAGGAATTCAACTCATCGTCAATTCCTTCCATAACTCCTCTGGCTTGTTGATGAAGAATCAATCACAGGCTTCATGATGGATTTAGGTATGCTCTTATACCAAATTGTTGCAGGATAGCCTCAGCCCCCAGGGTTACCAGAGGCGGTCCCATTCCTTAGGAAAATTGCAGAATTTTAGGTTGAAAAAGTTAGGATTGGTGGGAAGGGATATGCTGGAAACATGATTCTGGCTACTGTAGTGAAAAACCTAGGTATCACATCTAGGGTTCTTAGTAACTCTCAGACAAAACTAAAAGCCTCACATAAGTTTATTAATTCAAGTCTGAAAATAAACCATACAAGCATGAATATTATAGAGACTCCGTCCTAAGTAGCTGACACCTAATCATATTAGAATAAGCACCTATAACATGGTCATCCTATTTTATGAAACCGTAATAAACTAATTACATGAATATTTGATAGATATTAAAATTAAAATATATAACACTAAACCTAAACATAGCTAAATAATAGGCTCTTGAACTTACGGACTCCTTAACTTTATTTCTTGTGCTATATCACCTTCCCTATATCCACAATGTTTGATGTGCCCATGTTTATCCTCAATAATCCATCTCCACTATTTATCAGTTTACACCGTGAACCACCTTTGCGATATAGTTTTGCTTAGGCATGTAAATAAATTAGTTCCTACATCAACTTCCCTGTGATTTAAGCTTGAGCACCACTTGCTACATTAATGTTATTCATGGTGTCAGTGTTTTTAAAGGGCATTTGGCTTTCTCAGGTAGATTTATAGAATTGTGTGGTTAATTGTTTTTCCTTTTTATATTCCCCCAGAGGTATTTGGACCAGATACATTATTCTCTCTGGATATTATGAGACTATTAGTCATATATGTTACCTTTGTAGATTGGAAGAAGCATGAAAGTTATTGTTTTTTTGAATTTTGTATAGTTGTTTAGGATTCATGTGAATATGGTATGGTGGCTTAATTACTTATTATCTAACTTTACGTTTAATGTTAAATTCTCAATTTAATTTCAGAGGCCAAGTGCAAAGGACCTTCTGAAGCACCGGTTTATTAGAACTGCCAGAAAGAGCCCAAGGCTTCTGGAAAGAATAAGGTGTGATCTATATCCAAGGGAATTCTAACTTGGTATATTTAAACCCTGCAAGAAAATTTCTTCAAAAGGTTCTCTCGTTGTCTTGTCTGTCTGTGTTTTTCTGCACCATCTGCTTTCCTTTTTGGGGGAGAATTATAAATGGTACACCTTGCAAAATATGAGGTGTAATTAGAAAAATTCTTACCCTGTATCTTGCCTCAGGTCTTATTACCAGAGCACTTCCTTGGGGTGTATATTTTTTTTTGTGTGGAGCCAAGGTAGTGGTAAATTAGAGGAATACGTGTTGCCTAGGCTCGATACTGACTTTCTTCATTTCATTTTGATAGGGAGCGACCGAAGTACCCAATAAAAGATGCAGAAACACCCAGAAATGGCCCTAAACCAACAGGGGAGGCTTCTGATACTGTGAAGGTGACAAGAGATGTAAGAGCTGAGGGAAATGTTCGAGCCAGGTGAATTGATTTTTTTGAATGTTGATTCCTGAACGTATTTTCTTATTTTCATTGACTGGTTATATTTGCAGTGTTCAGGGTAAAACACTGAAAAATGCTGGATGGGACTTTAGCATTGGCGGATCACAGGGTACAGGAACCGTTAGAACTACTGCAAAGCCACCACAGGTTAGAGAAAAGAAAACAGAAATTTTATACAATAAGGTTACCCCAAGAAGAACTTCGGAGAATGGTGATCATTTGTTGTATACGTCTGGAAATGCACTTCAGGTCGAAATACCCTTGGGTAAAGACGCGAGAGATCATTATTATGAGGAACATCAGGATAGTTATCCTGACGATGTAAGTTTATTTCTTTCACACAAATACACATCCAATATTACCTGTAATTTTTATTTTTTATATTTCTTTTAGTGAAGCGTCTATGTGTGACTCTACCATCAAATTGTAATTTTTTTCTGTTATGGTGTTACTATGTTGTTCAACGGTAATTTGTTAATCATATTCCAATCATGGATGTTATATAGTTAACAAATATAGAGTAGATATTTGATGTTGCAATGATTTAGAATGGGATTAATAATTAATGGGGTAGGATAGCGTTAAGCAATGGAATATTTTTGTGCCCTCTGGCACACAATAAGACTAAAAGCAATCTATTTGCCATAGGACTTGGCGATTTGGGTGGGGGATGGAGTGGGGTGGAGTGATGGATATGTCTTTATGACCTAACCCCAGTATCAAACCTTCACTTAAAAGAGGGAAGAATGTATATTCATGCCAACTAAGCCAACTTTTAACACTCTGCAAGAAGATGACAGTATTAATAATATCATACATTTGTTTATGGGTTTTCCATGCTAGATTTTGTGGGCTAAGAATGATTGACACAAAATTCAGCATCCTAAAGATTTAGATGTTCTTACCTGCTTAAGGCAAAATACTCTGGTAATCTATGATAATAGCTCCATGGTGCCAAATTTGTGGTAAACACAGTCTCCAGTATTCATTCCTGTCTGCTGCCAACTAGGCCAAAATGTAATCAACTGTTTAGCTTGCTGGACCAGCTACGCTTACAATGCCACTGGAATAATTGTTGATCTCGTTTGAAATTCTTGATTCTCAGGAAGATTCATCTCTGAGTGGCTCAGGAACTGTTGTTGTAAGGACTCCTAGACGTTCATCTGCCATGTTTCGAGATCAAAGCAATCCGGTATGACTTCTGTCCAGGGATTATGAAAATAGTAGTTAGATGATTCTCTTACTTTACCATGCTTTCCATTTATTTAATTAGGTTTTAATATTCTAATGTAGTCTAGCAGCACATTCACTTCTGTTGAGGACACTTCAACCAGTGGAACTGTTGTTATCCGTGGCCAACACGATGATTCTGATTCTCCTCGAACTCCAAAATCCAGACTAGGAATACAAGAGAGAATTTCAAGTGCCTCCACAGAAGACAGCGCACTGAATCTTGCTGAGGTTACCTCTGCTGTTTGTCACTTGCTGTTTTTTATTAGATAGCTTGAGAATATTGCAAAATCGTGAGATCTTTTTGATCCATGTCTGGATTTTTTTTGGAAGTATTCAAAACCTGTTTCATGCCTAAATTAGTCCCTGTAACATTTTTGTCCATTCTCTATTTTAATCTTATTTATGGAATCTCCTAAATTTCTTGCTTTTTGTGTTCTTGGTGCCCTGAGCCTTTTCTTGTCTTTCATGTGTTTGTGTTTCATGATGTTGAGTTTCAAATTTTAAGCTTTTTTGAATACTCTGGCATCTTTTGGCATGCTCAATTTTAAATTTTATACAATTGATGTGCTTGCATAGGCTAGGGCTGCAATTCTGCGGAAAGGAAATACTAGGGATAGATTTGCAAAGGCCAAGTTCAATAATGATGGGACTGAGAATAGAAGAGATCATGCAACGAACAGCTCTTATTCATCCAGGTACATTATATGGCATTTGCTAAAAGAGAAACTTTGTCATAAAAATTACTGACTACTTTTCAATCTCAGAAGTTCTGATTATTATGACGCGCAAAAAGCATTTTCAAGATCACACCAAACAAGTGATGATGAAGAAATTGCAAGAATAGTGTCATCATCAGTGCCTTTGTCTGTTCTGATTATCCCATCCTTAAAAGAGGTGAGTCACCCAGATAACGCTATTCATATGTAGTTTGTTAAGTAATTAGTAGAGTAGAGGTTTGCTCAGCTGTTTTTGTGGGAATTTTAAGCTTGATTTAATCATCTTCGTCTCTAGAAAGCCATTATGATACGTTGTAGTTGTTGACATAAGATTCAAGTTCATCCACAAATTTTATTGCTCATACATGGATGTAAGATGTAGGAAGGACCTAATTTCTTCCATCCATAGATAAAAGACCACAAGTTAATTTTTTGTATGTCTATATCTGCATCCCATCGTGAAGAACTAGGATGCGCTGTGGGTTTTAGATACTTTATATACAAATTGAGGATGAATATTTTCTTCTTTTGATGATTTCTTTCATCAATAGATAGATGCCACAAGTTAATCTTTTGTACCGTCTTTATTTGCATTCCATTGTGAAGAACTAGGATGCACTGTGGGTTTTGGATACTTTATACAAATTGAGGACGAAATTTGTCACTGTATGATGCTTGTTTCTAATTCACTGAATTGCTTCTAGCGATTCCTGTCATTTCTTCCTGGATTGGTATTCTCTGTTCCTTTGTAGGAGAATTGAATGGATAGCGACAAACAATGGCACGCTAGTGATTCATTAGTAAAACCTGCTATTTGAGTGTTCTATTCACCTATTTGAATTTTGGATTGTGGATGAAAGATTTGCTGACAAATTGTCATGTTCTTTAAGCTCCAGATACACGTCACATCTTGTCATGTTTAAAATGTAGGCACTTTCTGATGATTCTGAAGAAGCAGCTGTGCGTGCAGTTACCAATTCACTCGCAAATATGGAGCGTGTGAAGCCTGGATCTTGTGACATCTTTTTCAGAAGTTTGCTTCAGCGACTGGCAAGGTTTAACAGTTCGCTCTTAAACTCCCAAATGAACATGTCCCTTCAATGATGTGTTTTTTTTCTCTTAAAAACCTAGGTGTCTCCTTGTCCGTTTATGATCCACGAGAATTACTAAAGTGTGAAAATGATTTATGCAGTTCAAAGGAAGCTTCAACTAAAGACCTACAGGAACTAGCGGCTCGCCTATTGACTAAGGGCAAGACAGCCCTTGAAGAAACTCCAAGTGCAAACACGGATGTTGATAATAGGAAAAAGCAGCAGAGCAAGGAATTCAATTCAAACGCCAATCTAAGCCCACTTGCGAGGTTTCTGCTCTCCAGGTTCGTTAAAGTGTCATTACATATGATACAATTGGTAAAATTTCTGAGAAATATTTACGAGAACCTCGAGCTTGTAAATGGTCGGTTATGTCTAAATATCACAACGCAGTTTGACATGAGGGATGCTGGTTTTGCTATCGCAGGTGGCAGGGCCAGGTTTCACGGGATGTGAATCAAACTTGAAAGAATTGGTTGGAGCCTGATTTAAGTCTTGATTTTGTAGTGTGTCATGAGCTTATTTATGCATTCTTTAAGATTTCATGTACATAACATTGTAAGAAACTGTGCCATTTATTCTCTATTATGTTTGTTTTTCTTTCTTTCTTTTTTCATAATTTTATTAATTGCAGTGAAGGAAGAGCTGTATACATGGATGTTTGACGATAACATCAATTTACAGTTGTTGTTGTTGTTGTTGTTGTTTTTTGGCACAGGAAAAAAACAGATTATTAGGGTAAGTCTTGAAGTAATGTATTAGGGTTCATGGAAAATGTCTATTAAGCGGTTCGAAACTTATATTGTTTTTTTTCTTTCAGTTTAATATTTCATCAATGGAATAAACCCAAGTCTACTTCTGTTAAGAGCATAATCCCTACAATTAACCCCTTAATATTTTTTTACCCTTAAAGTTTAAATGAGACTTTAGGAACACAATGGTAAATTGGTGGTTTTTCAAGCAAAAGAGTTTTATTTATTTTTTCTTGAAAGGGATTTGAATCTAGCTCATTTGTAATTAGCAAAGTGCATTTTAGAACACAAACAAGAGTGAAGTAACTAAAAATTATTACAAAACAACCAATTTTTTCATGTCTTAGGTTTATCACATTTGTTTCATGTTTATCTAAATTTCATTTTTTCAAAATTTTAGTGTTTTATTTGAAGTTTTTTAGCCTTCAATAAACCCTCTAGACCAACCATCCCCCAAAACTAATTCTACGCAAACTACAAAATTTAATTAACGTTTTGGAATTTGAAATGAATAATGTTTTGGAATGTTAAGACTTAAGAGTCTAAATTCTTTATCTAAATATGTATAGAAATTATGCTTCTAAACGATTTTTAGTAGAAAATAAAATTACTATTTGACACCTCAATACCCATTTTATAGG
The DNA here is from genome assembly GCA_963691705.1 of Viola odorata. Taxonomy (NCBI): domain Eukaryota; kingdom Viridiplantae; phylum Streptophyta; class Magnoliopsida; order Malpighiales; family Violaceae; genus Viola; species Viola odorata. The sequence goes on along the minus strand of OY829538.1, from coordinate 73,201,434 downwards.
AACTTAAAAATTTAAGTTGTAATTTCAGAATATAGTAATTCGAGGATTTCAGATTATAGGTCCAAATAGTCAGACAGAGAACTTGTTCAAATATTTCATTCACCAGTAAAAGAGCAGGATTGTAATGACAGCAGAATGATGCCACCTTTACGCAGCTTGCTTTACTAGATTAGGTTAACTTAACTATTTCAGTAAGAAAAAAAGACACATTTCTTGTGTCATATTCAAATGAAGTAGATCATGAACAACTAATTTCAACCTACTGCTTAGTTTGCAGAAATAAGTTCTCCTTTCATCTCGGCCGGGAAGGTTGCTTTGCAGGTGCCAACTTCCGAAATGCAGCATGCAAAATCATAACTACAAAGGAAAACAATGCATTACAGGGAAAGAAAGGACAACACTTGAATATAACACCAAAGACCAATCAAGGGCCATAGATACAATTTTTGGCTCAATCAGAATAACAGAACTAATAAGACAGCTATTGAAAAAACACCTAATGCTTACCTGCATAACTGACAGCAAGAGCACAGAAGAGAGCCATTTGAACATTCAAGTATATCAGAATAACCGCAGTCACTGCAACAAGGAGGAGAAGGTGAACAAACCGAAGGCAAGCCGAAAGAATAACTTCCATAATTTGCAGATATACTACTACTACTACTCGATATACATGCACAAAGTTGTGAAGCAAATGCAATGAGGAAAAAGGTTCGGTTAAATCAGATAGAAATCGCAAGGAAATCACTATACAAGTGGCATTTCAGCCCATCCAAATCCTTACTCTCTCTTTTTCCCCCCTTTTCTCACACAAGTATAGAATCAAGAGCCGATATCCCTCCCTCTCCGCCTTGCAAGTCTATAATCCAATCACAGTAGAATCTTAATGCAATTGCATAAGTTTTAGTATACATTCGTGAAGTAGAGGACACTAAATGATGCTTCTTTTTTCTTTTCGTAATCGTAAACTCTTTTGATTAGCTTAGTCATACTAGCTAACTAGCCATATCTTGGAATTTCTGGTCCAAAGCAGATAATGACAGTCATTCAAAAGTGAGAAAGAAGAGCTAATAATAATGACAACTCACCACATTGAGCTGTGCGGACCAAAACTTGGCTAATCACAGGGGATTCATCCCACCTCCATTTTTCACTACAGAACTTGAAAAAATCCCAAAGCGCCAAACTTGATATCAATCCAACAAGAGCAAGTGGCATTTGATACCTAGAAATAAAAAACCACACAAATATAAATCAATTTGCTTTAATCCAAACAAGACCCAGATAAGGAAACACGGCGATTGAGAGGAAAGGAAAGACTTACAAAGTGCAGGCGAAGAAGAGGAGGAAGAGGGAAGCGTAGTTTCTAGCATAGCGTTTGACATTCTCGTGGACGCGGAGCCTGGCCTGGTGGGACCCAGAAGGGAAGGAGTAGGACCCACAATCAGCGAAGAACGCGCGAGTCCAGGAAGGGGTTAGGCCGGAAAAATCGTCGGTGGTGAGCTTAGAGAAGGGGTTGAGGGTGAAGAGGGAGAGGAGGGTGAGGATGAGGGAGAATATAGGGAGGAAGAAACCGGTGGCGACTGCGGCGGAGGGGGAGGTGCGGGAGGCGGAGGAAGATTTGGAGGAGGTAGAGGCGGAGGAGGAGTGCTGGCGGTCGAGGATTTCGAGGTAGCCGGAGTCGCGGAGCCATGAGTCGAAGGCCGGGTCGGGTACTGTTAGAGATAATGGGTTTGTTGAGAACACCATTCTCAACGCCCAGCAACAACAGCTTGAAAGCCTTTTGTTGGATTTCGCTTCTGTTTTGATGTCTTGGGCGACTGAATAATCTATATTCTAGGTTGGTAAAAAATTACTAATTATTATTTATTTTTCAGCTAATTTTAATTTTTTTCTACTCTTTTCATGTATTATTATCTCTTTAATCTTTTCGGAATACGAGACTAACTTCGTACAAATTTAATTGAGGTCTGAAAAATAGTTGATTCTTTTTTTCTCTATTCATACTCGAATCTAAAATCTAAGTTAAAAGTGAACGAATCTTTCATCACTGAAATTGATCACAACTAATTGTTGCATTCTTTCAAAATACAACTTTCAATATATCTAAAAAAAATATTATTTCACATAAATTATATCATAATTGGTTGAATAAGATATATAGATTTTGTAATGACTATAAATATTAGTATAAACACTTTTTTCTTGATACTATTTTACTTTTTAAAAATCAGGGGAAAGAATTGTTGCAAACCATCCTTAAACTACCGTCCTAAATAAATAAGTCCTCAAATTATTAAATTATTATTCCGCTGGATAACTTGGAGAGAAAAGTGATGATTGGGTTTGGATGTAAGAGTGGATAATTGAAGGGTGAGATTGTCTAATAAAACAATCTTTGGGACTAATTTATTTAGAGCGGTAGTTTAAAAGGAAGGTTGAGGGATGAAAAACGTCTTCTGCCTCTTTAAATAACGCGCCAACAAACGTTACAGAATCCATACCCTCCCCCCAAAAAAAACCAATAACGGGCATTAAGAGGAAATGTCAATGAGTTATTTCTTCAAACACCTTCCATACTCCTCCCTCTCTCGCAGCTTCATTCACCTCTCCCCACCATCTCTGTCATCACTCTCCCGATGCAAATTTCGTCCTCCGTTCCCCTGCAAAAATCCCAGTTGTTCACTCTTCTTCTCCTACATACCCATCTCCCACTCTTCTAGTTCAGTCACTGCTTCACATGACAGTACTACAACTGAGCCCTCTCCTTATCTTTCTGTTCGCATTCGTTGTCCAAAACATGCCGCTGTGAGTTTTTATCTTGCATTTTGTTACATGGGTCTTCATAAATGTGGTAAAAACGCTTAAATTTCGCTTTGGATGATACAAATTGGTGTTGGTGGCGATGTAGCTATAATTTACATTGTAGAGTTAACTTGTCTGATATGATGTATCATGTGCAGCAAGCAAGACCACTTTAACCGGTTCCTGAGGTTTTTCCTGAAATTGTATAGTTTGAAATTTGAATTGCTTTTGTTGAAATTGTAATCGGTGTTTCTATTACTACATTCTTAAATGATATGCTTGTCTTCTGATTTAGTTGCAAGAGCTATAAAGGTATGAAAATGGTTTAACGTAAAATTGATTGAATCATATCTAAAGCGGATTTTATCAATTTGATATATTGGTTTCCATATTCCAAATTTTCATGCTAAGCCTAAGACTAGTTAGGTGAGAAAATTTTGCCTTTGATATTTGTAGGTCATCAAGAAAGAGGATGAATTTTCCATGTTAGAATGGAGAAAGAGGTTTTAGTCTTTTAGAGTTGAACTTGTGGAAGAAATTCCATGTCCTGTGGCTATGGGAGATGAAGTTCTTCATGTTCCCTAGCCAATTAGAACTTCATGTTAAGTTGCTAGTATCAGCGTTCAGGTTATTCACTGGAAAAGTTATTAGAGTTGAACTTTGTGGAAGAAAAAGTCTCCCGCTGCTTTGGGATATGGAGTACTTCATCTTCTGTAGTTAGCATTATAGCCTTCATGTTATTTGATCTGGATGTTTCATTTAATTTCATGACAGGATATCCTGTCTGAAGCTCTTTTATCCTTTGGCGCAACCTCTACCAGTATGGATGCTGATGGTGACTTTGAGAGTTCTAATGAGGTGATCTCTGCGACAATAATATTTTTTTTATAAAAAAAAAACAACAACTTGAAGATCCTTCTTTTTGTTGAGGCATGAGGATGGGAAGTTGTTTCTTAAATATTTTCACTGAATCTTCTGTATAGTTTTCTTATTTTTTCTTAAAAAGAACTATCTTTATCCACTAGCAATAAATATATAAGTGAGGATAAAATGCACATGGAGTGGATTGTTTTAGTGTCTCACTATGATATGGCCCTCGGCACTTACCGAAAGTGGTTGGGGGAAAAGTCTAAATGGAGTTGAGTTGTGCAAAACATAAGAGTTATATATTCCATCAAAAGCAACAAACAAAGGCCCTTGTCTGGTCTTTTGTTGTCATCACCAGTGGCTAAAGCTTGTCATTGCTACTTGCTACAACCTAGAAAGCCAGTGTCCAACTGATAATAGGATAGTGATTCATTTATGGCAATATTTACCTAATTTTCATTCCCTGGTGGCCTCTATGCTTTCATGCAGCCACTTTTCTTAACGCCTGTGATAATGTGTTGCAGTGAATGATTATACGAATAACTTGGTAAGAAGGTGATAAGAAATGGACCATAAATCTTGTAAATATATATTAATGATTTCCAAATGATTTTTAATGTAGATCTGTGTTGATTCCATATTTCCTCAATGCGAAGATGTGGATGTATGTGTTTCACGAGCTGCTGACTCCATAGGCTTGAAAGAGATACCAGCTTATGATGTTAAAATTCAGGAGCAGCATGACTGGATCCGGAAAACTCAGGTTGATTCTTTTCTTCTTCTTTTTCTGATCTTTCAGGTGTAATTGATATTCTCCTTCCAAATCAACCAACTACTTATACATTTCCTTCTAAAAGAATACTTTTACTCTATTTGATTGATGAAAGACAGGGTTTCTTGTATTCCAATTGATCATGATGCGATTCTCTCTCGTAGTTAATGTAGAATGCAGATTATCATACTTGAGCATATTACAAAACTAGAAACAGAACAAATTTTCCTTTCTGTTGATTCCTTTTTTCTGTTGTATGTTGGGAGTTATTTTTTTACCCTGAAAACAGTCAAAGCCCTATGGTGTGCCTGGCTTAGGTTAGAAGTAATTCCACATTTCTTCAGGTTAGACAAAGACTCATCTCCCTTGCTAGAGGCCTGTTTAAGAAATGGGTGAACAGTGTCAACAACTTTTTGCCAGTGTGGTCAGTGTCACTACTGGAAAGCAGAAACGATATTGATTGAAGTAATCTGTCCAGAACCACCACTGTGGCTCCCCAAAACTGGACACTAAAACCTCCAATCGACCTCAACCTTCCCTCATTTGTCACATACTTACAAGCATGACTAAAGGAAATTACTAAGTTTCTGAGAAGCCTATCATTCTCCATCCTAATGTATGGAAAAATAACTGTCTTCATTTAAGATTTGTTTACCACATCTTTGTTTGGTTCACTCTCATGTAGTGACTTCTGTTTTTTTGGGTGGGAGATTTCTGCACAGTTGAACTATTTTTAGTTGTTTTGGTCAGCTAAAGCCCTCCTCAGGTTATTAATGGACTTCTTAACTTACATTTTCTTCCATTTGAAAGCCACAACTGTCTGTATTCTAGACAATAACTTACCTTTAACACTGTTCCTAGGGCTTAAGAGACAGCATAGTAAAGTCCAATTAAGCACTTGGTTTTCTCATAAAAAGGATGGTTACTTTAACTTGTCAGAAATTATTAATGGATGCTTTTATTGTTGACAAATGCGGGGATCATTAATCTCATTGGGTTTTTGTCCCCTCTAAGCTAAAAATGTTCTCCTTTGAGCTTATATATTCTCGTATGTCGTGTTTTAGTAACAGTGTGTTCTTATATTCATTTTGTATCGGTTACAGGAATCATTTCATCCAGTTGAAATTGTGGAGGGACTTTGGATTGTGCCTGAATGGAGATCTCCCCCGGTATGATTTCTCTTTTTTCTTCTGCAGATATTTTACTTGAATCACTGTGAACAAAAATAGGCACGGCTTGTTGTTTGTCTTTCATATGATTCGTGCTTGCATTTAATTTTCCCAAGTCTTGAGCACTTAGTTGGATGTTACTTGAAAATTAATCTGTTTTGAGTATTAGGTATACTTGTGACAAGGAGATATTGTTGGTGCTGAAACCGCAGCTCAAATAATCATATGCCGGTTTTGATGTGCTTCAGGATTCTAGTTCTAAATACATAGAAATTTCAATTTAGCTACTGTATTTGTAGTTAAAGAAGGATTGTAATTTATGTTTGCTTAGCCTTACAGGATGCTCACGCGACAAATATAATTATAAATCCTGGATTAGCATTTGGAACTGGGGAACACCCTACCACCAAGTTGTGTCTATTGCTGCTACAAGGCCTGATAAGGGATGGGGAGCTTTTCTTGGACTATGGCACAGGTTCTGGAATTCTTGCCATTGCAGCACTCAAGGTAACAAGTTGTGATTCATTTCTTCTCTTGATTGTATATTGGCGATCCATGGATTTGGTGTAGAATACCTTAACTAGATGACAGTGGAGCACAATCAAACAACACCGTCCATGAAACCCTAATTCTGTTGACGTTTTACTGAATGCCCATTATTTTACGAGAATATGCATCACCAAACTGGTCTATCAATTCAACTAATTCTCTTGTTGGCTAATTTTGATGTTCTGTATCTCTATTTTTTCATGGGTTACATCATAGGTGTAAAACTACGGAATTATGCTGCTAGTAATACATGTCAATATTTGTATTTTCATTTCTTTCCTGGCTTCTTACTTTGTCACTGTTAGCTTATGACAACAATTTTTTGGCAATACTGACTGATTCTTAAATCCTATTTTTTCGTTATGATCTTCAATGAAGTTTGGCGCTGCTTGGTCAGTTGGGTTCGACATAGATCCGGAAGCAGTCAAATCAGCTAGCTATAATGCTGCTTTGAACAATATAGGACCTGAGGAAATCGAGCTACACCTGGTGCCTGAGACATCCTGCTCTCCTATGATGGATGAGAAGAAAGACGAAGTCGTGAAAGGCAGAAGCACTTACATAAGAGGAGTCAATCCTGAAACAGAGAAATATGATGTGGTCATCGCCAATATACTTTTGAATCCCCTTACAGAGTTGGCAGATCATATTGTATCTTTCGCCAAACCTGGGGCAGCTGTTGGTTTATCTGGTATTCTTTGTGAGCAGGTAGTTGACCTTACTAATCTGTTTTTAGTTTCAACACCGGGATTAGATCGCAGTTCCAATGGTTTTATTGCTTGCTTGCATTGGAGTTTAGAAATTGAAAGAAACTGAATGAAACAAAGAATGCAACAAACCAAGATATTAATGGCTGATATTCATGATTTTCGGCTCTCTTTTGCAGTCTTCGTCGATTGTGGATAGATATTCAGCGCTATTGGAAGACATATCAGTGTCAGAGATCGATGGGTGGGCCTGTGTTAGTGGAAGGAAGAAACAGTAACCTTGAAGCTGAAGGAGAGATCAATCAAACCAAGGTAGAAGCGCTGAATCCTCAAATTATGAATATTTGAATGCTATTTCTTTTTTATTTTTCTTTAGTTTAATCAATTTATCATGAGAAGTGATTTTTTTCTAAAGGTAAGTTTTCTTCTTCTGCATATAGAAACAAAAAATATGACAAAGTCGTTCATTCTTTCTTTCTTTTTTTACCAATAAAAAGAGAGTAATTCTATAGGGTTGGATAAAATAAAAAAGTAGATTGATTATTTAATATATTTGCTGCGACTTGTGATGTTGATCATCGGTGCTCTCACATTATAGCCAAGCTCTCCCCATCTGCCAGATTCTGAGCATTCAAACTCTCGGCTTCGAGACAGGATACTCAAATTCGGAACTTGTCTACTGCTCAGCAGTTTCCATTGTCAAGCTCATACATCTGGCAGAATGTTCAGGTGTGGAGCCTTAAGAAAGGGGCTGCAAGTCTGGGATTTCTCTCGTGTAAACTTTACTTCCTCTTATGTTTACTATTCGATGTTTTTCCCATTCAATCAACCGGTCTCAACGCTCTATCAAATTCATGGAAATGGTAAGATAAAAACACTCCAATGTTAATACACAAAAGATCTCACTCATAGATTTTTAATATGAGTGACAGTGTTGATGAAATTGACATAATTAAAAAAGTTAAATAAAAAATCATGTTCTAAGTCAAAAGTTATGAATTAGATAAGATACATAAATATACTAGCATTATTATCATTCTAATCTAATAAAATAATATTTTAAAACTAAAATAGTTTATTTATTTATAATAATAGTAATAACTGTTTTATGACTAATAACTATTATTATTACTACTATTATTCTAATAAAAAAATAAAAAATTATATTTTTTTCTTTCAAAAAATAACAAAATATAATATTATTACAAGAAGAAAAAGTAAATAAAAGGTAAATATAATAACAAAATTCTCCCTTTTATTTAATTACAATTATAATTATTTTTAGACTATTTTTTAAATTATTATTGTTGTTGTTTTTGTTGTTTTTATTTTCTATTTCAAGAGTTTCCATTATTATTAGAAAAAGAACTAGAAAAAAAAAACTGAGAGAAAAAAACAAAAAAAAAACTTCTACAAACAGAACATTAATATACATAATAGATTTAATTATCATATAAGCAAAGATGTAAAAAATGAGTAAGTTGAAACCCTATTATGTAAAAAAATAAATGAAATACGTACATAAGGAGTTTTGGTAGGGATACAAATATTGCAATACCTAGGGATGACAATTCCGCCCACGGATATGGATATCCGCCCAATACCCGCAATTGTGGGTGGATATTATCCGCACAGTATGGGTATTTTGCGGGTATGAATATACCCGCACCCGCAAAGTGCGGGTTTGGATGTGGGTATGGATAGTGCTTACCCGCTCCAATACCCGCACTAAATACCCACAATATATATATAATATTTTAATATATAATTAATTTTTTTTTACGAATTCAAATCCAATTGATAATGTAATTTTTTTTTCTTCTGCTCATTAACTTGTCAATTGGATTGCAATATATTAAATTAAAATAAATTGGTTTATCAATTTATTAGAATCAAATGTAGTAGCAATGCAACTTATTAAATTAAATTGATTTATCAATTTTTTATTATATCCATAATATCAATAGAAATATTAGGATTTAGGATTAGGTTTAGGGCTTATCAATTTTTTATTATAACCATAATATCCATAATGAGTGATTGTAATGATATTATATCGCAAAGTTAATTTAATTTTAACGTTCTAAGCACTTTAAGTATACAATAAATATTTATTTAATATATTTTATGTATAATTATAACTTTTAACTTGTCAATTATTTCACGGTTGAAGCCTATATATAGCAAAATATTAATGACTTTTTTTTGGTAAAAATAAAAAATAAAATGCATAAAGTACTTAAAATATATTTAAAATTAATATTTCTATCTATTACTAAAATTAAATATATTATAGAATGTATTATTTTTCTAATTTTTTATACTAATATTTTCAACTTTTCTTATTATTTGCATACGAGGTTGTAATTAAACATGTTATGTTATTTGTAAATAAGGTTGTAAATAAACTTTTTAGTGCATGTCATCTTTATAACGTATGTCAAGTGTTCGATCCATGATATTATAACGATAACTAATAATAACCAATTTGTTTTAAAAAAAAAACTTATTACTTTACCTAGCACATATTTTAGGGTAAATTACATTTTTTTTATAGTTTCTAAAATATTTCACTTTGAACACTATAGTTTTAAGACTTATATTATAGACCCTATAATAGTCTAAAAGTTATAATATAAATATTCTAAGTGGTTAAAAATAAATATTAATGGTAAAAAGTTACAAAAAAACTTATAAATATCAGTGAAAAATGTATAAATATAAATGATTAGATTATAAAAAAAAAATCAGTATTTCTTTTTACTTTCTCTAACTTAACCTTTTTTATATTGTTCAAACTCATTAATAAAAATTTACCACTGAATTAATTTTAGGAAAAATTATAAAATAATTATTTTATTTGTCATTTGTAGTTGTTTTGTCATTTTTTTAACTTCAAAAATACTTTTTTTTTCTGAAAAAGTAAATCATTTTCTACCTTCAAATTATTATTAAAATATTAAAATTAATAGAAAATATTTTACGTAAAATATATAATATTTTTTCTTAAAAATATAATTATTGTAATTTATTTTGATAATATAATAATAATTTTTTCAATTATTCTCCTAAGCATTTTTCTTTATTTTAATTTATAATTTATGTTAGAAAAAGTATAAATACTACCACTTATTAACTCGAATAAGTAATATTATTTTAAAATAGTATATTAATATTTGAAATAATTACATTTAAAAATAGATCAACAAATATTTTTATAATGAGGATGTAATATTGAATTAATAATATTTTTAAAAATTATCTGATATGTTTCATTACTAATGGTAAAATTAAATTATAATAAATATACTTATAATAATAATAGGCCAATTTCTTATGCACGTGAATAGGTCTTCCTAATCGTTTGTTAGAAATATTTACTCAAATTTATATATATTAAATTTAAAATTTAATCAAAATTGCGGGTATTCGCGGATATCCGCGGGTAAAATTATTCTTTCTTTACCCGCTCCATATGGATGCGGGTGCGGGTATGGATTACCCGCAAATTTGCGGGTGTGGGTATGGATAGTGCTTACCCGCTCCATATCCGCCCAATTGCCATCCCTAGCAATACCGATCTCATAACTTGCGCAAGTGACAAAACTGATTAATTCGCTCGAAAAAGAATACGTTAGGAAAATTCAATATTAAAATGCGTGTATTAGAGATGTATCTAAGTGATGATCAAATTTCTCTTCATCAAATTAACCCAAATACTAATAAAAAATTTACCATTATTTTACAAATAATTTACTTGGGGAAATGGTTTTATGAGCATCTAGTGGGTCCAAAGAGTCAAGGTGGGGGAAAATAAAATAAATAAATAAAAAGATTAACCAACTTAAAGTTGAAACTGACCTTAGCTTCCATGAACACCATATCCAATGATCATATATAAAATTATGTGATTTTTTATATTTTAAAAATTTAATCCTTTCAAACATCATAATTTATATTATAACTCTAGTTAAATAAATGAATTAATTTTAATTCAATTTAATAGTGCAACTCAAAAAAAAATTAATTTATTTAATCAATATGTAGTTATTAACTTATTCTTTACTATTGGAATATCTAGATGGGAAGAGATGCCTTGCCTGGCATAATTGTATTGGTCAAGGTGGCAACTGATGTGGCATCGCCATATGGCTTCATTTACAATAATACACTCTTATTTTCATATATATATATATATAGATAGATTCAAAGTGGCATAAACGCAATAAAACTTCAATGCAACCTAATGTATATATATTTTCTGGAAAAAAACTGTTTTTTGTTATAGACTTTGTCGCACGTGCGTAGGCAAACTATAGTTGGTAAAAAAACACACGTAGTAATTTAAGTAAATAAGCTCCTCATCTTAGCCCACTGACTATTACTAGTCCAAACTTTAGCTTCAGCTTCCTTCTGTTCCCTGTCAAGTTCTGGCAGAAAAAATGTGTATGCTTCTTCCAGCGTTCCACTATCAGTAGCGATCTTGGCATGAACATCTTCCATATCTTCTCGAATCTTATCCTCTTCTTCCTCAATCTCTCGAAGTCTTTTTCTCAATGCTTCTTTGTCTGCACCAAGACTCGTTGATTTCTGAGCAAGATCTTCATAATGGTTCTTGAGCATTGCGATTCCTTTTTTCTTGTCTTCAACACAAAACTTAAAAGCACCAACCTGCTCAATTTGGTTCTCATGAAAAGGATGATATGCTACAAAACTATCGAAATTCTCAATGAAAACTTGAATTGCTTCAATTTGCTGAGCATTCAGAAGATGGCATTGGCACTTTCTTAGGTTCTTCAAGGTGGATAGCAACAAAACTCTATCGGTCGAACTCGCCACTTCTATCAAAGGTTTTGATAACAAATTCTTCATCACATGCATAGACATTGAGTACCCGTCGGTCTCGAGGATGGAGTTGCAAGATTCAGCAGGAGTAATTAAGCTTAACGCAGGCTGAAAAGAAGATGGAGTTATGTTCGGTGGTTTTTTACTGCTGGTCGCATGATTCGTAGACTCGATCTCTGTAATCGGAAATGATGGAGGTTTTGAACTTGGTTTGGAGAAAAGACTAGATGTTTTCTCGAGAGAGGAAAGTGTCCTGTTTTTAGATTCTGAAGTTGACACAATTGCTGGTTCAGGAGCAGCATAGGGGGTAGGAATTGCGTCACTAAGCTGAATTAAAGACACAAGAAAATAGTTTAGTCCTGTGAGGATTTTGACTGTCTGTTAAAACATCATTCTGAAAAGTAAAAAAGAAAAGAAAATGTGCATAGAAAGAGAAAATCGAAAGAGAGAATGAGCTACCACTTGCTCTTGGGAAACAAAGCAATTTCCCATCTCCATGGCAGTCGAGGAACTTTGGTTTAGGGTAGGATCCTCCTACAGTCGAAATGTTGAGATGGACATATTATAATCAAGTTAAGAAATGTGTTTTGTGATGAGAGGTGGAAGAAGTACCTGATCATATTCTGCAATTGCACGAGAATGTTGGTATGTTGAGGGAATTTGGGTCATCTCATGTTCAGCAGGTAAGAGACCTTTGAAAACAGGTTTGGAGAAGTGATCTTTGCAGGAATCTGAAGCTGGCCTTTCACACACATTGACACTCTGCTCAGTTGAAGATGGATGAATGGTTTTTTCCTGTGAGGGTACATTTCATCGGATTTGTTATACGTATAATCTTGAATTAAAAGTATATAGAGCTTAGTCCAAAGTAGAAAAAGAAAAGAACCTGATCAGTTGAGCAATCATCCATTTGTGCTTGCGAAATGCTGTGAATATCCATGGGAGTTGATAAACTTAGATCCTGTATAGGATCCTCCTGCACTCAGAATGTTGTGAACAAATCAAAAATCGAATTGAGAAATGTGTTTCTAGATGGAAGAGAGAAATGCCTCATGATTTATATTTGCTTGACAATGTTGGCAATAAGTTGAGGTGATTTTCGTTACCTCAGTTTCATTGTGTTTTGTAATAGTATCAGGAGACAAATCTTTTGTAACACTTTGATTCTTAATTTCATGGAAATCTTCAGAATTGGGCCCCTCAGACATGGGAGATTTTCCATTTCTTACTAGTTGGCCAGCCTCAACATCGAAGTTCGACCTTTTAGGCGAGCTTGGTTGACTGGACTGCAGCATTGCTTGATCCTACAAGAAGACAGTGAAACAATTAATACTGATGTAAGAGAACAGAGAATGGGTTGTTTCATGTTGACAGAAGTAAATCCTATCAGAAGTAAATTCTGAATTAGACATACCATGTATAATTTTTGTATGGTAGCATTAAGGCTGCCCTCCCAGCACCGTTTCTCTTTTCCTTCCGTCTGTCGTACTCTCCTTAGTTTAGGCGCGGTTACGACTCCCTGAGAAAAGATTTTCATCTTGGGGCATTCTCTCACAACTACATCTTTCAGAGATGGAAATGTAAATGCAAAGTTCCATAGCGAGAAACCTAGGAGGCTTGGTAAACAATGAAGCTCCAAGCATTCCAATTTGGTAAGGGTAACCCCATTTTCTGCCACATTTTCCACATTTCCTACTATCTGCTCAAGCATCTGGCATTCGGTTATGCTCATTCTAGTGAGCAGCGCCAGAGATTTAGCTGCTGTGCAAGTCATCAAATCTAACAATTTATGGCATTGTGATACTTTTAGAGCCGTCAGAGACTGGAAAGATATGGTAGATGGAAGCAAAGTTTCCAATATCCCACACTCATGTACTTCCAACGTTTCTAGATTTTGAAAAATGGAACATAGTGGTGAGCCTTCCCCGGCTAAATGCACGAGCCTAGGAAGTTTAGACAGTTTCAGATTCCTTAACTTCTCGAGACTCCCAACAGATGTATCCTCACCATTTGTCCCCTCATGTATGGTTATCAATTCAAACATGGCATTTTCCAAAGTGAGGTTTTCTACATTGAGGAATCTTAGAACGAAGTGGGATGGGAAAGTAAGATGGTGATCAGGAAGGTTTATGATTTCAAGAGTACACAGTTGGCAAAAGAACTTAGCTTGAAATTGACCACGACCTATCTCTTCCATAGCATCATTCCAATCCATTCGCAATTCTGTCAACTTTGGAAATGCAACCTGGAAAACCGATCATGGAAGAACATTTTACATCCCTTGCTTTCTATTTGTAGAGCATTCACAGGACTGATAACAAGATGAAGTTTCCTACTATGAGAACAAAAATGTGTTTCAAACAAGGTCATGCTCATATAAACATTGCACTGATGGGAAATTAAAAAAGTAAAAACAAGAAAAAAATAAGGATTGGATCAAATTTGTGACGGAGGCATACTCATAAGTTAAGCAAAAACAGATCGAAATTCGAGAAGACATACATGTAAAAAGAATTTTAAGAAGATGTTTTCCATTAGCAAACTGACCTTATCATCATCAATCAGTGATGTAGTAGCTACAGGTTGAATTTCATCAACAGCCTTTGACACTCGTCCCCTTAGAAATGATGAGATAAATGGCTTCATATTAGGACAATTGTCGACAGTGATAATTTCTAAGGATGAAAATTCTAGGATGCCACTTCCTGAATTGAAGCTGATTAAGTTAGGCAAGGAATCGAGAACAATAATTTGGAGTCGAGGGAATATGAAGATGTCCTGTACTTTTGCTACTGATTCCCCTGCATTCTCCTCCTGTGTGATTATTTCTTCCAAAGCAATGCAATTTATTATTTCAATGATCACGAGTTTCACGAGGCACAGTGCCATTGATGTTGTAAGTACGTTTTTCAAGCTGCTGCAATTGCGTAGTTTCAGTGATCCAAGATTTTTTAACTCAAAAATTGGTGGAGGATGGATGGGGAAAATATGGTGCAATCTTGGTAGATCACTCAACCACAACTTGCCTAAGTTAGGCAGCAGCCTAACATTAGGATTTAGTAGCAACTTTTCCAAATCAAACACTCTTTCCAGGGAATCACACTTGCTCACACTCAGAGAGTTCAAATTTCCTAGGTATGGCATATGATTGAATGGGACAGCTGTTAAGATATAAGAACACTCATCCACCTCCAACGACTCTAATTGGCTGAATGATTTGACAAGAAGTTGGTCATGCCATCTCTCTCTTAATTGAGGAAATTCTGAGAGTTTCAAACTCTTAGAGCCTTCAACCTACCAAGTTAACCAAAAATTATATTATTAATGAAGAACAGTATTGAGAGAAGGATAAAATTAGAATTGCATAGCATATCAACATACAAATATATATACCATTTCCGTGTGAATCTGTTGTATGGTGGCATTAAGGTTTCCTTCCCAACGCTTTTTGCTCTGGAGCTCGTTGAAGTATACAACATTCCGTAGTTTTGGTGTGTTTAACAGTAGTCCTGGAGAGAAAAGCTTCATCCTGGGGCACTCCTCGACAATCACCTCATTCAAACAAGGGAAGCTGAAACCATAATTTCCAGAGCAGAAGCTTGTGAGACTCTGAAGATTATAAAGTCTCAGCTTTTGCAGCTTGGTGAAAGTAATCTCATCATCTTCTCCTTCATTCTCTTCTACTATCTTTGTCACCATATTGCAACCACTTACCTCCAACTTTAACAAGTTACTCAGACTTTTGGCTGTTGTGGTTGTAACTATGTTTACTAATTCGTTGCAGTCCGATAAAATCAGAGAGGTGAGGTTTTGAAACGACACAGTACTGGAAGGTGCTACACTGACCAAACTCTTACAGGATTGCACTTTAATAGTCTCGAGACTTGGAAACAGTGGAGACAAGTGAAAAATATGATTTTGTTGCTTGCATATGTATCGCATATCATCAAGACCCCACAGTTCTAAGTGCTTCAACCGCGGGAGGGGCCTTTCAGTACATTTGTAATGGTCCTCAACAAAGTCTGCCGCAACTGATCCATCAAAGGAGAATAGCTCTTCAAAGGCAGAATATTGAACGGTGAGTTTTTCCAAGTTGTGGAATTCTTGTAGGAGGTTCACTGGGATTCCTCTCCAATTATCTTCACCAAGATTGTCTTCATCACCATAAATCCCCCTTAGTTCCAATTCTTCCAAATTACAGAACACCTTCGAAACAGAGAAATGGAATAACAAGTAGAGTCGTAAATAATTTATTGCAACTGAATTCCTATAAAAGTGAATACAAATATATAATTAGAAAAAAATTAAACCAATCTCGTTTTATTAAGACAAGTAATATTATCTATAAACACCATCGTCCAACAACATTTCAATATTGAAATATACAAATCATATTGGTAAATTAGAACTATCACAAAATATGAAAAATATAAACTTCTTACATGAAAAGTTTGAAAAAAGCGTGCAAATGACTCAAATATCGAAGAATATATTTTCTACTATATAATACCGACAAAAATATGTAATGTAGAGGAGCAGCTAAGTTCAGAGTTCAAACCTTTCTGGGTAACAAGAGAGGCATTTGGATGTCAAGTGCTGCATTGCGGATTTGATCAGTTGCAAATGACGGCGGTAATGCTAAAAGTTTTAGCTTGGGCAACATTAAAGTATGCATCCCTGGATACCATCTTCTCAATTCTGGCACGCTTTTAAATTCAAGGTTGGTCAACTCCGGGAACTCAAAGCAAGGGGTCAAAACAGTTGTTTCTCCATTCATCTCGGCCTTTGCAACTATCTCCTCCACCCCACTGTTTGATATGTCAATACGTTCAAGTTTCTGCAGATGTGTAGCTATGGAGTACGGAAATACATTCTTCAATTTGGGCAACCCTCCTAATATCAAGTCCCTCAATTGAAAGGAGATCCCATGATTATTTGACCCTTCAACTTCAAATATCTCTTCTACCAACTTCGAATCGATCACATGATTATTTGACCCTTCAACTTCAAATATCTCTTCTACCAACTTCGAATCTGTTACTAACAACCACTCCAATTTCTGGAATCTCCCTAGCAGAACTGATGGGAAAACTTTTGGTAGCTTCTCACATCCACGAATACTCAATTTTCTCAATTCACCAAAAGATCCTTGAGCAAGTTGGCTATGCCATAGGTTTTCCATGTCATGCATTCCCTCGATTAACATCTCAACTAAGCTAGGGAAGGCAACCTGCAAAATCAAAGGATATTAAATAAATATAAATAAATAGTAAAATGAAAAGTAAAAAACTAAAATATACCATATCGTCGAATAGAGCTGGAGGTAGAGGTGGAGGTTGTGTTGGTGTTGCATTTTGGTCCATTTCTTGATGCTCCCGGGTGATGAATGTCTTCATATCAGGGCATCCGACAATTTTCAATTCTTTCAACAATGGACACTCAAGTAGATAACCCTTGCAAAATCTTTTGAGTTTCGGAAGATGCCATAATCCAAGGTTCAGCAACTCAGGGAACACTATCCCTTTATTATCTTCTTCCGATCCGTCTTCCATGCCTATTATCTCTTCCATTTCTCGACACCCAAGTACACTAAGCTTTTTGAGTTGACAAAGGTGTTTGATTAGAGAATAAGAAAATACGTATTTCATATTTTCACAGCTTTTAACAAACAATTCCGTCAAATTTTGAAATGAATTCCCAACAGCTGCAAGCGGCCCATACCATAGCGTATCGCACCTAATTGATTCCAAATGCAATTTCTTCAAATTGGGGAATGAAATCTGCACCAAGAATTTGCAATTTATTTCATATGGCAGGCAACTTGTGTTGTTTGTCTACATTAATATATAGCAAACGACATTGATAAGTAAAATACCTGGCCATTGAGAAGCGGCGTGATAGAAGTCCTCAGGTCTTGTTTTGAAGTAGCTTTCGAAGGCCTTGATTTCTTCTTAGATAAACGTAGCTGCTTTCCTTTCGAGCAAAAACTTTTGAGCTTAGGCAATACGCTCAAGGACAAGATGTGCAGTTGAGAAAACACAATCGGCTCGGTTGCTTCGCTTTTACCACAATGTGCTAATTTATTTTCTTCACCAACAATCTCTTCCATGCTCTCGCAATGGCTTACTTTGACTTCTTGAAGTTGTAACAGCCCTTGCGCCACCATGAATGAGAAGAGATGTGTCAATTTATTACAGCGTTTCACTTGAACATACCTTAGTTTGCTGAAAGGCGGCATTTTGAGCCTACATTGACAAACCTTTTCCAAAGAAACCAATTTCTCAAGAGTCAAAGTCTCTAACATTGGAAAGGCAACAAAAGGATCCCTTTCAATCATGTCAATTAAATATTTAACCCCAGGACTGTCACAGAGATGAAGGTGCCTGAGTTTAGGAAAGCCCTCGCTGTCTAATTCGCAGAGAATGTTCTTGACACCATGCAAATATAGGTCTTGAGTTTTCTTCAATAACTGCAAAACTCCATTTTGCATATTGATGTTTGCACCAAGCTTCAGTTTCAGCGTCTTCACGGTTTCGCCTTCTTTGTCCCAATCCCATCTACCTTCACCAATAAATATTCTATATCTACACAAACTTTTAGAGAAAAAACCATCTGGTATTAAAATTGCATCTCGAATGGCAATCTCTAAATTGCTTAGGGAGTCCAATTGTTTCAGCTCAGTGAGACTTGCATTGTCTCCTCCTTCGATTTCCCACCTATCAAAGCTGTTAGCCATGTACAATTCTTCTAACCGAGACAATTTCGACAGAACATTCAAAGGAATTTTTTCAAGTGTATAGCAACCGCTCAAATCTAGCAACTTGAGCTTAGTCAACTCCCCAATCTCTGTCGGTAAACGCCTAATATTGGACTTGGCAAAACTGAGTACTTCTAACTTCTTTAATTCCCCAACAATTCTTATGTCTCCCAGCTGAGATGATTGATGAAAGCACAATGTTTTAAGGTTTTTCAATAAACCAACAGAGGAAGGAAGAGATGAAAAGTGAAAGCTAGTCAAACTTAAGACTCTGAGCTGATCTAGTCCTGTGAAGAGGTTGTCTGGTAATTGCAAATCACCATCATTACCATCAATATGAATGAAGTCCAGGTTTGGGCATTGCAACCCCTCTTGAAGCTCATCGACGTTGTTGTATAGCCAAATTCTTCTGTAAGTTTTTATTTTTTCTTCATCTGCCCATTCTTTCGGGTTGTTCCTATCATCTACAACAACCACACCGTGGTCACGAGAAGCTATCCATCTGCCCACATCGCGAACCAAATCATGCATAACAAGTTGTCTATTGGAATTTCCTTCAAGTAATAGGCAACGTGTCTTGAGTTTTTGCACCAACGAATATACTTTGTCTTGTGAATTTTTTCGTGTGGGAACATCAAACAAATCCAGACCGATACCGTACTTCAACAAATCTCGGACGGTAGCATTGTATCCCATTTGACAACAAAGAAGAAAAGTTGATCGAAGCTCCCCACTCTCTAATTTATTGTAACTGAATTCTATAGGGCGATACACTGTATCCTGCATTTCTGTAAGGCCTTTCGAAGGAATAGCATTTAGTTCATTGAAGGCATTCCTCCATTCAAACAAATCTTTACTCTTCAACGAACTCGCAACTGTCACAATGGCAATTGGTAAACCAGCACACACCTTAGCCACGTCCTTCGCTATGCATCGCAAATCAGGGTCATCAAAACTACTGCATGCCATCTTCTCAAATAGGTTCCAAGCTTCACCCTCGGCTAAAGCCTTAATTGAAAAGTCCTTTTGACTACCCATTGCATTGGATAAAACATCCAAATCTCTAGATGTCAAGAGTAGCTTGCATCCATTGTGTTCATCAGGCTGCGGTATCCCCACTTCCTCCAACTTAAGCTTCTTCCATAAATCGTCTAGAATTATAAGAATCTTCTTCTCCTTCAGTCTATCGCGCAATCGAGCCGCTCTTCCCTCTTTACTTTTCTCATTAAACTTGAGGCCCAACAAGTCTGCAATTGTTTTTTGGATGTTCTCAACATCCACGTCTACCGTGACGGTGACCATGACCACCTCATCAAATAGTTTTTCCTTCCACGCCTTTCTACCGACCTCTGTTGCAAGTGTGGTCTTTCCCACTCCCCCAACTCCATGCACTCCGATTGTATTGACATCAACACTCGTTAAAGCATTCATGATGTCTTTCAAGATGGACATCCTAGATTCCAAGGCCTCAAAATCTTTGGAAGAGAAGCCCCCGGTCCATTGCAACTTCGGGGTGTGAGAAAGAGTAGAAAATTTTTCATTTTTTTCAGAGAAACTTACAATAACCCCTGTTTTCTTCTCTGCTTTCTTACTAACTAGGTAACGTGTCTTCAAATTAGGACAAAATCCGAGACAACATTTCTTCTTTGTGTTTTCATTAGCAAGGACGAGCTCTGCTTCCTCCTCCTCAATAAACCCACCCACAGCCTCCAACCAATCTAGAACATCCTGATAAATATCTTTCCCGTTTCTTCTATCTTCCTCCACCAAATCTTGCAGCCTATCTCGCGCACTCTTCAGTTCTTTCACTCCGTCCTCTAGACTCGTAACATTACGCTTGTAGTTGAAAGGATAACTAACATGTCGTGCGATGGGGCCAATTGAATACTCAAAAACAAGAGGAGCAACAGTACTCAGGATAAAGTCCATAACGCGCAACAACAGTGCTGCCAAATCCAAGAGAGAAAAAAATTAAGAATACTCATGACTTAAGCAAATTAAAACCCACGCCATTTCAGTGCAGTAGATGAAATTAAAACTGATAATGCATCTTTCTACTTTGCAGAGAAGTTAAGAAAGCTGGTAATGAATTAGTAACATAAACATCTAAGCAAGATTAGATCCATTTTGGACTGGTAATTCTCCATTTGAGATTTTATAAGTGGAGGGTGGTTCAAGAAAAACGCAGAAAATAAAATGTAAAAAAGAAACAGAAACAGGAAAGGAAAAATAATAATTACCTCTCTTTTTTCTTTCTTCACTTCAGGGCTTCTTGGGGATTTAAGTGTGAGAAAAAAAAATTGAAGTAAAGAACTCTGAGAGAGAGAGGAGGCAAATGCAAATTATGCAGAGGAAAAAATGGATTTGACGAAAGATGATTCTACATGAGTTGGGAAAAGAGTGGCACCATCAAACAAGTCTTTCAGCTCCTGCTTTATAAGGATTGGGAAGTTCGCATTGTTCATTTGAATCGCAAAATCAACTTATGTAATTGATTGACTGGTTAATTTAGCATTTGACCAAGATGCTTTCTAATTTCTATGCTTGCTTCTTCTTCTATTTCTATGTAATTGATTGTAGTGAAAGTACTGATTCAAAGAT
This sequence comes from Viola odorata, assembly GCA_963691705.1. Taxonomy (NCBI): domain Eukaryota; kingdom Viridiplantae; phylum Streptophyta; class Magnoliopsida; order Malpighiales; family Violaceae; genus Viola; species Viola odorata. The sequence continues at coordinate 73,180,362 of OY829538.1, read as the reverse complement.
TCAAGCCCTCCCCCTCCTCCCTGTCAGGTCGGTGCACATCACTATCTTGCGTTCCGTTTATAGTATCTTACACACCTGCACTTCCCTTTCCCACCTGTCCATTTTCACACCACTTCTATCAACAGTAATAATGTTTCACACTAATAAATAACTGCACTCTCAAACTTGTAACTTGTAACTATATCACACTTAGTATTCGTGTCAATTTAACAACTATCAATTGATACGAATACATATATATATATAAGTCAATTATTTGGTGAATGTGGATGAACTTTTCGAACATGACTGTTCTATTTTTTCGATAATCAATGTAATGTAAGTTACTTGTAACTGTATGGTAGCTAGCTAGGTTTTTATAACATGGTGAAAATTAGGTTTTACGGTTCAAATATAGCAAAGTTGGCAAACTGCTATGGCATGTGAGCTCATGACAATTATGCCTCCCTCCACATTACCTCATCATCCCACTACAATGACAATGCCCATAAATGAAAGAAAATGACACACCTTGTCTTTCAATTCTAATGTATTTCGCTCACTAATTAATGCTTAGCCCTAAGCCATGAAACCTTAGCTATTTCAAAAATGACTCTCTTTCACACTCTATTGTTGTATTTTATTTTTTCAAACATTTCTCAATTTGCATAGTTAACAACCATGTAGGCACGCGTTAAGGGGAGGAGCTGAATTAATACGTGATAAGGAGTAGAGGGACTCAATCAGACAAAACAAAGTACAAAGATCAAATTAATAAGGTAATTCGAATGTATGCCAACTAATATCATTAAATTAACCCGTATATAATTATATATTTAGCCCCCCAAATTTTTTGGAAGTTTCTAATATAGTTCATAACTTTTTAGATTTTAATTAATCATACTTTAATTTATTTAAAAAATATATGTTTGACTCTAGTTGTACTTTAGAAATAATTTAAACTTTAAGTTAACTTTCTAATATTAATGATACATATAAATCAAAACTTTCTAAATATTTTTTATAATTTTCTAAGATATGGTTCATAAATATTTAGTCTTTTTTTTCATACTAAAGAGTAAAAAATATAAGAAATGTATATAATAGAGAGTACTATGCGGTTTTTAAAAAAAATTAGTTTAACTCCGTCTCAGACTTCGCCTCTCCTATTTTTTTTTTCTAGCTCCACTCCTGATTGCAGCGCGTTGTTGGCAGTAGATGAAATTAAAATTGATATTGCATCTTTTTACTTTGTGGAGAAGCTAAGAAAGCTGGTAATGAATTAGTAACATAAACATCTAACCATGATTAGATTCATTTTGGACCGGTTATTCTCCATTTGAGATTTTATACGTCGAGGGTGGTTGATTTTTTAATTTCATTGCTCTAGGGGCTAAAATGGGAGGGGTAGTTGTGGAATTAAAAATGCTCACAATTTTCGTAATTGGAATGGTTAGAGTAGATTGACATTCGTGGCAATAAATAACATTTGTGGTATGTACAGTAAATGCATTGCTCTACGGGCTGAAATGGGAGGAGTAGTTGTGGAATTCAAAATGCTCTCAATTTTGGTACTTAGAATGGTTAGAGTAGATTGACATTCGTGACAATAAATAACATTTGTGCTATGTACACTAAATGCCTAAAATTATCTAAAACTTCGGTCGAATTGATCGATTCGATTGAAAAATCAAAAATCACAATAAAACCGGTTCGATTTGACCTTTTAGAGTGCAAATGTAAAAAAAATGGGTTTGACTAGATCAATTTTTTGTTGAACCGGACGGTTTACCTGAAACAGCCCGGGTCAAGCAAATTTTGTTTTGTTTTATATTTAGGCAAAACGGAAACGTTCTGATAAATGGATTTGACAAAAAATTAAAAATTAAAAACACATTTTTCGTCGCCGGACGGTTCATTGCATTTTCTTTTAGTTTTTGACCAGATTTTATAAAACTTTACTTTATTTTCTGTTTTATTTGAATTTTTTAAACTATTATAAAAGTTAAAATTACATCATTTTCAGGAAACTATTTAGTACACTATGGCTTTTTTTTATGTAGTTTATGCAAAGAAAAAATGAACTACACTTTTTGGGCTCACGTTAACTAATAGGCCATCAACTAGTAGGCAGGCTAATGGGCTTCTCTGAACATAATTCTCTGATCTCCTTACCCCAGCCAGCCCCGGAGATTGCAACAAGAACAGTAGATTGTGCTCTATACCTACAAAGTTAATGTTGGTAATCATTCATATTATTGAGATGAGATATCAAGAACTCGATGTGAGCAATGAGCATGCATTTATTAATTAAAAATTATTTTTTCGGATACTTCAACTCGAGACATAACCATCTCTACTTTTAGAAAAAAACCCACCATATATCTTAACAGCTATTCATAAACAAGCAAAATGATATCTATTCACCTCTTTTTGTCTTAACAAGAAGTAATCAAATTGAAGTCTAATTCAAGTATTTATACAATAAACAAGCTCAACATTTTGTTTACTGTATACAGTAATGGAGCCATCTACTGTATAAGTTTTTCCTTATGGCTGTAGAAGGGAATGTTTCTTCAACAAAACTATGGAAATCATTGCATTAGCTGCGCTTCCTCTAAAGATGCCTTGCTGCATAAACGCTCAATTGGGAAATACAGTCGCAATTCCTATCTTCTATAAGATTTCCCTAGTGCACAAAATGTTCCGCAGAGCAAAGCTTTCACCAAAAGCATCATCTTTTAAGTTGCCTCCTAGCCAAGGCAGGAACCTTCTTAGGAATGTAGACCTTGTAGCTCACCTAGCATCCATAAATGGAGAAAAAAAGAGCTGTGTCAGCTGATAACACAATCTAAGCAATAAACAAAAAAAGAGCTTGAATATGTCAAATTTAAAGAACCTATAGGTGATAGCAAGTGAACACTCACCTGTACCAGTTCTCCACCCCGCATCACAGACATAGTCTTCTGTTCCAGCTGTGAACCATCCTTAACTTCATCTTGCAATTTACTAGAGATAACGTCTCCTCCTGCAGGTGCAAGGGAAGAAGATGGCTCAGCGGAAGGAGGGTCCACGTCATTCTTAACTTTGTCAACAATGCCAGTTGGAGCTAGAGGCATCACAGCATGAGGACTTGGGACAGAACTCTCACCAATATTGCCAGTTGGGGGTAGAGGCATCACAGCATGAGGACTTTGGAGAGAACTCTCACCAACATTGCCAGTTGGAGCTAGAGGCATCACAGCATGAGGATTTTGGACAGAAGTATCACCAACATTGCCAGTTGGAGCTAGAGACGTCACAACATGAGTACTTTGAACAGAACTCCCACCAACTCTAGTACCAGTTACGGGCCGAGCCTCATCAGATCCTGAGGAATTATGTACTATCTTCGAGCTTGTTGAAGTATTTGATAATGCTTGCCTCAATGCTGATGCAACCAATCTTGGTCTCTTAATACCTGAACCAACAGTGGCAGTAATACTTTTCCTGCTATCACCAACCAGGTCAAGTGGACAATCGATTTTCTTAGCAGCCCAAGATTCACTGTCTCCATTTTTCTTATAAGGAATCTTCTCACCAATGTGAGATGATTGAGTGGAATCTCCTGGCACTACTCCAGAATCATCATACTGGGGGGATATTTTTGGAACTGGATCACAAGTGGGAGATCTAATTTGGCTTAATTCGCGCATTTCGGTTGGTGGTTGTTTTATAGTTCTATCACTCCTATCTTTCTCATTAATGGAACTCTTTGCACTCGTTTGGCTCCGTAAAGGGCCTCCGTGAAACCTCTTTAGGTTTTCCAATGCCTTTTTTCTTAAAATAGACTCCAAATCATCACTATTCAAGCCACCAACAGCCTCAAAAACCTCATTTTTCTTATCTAATGTAGCATCATTTATCCCATTCCAATGATTATCCTTCTTATCTCCAACAGATTGGCCCTCCTTTTCATAGTTAGTTTCAGTAAGTTTTGTAGTTCTACTGTTAGGGATGGGAGCATTTCCTCTTTTCTCATCCTGCAAAGGTCTTCTCTTCTCAGATGCAGCATGGGACTGATGAGCTGACTCCCTCTTATCTCCCTCATAATTGCTGTCATTGCTTCTAGAAGAAGGGTAATCATCATGATCATATATCATCTCCTCTTTGAGCTCATCCTCATCATGATCATATATCATCTCCTCTTTCAGCTCATCTTTGACCAATTCTCTTACCTCCTTATCCTCGGCTGCGGAAGTAATAACTGACTTAAGCCGTATTGGAGCATTTTTGTGTGACACTGTCTCCTCATTGAAAGAATCACTACTTCCGTTACGTCTCCTCATCACCCTATTTCCTATCCTCTCTCTTTCAATTTCAATATGCTCCCTCCTTTCACCATTCTCTCTCGTTTTAGACCTTCCCCTATGCCTCTCGTATTTGCTCTCACCACTAATATTACTTGGACTCTCACAAGTTGAGCAGCCACTACTTCTAGAATTAATACTTGCATCTCTCTTGATCTTCTTCTTCCTCTTCATCTTAGTTCCTCGAGTCCTCTTCCTCTCCTGAGAACCATCTTTCCTCTTTGACCGTCTTTCTTTTCTTCCACGACGAGAATCCTCACTGCTAGAGGATCGAGCACGAGACCGCTTTTTACTCCCTTTTGCATCCTTTCTACCACGAGACCTAGACCTTCTGCCTCTGTGACTATCATCAGAACGTGAGGATGAAACTGACCCTGAATTTCTCGAACCTTCAGAATAAGAATCTGAATCATCACGTCGCCGAAGCTTCTTCGATTTACTTCTCTTAGTCTTACTTCTCTTCTTTATACGACCCTAAAGACAACAGATTCAGATAAACATAATCAGCATTCGACATACATAAATGCAGAACTAAGTTTCAACTCTTTGTTAGTGCTGTGTGACCAAGTCATATGGCCCGAAAGACGAGCCAACACAAAACCATAAGCCTATAACAGTCATATATGTGAAATGAACACACACAGAAACATGCATCAGAATGGAAAACATGGAACCCAATCTTTATTTTGATCTTTTCATGCACCCAAGTACCCAACCGCTTAAAATGACAAAAGGAAGAAGACGAAACAGAAGCAAGAACTTGTTTTTATCAAGCGTTCTCACTTCCCATTACGAAGAGAACTGGAAAAAGGTCTTAACTTTTAGGTCACTGACAGAGCAATTACATGGTGAAAAAGAGCAGAGAATCAAACAAACAGCATATTTGAGAGTGAGCAATACCTGAGAGGAACGTTTAGAGCGCTTTGCTTTGCTAATGGAAGAAGAAGCCGGTTTTCCCATCTGGGTTTTGCTTTGCTGCTCGGTTGATGCCTCTCTCTCGCTCTCTGTGTAGATCTCAAAACCTGCAACCAAAAAGAATCAAAGAGAAAGAGTAAAAGGAAAACAATCCATAAACATGAAGAAGACGAAGAAGGAGGAGAACCCAAAAAGAAGAGATTAATTTGATTAAACTGTCAGCGGATGAATAGGAATTTGTTTGTGGAGAAGGAATATATAAAAGAGAAGATAAAAAGAAAAAAGAAAAAAAGTTATATGCGCAAAGAAAACACACGACAAGTAGTTTTTATATGGCATATGCACGATGTCATTTAATCGGGGTTGATCTTTATCGAGCATTATATTATTAATTATTATTATTATAATATTTATAATTGAAAATGATATATACGAATTATTTTACAATGCAACATGATACTCCCTCCGTTCCACTTTAATTGACTTTTTAGAATAGTAGAAAAACGTAAGCTGTTGATTTACGGACTTATTTTATTCCTCATTGTTTTATATTTTTTTCTAATTTCCACTGAAATTACCAAACTATCATCAAATTAGATTGATTCAAAAAAAAAATTATCATTTACACAAAATATATGCTTCGAAAAAGATAAAATGATAAATACTCCAAATAGTAACAATCCGCAGAAAAGTGACAGGTAAAGTGGAACGGAGGGAGTAGTATTTGCTTCGTTTAATAAAATTGTGAGAAATGTAACTTCTTAATCAATGTGATGTTTTAAATACCACATTTCTCCAAACATCGGTTCTGTTCTCATTTTTTCTTCTCTTTTTCTGACTTTTTCCTTTACCCCAAAATCGATAAGAGTACCTAATAGTATCTTCCATTCCTCTTGAAAGGCTTGGAATTTGAATTTGGTTTTCATCGCTTATCAAATTGCTATTGATTAGATGCGCAGTGTCCGAAACTAAATGCAACTCCAAACACCAAACAGTAAAGTTGTTACGTATCCTGAAAATCCCGTTCGGCGAAACGCAGGTTTCAGAATCAAACTCAAGTGATACATAGTAGCAGTTTATGTCCAGCAGAATGGGGGGGAGGGGGAAAGACAGTTGAAATTCCTCTCAAGAAATCCACACTACACATAACAAATGCGGCTCTTCCCCTACTACTTCAACATTATTAGCACAGCGAGTTACAGAAATGGAGTGCAATACTATTGCATGTTCTGCATCAATCACTCAACTCAGGAAGTATCAATAAAAACTTCCGTTGAAAAGTCCATTTCACCAACAATCCGCCCTCTGTTTGATAGGCATGCATGTATAAAATAAGAACTGAAAAAAGAAAAAAAAAATCTGAATTCATGATCTGAGGGCTATGCTGTACCTTTCAAGGACAAACTTCCCTTCCTTGTACTTCTGGCTCTTTTCATGCGCCGCCTCCTAGATACAATAGAGAAATATTATATGACTCGTATGGGGGTCCAGTTAAAACACTCGCTCTGTGAATTTAGACAGAAAAAGAAAGTACATATTTCCAGCCGACGATTTGTCCACAACTACAGCAAAATATATCTGCCACCGTATGCAGTCCTGAAAGCATCATTCTGTCCTCTGAGGGCTCCATTGTTGTGTTCACCCTGAAATAAAAAAGAGTCAATAGTAAGCATCTTTTCTTCATCAGGGATGGTTAACATAAAATTTCTTGCAATGGGAAAAAATAACTCTTCTAGCATCATGGAATGATATTTTTTAAGGAGTTGCGCTTGTAGTCTGCACATGCATGTGTGTGGCGAAGAGATAAATGAGGTCTATGATCTTAAGCATGAGGGAAACAATGCATCAAGGATCAATTTAAAAGGTTAATGCATAAGTTGCACCCAAGGAGACGGTTATCATTAATATGACCCAAAAAAACTGCCTAATGGAAATATCTTGTAAACAGTCAAGAAACAAACAACAATGCCACAGATGCCAAAGCAGCAAAGCTTAAGTTGATGTGCAACAACTTCAATAAATGAAGGCATGAACGGCTTGAAAACAATTATCATTAGGAGCTGGGAAAGTTATATTTAGCAGTAAATTAATTAACTAACTTTCCATTTTTGTTGTGCTGCATCTTTCTTTCTTCTTCTTAGTCTAACATGTTCTTATAAGAATTGACGAATAGCTCCTTCAGATTCCATGGAGAGAAGAAGAACACATAAGTTAAAGATTCAAAATAGAAGATACAGAAGATAAAGCAAATATGAGGACCAGTTTCCTATGAGAAACCAAGAGTAGCTATTAAAATTACACAGCTCACACCACTGTGATTGTTTGATACTAAAAAAATTCAAGAGTGTTCAGCATGTGAATAGAACTAAAACTATAAAAAAAATTGAGAACTCGCCAACCTAATCCATCAAGATTTCCCTCTTATAAGATTACTATGTACTTTTTTAAGCAGCTAGCACTGCTCTGATATCTATTGTAGGGTGATACATTATCACCATAAGTAAAAATAGATTAGCAATGCCTCTTTATGTTGAGAGAGTCATTTAAAAGAGAAACATATTGAATGTTTTAGCATAAACCCACGTGCAATACGATAATAATTACTCAAGTGAACTATCAATCCATAAAATGCCTCGAGGTGCAGGTTTGCAAAGTTCTGTTTTCTAAAGACTATATACATGCTCAAACTTGGCTTCCACAGACACAGTGGAGTGACTGGAGTCCCATTCACCATAAAAGAATAACGATCTTAAAAAAAGAACATTGGGAAAGAGCCGATTCCAGCAGACAAACGCAAATCAGTAATTGCGTCATGGCAGCAGCAACAATAATCAATGATGATAATAATAACAGTTATAACAGCAAAATGATATAAACACATCTAGCAGTGCTTATAATGTACTGTACCAATATATAATCCAGCAACCAGACTACCCATGAAAGAACAGAGCAGAAACTCACACATTGTTGAACAGGTAAGCTTTTCCTCGACGGCAATGGAAAGCCTGATCAAATGAAAACAGAACAAATGCGACCCAAATGAGTTAAACATCTAATTAAACAGTACAATCAAATTGCAAAAAAAAAAAACTACAATACATTCAAAGAACCCATCAGAAATCAGCACCTTAATAAACCAAAGCTACAATCTTTTCTTCATTCTCTTAACAAAACAACTACAATTATCAACCAGATTACGTTGGTGTATGGGAAGAGACAGAAGCAATGGTGGGTGCTTGCTTAATGCTTACCTTTGAGATAAGGTCATCAGGAAGGGCTAAATGGGTAGCACAAAACTTGCACCTGTAAGAACGACCTTCTAAATCTACCACGAATATCCTCCCCATTTCTTATAATTATGGGCAGTGGCCACAACTCCAGTTCCAAAAGACCAAACCCCAAGTTTCTTTCTTTTGTGGTGGTGGTCTGAATAATACAAAACCCAAGATGGGAGGTTCTGGATTAGATGATGGTGTTGGTGGTGGTGACACAGGGACACAACACATGCGTGCTTTTCAGCTTCTGATTTCTGAATCTGTACCATAAATGAAAGTGTGATGGATGGGCAGGAGTTCAAGGCTTATTGGATTTGGCTATACAATATCTGCACTTGTCTGTGCACTTTGTCTGTGGGCGTTTATTGTTTTTGAAGTGTTTTAGAGTAATGTGATGTGTGGACCGGGCTTCAAAACCCAGGCCCTTGTTATCAAAGTGCACAAAAATATTAACCGTCCTTGTAATTAGAGCATAGTTATTATAAACGAACGGAACATCAAGTCATCTAATTTTTTAAATTAATGAGTTTTTTTTATAAGTAAAAATAAGATTTGAATCTGAAACTTTAATGGTACTCACGAAAGAACAGAGCAATGTATAATCAGTAATCAGTGAGTTATATATATTTTTTACATTTTCAATGATTATTATAACTCTTTTCATCTTTTCACTAATTTCAACTAAAAATAATCATTATTTTAGTATTTGAAATTTTAGTTAAATTCCATTATAAAAAATCGAAGGGAATAGTAAATATCTACCGATACCTTAGAATTGATATATCTTCAACATATCCTTAAATGATTTCAACTTTCTATTAAATGGGAACGATTTTTTTGGAAATTCTATACCATTTTTTGTACTTTTAATCAAACTCCCAAAAAGCCATTTGGTTTTAGAAGCTTGAGTGATGAGTGTATTTGAATTTAATCTTTATATACTAATCCTGTAATAAATTTAGAGCTTCATGATGATCTGAATCAAATATTATCAATTTGTCATAATGTCGAGCTCGTATAATATTATATTGTTGATTTATGAAAATTTAAATTTATAATCTCTTAAAATATTGTGTCTAAATATTATATGCGTGGATATTTTTCAACCGTTGGAATAATCCACTATCTTCTATTTTCTCTTTCATGTGGTTTTCTCATCTAACGGTGAGGCAGTGTCTACGTATATTTGGACATTATCAGTGTTTATTACTTTTTTTTCTATATTTTACGAAATATCATTGTTGTTTTTATGTACTCCCTCTGTTCCTTTATATTAGACGTTCACTGTTCATGCACGGGTCCCTAGGTGGCCCGTGCGACACACTATTTGATCCCGAAAAATTTCGTACTTTTTTTTGAACGTACGTTCAAGAAAAAATTCAGAATTTTTCGAGGTCAAATAGTACGTTGCACGGGCTACCTAGGGACCCGTGCATGAACAGTGAACGTCCAATAATATAGGACGGAGGGAGTAATTATTAGTAATAGTAACTTGGAACAAAACACATTGGGAATTAAATGTGGGGAAAAGCAGCTGGGTGGGAGAATAGTCTCGTTAATTGGATAAAGCAATATGTGTAATTTATGGTGGAAGAAGGACCAAAAATTAAAGATTAAAGACAGGTGTAGACGACTAGTATTCCTATAAATATATGTTTTTTATTACATTACATGGCTTACGAATGAAGATGGGTCCATCATCATTTTCATCCCCACCAAAAAGTCTTAATCCTATCTTGAGTTGTGGATTCTATGCTATCTTCTTGTTAGACGACATGGCTGACGTACTTTGCCCCATATATATTGACGTCTAATGCTCCCAATAATTTATGTTTATGTATTTGTTAACCCAATGTTTCATTAATTAAAATGTATATAATGTATCATTAGTCTATATATATAATGGGTGCAAGTTTATTTTTTTACAAGCAAATTGGTGCGGGTTGTTTGATGATTTCAATTTTTACCTTGCTATCGATAAAATATTATGGGTGAATTCCAAACTCCAATGAATGGTTCTCCTTTATTTACCTTAGATATACTGTGGGAACACAAACACTGATATGTATACCGAACACGAAAAAAGTAAAAATTGTGAAGATACGAACACAATATTATATGTTTAAATATAAAATTATTAGAATCGTAAAGGAAAATTAACAATTTATTATCGATAACATTCACATCAATTGAGTTTTATTAGTATTTTATACTAAATATTTGCGTGACATCATTAATTGTTATGGGTTATGACTAAATAAACTGGATACGGAAGGTATTGAGTCCAATATGTATTTTATCGATATTAGAAATAAATTCAACGCGTGGGACACCATAAAGGAGAAATTTTCGCCCTTTCATATAGCTTCAATATCAATTCTTATATCTGGTGAAGTGACATGGACGAATACGAAATTAATGTGGAAAGCAATTCTCTTTTTTGAATTATTGTGGAAAGCAATTCCTTTCATACTAATATTTACTTTTAAAATACGTGGCCAAACTAAAAAGGGTTTTATAGTTTTATGAGAAGTGATATTCACACTCCATTCACCTTTTTTTATATAATTACAAAACCATCCTTATTTTAAAATAATTAGTTAATAATAATTTATTTAAATAATAAAAAAAGAAAACCGAAATTAATTCAAAATTTGCGTTAATTATTTTGATCCCTAGTTAATTATGGTATCTTAATTTGATCCGTAGTAATTCTGATTCGTAGTCAAGTCAACCCATGAAAATTGAAACCGCGGCTTTAAGGCAGTTACACAGTGCAGCCGCCCATTCTTAACTAACTTGTCTTTATCTCATTGGATAATTTATTATTTCACCATTTATTTACACCTCTCATGCTTCTGTTGCTGACAGCTGCTCACCTATTTTTTAATTGCCAAAATGTCCTCTCCCTCCACGCGTCAACCGGTCGCTTCCCTCACCTGCCACTGCCAGTCCCGCAAATTCAAATTCTCCCCACAGCCGACGCGCCGGCTTCACCTGTCTGTCACCTTCCAACACCTCACCACCACACAACACATGTTCCTTGCTCTCCTCACCATACCACGTGATATCCTCCACGTGGTGGACTTTCATTCGTGAGGAGTCAAGATCATCGTACCCCACTTCATTACTGACCTATGAAGAAATCTTTGAAAATGGATTCCAAAGACGACAGAAGGTAGAGGTGGCCCCCAACTAAAAGCGGCCGCCGCGCCTCCTCTTATAAGACTGGTTCACACGTGGACCCATTGTCCTCCCCCCTCAATAATTAAATCGAAAAAAGTATCCCCACCCCCCGCCACCCGGTTGTTATTTTTCAATCCTTCAACTTTCTTAGTTTTTAACCGTTCAACAATTTTTTTAATTCACCCGTTACGGTTATTCTAACTTAATTAAAAAAATTAGATACGATTCTTAAATATGTAACTGTGTTTAAATTCGTGAGGATGATAAAACCACTCAAAATTCACTTAAATCACTCGCTAATAATCTGATTTAAATTATATTTATAAAAGTGCTACTATTTTTATACATTTTCCGTTTCACAAAAAATAGTGTCCGCTTATGACCTCGTCTACCCACCCACACGCACCACACCACAGCCGCAGCCACCAATCTACTCTTTCTTTTTTCCATTTTCTATTTCCACATTTTTTCAATAATTAAAAAACAGTATAGTGATTAACCTGGGTACAACTCTAAAAAAATGAAGGAAAAAAAACCACCCATCGAAACTTGACCGAATAAGATTAATGAAAAAAGATACCCAACAAAAAATATCAGAAATAAATTACGTTGAAGTTTATAAAAAAATTCATTTCGAAACGCTATAATTTTAAAATTTAAGATAAAAAAGTACAATTTTTTCAACTATTAAAAAATTCTAAAATTTATTTTCACAAAAATTAAAATAATAATTAATCATTATTTTTAATATATTTTTAATTAATTGTTCTCGTCTGTTAATTACCAAAACTTTAATTAATACTAATACAAGTTTGAAAACTTTATGCATGAATATAATTTTTTGTATGTAGTTTTTCAAGAAATGGAGATTGTGATGATTAGTGATTGGGTGGTCCTTGTGGGAATTTGTGTGGCGAAGGAGAAGAAATGAGAAATTAGGAGAGGGAGAGGACCAAAAGCGAAGAGATTTGATGTGACCCAAAACAGAACACAGAGAAAGAACCCAATAATTAAACCCGGGTTTGTTTCAGTGGACGGTGGGATGTCCACGTGACGACAACCCGAATCCCGACATGTACCCCGTCAACACGGAATTACCACTCATGCCATCTGTACTCACCACTCCACCACTGGGTCCCACTTGTAGCTGATTCGGTCGTGGTTTCATTATCTAACCAAAAGTAGCGGTTTCGCCGTCGGTGCTAATAAATAAATCTTAAATGTAAAAAAGTAGTACTAATTCAGTTTTTGAACAACCGTAAAATGATACAAAACCTACACGTAACGCGCATCTCATGGGACCCTTACGTTAGCCGGTGGATAGCCCCTAATCCTTATCCAGCCGTTAGATTATAAATAAGATCTTGAGATTCGTGCCGAAAAGGACAACCAAGTACGTGAATCACGAGGAGGGAAGCTCTGACCCCAAATTCTTGTTCATTCGCTCTAATTACTATTCTTAATGATACTTTATTCCTTAACTAAACCCATCACAGATCAATTGTTGTGATTAGTGTGGTTTAATTAAAGAATCTAGAAAAGGGAATGCTAATTAAATTAGTAACTAGTAGTGTGATTTTTTTCCATTAGCAAAGAAAGCATATTGGTGCAGTTCCCATACAGACAAAGTCCCTGTTTCACACGCCTAAAATTACGCTACGCTCTTTGCTGTTTGCCCATACAAGGAAAAATAAAAGGAATCCATCCATCAAAATCATCCCCACCACCAACACTGCCGCCTGCCTCCCTTGTCCTCCACCTGTTACACAACCCAGTTAGCAAAAACCACCACCACCACCACCACCACTTGTTAAAAGAATAAATAAATAAAGATTAATCTATACATATTGCTAAAGAAAATTGCGTATTTTTATGTAAAACATAATATATACATTTGAAAATGATAAAAAGACATGGACAAGATGAGAAATTGTGATTTTTGATTCAATGGGAAAATACTTTATACGACTAAACAAATATTAGGATTAAGGATTAAGGAACAACAATTGAAAGAAACACAGTTAAGGTTTCTTTTTCAGTTGCAAAAAACGGGGGAATTCAAGGACCAGTCTTCGCTCACGTCTCTATATACATCATACGACCCACGTGTCACCTTCTCCCCCTCCCTTCTCTCTAATTAATTTCCTTTTTTTTAATGGATCTCGGGTTTTTGTCACAGACTAAAAAAAAAAATTCGCATAAAAAACACCGAAGGCAAAAAACGACGACTACTACCAGAATAAACAGATCTCCGCAGAAACCGGCAAAAATCACGCAACTTCCGGCCGTGGGGGAAGGTTAAGATCAAGATCGAGCGATAATCCCTTGTTACTACATGGGCTGCGATCATTATGATGATGATCGTAATCAACGACGGATGACGAATCTGAATCACTGTGGACCCCACCACCGCTCATCATAACCGCACGATCAAACCTGCACGTGTTGCTCGCAACATTAGGAAGGCCGAGGTTGAGGTTATTGTTGTTGACGGTGCTGTTCTTGTTCGCCTGAGCGAAGGCATCGAAGAAGTAAACCGGGCGAGTCACGGCAGCGACTGAGAACCACGCGCCTCCATGAAAAGCGGCGGCTGGTTGGAACAGCTGGGCGTGGTGGTGGGGGATGTTGAGGGTCAGATCTAACGGAGGCGAAGGGGAGAGGGCGCGTGGAGGCGGTGGGGAGGACGACTCCACGGTGCTGCTCTGGCTGGGGCTGCGCGTGGGATTTGCGGAGAGCGTGTTGCTGATGTTGTTGAGTTCCATCACAGAGGAAGGGAAGTTTGTCTTCGCCTTGGCTCCACGGAACTCGCGAGCGGCTGTGTCGTAAGCACGCGCCGCCTCTTCCGCAGTGTCGAAAGTGCCGAGCCAGACTCGAGTCTTCTTGCCTGGATCTCTAATCTCGGCGGCGTAGCGGCCCCACGGTCTCTTTCTCACGCCACGGAAGCGGATCTCGGAGGAGGCGGCGGCGGCGGTAGGGTTAGTGTTGTTGGTGTTGGTGTTGGTGGCGGTGGTGTTAGATATCTCTCTAGGAGCCATTATTTCCTTTTTTTCTTTTTTTTCCCAATTCTTTTTTTTCTTCTTAATTTATGCTTTTAGGGTGTGGTGTGTTGGATGAGGTTGCATTTGAAAGAGGCAGGAGGGTGGTTTTTATAGGGAGAAGGTTAAAGCTACGCTCCTTTTGGGGGGCGATTGTTTGGTGCGTGCGTGCGTGTACAGTTAAATGTTTGGATATGTGGCTTCTCTTGCACGAACCATTTAAGTGAGCCTAATCTCTAATCAAATCATGACACGTGTTGCTCCCACCAAAGTGACATACACTTGAAGGAATTTTTTACCGACCAACACTGGTTACGGTCGAGTATCATGAGGTCTTTCTACCGATTTAACTCAATTTTTATATTAAAATTATTAAAACTCGTTAATACTTAAATAATATATTAATCTCATATTCGAAAGAGTAAAAAAGGACACCTGAATCAATAAATACCTATCTTGTTTATTTTAGTAACATAATATATGTGGTTAATCATGTGTGCTCATTTTAAATATAATATTATTTTTTAGGTATTTATTATTGGTAATTTGGTAGGGAGAATTAATGTAAGGATTTTAGCATGCGCCGGCCATTTAAGTAGCCAATTAAAGCGTATGTATATTAGTAGGAGTTATTGACCGACATGAGAGGCTATTTAATTAAAAACTTATTTATTATGGTAAACACCAAATCTACTGTTTTCCAGTTTTCCTCCACTTTCCTTTTGTTCTTTAAAAAAAGAAAACTTTCCTTCATTTTTTAAATTAGCTTTTTACTTTCCCTTTTTGTTTTGAAATTGTTTGGGAAGTCAATTGGACTGAAAAGGAAGTCCAAATCCATATTTCCCTATACAAATATTCTTTAATTTCTTTGCTAATTAACCCCCGACTCCCCCCCCCCCAAAAAAAATACTATAATTTAACCCCTATTTTTTTATTTTTTTATAAACCGAAATAAAGTGAGCCTTTTTTTTTTTAAGAACCGAATTATGCCTTTTTTTATATATAACGAAAGTGAGTCTCGAACTTAAAATTTTACCGATATCTTTATTACTATCAAGCCAACTAATAAATTATATACTTATTGGCAACTGATTACTATAAATATATTTTTTTCAACTAGCCATGTTCATCCGTTGATTTTAGTACTTATAACCTTGTAATTTATAACTTACTCCCTCCGTTATAAATTACTTGTCGTTTACTGTTCATGCACGCCTCCCTAGGTGGCTCGGATGACGCACTATTTGACCCCAAAAAATTTCGAATTTTTTCTAGGACGTACGTTAAGGATTAACGTACGTTCACAAAAAATGACGGAATTTTTTGGGGTCAAATAGTGCGTCATTCGATCTCCTCGAAAAGCGTGCGTGAACAGTGAAACGTCAAGTAATTTATAACAGAGGGAGTAGATAAGAAAATTGTAGTTGTACTAAATGAGTAACTTTTCAAATTTACCTTTTCTAGTAGTAATTAATAGTAGTACGTAATTATGGTGTATACATATATTACTTTAAAAATACGGTCCCACTTTTACAAATTCATTTTATTTATCTTTTAATCTGTATTTTGGGCTGAGCGTGAGGTCACGCGCCCCTCGTGGGGGTGGTGAGCGGTATTTTGAAATTTAAAAAGTAGTATTAAATGAATTAATTAATTAGAGTAGAATACTAAGTGAGGCTCAGTCAGCGAGGCTTTTGACTACACTGTCAAAGACTCTAAATTGGCCCGCCGCCCTGCCGCAACTAAATGAACACTAATAATTGCTCCCCCGCTTCCCTTTTCCTTTTCATATTATATTTATATTGTTAATATAGAAAATCCGTGCATATTTGAATCTTTTTAAATTAACTTACCTTTTCTTTAGCTTTATAACCGTTGCTTTATTCTTTATATAAGCTTCACATGTCAATATAATACAATTTTTAGCTCTATTCTACGTAGTATTAGAGTTTTTAACATAGTAGCGGAATTAGACTTCTAAAACTATTTTTTTTTTTTTTCGGTCATCATCTCCGGCGAAATAGGATCCAAACTCCACCCATCCGCTGCAACCCTCTGTTCATACACTTTTCAGTGTTAAAATTAAACATGCTCCACAACACTAGGATCCTGACTCGATGCATTGTCACGTGCCTCCACGAGCTGTCAATCTTCTCTGCACCAGTGGCGACAAGTGTCATCATCGGATTCGTCCGTCATTAACACGTGTCCATCCCCCCATTGGTTCCGTTTCTGCTGACGTGTCTCTCTCTATTGACTTTGACTATCTCGTTCAACCCTTTGACTGACCGATTCACCCTATTTTTGTCCGGTTCTTGAGCGGGTCAAGTCGGTTCCTCACATTTTCACACGTTCTCTCTCCAATTTTGAGGTAAAAATTCTCAAATTCTATTAATTTTTATCATATTTTATCAATTTATCTTTAAAAATCTACTATGTTACACTCTATGGTGCAAGATAACGTCCCTCAGGTATGTAGATATTGCAAGAAAGATGGTCATTTTATTGCACAATGTCGACGAAGAGATTACAACAATAAGAGACGAGAACAAGAAGTACACAATCCTAGGGGATCATCCTCTCCACGCTATACTCAATCTACTATGGAGAACACCGTAAATCAAGTCTTATCACGTGTAAACGGTACATTACCTGCATTCTCAGTTACACTAGGTAATTCTCTATGGCTAATTGACTCAACATGTTGTAATCACATGTCATCTAGTTTGTCATTATTTTCACAAAAATCACATGCAGTTGATATGACACTCATTCACACTACTGATGGGAGCATTTATGCAAATTAATCATGTCGGCTTTATTCACACACCTTCACTTTCTATATCAGAAGCTTATCATGTACCAAAATTATCGATGAATTTACTTTCGGTTGAGAAAATATGTGATCTTGGCTATGTTTTATTCTCACAAAAAAAGTGTTGTGGTGAAAGACCCATTGACCAACAAACTTGTTGGGACAAGCCGTAAAATTGGTTGTTTGTTTGCGTTGTCCTCATTACATTTTCCATGTACTTCTTTCACTGTTGTCGTTGCATCATCTAGTTCATCAACACCACTCAGCGTTTGGCACTCACATCTTAGTCATGCATCCAAAAATAAAATAAAAACATTAGTTTCTACTAGTGCTTTACGCAAAAATCTCTTTGGAAGATTTTGACTGCATATCATGTCAACTTGACAAACAACCCGCATTATCCTTTAATACAAGTGCTTCTCATGCTCTTTCCCCCTTTGACCTGATTCACTCTGATGTTTGGGGACCATCTCTTACTACTACAATTAGGGTTGTTCATCGGTTAACCGAAACCGAAACCGAAACTGAAAACCAAAGTTTTGAATTTCGGTTAACCGATTCCCTAAAAATAGAAACCGAAACCGAAATTATTTTGGTTTAACCGAACTTCCGAACTTCCTCTTTCTGATGGGCCAGCTGACTACCCAGCCGGCCCAAATCACAAACAGCAGCCCAACCCTCACAAACCCAGCAGCCCAAATCACCTCATCTTCTTCCTCCAACCAAACTGAACATCTTCTTCCTCCAGCCAAAGCCAACCCACAAAATCAAACCAAAACAACCATAAAAATTAAACTAAATCCAGCCACAAAATCAAACGAAAACAGCCACAATAATTAAATTAAATCCTAAAAGCTCAGATTTAGCCAAATACCACCTCTGATCTAGCCAAGAACTAACCACTGAAGCAGATCTAGGGATTTCGGTTATCACCCATTACCCATTACCCATCGCCGCCATTACCCATCTCAACAGCCCAATCACACTATCATCTCAAATCGCCAGATCTAGACCACAAAAGATCTGCCTTGACTGTTGCTTCACGGTGGGAGTTGATGTCCATGCGACGCGGCGGCAGCAAAGGAGGGACTGGTGGTGGCCGATTTGACGGAGGGGTTGGTGCATAATGGCAAAGATGATGTTGTGGTGTAAGATAGGAGGAAGAAAAGGAGAAAAAAGAACAAAAAAATGGCAATGAGCAATTGAGCAAGAGGGAGAGCGATTGAGCGAGAGGATGAGGGAGAGAACGTTCTGAGAACGAGAGGATGAGGGAATGGGCAATTAATTGGGCATAATGGCAATTTTGTAAAAAAAAGGTTTTATATAGTGTGTGCAAAAGTTCGGTTAGTTCGGTTAACCGAACTTTTGTGATTAAATTCTGAAACCGAACCGTATTTAATTTCGGTTTTTGAGTTACCGAAACCGAAATAACCAAAACCGAAATTCCGTAACCGAACTACCGAAAGTTCGGTTTCAGAATTTTAGTTCTTCAGTTATCCCTAACCGTTGAACAACCCTAACTACAATGGGTGGTTCTCGATATTTTGTTATTTTTGTGGACTATTTTTCTCGTTTTACGTGGCTATATATGATGCGTAATAGGTCTGAGCTGCTAGGTATTTATCGTGAATTTTTTGCAATGGTCAAAACTCAATTTTCTTGCAATATTAAGATATTTCGTTCTGACAATGCTTTTGAGTATAAGCAACATGCATTTCTCAATCTCTTACAACAAGACGGGACTTTCCCTCACTCATCATGCCCAAGCACCTCTCAACAAAATGGTCGTGCAGAGCGTAAGCATCGACGTATTCTTGATATTGTTCGCACTCTTCTCACTTCTGCCTCTGTTCCTGAACAATTTTGGGGGGAAGCTGCACTTACAACTATATACACCATCAATTGTCTCCCTTCTATCATCAATAATCAGTCTCCTTATGAGAGATTATTTGGTAAGCCTCCTAATTATTCTGAGTTACGTCATTTTGGTTGTGCTTATTTTGTTCTTCTCTAAACTCATGAGCATAACAAATTAGAACCTCGATCTTGTTTATGTTGTTTTCTTGGTTATGACATTGAGCATAAAGTATTTCATTGCTATGATCCTATTAGTCGTCGCCTTCGTGTTTCTCGTCATGTCATTTTTTGGGAACATAAGATATTTTCTAGTATTTCAAAATTTCATGTCGATCCATGTCCTACTTTATTTTTCACCAATCCGTCCACTGACTTGTTTCCTGAGCAAGATGATAGCCCATCATACCCTTCAGCAATCATCTCTGACGCACATTCCGATATACCACGTGCGTCTTCTACTACAACGGTAAGCGATCCAGGTAATAGTAATCTTTCACGATATCCAACTCGCGAACGCCGTCAATCTACTAGACTTCATGATTTTTATATTTATTATGCATTAGCTACTTTGCATGAGCCTTGTACTTTTCACGAGGCATCCTCTAACCCTCTTTGGCAGAAGCTATGCAAGAAGAACTTGAAGCCCTTGCGAAAAACAAGACATAGGACATTGTTGACTTACCTCCAGGAAAAATGCCAGTTGGGTGCAAATGGATTAACAAAATCAAGATAAATTTTGATGGCATAGTGGAATGCTACAAAGCTCGTCTCATCGCTAGGGGATTCACATAGGAATACGACATTGATTATGAAGAAATATTTTGCCCCAGTTGCTCGAATTACTACAGTTTGTACTCTCGTTGTTGTTGCTGCTACTCGTCAATTGAGCTTATTCCAAATGGAAGTTAAGAATGTCTTTCTTCATGGAGATCTTGAAGTTTATATGCAACCTCCACCTGGCTTGACTCTTCCTTCCACTAAAGTGTGCCTACTCCACAAAGCCTTATATGGATTGAAGCAAGCTCCTCGTGCCTGGTTCTCCAAATTTAGCACATCCATCCACAACTTTGGATTCTCTTCAAGTTCTCATGATTCTGCCCTCTTCATCAGATAGTCCAACCAAGGAACTATTATCCTCCTTCTCTACGTTGATGATATGATCATCACAGGAGATGATATCTTTGGCATTCATGATCTCAAACTCTCTCTTGGTCAACAATTTGAGATGAAAGATTTGGGCACTCTTAGCTACTTCTTGGGTACTGAAGTCACCAAATGCTCTAATGGTTATTTCCTCTCTCAAGCAAAGTATGCATCTGATCTTCTCTCTCGTGTCGGTATAACAGACACCAAAATTGCTGATACACCATTGGAAGTCAACCTTAAATTTTGTCAAAATGATGGCAAACCTTTAGTTGATGCTTCTCTTTATCGGTAATTTATTGGGAGTCTGATTTATCTAACACTCACTCGTCCAGATATTGCATACGTTGTGCATCTCTTGACTCAATTCATGGCCGCACCTCATTCCACTCACTTTGTCGTTGTTCTTCACATACTTTGCTTTGTCAAAGGGACTATTTTCAATGGTCTACATTTTTTTTCTTCCTCCTCTTAACAATTGCAGGTCTATTCTGATGTTGATTGGGCAGGAGATCCAACTGACCGTCGATTCACTACTGGTTATTGTTTCTTTTTTAGAGATTCTCTTATTTCTTGCGTAGTAAAAAATAAACTATTGTTGCTCGGTCTAGTATAGAAGCTGAATAACTCGCCCTTGCTGATACAACATCCCAATTAATTTGGCTTTGTTGGTTATTGACTGACATGGGAGTTCCTCAACCTCACCCAATTCCTCCTTATTGTGACAGTCAAAATGTTATTCAAATTGCTCATAATGACGTTTTTCATGAAAGAACGAAGCACATCGAAATTGATTGCCACTTTATTCACCACCATTTACGCGAAGGTATTCTTCAACTACACTCTACATCCTCTAGTGATCAACTTGCCGACACCTTCACAAAAAGTCTCCCACTCAACCGCTTCAAGGACTTGTATCGTAAACTCAAGTTGTCACCTCACCTCCCACCTTGAGTTTAAGGGGGGGTATTAATATAGAAAATTTCTATAATTAAGTGTATATTTGAATTCCTGTAAATTAGCTTACCTTCCTTCTTTGGCTTTATAGTCGTTGCTCCATTCTCTATACAAGAAGCTTGTATACAATGTAATTAACATGTCAATATAATACAATTTCTAACTCTATTCTACATTTGTATTAGAGCTTCTAACATATATATTTATATTTATAATACATAGATCAACAGCCAATTGCCACATGTCCAAAGTAGCTGACAAAGTTCACAGCCACTCTTTCAAATAAAATTCTACTTGTTCTTTTTTTTTCAAAACCATCCGTTGTCCAAATGTTTATTCAACGTCTGATTAATTCCGATTTAAGTCGAATAAGTTCTATAAAATGAGGTAAAATTCTCCCAATTTTTTTTAAGGAAATTGTTTTTTCTTAGAGTCGAAGTCAATCCCGTACACCCTTTTTGGGTTCTACTTACTATTATTTTTTAAGAAGACTTTCTCCTCATTCTATGGTATACATTTTTAACTTTGCTTCATTTTGACTTGTAAATTTTACTTTTGTCCTTGAGCTTATACATTATCTTTATATATCAATATCTTATCATTAGTTCTCGTCTTTATAAGTGTTATTTTAACATTTAAACTTAATTACCTCTCTTCTTGTAAAAGGAAATGAAATAAAACTAGCATTTTTTTGTGTTTGCACTGACCCACCAATCCTTCGAATGACAAGCAAACAGCCATCACGTGGCCCGCGTTCTTGCGAAGAGAAGAACGGCGGCGTAGGGTTTCCAAGTTTATCGGTCGTTAGGACGGTGAGTTAATTGGGTTCCGCGGCGTGTGACAAGCAGCGCGTGACGCGTGCCGCTGCATAAAAATATTCGGTGAAGGCAGCTAAAGAACAGTGGTTTTGTCGGCATTCTCCGTGTTCTCACCGCTTGTGTCGGATAAGTTGCTTTGGTGCGGCGTAGGAAGCGGTCAATTTAGATCCAACGGTGGAGATAAGTTTACACGTGTCAGTTCGCTGTAGAGGAGTATAATGTAGACACAGAATGAAATCTGGTCAGATAGCCGCCTAGCCTAGCCGCCTACCAAGGACAAAGCTTCGCATTTCTTGCTTACCCTTTAATTTTATATTAATTTAATTAAAAGATCGTACTCTCTTATCTTTTCTCTCTTGATGCGAAATCAAACACAGTGAATATAATTACAAAACATGTCTAATTTTGAGTGATTAGGAGTAAGAAGGGCATGATTGAAAGTTTTCATTTTTTGTAGTTTATTCTCTTGTCTAGATTAAGGGGAAGTTTATGGAACCGTTTTTGCTTTCCATTTTTAGTTTTCATTTCTATCCTTTTATGTTCTTATTCTCAATAGAAAAGTATATTCACTAGCACACATAAAAAATAAAAACAAAACTGTTTTCCAATTAGAAAATTTAGAGCATGTTTAACTTATATAAATTTAATCACTTTTGGACCATATATTTTGTAACCAGACGTTGTCCAATTTTCTCCCAATTTGCATAATTCACAAACACCAAAAAATGTTTTCCTCTGTATGGTCCGTTTGGTTTTCAGAAAATGGAAAAAAGTTGAATTCCCGTTAGATTCATAACTTTTCAATGTTTGTTTCGTCTTCGGGATGTTTTATTCCGGGGAATTTTACATTCCCAAATCTCTAAATATAGTGAATAAAAAAATGAGAGTGATTTCTCGGAGAAAAAAAAGTTAGGAATCCAATTTTTCCAAGTCTTTTGGAAAGTTAATATTTGTATTTTAACAATCAAAACCTCACCTTTTTTTTTTTTATAAGTAATAAAGAATATATATTTATCATTATTTATATAACCCAACGTTTATATAAACCCTAATAGCAGTAGAAGTCGCTTACTCCCCGCATCAAGGTAAGCCTCCTATACTCGTTTTATATGCACATCAATAACTTGTTTTCACTACTGCATATTAACGTATATGCACATCAATTACCTGTCAATTCTTCTTTGGATCAAGGTAATCATTACTACCGCCCTTCTAATATTTGGATTGCCATGGTCGCCATAGTAGTAAAATTACATGTTATCGCTATCAAAAACTAAAAATTAAGACTATTATAATTTAAATCTAAAATATTAAAATATTTTTAACTATTTTTGTGGGGATTTCTAAAAATTATCTAACAAAAGAATATAACTTTTCGAGAAATTTATAAGTACTAACCAAACAATGGAATGTAACTTTCCCGAGAAATATTGATGCTTGTCAATTTTATAATCTTATTTTTTTAAAGAATATCAATTCATAACTATATACTACTCCCTCCGTCCCACATTGTTTGACGTTTTAGCCGTTTTCACTTTTACCAAATTATATGTCGTTCTCGGATCCCGATCATCTTTCTCCTCAAATTTCCCCTCTTTACCCTTGGCACCGAAGGAGCGCGCGACGCCATCTCCCTCTGATCTCTCTCTCTCTCGTTTCACTCTTTTCATTCGAATTTTAATGAAAAAATTGGGAGGCAAATTGAAATTTCAATTGGGTGGGAAATGAAAAATTTGGTTGTCAATCACTGTCTATTCAATTTCTTTCTTTATTACTCAACCTTCTGTTTCCAAAAAACTCAGAATCTTTCCCGATTTGTTGATGTCCGTCGTGGAAATCAACGAGTATTTGGAAGATTCAATGGTTGAAGTTGATGGGTCCATGAGCACGGTGGTTCGAGAATCCATTGTCGGCCGGGGAGAGGCCGTGTATGCGGATTTTGAGGCGTCCAACAGTGTGATGGGTTCAATAGTGGAGGATTCCGTGGATGAGACGCATTCAATCGTTGAGGAATATGGCGAGGAGACTCAGGCAACCGTCGACCCAATGATGATGACCAAGGACGCTTCCGTTGGGCAAACCTATCCAATCGTGGAGGATTCCGGCGACGATACAGAGGAAACCGGCGAGCCAATCGTGAACTCTAGGCGTTTCAAGGCCAGGCCAGGTAAAACACCTCCGAGAGTGATTCACCCTTTTGACTTGAACGAACAATCAGCTGAGCAGAAAATGATGGCCGCGAAGTACGAAGGGGCAAGAGATTTTGACCTCAATAAGCTCCCAATCGCAGGTATGTTTCAGTTGACAGACCCAACCTGGGAACCAGATTTCATATTAATGTTGCGTATTTTACTCCCGGAATATTATTGATGTGAATTAATTCCGTATTAGTCGAATTTTTGGTGTGGATGTTAATGGGGTGCAATGACCATGAACACTGCTGGGTTTTTTTGTATTTGGCCACAGACTCTAAGTTGAAATCAAGTCTATTGTGGTCATATTTAGGTTATTGTATAAAGGGTTATCTTTTTGTACTTGTAATGTAACGCATTGACGCAATGTGGATGTAAATGGTTTCTTATTTACCTTAATCAACCATCTCTGTTTCAAATTGTTGTTGTGGTTAATGGTAGTTTTTATTGGAAATTTGTCGGCTGGATGAAATCTGGTTTGTTGATTGATCTGCAATGAATGGAGCTCTTGGAATTTTTTGGGTGGTTAATGTTTGTTCTGCAATGTAATGAACAATTTGCGCTCTATTTTGTTGTTTCATCTGCCAATTAATGGAGCACAAGTAAGTCTTTGTTTAACGTCCAAGATTCTTGTTGATTACATGATGCATGAGCTCTTGCACCTTTTTGGGTGGTTAATGTTAGCTTCTGTTGCCAATGATGAGGGATTTTTTTTGCAAGCATGCCGCAATATGACTGGAAATTGTTTGAACAATTTGCCCTCTATTTTGTTGTTTCATCTGCTAGTGAATAAAACACTTGCAATTATTTGTTTTATGTCCATGATTCTTGTTGATTACATGATGCATCAGCTCTTGCACCTTTTTGGGTGGTCAATGTTAGCTTCTGTTGCCAATTTTTCTGGATTTCTTTTGCAAGCATGCCGGAATATGACTGGAAAGATCATCAATTTGCCCTCTGTTTTGTTGTTTCATCTGCCAGTGAATAAAACACTTGCAATTCTTTGTTTAATGTCCATTATTCTTTTATTGGAAATCATGATGCATAAACTACTTCCATTTCTTGTGTGATTAATGTTGGTTTGTGTTGCTAAACTTAAACTGAAACTTGAACTTTTTCATGTTTATTTGCCGGAATTTTACTGAAAATGTTATGCAAAATAGATAATGAAAACATGCACAAAACTTCAATTGTTGATAGAAACACACTTTTTATTCTTAGCACACATCACAATACATTGTCATGGTGAGATTAGGGAAACGAAAATACATACATGCATATTTCAGTAAACTAATCATCTGCAGGAGTAGTTGGAATGCTTGGTATGGCATTTGCAAATCCGTTTATTTCATGTGTAGCAGCGGCAACACTACTTAGTGCCAAATTAACCACATCTCTCACTTGCTCTATATGAGCAATAGCGAGATCCAGATGTGAGATGGCTTTACTGTACGCTGCGAGAGTGGCCAGGGCAAATCCCTCATGCACATCATCCTCCATCACGTCGTCCATCAGCTGCGTCAAAGTCTCGAGCCTCTCATTCATGTCATCGAGGTCTTCATTGCTCTGGATAACCCTCTGCTCCAGCTGGACTGTGTGGTTATTGAGGTGAGTGGAGATCCTTGCAGCAAACGTGTGGAGAGCTGCCTTGGTGTTCACATCCATCGTCAAAAACCTGCACACAATTAGAATATTTCAAAGGTTTTGTGGGTAAGAAGATGATGCTTTGGTGGCTGTTGAGTGATGCAAATTAGGGTATTTATAGAATGGAAGTAGGGTTAGGTGATGGTGTAATAATGGAAAGGTAGTCACCGGTTGAGTGTTAAAACGGAGTCATTGTTGGGAATGTAAAAGGTTGACTTGGTGTGTGGCATTTGCTAAACTATTTAATTGGAAGAGTGTTGCAGTTGCTAACCAAATGAAACTCCTTAATTTACGCATGCAAAGCTATCCAATAAGTATCGTATTCCTATCAAACAGCTCGTAAATGGAACATGCATATATTCAATGCTTTAAGCATAACAAGGTAGCGGATGTGTTCTAGAACAGATTACAACAACTGCGACAACTGAGTCACAACACATCAACTATCATTGCAAGGGAGACAGAGTTTTCTTGTGTTTAACAATTGCAAACCAACCAACACATATGACAATCCCATTAATCAAAATTAAAAGGTTTAATGAAATTGACTTCACCTTCAACCCCACTATCATGTAATGGGTTTAGGTCTTGGGCTGGCAAAGCTTCATGGATGTCGTTGATCGTCAGTCAAATACAGATTTATAGTGCCTGAAAACGTGTGTGCACAAGAGATAAAGTGTACAGTGGTAGTCAGGGTCGAACACAGGGATTGTGAGAGACTGATTTATGGTCGTGAATGTATTCGGGAGAAGAGCACAAAGGGTAACACTTAGGGGGGGGGGGGGGTTTTACTTGGCCAAACGAGTTGGCCAAGGCAGATTTTGGGAGCTAACAATTTTTATCTAGGAAAGCAGTATTCGGGGTCCCGAGGTGTCAATTCGGGAGTCCCGAATGATAAAATAAAGCAAGTAAGCAAATAATTCCAGAAATAATAAAACAAATCAGAAACAGATGCAGAAGTATCAACGTAGGCGTGAAATAGATCAAGAGTGAAATAAGCACGAATAATCAGATGGAGGAAGTGTTCTCGGCAAAGGCATTCTGGGTTGCATTCGGGACCAGATCGTCATCAGCTCAAGGGTATTCCATTCGAGATGTCATAGAAATGACATGGGGACCAGATTCCTCGGATATCCCCTACTTTTCTCTTAAGAGAAACTACCCCCCGTTTCCACATATGAGGTAGTCTTGACAGTTTGCCATCCCTCCAGGCACGAATGCGGGAGGGCCATACTCAAACTTCCCATGAAGCTAAGAAAAGACAGATCTAGAGCTAAAGTCCCTCAGTTTGTCAGGCTCGTGACCCAGCCCTAATCAACTACCCAACCTATCTATTCAAGACCACTTTGACACAGTCAAGACTAAATAGATTCCTACTTACTCATGCAATTTTCCTTCCGTATTCATCACATAAATGGCAGCCTTTACACAAGATAATTATCAGTTGATCAAGCCTCAAATTAAATCATGCAAAGATATAATTAAACCGATGAATAGTTGAATTTAGCATCAAGAATATTTTAAGCATATTAAGGCCTCGAATCTGCCCTTGCAACCCTTGAATCAGCCTTGCCAAGAACTAGGAATTTAACTACTCATACTTAAGGATAAACAAAAAACGATTAAAGAAAGCATAACAAGTAAATAAATAGATGAAGGGAAGAAAACTTGTTACTAAAATTCCGTTTATAGCTCGGCAGCAATGTTGAAGAAGCTAACAATGGCTAGAGAGAGAAACTAGAGAGAAGTCTAAGCTACTTCTAAATTATGCTAAGTGATTAAAAGCTAGGAAGAGATGATCTAAACTAATCCTAGATGCCCTTTATATAGTAGAGCCTTAAGCACAAAATATCTTCAGCCTAAAACTAGGGACAAAATGCATTAATTGAAAGCCTAAAAATATGGATCTATGTTCCTAAAAGCACAAAGCTGAGAAAGCATAAAGCTGTCTGATTTTCCAGCTTTGGCAGGTCTGGACTGAGCTCGAGGCTGAACTGGTCAGTTCGGTGGGTGTTTGGTAATCAGTGCAGAGCGCAGGAACAGTGTCAGAGGAGTCACATGGGCGTTTTAGGTGGGATGACACGTGGAAATGACATCCTTTGCCCTTCGGGGTCCCGAACTGGGAATCCGACTCGGGACCTTGAACGCTGCTTTGGGCTCGGGACCTCGACTCTGGGTCTTGAAGCTCGAATTCGCTCAAAATGCACCAAAAACGCATGTTTTAGCATAAACTCCATTTTTAGGCCTAAATCTGCAATAGTCATGAAATCAAGGGTAAATTAGCAGAATCATGCCTTAAATGGGGAGAAAATGGAGGGAAAATCATGCATAAAAACGTGCTATCAAATAATCCCCACACTGCCCAATGCTCGCCCTCGAGCATTCACAAAATTTAAAACAGTCCCAAAACAGAACAGACACACCAAACAATAGCACAGAGAATAAGCATGCTTGAAAAGATTCGGGACCCCGAATGAAAACAGACTTTCCCTAGATACACCTGCATCAAATCAGAAGGGTAACGACCCTTGAGAAGAGACTTTTCCACATTAGCCTATATACCCGCAGTCCTCACATAGATTCGTGTTTGCGCTCATGCTCATGAACAAGGGTAGGTGTTTAAACACTCAAGTATGCAAAAACGCAGCACAAGACCAAGTTTGCAAGTTAATCCGAGTACATTAGACACATGCATAGGCAATCTAGCAATCAAAAGACTTCGCATCGGGGCAAGAAGGGGGAATAAAGAGAATAAATGATAAGAGGGGATGGAAGAAGCATAATGAGAAGAAAAAGTGGAGAAGAGGGAGAGTAAGGAAGCGAAATAAGAAGGTGGTTAAACCAACTCGAACCTGGAACGCTCCCTTGGCAAGAAAGAATCGAAATGGTGAGACAATGTTGCTGGAGCGAAAGCTAGACTAGGCTTTTCTTCTTCGAGGGGGATCCTTGCTTTCTTCATTCGGGACCTAGGCTCGGGACCTTGAATGAACGTTGGCTGTTGATTTTCCTCTTCTTCATGAAATTTGGTCTCTTCTCTCTCTCTTTTATTTATATTTCTTTCTTTCTTTCTTTCTTTTTTTTTTTTTCTTTTTTATTTTTTTCGAGAGAGAGAGAGAGAGAGAGATCTGAATTGAGGATCGAGACCTTGTTCTTCGGGGGCTGGATATTCTGATTTCACTTCCCCACACTTGTGTTTTGCTGTGGGTGGGAAGTGATTTTTCGTTCTGGTGTGCCCTTGATTTCTTCGTTTTAGCTTCGAGGTCTTGAATCGGTGCCAACATTCAGGGTCTTGAATTTTTGCGGGATCCCCACACTTTGCCTTTGCTGCTTTGTTTGTCTAGTCTAGCCCTCGATGGTGCTCCCAACAACATCACTCACCTGCCAAGAGAAAGATCAAAGAAAATTCAAGTGGTTAGAATTGGAGAGGTCAAGAAGGGATTCGGGGTCAGGAAAAAGAACAGAGCAGAAAAAATGAGAGAACAATTTGATGCGAGGTCTTAATCTTTTTGTTGCTTTCCTATGTCTGAATGTGTCTATACCCATGGATATCATGCAAACCCAGCCAGTACCCAGTCATGCATTCACT
This sequence comes from Viola odorata, assembly GCA_963691705.1. Taxonomy (NCBI): domain Eukaryota; kingdom Viridiplantae; phylum Streptophyta; class Magnoliopsida; order Malpighiales; family Violaceae; genus Viola; species Viola odorata. Next base: position 73,150,611 of record OY829538.1, on the reverse strand, counting down.
CAATTAATAAACATAGGTATGAAGGCTCAAATGCTCACAAGGTGTTAATTCGTGGCTACTGGTGTCTAGGTTTTGAAGCAGATATAAGGCATAACAGGCAAAGAATATCACATTCGGGACCTTGAATATAGACAGCATTTTTATTCTATGTGCACAAGTCAGGTGTGTGTCCATCATTGAGGTGTTTTCAAAAATAGGCAATAGGCTGAAATCCTAAAAATAAAATTTAGAAAAAGAATAGTTCATGCATAAACTTAGGAAAAATAAACTAGAATATAAGTAAAACATGCATAATAAATATTAGTTTAAACTCCTCCCCACACTTAGGCAGCGCATTGTCCTCAATGCGAGAAGGAGACAAAAGAGATAGCAGTTCAAACTTAAAGCAGAAATGGAAATTGTTCAAGCGAAGATAATCAGCCCACGCAGGGGCAAAAAAAGGGGGGTTTTGAAAATGTTCGGGATCAGGGGCGAGGAGGAATCAGGGAGGCAACTTGCTCCCGAAATTCCTTGAGGATGGCGCGATTGGTTTCCAGGATGTCAGTGAGTAAGCGGATGATGGTGCTGTTGTTCGGCATTTGGTCGGGACTTGGGGCATTCTCCTCGGGGGCAGTGGAAGCGTTCGTCTTGGCAGAAGGAGGCTCGGGGGCATCAGTCTGGGCTCGGGGTTTGGATAGGTCCGGGTACTCGTACTTGCCCTCAATCTTGCCTTTGTTATCTGCATGAAAGCTCAAGACACCGTTAATAACACAAAGAAATTCCATCGCGTCCAAGGTCTTGAGACCAATGAGCTTGAAGGAATTCGGGTGTCGATACAAGTTGAGCTCCCGGAGTGTCGAGGTGTAGAGCTGCGAGGCGAGGCTGGTAATAATGGATCCGAGAACAGGAGAGCGACCCTGGGGGGCATTTGCGACATTGTGAGCAGCGGTGGCGATCCAGTAGCCAAGGTTGACTCGCTTCTTGTGGTACATGGCCCATAGAAAGAACAACTCTGTTTGGGCAAGCTGTCCAGAGGTCCCGAACTTACCCGCGAGGGCAATGGACAAGAAGCGTTGCAGAATGCGGAGCGCGGGGTCTTGAATGCAGTGAGCCTTGGTGTGGCGAGAGTCGAACTTGACTGTGGAATTGCCAGAGAGCTCCCGAAGGGCTTTGTGATTGTTAAACTCGGCAGGGATAGTGGTCAGGGCAGTCCGATATGCGGCCTCCTGAGTGCCATCACGACTGACAAAACCCAGGTAAACATTGAAGTCATTGAGGGACATCGGGTGCCATTTACTGGCCAGCCGAAAGTTCACACACCCCGGTGCAGACAAATCGGGACCTTCCCCACCCCTGGGCTTGAACAGATCGACCTTGTACCAGAAACTCGCAAAGAACTCAAGGCTGAGCTCCAAATATGTAGGCTGATCCATGTAAAAGAAACTCTCCCACCCTATGCCACTAATATACTCCCGAATGCGGGATCCAACACCCATCTTGTCATAGAATTCAAAATCTAGCCTAGGACACGGGGCTACGCCCTTGAAGTTCAGCAAGGCCACCTTGTCCAAAGAGTGCTTATCATTAAAAATGAAGAGTTCATTAAAGGTGTCGAGATTGGCTGTTACCAGGTAGCTAGGTTTGGATCCCGCGGCGGATTCCAGCTCGTCGTCGTCCTCCTCAATGCGCTGGGATTTGCGGGGCGGTTCGACTGCCAGTGCTTTGCCTTTTGGAGTGGCCGGGAGCTTCCTCTTCTTACTGGCCGGGGGCTTAGAGGCTGGGGCCTTGGGAGTAGGAGCTTTGGGGGCGTTCCTCCCCGGCAACGGCGCCAATTTGATCGTCAGTCAAATACAGATTTATAGTGCCTGAAAACGTGTGTGCACAAGAGATAAAGTGTACAGTGGTAGTCAGGGTCGAACACAGGGATTGTGAGAGACTGATTTATGGTCGTGAATGTATTCGGGAGAAGAGCACAAAGGGTAACACTTAGGGGGGGGGGGGGTTTTACTTGGCCAAACGAGTTGGCCAAGGCAGATTTTGGGAGCTAACAATTTTTATCTAGGAAAGCAGTATTCGGGGTCCCGAGGTGTCAATTCGGGAGTCCCGAATGATAAAATAAAGCAAGTAAGCAAATAATTCCAGAAATAATAAAACAAATCAGAAACAGATGCAGAAGTATCAACGCAGGCGTGAAATAGATCAAGAGTGAAATAAGCACGAATAATCAGATGGAGGAAGTGTTCTCGGCAAAGGCATTCTGGGTTGCATTCGGGACCAGATCGTCATCAGCTCAAGGGTATTCCATTCGAGATGTCATAGAAATGACATGGGGACCAGATTCCTCGGATATCCCCTACTTTTCTCTTAAGAGAAACTACCCCCCGTTTCCACATATGAGGTAGTCTTGACAGTTTGCCATCCCTCCAGGCACGAATGCGGGAGGGTCATACTCAAACTGCCCATGAAGCTAAGAAAAGACAAATCTAGAGCTAAAGTCCCTCAGTTTGTCAGGCTCGTGACCCAGCCCTAATCAACTACCCAACCTATCTATTCAAGACCACTTTGACACAGTCAAGACTAAATAGATGCCTACTTACTCATGCAATTTTCCTTCCGTATTCATCACATAAATGGCAGCCTTTACACAAGATAATTATCAGTTGATCAAGCCTCAAATTAAATCATGCAAAGATATAATTAAACCGATGAATAGTTGAATATAGCATCAAGAATATTTTAAGCATATTAAGGCCTCGAATCTGCCCTTGCAACCCTTGAATCAGCCTTGCCAAGAATTAAAGATTTAGCTACTCATACTTAAGGATAAACAAATAACGATTAAAGAAAGCATAACAAGTAAATAAATAGATGAAGGGAAGAAAACTTGTTACTAAAATTCCGTTTATAGCTCGGCAGCAATGTTGAAGAAGCTAACAATGGCTAGAGAGAGAAACTAGAGAGAAGTCTAAGCTACTTCTAAATTATGCTAAGTGATTAAAAGCTAGGAAGAGATGATCTAAACTAATCCTAGATGCCCTTTATATAGTAGAGCCTTAAGCACAAAATATCTTTAGCCTAAAACTAGGGACAAAATGCATTAATTGAAAGCCTAAAAATATGGATCTATGTTCCTAAAAGCACAAAGCTGAGAAAGCATAAAGCTGTCTGATTTTCCAGCTTTGGCAGGTCTGGACTGAGCTCGAGGCTGAACTGGTCAGTTCGGTGGGTGTTTGGTAATCAGTGCAGAGCGCAGGAACAGTGTCAGAGGAGTCACATGGGCGTTTTAGGTGGGATGACACGTGGAAATGACATCCTTTGCCCTTCGGGGTCCCGAACTGGGAATCCGACTCGGGACCTTGAACGCTGCTTTGGGCTCGGGACCTCGACTCTGGGTCTTGAAGCTCGAATTCGCTCAAAATGGACCAAAAACGCATGTTTTAGCATAAACTCCATTTTTAGGCCTAAATCTGCAATAGTCATGAAATCAAGGGTAAATTAGCATAATCATGCCTTAAATGGGGAGAAAATGGAGGGAAAATCATGCATAAAAACGTGCTATCAGTCGTCCACATGTGCCGCAGTTGGGGCTTGTGCTTCGACGGCTTCTACAGCGGTTTGAACATCGTATACATCGCCAGATCCGTCGCCTGCATTGGCATTATCGATGTCTGCCCGTGTGCAAGGATTGTTGTGAAACAATTGGATTGGGTCGAAATAGTTCTCAGCCATTTCATTCCAGAAGAATAAATCGCTGAAACAAACGTTAGAACTGCACACAGTGTCGAAAATGGGTGGAAAAATGAAAGCAATAGGTTAGAGACCATTTTTATTTGATAGTTTAAACTCTCAGCGGAAAAAATTGGGCAATTTCAAAGGGGAAAACCCAAAATTTTGGAGGGATTTTAAGTAAAAATTGGGAAGCATGCGGGAGGCCAAAGAAATAGGCAAGATCTGAAATGTGAAGAAGAGCGAGGAAAGGGAACACTTCAGTGTGTGTGAAGGGCATTTTGGTGATCTCCAATGGCAAACAGTGTTTCCTTAAAAACTGTGCCGAAGGCTAAAACGTCAAACAATGTGGGACGGAGGGAGTAACATATTAATATATTGAATGTATACCATTTTTTTCGTGATAGCCATATAGTTTTTTATATGTTCTTTTATCATGACATAACCTTAATATATATTTAATTTATATAAAAAAACAAAAACAAAAATGATAGTAATAATGAAATTTAATTATAATATAAAACTAAAATATCTTTTATATAATGTGGAAAAGTGATTGGAATGCGTGTTATATACCCCCTTTGTCCAAATTACTACTTGTTTGGTTACACCCAATAATTCTCTTTCCTAAAAATGACCAATAAAAAAAAAAGATTATATTATAAATTAAATTAAATTAAAAAAATAAAATTATATTTTATTAGAATTGAAAGTTACCTACACAATGTAAAAATGACAAATAATTAGGAATCTCACATCTAACCTCAAACGACTAGTAATAAAAAATTGAGAGAGTATGTATACACATGAAAATATTTATTTTATGTTCCTTATTTTTTACATATAAAATACTAGCAAATTGGGTCCTGTTGCAGATTGAGTTAATAACTAAAATTATTAGAAGTGTATGAGTTTGATCGAAATAAAAATTATTAACAGTGGATTTATAATATTAGAAGGATAATTATGTATGTTTTAGTAGAACTAAATTTATAAACACGCGAAAAAATATAAAATTTCATAAATATATGAATTTAATTGAATTTTTTTTACAAACATGAGGACTAGATTAATCATTTATGGGCTTGATCATAATTTTTTTATGAATATAGAGACTAATTTACTCACCTGGGGCTTTAATTGGAAAAGAAGTTTACGAACACCAGGATTAAATTAATCAACAAATAAAAGTTAAAAAATTAGTTTAATTGATATTTTTTTACGAATACGAGAATAAAATTAATCATCTAAGAATTGAATTACAAATATTTTACTAATACAGAGTTGATTTAATTGGAAATTATTTACAAATTTAGGGACTAAATTAATCCACAAATTAAAATTCTAGGGGAAAAATGCTGCAGCCGACGCCAACTATTATGGTATTCAGAATATCAAAGTGTAATTAGTGAAAAGTTAAAACAACAAAAGGAGGGGAACTGAGGATTTACTACAAAAGCCAAAACGACTTCACTGGGGATCAAACCCAGAATCCCTGGTTTCGTAGACCAGCGCCTTATGCATTGGGCCATGAAGTCATTTAATGGTAAGCTTTAGCAGTTAACAGTTAATATAATAAAGTAAGAAACTAAAATGATGATAGGATAGGAGTATATACATTTTAAAAAAGTTACATATAAATTCATTTTATAATTCTACTATTGAAGTATTAAAACCTTGATTAATGTTGGCTTCTTGAACTTTATGTTGGGTGGTGGTGGGTTCTTGAACCCCACTAATTAATGATGGAACACAAGCTATATGTAGACCTGTCAATCCGGGTATGCGGGTCGGACTCGACAGATTTGGGAATTCGGCCCGAAAAAAATACGGGACAAAAAATTGATCCCGGTCTCGGCCCGGGAAAATGGCTCGGGTCCGGGACTGGACCCGGCCCAGCGAAAATTCTTTTTTTTTAAATTCAATTTGATCCTTTTTAATTATGAGTTTTCAATTAAGTCCTCCTTTCGTAATCATCAATTTTCAATTAGGTCTTTTGTTAAAATTTAAACTAATGCTTATTTAGTTAATTAATTACTATAAATTATAACAATCAATGCTTAAAAAAATAAAAAATCAATCAAACATTAAAAATTAAAATCAATCAAATTTAATTTAAAAAATGAGTCAAATGTAACAAATATCATGCTAAGTTCATGCATTATGCATAAATGACATTAGTCACACTTTCATCATAACTAAAAATGTAACTAATAACAATTAGTTCAACTTAAACTAATACATTGTCATTGTGAAAGATTAGTTCAACAAAAATAATATGCAAGCCGAAAATAAAATACTAATCCAATCTTCATAGTTCAACAAGCCACAACAAATACTAAATTGTAACATACTAGTATAAAATAAGTAAAAAATGCGGTGCGGGCTGCGGGTGGGTTAGAAAATATGATTAGAAATTAGGTGTTTTTTTTTTAGGGTGGGTCATGGTCGGGTCTCGGGTCAGACCCGTTCATGCCATATACAATTTCATTGAGTAGCTCAAATCAACTATTTATTTTAGAAAATTGGAAGTGTTGAAAGAGCATTAGATGTCGTGGTAAAATAGACATAGGGTGGGTCCATACCTTGGTAAAGCATAAAAAGGGTTGTTGATTAACTTGGGTATGAAGTTGTTCCTGATCTTTACAATCTTCACCTCGAATGCTTTGAAAGTTGGGACCAAACAAATCGATCTTGTCACAATGATATATGCTTAAAGTATTCAGAATTGGCCATTCTGAAGTATGAGATCCTGGATAAAATCTCTTGAGTTCTGGTGATCTCCCTAGCTTCAAAAATGTCACATTGGGAAACACAAACTTCGGTGGGGAAATTTCTTCCTTACCTGAAATAATTTCCTCCATCCCTTCACAAATAGTATCTATTATAAGCTCTTCAAGTCGATGAAGACCCAAGGCAACAGAGATTGGGAAAAGACTTGTTAGACTTGGGCAATCTTCGACGCTCACTGATTCAAGATTTTGAAAAGAAACGAGTCCGTGAGGATCCTCATTCCACAAGTGCTTCAACTTTGGAAGCTTTGATATATGCAAAGTTTTCAATTGAGTTTCTTGCACTTCATGGCGCAACTTGTTTTCACTCATGAGCGTTTTAACATCAAATACTTCTACCACTGACTCACATTCAGAGATGATCAGACTCTCTAGATTCAAGGCTCTGCTCACCATTCCTCGCAAGAAAACACTCAACAAAGCGCTTCCTTTCTCTATCCCAAGTGTCTTCAATTTGAAAAAGGAGCTAGGATGAAGTTCATCTCCCCATATCATCTTTAATCCACCCATCTTTGTAATCTTAAGTTCCTCCAGATTAGGGAATGCAACCTGTACGTGGTAATTTGCTAGGTTATAAGGTAGTATTTATAAGATCATAGATTTTTTTTTCCAAACAAAACCACAGTCATCGAAATTGTGAATAAATTAGAAGTTCACAGACCACTAATTATAACAAGACAAGAAAAATTACAAATTGTTGAAAAAATTAAGATCTTTAGCAGTATCATAGAATGAACTATAAACCAACCAACCATAGCACCCAACAACTTGGAGATTACTCAATCAGTGTTGAAATTGAAGATCCGAAATACAAAAATGCTAACATACTAAAACATTAAAAAGCACTCGTTTTCATCCAAGTTCCCCACCATCTCAAGAAAGGACCAAATTAAATGTGATTCCATACAACAGAAAAAAGACGATTGACTGGTTCAAGAGGTCTTTGTTTTCTACTAAAACTTTTTTTCATTCTTTGAAGATACTATGACATACATAGATTTCGGCTGAAGAGTTGTAAAATTAAATAAGTGGCAATTGCATACCTTTTCGTCAAAGAGTGCTACATTCGATTCCATACCAGTAAATGTACGTAGCTCAGGGCAATCTTGTATACACAAATGTGCCAAGGAGGGGAATTCAATTAAGTTGGAAATATTGCAGAATCTTCTTAGGTTCGGAAGAGATTTCAACTGAATGATGTTTAGATTAGGAAATGAAATGGTCTCTCCCGATATTGTTTCTTCTGGAGTACCTGTAAAAACTATTTCTTTCATGGACCCGCAATCACTTACCTCAAGCCTTTTGAGTTGTGCAAGACTTTTAACCATTGAGGAGATGAGCAAATAGGTTATCTTATCGCAGCCATCTAAGATCAAGCTTTGTAAGTTCTGGAAACAAGAAAACCAACTCTCTGCTGCATTTGCAAGTTGATCGACATCCATATCTTCTCAACTCTGATCCGCGATAATTTCAACTCTTCCAATTTGCGAAATATAATCTGCATCAAGCCATTCTTTTTCATCTCAATGGACAAACACTTTCAACTAGCCTTGCCAATTAAGTTTGCATTTAATTTCTTAAAATGTAAAAAAGAAATGAACCATATATAGAAGGGAATAGGGATACAGACCTTTTTAATGAGAAGAGGATTAGGAGTTGTAAGCTTGTTCTCTTGATCCACAATTTCATCGAATGCCACTTCTCCTAGTGCACAATGTTGCTGCTCATGTCTTGTCCTAGCTGCTGATGGAGCAATTATTGGGTTGATGATAAGGTGGGAATAAAAGGTTATGAGATGAGGCAGATCCCGCAGTGTCAGCGCTCGAAGTTCGGTGAAGTCAACATCTCCATGATCCTGGTAGTCAGTTCTATAGCTTTGATCACTTTCTTCACAAACAATGGTTTCCATATTTTTGCACTCAATTACTTCAATTTCTTTCAAGCATAAAAGGCCTCTTGCCAAGCCTAATAAGAAGAGATTCGTGAGTCCATTACATCTCTCCACCTTTATTACGCTCAAGTTTTTAAATGGGAGCTGGCCACCGCCACCACCACGACAAATGATCTTCTGCAACGTTGTCAAATTTTGAAGAACCAACGACTCCAGCTTTGGAAAAACAACACAACTGGAAATGGAGTTTACAATGTATTGAATTTGAACTCCTTTTTGAACATTGAGATGCTTCATGTGAGGAAAACCTTGAGAGTCCAATTCGCAGAGACTTTCAAAACCATTTAGTTGTTGCAAGTACACATCCTCAGCTCTTCCCATCAACGCTTTAATTCCTCCATATCCCAACTGATTAGGGCTTTCTGCGAGGTTGAGTTTCAAGGTTCGTGAAGTTCTGTAATTATGGTCGCTCCAATCCAACGCCTCTCCAATAAGTATTCTCAATCTTTCTAACTTTTCAAAGGCAAACAAATCTTTGGGAATCATCTCATCCTCTCCAATAAGTATTCTGAATCTTTCTAACTTTTCAAAGGCAAACAAATCTTTGGGAATCATCTCCGCATGAGGGATGTGAATGTGTAGGCTGATCAGGTTGGGCAGATTCTTCAATTCCCCCAGGCTAGCGTTCTTAAATATTGCATTAGTGCTGCTGCTGTATCCTTCTTTCTCCCAATACTTGAAGCTGTTTTTCATGCACAATTCCTCTAACGAGGTCAACTTCGACAGCACATGATCTGATGCAATCTCTTTCAATTTTGAGCAATTATTCAAATCCAGAAGTTTCAACTGACCCAGATTCCCAATTTCATTCGGGAGCTGACGGATAGAAGAGCCATGAAGGCTGAGAACTTGTAACCTTGGTAGCTCTCCAATGATAGCGATGTTATCCAATTCACAGTAATCAAGACACAATGTTTGAAGTTTTACAAGAACGTTAAGTGACGAAGGCAGTACTGGTGAAAGAGAGATGTTCGTGAGATGCATGAGCTTCAGTCCTTTCATTCCTACAAAAAAATTGTCTGTGATTTCTAGTGGGTGATCATCCTGGTTCCTTAACATTAGAAATGACGCAAGCTTTGGGCAATGAAATGATGCAGTAAGCTCCTCAGGGAGATGACAGTAGTTTAAGGCAACTGCTTCAAGATCGTCATCACCAGGCCATTCTTCTAGTTTATCACCCTTAGGGACGGTGAGCAAATGATGGTCTCTGGCCCTAACAAAGACTGCAAACTTGTGGACAACATCATGCATTTTCACTCGTGCTTCCTCACTGTTGCCAACATCTTGCAGCAACCCACAGGCTTTGAGGTCATTGAGGCATTTGTGTAGTCTATCTCTTGCTTGTTCTAATCTCCTGCACCCTTTGAATAGACTCAACCCCCTTGTATATTTCAACAAGTCAGAGAATGAATTGGAGTAAGGATCCAATTGCCCAAAAAGTCGGAACAACGACTTTATCTCGTCACTTTTCAGATAATTATAGCTGAACTCTATCTTCAAGTAAACTTTATCAACAAACTCATCACTATCGCCAATCCTTTCCAGTTGTCGCAACGCATCCCTCCAAATCGACAAATCCTCATTCCTTAACGCCTTGGCAACAATCACAAGTAGAATGGGCAAACCTGCAACATATTTGATTCGTATATAGATAAATTTAATACAAACTATTGATTAAAACAAGTATGAAATTAATACAAACTATTCAGTTCATTTCATTTCTTAATTATTACACTCAGTTAGCATACATATTGCACTTTTTTTAGAAGGTGTTTAGTATCAAAATTTGAGAAGAATTTAGTTCATTCGAAATCAACTTTTTTCCAAATTTAATGTTTATTATAAAAAATTTAAACGAATTCATAAGAATTGAACCATTAAAATTAATATAGGATGGAATTCATGCTAAAATAGATGTGATTGTTGAAGAATTCATTTAGTTTTTTAATAATTAATTAGTCAATTACTTAAAAGCCCCTGTTTAAAATTTGAAATACAGCAACATCCCGCCAAATCGTGAGACGCAGCGGCGGCGAGAGAGAATGAGAGAGAAGAGGTCATGAGAGAGAGCTTCTGGTCGATGCTTCTCACCCTAACAAGTCCGCTCTGGTTTGTTTCTTCTTCTTCCTTTCTATTCTCATATTAACTTACATTCTTAACTATCAATCCTGCTTAGTTTGATTGTTTTCATTTTTATTGTTTTGGGTATGGTTAGTAGTAGTGATTCAGGTAATCTTTCATGTATATGGGTCTGATTTTTTCTTAATTTCATTGCGAGTATTGCTGGAATGGGGTGTTTGTGCTTAGAGTTTGTTCATATCCCTTCTATTTGTATTTTTTCTGGTCTTGGTTCTTATTCTTAATCTATTTGCCAAGTGATACCTTGACTGATAATTTGGATCTCTATTTTAACCTGCATTCACATGAATTTCTGTCCCTAACACCAGGGGATTTGTCTGCTATTTATTTACCTTTCGCTATTGATTCTTGGCATACATGTTATTCACGATGTACTTGAATATGAAATACATCTTGCAGAATAATTTAGAACTACTGTATCTCCTTTTCACTTCAAAATATTGTTACCAGTACTTCAGGTCCTGTATCTTCCTTGAACAGAACTTCTATAATCCCCAACTGAAGATTGTTTAGTTTTGTAGCTAGTTGGACCAAACAGTTCATGATTTAGGAACCATCACTCAACTAATTGCTTCTGAAATTGGTTTTCCTTGGATGCTTTTAATGCTTGAATGTTGGTTACTAGTATTGAATGTTGGTGGCTATATTATAGTTTCAGTTGGTATGATGACTCTGCGCGCTTGTCTGTTAGAGCTTGTTAGATGCATCAATTGACAATGAAGCCTATTTGTTATGGATTTTAGTATGTCATCTATAAAGCAGATTTGGTCTTTCTCACTTCCAAGTTTGTCGGAAAATGACTAATTATATTTCTTCAAGCTGTTATCTATGTGGACTGCTGATTTTCATACAGTTGCTTGAAGGGGTGTATATTGTTAGAATTCCTTGTCATTTCACTTTTCCACATCCTTGTGATTTTATACATGTCTTTTGGTAACATTGCCATCCTTGCCTTTCATTGTTTGTATTGCTCATCTATGTATCAGAATAGGTTTTCCTAGCAATTCAGAATTTATATGCAGGTTAATTCCATAAGTTTTGTTTCTTGTTCCTTTAAATTTTGCTGCAAAGTTCTTATCATGTTGTGTGGGACATGTCCAGTTATTTCTTGTAAGACCTTGCTTTATCCAATTCATTGTTAGTGAGGTGGATTATATGCCACAATATGTTAATTGGATGGTTCTTTATTAACTTTTATATTCCATTCTCATGTGTTAGGCTCTATTCAAACAACTATTGTTTTGATTTCTTCAAACACATTTTTTCCATGTAATTGGGTTCTTAAAATATGTCCCCTCTTCTTTCATGGCCTGCTAAGGGTTGTGAGGTGGGCGTCATAATTGGTATTTTTTGTTCTTATATACAATCACATCCTTGGTATTTATCATAAAAAAATTGAACATATTATATCTTATTCTATTGTTATATTTATCTTGAGGAATCTAATTTTAAAATTAATTTTTGAGCTTCTGATAGCGTGTTTTCATGCATGATTTTTCCTCCATTATCTCGTTGATTTAAGGCATGATTCTGCTAATATACCATTGTTTTTATCACTATTGCAGATCTAGGCCTAGAAAGGGAGTTTATGCGAAAACATGCATTTTAGGAGCATTTTGTGCGAATTCGAACTTCAAGACCAAAGTCGAGGTCCTAACACCAAGATAGCCTTCAAGGTCCCGACGAGGATTCTCTATTCGAGACCCCGAAGGGTGAAGAACGACATTTCTACGTGTCCTCTTGTTGAAGCTTCCACGTGTCCCCTCCGACACTTTTCAAAGAGTTCTGCACAATTCCCAGAGTTTATCTCCGTCAGCCAAAGTCAGCCCTCTACTCTGCCAAAGCCTGCTCCCGATCTGGAAAAGCTGGACACTGCCACCAGCTTTGTGCTTTTCTGTTTTATGCTTTAGGGAGCATGTTTGCTTTGTGCTAGGCTTTCCTTAAATGCATTTTGTCCCTAGTTAGGATGGAAGATATTTTGTGCTTGGAGTTCTAGCTTAAAAGGAGCATCCAATGAGTAGTTTAGAACATCATCTTATCATAATTCTTAGGAAGAACACTCTTAGAAAATACTCTAGTTTATCTTTCTAGTTCTTGTTAGCATTCCTCTCCTTAGCCGCCGGGCTTGAAGCGTTTTTGGTAACAAACCTAGTAATCAAGTTTTCTTCCTTAAATCTATTTCTTTACTTATTATGTTCTCTTTATTTATGATTTATTTATCTTCAAGTATGAGTAGTTAAATCCTTAGTTCTTAGCAAGGGTAATTCGAGGGTTGCAAGGGTAGATTCGAGGCCTAAACGTGCTTAATATATTCTTGCTGCCATATTCAATTGCTTATCATTTTAATTACATTTTCACTTGGGGTAATTAGAGGCTTGATCAACTGATAATTTCCTTGTGTGATTGTTGTCGTCCATTAGATGGGAACGTGTCGGGAAGTTGCATGGTACAAGTAGGCACCTAGTCTAGGGGTCATCGTGTCGAAATGGTCTCGCCTAGCTAGGGTGAGTAGTTGATTAGAGCGGGGTCACGAGCCTGACAAACTGAGGGACCTTCAGCTCTAGATGCGTCTTTTCTTATCTTCATGGGCAGCCTGAGTATTGCCCACCCGCATTCGTGCCTGGAGGGATGGCGGGCTGTCAAGACTACCTCATATGTGGAAACGGGGGGTAGTTTCTCTTAAGAGGAAAGTAGGGGATATCCGAGGAATCTGGTCCCTATGTCATTTCTATGTTGCATGAATAGAATATCTCTGCGTTGATGACGATCGAGCCCACGAATGCAACCTAAGAATATCCTTTGCTAAGACCTTTCTCTCCATCTGACTTATTGTGTTTATTTGTCTCTCTGATTTATTATTCTGCTCTTGATTATCAATTTGCCATCTTTTACCTTTCGGGGCCCCAAATTAAGTTTCGAGATCCTGATTATTGCTTTCATTGTGATAGGTATGGAGATAATGTTGGATTCCCACACTTAGAAGAATGGAGGAAGCAACTTTGCTTATCGGCGTTAGTAAATGCGGAGGAGAATTTGGAGACTTACCGCGATTCTTTGGATGATGATGAGTTGCTGCTGCAAGAAGAAGCACTTCAGAGTCCTCATTTTACTCAACTTGGCCTTGAAGATTGAAGGTGTAAAGCTCTTCCTTCCTTTAATCAGTAGTCATTTTGCTTGGACTTGGACCACTTTTGCTTTGTCAAAAGAAGAAAGGAGAGAATTTTTGCAAAGGTCTTTTTGACATTTTGGGCAAGTATAGTATACAAACATATGTGTGTTTGGTATATTTTCACTACACTTGAGGGTTTCTTTGGGTTAGCATTGCTACTGAAAGGTTCTTCAATACCTTGAATCAGTCTCTCCCAATCCCTGTGTTCGATCCTAACTACCACTGTATACATATCAATTGTGCACACATATTCAGGCACTATAAATTGTATTTGACTGACGATCAGCTTCATTCTTAGTTCTGACCCATTTTCATTAATTACTCGTTAGTTGTATTAGAAAATATGAAAAACACATTACTAAATAAATAATAAATAAAATAATAATAAAAATAGGGAAATAAAAAAATTATATATAGTGAAATAAATAACTTATTTCAAGTAATGTTTTATATAATAATAGAGAAATTATTAAACTTTTAGAACGATAAAGAATTAAAATAGTTTTTCATATTTTACAAATTTTTTCTTTTATTTTATGAGTAAATTTTAATTTAGGGGTATAATAGTCAAATAAGTAAAATGAAGTCATTTCTTAATCATACCAAATAATGTGTTCAGTTCAATTTAATTGAATTCTTTCAATTTTATATTATTATATCAATCACTAGAGTTCATTTATTATTAGAATTCTAATTGAATTCTATTAATGAAATGAATTGAACTCATACATAATTTGATACCAAACACCTCCTTATTCTAGTTAAGAAGTTGTAATGGACAGTTAAAATGGATATATAAAATAAGTAACATGACAATTAAAAGAAGCCAATAACGATGGCTTATAATTTGATTTTTGAGCTAATTAAGAAAAAGTTTGTCTAATTTTATTGATCTAGTCACTAGATGACCATTGGGCATCGATTCCGTTTTTAACCATTAAAAATGAGTATCATGGTTGATAGGACCCTTTAGAGACGGTTAAAAAAATGACATTTTAAATTAAATATTGCATGATTAATTAATTATTAAATTTATTTAATATTATAGTACATTTTATAATTATAAAATTATTAATTAGTCATTAATTAGAATTATTTAACTATATTATAACTCAAACAACAAAATTATAAGTACGGTCCAAATAATGGGGCGAGTATTTTTTAGACCTGACTCGGCCCGATTTCCCGGGTCTCCCTTGACAGGTCTAGCTATACGTATGGATTTTTCCGATTTTCACATTAGATTGATGATGTTTTTTATTTCATGGTTTTCAGAACCTGATCGGACTTGAAAATATGTAAACAAAACTAAAATTTAGTTTCCGATCCTAACTAATCCCTATTCTTTGCGTTCTTTGCAATAGGAGTCGAAACTCCAATTCCCAATTCAAAAGTTTTCGTCTTTCCCATTCATTGCCTGAAAGTTGAAACACCCAATTAAGTTTTAAAGTGTTTGGGGTTAAGGGTTGGGTTGGGCTTTTTGGAAAGATGGGTTGAGGTTATAGCACAATCTTGTGCTTTCCTCACCGGAGGAAAAGAGACAAGTGGCAAACGCAGCAGCTGCGTTTGCGCTCTCTCTCCTATTTTTTTATTTTATTTTTATTTCATTTTTTTAACAAAATAAATTAAAAACTACCACAATAAAATCTCTATCTCAAGATAAGTAATTATAGTTACACTTTTTCTATTTTTATTAATTTTTTAAAAATGGGTTTTATACTCCAACTATTTCATTTTTATAGTTTTACCAAACACCAAAAACAACTTTTCGTTTCTCACAACACTTTTAAGAAATTTTTACCAAACAGCATACTAGCTTTTTCAGAAATACTTTTACCACAACACTTTTCGGATTAGAACCGAAACGCCAAATAGACCCTTAACCATTTTGGTGAGATGACATATCTAAATGGAGTAAGTTGTTTCTGTTGCGTCACGTGATTATCACGTGAGCAGCTAAACGGATTTAAAAAAGCAAAAAAGAAAAGAAAAAGAAGAACAGTACTTCCAGGTGATCTTAGTTCCATTCCCCCAAAGCACAACAACAAGGTGATCTTGCTCCTTGAGTGAGCAGTAGCGTTCCAATCTGTCCTCCTGCAGATTCCCATGTGCCAATTTTGTTGAAAACTATTTGCCTGAAAGAAAAATAAAATGTTCAAGAAGCTCAAATTTCCGCCCCAAACCAATCCCTATTCTTGCCTTGTTTGCAATAAGAGTCAAAACTCCAACTCCCAATTCAAAAGTTTTCGTCTTTCCCATTCATTGCCTGAAACAGAACAAGACGCAGATACCCAATTAGTCATTCAGTTCCAGAACGTCCTCAAGCAATACAGAGACAGCCCAACTAGAAAAATCGAGCTGGCTCTCAGCTACTGCAGCCCGACAATTACTGAAGCTCTAGCATTCAATGTGCTGAAGAGGCATCGCTCGGACTGGAAATCTGCTTATTTGTTCTTCAATTGGGTTTCTAAAGAGGGTCAAATCGTTCTTGAACCCAGCTTTTACAATGAAATTCTTGATATTCTTGGCAGGATGAAGCGGTTCGAGGAAGCGAACCAAGTGCTCGATGAAATGTCCAAGAGAGGGGGGCTTATTAATGAGGAGACGTATAGGGTGTTGGTTCATAGGTATGCAGCTGCTCATAAAGTGGATGAAGCGATTGAGATTTTCAAGAAGAGGAGACTGTTGGGGCTAGAGCTCCATTCGGCTGCTTTTCAAACTCTTTTGATGTCTTTATGTAGGTATAAGCATGTGGAAGTTGCAGAAACTTTGTTACATTCAATGGACGAAGAGTTCTGTTTTGGTGTTGATATAAAGACAATGAATATTGTTCTCAATGGTTGGTGTGTTTTAGGTAATGCGTACGAAGCAAAAAGATTTTGGAAAGATATACTCGCTTCTAAATGCAAGCCGGATTTGTTCACATATGGAACTTTCATAAAGGCATTGACGAACAAAGGGAAGTTAGGCACTGCGCTGAAGTTATATCGAGGAATGTGGAAGCTGGAAGGTTGTGAACCGGATGTGGTGATTTGCAATTGTATGATCGATTCGCTCTCTTTCAAGAAGAGGATCCCTGAGGCTTTGAAAGTATTTAGGGAAATGAAGGAACGCGGTTGCATGCCAAATGTAGCGACCTACAACTCCCTTATCAAGCATATGTGTAAGATCCGGAGGATGGAGGTGGTCTATGAACTTTTTGACGAAATGGAAGAAAACGGGAGTGATTGTATGCCAAATAATACAACTTTCAATTACTTGCTCAGTTCATCAAAGAAACCGGAAGAAGTTGCAGCACTTTTGGAGAGGATGAAGAGAAATGGTTGTAGGATGGATAGTGATACTTATAATTTGGTCCTGAGGTTATATTTTTGTTGGGGTTGTGAGGAAGAAATACGGTATACTTGGGATGAGATGGAGAGAAAGGGGTTGGGACCAGACGGGCGATCTTATACCATTATGATTCATGGGTTATATGACCGGGGAAGGATTCAGGATGCTTTGAACTATTTTGGTGAGATGACATCTAAGGGAATCGTGGCAGAGCCAAGAACTCAGATATTGGTCCGTGACCTGAATTGAAGTTGGAGAAAAATGATACAGAACATGAGGGAAATGCACAATGACTAGGCGCAGGTGGTCATCGAGATCTTTGCATTGAAGAACGATGAAGGTTAGGTAGGCTGGCTTCAGTTTTATGACAACAATGTAATTTACCTACTCAGACAACAAAGTTGATATTTGTGAATTTATTGAATTTTGGTAAATGGTCAGATCTGCATTTGTGGAAGGGATCTCTGGTGCCGAGGCCCGCGACTTAAGATTTGGAAGATGATTGGGTTTCTATAAGTTTGTGAATTCATGTTTTAGACTGGAAATGACATTGGCCTGACTACATTCTGTAATCTGTCTCACTCAGAACCATGTTGAATCACTTATTTCGCGTGAAAGTTATTGATTTTGTCGAAATTAAAAAAGTCTTCAACTATTCTCTTGATTGATTCTCAAGGCACTTGGATACAGAAACAGGTGCATCTAGTAACCATATACACCTGTGAGGTATTGTGCTTACACTACTTAACTCTGAGAGCACTTTCACATCTGCACTATACTCTTTAGGTCTGGAAGCTTTAAGGTAGCATAGACATGGATAATGACATTTGACAGGAATTTGAGAATGGTAGCTGTTAAGCTAAATAATGTAATGAATAAACATGGATAAAAAAGGCATCAAAATGATTTTGATTAAGCTATTGCTTGACTGGTTTTGGACGATCCAAGCTTATGATGTATAGCAACCGGAGGCTACAAGCCCCCATTATTAATTTTTTGCTAATAACACGAGGAACGTGACTATTGAATTTCAGTTCGATCTAATAGTCAGATGAAAAGCGCGATGCTGCTACCTCCACGGATGATCAGCGTCAACTCCCTGCTTTGAGCTCTGATTTCAAGAACGAAGTCCAATCTTTAGATTCCTTTCTTGAGATACTCCACAAATTTGCTAAAGTAGTCCTGATGGAGCATCTCATTTCCAAAAATAGCAACAGCTTCTGATTTCGCGCGTGTCTGTAGTTCCTTCCCTTCATCTGACACCATTGCCAATCTTAGAGACTTGGCAATATCATTGCTGCTAAACGACCCATCCTCTCCCCTGTCTACTTCCACTGCCAACCCTTTCTCCACCAGCAACCGCGCGTTTTAAAGGCTGATCGATTATGAAGGGAAGAAGTATAAGGCAATGCCCGTACTGCAGAGTTTCAATCACCGAACCCCATCCTGCGTGAAACAAAGATCCCCCTATTGATCGATGAGCTAGAATTTCCAGCTGCGGTGCCCATCCTATGCAGACGATTCCCCTGTTCTTTGTCCTGTCAGCGAATCCTGGAGGCAGAATCTCTGCTTCTTCAGCAGCCCAGTTTGGTTTACTAATTGCCCATAGGAATGGCAACTCTGACAACTCCAACCCGTAAGCTATCTCGTAAACTTGATCTTTAGACAGCTTACACTCAGGGGCGGATCTTGCTCTCAATGTTTGGGGGGGCGAGATTAGTGACGAATCCAGGATTTGCCCCCGAAATTTTTTTTTGGAGTATTTTAAAGGGAAGGCAAGCGAGCTGAACGAAAAATTAGAAAAATGGTTAAGAGTATTTGTATCCGTCACTAAATAACAAATATTTAGATAAACTTAACAAAAAGGTAAATAAGAAGACAATATAAAAAAAAAATTATACATTAGAATTCATACAATATACGTATTTTTTACAATTGTTCTCTACTTTAGGATTGGAATTGAATGAGAGATTGAGAGGGTGATCGATATGTGATGATTTGGTGTAGAAATTGAATTAAATAAAGGGATTGAATTTCGGCGGAGATTGAATTGGCTTTGGCACTAGTTTATTGGTAG
Organism: Viola odorata; assembly: GCA_963691705.1. Lineage (NCBI taxonomy): Eukaryota > Viridiplantae > Streptophyta > Magnoliopsida > Malpighiales > Violaceae > Viola > Viola odorata. The sequence goes on along the minus strand of OY829538.1, from coordinate 73,131,445 downwards.
TAATGATTTGGGAAATAAGGATTTGGGATTTAATTGAAAGGATTTTTCGTCATTTACTGTGTACTAATTATTTTTTAAAACTTTTATCTCTTATGTTCGAACTTTTATCGCTTACGAATGAATTTTATCGAACTATAGAGCGGACTTTTCGTCCCTTACTGTGTACTAATTATTTTATTTTATTTTATTCCACATTTTAGCAATTTCGGTTCAAATTTTTATTCGTTTTTAAGTAAAATTGCTCGTATTATCAGCTCGAACCGAACCAACAATGTATATATTTTTGAAATTTTGAAAAGTTTGGGGGGCTGTAGCCCCCGGCCCTAACAAGGCTCCGCCCCTGCTTACACTCGCTACCGAACCCAACAAACACAACCGATTTGGGTTCTTGACTGTCGAGCCATTCGAAAATCTCGCTCCATTTCCCAACAGGAACAGAGGAAACAGAGGACCCGCCGCGGCCTCTGTTTTCAGGTTTTTCCGGAAGGAGCAAACCTATTGGAATCACTGGTTTCTTAAGAATTTTCTGGAACAATGTCAGATACTCTTCCTCAAATTCGTAGCAGCTGCGCGCAGCTACAGCTTGACATCCGCCCAAAACCTTAGCTAGGCGCTCAACATCTCTTACACCTGAAGCATTCTCCCCGTAAAACCCAGAATAGGAACCGCGCGCCTCGTAGAGTCGAAGCGCTACTGAAGACGGGAAATCGATCCACTCCGGTGGCGATGTCAGACTTTCCGGAGTTCCCTTAACCCTTTCCTGACCTTCACCGACCATACACTCGGGCGGGCCGAAAAATGCTTTCATGGCAACAGTGAAAACTGACAAGAAAATCAATGGAATGTTGAATTCTGCAGCAACATCAACAGCCCAGAACGGGGAGAAATCAACAATTATCCAATCTGGTGATTTCTCCGCAACGAATTGCTTGAAGGGTTGTTTTAAAAGATCGTATGCGATCTTCAGGTATGGAATTTTCGCCGCTGGAATGTCTACCGTCGCCTCACAATCTTCCGGGAAATCATATTTTTGATCTAAAACAGGGAAAGGGAGGGCAACTAGTTTTAGTAAAGGTGTTAAGGTAGGAGATGGTTTAGGGAGTCTTTCTATGTTCTTTGGAGTTGACAGAAATGAGACATGAACACCAGCTTTAGCTAAGGCAAGTGAGAAATTGTAAAATGGGATTAAGTGGCCAAAAGCTGACCATGGAAGTATGGCTACATGTAAATCACTTGCCATTGAATTTCAGAGGTATTATTATTATGAACCGCAGAAAAACCAGCAAAAGATGAGATAGATGATTACCCTTTGTAGGAAATATCAATCCGCTACAATCTTGTCCGTTCGTCCACTTGCTTACCTGGCCTCCATCCATTTTTATATTAAAACAAAACAAAATCATCACAAATTTTGCCGACAAAATAGACTAATAGTAATACTCACTTCATTTTGGAATAGATGGTATTTTAGAAAGAAATATTTTAGTTTCAAATAAATAATTATTTACGATTTTATAAGTAGTTTATAATTAACTTATTTAATTGTTGAAAAGATATATAAATTTTTATTGTTTATTTTTTAATATGGAAAAAAAATAATTATTTAATATTAAAAAACTTTTTTCTTAATTACTGTATTTTTATTTTAAAAATCATTTAATAAAAAACGGGAGAGTATATAATTATGCCATTTGCTTACCTGCCTCCTATTTTTATATTAAAAATAAAACCATTCGTGTGGAAGTAAAATAATGCATTGTTTATAGTATTCCCTCCCTCTTTTAAAGGATGTTGTTTTCTTATTAAAAATGTGGTTCAAATTAACTGTCGTTTTGAGTAATAATTACGATTTTTGTCCTCCGTACGGATCGTACCCAACCAATTAATTTGGTACAATGATATTATTATAATTATAAAAAAAGGATAAATTGAAAATTACAGTCAAGAAAACGCGGTTCAAAAATTATTATTTTAAATTTGTCTACTAGTTTAGAAAGATACTGTATCCTTTAGAAGACGGAGGGAGTAATAATTTAGCTAACCATAAAGAAAAAAAAAAATCTTCCAGGTCAGAATTTGTCTTTATGTGGGACACATTTCCATTTAATATCCTTTGCGAAAAAAATGCACAAAAGAAGGAGCCGTGTGATGCACATGCAGTGTCCTTTTTTAATCTCAGTTAAAATCAACCCAATAGTCAAAGTATTCCTTGACCCCAATTCTCATAAATTGAGGTGGAGAACTTGCAGTTAGAAGACTTGGCGCAGGACCCATGTCTCCCATCTAGTTTTGGGTTGTGAAACGTAGCTATGGACATCCTTTCTTTCAACGAGTTAACAATTGCTCCGATGCTACGATACACCCTATTTCACTATTTGTCACAGACTCACAATTTGAAAAACAATATTATTTTTTATTTTGCCTAATATTAAAAAAATAAAAATAATGCCCACTACCACTTAAAAATTTGGTATCGTTGGATTTGGATCTAACTAAAATAGTCACAGTTATTTTTATCTAATTAAATTTAGTTAAGAGATTATGTGAAAGACTCGTATCTAAAATTAGTTTTAAGTAATAATTAGTTTAATTTCATCCGGTGCTTTTAAATTTCAAACAGCATATAAATGGGTAACAATTTTTTAAGTGGGAGTGAGCCCATCATTTTAGTTTTAAAAAATTAGACAAAATTAATTTTCTAGAAATTGAAATTCTAACATGTGGTATATGAGGTGACAAAATAATATTACGTAACGGTGAAGTGATCTCACATTAGATTTTAGTGGTCCATTGATGATCAAATTGTGTCCACAAATTGGAACTTAGATATAAATAAACATAGGAAAGATATGTAGCTGCAAAATGTCACCAATGTTGATGACAAATGCATTTGGGAGTGGTTTGATAGGAACCCATGTCCCATCTTTTTTGATTTGTAAGCCCTCCATCTCATTAGCTTGCAGGAGGATGGTTAGGCCAACGGCATCAGAATGAGAGTTGAGGCCCATCACCAGCTCTGGCTGTGGGCATGGAGGGTAATAGTTCATCCTCATACTTTGCGTCCCTTCTTCAAACAACTCTCTCATCTCATTAGGTTCCATTCTTAGAGCTTTTGCCATGAAATTGAGGATTTTTATGGCAAGATCTTTTGTTTCTTTGGAGTAAGTTTCAAAGACATCCCTGAATTTGCAAATATATCGTTGTTAAATCATTATTTAAAGAATTCGTTTAATTATCATTAAAAACACATCTCATTCACTAATGAATTTTTAACTCACCGATGATACTTTTTTATAAATATAGATGATTAATCTAGAGTTCGAACCTCTTATCTATTTTAATATGCTAAAAAATATGTAGCTCATTATTTACTTTTTAACTTTTGAATTTGGATAGGGGAGTAATTGAATATTTGCGTTTTTTTTTTTGCCGGAGGGGTTAGCTTGTGGCCTTATAATTCTTATGCGTCTGCTTATAAAAAAAAATAGTAGATATGATTAGATTTTTTGAATTTGATTTCTCTAATTTTTCTTAACTGGTTATGTTAAAAAAATCTAAATTATCTAATAAAATTGGACGGATTAGAGGAGTCAAAATCCATTTTAAATTATCATTTGGTGACATAACAAATGCCAAATCATTTAGGACACGGTGTGTTTTAATCGTCAAATTACGTAATTATTTTTATTGCGCCTTGTTCTTCATGACATCAAGATATGATCTTCTAACAAGTTCATGGTAGAAATCTTCTTAACAATGGTGGAAATTTTTGAGTTAAAAGTAGGACCCACCATCGGTAAATAATTACGATAAAATTATTAAGGAATGAAGTGCTAAGGGTGTAAAGGATGTTAAATTGATCGAACCGTTAAATACGTTTGATGAAAATTTTAAAAGGGTGAGTAGCCTAATAAGGGTCTGTTTGGCGTTCCGGTTCTAGTCTGAAAAGTGCTGTGGCAAAAGTACTTCTGGAAAAGCTAGTATGCTGTTTGGTAAACATTTTTTTAAAGTGTTGTGGGAAACGAGAAGTTGTTTTTGGTGTTTGGTAAAACTATAAAAATGAAATAGTTGGAGTATAAAACCCATTTTTAAAAAATTAATAAAAATAGGAAAAATGGATCTAGAATTACTTATCTTGAGATGGAGATTTTATTGTGGTAGTTTTTAATTTATTTTGTTCTATTATATAAAGTAAAAAAATGAAATTAAAATGAAAAAAAGAAGAAGAGAGGACAGAGGCAAGCAAACGCAGCACTGCGTTTGCCACTGCAGGAAATTTCTGCAGTGAGAAAAGGAGGGCTCCAAGGCTTAAGTTCAACCGAGCTTTTTAGAAAGCTCACTTCGGTGGTGTTTGGCGTTGGGAGTTGGGTACCCAACCCAAAACCATTACAAAGGTGTTTGGTAAACAATCCTCCAAAGCACTTTGGAAAAGCTGGCTTTTGTTTTCTTTGTTAATTTTCTCAATTGGCCAGTGCTCCATTTTGCTCTAGCAGCCAATCGGTTGCTGCGTTGGGCACTCTCTCTCTCCTATTTTTTTTTTCCATTTCATTTTAATTTTTTTACTTTATATAACCAACAAAATAAATTAAAAACGATCACAATAAAATCGTTATCTCAAGATAAGTAATTCTAGATCCATTTTGCCTATTTTTATTAATTTTTTAAAAATGGGTTTTATGCCCTTTATGGTCATTTTACCAAACACCTCAGATATCTCACAGCACTTTTAATTTTTTTTACCAAACAGCACACTCCGTTTTCCAAAAGTTATTTTCCCACCCAACTTTTACTCACAGAATTTTTTCCCACCAAACCGGAACGCCAAACAGACCCTTCAAATGGTGAGGCCAAACACCACAATGCAGCTTTTGGATTTCAACCCAACCCAACCCAACCCAACCAGGGGTGTTCAAAATTACCGAAAACCAAATTATCGAATTTCCGAACCGAACCGTTTGCAATTTCGGTTCGGTAATTTTGGTATCGGTAACTTCGGTTTCGGTAATCGTCTACCGAACTTTACGTTCGGTTCGGTACGATATGAAAATTGGGAAGTTCGGTAATGATTACATTGCATTTCATCATGTTTTTACTATCCATTTACTTGTTATTTGGGCAGTAAACCTACTGATTTATCCTTGTATTTCCCATATCTTAGCAGTTCTGGTCTGGAGGCAATTTATAGAAGAATCTGATTTTTGGAGCGCTGAAGCTGTTTTCCCGAGTCTAGACCAGAGTCTAGGCCAAGACTCCGGCCAAGACTCATCCGCGAAAGAGGAATTTTGAGCGGCAGCGTTGGAAACCGCTTGGGCCTTGCGAGCTGGCAAATCACAGCTGTCCAGCAACAAAGAGAAGGATCAGGAAGATATTTATTTAAGAATCCTATCAAGGATCTCCTTCCATCTTTGTATATTTTAAATTCCTATTTTTATTCAAAACAAATCAGGATAATTATTTAGGAGATTATCTAGGAGATTAATTAGGAGATTATTTAGGAGATTGAGTTGGAGAAGGACAGAGGAGTTTTAGCTTACTTATAGCTGAACTTGTCCTCCCCTTCTACACGCTACTCACGCTACACGCTCTCTTCTTCTTCCCCAATTCGACATTGATATATTTTTGCTCCGGGATTTAATTCTTTGAATCCACGGATTTAATTTATTTATGCAAGCAAGTATTTTTATAATTCATTCATGAGTACATCTAGCTAAACACCATTCTTGGTAAGAGCTCGAGGGCTATGTTTCTTATATTTCATGAGATTTAATTACTCTTAATAATCTCTATTTTTGTAATTATTTATTTTCTGGTTTCTTTACTTCCTTGTTTAAGTTTAGAACTGACAATTCAAATTTTAGCTTGGGAGACCCAGTTAAATGAATAATACAACTCAGACCCGATTGACAACCGTGGGCCTCGACTGACAACCGAGGGTAAACTTGAGTTGGGTGTTGTCTTATCAACAGCAGCACTGCAGATATCGAGATGAACACCATTGAATCAGTGATCGAATCATAAGAACATAACCCGTTCATGCTCTTACCGGGAACCTTCTTTTTACTGTTTTCAGTCTTGACCCCTGTCTTGGCCAAACCTTTGACCAAGACTGTGTTGAACTATTTAATTGCTTTTGCTTTTGTTTTAATTTTCAGAATCAACCAACCAAACTCAGTGACGAGGAAGTCAACCAAGAACTACAAATCCCCCGAAGTCTCTGTGGACGATCCTCTTACCACCATCTACAAGTTCCTTGTGGACAAGTGATAAGTTGTATTTCTACCCCTTTTTCTTATCTATTATACACTTATATTTGACGTGTTCGACGCGCGATCAGGTAAACCGAACTTACCGAAATTTTTGCCTAATGAATTAGGGCCTTTGCTTGGCCCATCTGTCTCATCTCATCAAGTCTTGGGCCATCTTGGCCCATGCCCAGTTCTGCATACCAAAATCAAAATCCCGATCGCGTACACAGTGTAATCAAAATAGTACACACCACACAGGCACACACCACACCAATCCTCTCCTCTCTCGCTCTCTCAAATCAAAATCCTATTTACTGTAATCAAAATCCTATTTATCAAAATCAAATTCCTCTCTTTTTCTTTCTGGATTTTAATCACCAAACTATACTACACACCACACACCACACCAATCCTCTCCTCTCTCGCTCTCTCTCAAATCCCAATCACCACCAGATCCGACAACCACCGCCAGTCCGACAGCCCGTCTCTCTCTCTCTCTCTCTCTCTCTCTCTCTCTCTCTCTCTCTCTCTCTCTCTCTCTCTCTCTCTCTCTCTCTCTCTCTCTCTCTCTCTCTCTCTCTCTCTCTCTCTCTCAAATCCCTTGATTTTGATCGGGTTAGTGAGGGGAGTTTTGTTTTTTTTTGTCAGATCTGGGCTTGAGAAGGCATTGGGTTGATTCTGGCCGGAGATTTAGAGTTGGGTTGGTGAGGAAGTTTGGGTGTGTTTGTTGATGATGGTTGCCGGCAGCGAGATGGTGTGTTTGTTGATGTTGGGTGAGGAGAAAAATGGTGGGCAGATCGGGAGTGAGAGATGTGGGTGTGTTTGTTGATGGTGGCTGCCGGCGACGAGAAGAGGGTGAGGGTGAGGGTTAATTTTGGTTCTGATTTGGAAATAACTTCGGTAAACCGAAATTTACCGAAGTTTTAATTCGGTAATTCAATTTCGGTATGACTTATGTGTAATTCGGTTCGGTTTGTATTTTCAAAAGTTCGGTACTTCGGAAGTTCGGTAATACCGATGAACACCCCTAAACCCAACCCAACTTGAAACGCCAAACACTATCTAAGTCCTCACTCGTTGTTGTCGGTGTGATAATTATAAGTGCAGCAGAGGAGCAAGTGGGAGCAAATGCCAGCTCCGCTCGTCCGGGGACCAAATTTTGGTCCCGGACTAAACTAACAGTGGGGGTCCCACTGTCAGTTGTTTTATTAAAAAAAAAAAAAAGTCAGCCAATGGCAGCGCGCCACTGCAGGGCTGTCATTTTTAAATCGATTTTTTTTTAATAAATACTGAAAATAATTTTATAAAAAATATACCATTATTTTTAATTTTTTGAGATCTATAAATTGAGACTAGGTTTGTATTATTTGGACACTAAAAAAAATTCGAATTTTTTTCATTTTTTTTCTTTTTTAAATGCTTCTTTTCATAATAATTACTCAAAATAATTTTATACCATTATTTTTACACTTATTTTTAATTTTTATGATCTATAAATTTGGACACTAAAAAAATCAGATTTTTTTACACTTTTTTTTCATTTTCTGCTTTTTTAAATGATTTTTTTCACAATAATTACTCAAAATATTTTAAAAGTAAAACATATTTGAAAATAAAAACACAATTTGAAAATAAAACTCACAATTCGAAAATAAAACACACAATTTGAAAGTAAAACATACAATAACAAACTAGTTCTCAAACAACTCCTTCAGTAGCATCTTATACATATTTTCATCTATAGCATCACGATCTTCTTTGTTCTTCAAGGACAAGAACATCTCCATCTTCCTAACACGTGCATACTCCAACATAGCTGATGCAGTACTAGCCCTGGATTGTTCAAGGTTTTCACGAACATGGGCTAAATTAGATAACTCCTCCTCAATAGCAACCTTTGATTTTCTCACGTTTACCAGTTTATTTTGTGTGTTTCTCAAGTTTACGAGTTTATTTTGTGTGTATTTTCTTGTTCGTTTGCAATAATCTAAGTCGATGTTTGATTTACTGAGTGATAAATAATATCGTGTGTTACTCTTAAAAAATATTATATTATTTATTTTATTAAAAAAATATAGATTTTTTGAAATCTGAAGAGAAATTATGAAATTTAATTAATTTATATTAAAAAAATATTATCTATTATTTATTATATTATAAAAAGTAATTATTATAGTAATTATAAATTTAATAAGAAAAAGAAATGAAAAATATGGTGGGGTATATGATAAATGATGTGAAAGGGAGAGAAAGTTTTTAACACCCTGAATAATCCCCTGCGCGTGGGTGTTAAATGCTTTTTGGTTGGGTGTTAAGCTGATGTTGCAGTGAGAGAAAGTGAATAACACCCTAAAATTTGCTCCCCTGCTGTGGATGGTCTAAAGAATTAAAATAAAGAGAGAAAAATACGTGGCAATGGCATAGAGAAAATCCAACTTTAAAATTCATTGGGCCGGGCCTAATTATTATTGGATCCAACATTTGGGATCCGTAGATTATCGAGGTATGATTTTCCAGCAAGTTCCCGAGACAAGAAACCCTTGAGGTACTCTCCATACACAATTCTTCTGAACAATGGTGGAGTCTCTAAGCCCACAAGACTCCGGGCAGGTCCAATCTCTGCATCCATTTTGGGCCCACAAAATGTAGCAATCGAAACTCTCTTTCTCTGAATTAACTACCGCTCGATGCTCTACGCTGGGATACATCCCGTTTGTCACAATCTACGAGAGAAACAAAAAACACAATGGGAAAGTCATTAGTATATAAAAAATAAGAAAATTAGCATAAATGAGACGAAAATCTTATTGCTATTAAAAAATTGTTGGTGCGAGTGATTCGACACTCTCACTCTTTAAAAATATATATTTTTTTCCTTCTTTAAGTCAATCCTCAACCGCAAGTCTATCTATATATACATGAGAAGGTTTGCAATAGTTAGAAAATTACCTCCAAAACATCACCGAGGTTGATTACAAAAGCATTGAGGAGAGGCTCGACAAGAATCCATTTTCCATCTTTTTTGATTTGGAGTCCTTCGGTTTCATTGACTTGGAGGGGGGTGGTGAGCCCACTACCATCTGAATGTGGGCTAAGCCCAATTACAGACTCGGGCTGTGGACATGGTGGATAATAGCTCATCCTCATGCTTTGAGTTTGAGTTCCTTCTTCAAACAATTTGGTCATTTCACTCGGTTCCATTTTCAATGCCATTGCCATGAGGTTAACTAGTTTTAGGGCAAGCCTCGCCATTTCTTCTGAGTACTCCTCCAATGAATCTCTGGTGTGGAAAAAAAAAGTCAATTACGATGATCGAGAAGAAACTCACGCGTATAAATGGTGGGGTCTACTAGTAATGCGATAATATAGATACTGTATGGTTACATATAAAATATTAATAGACATCATTTATTTATGTAAGTAGAGTATAAAATGTAAATTCACGGATTGAGATTACGGGACAATTTCCCCATATTTGGCAATTATTATATTAGTTATCACTAATTTATTGAAATTTGAGATTAATTAAATTAAGCACCTTAAAGGCAGAGGGAGGAGTGGGAGTAGATGCGGCTTCCTGGTGTGTTTAGGCAGAGTGAAGATTGCGAAGATATCTGCCCAATCGAGTTTTTGATCGTCGGACACAACAAAAGCTTGTCCAAATCCCTCCACGTCTCCTTCTTTTCTTCCATTGGAAGATTTAAAAAATCTTGGATCTCTAATTTTATCCTCTCAACCAAAATATTACTCACCTCATGATTTATCAGCTGCACAACAAAAACAACATAAAATTAATTAATTTTTAATTAACTAAGGAATATTACGGGTATGTTTATTTTTAAATTTCAAATTAACTTAATGGTAATATACAAAAAGTCTAATTTTTTTTTATAAAAAAATCTACTTCGAAATACTTATTTTGCCCGAATTTTTTCTCTGACCTACATTCGAAAAAAAGTACGAAATTTTTTGGGGTCAAATAGTGAGTCATCCGACTTTCTTAATATGCGTGCCCAAAATCAACGGGACAGTTATTAAATTCTGGAGGGAGTATGTACTAACCAATTTTTTAGTGGTTAATGAAGAACTGTAACAGACATGGTAGTACGTATGACACTGAATTTTTTAAAGAAATTAATAAAAAAAATGCAAAAATATACAATATAAAATCGAATAAATTGTAAAAATAATAATTATTATCAATATTTTTCATTGTTATATGTGCTAACATATTAATTTGTTATATTTTTTTCGAATTTTTTACTATTTTTTAAGAAATAAATAGTTAAAAATATTAAAATCGTAACTTTTATAGAATTTAAATTACAAGTTTTAAAATTATAGGAGCCTGCCGTAGTGAAAGATCTCAAAAAGTATAGGTTTATTTATTATTTATTTTTATGTATATTTAAAGCTGAAAACTGTTTGTATTTACCTGGAAGAAACCCCATTCTTTGCAAGCAAGATGCAACTTTTCAAATTCAGACTCCATGGATTCTCCACCAACAGTAACAAGATTTTGGAGGTCAATGACCGGAACTTGAGGGAGTGATAATTGATGGGATATGATTGGTGGGTCTTGATCAGGCCTCACATATCTTGGAGGAACAGTTGTCATCGGATTCTTGACCAGCTCTTGTACGGAAGGGACCAGAAGAGATGCTGCTATGGATTCCATATTTCTCGCCGGAGAAGAGTCCGATGACATAGTTATATTTTATATTTTATTGAATTAGCAGCAGTCAATTCCGCTTTAACTATTAAATCAACAATTTAAGAAATCGATTGAGTTCTGATAAATATGAAATGAAAATGACAGATGTAGATTAGTCGTTCTTATCCGTTATGATTATCAGCGGCCACTCTAGAAATAAAAACGATCACGTAACAGCCAACAAAAGAAATCATTAGAGCGCAGCCCATGAGAAGAATATGGTGCCGAGTATCATGGATCTATAATAATAAAGCGTTTGTTTAAGAGTGCAAAATAATATTAAAGAGAATGAATTTTGTTTTAGTAACCCAAGAGAAGACACAAATATTAAACTATAAGATGTCAAATTTATCTTTATATTGTGTAGATATATAAAGATTATAAAATTTGACTTATCATTAAATTATTAAACGTAATAAATTATACTCCCTCTGGACACAAATAATTGTCACTTTTCTACGGATTTTTACTGTTCATAATACTTGTCATTTTATGCATTCCGAAGCATATATTTTGTGCAAATGACTATTTTTTTTTTATGAATCAACCCAATTTGATGATGGTGTGGTAATTTGAGTGAAAATTAGGAGTGAAAATGAAACACTATAGATCAAAGATCATTGCCCTACGCAGGGACGGATCCAGGAATTATTTTCAGGGGGGGCGGGGGTTCGGGGGCGCTGCCCCCGATTTTTTTTTTTGAGTATTTTAAAGGGAAAGCAAGCGAGCTGAACCAAAAATTGAACAATTGCTTAAGAGTATTTGTATCCGTCACTAAATAACGAGCTGAACGATTTTTTTTTTTAAGAGTATTTTAAAGGGAAAACAAGCGAGCTGAACGAAAAAATGAACAAATGCTTAAGAGTATTTGTATCCATCACTAAATAACGAGCTGAACGAATATTTTTTTAGAGTATTTTAAAGGGAAAGCAAGCGAGCTGAACGAAAAATTGAACAAATGCTTAAGAGTATTTGTATCCGTCACTAAATAACGAGCTGAACGAATTTTTTTTTTAAGAGTATTTTAAAGGAAAAACAAGCGAGCTGAACGAAAAATTAAACAAATGCTTAAGAGTATTTGAATCCGTCACTAAATAACGAGTGGAACGAAAAAAAATTAGAGTATTTTAAAGGGAAAACAAACGAGCTGAACGAAAAATTTAACAAATGCTCAAGAGTATTTGTATCGAACACTTCTACATTGAATAGATTTTTTTTTTCATCCAGCCCAGGGTGGGCGCTTGCCTACCCTCGCCTGGGCTGGATCCGTGCCTGGCCCTACAAATTTTTACTATTATAAAACGTCATTTAATTGTGTCCGGAGGGAGTACTATGCTTTGTATAAACATTAGCACGATGCACAGAAACTTCCATTTAGTTAGTGTGGCTAATTTTGGATGCGCACGCTATCGAGGCATGTTCTTCCCATAAGTTCATGAACGAGAAAAGAAATATTTATAATAGTTAGCAACATTCATTGTCTAGAGGAAGGTTATGGATTTAATTTCTAGTATTATAATGATATCACATAATATTAATCGAAAAACAACATTCCCTTCGTCTAGTTTTCCATCAAAGTTAGACAGAAAAAAAATAAAAAAAACACCACAAAAAAAGGAAATAAAATAAGAAAATGACATAAAATTTTCAATTTTTTTAAAAAGATAAATAAAAGAATAGGAAAAAAGTTTCTAAAGTATTTTTTTTAAGATATATATATGATTCTTTTAAGAAATATAAAAATTGAAGAACAAAACTATTCTAGAAAAAAATAATTTGACAATTTTTTTATTTTTCTAGATTTTTTTTTAAAATTTCTATAATTTCCTACTTTTTAACTTATTAAAATTCTTTAATAGTTATACCCCATCACTTTTTACAATTTTTTTTAATTTTTTTTTTATGTTTTAAAAAATAGTTTCATGTTTTTTTAAAAGAATATATTAATCGTTTTATCAAAGACACTGACTCTTATCCAATTAAGGTCAAGAACTATATAATGCAAAACTATATCACACAACTTTATGTCATTTTATAAACGAGAAATGATTATTCTAAGGGGCGGCTCATGAGGACTTTATCTCATCTTCTTTGTGAGTTTGTTGCAACTAATATACCGTAACATAAACAATTTAAGAAGATCAAGAAAAATAACAAGTTCTATTTTTTTGCTCTTTATTTAGCCTCCGAGAAGTTTAGACTGCTTGAACCTCCTCATGGACTGGGTAGGAAGCTTGTCTCAGGATGTCCTTGCTTATGCATTCTTTATGAGGAGGGTGAGGGTCCGGTGGATGGTTGTTCTGGGATGGATTTATGGACGATGAAAGAGTATGGCGTGGAGCCCTCTTGGATAAAGTTGGTATCGCTTCCTATTACCTTCATACGCCACGGCTTTATCTTTATCAGCTTTTATCCGATTCTCTTCTCAAATGAAGAAGAAGGTAAGATTGTGGCCGTGTTTGAGAATGTCTGTCTGGAGTACCGGAATGGGGACGGGGATAGGGGTGGGGCGGAGGACGAGATTATGCTGTCTAGTGTCTTTGCTGCAGATTAATTAATTAGCAGATTGGATGGTTAGTACTAATTTGTTGAAAAATGAAAACACAACACTAAAAGAAACAGAAAAGATGAAGATGATATTATAGATGATGAAAAGTATATTTTACAGACACAGATTTTCTTCTACTTTCTAGAAAATTTCTGTTCTACCGTCTTCTTTGTAGAACCGCACACAAACATAATTTTCTTGTGTTCTACGTTGATAGAAACACGAGATAGAGAAGATGCACCCCTTCTCTACTCACAAAGAATTTTTTTTTATTTTTTATGACAATTGACAACGAGAGTGGTGCACAGTGTGCACAATTCTCACTCTCAAGCATTCTTCTTTTGGGAGGGAACGTAAGAACTACCACTCCGCTTTCTGCAATATGATGGATGCATATTTATAGGCATACCACCGACCTACTTTTTCTACACTTCTATTTATTATACGTGGTACAATATTCTAAATTTTTACAGCTGTGCACACCATAAAATTACAAGTATCAAAATTCAACTTTTGTTAACTCTTGATGACGCTGACGCTGAGTTTGATGACGCTTGATGCTTCCGCTTGATGATGACGCTTGATGCTAAGGCTGAGATGACGCTGACGTGTTTTGATGCTGCCCTTTAGCATGTTAACGCCTGCCCTCTTGCAGTTGCTTGCTAACATGCCTTTGCATGATAACGTTGACCCTAACGCCAAGTTGGGGTTGCTTCCAACAGTTGAGCTAACGGCAAGGTTGGTGTTGATTCCAACATAATTACTAAAATTTCTTTCATAATTTGTTATCTTTTTTTATTTTTAATCATTGTTTTGCACTGTGCAATTTTCATAGCTTAAAGCTAGAAAAGAAATAGCAATTAACAAACATTCAATTAACTGCTATAACTTCGATCTAGGTGTCCATTACTCAGATAGCTGTCAAAAGGATTAGGCCATTGGCTGGATTTTCTCATAATGTAATCGGTGTTTGGTATCAGGCGGCGCTCGTTCACGATGTGATAAAACAACAGAGATGGGACAAACTGTGAAAAACATTCCTATCCGCTATGATATCAATGCAAATCATGAGCCACCAACAATACAGTAGCATGAGTTGAGAGTCTGGTACTGGACTGCAGATGCGGATATGTCCATCGACTGCGTGGGAGGGAGCATTTGTGCATCTTCACTCTGTTCTTCCAGGTGCAGTGCAGAAGTTTCGGGTCCACATTTTGTGCATCAGGTACCTGTATCTTATAAGGCTAAGCTCCTGTAAGAATGGGGCCAGCCAATAGCTGAAATGATTCTCCAGTAGGATCCTGTATCCTCTCCATGTAACAGGTCAAAATTCTAAAGATTCTGTATCTCACCCATGACATGATCACCAGATGAAGAACATAGGCAAAGGAAACCGAAACCGAACCCGAACCCGAAAACGACAACAAAACATTCTTGCTGCAAACAACCGAGAGGCTTTATACTTTCAAACAGATTTCTCATAATAAGCTATTCCTTTCATGTACAACATGGATAAAAAAGGCATCAAAATGATTTTGATTAAGCTATTGTTTAAGTCTCTTCCTACTGTAATAAGAATGTGCAATGCTTTTTAGAGTAATGAGAAATGATTCGTTTCGGAAGATGAGCAAATAAAAAGATCAGTCATGTAGCCTAGGCTGTTATAAAACTATTGACAAATTTCTGTTTTGTTTCAATTTTTCCTTTCATTCCTGATATGAAAGGCTTTGACAGTTTCAAGCAGTGGTTGATTAGCACTGCTAAGATGGTTAGCAGGGAGGGTTTTGCTCATACGCTTCCGGCTTACATTCTCTGGGAAATATCGAAGGATAGGAACCATAAAGTCCTTGCAATGTCGATCCTAATCCCATTGTTTCAGGTGCAAAGGCTAGGTTGCAAGCAGAGAGGAGATGGCTAAAGATAAATTCCAATGAGGAACAAATATGGAGAGATTAACTACTGCTCTTGCTAAAGAGGTGGTGATTCGGTGTTGAACTGTTGTTTTGTTTGCATTAGGGGCACATCATGGTTTGAGATTTTTACAGTTTAATTAAGGTCTCGAGTTTAAATTTTAAGAATGCAATTGATAAAGCGACTTATAAAAAAATATTGGTTGTAAGTTTTTTTGGTTGGAAAATATGAGTTTGGATCATTTTTCAAGTAAGGTCAGCTGAAATGGATCACAACAAACTTAAGTAGCAAAATTGTACTTGGGTGTGTTCCAATTGAAATGTCGAGCTCTTTGAAATTTTGAGAAATCTTCCGCAGTAGATAAACACTAATTATACAGTACACCACTTATTAGTTTTGATGCAAGTCTAGTGTAAGTGTATATTTTTTCGCAGTTAACAGATACACACCACCAAGCTAGCAACGGCAGGCACCGCCAAAAACATGTACCGGAAATTAAAATTTCGACTGCTTACCAATACCCGTTCTTCCCTCCTATGTATTCGGAGTCAAAACCCCAATTTCCAGCGCCAAAGCTTTCATCTTTTCAACTCATTCCCTGAAACAGATGAAGACCCAGATACCCAATTAGCCATTAAACTCCAAAACATCCTCAAGAATTACAGAGACAACCCAACAGCAAAAATTGAGCTGGCTCTCAGCCACGGCAGTCCAGCACTTACTGAAGCTCTGGTTTTGAATGTGCTAAAGCGGCACCGTTCCGACTGGAAATCTGCTTATGTATTCTTCAATTGGGTTCATAAAGAAGGCGGAATCAATCTTGGGTCTCCTGTTTACAATGAGATTCTGGATACTCTTGGCAAAATGAGGCGGTTCGAGGAAGTGACCCAACTGCTCGACGAAATGTCCAAGAGAGACGGACTTGTCGATGAGGAGACATATGGCGTCTTGGCTAGTAGGTATGCAGCTGATCATAGAGTGGATGAGGCGATTTGGATATTCAAGAAGAGGAAAGAATTGGGACTAGAGCTTCACTTGGCTTCATTCCAAAAGCTGTTGACGTGTTTGTGCAGGTATAAGCATGTGGACGTGGCTGAAACTCTGTTGCATTCAATGGACAAGGAGTTCGGTTTAGATGCTGATATTAAGTCCATGAATATTGTGCTTAATGGGTGGTGTGTGATGGGAAATTTGTACGAGGCAAGGAGGTTTTGGAAATATATAACCGAGTCTAAACTCAAGCTGGATTTGTTTACATATGGGACTTACATTAAGGTGTTAACAAATCAAGGGAGGTATCGCACCGCACTGAAGTTGTATCAAGGGATGTGGGAGGAGGAAGAAGGGTGCAAACCCGATGTGGTGATCTGTAGTTGTGTGATTGATGCGCTTTTCTCCGAGAAGAAGGTCACTGAAGCTTTGGAGGTTTTTAGGGAAATGAGGGAGCGTGGTTGTTCGCCAAATGTGGTGACTTACAACTCACTTATTAAGAATTTGTGCAAGATGGGGAAGATGGAGAAGGTTTACGAGCTTTTGGATGAAATGGAGGAAATCAAAGGGGATTGCATGCCAAACAACATAACTTTCAGTTACTTGTTGAAGCCATTGAATACGCCGCAAGAAATAGATGCGGTTTTGGAGAGGATGAGGAGGAACGGATGCGCGATTAATGCTAGTACGTATAATTTGATCTTGAAGTTGTATCTTGGCTGTGGTGATGATGAAAAGGTGAGATATACTTGGGATGAGATGGAGAAGAATGGGTTGGGGCCAGACCGACGATCTTATACTATTATGATTCATGGACTTTACGACAGGGAAAGGATTGAGGATGCCATGAACTATTTCAGTGAGATGACATCTAAGGGATTGGTGCCAGAATCAAGAACTGAGATTTTGGTCAGTTTCATGAAGAGGAAGTTGAAGGAGAAAGCAGCTGAATAGGGGGGAAAAGCACGACGGGTACTTCGAAATCATGAAACCTACATATAAGGATGATGAAAGTAATGGAAGGTTGCAAGGAACATGGCCGGTTCGTATACTCTCAAGCCTGAAAGGGAGTTGACTCTCCCAACATAATTTTCTTCGTTTACAATACTTAAACTCGAGATCTTAACTAAGGGTCGTTTACAATACTTAAACTCGAGATCTTAACTAAGGGTGGACAAGATATGTTAATACTAATAAGTATAAACTATTGTGAGAATGACCGATTAAAAAATTCAGCCTGCTCATCCTCGTATCCTCTTAAATTACTTGGAGATAGTGTTGGGTGTCTTTCCAAATTAAACAATACTTAAAACTTTTTTTTATAGTAAGATCCAAATTTAGTTTTTAGAAGACAGATTGAGCCAAACAAAAAAAGTTGAACAAACAGGAAACCAAGCACTAAACACTAATTATAATTCTTCTTTTCAGATAAAAAAAAAAGGATCACATTCATAATCATCCTCTCTTTTTTCCCCTCTTAAAAGGAATCCCATTACTTTATCTTCATCTATATTATGCAATGCCAGAAAATAATATTCATTATGCAGCACATTCCCCTGGAAACTGCAGCAACATGTAAAAACAGGTTAGAAACTTAGAAACATAGAAGCAGCATAGTTAAAAGAGGCAAAAGGAAACAATGGTTTGTTCTGTGCACCAAGATGAACAACATTGCATATGTATGGCAAAAGAAACAGGAATCATCTCTCCCCAAATACAAAACATTCTCTCATCCTGTGCTACTTCTAAGCTATCCTAACTCAAACGGAAACCTCTGCTGGAGCAGCCGGAGCAGGGGTATACCAGCCATGGTGAATCTCCACAGCCTTTTTTCTTCTTGCAAGCCGTGATTTTCTACGTGCCCCGGTGTTTCTATGCAAAGTTCCCACCTTTACAGCTTTATCAATAACTGAATATGCCTCTGCAATTAGTTTCTCAATAGGCAAGACCTCCTCCGCTTGCGCCTCAGGTTTCTTTTTCAGTACCTCCAATGCTTCCAAGACCTGCAATAGTGCAATACGAAAACCAATAAGAATGAAACATATATTCATGCCACTGAAAGAAGGGTAATTGCAACAGTTGACAGCTAATAACATCTGTCACCTATTCCAGTCATATTCAGAAATTCTAAAGCTTCAACCAACATTATCACTAAAGCCAACTAATTATCATTTCCCTTATTTGCTATGACTCATATGCCGAATGATTGTAAAGTAAGAGAGCAATGCGTGAAGCCCCAAATAACCTCATCTGTGCTTTCTCCAAAATTCCTCAAGAAATCCTATATACAATAAGTTCATTAAAGAATGATATGTAAGTGACTTCATAAAGAAAGGGGTACAGCGTATGTGCCATTAGTACTGCATTAACAAAAAGCATTTCCTCAGTAAAGTGTAACTCTCACCCCAAAAAATCCACATAAATGTATGCATTTGAAATTCATAGATGGTAACAGTTGTCTGAGTTCAACTACCAAAGTTCATAGGTTCTATTTCCCAACAACTGGCTTGGACGTTAGTTCTCCCACCAAAGACTCTAAATCATCTCCTACAAGCAATGGGGCTGAAAAGGAGATTGAGCAAACTTCCAAGTTCCAACTGACGGCGTCCATCATTAAGGTTTGTATAAGATCAGCCAATCACCTGAGTACCAATAGAGCATCACTGAAGCCAATCTACAAAATTGTCTTACATTGTATAGTTTAAGCTTCACGTCTATTTATAGTCCTGCAATCAGTTTTTCTAGATGGAGAAAGTCACCTACCACAAAAGGGTATACTGAGGATACTTCAGTAGTTTCATTGAGATCCGAAGATGATAATTGAGCTGGCTTCAATTGATTAAGCCAAGTACCTTGGCCTGATCATACTATTTGAAACAAATAATTCATGATGACTACAATCCAATACATAATGATAATCCCACAGTATCTCAAAGATACCATATAGTCACTAGGCGCTACACTTTCCAACAAACTAAAACTTTGACCAACCACTTTCCCGTCCTTTAGCTGCAATCAACTTTTCTTCATAAACACAACTCCACTATGGAACAGGTTAGGAAACACTAATAGCTCTCCATCTCTTACACTAAGTTGCATCTATAACGGGTTAAATGGTGGCGTCTCACATTTGCATGCAAAGCTCTTACAGGACAGCTTGCTCAAGTTTCTGTTCAAATTGCAACACAGCACCAAGCACTTGGATTCTAGCTTCAACATAGAAAGACTTGTCCATATTATTCCATTGTCATTACTGTAATCTAAGCTCTTGTTTTCTAAGTGAGATTACCTGTATTACTACATCCTTCACAGAGAAATAGTAAGCTAAAGCCGTACAAAAGCAAATAGCATCTGAAATCTCAGCACCAAAAAATCCCTATAACCTGACATTGTTATTATTTCCAGGAGAGCCATTAGAACTACTACTAAGTTTCCCAAATTCAAGTGGGAAATGTTTCCCCAACAAACATCTCAGTTTGCCAAAGTAAAAGCAAAAGAAAAGACATAAATGGAAAACACAACGACTTTGCACCACACATTTTACAGACAAAGACTTGTATAACATGAAAAGTTATCTGTCAATATGAAACATGAAGAGATTGCTATTAAAGAGGTACCTTCTTCATGCGGGTTCTAACTTCAGACTTGTGGGCCTTATTATAAACCCTTCTTTTCTCAGCTTGGCGCGCTCTCTTTTCTGCAGAATCAACTTTCTTCTTGGGAGACGCCTCGCAGACAATTGAATGTTGAATTGGCCTTCGAACCATCCTCATGGACTGACACCCTTCAAACATCCCACAGAAACCACACAAGAAAGAAAACAAACAAAATACTAAAAAAATCATTTATCTCAAAAAAAGAGAAAACCCAGTTGCCCAAATATGAAATAAACACTTGGTTTGTGTGACATGGGTCTTTCCCATTTTCTAAAATCAACAATTTGAAACCAAACAAACGGTTCTGTATCAAATTTCCAAAGAGGGGTATCAAAGGTTGCTTCTTTTAGTGAGTGGTTCAGTTGAGTACCTGCGTTGAAGAGAGGGTGAGAGATGGAAGAGAAGAAGCTGAGAGAGGTGGAAGTTCCGAAATTCGAGTGAGAAGTGGCGGAAGCTGAAGCGACATTGAGTGAGAGGTTTTTGATTTTGGTGGGTAGGGAAAAGGAAGAAGATAGAACAGCAGCTGCTGCCATCCTGCTCTCTCTCTTTCACTATGGGATTGGGATTTGGGAGTCTAAAATGGAGCTCTCTGGTCTATTGCTTATCTGCAACGGTGAAGTGGATAGATGGGTGTGCTTGTTTGGTTAGTGATATAGGCATATAGCGAGTAAAACTTAGGTACATACCCACTGCTCAGTACATCATGATGTATAATGATGACATGTGTCCAAAAGTGTCAAGAATAGTGGTATTCTAGCACTATTTGGGGTAGATATCATCATCCTAAATCATAATATACTGAGTAGTGGGTACATTGTATGTACCCAAGTTTTTCCCGGCATATAGCTCGTCCCCGCCAAAATAAGCAAAAACTGAAATTGGAAAAAGAAACAAAAAAACCTGAAAATAAAGGGCAAGACAGGTACCCTAAATATACAGTTTCTAACAACTGAGTCCCTAAAACAATAGTTTTTGTATCTGTATAACACTTTAATTACCAAATAAATCTCCCTGCCTAATGTTTTTGTTCAAAATGGTGCGATTTGGAGAATGGAAATAATTATATTTTGAGAATTATCCCCTTTAAAATTCAACAATATTCGAATATAATTAATTTTTTTAACGAAAGATAAAAAAAAAAAAAATTATGATACACGGTACATGTACACTTTACCACTAAATACAATAGTTTGTGCTAGAATCATGAATGATAATATTCGTCTTGGGTAAACACTCACCACAAAATGTATATTTTTGTTCAAATTAAATTAGCTTAAAATGAGTAAATTACCCTCAACCAATAGAATGTACACAAGAACCCAAACCAACAATGTCTTGATTAAGGCTTAAAAAAAAACAGTGTCTTCATTAAGGGGTAATAGTTTTGTACGACGCCAGTAATCCAAAATTTATTGTATATTAAAAAAAAAGAATTATTTTGGAAAGGAAATCATTTATTTACATAGAAAGTACTTTACAATAATTAGTTGGTTTGTGTGCAAAGAGACGAAATAACGACATCTACTTTGAAATAGGTAAGTGAACATTTAATGGCATCGGCTGGATTCAGCTGTCAAAAAAACACAACGAACAATGCTTCGAAAAGTTTGCATATTTCTGATCTCTAAAAAGTAGAAAGATGCCTGTCATTATCACATAAGAGCCAGCAAATTCTACCGTGTACAAAAACTCTTGATCAGTCCTACAACTTAGAGTCGATTCAACCTAGATGTTAAAAGTCTGAAGTTTATATGAAAACATTACGTTTTGTACATGATTAGTTCGAGAAAGGCTTCCCGTTACATTTCTTCAGCCAGCTAACGGAGATTAGAATCTATCGGCTGTCACTACCATAGGCTGTGCTTCAGCTTCACGACCCTTTCTGGTCAGATATGGACCTCTACTAACAGCTTCCTCCAGCTGTGTCAAGATAAACAGCAAATCATTGTTAGTAAAGGAATGCAACACAGCAGGCATGTACCAGCGCTTGTGGCAGGGGAGAGCGGAACAAATGCTGATAATTGACTAAGGCTACTATCTAACTGATGCATTCTACATGCAACTGACTCAAAACAATGAAAAAACTCCTCTACAATGAGTTGCATGACAACCAATTCCGATGATTAACTCAATGTATTAGTTCTTCTGAAAGAAGCACGGGGATTAGGAAATTTCAGGAAATGTGGCACGAAGCTTGGCATGTCAATGTGTGCAAGCATGCAGAGAGGATAGTATAGGTGCCATGCAACTTCATAGATAATCAGCCTGAGTTGCCTCCCACTCATAAAGACACACCCAGAGGCATGTAATGTGTAACACGTCAATCACAAATCTCACCTTGTCAGCTATTCCAGAAAGTGCAGGAGTGCTGCTGAGTTTACTTGAGGACATAAAGGCCCTTTGGATTGCCTTGCAACAATTATATCGAGCTTCCATCCCTGAAATTGTGCACCAACTAGAATTAAGAGCATGGTAACTATTTTGGGCTACAAATAGCAAATAAACCATGAGCAAAAACACACAAAAAGAAAAGAAAAGAATAAAATGAAGATAATAACAACAGCTGGGGAATTAAAATTCAAATACTGAAGACAAGTGAGTTGACTAAATGACTATGCATTAGCAAGAGCCAAGCAAAAAGATAAGTCACCAATCACCAGCAAAGGCTTATATTCTTTACCAAATAATAATAGGAATTTAACCAAAAATAAAGAGTGCAGAAGTTTTAAGCTTATAATACGTTTGTTTTGATAAAAACAAAGAAAAATGTTAAAAAGACAAAAAGAGACCTATTTTTGTAGTTTCAGTATTTGGATCAGTCACTGTGGTTACTATCTCTTGTTTTGAGCAGATCTCCATCAGGCACCATGCACGAGCCACCAAACCAGTGAGCATTCTGTGAGCCTGAAAATAATCACACATCAAATCATTGAATTCATTGGTACAACACTGCCAGGAAATGTAAAGGTTTGAATGAGGTACAACTAGTTCAGCTAAGATGGAGGGAGGTTCATATATTGGAGCATACTTTCAGTGACCTTACTCATCATGAGCCAAGTTCACACTGAGAGAAGGAAGATCAAAAGGACTGAGCTTTTAAGAATGTTTAACTTGTGACAGTAATTAAGACAACACTTTTAAACTTCCACACAGGAGAGTCCAAGACAGCTTATCAATAAATAAATAATAATAAGAGACTCCAAGCTAAGGATGCACCTAAAAATCATGCAAATGAAACAATCATTTCTTACCGCTAAACGGATTTCTGAATCTTGTTGGAGAATTGACAAAAAAAGACCCTGCCAATTGAGACAACAAATTAGTTCCAATTGCAACAAATCAGCTCAAATTGCAAGCAAAGTAAAGTATATAGCAATAGAAATGAAAAATGTTGCATTGCTCAGAAGAATGCAGTATATCTTTTTTTGTCTCCCCAGGGGTGTCCTCTCTGCACCTTCCAGACAGGAACTAATCCTGCCTGGGAATAGTCGCAGTGTTATTAAAGGCGTATGGCCCCTTAAAGGTGCCCAAATGGAGATGGTCTCACAGCATGATTTTCTCCATTCCCCAGAGTATCACTGGGAAATAAGGGTGGACAAATTCCTTACCACTCAACCACAACTAATGCAAGCGAAAACTGTATAAGCACTAGCCACATGACCCATCCAAATGTGCATAATAATTGCATGGTGTTTTGTCATGCACTTATTTAGCAAATAACAGACAATTGGAGAAACAAGACCAAACTATAGCCATGGAACAAGCAAGAGATTCATCTGTGTGGGATTAAAGAGATGGCTTACTGATGGCGTCAGCTTTGAACTTCCAGATGCTGTTTCGTATATCAAGCGTCGTAGATTTTCTTCTGCGTCAATATTCAGTAACCTGTTACCTTCAGATCGAGTCTCGCCTGTGATGTTTCCAAGGGCGTGCAATGCAGACTGTTTTTTCCATTTCAAAACCATCTTAGGCAATAACATAGAAAAAAGAACATAGCATATAATTGCTCATTACAAATTTGCGTACTAAGATTGTTTACAACATGATTTCCATGCAAGATAGTACACAAACCAACAGTTCTAATTATGATATTGGATGAAATCAAAGAATTGAACTGTGGACAAGGGAGAGAGATTATCTACTCGTGATTCCAAACTAAAAGCAGTCTTAAGTATATGGTTAATTTACATGTCTTCATAGGATATAGCAACTCTACACTCCCAAAAGCCATATGCATAATAAGCTTGACAAGCACATTGGAGTCTATTTTAGAGTACTTATCAAATCAATAATGCATGAAACCATGGGTTGAATAGAGGAGCAGCACTCATGACATCTCATTGGAGCCCTCATAAACGCACCTACTTTATCAAGAGGGATGAAATATCCACGACAACCAAAGCACTTTTTTGCAACCAAATAAGAAATACAACCACTAAATTACCATGGCTACAATATATATCAAACTTATCAGCAGTTAACAGCCTCACTCTTAAATAACCTGATAAAAATATCATGAAACTCAAGACATCGTTTGTGTACACACGCAAAAGCAAGTGAAACTACACAAAAACCTACTTATTCACTTCATAGACAAAAGAACATGCAAGAGGGTTACCCCGTTTTCTATACTCTTTTTTGTCATACTTTCAATTGCGTAGTATTTGTAACCCTGCTTATTATACTTGAATGCATATTTCCGTGGACTTGGTTCTGATGAAATGTTGACTTGAAAAAAGCTTCCACTAATTTAACTCACAAAAATCCATGTGCCAAGGGAGTGGAAAAAGAAACGAACAAATGCAAACATTGGATTGAAAGGGGTTGGAAGCACTAACCAACTGTTTACCATGCGCTTGCCTATCAAAAGCTGCATGAATCACATGTCTTGCTGGAGGAGGTAAGATTGAGAGTAGCAATGTTGCTCCTGGTATTGCTAAAGTATATTTTAAATAAATAGAAGATAAAAGAAAAATCTATTAGCAATTTATACATGGAAATAGCCTTCAAAAACAACAAGGAATGTGTGACGAACCTTAAACTAGAAAAGACAAATTTACTATATGTATCCTTAAAAGGAAAAAGAAGAAAAGAAACCCAAAAAAGCAAATCATCTCTAAACCTTTTTGTTTCAATGAATTATTGCATGTCCAACATGTCAGATACATACAAAATGAACAATCAGGCGAACTTGCCATTATCAAGCAGATAAAACAACATCAACAAAACTTCAATGTTTAAGAAAACTCATATCATGCCTCATACCCTTCGAGAGAAATAATTCTGATTCAGACCAAACTTAGAGATACAATACAAAAAGAATAAGCACAGGCATGAGAAATAAGAAGAAAAACCAGATAAAAAGAAAATGTCTATACTTTCAAATATTGCCTAGTTGATGCATACCTAACACCAGATGCGACAATGAATTGATAAGTATCGTGAACTGTGGCACATGAACATCCTATTCTATTTTGGAAAAGTATGCCCCTAGGAAATATGGTTTGTCTACAAATCTCAAGGATAATCAAATATGTTTCAAGTTTCCAAGCAAAGGAAAAAGGAGAAGCACAAGATGGGTTCTGCTCCAATAAAAAATTAAACAATACAACACCAGCTTGAGTTCTAGTAGCATGTACATTTTGGTTAGAAGCAAAATTTTGTGTTGAACATGGTTAGGTTGGGCAAAGAATAATAGCTAAAGGAAAACTTTACCAAGGTCATGTTAAACCTTATAAAGAAACTTATTTAAAAGCATTTCAAAAGAAACAAAAAACAAATAAAGTACTAGAGAGAAGTAGTTTTTGTCTATGACAATTATTTATCCAGACCACAATAATCTGATGCACTTACATGATCCTATCTGGCCCAATGCGTCAAGTGCTAATTCATACTCATCCATATCTAGACCTTCTGACTCCAGTCTTCCACTTATGGCTGATATAAGGGTTTTAACACCTAAATTTAGCAAAACATTAGCATGCATCTTCAATCAAATTCAAATGTACATCTTAACGGGAATATTTCATATGAGCAGGAATAGAATGAAATGAACTGATATTCTGTAATTAATGAAAAGTTGAATTGTTTGAACAGCAGCTTTTATTGTCACTGGAGAATCCAAAACTTAAGGGTAAGTCTTACTAGATTCATCAATGAAAATATATATATTCTCCTTGGATAATAGCCGCGCACTTATCATCATCGCTCTAGATCTTAATATCGCATCCGTTGATTTGCTGCTACAGTTAGAACAAAGCAAAATAATAAGAAATATGCATGACTGAAGACTATTCAAAATGAAGGTATCACTCAGACAACTACCTAATTACAGAAGATAGCAGCTGGATAAGGGCAGTCCTAGATAAAAATTCTGCACCATGCTGGACTTCAGCCAACTTCATGCATTCACCACAATAGAAGAACAAATCATAATACGTAAGTAGACACGATCAAAGTTAAGTGACAACAAAATACAGGCATGCTAGTGTAACGTATTCATGGACTCCTTTACCAACTTTAATCTTATATTACAAATACCTCCTAATTTGTGCTTTACTAAATGTTTAAGCAATTTCGGTGACCTTTCTAATTAAAAAAAAGTTGCTTGAGGTTGAAGCAGATCCAAATTACCATTTACATTTATGTTTGAATTATTATGTTACCATGCCACATATTATTTTACAATCAGTAAAATATAATATATTTTCCCACAGCAAAATTGACACAACCCACTTCTTACAATTGATTAAATACTTAGTGTGGCCTTCTAATTGATCAAAATCATGCCACTTTGGCAGTGTATAAATTCCTTCCGCAATTGTTATAAATGACACAATGTTTGTTAGTGGCTATACTGTTAGACATTTAGTTGAAAAATATATAAAATTAGAGGCGAAGAAAGTGAAAGTGAAGAGTAAATTAGTAATTAAGCAAGGACCAAGCCAACCTCATAAAAGAGCTCCATGGCACTTAAACTAGCCAGGGTATCTTCTGTATTGTTAATTTCAGCTTCCAATAAATTGAGTAGATTTGAGTGGTTTACTGCTGATGCCATGTTTGTAGATATAGAGAATAGCTTCACTATCAAAGATAAAACCCGAGCACGCCCCTGCAGGACATTTATATTTCAAAATGGATGTACATACAATTAGAAAACAATCAAGCTATCACACATTGCACAACTGCAACAGGCTTAGCTGCTATGATTTATCGTGGGTATGGGGAAATGAAGTCAAGTAATCCAAGTAGATCAATTTTTTACAGGCATTCCAAATGAAGAGAGCATTAAAATTTTGAACTATCAACTAACATACCAATGATGAACAACGGGCTGATAAATGTCCAAGGTGTGTAGCCACGTTGGCATTTGGAGGAAAGATGATCTCCTAAATAAAATGTAGGAAAAAAAGGTGATCAGTCCAGAAGAAAAAGTAAGAGCTAACTCTGGAAGGAAAGACCCGTGCTCACAGAGTGAATCCATAATGACGAGTCCTTACCATGCCCTGTTGTGAAACAGCCAATTTCTTTATTGCCTCCATTGATGCAGCCGCCACTTGCTCATCACTACACAGAGTACCTCATCTCATGAGAAAAGAAAAAAACTCACCAGAAACAGTTTAAAATGTACAATCGCACACTTATCAGCTTTATAACAAGGGGAGAGAACCCTGATCGAATATACAAACATAATTAGCCTTTGGCTTTACCGGATGAATGCAAGTCAAATTATTCTATTATTACCCGATGAAAATGGCTGTACTAGGTACATATTTGGGCGCATCAAGATCATTGAACTCCTAGTTATCATTATGTTACAAGAATATAATAATAAACAAAAAGTTCTGAAGTTGCTTTATAGTTTATTCCCCCACAAAAACCACGAGTGGAACATCTAAACAGAACAAAAAAAATCCTTTCAAGTTAACATAGCAAAAAATAAAGCAAGGCCAGAGTAGAACTGCGACCAGTAGCCCTTTAAGATGTGTAAGGGCGTTTGTCAACGTTCCAATATTAAGTCTCAGGTTTCACACAGAAAATATGCTATTAACTTCCCAAGAAACTGAATTAAGAAATAATGAATTACAATAAAGCATACGAATTGCTGGTCGGGCTACAAACTAACAGCTTGCTTCTTACCCCTTGATGAGACAATCAAGTAAAAGAGGATATAAGCCATGGTCCATAATTAGCTGTGCAGCTGAGATGTTCTCATCAGAGTTCTCCAAAAGACAAGCAACCTGAGCATAGATAAATGGAGTAATTATATAGTTGCATAAATGCAAACAATGACTTAAAAAAATATCCTCGTAGAGATCTCGTCATGAGTAAGATAGCCCACTTCAGAGTAACAAAGAATTTGAGTTGTCCATGTCAGTCTAATCAAACAACCAGCAAGTAATATAGGATATTCTGGTAATATAGTAAGCTAACAAAGTTCGAGAAACAGGCACATAACCAGCAAGCAATCATATTAACGCTAGACAACCAGCACAAAATTGCTAAAGGCAGCTCCAAGACACAAAATCTCCCGTATCAAATTTGTTTCTTGAGCCATTGCACCTATACCCACATTCACTTTGTTAGTTTTTAAGCCATCATCCCATGCCCTCACTTCTAACTGCTAATGACCACCCTCATGAAACCCCATTTCAGTGAGTGATACCCTCTAATTAATATAATTACACTTCTCTGCTGTCATAGCATCCATAGCACCAACATGAAGCTCTCTTTGCAGCATAACAAGGAAGTCACTGCCATGCAATTAGTTTTAAGGGACACAGATTTTCTTTAAAGCCAGCTTTATCACTCATAAATTAACCACGTGCCTAAAATTTTCCTTCTTCAGACCTATCTTTTCAGAAGACCAAAACTCTGCCTCTATTTATCACCCATATGAGCTCTACAACAATAAACAGTCTCTTTTTTATACAAGCTTCAGAAATCAGTAATTCATGCGTGTAAAGTCGAGTAGACCACCCACAATTCAGTAGAGGCTACCATCCTCCAAGTCCAGGTCTGTATAGCACTTAGGTATCCTCAAACTTATTATTGCTGATACACGCTTCAACACTGCCTTTCAAAATGTCATGCCTAAACAACAAGTAATGCATGGAAATCACCATTCCACCAGCAATTCCAGGATTCCCAACAGACCGTAACAGCACAGCACAAATCATACGATGGGCATATCTTCCAGCAAAGTGGTAGAGAAATTCCACCTTTTGTATATTTGTGCTGAACTAGAAATCACCAATTCAGATTGTATATCTCTCTACTGGTAGCAACAACTAAAGAAGCCAATTATTTAAAACTTGTTTTACAGTTCTTCCCAAAATGCTGCCGAAACATTATCTATTTCCAAATACAGTCATTTTATAAAAAGCGAGGAAACAAGTCTGTGGAGGACAAAACCATTTCATTCAAATCCAACATGAAAATGTCTAGCAACCTAGTGCTAATGGTATTAATCATGAACAGCATTCCCCTCAGACTTAGACTATAAGTAGAGCTGTGTATCCAATTCTAAATTATTTTTAAAAAAGTTAGGAAGCTAAAATGTTTGTCCCATAACTCCCATGCCCAATTCAAATTTTGCTTAGCCATTTCCTGTCATGTTCTTCTTGTATGCCAGCATTACAGAAATAGAAAAACTTGAACGAATTTAACAAGAAGGTAACATAGCATACCGTATTGCAAGCTAAAGATCTGAGCATGTTAGAATCCGCCTGCAAACCAAGCTGCACAAAATCCTGACCACAAGCACACCCAAAATCAAATAAATAAACAAATTCCCAACCAGCAAATCAGTCAAAATAAACAAAAAACACAATGCAATGCAATTAAATAGTTAAAGAAAGCATACCATATAGAATGGAATAAGAGAAGCACCATATTTGGTCTTAAATATCCTTCCCAAACACGCAACCAAGGCACTTTGTAGAGCTACATCAGTTTTCACCTGCAACGTACTGCCAAATAACAACAACATTTACAAAACTCGATAGAAGGGAAAGGGAAAGTAGAAACTAGCGAGGGGCTTATTTCGACTTTACTTGATGAGAACTGGGAGAGGGAAACGATCAAGGAACTCCTTAGCTGCAGCGTCGGTTTGGAAACCTGAAATCAATTGCGAGGAAGAAGGAAGGTTGAATTGAAAAATCGAACACGAGCAAGTACAAACAAGAAGAAAATGGCAGCGGTTTCTTACCTGGATAGTGACCGAAATCGGTGGCTGATTGGAGGAGCTGATCGGAATCGTCCATTGAGTATTCTTCGTCCATGTCTTGGTTCATCCCCGAGCTTTGCTTTGCCGCTTTCTTGCTGCGAAAGTTGAACCTATAGAAGCTTTAAGAAGCTTTTTATCAAGCAAGCAGCAAACTTGTACTCCTTTAAATATAATTATATTAATGTTATCTTTCCTTTACAAAAAAAAATTTGTAGTTCATTTGATTACTGTATATCTTCGGTATAACATAGTAACGTACGCATACCTTCATCTCGACGTTTTGATTTTGAACACGGCATTGGGTTCATTTATTATAATAATAATTAATACTAATATAATCAATTTAAAAAAAACAACTGGAGTATTATCACATTTAGTTCCTTTTGAAACCCTCCGCATTCAGGCCCAATAGGAGATTGGACTTTAGCCCATTGGTTTCTTTTCTTGCCAGCCATTTGCCATTTTGTTTCCTGTGAAAACCAACACCTAGAAAAAAAGAAAAGGCAGAAAAGAACAAGGTATACTTTGAAGGAGATGATGATTGCTTTCTGCAAACGTATCTTCCAAGCCTCAGCTTTTGGTCTTTGGCACCTTTCTTGAAATTTGGATGCTTATTACTACTATAATTCTTATTTAATAAAAATAAAATGTAAATATTTGGTAGCAGCTAGCTAGCAGTAGTATTTGTTTTTGGGGCATCAGAAAACTGGCAGAAACAGAAACATGATAGCTCAAGAACTTGCACAAGAATGGCACAAGGCGTGCTATGCCATTTCCATGCACAATTTGGAGCCTAACCCACATGACCCACCCACATCACCAAAAATGGGTCATTACTTATTGCATTCACAGATCACGTGCCCTATTCCAACCTTAATCCACAAAAGATACGGAGAACCTCATCATCACCTCCACCCAATCCATTACTACTAGCTTCAATTTTCATTTGATGGGTCCAAAAGCTTGTCTGTTGTATAAGTACATGTATGCCATTTGTGTCATCTTGGTTTAGTGGGCAGACAAAAGGGAGAAGAAAACATTGACAGTTTCTAATTTCAAACTCTAATTTGTTGTTATGTACTGGCGCCAGAGGCAGAGGGGAATCAAATCATGACCCCTTCTTTCTATAACCAAAATGGACATTAATTTCTGCAAAACGGCAACTGCTCATGTCTTTCTCAATTCAAACTTCAAACCCCATTTTGTTTGATTCTTTCTGTGGCAGATTAATTACAAATTAGTAGTAATTTCTCATTCAATAATTTCCTACGAGATAAATATAAAGCTGAGAAAGAAAAAGAGAAAAAGAAACGGAACGGGACGGGGTTTACACTTACGGTTAGACATGGACCGACAGTTGTTGGGTTAATACTTGGGCTTGGGCCCCATTTTCCCCAGTCCAAGACATTTATTTATTTAACAATTCGTGAAAAAATCCAGAAACAAATGTTATAATTATGACGTTATTATCTATTTGTACTTTAAATATTTTTGAAAATAATACTAGTAATAAAAAAGGTCAATATCTGAACTGGTGTGTGTCCTGGTTGCTGGTGTATAGGTTGGTCCACCATCTCACGTCTAGTTTGATGTTTTACTGACACAACATTATAATATAAAAAACATAGAAAAATAAATGGTTAGAGTTGGAGGGGAGGGGAGCATTAAATGTGTCCCCTGCTACAAGTAGGAAAGGTGGGATGAGTCCCATCCTAAAAACCCAAAACTGCCCTAAACTAGCCCCACCTCCCCCCCTCCTTGTCCTTCGCAAAGGCCAAATTCCTTCCTCACTGTCACTGCCCTAAACTGGCCCCACCAATCTAACACAACCGCCCTTCTTCAATGCTCTCCCCTCTCCTTCACACTCTCTCCCTCACCCTTCCCATTCATTGATTTCAACCGTTTTGCTTGCTTCTCTTATGGACTCACTCATGTCATACATAATCATTAAACTCTTCTTTGTTCCATCCAATATTATTGCTCGTTGAAATAGTTTTTGATGAAATTGATCGATATGTATGTTTGTAATTCAATATTCACATAATTATAAAATGAAACTCGCTTACATGACGGATTGAAATAATTTTTGATGGAACTCATTATATACAAAAATCTCATGCTTGGTTGAAACATTTTTTGATGAAACTTTAGTTTACATTGTCCATGTGATCTTTTACACAAATGTGTATTGCTAATTTTCCACGCCCTAATTACACAAATTGCATGGATCATACACTAGGTGCACCTAAAAAAGTGCGCCTGCATTATGGAAAATATAAAACATTTAATCAGACAGTTGTACTAATAGAAACCAAAATATATAGTAGTACAGTACAACACCAATTCAACATTAGAGGAAATAATTATACAACATAGCTACCATCTGAAAACCCTAGCTAGTAGTAGAAGTTTTGCTACAGAATGAAACATACAACACATTACCAAAGTCATTTCCTATATCCTACACCCTACTAGATACTACTACTAATTAAGGAGTCATTAGTTCATAGATTTGCCAATTCTTGCCTAACAAGCAAATACCAAACTACTTCAAAGTTCAAATACCAAACCCGTTCTGCAATCTCAGAAAGACCACATGCAATCAAGCTCAGAAGAAGAACCAATTCCCATCCTTCCACTGCCGCCACCGTTGCCATCAACCCTTCCCTCGTCCAAGCCACCCATCCAATTCATGGTGGTCGTCCCACCGTGGTACTGTGCAACTGGGGTAGATGCAGCGGCTGGTGAGAAAAAGAAAGGCAACTGTAAATTCTCCTGAAGAGACCTCAGACTTGGGAAAGCAGACACACCATTGTTTCGCGAGAAACGGTTGAACAGATCAGACATTGGTGTCTGAGGCAATGGAGCAAAATCAAAGCTGTCGTTGTTGTTATGGTTTGCAGCGGCGGAAGCAGCAGCTGCAATGGTGGAGAAACAGGACACGTGCTCAGGCTTGATTTGGCCGTCATAGGAGCAGTTGTCATGGTCATTAATACCAGTAGTGGACCCAGAAGCAGTGGCTGCTGGATCCATGAGAGGAGGGAGATGGGAAACAGAAGAAGGCGAGCTAGCTTCCGTGTAGAGATTGATGGAGGCGTTGAACCTGGTTTTCTTGCTCACACTTCCATTGCTAGAAGTTGCTGTCCCTCCTCCTACACCACCACCACTTTTCTTGAAAACTCTGGAAATGACCCATTCATCCTGATCACAACATCATCCAACCTCATCAAAATGCATAAATTTGTCAATCTATGGAATCAACTAAATGAGGCAAATCTGTTTCCATCAAAAGGCTCAATCCCTATCCCAAAAGCTTAGGTTGTAATTGAAGAAAAAAAAGGTAAAGCCTATAACTTTGGGGGATGATGATGGATAAAGTTCTCCTATAATCCAAGAATCATAATGGCGCATGTCTATTAACTATTTCTGTAAGAAAATGCCAATCCATTACTACAAAAATAACAACAATACAGTAGTATATATATACTCAACTTTTATCAACAATAATAACAAATGGTACGCACAATTCAGAACTTTTAATGAAAAGTGGCATATATATGCAGATCATTGATTACAAATGAGTATTTTCAAACCATAACTCCCATGAACTAAGTTTCCCAAAAAAAAAAACATGCTTGAACATTGGCAAAAAGAACAAAATGCAGTGTAAGTAACTGAAAAGGCTAACCAAATTTGATTAAAAACTACTTGAATTTGGTAAAAAGAGGTCACCTTAGAGCTCCTAGAGAGGTAATGGTAAGCAAATTTGCCTTCAAGGCGGTACTCATGCATGACCCAGTTGCTCTTTTCTCCTTTAGGAGCTCTCCCTCTGTAGAAAACCAGAGTCTTCTTCATCCCAACAAGAGAACCAGTCTTTGAGCTGAAAATCTCTCGATCTTTCCCTGTTGCTTTCCAGTAACCAGCTTCAGTGGCTCTGTTGGTCCTCAGCCCAGTTGGGTACTTCCTATCTCTCAGGCTGAAAAAGTACCACTCTTTCTCTCCCATCTTAGCTTTCTCTGTCAACAAAACAAAACAAAAAGATGAGGAAAAAGAAAACTGGGTCTGGGTTTGGATATGGAAATTGATGTGGGGAAATGATGAAATGATTACCAGGAAGCTCCCACGGCTCACACTTGTTGAGGTCAACTTCAGCAATGGCTCTGCCAGAGAAGTTGCTGTCAAGAACTTTCTTGAGGAGGTAGTAGGTGATGAGCTCCTCATCAGTAGGGTGAAATCTGAAGCCAGGTGGCAGATGGGTATCACAGTTGTCAAAGTGATGGTAGCTTTCCATGGAAAAAGTTGCCATCTTTCTTTTCTTTCTCAGGAAACAAACGCAAACGAAATGATCACTAAAGGTTTCAAGAAGGAAGATACTAAGAAACAAGAAAGTGGAGAGGAAATGAAAAGCCCTAATAAACCCTTTTAAAGGCTCATCAAGTAGTACCCATCAAGAAAACCAAAAACCCACATTGCAAGAAAGAGTTTTTTTGTTGTTGTTATTGTCTGGTAGTATTTTTTTGAAAGGGTTGATTTGGTTTGGTATGAGAAAGGGAATGAAGGAGTGTGGGCGTTATAAGGAGGAGGCTGCTCTTTATATTTTTCTTTTCACGGGGATTTGAAGAAAAAGAAGGAGAGGGGTAAAAATGAAGAAGAAGGGTGAAATAATAATACAGTGTACAAGATTGGAAAATCTCTGTCCTCTTCTTTCTTTCTGCTCTGTATTTCTATTTCTATTTTTTAAAATTTATAAATGTATGAGAAAGAAATGATAAGTAAGGGCCGCAGATGAGTGAGGAGGTAGGGAGGATGATGTATGAGGGTTGAGGTTTGAGGTTGAGGGAGTGGGCTCTGCGGCCCTGAATTGAGGATGCGTGCGTGCGTGAGAAAGAGTGCAGGTATTCTCTGTCAGTGAAGAAAATGAAAGACAAGGGAACAGAAAGTAGTTTTTATTATTTAAAGAGCGCATACGCGTAGAGCAATTGACACATGATTGCTCTTGTGCATTCCGAAGGGTCTCGATTTCGAGCACAATTGCTTTAAAAAAACTCTTTAGAGCTTTACTGTTTTTATAGGACTTATTCGGTTCGAGTCTAGATTAGTCAAGCTTTAATATACAACTGTACACCGAATGATTTCCATATAAAATGAAAGATGAAACAGAGAGAGGAGATTTTCACCATGAATCGATAAAGCTGTTTCATATCTACAATGTCAGCTATACGGTACAATAAAAGATTAAAATCTTTTCAGAGAGTATCAAACTTCAAAAAACCACACAGGAATTGTCATTACACGCCATCTCCTTCTCCTTCTCCTGATCCTCCAATCCGATCCCTTCCTCTTCTCCTAGTAACGTAGTAGTAATATTACTACTTTCTCATTACAAATCGACCCTTTTATGTGAATCACGGCCGAGTTATGATGTGTGTGTGTTTATGGTTCTTTGCATTTTGTTTCGTTTGTATCTTGTGCTTTCATTTGCTGGGTTGTAAAATTTTATTTTGTCCAAAGTCCTTATAAACTTAACAAGTAATTATGACCGTCTAAAAAATTGGTATTCAAACTGATTTTTTTTAAAAGAAACTCGATTTAAAATCAAATCGAAATATTTTTTAATACCAGCTTATTGGGTACCCAATTAAAAAAAAATTGAATCATCGAGCTTGAGTCTTTGTTGCTATAATGTTAGCAGCAAACAACCACTAATTTACATACTTAATGGTGCCATAAGTTTGATTGAAAAGTAATGATCTTTTGCGTTCAATTATATTGTTTATTCTAACTAAAATTTATTCATTTATATTAAATAAATTAATCAATGCAAAAAAAAATTATCAAAGAATTATTACAATAAATGAAATGAATTGATAAAAAAATGACTCAATTAATTAAATCAAAGTCAATTAAAAAAATAATCAGATTCGTCAACCAATTTGATTCACGACAACTTGAACTTTCAAACGAATACTCTTACATGATATAGCTGATTAAGCAAACCAATCTTGTTCGAACAAGTACGAGTAATTGATTTGACTGGATAGAAAAATCAATGATCTTAAACAAGTAAAGTATTTGAACCATGAGCATACCTACAAATAGTTATTATGAATTATTATAGCGGGCATCAAACCACACCTTATACTATATTCATATAAATAATTGGATCCACTACTTATATACAGTAGAAATTTGATAAATTAATACTCGATTATTTAATAAACTCTCTAAAATAATATTTTTGGCCGGTCCCGACTCGGGGATAGGGTGCTAAATTAATAATTCGCTAAAATTATAAGATAATACATTTTTGATAATTTCTTTAGACCCCATATAAAATATAAATTAATAATTCCTTATATATAGCATATTACATGAATGATTTAGGAAGGTTTCTTGAAAAATGACTCAATTATCTTTTGTTTTTTGTTGAAATCAATTTCCCCTTGAATGTCGTCTCTAATTTTCCTTAGCATGGTAAGAACTTCTGGTGTTGTTTTCTCATAGCTCAACAAGAAATTGTTCAATGTAATTCCCGCTTTAATAGCTTCGTACAGTACATGCATTGTATACAATAATTACAGTAAGTGGAAGCTTGAAAGGTGTTTGTAAACTAAATATTTTACTATAAATTAATAAAATATTAATTAATATATAAATTAATAATTATTAATTTATCGATTAATTAATAACTCTTTTAATTAATAAATTTTGGTCGTCCTAAGTGTATTATTTTATAGAGTTTCTACTGTATATATACTCAGTTAAAAAATAAATTCCACAACGTATGTAAATAGAGTACAAAATACGAGTTTGAGTATAAGATACGAGTTTGTGTGTAGAGAAAGAGCATTATTTTCCCTATCCAAGATACGAATTTGAGTATAAGATACGAGTAGTTTTTTTTTTTGCAACTTACTGTGGAGTAGTAATTAGGTAGCGTTTGGGGTTGAGGTTTGGGTTGGGAGTAGAGCTTTTCCCAACCCAAAATCCAATATTGGTGTTTGGCTTGCTGCTTTTCCACCGAGCTTTTCGAAAGCTCGGTTGCTGGAGAATTTCGGAGGAGTGGCAAGTAGAGCTTGCTGCTTTTGCTCTCTCTCTTTTCTTTTTTTATTATTTTAATTTCATTTTTTTATTCTATATAATGAACAAAATAAATTAAAAACTACCACAATAAAATCTACATATAAAGATAAATAATTCTAGATCCACTTTTCCTATTTTTATTAATTTTGTAAAAATGGGTTTTATACTCCAACTCTTTCATTTCTATAGTTTTACCAAACACCAAAAACAATTTCTCGTTTCTCACAGCACTTTTAAGAAATGTTTACCAAACAGCACACTGTTTTGCGCAAAAGTGATTTTCCCACAACACTTTTACTCATAGCACTTTTTGGACCAGAATCAGAACGCCAAACAGACCCTTAATAAGGTGAAAAAGGTGAAAAAGGTTAGTGATTTATTACAGCTCACACATGTTGATGAATGATGATGGATGGATGGATGGATGACTCTATCTCTAAAAAGTTTGGAAAGAACACATCTAATGATGTGGATTGGATTCACTGAGTTTTACTTTTCTGCAACTGAGTTTACATATCATTTTTTTATGATACTGAAATTGTACAAATCACAGCTTGACACATGAGACAAAAATATTTCCTGAGGCGGAGAGAGAGAGTAGCTAAAAGCAATGTGGCAACTGGCAAGTAACTTCTTCTTCTACCTAGCTTTTCCCCACCACACACCACACCACACCTTCCTTTTAGACCTCCTAGCCTTTTGCAGCTACTTCAAATCGCAAGGCCCAGACCATTACGTCATTTACCTTTTAGTTTCCAGCTTAAATAGTTCATGGATTGGTGGGTCTTTTTCTTTTTTCTTTTCTCATAGATTTTTTTTTTAGATTAAAAAGAAAAGAAATGGGTAAGTTCAATTTTGTCCCTCATGTGTTAGGTTGTTCCCGAGTTAAGTTTCACATGATCGAGTAACCTAGTTCGCAAAATAAATAATAATTGACGTCATTTTTATTCAAGATTAAAAGTATTTTCCTTTTTCTAATATCTTTTTAATAATATTTCTAATGACAAAATAATGCTACTAATTTATGGGGATTATTTATGCCGTCGATCATTATTTATGGTGCCGATTGGGTCGCTCGATCATATAAAATTTAACAAAAAAAAGTAACATGGTAGTAATAATAAGACCAAATTGAGACAAATAAAAAACTTAAAGAGTTGTAGAGTTAACTTTAATTAATTCATACGACGAGGACTAAATTAGGAGCAAGACAGTAGCCGAGGAGTAGATTGATTTTTTTTTCCTACCATTTCATTTCAATTTATAAGAAAAATTATTACATGCCCATATTTAGCATTTTGGGCACCACATATGATGGTGCCATTTTATTGTCTTATATAGACATCATCTTCCTAAGTATGGTGCTAGAATTAAAATTGTAAGAGAAAGAGCAGGAATCTTTGGGTCATTTTATTTATGTATTGTGACATTTAATTTACTGTTCAATCTGTAATTGTTTCAGGATTGAAAACAACAATCACACTACAAAAATCCTTAAATTACAACAACTAACACATGATATTCATTGCCCATCATTTTCATGCTATCATACTCAAATACAGAAGAAGAAGAAACTATCATAATCACAAAAATCTACACCATCCATTTTCTTTGGAAAACAAGAATTAATACTAGGTTTTATCTAAATTAAAGAGAAGGGTCCCTCATTTTCTATTTTTTTTACTATATTCGAATTGAAAGCTTTATAATGGAACAGAGCAAATCTTAGTTGAAACTGGGCATATCCTACCAAGAATAAAAAGGAGTAAAGATAGAATTGTAAATGTGGTTTTTCAATTTCAACTCAAGAAATGATTAATTGTCCATGCATGCATCAATTCAACCAATCACATCCATCTATCCATTCCATGTCCTTCTCCTTCCCGTTTTTTTTTTTTTTTTCATCATCAGAGAGATCAAAATTGAAAAAGATGGAATGGATGGATGGATAGGTATAACCGTATGGGATTGGGATTGGCCGATTAGGCAGAATAGGGGGAGATTTTGATATTTGACGCATCATGCAGCATGCTCGGATTTTTAAGCCCAAACCCAAATCAATATAGCTAGCTCCTCCTAGTCAGTAGTCCCTCCTGCTCTCTTTTTTCACAGCCTTTACATCAAATCATCTCGTCGACCGCTCTCTCTCTCACAGACACCCTTACGATTACGGGTAATAATTATACCGTACAGTCATGTGAAATGTTACTATTTTCACTCGTTCACATTATTCAATACAAAATTTATACATTAGAATTACTAGTATTTACAAATTATGTAGTTTTAATTATAAAAAAACATTATACGTTTTTAAATTGTGAAAATATTAAAAATTTAAATAGTGGTAGAATAAACCTCAAAAGAATCCTATCACGTATAAGCATGTTATTAATTTAAGTGTACATCTAATTGGAATACATGATGCAATATTTAATTTTTCATCAATCGTGGATACTTGCGTACTACTACTACAAATTAATTAATAGTATAGTATATTTAATAATTTTCTGATTGTCAAGAAGATTAGCCGATTGGTGAGTGGCAACAGTAAATCTTGCCATAAATGCCAAGAAATCCGCCCACGATCATCTCCAATTTTGGCCACCCTGTGAAAATCTACTGAGAACTCGATCATCGAATCGAATTTACCAAGTCTACCAACCACTTCATGGCAGGCAATATAGGAGTAGGAGTAGGAGGAGCTGCCAATTAAGAAGTTCCAAGCCTAATTTATTATAAGTGGATATATGGGTGTATAGGTTGGAATTCGAATCTAGACTAGAGAATGCTACTAGTATTGTGCTAATAACAAATAAATTAGTAACAAGTGTTTCAAATTTAATCTTCGTATAAAGTGATTTATATCAAATTATTATCAACATAATAGTGTTAGTGATTTAGCATTCTTTCACTTGTAAATTATGAAAATCGTGAAAAATGGTAACGTAATATAATGATCGGAGTCATCGCGATTATAAGGATCTATAAATATTAAAAAAAATACTCTAATTTAAAAATTATTTATTTTTTCATCAAATAAACATAAACTATTAAAAATTGTCAATAAGTAACCAAAACATGTAAACTTGAACTTAATTTATTTTTAAATATCTTTGTTAGGTTTTTCATACAAGCATCTCTACTATATGCAAGTCCTGCAAAGTTATAATAATATAAATCATACATATCAATACCTATGAAATACGCACACTTCATTTTTTACCATGTTACGTATCATTTTTAACATCGATATATAACAAATATCCATACGGTACATATCAAATTTATCACCTCAACTACACATTTAAAATTCCATTGGCACGTCTAATTAGCTGATCTAGGCAAATGGTATTTGCATGGGTTACGTGAGCACCTGCTTTTAACCTTCTGAGCATAGAGCATAGTGAAGGAATTTTCAAGAATTAAATGAGGCGGGGACCCTTCTACACTGCGTCACTATACAATGTCGTGCAATAGGAATTTCCCTATTTTTGTGCTCGCCCATTGCTAATTTATACAATCTCTTTTTAATTTAATTTCTTATATATCTACCCTTCATTTTATGGTTTTTTTTTTAAAATTAATTATGAGAAATGTAAATCATTACAATAAATTAAGCTTGTGTATTTAACTTAGTGAGCTTTGTTTTCAATCTCTTTGACATGTACGAATACTAACTTGATCATCAAAATATTTACACTTCGTTCAAAATTACCTAGCAAAAAATGAGAAAAAAATCAATTATAAACTCAATTTGAAAGAACATAACATATATACTCCCTTCTACTTTTATTAACTGTCTTTTACTATTTGGACACGCATATTAAAGAAGTCGGATGACTCACTATTTGAGACAATTTTGCTCCTTACTTTTTCTCGGACGAACGTACGTTAAAAATTAACGTACGTTCGAAAAAAATTACGAATTTCTTTTTAGGTCAAATAGTAAATCATCCTGCTTTTTTAATATATGTTTTCAAATAGTTTTAAAATGTTTTTTTTGGGTCATATTTACGGAAAAAAAATGAATGAAGTGATGAACATGCAATAGTAGATTGTGTTCATTGTTTTGTTTTCGAACCGAGGGGTTGACATTTGAACTTCGGTTTTTCCTTTTTTTCTTTTTAATGTCATTTTTAATTCACATCTTTTGTTTCCTAGCGGTTTAACTTAATTTTTAATAAAAAAAAATATAAAAATGAGAAAAACACAGAGAGGAAAGGAGAAAGAGCTCGAGTATCAAGAAGAAGAAGAAGAAGAGAGAAGCTTTTTGGTGTAGACTGTGGAGGATGGCTCATGACGTCGATATTATGTCAGCGTCATCAGACACCGCCGCCCTCCACCTACGGCGCATCGTAGTTCGAGACAGTCACCTCTTTTTTTCTTTCACCCAATATTTATTTACTTCAAGGTAACGTGGCCACCTGGGTAACCCTCTTCGCGTGTGCATGTGTGCGCAGTACGCACCCCCCCGGTAGTTTTTTTTCCTTTCTATTTTCTTTTTGTACAATAGGGAGGGAATGCTACTTAATTAGTGTTAATTATTCACTGTCAGTCCAATAATGTGTGGTCATATGTTTTATGATCCGCCCGTACACCTCAGATCTTGACACGTCTACATCCTCTGTGGGGTCCAATTACACATCAATCCCTTGATTGGTGACTTGTCTTTTTTATTCACCAAATTATTTCTTGCTTAGTAAATGTTCTGAAAAAGAGGAAAAAGGTTTCCATCCATAATTAGCTTAACAGTATAGTGATGCTGTGATGACTCATATTACTAATTCTTTTAGTATTTCTTACTGAGACTGAGACAGTAAAAAAAAATTAAAAACTTTTGTTTCTTTCTTTTACTAATTTTTTACACTAATTATATTATTGTTGATTACTTTGAGTTGTATCATTCTTATTAACGAATTGAAAAATATTTTTTGTTTGTTTCCCGTTAACTTAATCTCTAAATATTTTTTTACTATTTTTGTTTAAAAATTGACTTATTTTATTCATAAAATTTACTAATTCTGCGTTAAATCATAAAAAAGTACGCGATTTAACACTAATGAAATAAAAAAAATGCACTAAATACTCACAAGAAGTTTTATTAAATATATTCGGTATTAAGGTTGGTAATTTTCGCCCGCGGACATGGATATCCGCAGGATATCAGCAATTGCGGGTGAGTATTACCCGCAGTTTGTGGGTATTTTGCGAGTATGGATTTATCCGCACCCGTAAAATGCGGGTATGGATAGTGTTTATCCGCTCCAATACCCGCACTAAATACCCACAAAATGCGGGTATGGATACCCGCAAAATGTATATACATATCATAAAATTTGTAAACCTTAGTAAATCCCTTAGTTAAACACAAACCATAAATTAAAGTTTACGTATCCACTAAAATAATTTTTCAACTATTTTCCAATTCAAAGTATAATACAAACCATAAATTTAAATGACTTCAAAAGGGTGTTTGAAAACATTAAACATGAAAATTTAAATTTTAAGAAATTTGCGGGTATCCGCGGGTACAATTTGTCTTCCCTTACTCGCTCCGCGCGGGTGCGGTTGCGGGTATGGATTACCCGCAAATTTGCGAGTTCGGGTATGGATAGTACCTTACCTGCTCCATACCCGCTCCATTGCCAACCCTATTCGGTATGAACTAAAATACCATTCGCGCGAAGCATTAGGTTATATCACTAAGCTAAAATTATTTTATATTCAAAGTACTAATACTTTATCTGCTAAATTTTTTCAGATAAAAATCTGCCTTTACTAAACTTCAAACCACACATTTAATTTAATATACTAATCTCAATTAATCTCCTCAAACGAAAATGTTATTTT
Organism: Viola odorata; assembly: GCA_963691705.1. NCBI lineage: Eukaryota > Viridiplantae > Streptophyta > Magnoliopsida > Malpighiales > Violaceae > Viola > Viola odorata. The sequence continues at coordinate 73,088,220 of OY829538.1, read as the reverse complement.
ATTCAAATTAAAAACACTCAAATATAACACGTGGCATTAGATATTGTGACAATCTAACTCGTATAAAAATTAAAAAGATAGTCAATTTTATGAGAGGGTTAATTGACCACAATGTGCCAAATTAAAGTTGTAATTTGAGATTTAGTAATTGATTAGAGTTATTTTAGAAAAATGATTACATACTTTAAGGACCAAAACACCCATAAAGCAAAAAAAAATCACTCAAAAAACTTAACAAAATTAAGCATACGATGAGATTTAAATGGGCCCGCTAGTCAGCATAAACCGATTCGAGTGCAACCAAATCTTTATTGGGCATGGGCTAAAGCCCATAACGTGACTGAGATTTGGATTGCCATGCAGCCCACTATTGAAGGTCCATAATCCAATTTTAATGATTTTTTTTGTTGATTTTCTATTTATTTATTATACGTAGGTTTTATCGTCATGTTTTTTTACAAATACTCTAGATCTGTGATTTCAAATTAATTATAATATTCATAAATTAATTAATTAATTAAAATTGCTAAAACAACCCTATTCGCAAAACAACTCCTTTGCGCATACTTATTCTTCAACTTTTCCATCTTTTTATCGCTTCCATTGTCTTATTGGCATCTGCATCTTCATGCAATTGAATGTTCTTTACCTCAATGGATCACGTAAAAAAAACACTTATATGTAATTTTTCTAAATATAAAGATCAAACTTTTAATTTTTTATTTAATTAATAAATAAAAATATCAAACTACTCACATGATTAATTATTGATGGATCAAGAATGCTTTTGAATAATATAGTTTTGAGAAGATTGACACTTTGTTATCCTATTTCATAATAGAAAAGAAAAAATTCCAATGGAGCTATTGCAAGTAGGGATGACAATTCCGCCCGTAAATATGGATATCCGCTCAATACATATAGTTAATTCAATATATTAGGGGTGGGCAAAATTTCCGTTACCCGAAATTTCGATTTGCCGTCCGTTTTATTTTTAAATTTCGGATTGGAAATTTCGGGTATCGGAAATTTCAGATCGGAAAAGTATTACCCGAAATTAATTTCGGAACAGAACGGGATCCACTAAGGAAATTTCGGATGAAAAATTTCTCCCTTAATTAAAATTCTCACCTAACCTTATCATTTCAAGTCCTTCCCTCGAATCATCACCACTCTCAATCCCTCACCCTCACCGCATCACCACCTCTCGGCCACCATCCACCGCCGCCAACCATCATCGATCTCTCTTCACCACTGCACCATCCCTTTCCCTCACCGCCGAATCACCATCTCTCGCTCTCAATTTCATCATCACTGATTCCCCCTCTCTCTCTCGGCAGCCACGCAAGCATAGGAGAAAAGTGATTTCTCCCTCGTTCCTGCATACTCTTATTCATCATCATCGTTATCTACTCCTTTTTGTTTGTAATAAGGCATAAATTACTATACTCTCCATCGATTCATTTGCTATGATTTTGTTCATTATATATGTTCATACAACTTATTGGGTAATTATTTCGGATACCCGGTTTCCGAACCTGATTTTTTTTTGAAAATTCGGGATAGAGTAGTTGATATGTGCAGTACGGGTCGGGAAAGTTTTTGGTCAATTCAGAATACCGGTACCCAAAATATTTTTTTTGGAAATACCCGAAATATTCTTTTGCCTACCCTCACAATATATAATATATTTTTTTAATAAATTATCATGTTGGATTAGTGTATCGTATTATTGTGTGATATTGTTATTAAATTAGATTGATTTTTTTTTATATTAATTTGTTTGAAATTTGAAATTCAATCAAATTTGCGGATATCTGCGGATTATCGCGGATTATCCACGGGTACAATTACTCTTCTTTTACCTACTACATAGTACATATATCGCTAATTATCCAGGGTACAATTATTCTTCCTTTACCAATCTCCTTTACTTCCTCATTTGAGATGACGAGTATTCATTATTATATGAGAAAAAAAGTGAGGGAGAAAGACCAGTTTGATTAATGCGTACGTACTATATTTCCAATTTAATTTAATAAATGAAAACTGTTACGATGTTGTATTGTCATCTAAAATATCCCTTATTCCAACTTGTTTATATCATCGTATCGTTAAAGATCGTTCCGTCAATAAAAACATGTCGCGTAATAAATGAATAATTTTATATCTAAATGAATTAAGATTAATCCATTATTACGTCGGGAGATAATATTTTTAAAATTTTAAAATTTACTACTCCCTCCGGTCACAATTAATCGTCGCTTTGACTTTGTACACGCATATTAAAAAAGTCAGATGACTCACTATTTGAGACAATTTTGCCCCGAATTTTTTCTCAGATATACGTTAATCCTTAACGTACGTTCGAAAAAAAGTACGAAATTTTTTGGATCAAATAGTGAGTCATCCGGCCTCCTTAATAAGCTTGCCCAAAGTAAAGTCAAAACGACAGTTAATTGTGACCGGAGGGAGTATCGGATGATTTCTCACTATTTAACAAGGAGTAGTCAATAAATTGATAGCTCAACTAAGGTGGAAGCAAATTTAATTTCTAATAATTCATTAGATATATCTTATATATATATATATATTTTTAAATAAAAAGTAAAAATTGCATCCGGTTTTGAAAGACTAAATCATGATAAGATCCTATGAAAGTGCAATTTTTGGTTGGACAGCCGTACCGAAATTGGACTCTTCCATTCTAATCTAAATCTTCTAAACAAGGAAAAAAACGCATGAATCATCATCAGCCTTATCTGAATTCTGAAGAGATAAAAGTAAATAGAGAGCTCTTTTAGTTTAAGTTATATAAACCACAAAACAAAATCCTAAATCATTTTGTTTCTTCATCCGCCTTTTACAGTTTTATTATTTTTCTGGTCTTTTTTGCTTATTATGGGGGATTTGATTTCGCATTGAATTTATTTTGAGAATATATACCTATAACTTATTAATTAGGATCGATAATTGAGAGTTGTTAGTTCAATTAACCAATTACCAAACCAAAATTACTGCCGAACCGAATGACCAACCCTAACGACTAACGAGAGCCGTATATTCTCAAAATTGAATCAACTAGGAAGTACTCAGAAGAAAAGAAGGAGAGCCCATCTATTTTGAAGACACTGGGTTCTTTTGTTTGGTAAGGGATAAATAAACAGCGGCCGTTGAATTTCCATGCAGATGCAGACACAAAAGCCCAGTAGCTTCAACGTGTGGTGTTCAGTCTGTACTCATTCTTTAAATCATCAATTTCAAAAACTCCTTACGTACACGTTACACGTACATCTTAATTTTAGTTTTACAGAAAACACTATCCTCAAATTTCTCCGCTAAGAGCCAAGACCCCTGTTTTTCCCAATAAGAGGAGGGGGAAAGCTAAGATTTTTTAATTTTGCAGGAAAATGGAGAATGGGGGCGTTAATAGCTATGAAGTGGTGACACCCACAAACATCACCATTAAAGGAATCTTGAGTTTGTTGATGCAGAGTGTTGATGAGGAAGATGATGGCAAGAATGTAATTTCACTTGGGATGGGAGACCCTTCTGCTTACTCTTGCTTCCATACCACTCCTGTTGCTCAACAAGCTGTTATTGACGCTCTTCAATCTGAAAAATTCAATGGCTATGCCCCTACCGTCGGCTTGCCTAGTACCAGAAGGTAATTCACTTCCAAAAAAAAAGGAAAAGGGTCTTTTTTTCCCATTACTTATTGGTTTATGTATGAATTTAAATTTGTTTTTTTTTGGTTTAATTTACCTGGGTATATTAGCAGCAGGTTCTTTTATGGTTTTCTGGATTTGGGTAGAGAACTATGCAGTTTAATTTTAATTCTTGAAAACCAAATTTTGGTTTATGGGTCTTGAAGTTTTTTCTTGTCTGTTACGTGAACACTTAACTATTGCCCTTTCTGTATGCTTTGTAGTTGTTTGGTTGTTTCCTAAGTTAGTTGTTTTCAACCTATAATTCCTTTGTAACGATCAAATGTTAGTCCTATGCTTTGTGCCCTCTTGGTTTATCTAGTAACTCTTCTGTACTCTAGTTCTTACAGTACAAAATGGAAGTAATGAAGAAGAGATTGCTGCGGGTTAATTAGCTTGTTTATAGCAGTTGTATAGGAGCTTCGTAATTTAGTTACGTATTTTGAAAATGTTCCGTTAGGATATGTTCAAGCGCCAATTTTCTATTCAGTCATCTGGCTATAGATGTTTTTTTTTGGTTAGTAAATTCAACCTAGCTGTCATTTCTGTTTCTTCTGATTTTCCTTCCAACAATTGCATTCGAGTAACTGAGGTTCTTGCTTTGTCCATTGTACTCACTTGAATAATGAAGGAGGAAAGATGCAATTCTGAAACTACCAAATTCAGAATACTGTCTAGCAATTGATTTCTTCTAAGTTTTGCGGTTGATAACTTCCCGATGTCGATGTTGTTCTTCCAGTTTGAGTTTTAGGAGCTGCACCTAATCATTTGCATTCTGTTCTTCAGGGCAATTGCTGAATACCTCTCTCGTGATCTTCCTTATCAGTTATCATCTGATGATGTTTTTATCACATCAGGATGCACACAAGCAATTGATGTTGCATTGTCAATGCTTGCGCGCCCTGGTGCAAATATTTTGCTTCCAAGGCCAGGTTTTCCAATTTATGAACTTTCAGCTGCTTTTAGGCATCTTGAAGTTCGACACTTTGATCTTCTCCAAGATAAGGGCTGGGAGGTTGATCTTGATGCTGTTGATGCCCTTGCAGACCAAAACACCGTGGCAATGGTTGTTATAAATCCTGGGAACCCATGTGGGAATGTATACTCCTACCAACATCTGAAAAAGGTTAGTCAAAAAGTATCAAGTGCCATCCAAATTCTTAGAATGAAAGATCACATAATTTCCATGTCTTAACTGAAGGGTCTAAATTGCTTATGTATTGAATTTAGATTGCAGAAACAGCTGAAAAGCTTAAAATTGTTGTGATTGCTGATGAAGTTTATGGACACCTTGCTTTTGGGCAAAATCCCTTTGTGCCGATGGGAGTTTTTGGATCCATCGTTCCTGTTCTTACTCTTGGTTCTCTATCAAAGAGATGGATAGTACCCGGTTGGCGACTTGGTTGGTTTGTTACGACTGATCCAAATGGCATGTTTAGCAACCCCAAGGTTGGTTTCGCCGTCTCTCCTTTGTACATATGTAGTAACATGCATTTCTCCACTATGTACAAACTTCATACATCTTCACTTCCCCTGTGGTGAACTCTGTTGCTCAGAGGTGAAACTTGGATTGTATACTTAATCTGGAGTTTTCTCATTTATGGCCACAAAGCAAAAGGGTTTGTAGTTTTCACACATCATTGACTGATGTAATGTGCCTTTTTTTCTACTATGCAGGTTGTTGAGCGTATTAAGAAGTACTTCGACATTTTGGGAGGGCCTTCAACATTCATCCAGGTTTGTACACTGTACTGTATTTCAGTACGTGCTATCTCTTGTTTCTTTAATTTAGGTTTACATAATCCAGATAATGTGAAATTGCATCTCTACTGTCGGAAGCTAAAACACAGTTTGATTTTAAGTTGCTGGAGCTAAATGTAGTTGCTGCAGATTTTGTAATATAACTCTGCGGGACCTAAAACAAATTGTCCAAACTCATTATAAAATCTCATATTGGTAGAAAATTGACTAACAATCTATCTTGTCTAAAATCCCATCTTTTAATTGCAAACATCCAATAATAATGCACATACCTTGATGTCTTGTTCATCATACCACTTAATTTTGTGTGTTAGGCGGCAGTACCCCAAATTCTTGATCAGACTGAAGAGGTTTTCTTCAAGAAAACTATCAACATACTGAAACAGACCTCGGATATTTGTTACAACATGATAAAGGAGATCCCATGCATTTCTTGCCCACAGAAGCCTCAAGGATCAATGGCTGTGATGGTGAGGAAATAGAACAATTTGCACCTTTCCCATGCATTTCAATTACGAACTGAATTTCGTTAACCAATCGAACCTTTATTGCAATGCAGATGAAATTGAATCTCTCATTACTGGAAGACGTCAGCGATGACATTGATTTCTGCTTCAAGCTGGCCCGGGAAGAATCTGTTATCTTTCTTCCAGGTAGGAAATAAGCATTTGAATATGTAAATAAGCATGGCAGAACAAGGATGGTTCTCTTGATACTTAGAGCCAACCTAATATAGTTTCTGTATTGTGAGGGTATTGAGGTAGTAATTTCATCATCATAAAAAAAAAGGGAAATGCGCATTTTTTCTTTTAGCATTTGCAAGGCAGTGAGCTACTTGCATCTCTAACGAGTGACAAGTGTGTTTGTTTTACAGGAACTGCAGTCGGGCTTAAGAATTGGCTCCGAGTCACTTTTGCTGCAGACCCTGCATCTCTGGCAGAGGGTTTAGAGAGAGTGAAAACTTTCTGCCAAAGACACGGCAGTCAATCCCTAGGACACGAATCAAACTACGTATAGAACTGCCAAACGGGGCAGGTACCGTATAATCCTACGATGCATTTGTTGCGCATGCATGGCTAAGCCGTTGTAAATAACAATTCTACAGTTACAGCGTGCTCGGTTACTCTCCGTGGAGCACCAGGAATGAGAACACCATTCCACTCCGTGGTATGGCTCGTGTTTCGTCATGTGAATGCAACACACAGCTTAAATTTTATGCCTGGATGACAACAATATATGAAAGTAAAATGTTACCACTGTTTCTTCAATTTCCAGTCTAGTCTTACTTGATTGTAAGTTAACATTTTTGGAATGAGAACACCAGGAATCACTCCGTGGTATGGCTCGTGTTTCGTCATGTGAATGCAACACACAGCTTAAATTTTATGCCTGGATGACAACAATATATGAAAGTAAAATGTTACCACTGTTTCTTCAATTTCCAGTCTAGTCTTACTTGATTGTAAGTTAACATTTTTGGAATAATTGATCAGCCATTCGTTATTCAACAAAAAAGATGGATTTACAGAAGCAAAACTACATCATCACAACAAAAATTTAAACTGCAGGAATGTTGTAGTAATAGAAATGTTCATAAATGAGGCAGGTACCGTATAACCCCTAGAATACATTTCTTGCACATGGCTTGTTTGGTTACTCTGAATATAACGTACTATGAATGAGAATGTCGTTCCATTCCGTGGTATTGTAGACTCGTGTTTCTTCGAAAGGAATAAGGAGAGGGAATGAAAATGCAATTTCTAGTGTGTTCTTTTACTTGATTATAAGTTAATGTCTTCGTAATAAAATGAAACTTTGAACGAATAGCTAAAGCTGGTGACTGCTTCTCAATACTCAAGTTAAAGAAGTTAACTGTCATCAATTCCAATTAAACCCTCAAATCACCACCAAATTCTTTCAAATTTTGAACCCAAACTTCTAATCCATCACTAATCAAAACCCAAATTTCAATTTGGATTAATAAACACCAAATCTTACTGAATTTTGAAATCCCCAAATACAAACCCTAACTTTCATTTTTCCAGCTCCTCCTCCTGTATCATCTCCAACACACCACCGCGTCCGGCGTCCGCCAAGACAACCTACTCATCCCGCTCCATCACCAGCACCGGCGCCTCCGTCGCACCACCACCAAACCATCTCCTCCGACGTCCGACATCATCTCCCTTGTGGATGCTGTAGTATGTTGTCTGTTCTTGTCTTCTTGATTTCATTTTCATAGTTGGTTGGGTGCCTTATTTTAATTGATTTCACATTCTGTGTTTGCTGGATTGGAATTGAAATGTGTCCACTTCTCTGCCTCTCATCTCAAATACAATTATCTATTAACACTATTTGCTGTTTTGTGGGAGTAAACCTGGATACAACTTGTTCTTCTCACTTTGATCACCTTGTTGATTTAGTCTTCATCCTATTAAAAATAACTTTACAGCTCCTTAGGTTTTCCATTTGAGGAGAATTTGGTCTTTATCATTAATGCTGATTCACATTTTCGTAAAATCTCAGATAATGGGCAAGAGAAAACAACAAAACCTCGATTCATTTTTTAGAAAACAAAGTGCTCAATCCGGAGCTAGCACACAATTGGATGTTGATGTTGATACTTCAACAATTCCGGCGCATCCCTCTGAACCTCCTGAGATTGAATGTGGGAGCAATCTTAATTCCTCTATCCTTCCCATGTCTACTAGTGTCAAAGTAGATGGTTTAGAACGTGATCCAGGATTACGTCCGCAAATGTGGGAATATTTAGTAAATCAACGAGATGAGATTCGACATGCTTATCTAACTGCTGGTCCCTATCAACCTCGTGCTTCTAGCTCTGACTCTAAGTATCCTTTGTGTAAGAAGCAACGACGGCGTTTTCAAGCTTCTTGGTTCTCTAAATTTCCTTCTTGGTTAGAGTACTCTCCTACTAAAGATGCCGCATATTGTTTGCCATGTTATCTTTTTACCGTGAAATCATCTGGGCGACCTGGATGGGATGTTTTTATAAGAAATGGATTCAAGGGATGGAAGAGGGTTAATGATGGAAAAAATTGTGCTTTTCTAAACCATATCGGGACAAATTCGTGCTCACTACATAATAAGGCCGTGAAAGCGTGCGATGATTTAATGAATCAACCTGGCCACATTGATAAAGTCTTACTTGCGCAACGGTCTGATCAATTTCAGAATAATAGATTGAGACTCAAGACTTCTATTGATGTGGTTCGTTGGCTTGCATTTCAAGGGTGTGCATTTAGAGGTCATGATGAGACTTCAAGCTCTACAAATCGAGGTAACTTTCTTGAGTTGATACAATTTTTATCATCATACAATGAAAATGTTGCAAATGTTTTTTTGAAAAATGCTCCTACTATGGCTAGATACATTTCACATAACATTCAAAATGAGATTCTACATGTTTTAGTAAATAAAGTTCGCAATAAGATTTGAGAAGATATTGGTGATTCCAAATTTTGTATTATTGTTGATGAGGGTCTAAAAGAGAGCTATCACATTAGTTATTTTTGGTCCCTTACATTACATTAATTTGTAAATGAGGTAGTTTACTAAATGCTGTCCCAAGTTGTCTTACACTGTGTGTTTGGTTCCACATAGGAAACTAGCTGATTGATGAGTCGTTCATACTTCAACCTACTCTAATGCTTGAATAATTAAAAATAAGAAAAAGTTTAAAAACAAATTCAAATGCTCATCTTACGAATAAATGATAAAATAACATAATTGATATGAGTAATTTAACATTCTCATCTTTTATCATGGCTTAATTTATAAAACGAAAATTATACTCAGTATAATATGTTTAGAGATACTCCTAGCATTAAGCGACAAAGAATAATTTTTTCTATTATTCAAACACCAACATGAGACATGGATTAAAGGACATAACCGATCACAGAATGACAAACAAAAGTTCAAAAAGTCGATCGTTCTGCTGCCTTAACACATTATTATATTACTATTATTTTATAGTGCAAACCATCTTTCTATTGCCTATAAAAAGAACCATGTCTGTACCCAACAACTCATCCTCCACTCTTTCTACTGTGTTTTTCTCACTCACTGTCTTCTTTATCTTTCATCATCTCCATGGATCATAAACTATCAGGTAACTTTCTTAATTCCTCTTCATTTGGGTCTTTCTGATTTCATGGTTGATTCCTAATTGTTTTGACTTTTGATTTTGAAGATGAAATTTCTGCATTGAATGTTGAAGATGACACTAGTGACTTCAAGGTTCATGTGTTCTCATCATCTTCAGAGGTACAAACTTTATTTATGTATTTGTTGTTGTGCAATTGAATTTGATTTTAAGGTCTGTTTGGCTCTGGCCTTGAAGTGTCTTTTCTTTTTTTAAATGGGTTTGCGCATTTATAATGGCTGGGTAGTATCTTTTATGTTATCTTTATGTGATCATTCGTTTCCTTTTTGTCAATTGTTGCTAAGGGATCCCTAGTATATGCAGATTCCTGGTCATAAAGAAAGCATCTGTAGATTCTTTTACTTAGAGTGTGCAGAATTGGGCTTTTGTGTATTGTATTTAGGACAATGTTGCTCACAACCCATTTAAAAAAAGAAAAGACACTTCAAGGCCAGAACCAAACAGACCTTAAAATCAAATTCAATTGCACAACAACTACTAAAAGATGTGGGTCTGTTGGTTGTGGAATAAGTTTCTGTGAAATGAACTGAGTGGAGGAAAATGATAATCAGGATTGTAGCGAAAGAGGAACCACCGAAGATTTCGCGTAGTACTTTTGATCGAAAAATCAATCTGATTACTTGTGTCACAACGTTCTACATGCTTGCTGTTTTCATAGCATTCTTCAGATGCAATGTATGATGAAGCTAAACGATTATACAACCATCATACAGGACAGAATTATGTTTATGGTCTGATAAGTAGGGTAAAATCTTGGTCAAGAAGGTGTTCACCATTCTCCCAACCTCATTTCTGTAGATTTGTTTTTCCGGTTGCTTGCGCTTTACTTAGTAGAGAATTCTGTTTCCCTTTGAAATATTGTCGGAAAATAACATTGGCTATTAATATAGTTGGAATACTTGATCACTAATTCATTGCCTTAGAAGGGGTAGCGAAGCTGCAACAATGTTTGACTTAAAGTGCCAAAATCTGCATAATTTTTCTTAACTATCATTTACCTTCAAACTCAACTTTGTTTTCCATTTTATTGCCAGTTGCTTGAAAAGCTGCATGAGAAGTGGAGCTCAGTGAAAAAGCAGCCATACCCAGCAATGTATTCCAGCGTATATGGTGGAATCATTCTCGATCCAGCAATGATGGTAATCCCCATTGACGATCACATGGTTCATCGAGGACATGGTGTGTTCGATACATCCATAATTCTTGATGGGTATGTATGATACCGTAATTCCCTCTTTAGCATCTATTGTACGTTCCTTTCCATTTTGAAGTGTGTTTGGTTCATATTGGTTCAACATTTTTTGCCATGTGCAGCTATCTTTACGAGCTGGATGTTCATTTGGATCGTTTCTTAAGATCAGCATCGAAAGCAAGGATATCCTCACCCTTCCCTCACTCGACTCTTCGAAGCATTCTTATTCAAACGGCAGCTGCATCAAAATGCAAGAAAGGAACCCTAAGATTCTGGCTAAGTTCAGGTCCTGGAGATTTCTTGCTGTCACCATCAGGATGCCCGAAACCTGCATTCTATGCTGTAGTTATCGATCACAACTTTTTGCAGTGTAAAGAAGGTGTTAAAGTGATCACATCCACCATTCCCATGAAGACACCTCTCTTTGCAACATCGAAGAATGTGAACTATCTTCCAAACGTGCTGGCGGTAATGGAAGCTGAAGATAAGGGAGCTTTCGCTTCCATTTGGGTCGATGAGGAAGGCTATGTGGCAGAGGGTCCGAATGTGAATGTGGCTTTTATAACCAAAGACAAGGAACTTGTGCTGCCTTTCTTCGACAAGATCCTCAGCGGTTGCACTGCACTAAGGCTACTTGAAGCTGCGCCTAAATTGGTCGATCAAGGGCGACTAAAAAGTGTTAGAACATCTAATCTTACTGTCGAGGAAGCCAAAGGAGCAATGGAGATGATGTATGTTGGAAGCACACTTCCTCTGCTGCCAATTGTTTCGTGGGACGAGCAGCCGATTGGAGATGGTAACCAAGACATTATTTGTCTAACACTAGTCTATATTTCCTTTAGCAAACTAACTATGGATGTTCTCTTCTCACAGGAAATGTCGGAGAGCTGACAATGGCGCTCTCCGATTTGCTTTGGGGAGATATGGTTGCAGGGGAAGGAAGCCGGAGGATATCGGTACCTTACGAGTGATTTATCAAACCATGGAGGCGAAATGAATGGTTGCATCCTGCGTTTGTTCCATCATTGTTTAGTATTGTTCTTTTGGGATATGGACTATTCCTTGCTCCTTTGTGTTTTCTTTCATCTAACGTGGAATAAAGTGTCTTTCTCCTTTATTTGTTGTGAAAATGAATCAAACCGTTGAGATCAAAGTATAATTAATCAATTACATGTTTCTTAATTAAATCAAAAGTGAAACAATATTAATACCTAGTCAATGTGAGGAATTTGTTTTAGTTATTCTATTAAAAAATAGAAAAATTCTTAAAACTAAGATCCACCTTTTTTTTAATAAAAATAATAATTTATTATACTTCTTCCATTTTCTTTTAGTAGTTTTAAGATTTCGATTAGAATTAGAATAGTTAATAGTAATACCCTTAATTTTATTAATTATTTTATTTATACCATCACGCATTTAAAAAAAGTAAAACAACTAATTGGATTTTTTTTTGGCTTAAATCCGACTACTAAAAAAGAAAACAGGGGGTATTTTTTTTCACCCAAAAAAAATACTTCCAGCACGTATCGAATTCATGACCTAATTGCACTACAGTTTCGTATGAAAAACTAAGATTCGTATAGTAGCTTGTAAATTGTTTACAAATATATATTTCTTCGGATTTTTTTTTTTTTACCAATTTAGTGTACGCGTTGGAACTGTTTTGGAATTGGAAGAAAAGTCCGGCCACCGCAATTAAAGGAAGATTTCAAAAGCCGTGAACGGAAAATCCATGTTTACATTGTTTATCTACTACGACACCAGAAGGGAAGCTTCTTCCCTGCCCCAAATTAGCATCTACCGATTCTCAACGTTTGTTTCAATTTCAACCGTGACAGCTACTACTACTTTAGTTTCCCAAAATACCCCTTCTAATTTATTTAAAAACATTAATGCTTTGGACCTTTCAACGAGGGCAATTTTCGAATTACGTATATATATATATATATCTACAAGAAAAAATGTTTCCGCGTAGAAGAAGTAGTCATTCATTCATTTGCCTTTACTCTTATTTTTATTATCATTATTTATTTATTTCGGCATTATAAATAGTAGGTAACTTCTCTTCTCTCTCCGTATCTCTCTCACGCCACCACATAAAAGGACTCTCCAACGTTCGTTTCTTGGATTCTCAGAAAAAAAGAAGAAAAAAGAAATCAAGAATGGGGGAATGTAGGCCATTAGGGTTCTTGATAGGGCTTCCCTTTGCTCTTCTTGCCTTGGTTCTATCTCTAGTTGGTGCCATCGTTTGGATTATCGGGTAAGTAGTATTTTCTCTCTTTCAATTTCCAGTTTTCTTTTTCTTGTTTCCTGGGTTTTTTTTCTTCTGGAGATTTAATTAATGTGGATTATCTAAAAATACTAATTTGTATGATATTGGAAAATTGCAGGAGTGTGATAAGTTGCATCTGTCCTTGTTGCTGTTGCTGCGCTGGTATAGCGAATTTCGCAGTGAGCCTCATCAAGCTTCCCGTAAAAATCATTGAATGGTTTATTGATTCCATCCCCTGTTGATATAATTCTTATGTACTCTTTAAATTTAAACTATTAGCTGTAATTCCTTCATTCTTTTTAAGGATAGTGCATAGACTGCGTAGACTTTTAAATTTAATCACCTTTAATTTTATTTTATTTCGTATTTGTATATGTATGGTTTGACCAAAAGAAAATTAAAGAAAAATGAAATAAAAACCTTGGCTAGTTGCTGACCAAGAAAATGTGTCATTTTTTTTTCTTTCAAGTCATAGGAAAGGTTTTAATCCGAAAAAGGCACCTGTACATGAATTGATTGACTCATTTGACACCTCTACTAAAAAACGATTTAAAAGGCACCTGTACTTCTTACGTATGACACATTTGGCACCTCCCACAAACGGCGTCATCATTCCTCCGTTATCCGCTGACGTGGCACGCCACGTCATAAACATGATGATGTGTCATGCCACGTGGCAAATCCGACCCAAATCACGCTGAAACGGGCCTGAAAACGGGTCACTTATTTGGGTCGTGAACGACTCGTCGTTCAAACAACGAATGACACGTCGTTCGTGCCACGTCAGCGGATAACAGAGGAATGGTGACGTCGTTCGTGGGAGGTGCCAAATGTGTCATACGTAAGAAGTACAGGTGCCTTTTAAACCGTTTTTTTAGTAGAGGTGCAAAATGAGTCAATCAATTCATGTACATGCGCCTTTTTTAGATTTATTTAGTTATATTACTCATTATTATTACTAAGATTAAATATTTCATTCCTCAATTCATTATGGATCGATCTCATAACCGATCTCATACCAGATATACTACAAAATTTATCTGCTAAGAGGTTAGGTGTTTTAATCATTACAAACTATTTTTTTCCCTTTTGCTAATAAGTTACTCCCTCCGGACCGCAATAATCGTCATTTTTCTACGGAATATTACTGTACACTTTACTTGACTTTTTAGTGTTTACTTTACTGAATGTTACTGTTTCAGGAAGTCAATTAAGATGGTCCAGAGGGAGTAATTAAGAAGTAATAAAAAAATAAAAATAAAAGGTGAAGTAAAATGAAATTATGTTATCTAGAAAGAAAAAAAGGATTTATAAACAATTACCTACTTTTCTATTTACTTGGGCCCTCGTGGAACATTGGGCTCGAACCTAAATTTGTGATGGCAAGTTGCACGAAAAATGAACTGATTATTGAAGTGATTAGTGACAAAACTCAGGTTTACCATAAAAAGAAAAGAAAAAAGCAACAACACATTTTATCTTGTGGGAATGCAAGAAGAAAGACTTAAACTAAAACATGAGCATTCATTCAGCAGTGAACAAACAGAAAGTTTGGAATATACATTACTAGTCAAATGAAATGAGGCATCGGGATTCAAGAGCACTCCTATCGACAGGGTTGCCCCACTCCACTGATTCCCACCATTCTTTTGGATCTGCCGTGATTTTCTTCAGAACTGGCAAGGGAAGCATCACTGGCACTCTCCTCAGCTTCAGACAGTTGGAAACTTCAATTGCACGCAGAGAAGAGCACTTCAGGCTCACATTGCAAATGCTTTTCAGTTCCGGTAATTCTACCAGGCATAAACGACGTAACTTCGGGAGGCTGAACTCGATTCTGTTGTGGAAAGTAGAGCTCATGCTTTCTTCTTCTGTTTCGATTATCTCCTCCAGTACTTCGCAACCGCCAACTGTAATTTCTTCCAGATTCTGAAGGTTTTCAAGCAACCTGCCAGGGAACAACCGCTTCAAGCTTGGACAGTACAATATTAGTATTTTTTTTAGACAGGAAAAAAAACCACTGGACGGCAGTGTCCGCGGAGTACTTTCTTCTCTGCCAATGAGGGCATGCAAGTTCTCCAAACCCATAAGCTGAAGCGTCTCCAGTCCATCAAAAATACCAGGCAACAAGCATGAAACCAAGCATTCTACCCCCTTGCAGTCCCTCACAGAAAAGAATTTCAGCTTTGTAGCATATCTCCGTGAAGAAACTCCACATAAGCTTCTCGCATCACCGCAGTCATTAATCCAAAGGTTTTGAACGTCATCAGGAAGCTCGACAAAGTTTCCTCTTTCACCAATACAACAGCGGTCCAACTTCAATATTTTACTGAAATATTTAGGGTCATGAAAGAACCGATCATAGTCCAGGTTCATCCGTCCAATTAAAAACCGGTAGCTACTTACTGATTGATTTCTTATGTCAAAGTCTGTCAATGAGGAATTGTTGCATTGTCTCTGAAATCCTAGAAGGTACTTATTAAACTCAAAGACGTCATTGAAACAGCAACTGAGTGCTTCCAACTTTCTTAAGCATTCTAATTCTTCTGCTATTCTTATCGAAGTTTGTGGTGGCCAGACAAATCCAAGGAATTGAAGACGGGAAAGCATAGGCAGTAAACCAATGGGGAATTTCTTTATCTGAGTTCCATAGAGATCAAGATGTTTGAGATTCTGCAGAAACTCTAGGCCTTGAGGCACTTCTTCTAATCCAGTATGGGCAGATGTTATCCAACCATACAGACATTTTCTTTTAGTACATTTGAGATAAATGTTGCAGATTTTTGCAGATTTTTGCAGCCCACCTTGTCGTCCATCTCAAAATGGAGAATGCTTTGATATAATTTGAGTTGATAGACTCATAGAAGGTAATTCACGGGCATCCAAGTGTGAGAAACAGTGATGCGGCTTGTTTCGTGGGACGAGCAGCCGATTGGAGATGGTAACCAAGACATTATTTGTCTAACACTAGTCTATATTTTCTTTAGCAAACTAACTATGGATGTTCTCTTCTCACAGGAAATGTCGGAGAGCTGACAATGGCGCTCTCCGATTTGCTTTGGGGAGATATGGTTGCAGGGGAAGGAAGCCGGAGGATATTGGTACCTTACGAGTGATTTATCAAACCATGGAGGCGAAATGAATGGTTGCATCCTGCGTTTGTTCTATCATTGTTTAGTATTGTTCTTTTGGTATATGGACTATTTCTTGCTCCTTTGTGTTTTCTTTCATCTAACGTGGAATAAAGTGTCTCTCTCTTTTATTTGTTGTGAAAATGAATCAAACCGTTGAGATCAAAGTATAATTAATCAATTACATGTTTCTTAATTAAATCAAAGTGAAACAATATTAATACCTAGTCAATGTGAGGAATTTCTTTTAGTTATTCTATTAAAAAATAGTTTATTTCTTAAAACTAGGAGCCACCTTTTTTTTTGAACTCATGACCTAGTTGCGCTACAGTTTCGTATGAAGAACTAAGATTCGTATAGTAGCTCGTAAATATATATTTCTTCGGAAAAAATAAATTATTTACCAATTACTGTACGCGTTTGAACTGTTTTGGAATTGGAAGAAAAGTCCGGCCACCGCAATTAAACGAAGATTCAAAAGCCATGAACGGAAAATCTATGTTTACATTGTTTATCTACTACGACACCACAAGGGAAGCTTCTTCCCTGCCCCAAATTAGCATCTACCGGTTCTCAACGTTTGTTTCAATTTCAACCGTGACAGCTACTACTACTTTAGTTTCCCAAAATACCCCTTCTAATTTATTTAAAAACATTAATACTTTGGACCTTTCAACGAGGGCAATTTTGGAATTACGTATATATATATGTTATTTTCCAATTTAAAAATCTACAAGAAAAAATGTTTCCGCGTAGAAGAAGTAGTCATTCATTCATTTGCCTTTACTCTTATTTTTATTATCATTGTTTATTTATTTTGGCATTATAAATAGTAGGTAACTTCTCTTCTCTCTCCGTATCTCTCTCACGCCACCACAGCAACGTTCGTTTCTTGGATTCTCAGAAAAAAGAAATCAAGAATGGGGGAATGTAGGCCATTAGGGTTCTTGATAGGGCTTCCCTTTGCTCTTCTTGCCTTGGTTCTATCTCTAGTTGGTGCCATCGTTTGGATTATCGGGTAAGTAGTAAGAAAAAAGAAATCAAGAATGGGGGAATGTAGGCCATTAGGGTTCTTGATAGGGCTTCCCTTTGCTCTTCTTGCCTTGGTTCTATCTCTAGTTGGTGCCATCGTTTGGATTATCGGGTAAGTAGTATTTTCTCTCTTTCAATTTCCAGTTTTCTTTTTCTTGTTTCCTGGGTTTTTTTTCTTCTGGAGATTTAATTAATGTGGATTATCTAAAAATACTAATTTGTATGATATTGGAAAATTGCAGGAGTGTGATAAGTTGCATCTGTCCTTGTTGCTGTTGCTGCGCTGGTATAGCGAATTTCGCAGTGAGCCTCATCAAGCTTCCCGTAAAAATCATTGAATGGTTTATTGATTCCATCCCCTGTTGATATAATTCTTATGTATTCTTTAAATTTAAACTATTAGCTGTAATTCCTTCATTTTTTTTAAGGATAATGCATAGACTGCATAGACTTTTAAATTTAATCACCTTTTTATTTATTTATTTCGTTTTTGTATATGTATGGTTTGACCAAAAGAAAATTAAAGAAAAATGAAATAAAAACCTTGGCTAGTTGTTGATTAGAATTGTTTTATAACTTTTATTGATGTTATGGATCGATCACATACCAGATATACTACAAAATTTATCTGCTAAGAGGTTAGGTGTTTTAATCATTGTAAACTATTTTTTTCCCTTTTGCTAATAAGTTAATTAAGAAGTAATAAAAAAAGAAAAAGAAAAAGAAAAGGTGAAATAAAATGAAATTATGTTATCTAGAAAGAAAAAAAGGATTTATAAACAATTACCTACTTTTCTATTTACTTGGGCCCTCGTGGAACATTGGGCTCGAACCTAAATTTGTGATGGCAAGTTTGCACGAAAAATGAACTGATTATTGAAGTGATTAGTGACAAAACTCAGGTTTACCATAAAAAGAGAAGAAAAAAGCAACAACACATTTTATTTTGTGGGAATGCAAGAAGAAAGACTTGAACTAAAACATGAAGCGCTGAAATGAAATGAGGCATTGGGATTCAAGACCACTCCTATCGACAGGGTTGCCCCACTCCACTGATTCCCACCATTCTTTTGGATATGCCTTGATTGTCTTCAGAACTGGCAAGGGAAGCACCACTGGCACTCTCCTCAGCTTCAGACAGTTGACAACTTCAATTTCACGCAGAGAAAAGCACTTCAGGCTCACATTGCAAATGCTTTTCAGTTCCGGTAAATATCTCAAGCGTAAAAGACGTAACTTCGGGAGGCTGAACCTGATTCTGTTGTGGAAAGTAGAGGTCACGCTTTCTTCCTCTGTTTCTATTATCTCCTCCAGTAGTTCGCAAGACTGAACTATCATATCTTCCAGATTCTGAAGGTTTTCAAGCACCCTGCCAGGGAACAGCCGCTTCAACCTTCTACAGAACACTATTTCCATTTTTTTTATACAGGAAAAAACACCACTGGACGGCAGCGTCCGCGGAGTACTTTCTTCTCTGCCAATGAGGGCATGCAAGTTCCTCAAATGTTTAAGCTGAAGCGTCTCCAGTCCATCAAAAATACTAGGTAACAAGAGTGAAACCAAGCATTCCACCCCAAGGCAGACCTGCACAGAAAAGTATTTCAGCTTTGTAGCATATCTTCGTGAAGAAACTCCACATAAGCTTCTCGCATCATTGCATTCTTGAATCCAAATTCCTTGAATTTCATCAGGAAGCTCGACAAAGTTTCCTCTTTCACCAATACAACAGCTGTACAACATCAACGTTTTACTGAAAGGGTTCTCACGTCTTCGAGGGTATCCATGAACTAGATCAAAGTCCAGCGCAATCTGTCCAATTGTAAACTTGTAGCTACTTACTGATTGATTTCTTATGTCAAAGTCTGTCAACGAGGGCTTGTTGCATTGTCTCTGAAATCCTAAAAGGTACTTATTAAACTCAAAGACGTCATTGAAACAGCAAATGAGTGCTTCCAACTTTCTTAAGCATTCTAATTCTTCTGTTATTCTTATCGAAGTTTGTGGTGGCCAGACAAATCCAAGGAATTGAAGACGGGAAAGCATAGGCAGTAAACCAATGGGGAGTTTCTTTATTTGAGTTCCATGGAGATCAAGATGTTTTAGATTCTGCAGAAACTCCAGGCCTTGAGGCACTTCTTCTAATCCAGTATGACGGGAGACCAACTTCTTCAACCTTTTCAACTTTGCTAAGGAAGGCATGAATCTCAACTTTGCACACCTATAAACTAACAATGTAGTAAGATGCAAAAGATCAGAAATGGCATCTGTCAGTATGCTAATAGAAGTATTAGACACGTCAAGAATCTTGAGCGCTGCTAATTTCTTGAAAAATAAATCCCCAATATGTTCCAATTTTCTGTTGCTCGACGGGGACATCTCGGTGAATGATTGGAATGGATTTTCATGAAATGGTTTTCCATTAAAGAAACTCTTGTCAGATCCTCCGTCCATTTCCCCTCATCAGGGAATTCCATCAATTGTGTGCCAGTTTAATTATGGCACCTGAACCATCTCCTTGAATTTGGAGAGCCAGGTCCTGATTAAGTCATGCAACTTGACACAATTATTACCTGGCTCCAATAAACAAACATTTACTAGTTTATTCAGCATCGTCTGACCTTTATCAAATTCTTGCTGCCTATTCTCCATCTCTTCTATTATTCCTTCATCAATCAAGTACCCTATTAACTCAATTCTCGGAATCAAGCGATCTTCTGGATATAGCGCACAGTACAAGAAACATTTTTGCAATGCTAAATCCTTCAAACGATTATAGCTTAATTTCAGCACCTGAAATACCTCTGGTTCCATGTCATCGTGCCTAACTTTGGATTTTTTCAGTTCTTCCAAGGCATTCCTCCACTCACGTACATCTTCTACCCCCGTCATGCTCCCTGCCATTGTGATAATTCCGAGTGGCAAACCAGCACATTCTTTTGCAATTGATTCTGCAATTTCTTTGACATCAAAAGGAAGTTCCATGTCATTTCCCAGCTTCTCCTCGAAAAGAGCCCAAGCTTCTTCCACTGAAAGACAGTTTACATGGATCTTCAATTGGCAGCCCATCCAGCGACAAACATCTAATGATCGAGTTGTAATTATTAACTTGTATCCATTCAGTCCAACTGGTATACCAACCTTTTCTAGGGAAAACTGATTCCATAAATCATCAAGAATGATGACCAGTTTCTGTTTTAAAATCATCTCATGTGACAATCTTGCAGCTCTTCTCTTCTCCTCAACTTCGTTTGAAATATCTAACTTCATAGCATTAGCAATAAGATTCTGCAATCTGTAGATACTAAAATCTTGTGAGACAGTAACCCACAAAACAGATTCCGGCCTTCTCAGGGGTTGATTGTGGACATGCATCATCAATGTTGTTTTACCAATACCTCCCATGCCATAAACTCCAATTGTTGAAATTTCATCATTTTTTAAGCAGGAGATTATCTCATCTACACTTTTTTTGAAAGCTTTACCCACTAGCTTTGATGTTGGAAAGGCTGTTCCTCCAGTTACACGTCCATTAAGCATAACACCTTCTCCATTGATGTTTTCTTGTTGAGTGCGCTCTGCATTTCTCTCCGTTAATGAATAAATCTCAGGCCAACCTTTTCCAGCCACTTGGCCCACCAAATCTGCTGTTCCTCTTGGGTTTCCCCCAGTTTCCTGGTCGCCAAGGAAATAACTCATCAATTCGTTCCCACCTTCCATGTCTGCATCAAAACATGTTGTCCATTCAGCCACACCGTGTTCCCCACTCTGAATTTCCATTGGCAAGCTTCCTCCGTCTCTCACTGGATTTTCAACTTGGTTGTTCTGCACAAATGGTGTGGTCGGGAATCGGTCTGCATTGTTTCCATCAGCGGCAGTGCATGAACTTGGAATGGTTTTAGGCACTTTCCTTGAACCATGAATAGCAATATAGGCTGCTTCTTTAATGTCATCGGGCACTTTTGTGCAAATAGTAGTACCTCGCCCTTTCTCTCCTGATAAATGCCATTTGATCCTGGAGATGGAAGTACCAACTGCATACTTATGCCTGCAAAACGTACACAGCCACTTGTCTTCCGCTTTGTCAACAAAATCCCAGAATGGATCATTTGACCGCACCACCTTTCCTTTACCTTTTTCCATAGGATCCTACAGCTAGCGCAAAGTAGAATACATGACAATCAGGGTAGGATGGGAAGTTCTCTTTTCCTTATTATTCCCCATATATGGAAGTCCAAAAGTATCTTTCCATCAATTTATACTATAACTATATAGCAAGCAACCTATCTTTCCATAGATTTACTTTAAATAAGTACTGTAAATGATATCAAAGCCAAAATCAATTTAAAGAAAATGAAAAGAGAGTATAATTCATGTTTACCTGGGTGAACAAATTTTCTTCAAGCGATCAGCGTTGCCGTCGAGTGCACAGTACAGTTGACGAGAAAAGAAAAAAACAAACAGATGGACAGAACAAGGTCAGTTGATTTAGCAAACCAGGATTCTAAGTAGCTTAGGGGGAAAAGCTTAAGTCATCGTCTACCAAATAAAAAAACAAAATTATGGAAAGCTAAGTCATCGTCATCCCTTTATTTTTAATTGGATTTCTAAATGTTTGAAGTAGTCAGACAATTCATTTTTAAACCCGACCCTATCCCCCTTCATCTTCTTTTCTCCCTCCAGCAACAGCCACCACCACTGCCGCCGCTGCTGCCACCGCCGCTGCCATCACCACCAACCACCACTACCATCACCATTCCACCGATTCCCCTTCTATCATGCCGAAACAGGCATTTCGCTTGAAGAGCATTCTTAGCAGCAGGGTCTCCCCATTCCACCGATTCCCACCATCATCTCGGATATGCCAGGATTGATTCCAGAGATGGTTTTAGGCACTTTCCTGGAACCATGAATGGCCATATAGGCTGCTTCTTTAGTGTCATCAGGCACTTGTGTGCAAATAGTAGTACCTCGCCCTTTCTCTCCTGATAAATGCCATTTGATCCTGGAGATGGAAGTACCAACTGCATACTTATGCCTGCACACGTACACAAGAACATGTTTCTGAATGTTCTTGTGGTTTTTTCAGAATAGAATAACCAGGTAGTTGCTTGGTTATGATTAAGGGAAGTGATATTCCCTTACGTGTTTGGTTTATGATGCCTTTTTCAAAATTGTCAATTGAAAATGTTTAACATGTCAACCTAGTCTGTTGTTCTTCAGGCATAGAAATGATACGAGCCTGTGAGACTAGTGGTGGTTTTGATTTCTCTTGCTCTCCTTCATTACAGTTTGAACAAACTTTTGTTCCTAGGAATTCTCTTGTTTGAACAAACTTGACGCAGCTTAATAATTGCACTTTTGGAATGTTTGAAAAATCTTAGTTTTGTTACAATCTGGAAATTAAGTATTGGATCTTACTTAACTAGTCCGTTAGTATTGGCAATATGAAGTAGAAACCATGAATAGATAGTTTCGAAGCTTTCTGCTTCTTGCAACTATTGGTAGAGAAAGATCGAATGATGTGATATTTTGTCTATAGCCAGCTTATGAATTTTGGCATAGTTCAATGAGCTATCTCTCTTTTCCATATCAGATACTGAATAGTCGGTGACCACTGCTTGAAAACTGACCTCTATGTTTCTTAGGTTTAGCCTTAGAATATACGGGAAAATGTTATCCAACCATACAGACACTTTCTTTTAGTACATTTGAGATAAAGGTTGCAGATTTTTGCTGTCCACCTTGTCGTCCATCTCAAAATGGAGAATGCTTTGATATAATTTGAGTTGATAGACTCATAGAAGGTAATTCACGGGCATCCAAGTGTGAGAAGGGGTTGATGCGATCCAAGCAAATGCTTGCCATTGTAAAAAAAAATTATCTAGTGGAGCATAAGGAAGTAAAAGAGTATAAGCAAGACCGAAGCATAGTTTCCTGCTATTGTTTCTCTCCCTACTATGAACCTTCCTTCTCTCCATCAACAGTGATGTGGCTGGTTTCTGTGCATTGCAAGCAATGATTTCTGTGCATTGCAAGCAATAGAGACGACTTTTGATGAAATCTTTTGTGATTTGGACTCTGTATTTCTTGTTGGGTGAAACAAAAGGAGGTAGAAATGTATATAGTCAGACCAAACATGCTTTCTTGAAATTCTTTCTCCCTTTCTTGAGACCTTCCTTCTTTCTGACACCAACAACTTGGCTGATCTTATTGCAATTCAAGTAATGGAGACTCAAAAAAACAAAAGGTAATGGAGAAGATTTGTTATCAACTTGTTTGATGAAATACGTTTTGTGATATAAACATGCACGCTCAGGTGCAGACAAACAACAGAGAATAGGTAATTGTTTGTGCATGAAGAAATTAAATCTGAAACTTTTTTCAGGTCAAAATTTTAATTCATCAATGATCTTGTCATTGAGGAGAATCATTGTTACTGGGTTGGGTTGCTCTTGTACTACATTTCTTTAGTTGTCTCTGTTAAACCTTATGTATCTATTTCTCTATTCCTAGTATATGCTCTCTGCCCATCGCATCTTTTCATTATTTGCGGTGAATACTGGAACACTAAAACCATTGGCAACTGACGAATTTTGGATTGGACTGGTTTCAAATTTCAGTACTCTAGCTCAGGCCCACTTTTAATATTTATTTGTATATGATTTTTTCTAGCATTGTGTCTACTTTTAATAAGCATGTCTGCTGAGACGGGGGTATATTTTTGTGTTCAGAAAAATACGCTAACAACGCTAACTTAGGTTAGAAAAACCAATAAATAATTAAATATAATTAAATTATATTTTTATCTTAAACTATAATATTTTTATTTAATTTAATTCTTAAAATATTTATTTATTTAATACGGTTCCTAAATTACGATAATTTTGTTTAATTTAATCATTTTATTATTTGCAATTGGCTAAAGTTACGTGCCAATTTTGAGCCACGTGATATAAATTACTAAAATATAAATTTATTTAATTTGGTCCATAAATTATACTCCCTCTGTACCGGTATAATTGACGTTGTAGAATAGTTGGACTGATGTTTGGGTTGCAATTTTTTTATTATTTTATTATTTTATGTTTCAAAACTACCCTTACTTTTTTCTCTTTTCATAAGCCAACCCATTCTCTCCTTCATCATTGAAAGCAATGCTTTCCTGTGATAAAACTGGGCAGCAGTTTGTAAATAGAGTGGAAGCAAGAGGCCCTTTTGGTAATGTTGCAAAAGTATGTGTATTGGGAAAGGCAAAATGACAATTAAAGTGGTTCACCAAATTCGTAGTAAAATGACAATTAATTGGGTACGGAGGGAGTACTATTTATTACTAAAATATAAATGTTTATTGGTTGTCGGTAGTTACTGGAATATTAGTAAAAATTCCATTTCAAGTCTTACCTCGCATAGTAAAAGAACGTATACTACTTCCCTAAAGTGAGTGGATATGTAATTACAATTTAATTAGTTATTGGGTGCAATAAGTTGGGCTGGGCCTGACCGACAATGCGAGCCCAACACACACAAACGTCCCTCCTTCTATATCAGCCGTCTCTCCAAAAACGAAAACAGCCAACGGCGGTTAGGCAATCCGGACTGGACACTGAAATCAGAAGAAATTCACTTCACCACTTCACCACACCACCACAATAGTCATCTTCGCTCCTATTAGCAAACCATGGTTGGTACGTAGCTCTATCACTCTCTATAATTTGGTTTTTTCCGTCAATAACTGTTCGTAAATTCGTATGCACATCAGGGACACAACCGGAAAGAGAAGATAAAGTATCTCCGGAAAGCGATGATGAATCTATTCGCCTCTACGATGTTTCCAATGCCACGTAAGGACCTAATTTTCGTGCTGCTGTTATGTAATTGTGTGCAAATTTCTTTTTTTTTGAAAAATAAGATTGTCGAAATAGATTAACGCATATATACAAGTACAAAAAGCGCGATTGTCACAGGCCATTCCCATATCTAAACATTTCTTAAACCGGAAATTAAAATCAATTCGCTTAATTCATGCGCTAAGACACTTGTGAAACGTCTAGTATGCACAAAGGAACAACTGTGAAAGTAGTAGAGGTCAGTCGTGCCACCTCCTCCAGCACCAACTTCGTATAGTTTAATGAGAAATCTCCATTGGTCAGGGCAAGAATATTTTGTAGGCAGTCCGATTCAATGATGATCTTGTCACACCTCTATTGTCGAGCTTGTGCTATGACGTTTCTTAGTGCTAGTGTCTCCGCTATTTGTGCGTAAGTGCAAAATTGGATGCCATTAAGTTGGTTTTTAGCTGTGATGCGAATTAGTACATTAATAAACATCCAAACAAGTTTTAAGACAATTTTAAAAATAAAATGTAATCTATTAAAATTGACAAACGTGAAATATTTTTCGAACATTTAATACAAACGTGAGGTGATTTTATATTTTTTTCCTATATATTATGGATGTATAATGTATACACATCTGTCTCGCATAAGTGACTAATTATTTTTAAGCTTAGTAATAGAGTTAATGGAACAAAGTTGTAATCACTTGATAAATCATTATTTAGTTGGCAAGTAAGTGCAATAAATATGGTATAAATATTTTTTTAGACTTTGTAATTAATGTATCTCAACCTATGTTAAATGGGGGAAAATCTCATTCTAGAGAAATAGTTGTACTAAATTTTGATTTTATTTTGTAAATAAATATTTTAACACACAATTAAATTTCTTTAGCATTTATTATTATAAATATATAATTTGTTTATTCATTGATGCTATTAGGATTTGGAGAAATAATGTTAATAAAGAACTTAACGATCGAGTTAATTTTTTTATAGAACATGTACATGCAATAACTGTCATGGCATTAGGTCTAATCTGATACAAATCGCACTCTGCCGTGCCCATTGCAATCAAGAGTAGGCCGTGCCCATTGCAATCAAGAGTAGGCACTAGGCAGGTCACGAACTGTGCTCGGTCGGTGGTGCCAGAGATTATGAGAGGTAGCCCCGGCACTTCAAGGAGAGTAAAAGATAAACTTCTGACATTGATTTATTCAAAAAGAGAGGGAAAACACATTCATTAAAAACAAGAAAATCACACAGGAAGAAGAAAAAAAGACGTATTAAGTGTTCCTTATTTTCTTTTAAGTTTTTCGAAATAGAAAATTTTATAGTGATGTAATTATAATGTCGTTATTTGAATTATAATGTTGAATAAATCTAATAATTAATTAATAATTTTATAATTATAAAATTTATACTAATAAATAGATCTAATTATTAATAAATTATACGATATTTAATTTAAAATAGATGTTACGTGAACGTATAAATCAATCTTTCTTTACAAAACAAAGAAAAAGGCCATTGGACCATATGTAGTTTAAGCGATGGAGATTATTCTTTTCCTTAATTTATGGACCGGTACGTATGTTATTTTTTTTAATGAAAGAGAAGCGTTAATTCTGAATATTTGGAGGAAAACTATGAGGACTTTTAATAAAAAATTTAACGATCGAGTTAAAAAAATTATTCAAATTTAGTGGTGATAATTATTGTTAATTTATTCGTAATTATTTTAATATTATATATATTATGTCATTAATTTGGTTTAATACATTAATATTTACAGTTAATGCAATCTCATCCAAATTGGTTGTCCTTAATTATAAAGTAGCCATGCTAGATTCATATAACTCAGCTAATTTGGAGCTTCAGTCCTATCTGTTTCTTTCCAACTTGTCTCCAATATCATGATTATCATTCCACTCACACATAACCGTACAAAATATGTACAACCAAATTTAGAGTCGATCTTGGTTGACTTGCTTATCATGCATGCACTTAAAAGAAATTGGAATGGAAGGCTACTCAAATAACAACTAGGATGACCATACACCTGTATACCGTTATACTAACGATTCTTTGCACTTTTCTTTTAACGATTACGAATATTTAATCATAATACAACCATATATGGACGGTCAAAATTAAACAAATAGACTGATTGGTCTTTTTTAGAGGGCAATAATGATTTTCCAATAGAAAGAAATAAACTTCCAACATTGTTAGTGAAATGACCATTAGAATGTTTATCCGAGCTCTTAATTTTTGTTATAATTGTCAGAAAGGAGAGGTCCAATCGGTTGTATAGTTATCAGATTTAATTGATGAGAATGAGATACATGAACAAAGGACACAAGTCACACAACAACCGAATCAAGAAATACGTACTTGGTAGTAGGGATGGGTGTGTGCCCTTTCCAAACGACAAGTTCTCATGGATTGTTAACAAAATTAATTAAATTAAACAGGGTCGGTGCTTAAGGTGTTGCTTAGTATCAAATTGAGCGAAATAAAGTTAGTTTAAGACTCAAACTGATACTTTAAGATCTCGTGCTCAAGCTTTAGTGTAATGGCTGTTTTACTATTCTTGAAATACTACTTAGGTCTGTTTTCGGTTTTTAACACGATAAAATATGAATTAATCTGTAAAAAGATCTGGAACACCACATTTTATATATATAAAGGGTGTTGATTAATGCATCGTTAGGAGCACAATTATTTTTTGTATCAAGTTTTAGTGGATTAATTTGTTCCCTAAATAGTGTTCTTGAAAGGTATTGCTTATGAGGTATCGAGAACAGCATTAATTAGGAGGACAATTATTTTTTGTAATCTTGTTTTAATTAGTGGCTTAATTGTGCCCTGATTAATCTGCAACGTCCACGGCTCTGAATACATGCACTTACTTTCGTGACATAGACCCATCAGAAAAATAAAATAGTGGTTGAGGGAAAGGCCCAAACAAAGGATTTTTACCCAAG
Organism: Viola odorata; assembly: GCA_963691705.1. Taxonomy (NCBI): domain Eukaryota; kingdom Viridiplantae; phylum Streptophyta; class Magnoliopsida; order Malpighiales; family Violaceae; genus Viola; species Viola odorata. The sequence continues at coordinate 73,060,109 of OY829538.1, read as the reverse complement.
CTCAAACTTTTTGTGACGATCTTGGTAAAAAGAAGTTTGTGTATGTATCAATGTCTAAGAAATTCTTGACCCTACTGAGTTTTGGGTTGGCCGAGCCATTTAATAATATACCAGCACATTTGGCCCACATTATGGGCTTTATTTTTTTTTAATATGTACAATCTCGATTATATCGGATTTATTAAATTAAGTTAATTATAAATAATGTAATATAATTATAATTTTTAAATTTTAAATGAATCAAAAATTATGTTGACTGAAAATATTTTTCAAACACGAAACTAAATTAATTTTCGAGATTAAAAAATTAAAAGCTAAGAGAATGATAGAACAAATAGTGATAACATACTTGTTTAATTTTTTTTTAGCTCAATCACATGTGACCGAGTGACCCGATTAATACCGTATAGATGCAATATTTTAATTCCAAAATAAATCTTATCTTATCTTTTTATTTATCAAATTTTTTATATATTTTATAATTATTATTTATAATATAAATAATATCACTAAATTATAGTAAATGTTCATTATTTATGGTTGGCAGCGTAAAATTTAATGATAAAAATGAGGCCAAGAAAGGAAGAAGAAGAGTAGTATCAAAAAGGGGAACAAGACAAAAATGTGACAGTTCCCCAACCACTTTACTTCAGAAACATTAGTAATTTTAATTCTTTTGAAAGAAAAATAATGATGTATGTATTGAATAATAAATTACCTGGATTACATTTGAAAGTTAAAGAGAAAAGGACAATAATTGAGTATTTCAATAATAATGACCCTAAATTTTAGTACTTCATGTTTTCATATCTACCGTTAAATTTTTTGTCCAAAACCCTAACGAATCATTAAAAATGATTTTTATAATAAAATATTATTGAGAACATAGTAAAATTTCAAAAAATTATAAAACAATGCAGAAAAATGGAGATTGATTTTTTTATGATAATATTTTTTTAATAATTAAAAAAAAAGAAACAAAAGAAAGTAAGAAATTATAAAAAATATGAGAAAATAAAAATATTAAATAAAAAATTCAACAAATTACATAAAAATATATATAGCTGGGCTTCTAATACAATCTGTTTATAAAAATAAAAGACTACTAAATCAAATTAATTAATTTTGCTTTGTCACCGTATTCTATGGCATTTTAAACAACCGTTCCAACAGGTCTTTGCTGATATTGCTTCCACGTTCAGAATTCTCAGCCCTCAACCAAGAAATAGAATAACTTCTTACAAAAAATAAATATTAAAAAGGAAAATTTATATTATAATTATCCAAAATAGTTAGAGCGTAATTAAATTCTCATTATTTCTTAGCAAAGTGAATCATGAACCGTTAGATAAAGTTATGTTAAAAAAATTAGTTTACACTTATATGGATTATATGTTACTACATAATATATATATAAGTTTTAGTAAAGAATGAATTATATCTATTCACAATGAAATATAGTTCTCAAATAATACTTGCCATTTAGATAGTTAATTAGTGGTATATTTTTACCAATTTAACCCTAATTTTGCTTTTAATTTACCAAAAGAAAACGTACACGAGTGATAAACAACAAGGGTTATTATTAATTAATTTCTAGATTAATTAAAGGAGACCATTCTAGAAAATTGAAACTAATGATTTTCTTGATCAATTGTATCTACCGTAAAAGACCAAGATATATGAGCGGATGTTGTAATTTATAAGATTGATATAAACGATAAAAAACTGTGTCAATTTTTATAAATAAGTATGGTCAAAATAATTAAACAAAATGACACCAACTTTTTTTAAAAAATCTCACCGGTTAATACATAAAAACGAAAAAGAATACTAGAAAGAAGAATAGAGGAATTCCATAGCGATCTCCAGTCTCCAGTCTCCCTAAGCTCTCCTTAGACGCCGCCACACACGTACTCTTGGCGGAAGCACTGATCTTTGGTACGACGAAGTATTGACGACTGACGACGGTCAAAAGCTACAAGTTGGCTTTCAAATTCACTGTAATAATAGCGGCGGTTCGTCTCTTTTCTCAAATTTCGCTTTCCTTCCTCCAACTTCCAAGGGGATAAGCAGCGCAAGTTGTTGTGTTGAGAAAAAAACAAAAAAACTAACATTATACTCCAATAGATAATATTTGAGAAAAGGTTTAGTTCAAAATAAATGAAAAAATTAGGAAAAAAAAAGAAAAAGAAAACATAATTTATAACTTTGAAGTCAATTTTGAACCACTTCGAGCAAAATTTGACCGACCCGAACTGACATTAAGCTAATTGTACCTATGTTACTACGCCTGAGTTCCATATATATATATATTTTTATCTTCCACGGTATCCTCTTTCTGTTCTTTTCAAAAAAGAAAAAAAGATTTATCTTATTTTAACATCGTTGAATATCGAAATGAAAATAACTCACCCAAAATAAATTTTTTTATTTCGCAAACTCAAAGTACCTGAGACTCCTTTAACACCCACCGTAAACAATATTTACATAGTAGATACTACTCCCTCTGGTCTCCATAAAATGTCTTCCTCGCATCCCAACATTCAGTAGGGAACGCATATCGAGGAGGCCGGATGAGGCACTATTTGACCCCAAAAAAATCCGAATTTTTTTGTGAACGTACGTTAATCCTTAACGTACTTCCCAGAAAAAATTAGGGGCAAAATTGTCTCAAATAGGTCGTTTGCCGGCCGTTTTAAGATACGTGCCGAAACAGTAAAAGCAAAAGCTAAAACGACATTTTATGGAGACCGGAGGGAGTAGTATATTACATCGTTATTAATTAATAGTATAAAACACCATATTATATCTTCAAGGATCTTTCTAGCTTAGTGTCACAACACAAGGACAAATTGGGTAATTAGTCATATTTAATGTGTAATGTCTTTAATGTCATGCAATCTGCAAACAAAGAACATGATTGGATTGGGATTGCTACTCAATTTACCAAAACAAAACACATTATTAATCACTAGCAAGAAACCTACCAAATACCAAGAAGATGGAATTGCACAACCATACAAACAATTAGAAAGCTAATTTAATTAAAAGAATTAGAGAATTTTATGTAATTGATTAAGTGTATCAAATCTTGTTCTATTTAAATATATATTAAATCATGAATTAGGACCATCTCATTTTTATTTAGAAAATAAGTAGGACCATCTTCACGTGAAGAGCACAACCAGAAATAAATACATGAGTTAGCCGCCACCCTCTTCCAAAAAAAAATTGAAAATTGTTTTGTATTTTTTATATATATATTATTTTAGTCGTTGTTCAATTTCAGGTAGGGTCATTTTCAGAAATTGCTACTATAAATCAATGGACATGAACCAACAATCTTATCATTGAGCACAAAATTGAGAACTTCCATAAAAAAAAGCAAACAACAACAACAACAACAACAGCAACAATCTTTCTTTCCAATTTCTCCAATGGATCATGGTTTCTTCCACTCTTCTACACATAATTACCAACAAAAACACCAACCTAATAAACACAACAACAACATTAATGTTAGCAACAACAAAGGCAACAACAACAACAACATTAATGTTAGCAACAACAAAGACAACAACAGCAAGAAGAGGCTAACACAAGAGCAAGTGAGGCTACTAGAGAGGACTTTCACCACAAACAAGAAGCTAGAGCCTGAGCTCAAGCTCCAGCTAGCGAACCAGCTTAGTGTTCCACCACGACAAGTCGCGATTTGGTACCAAAACAAGAGGGCGAGGTGGAAGACACAGAGCCTCGAGCTCGACCACAACACACTGCAACTGAGGCTAGAGAGTGCGGTGTCTGATAAGAGGAGGCTGGAGAAACAAGTGTCGAATCTTCAAGAAGAGCTAAGGAAAGCTCAAGAAATGTTGATCTTCTTCAACCAACAACAACAAGGAGGAGGAGGATCAGTTGTTCTTCCTGATCAACCCCATCATCATCATCATCATCATCATCTTCATCATCAAGTTGTTAATGGTTCTTGCAATTCTTCTTCTGATGAAGGAGCTGCTAGCTCTAGCAATTTGCAAGAAGAGGTGAATGGGGAGGTTTTGCCGCTTGATGAGCTCTATGCTTGCTTGATTGGTGGTGGAGAAGGGATAACTTGGTGTTAATTAGTATGTTCATTAATTAACTTGTGTTATGATAATAAATATTAATGTTTTGTTCATATTTTGGCTAAGAAAGCTACCGAATTTTATTTTTATTTTTCTTAATCAAGCTTTCATGGTTGATGTGGTGGCTAAAAACCTCAAAAGCTGCCTCCGTCTCTAGATGGAAGAAGACTTTTGGATGATGGAGTGATGAAAAAAGAAATATATGTGTGTGTTTTTTTTCTTTTTGTTGTTGAAGAGAATGAATTTTACTCTCTCCGAATTTTTATAATTATCTTTTTAACTATAAATTGATTGCGTTAGAATTTATAATTTATGACAAAAATAAACTATAATTAAAAAATACCAACTAACCTCCTAAAAATTATAAATACGACAATTTGGTAATTTTTAATTTTTAAGTGTATCTAAACCATATATTCAATAAGAAATTAATTAATTAATTTATATTTTCGTAATAGTGATAACACCAGTTGACCAAAACTCTTGGAGTTCCTATCCATAACTACATTGTCTTATCTTACTTATTTCAACTTCACTTGGTCCACTCTTGTAAACAATTGCTTTCAATATATAGAAGCATTGCTGACGCTTTCAAAAGCTTCATGCCAATAATTTTTGTAATGTGAAAAAAATGACGAGAGATTTTTTCAAAGAGCATTGGCATTGGGGGGACGTATGAATTTCTAGTAGGAAAGACCAATTACAAGTGCCCTTCAGGAGGATTTTTTTAAATTAATTAATTAATAAAAAATAGCATTTACTTGTTTGTCCGTTTTTGATTGGGTATCTTTCGGGTAAAAACTTAAAAGGTGAGTAATTTTTGTGTCAATTCAATACTTATTATATTTTACTCACATAAATATTAAATTTGTTCTCTAATTACGTTGGTTATTAATGAATTCTAACATATGCGTAGAGTTTAAGGTGCGAATTCGTACAAATGGGACAAGTTTGACAATTTTTATAAATACTTACTAAACTAGTTGTTAATAAATTCTAATATGTGCGTAGAGGGTAAGATGCGACTTGGTGCAAACGGGACAGGTTTGACAATTTTCCTGAACTGTGCAGCTGACAAAGGACTGTGATTTTACAAATAAGGCGTCCCAGTCTGTGGGGTTTTACTTTGAGCAGAACTCAATCAATATAATAATACTAAAATAAGAATGATGATAGTGATCTTGGCATGCTCTAAATTTGGTCGTAGTTTTCAATTACGTACGTGCGATTGTAAAAGTAAGCTTAACATTAATTACTTTCAAGTTTGACCTTTTCCTTCTCTTTGGTGTTGCGACAACTTCCATTAAAATAGAAGATTGAGGAGCTTTTGCCACAATGGCTGGAGAAGTGGAATATTCCGGCTGAGGTCACTCTTCTGTAGTCTTCCTTACTCGATCATTGGTCTTTGAGCCAGAAATTTTAGTTTCCAAGTCTATGGATATAAATCGTTTGATATATGTATTGCATGGTCAATAAAAATCTTAAATCCTACTCGCACAAATGATAGCTTCATAATAGGCCATAATGTGAGAATTTCTCCATCGAAAGTAATAAGAGTTAATCATATAGAAAGCTATACACTCATAGTTTATCAACTTATACATTACACTTTATTCGTATAAGTGTTGTGGTCTATCATTGATGAATCTCTAAATGATTGACCGGCAATGCCAATTTATGTTTTATACTCTACTCATACAAGTGATAGGGTTCGTCGCGATGACTACAAAACCCTACACTTAACTCGACATTAATTATAAGCTACCACGAGTATACCAACTTATTACTAACACGCTACTCTTACAAGTTACAGGACCTACTATTAGTGGTTCCACAAAAGTGAGATCTTTTTACGACCTTAGTGAGTAACCCCACCATTTACCTAATAGAGTGTAAATTTAACTAAAAATTACTGAATGTAATATATCCATAATGCTCGGCCCAACACTTAAATAAATATAAAAAGTGTGCCTTGACATGGAGAAATATACTTAAAAGTTATAAAAAAAACCACTACTTATTAAGTGCAGATGACTAGACACCACATTTGACCACAAGTGTAAGATTAAAATAGATCTTCAGAAACACAAGATTGCTGCATCTCGATGGTTTGAATATGCGGACGGCAGTTGATAATCAGGACCAAAAAACATACAACTAAATAGGTTATACATGTGCACATACGTGTGGCTTGGTCAAGACTTTGACAAAAATGGCAGATAGACATTAGTATTTGCCAGTTTGACAAAGGAACTATGTATTCAATGCATTAGGAAACGACCCAACATCATTGAATGTAGGCATTATTATGAGCGAGAATAGATGATGGAGAGTAATTCTGGAAAAGGACTCTAACCAACTTAGTCAGGGAAATGTCCAACCAATGAAACTCACCGGCTCGATCCCTGGCAAGTGCATCATCTAAACCAGAAGAATCATTAACCCGAATCCTATACATACACCAAAACTCCACCTAAGAAGCTAATTACATGAACAATCTAAGGCCATATAGAAGAGGACTTCAGTTTCTTTATAATCTTACAAGATACAACAGTTTCATGATTTTGATCCATGTATCGACACGTATTTAAAGGCAAAACAAGGTACACGCATTTTGACACCATTCTCAATCGAGATGTAACTCATGCTATATCATGTAAAAACTCTTCGTTCAAAGTATTAGCGATTTTGTGAAATACCTTACTTACAGAAGTACTAGCATTCGGATATCTATAATCTTTTGGCTCATACATTTCTATTCCTATTAACCTGGTGATACGCAGACCTCTGCATATGCACAAACAACCACCTCTCTCAACTTTCATGTACGATCAAATTTTTAAGGCTACAGCGTGTCTTATTTTGGATTCAGTTTCAAGGAAGCACTGCAAGTAGAGTTAACCACAATGAAATCTGCATAAATATAAAGATTTGAAATGAAGATGAGTCATGAATAAGGTGAAATAATTACCTATTGATACAGTAACGATTTCCAGTGGGCGGTGGACCATCATCAAAGACATGGCCGAGGTGAGCATCACAAGCAGCACAAACAACTTCCTGACGAGGCATGAAAATAATTGATAAATCTAACTTTGACTTTACATTGTTCCCGATAGGCTGGTAGTAAGACGGCCAACCAGTTCCACTATCGAATTTGGTGGATGACCTGAAAGAGAACATTCACTAATTAGTTCTATAGAAAGTTCTACCGAAGATGTATCGAAGTGAGGTACTTACTCGAATAGAGGTGTATCACAGCATATGCAGTGGTATGTTCCAGGAGTTTTAGTGTTCCAGTATTCACTGCAAATAATGAAAAGTAATAACACATTATAATGAGTGAGTGGTGGAAAGAAAGAGCAATAACAACGAGCAGTGCTCTTTTACTTGTCATGATAAGCTAACTATTTCCCTGGTTTTATACTCTACATGCCTAAACTGGCATTCACGGGTAAACTTAAAATCTTTATTACCTACGACAGACTTGAACAACAATTATCCATAAACAAATTCAAGGATCAACAAATAGTCTGGTCATTGTTAACGTGACCGGACATCGAGACATGAAACTCCAAACGCTTTAGTTGAGAAAAAAAGTCCGCAAACTTTTCTGCAACTTCTTAAACTATAATTCATAACCAATTCAGTGAAGATCAAAATATAAGAGAAGGTACAGCAATTTCCCCAAGTGTTAGGGTAAAATCACCAATGCAGTAGTAGACAAATCATACCCAGTGAAAGCCCTCTCGGTCCCTTTTTGTCGAGTAACGTAAAATTGTTCAGGCGTAAGCTTCTTCTTCAATTCTTCTTCACTCAATGCGATAGAGCCTGCTCCTCCTGGCACAATAAAAGATGGATATCAATTTTCACAGTAAGGAAAAGGCTTCATGAGAAATTCATTCAAACAACATTACACAAGCAGAGTAAACTGAAATGCAGTGCTTGGAGAACCACCAACAGCTTAGCAACTGTAAAGATGCAATGGGCAGAGAGCATATACTAGGAATAGAGAAATAGATATAGACATAAGGTTTAACAGAGACAACTAAAGAAATGTAGTACAAGAGCAACCCAGTAACAATGATTCTCCTCAATGCCCACACCAATGATGAATTAAAATTTTGACCTGAAAAGAGTTTCAGATTTAATTTCTTCATGCACAAACAATTACCTATTCTCTGTTGTTTGTCTGCACCTGAGCGTGCATGTTTATATCACAAAACGTATTTCATCAAACAAGTTGATAACAAATCTTCTCCATTACCTTTTTTTTTTAGAAGAATCTTTTCCATTACTTGAATTGCAATAAGAACAGCCAAGTTGTTGGTGTCAGAAAGAAGGAAGGTCCCATGAAAGGGAGAAACAATTTCAAGAAAGCATGTTTGGTCTGACTATATACATTTCTACCTCCTTTTGTTTCACCCAACAAGAAATACAGAGTCCAAATCACAAAAGATTTCATCAAAAGTCGTCTCTATTGCTTGCAATGCACAGAAATCAGCCACATCACTGTTGATGGAGAGAAGGAAGGCTCATAGTAGGGAGAGAAACAATAGCAGGAAACTATGCTTCGGTCTTGCTTATACTCTTTTACTTCCTTATGCTCCACTTGATAATTTTTTTTACAATAGCAAGCATTTGCTTGGATCGTATCAACCCCTCCTCACACTTGGATGCCCGTGAATTACCTTCTAGAGTCTATCAACTCAAATTACATCAAAGCATTCTCCATTTTGAGATGGACGACAAGGTGGGCTGCAAAAATCTGCAACCTGTCTCAAATGTACTAAAAGAAAGTGTCTGTATGGTTGGATAACATCTTCCTGTACAGAGACTAAAATATGGAAGAGGCTTTGTCTTTCTATTCAAGGCTAAACCTAAGAAACATAGAGGTCATTTTTCAAGCTGTGGTCACCGACTATTCAGTATCTGATATGGAAGAGAGAGATAGCTCATTGAACTATGCCAAAATTCATAAGCTGGCTATAGACAAAATATCATATCATTCGATCTTTCTCTACCAATAGTTGCAAGAAGCAGAAAGCTTCGAAACTATCTATTCATGGTTTCTACTTCATATTGCCAATACTAACGGACTAGTCAAGTAAGATCCAATACTTAATTTTCAAAATGTAACAAAACTAAGATTTTTCAAACATTCCAAAAGTGCTGCGTCAAGTTTGTTCAAACAAGAAAATTCCTAGGAGAATTTGGTTAGCACACAAAAGTTTGTTCAAACTGTAATGAAGGAGAGAGAGAAATCAAAGCCACCACTAGTCTCACAGGCTCATCATTTCTATGCCTGAAGAACAACAGACTAGGTTGACATGTTAAACATTTTCAATTGACAATTTTGAAAAAGGCATCATAAACCAAACACGTACGGGAAACATACATTAATCATAACCAAATAATTACCTGGTTATTCTATTATGAAAACCACAAGAACATTCAGAAACATACATTAACATCCAAACAAAAAGAAAGCACGGGAAAAAGAAGAACGAACCAAGTCCCCAAGAAATGCAATCGAACACAGTACAATCAACCCCAAATCAGAATGTATATGATCAAGAAATTGGGTGGTCATCATCAAAACCATTTTTCACAGCAATTGCGGACAAAGCACCAACCAAGCAAATAATTCTAACCTTTTGGGACCACACCAAAACAAATGCACACAGCAGTTTTTGTCAAGGAAAGAGATACTAAATAAGCACCCAGCATACAATTATCTAGAGAGGAGTAGGGAAGAAAACCTTGAACGTTTTCTGGTTTCTGGGAAGAAGCAGAAGAACCCATGGCGCGTACGGAGAAGGAGACCCTTTTGTCTACTTTTACCACAGTAGAATCAAAGCCTAGAAGGTGGCTTCTGAATTGGGTTTTTGTAGAAAAAACACTTCTTGCTGCTGTTGGTGGTAAGATTATGCTGTTACAATAAGCCATTGTCGTCCTTAAACAAAAAAAAAAATCACACACCAAGGCCTTCTAGTTTGCAACGAGCAAGTATGTGTAACTTCTACTACTAGTATCTTAGGATGTTTACGATAAGGTGAATCGTCGGCCGTAGGATAATCAGCCTTAGGATCATAATTCGTTGAGTTTAGCTTTCTTGGGGTGTTAATTGGGTAGAGGCAATACGATATCCTACTCTTGGCAGCATATGAATATCACAAGTAGACACGTGGCAAGCATCAAGAACCAAGTAAATTGGATGGCTCGGCCCTTTGATACGTGGAGAACTTGAGCCCCTAAGAAATTCACAACACTAACAGTGCAGATTGCAGATTGACTCAATTTCTCAGTTCAAAAATCTGGAGAGTCCATTTCAGCAAAACTGGACAGACTCTCGCCGGTGCAAAAGGTGCAAAAGATGAGGGGTTTTACTATTTTTTTGAACTCTCATGGATTCCTGTTGCCTTTAGTTGGTTCTGGATCATTGCAATTTTAGAACTTGAACTTGAACTTTACCCTAAATTATTGAATCTTGCTAAATCAACAAATCTTGAGCTTGTTATGTCCATCTGTTTGTTTTCTTTTCTTGTCAATTGTACTGTGCACTCAACGGCAATTTTGATCAATTGAAGAAAATTTGTTGCCCCAGGTAAACATCATTTGATATCGTGTGCAGTTCTTTGTTCTTACTTAAATTGGATCCATGGAAAGATGGTTGTATGCTAGGAAAATATATACTCATAATCAATTATACACACATATTCAATTAAATAAATAAATATGAGTATTAAATAAATAAATTTAATTTTTAAATGAATAAAAAATACCCATCTGTGTTTTATTGGGTTTAGCTACTGTGTATAGGTACCGATTAAACCCAAACCAACCCTATCCCCTTTCTTGTTTTTTTCCGCTCAAATCATTTTCTCCTCTGCCGCGCTCAATATCACTTCCTGAGCCGCCGCCGCCTCCTCCTCCCAATCCCAACACCACCGCTGCCACTCACGGGCGCTGTTCCGCTCAAATCATTTTCTCCTATGCCTCTCGTTTCCTAATCCGTCCGCCGCCCAAGGTCCACCACTCTCAACCGGCGCCGCGCTCAAGACCACTTTCTCTCATCCGCAGCCGCCTCCTCCTCCCAATCCCATCACCACCTTCTCTGCGCGCCGCTGCTCAGGAGAGGACACCTTACTCTCACCAAGGTATTTTTGCTCTGATCCGCCATTTCACTCCCTTCCTTTTTCACCTTCAATACCTTATTTGTTGCTTGCTATGTACGCGCTTGGGTGCTATTTGGTTCTCAAAATCTATGAACAGTGATTTCAGTACTGCAACTGCTTGGTAAACGGTTCAAAGGAAAGAAATTTTCAAATGGGTCTGCCATTTTATTGATGAGATGTGATGGGTTGGTGTTCTTGATGCTGTAACTCCATCTGATGTTTAGTTTCTTGAGTTGAAAGTATATTTTGTTCGTGATCATGCCTGCAGCTAGTGAATTTCATAACCAATTGGGAATTTTGTGTTTGTGACATCGATGAACTGAATTTTTGTGCTTCAGTGTCATAATTGTTGAGCTGGTATGAATCCTTTTTACCTGGGCATTAGATATATATAAGCATGTGACTAAATCGTAGCAGCCTTAATCCGTGGGAGCAGCATTGCACAGTTTTGCGGTGCTCGTTGCATGACCAATTTTCTGCTCATGTAATGCTCTAGTATCTGTCCTGTGAAAATACTGCTTTGCATGAATGTATAGATCTCTGAAGTGTGTTTTAGGTGATATTTGTCTTTGAATAAATTGGTTGTTTATTCTATTTCTGTTACTTATCTGCCTAATAAGTTTGTTTGGAAACAGAAACCAAAGGAACTTCCGGCCAAAAAAGAGTGCACCATCAAGGAGTAAGGTTGGTTCTCTGTTTAACTAATTATTTGGTTTTGGTTTGTAAATATGGTGTGGTCACTTTAGGCTTGCTGGAATTTTTTGAATGATTACGTGTTAATTTTTTCCTTTGGGTAGTTTTAAGCTTGTGGTCATATGACTTTTGAATGGAATGGGGAACTTACTGGGTCAGATTCATTGTTGTTAAATGAATGCAACAACTAGTATTCACATTTAAAGATTTTTGGACGTTCGTGTTGCGGTCTTTGCAGTTGTGACTTTTGGAAGATGTAGGTACTGATCGACTAGGTTGATTATATCTTAATCTTAGTGTAGAACTTCTGAAATATCAATGTATAATGTGAAGAAATTTTGGATTGTTTATTTCAAATGCAGTAAAATGAGAAGATGAGAAAACTTGGATGAATTTTCGTCAGTTGCATACAATGTATGCCATATAAATATAAATTTTGGATGGTTTATTACATATAATTGTATATATAATATATTGATGAAAAAAATAATCTTGGACTTCCATTTATATATTTGGTAAAAATATGGGGAAGTATTAAGAAAAAAGAAAAATTTCCATCCTACCCAGATTGTCATGTTTTCTACTTTGTGCTAGCTGTAGGATCCTATGGAAAAAGGTAAAGGAAAGTTGGTGCGGTCAAATGATCCATTCTGGGATTTTGTGACAAAGCGGAAGACAAGTGGCTGTGTACTTATGCAGTTGGTACTTCCATCTCCAGGATCAAATGGCATTTATCAGGGGAGAAAGGGCGAGGTACTACTATTTGCACAAAAGTGCCCGATGACATTAAAGAAGCAGCCTATATTGCCATTCATGGTTCAAGGAAAGTGCCTAAAACCATTCCAAGTTCATGCACTGCCGCTGATGGAAACAATGCAGATCGATTCCCGACCACACCATTTGTGCAGAACAACCAAGTTGAAAATCCAGTGAGAGACGGAGGAAGCTTGCCAATGGAAATTCAGAGAGGGGAACACGGTGTGGCTGAATGGACAGCATGTTCTGATGCAGAAATGGAAGGTAGGAATGAATTGATGAGTTATTTACTTGACGACCAAGAAACTGGGGGAAACCCAAGAGGGGCAGCAAATTTGGTGGGCCAAGTGGCTGGAAAAGATTGGGCTGAGGTTTATTCATTAACGGAGAGAAATGCAGAGGGCACTCAACAAGAAAACATTGATGGAGAAGGTGTTATGCTGGATGGACGTGTAACTGGAGGAACAGCCTTTCCAACATCAAAGCTAGTGGGTGAAGCTTTCCAAGAAAGTGTAGATGAGATAATCTCCTGCTTAGAAAATGATGCAATTTCAACAATTGGAGTTTATGGCATGGGATGTATTGGTAAAACAACATTGATGATGCATGTCCACAATCAACTTCTAAGAAGGCCGGAATCTGTTTTGTGGGTTACTGTCTCACAAGATTTTAGTAGCTACAGATTGCAGAATCTTATTGCTAATGCTATGAAGTTAGATATTTCAAACGAAGTTGAGGAGAAGAGAAGAGCTGCAAGATTGTCACATGAGATGATTTTAAAACAGAAACTGGTCATCATTCTTGATGATTTATGGAATCAGTTTTCCGTAGAAAAGGTTGGTATACCAGTTGGACCGAATGGATGCAAGCTAATAATTACAACTCGATCATTTGAAGTCTGTCGCTGGATGGGCTGTCAAATGAAGATCCATGTAAACTGTCTTTCAAAGGAAGAAGCTAGGACTCTTTTCAAGGAGAAGCTGGGAAATGACATGGAACTTCCTTTTGATGTCAAACAAATTGCAGAATCCATTGCAAAAGAATGTGCTGGTTTGCCACTCGGAATTATCACAATCACAGGGAGCATGAGGGGTAGAAGATGTATGTGAGTGGAGGAATGCCTTGGAAGAACTGAAAAAATCCAACGTTAGGCACGATGACATGGAACCAGAGGTATTTCAGGTGCTGAAATTAAGCTATAATCGTTTGAAGGATTTAGCATTGCAAAAATGTTTCTTGTACTGTGCGCTATATCCAGAAGATCGCAAGATTCCGAGAATTGAGTTAATAGGGTACTTGATTGATGAAGGAATAATAGAAGAGATGGAGAGTAGGCAGCAAGAATTTGATAAAGGTCAGACCCTGCTAAATAAACTAGTAAATGTTTGTTTATTAAAGCCAGATGATGCTTGTGTCAAGATGCATGACTCCAAATTCAAGATGGTTCTGGTGCCATGATTAAACTTGGCACACAATTGATGGAATTCCTTGATGAGGGGAAATGGACAGAGGATCTGACAAGAGTTTCTTTAATGGAAAACCAATGAAAATTCAATCCCGTCATTCGCTGAGATGTCCCAATCTTTACACACACAAAATTGGAACATATTGGGGATTTGTTTTTCAAGAAATTAGTCGCCCTTAAGATTCTTGACATGGCTAATACTTCTATTAGCATATTGCTAAACGTCATTTCTGATCTTGTGTCTTACTACATTGGTTTATGGGTGTGCAAAGTTGAGATTCATGCCTTCTTAAGCAAAGCTGAAAAAGTTGAAGAAGTTGGACGTCCATCATACTGGATTAGAAGAAATGCAAGGCCGTCCATCTTACTGGATTAGAAGAAATGCAAGGCCTGGAGTACTTTCTTCTCTCGGCTTTGAGTAATCTAGTACGACAGAAGTCCAACTTCAATCTTTTTAGCATTGTTAAGGAAGTCATGTAACTCAACTTCTTACGCCTACAAACTAACAATGTACTAAGATGCACAAGATCAGAAATGTCATCTGTCAGTATGCTAATAGAAGTATCAGACGTGTCAAGAATCTTGAGGGCAACTAATTTCTTGAAAAACAAATCCCCAATATGTTGCAATTTTCTGTTTCTGCAGAGCAACAAGGTGGAAAGACTGGGACATCTCGGTGAATGACTGGAATGGATTTTCATGAAGTGGTTTTCCATTAAAGAAACTCTTGTCAGATCCTCCGTCCATTTCCCCTCATCAGGGAATTCCATCAATTGTGTGCCAGGTTTAATCATGGCATCTGAACCATCTCCTTGAATTTGGAGAGCCATGTCCCTGATTAAGTACTGCATCTTGAGACAATCATCATTTGGCTCTAATAAACAAACATTTACTAGTTTATTCAGCAGGGTCTGAACTTTATCAAATTCTTGCTGCATACTCTCCATCTTTCTATTATTCCTTCATCAATCAAGTACCCTATTAACTCCATTCTCGGAATCACGCGATCTTCTGGATATAGTGCACAGTACAAGAAACATTTTTGCAATGCTAAATCCTTCAAACGATTATAGCTTAATTTCAGCACCTGAAATACCTTTGGTTCAATCTCTGGGATTTTGTTGACAAAGTGGGAGACAAGTTGCTTTGTACCTTTTGCGGGCATAAATTTGCAGTTGGTACTTCAATCTCCAGAATCAAATGGCATCTATCCAGAGAGAAAAGGCGCGGCAGTGCCATTTGTAAAAAAGTGCCTGATGATACTCGAGAGGCAGCCTATATGGCTATTCATGGCTCAAGAAAAATGCCAAAAACCATGCAAATTGCGAGCAATGCTGCTGGTGTAAGTAGTGGAACTCCAATTCCACCATGTGAGCATATCAACAATGTTAAATATCTAATGTGGAGGAAGCTTGTCAACGGAAGTTCAGAGCGTGGAACAAGAATTGGGGGTCGGGATAGCATGTAGCAGCATAGATGTGGATGATGAGATCATCCTCTGGGTGAATTGTACATTGTCAGAGGGCAATGAGACGCAAAACATCGATGGAGGAGGGTCTACCTTTGATGGATTTGTTTCTGGGTCGAGAGATGGGAGAAAGCGTGCCAGTTGACATTCAGGGTGTAGAACTAGGAGAGACAGAAGGGAGAGCATGCTGTGGCTCAGAAATGGAAGTTATGAATGAAATGTTATGTGGTTTACTTCATGAGCCAGATTTAGTGGATCAAGAAACTCTGAATTGCTGGCCACAGATAGGTCTGCAAACATATGGCGACGTTGAGAGCAGTGAGAGACAAAACAACAATGGAGAAGGGGATGAAAGTGTGAGTGGAGGACAAGAATTACTAACAACAAGGTTAGTGGGTCAAGTTTTTGAAGAAAATTTAGATGGAATCTTGTCCTGCATAGAAAATGATGAGATTTTAATTGTTGGAGTTTATGGTTGGGAGGTGTTGGCAAAACGACACTGATGATCAATCAATTCCAGAAAAGATCCAATCCTTTTCGATGTATGTGGATTACCGACATCACAAGATTTTAATATCACCGAAGTGCAGGATCTTATTGTCAACGCCATTGGGTTTAGACCTTTCAAATCAAGTTGATAGGAAGAAAAGAGCTGCAAATTTGTAAAAGGCATCGACTTCAGAACAGAAATGCGTTATCATTCTTGATGATTTGTGGAATGATTTTAGCCTTGAAGATGTTGATATCCCAGTTGGATGTAAACAATGCAAGCAGTAATTACAACTAGGTCACTAGAGGTTTGTCGCAAGATGGGTTGCTATAAGAAGATTGAAGTAATGCCTCTTTCCAAGGAAGATGCGTGGAGTCTATTTGAAGAAAAGCTGGGAAATAAGATGAAACTTCCATCAGATTTCCAACAAATTGCAGAATCCATTGTAAAGCAGTGTGCTGGTTTGCCACTTGGAATTATGGCAATGGCTGGAAGCACGAGGGAAGTAGATGTACGCGAGTGGAGAAATGCTTTGGTGGAGTTGAAAGACTTAAAAAATAGGCTAGCTGACATGGAACCTGAGGTATTCCAAGTGCTGAAATTAAGCTATAACCACTTGTGGGATTTAGCTCTGCAACAGTGTTTGTTATATTGTGCACTCTATCCAGAAGATTGTCTCATTGTTAGAGACGAGTTAGTAGGGTGTACCTAATTGATGAAGGAATCATAGAAGAGATGGAAAGCCAGCAGCAAGAATTTGATAAAGGCCACACCATGCTGAACAAACTTGTGAATGTTTGTTTGTTGGAGCCTTCTAGTACGGGTTGTATCACGATGCATGACTTAATCAGGGATATGGCCCTTCAAATTCAGAGAGATGGTTCATGTGTCATGATTAAAGCTGGCAAAAAACTAATTGGAAGAAGGATCTCCCAAGAGTTTCATTAGTGAAAAAACGCTTCAAGGAAATCCCTTCAAGCCATTCACCAAGGTGTCCCACCCTTTCAACCTTATTACTCTGCAGGAACTTATGGTTGAAAACGATTGGGGATTCCCATAAATATAACATTCTTAAGAGTCGAGAAGATATTAAAAACATAACATTCATGATTCAATTACGCGATCAGACCCAACTAAACTCCTTGACAAATCCATATGCCGGGTCAAAACTGAAAAACATTCCCCTCTCTTCTAATCGGTAATAGCACTTTTCAGTCTCGTCACAATATTTTGTGTCATAATACAAATACATAGGATAATCAGGCAACCTTTTCTGCACCCATACGAAAGAACACTTGGCCATGGGTCCACCAAAAGGCTCGTGATTTATGTAGAAAGTAATTTCTTCACCAGTAGAGATTGTTTGGACGCCGTGATCGCCGTGCTCGGTGGATTTGCAATGAACCGTCACTCGACCAACGCCGTTAATTATAGTAACTGTGACATTGGAGTTGGAATTAGTACTAAATTTCCCCTCTTTAACTAAATTGGAATTACTAATCTTTGATGGCTGTAGATGATCATGATCACCATGATCAGCTGTCGAGTAATTAGCAATTACCACCACAAAGAGTACTACTAGTAGTAGTAGTGATGGTGAGGAGGAAGAGGAGATCATGCTGACAACATGCTTCAAGTTATATTCATTTTGATGGTTTATTATAAAATTTTATGCTCACTTTTCAATTAATTAAGAGAATTGAGTGATCTTGCCTCCTTAAAATATGTGCTTAAAGTCAAAGCGACAATTATTTATAGACGGAGGAAGTATTATTATTATAATACTATACATTAAGAGTCTCAATTAATTAAATCTTTATATATATATAGTATAATTTCAATTGAATATAATTAATTATAATAATAGTAAGATTTTTAATGTAGATAGGAGTTTTTTTTTCTTTAAAAAATTTAGTGTATTTTTTTAGTATATGTATATATGTAAATTTGGTATACAGGTCCATTTCTAGGCCCGATAAATCAAATTTTACTGTGAGAAGCACCCACCGGTCCGGTCCCTATTCAGACCTAATTATGGAGGGTCAAATCTCAGACAACTTTGATGTCAGTTGAGTAGACATTATCAAGAAAAAATGTTAGACTTCATAGATTTTAGAGTTATAAATTTTTTTCATTCGCAATTTTAAATTTAATTGAACTATATAAAATATTGACGAGATCCTGATTTATTTTTATTAAAATTTTGATGTCTCTAAATTAAGTATGTATAAGAAAAAAAATCTTTTATGTTTAATATTTTTTTAATTCTTTTTGAAAGCTAATAAATATATCCGCTAGAATGTGGATTCGGATATGAATTTAAATTTTGATAGTCGGATGAATATATATATATAAATGGATAAACTTTGATCCAATATTATTTTTAAATAAATTGGATATGAATTTATAGTAATCCGATCCTAATCCGATAATGATAGTTTTAAAAGAAAATAAGGTATGAAAATTTGGACGGTAAACTTCTGGTCCCACATGAGCAGTAAATGTTTAATATTTATCCTTGTGCAATACTCCCTCCGTCCATAATTAGATGACGCCCGTACTGTAGATACGCATATCGAGGAGGCCGGATGACGTACTATTTGACCAAAAAAATTCGAATTCTTTCTCGGACGTACGTTAAGGATTAACGTATGCTAAAAAAAAAGTAGGGAATTTTTTGGGGTCAAATAGTGCGTCATCCGATTTTCTCGATATGCGTATTTACAGTGCGAGCGTATAACAATTATGAACGAAGGGAGTATTACGCACTCCCTCCTGCATTCAATAGATGTCGTTTGGGGTCGAATCACGCGGATTAAGGTCGCTACAGTGCCGGTTGACAGCCCAATCTTCTCTCTCTCCTTTGCTTCTCTCTCTTCGTTGCTTCTCTTTTACAATTTAAACAACCTCCATTTCATCACAAAATATGTCAATATTCATATCATTTGAATCCTAAAGCTTGTGATAACAATCTTCTATTTTTTGTTTGATTTTTTATTTTATTGTTAAGGAAATAAGAAAGGAAATGGAGGAGATGGAGATGGAGGAGAGAGTGAGCTGCTTTTCTTTTGTGTGTCAGAGCCGTGGGAGTGAGGAGATGGAGATGGAGTGAGGATGGTCCACTAATTTTTTGCATTTCAAAAAAAACCCACGTGTGACATGCCGTTTCGGGCCGAACGATTTGCCGTTCGAGGGATACAAATGTAAAAACTCAAACGAAGTGGGCACAATTATCTAAGACAAAAACTAATACCAGCTCGCGATTTTTGGCCCAAAACGACAACTAATTTATGCAGGAGGGAGTAGATAAATATCAGATCCAGCGGGAAAGAATAAGAATGGTTTTCTGATCTTAACAATATTTTTCCAACTTGCTTCCCAGACGTAGCCCCATTCGTCCGGACGAAAACTGTAAAAAATGCCCTCATCTTGTACTCGATAGTCGATAGTAGCAATTGTAAGTGCTCTCGCAATTTTTGGTCACAACACCGTGAAAAACTGTGTGGTTCTCTTTCTTTTTCGCGCCCCATCCAAGAAAACATTTAAAGCTGGTCACGCCCAAGATTTCACTCCTGAACTCGAACTGATACTCTTCGCCGTGACGAATAATGTGAGGCCCCAGATCATCATCCATGGATTTGCAATGAACCTTCACTGGCTCAACATTGTTACTGATACCATTTATTATATGAATTGTGTAGGAATCAAAAATCCCATCTTTAGAAACTGATGGTGGTGATGAGTGAGCTGTTTTTGTTACTGTTAGAATTAGAAAAAGAAGAGAGTGGAGGAGGAGGAGGAGGTGATGGGGTCTAGCAAGAGAAAACATGGTGCGCAAAATTATGAATTAATTTAATGGTAATTGTTGCACTTTCACTAATACTAATATTGTTTTTTTGTTTGGTGCCTATAATTAATGGTCTCGTAATTGCAGTTTTTCGTTTTTAAAAAAAACAATACGGTACCGCCTTTGAAAAAGTCCTACTCGTACTCGTGTACTCATCATTCGCGGCATATTTAAAGCGGGTCTCAACCGCAGGTCTTGATTAGCTACCGCAGCGCAGTGCCAATTTTGCTTTTCGCTTTTGGATTCTCTCAATGAAAACCCTAATCGGCGACGCCGCCGGCAAACCAGTATTCCTCACCAAAGCCCAGCGCGAACAATTAGCTCTCCAACGCAGCCGAGAAGAAATCCAAAACCAGAAGAAACGCCAACGAGAAACCCCCTCCTCCTACTCCGACTCCGATCACAATTTGGCCTCTCATTGGGACCGGAAACGCAATCGCTCCTCAAGCAACAGTATGCGCAAACGCGTAGCGGGAGCTGGAGACCTTATCGTACAACGATTGAAGTTAGTGGACCGAGAACGGGAGACGATAAAAGAACAGTATTTGGGATCTAATAAGCTCAATAAGCGAGTAATAATTAAACCTAGTGACAAGTTCCGATTCTCCTTCGATTGGGATTATGCTCTTGAGGATACTTATAGGGACGTCAATAATTCCTTATATCGAAACCCTCACGAGGCCCAACTCTTGTTCGGCCGGGGCTACCGTGCCGGGATGGATCGCAGAGAACAGAAAAGATCGCAGCAGCAGCGAGAAATTCCAAGGGATTTGTATGATACTTTTGATACGCGATTGGACAACAGACACTGGTCGGAGAAGAAGGTTGAAGAAATGAAGGATCGCGATTGGAGGATTTTCCGTGAGGATTTTAATATTTCATACAAAGGATCCAAGATTCCAAAGCCTATGAGGAATTGGGGTGAGAGTAAATTGAGTCCTGAGCTCTTGAAGGCTGTGGAGAGGGTGGGTTATAAGAAGCCTTCGCCGATTCAGATGGCCTCCATTCCTTTGGGATTGCAACAGCGGGATGTGATTGGAATTGCCCAAACTGGTTCCGGTAAGACTGCTGCTTTTGTTTTGCCTATGTTAGATTATATTATTAGGAACAGGTTGTCTGATGAGCCTATGCATAATGTTATGAGTGATGAGGATAAAGAAGGGCCTTGCGCACTTGTTCTGGCTCCCACGCGCGAATTGGCGCAGCAAATTGAGGTTGAAACAAACAAATTTGCTCGCAATTTGGGTGTTAATGTAGTTTCTATTGTTGGTGGGCAGTCGATTGAGGAGCAGGGGGTTAGGATTAGGAAAGGGTGTGAGGTTGTGATTGCCACTCCAGGTCGTCTTAATGATTGCTTAGATAATTTTAAAATAGTGTTGAACCAATGTAATTATGTTGTGCTTGATGAAGCTGATAGGATGATGGATATGGGTTTTGAACCTCAGGTTGTAAGGATATTAAATAAAATGCCTTCCACCAATTTGAAACCAGAAAATGTAGTTAAGGAAGAGCTTTCTGGAACGAAGATCATTTACCGCACCACTTACATGTTCAGTGCTACTATGGTGCCTGGTGTGGAACGACTGGCGAGGAAGTATTTGAGAAACCCTGTCGTGGTTACTACCATTGGTACTTCTGCTGGGAAGGCTATTACGAATGACTTGATATCCCAAGGTGTGTACAAGGTGAAGGAAGCAGAGAAATTGTCAAAGCTGCAGTTATTGCTTGATGGGCTTGGAGATGATCATAAGACTGCCATTGTGTTTGTCAAAACTAGGTCGAAAGCTGACACTGTATCCAAGAATTTGGAGAAAGCTTCAGGTGGGCGGTACAGTGTGACTTGCTATCATGGTGGGAAATCACAGGACCAGAGGGAGATAAGCCTTGAAGGTTTTAGAAACAAAAGGTACAGTGTTCTTGTGGCAACTGATGTTGCAGGTCGTGGTATTGATATTCCTGATGTTGCACATGTGATCAATTATGATATGCCTAAGGATATTGAAGTGTACACACATCGGATTGGCAGAACAGGCCGTGCTGGGAAGACGGGTGTGGCTACAACTTTCTTGACACCTCAGGATGAGGATACACCAGTCTCTAATGAGATAAAGCAGATGTCAAAGAGACATGTTTGCTGTAATTCTTTTTTTTAGACTTCTTTACATCAGTTTAGTTGTATTGAATTAAATCTATTGAGAGATGGCTCCACTAGTTTTTTTATAAAATCTGGCCTTACAAATTGTCCAGGAATTGCATTTGCTACTTATTTATTGGACTAATCAGAGCGAAATTGAAATGGTCAGATTGGATTTAGCCATTTAGGTTGTGGGTTTGAAAAGTCAACGCGCCTGGATCAATCCGATCAAATTGTTATATAATATAATAGTGTATACTATATAGTTTGATGACCTAAGGGATGTTTGATGCTTATTATTAAGCGAAAATTAGACAAGTCAATAAACTCCAGATGCACAATTTCCTATAAAATATAGATAACGGCAACCAAGTACTGTGCTTCTTATAGTCCAAAAAAAAGTACTGTTTCTTATTGGGCAGATCTATATAGGCAGCTGTGCAACTCTTCATCTAATAACAGTAATAATAAAATTATCGTGAATTATCACAGTTTTTCTTTTACTTTTTACAGGTTGACATTTATTTTTTCCTAAACTACTCTGAATTCCTTGGTTGCATCTTCAGCTTATTCTGTTCATCTGTTTCTTTATTTCTCTTCCAGATCATACTGTATATTTGCTCAACCCTAATCATTTGAAGAACAATTCGTTGAGCGAGGTAATGAAGTTGTGCTCTTTCTCTTTGCCCCAAACTAATTATTGCTTTCATGTGATATACATAGAGTCACTTGATTCTCCTAAGTTTAGTGTTTGGTGAAAGATGTTTCTTTTCTTGTTTCTCTTTGCCCCAAACTATTGCTTTGATGTTATATGTACAGCTCTCATTTTGTTCTCCTTCATTCAATTTTATAGTGCAAGACAGTTTTGCCATATTGCTACAGCATACCGTTAAAGAAGTTTTCTGAACTTCAACATTTGAGTAGATAATAGCAAGGATCAAAACCTGTCCGAAGCTTTCTAAGTTATGTTCTTTCTTCCAGCAAAAGTTTGCTCCCAAAAATTCTGAACTGGTCAGTTTGGACATCTAGCTCCCTTTATATATTAGTCTATCAAAACCAAATTGAATTGGTTGGATTTAATATTAGAATGGCTGGTTGAAAAGTGAACTGAACCATATCAGTCTGTGAAATCTGGATAGACAGTTAGCTATTTGTCATCATCTAGTTGCACCTAGGAATCTTTCATTTTTGGTGGTCAACTTGTTATGTACAGACATGTTATATGTGCATAAAAAACTATTTCTACATGTATGTACATGCATATTTTCCCATTTCCTTATAATTAATTTATATTTATATTTTGGGAGTATGTAGTAGGATCCATGGAAAAAGGAAAAGAGAGAATGTTGAAGCCAATTGATCCTTTTTGGGGATACGTTGAGAAGAAAGAAAACAAGCTAAAGTGCAGGTTTTGCAGTCAAGAGTTTGCAATTACTACATCAATCGCGAGGATCAAATTGCATTTATCAGGAGAGGAAGGGCGCGGCACTCACGTTTGTAAGAAAGTGCCCGATAATGTTCAAGAGGGAGCCTATCTAGCTATTCTTGGTTCCAAGAAAAGACGTAAAGTCATACCAATTTCAACCAATGCTGCTGTTGGAAGCAATGAAATCCTAACTTCACCACATGAGCAGATAAACCATGTTGAGGATCCAGCACTGGCAGGTGTAGGAAGAATGCCAATTATGGTTGAGAGCACATCACAAGGAATGGCAGAAGGAAGAGCATGTCTTGGCTCGGAAATGGAAGAGGGGTGTGAAACGATGAATTATTTACTCGATGAGCCTGATTTATTGGATCAAGGAACTCTGAACTTTTGGCCTGAGATACATACACTAGTAGATGGTGACGCAGACTGTAATGCGAGACAATGTGTCAATGAAGAATGGCCTATGCTTGATGGTTTTTTAATCGAAGGAGAAGCCCTACTAACAACAAAGCTAGTGGGTCAATCTTTTAAAGAAAATCTGGATGAGATCTTGTCCTGCCTAGCGGAGGATGGGATTTTAACTATAGGGGTCTATGGTATGGGAGGTGTCGGTAAAACAACACTTATGATGCATGTGTTCAATCAACTAAAGACAAGCTCAAATTGCATTGTGTGTGTGTGGATTACTGCATCACAAGATTTTAGTATCTACAAATTGCAGTATCTCATGGCCAATGCTATTGGCTTAGATATTTCAAACGAAGTTGAGGAGAAGCGAAGAGCTGCCAAATTGTCGAAGGCATTGGCTTTGAAACAAAAAATAGTCATCTTTCTTGATGATCTGTGGGATTGGTTTCGCCTAGAAGATGTTGGCATACCGATTGGATTGAATGGATGCAAGATGATCCTTACAACAAGATCGTACGGAATTTGTCGCCGAATGGGATGTCATAGGAAGATCCAAGTAAACCCTCTGTTGCTGGAAGAAGCTTGGACTCTATTTGAGGACAAGCTGGGAAATGACATGGAACTTCCTGTTGATGTCAAACAGATTGCGAAATCCATTGCAATGGAGTGCGCTGGTTTGCCACTTGGAATTATAACGATGGCAGGAAGCATGAGAGGAGTAGAAGATGTATGTGAGTGGAGGAATTCCTTGTCAGATTTGAAACAATCGAAAGTCAGACAAGATGACATGGAACTGGAGGTATTTCAGGTGCTAAAGTTAAGCTATTTTCGCTTGAATGATCCAGGATTGCGACAGTGTTTCTTGTATTGTGCACTATTTCCGGAGGATTTTGAGATTGATAGAGTGGAGTTAATAGGTTACTTGATTGATGAAGGAATGATAGAAGAGATGAATTCCAGGCAGGAAGAATTTGATAAAGGTCATGCTATGCTGAATAAACTTGAAAATGTTTGCTTGTTGGAGCGATGTGGTGATGGTGTCAAGATGCATGACTTAATCAGGGATATGGCTCTCCAAATTCAGAAAGCTGGTTCATGTTCCATGATCTATCCATGCACACAACTAGTGGAATTCCCGGATGAGGAGAAATGGACAGAGGATCTCACAAGAGTTTCTTTAATGGAAAATCACTTCAAAACAATCTCTTGCAGCTATTCGCCAAGATGTCCTGCTCTTACAACCTTGTTGCTCTGCAGAAACAGAAAATTGGAAATGATTGGCAATTTGTTTTTTGAAAGATTGCATGTTCTCAGGATTCTTGATGTTTCTTATACATCTATTCAACGACTTCCAGATGCTGTCTCCAGTCTCGTAAATCTCATCTCTTTATTGCTCCGATGGTGTAAAGAGTTGAAGCATGTACCATGCCTAGCAAAGCTAAGGAGATTGAAGAAGTTGGATGTCAGCCATACTGGAGTAGAAAAAGTTCCTAAAGGAATGAAATCACTGGAGAATCTCAAACATCTCGATCTCTGTGAAACTAAGATACAGGTGTTCCCAGTTGGATTGCTTCCTGTGTTCCCTCGTCTTCAAGTCCTCAAATTTGGGTGGTTAAGACATTGTTCCATAAAGATCATAGAGGAACTACGCTCTTTGAAAAAGTTGGAAACATTGAGTTGCTATTTTCGTGATATTTTTGAGCTTAACTGCTATCTAAGATCAAGGAATCAGTATCTCCCATTGACGGATTTTGACATAGAAAGCCGCAGATCACTGAGTTGCTACCAGCTGGTAATAGGAAGTAAGCATCGGCATTCAATTGTTGCAGAACTTGACAGAAGCTTAAGTAAAAGGGTTGAGTTGTATAATTGTTGTATCGGCCAAAGAGGAAGTCTTCTGGAACTCCCTTTTGACATTCAAGAATTTGTGATAGTAAAATGTCGTGATGCAAGAAGTTTATGTGGAGTTTCTTCACTCAAGTTTGCTGTGGAACTCAAGTTTCTTCATATGAGGATGTGCGATGGGATGGAGTGCTTGGTTTTCTTTTTCTTTCCTGGTTTATTTGACAGGCTTGAGATCCTACATCTTCAAAGTTTGAAGAACCTGCGCGCCCTTTTCGACAAAGAAGGAACTGCCCCACGGCCACTGCCATCCAATGGCGCGTTCTCGTGTCTTCGAAAATTCAAGATGGCTTACTGTGATGCTATGAAACGGTTGTTTCCTAGTAGCTTACTCCGAAACCTACAAAACCTTGAAGAAATGGTAGTTTGGCGATGCTTGCTACTGGAGGATATAATAGGAGAAGATGAAAGCATGAGCACGAGCACCACCACCACCACCACCACCACCGGTATAGAGCTCGGCCTCTTAAAGTTGCGTTGTTTAATATTGATCGATCTACCAGCGCTGAGAAGCATTTGCTATAGGACACTGGTATGTTCTTCTCTCCAAGACATTGAAATTATTGACTGTCCTGAACTGAAAAGTGTACAACTCAGTCTTCCACTACGGTCCCTAGAATCAATCAAGACATTTCCAAAAGAATGGTGGGAAGCACTGGAGTGGGGTGACCCATCTTCTAAGATTGCTCTTCAATCCAAATGCACATTCCGGCGATTGTAAACGAGACGCTGATGCAGGTAGAGGAACTTCAGGTGACCATGTTTTCAAAATTATACGCCTTACCTTCCTTTGTGTTTGTATATGGTATAATAATAAATACATTACGAATGAATCATGTAAAAATATTGATTGAAAATAGTTGCAAAAATAAAAATATAGTTTAAAAATCAATACACCCCAGGCAATTTCACAAATCTAATTACTAACTAATTTTTGGAGGGAAAAAAGTCAATTTGAAAACATAGCTTGAGCAAATCCAGAAAATAATTTTCGAAATTCAGAAAGATGTTTTCAAAATAAATAAAAAAACTATTTTTGTGATTTTGAAAGAGATTTTTAAGTTTAGAAAATAATTTCCCGAATTAGAAAATATATTTTGAATTTTTTAAAAATGTTTTAAAATTTAAAAATTGTTTAAGATTTAGAATGTTTTTTATACTTTACATAACAATTTTCGAAATAAATAAACAAATTTTAAATTCAGAAAATGGTTTTCGAAAATTTGAAAACTGTTTTGAAAATCCAGAAAACATTTTTCTATTTCGGAACTGTTTTTGTGATTTTGAAAACATTTTTCTGTTTTAGAAACATTTTGATTTGAAAAAAAAAATCTATTTTAGAAAACTCTTTCTAAATTTCGAAAATTGTTTTTGTTTTTAATTTAAAAAACAACTTTTGAGATAGAAAACATTTTCCTAATTTATAAAAGAGTTAGAAATTCAGAAAAATATTTTGGAAAACACATTTTGAAATTTAGATAATTATTGTAGAAAATCAGAAAACAGTTTTCTATTTCAAAAAACATTTTTCTAAATTAATAGTGCTTTTGTGATTTTAAAAAGGCCGAAATGGATTTTGGGTCCCTGCAGTCCAATTGATTGACTTTTTTCACCCCTCTATTTTTTTTTGAGTTATCTCCTCCCTCAATTTAGTGGCAAAAAATTTATTTCATCCCTCCTCCTGACGCCATCCACATTTTCCGTCTGTTTGCTGACGTGGCATGCCACGTCAAGTGCCATGTCAATGATTGCTGACGTGGCACGCCACGTCAGCAAACAGTACCGGGTCGAACTCGAAACGGGTCGAAAAACGGGCTGAATGTTAAATGGTCTCTGCAGTCTAATTGATTGACTTATTTCAGCCCTCTGTTTTCAAAAAGTAATATTACATCCTTCCAGTGTAGTTTTATGTTGGATTTCAGCCCTCACCCTAACGCCATCTAATTTTTCCGTCCATTTGAAAACATTTTAATAAAATCTGACTATTACCTTCCATGTTTTTCAACAAGAACAACAGCAAAAGAGCAGAAGTGGGGCTCGAACCCACGACGTCATGGTTCTGAGCTGGACAGCTTCTATGTTAACATTTTAATAAACTCTGACTATTATCTCCTATCTTTTTCAACAATAACACCAACAATATGATCATCTCTCGACCCGAGGTTGTTTTAAATTATTAATTATTATGTTGTTAAATATTTAAATTTTATTATAAAATTATTAATATTTAAGTTTTCAAATAATAAATATATGTTTTTTCATATATTTATTATATATAAATTTAGTTATGGGTGGGCCATTAGTACTGTAATTATTTATTCGCATTTATTTTATATATTTAATTTTTAATGGACAAATTGATTATAACTAATAATTAGAAGTACTAATAGCCCACCCATAAATTATTTATTCCATTAAAATTTATTAAAATGGGAGGTAATAGTTAGATTTTGTTAGTAAAAATCTTTGCGACCCGTTTGGCTTTTGCCTACGTGGCGTGACACGTCAGCAATCGGTGGCACGACACGTACGCAAACGGACGGAAAAATTGGATGGCGTTAGGGTGAGGGCTGAAATCCAACAGAAAACTATAGTGGAAGGATGTAATACTACTTTTTAAAAACAGAGGGCTGAAATAAGTCAATCAATTAGACTGCAGGGACCATTTAACATTCAACCCATTTTTCGACCCGTTTCGAGTTCGACCCGGTACTGTTTGCTGACGTGTCGTTGACGTGGCATGCCACGTCAGCAAACAGACGGAAAATGTGGATGGCGTCAGGAGGAGGGATGAAATAAATTTTTTGCCACTAAGTTGAGGGAGGAGATAACTCAAAAAAAAAATAGAGGGGTGAAAAAAGTCAATCAATTGGACTGCAGGGACCCAAAATCCATTTCGGCCTTTTAAAAACTGCTTTTGAAATTAAAAATATAGTTTTCAAAATTTAGAAAATAATTTTCTATTTTAGAAAAAAAAATCTATTACGGAAAAAATTTAAATTCCATAAATGTAGAGTTTTGATTTGAAATATTTTACAACACGGAGAATAATGAATCATTTAGGGGTTAGATTTGATATTCTTTTACGAATACGGAAAATAAATTAACCATTTGGAGATTTGATTTGAAAACTTAAAAAACACAAGGATTAAATTAATCAAGATAAAAAAACTTTCTGTTCTCAAACCATTTATACATATTCTTACGGTAAAATGAGCATTTTAGGCATATAAGTATTAAAGATTATTTGCTTGGATAGTATTTTATTTTTTAGCGAGCTGTAACATGAACAATACAAGTACTATATATTGAATCATGCATCCACTCATAGGGGCTTGGCGCGTGGTTTATAACCGAAGTCTCCCCAAGCCTGCCGCCGTTCCTTAATTAGATTGCAAAGAAAGCAAAACATGCAACAAAGATGCATATTTCATCCGCAGGCGCTGCTTTCTTGCATTTCTCATCTCCAAGTCCTTAATTCTCCTCTATCTACAATATAATAATAATATATACTCTGTATTATACAGATGTATGCGCGTCAAAATGTGACCTGTACGTTTATCCATTATAATTCCTACAAAAACCTAAACTCAATTGCATATTATAAATAACCATAAACATCAACTTAATCAATATCACCTATTCAATCAGTTCTCTTTATCATTGCATTATAAATTACATTCTAATCACACAAGATTAACATTATGGATCATCATAAGTTCAATCACTACTCATTACCCCTCTTGTTGCTGCTCGTGTTTGTGTTACACTTCGACACAATTACATGTACAACAACTACAAGTTTCAATGTGTTGAGGTATGGAGCGAACCCGATTGGAAAAACAGACAGCAGTAGAGCTTTGGTTCAGGCATGGGCTGCAGCTTGTGCCACTACAGACCCAACCTTGATATACATCCCTAAAGGAAGGTATTTGGTGGGTTCTCCAGTGATCTTCACGGGATATAACTGCACAAATTCTAACATTACCATACGGATCGACGGGACCCTCGTGGGCCCCGCCGATTATCGGGTACTGGGCGAAGCTCCCAATTGGCTTAGCTTCCAAGGAGTGGATGGTGTGTCCATTGTTGGAGGAGCACTTGATGCAAAAGGAACAGCATTGTGGGCTTGCAAAGACTTGTTAGGCAACGATTGTCCCATCGTTAACGGCGCCACGGTAAGTGTAGATAACTAAACGTTAACCACAATTCTTTTATACTAACTGATTGTGTCGCTTAAAAATTAATTGTGGTTTATATGAAATTGGATGCAGACTCTGAGCTTTACGAATTCGAAAAACATAAAATTGAGTGGAATAACGTCGTTAAATAGTCAGATGTTTCACATAGTAATCAATGGTTGCGAAAACGTCACTATTGAAAGAGTGAGGGTGATTGCGGCCGGTGACAGCCCAAACACTGATGGTATTCATGTTCAGTTATCAAGTAATGTTGTAATAACCAATACCTCAATTAAGACCGGAGATGATTGCATCTCAATTGGACCTGGAACTAGAAATTTGTGGATCGAAAGGGTCAGATGTGGTCCTGGTCATGGCATTAGGTAAGCTAATGTTTATCTATCGTTTTATTTTAATTTTTATAAACATAGACGAGATTCGAATAATCTTTTAATTAATTTGAAAAAAATACTAAACTATTTGAGAATTTAATCTTTGCAGTATTGGAAGCTTAGGCAAGGACTTGGAGGAGGAAGGGGTGCAGAATGTAACAGTTAAAAGCACTATTTTTAGTGATACTACAAATGGATTTAGAATAAAATCATGGGCCAGGGCTAGCAAGGGATTTGTGCAAAATGTTCGATTTATAGGAGCCATCATGAACAATGTTCAAAATCCAATTATCATCGATCAACACTACTGCCCTCACAACTTAAATTGTCCTACTGAGGTAAATCGTTTATGTCCCTTACGTCTTTTATAATAGTCTTCACTATTATATTCTTAAATAGTATAATTGTCCTAATACAGTAGTTTGACCAATGTATTCTCAAATAATAATTGATCATCTTCGATAATTGAACCATACGGGGATGAAATAATTAAGTTACTAACGAGTAGATTTTTATGGTAATTAAAACAGGTTTCTGGAGTTAAAATTGAGGATGTATTGTATGAAGGGATTAGAGGATCATCTGCGACAGCAATTGGTATAAAGTTGGATTGTAACTCAAAGTACCCATGCAGAGGGATAAGGTTGCAAAATGTGAATTTGACATTCTTGAATCAAACGGCTCAATCATCTTGCGTCAACGCCCTCGGAACATCACTTGGACCGGTTCAACCAGACAATTGCTTTTTACTTAATTAATTAATTACAAGGATCCAACATTTATTTAATTAATTAATATATGTTCCAAAATGTATCATATGCATTAAGCACATTGCAATCTGTTTTTATTTATTTAATTAGAAACATTCTCTTGAAAGTGTCTTGTATATGTTAATCATCATTCATGTATATTTATTGAACATTGTACATTAAGATGACTTAATAATTATGAACGAATGGTGGAGAAAAAAATTAAAATATAAATAAATACCCTTTAAAATTAATATTTTTCTTCAAAATAACTCAATCAGAACCTTAAATTAAATTAAGATATAAAAAAATAACATTCATATTAGGAGAAAATTAAAAAATATTCAAATAAGATTAATTTCTCGAAAAAACGTAAAATTGAAAGGTGAATTATACCCAAGAGAAGGTTACACGAGAAGGGGAAAAAACTAAAATTGATCTCTTAACTACTTAGTTTTCTTGAAACCTCAAATCATAAATCCAATCCAATCCAATCCAATCCAATAATCAAAATGCGACAGAAGAAGAATACAGAGCATATTGCATTGAAAATAAAACAATTAAATGAATGTTTCAGGAAGACAGGAAAGCATTGACATGTTCAATAAAATTACTCCCTTTCGGCCTATTCTCAACCCTCACATAATTCTCCGCATCTCTCACGGAATACTCGCTCAGCCCAACTCTCCCGCTCTTCTCCCACATCCTCTCCCCAAAACTCCGATCCGCAAAATACGCCTCCGCTTCCACCGAAACGACGCCGCCGCCGTGTCCATCCTCTCGCCTCTCCAGCAGAATCGGAAGCCGATTGTAGTGTCCTCGACTCGTCCCTTCCAGGTCATCGACTCGGACAAGCCCAACAGCCGACACTGAGTAGAGCTCCCCCTTGACTCGGAATCCACCACCGCCGGGGAGATTGATCAGGAATGGGATCCCGTTCGGCCCGATGACGAGAGGGTAGGGCTGGTGAGTGACGTAAGTTCCGAGGTGGACGGCGTCGTTTCGGCGGATCAGATCTTGCATCAGATGGTAGTTTGGGAAGTCCTGCTTCAAGGTTCCGTACGTAAAGATTAAGGTTTGCGAGGGGACGGGTTTGAGGAGGTAAGACATGGCGGAAGAACTGATTTCTTGTGTTCGTCTCGTCTGATAGATATTTGTTTGTTTCAATTTCAAGTGAAGGTTGTGGTTCTGCTTGGTCCAATTCCAGTATATGTTGTTTCCTTTTGAAGCAGCCCAAATCTTTCCGTTGCTTATCTGGGTTGGTGTGAATCGTGTGATCACAATTTTTTTACACTTAAGTTACCAAAATTACACAATTTCATACTAACAATTGAAAGATGAGATTAATTCCCGAATGAACGTACCACGACGGTCTTCAGGAACTAACAGATATTTATAAGTCATATCAGATAATATGAAGATTTTTTTTTTGTTGATTAATGTATTATTTAGGGAATATTTGCTTACTACCGCTCGAATTTTCGATAAAATTCAATTATTCTCTCAAATTAAAAGATTCTTCAATTATCCACTTCAACTATATATTTAAATACTTCAAGGATTTTCTCATATAAATTAAGGATCAAATATATATCATATGTGACATCATATTTCTTTTAATAAAGAATAATTCGTTTCCCAAAATTAATAGATTTCTTTCTTCATTTCCACCTAAAAGAGTTGATAATGATGCGAAAAGAATTTAATTATTTAAATATTCTTTTCTCTTTTAAGTTAATTTTTTTATAATAATAAATTATTTTAGCTTCCTTTTATAGGCATTAATGAGATTTAAAATTGAGTTTGAAACCTTATTAATACCTATCCTATTAATAAGTCAACCAATAAAGTATATCGTCATTGACTTTAGTATTTATTATTATGTAAATTTAGATGATTTTTATAGGGTGATACGAAATTTTATTTTAATGGTTTTTTAGTTTCATTCTAGCGGAACTAAATTGATTTGTAGGACGACACAAATTTTTATTTTAATAGTTTTTTTACATTCCTTTCAATGCGACCGAAGTCCTAAAGGGAACTATATAAATATATAAATTTAACTTTAGATGATAATTATTAGAGAATTAATAAGGTTATAATAAGTTAGAATTTACCTTTTTTTTTAAATTAAGTAACTACAAAATGATTTTTAAAAGATATTTTAAGTAATTTACTTGCTAACCCTTAATTTTTATTTCTACTTTTATGAATTCAATCATTATTTATAATGAAAAAGTTAATGAATAGGTTGATTTGAAAAAATTAGGGAGTATTTGAAAAATTGGTTAATTCTAGAAAGGTATTTAAATTTGACCAAAAGTTCGAGAAAGGAAGTAGATATTCTCTTATTTATGATGGCTACTGACACGATTGCAACTTATTAATATTAATAATAATAATAATAATAATAATAATCACGGCATTGTTAGTTTTTTTTTTCAATTTATTTTTGTTCCTTTAAACAATTTCCTGACTCTTTTATTAATTTGCATGATTCTTTATAAACTTTATAATTAATATTTAATATCAATTGGTTTCTTTTTATTCGCCATTAGGCAATTCCCGAAGAGAGATTATAAATTAAGGTATTATTCAACTTCTCCATTAAATTTCTTCTTGCTGATATTTTTTAAATATAAAATTATAATTAGGGAATAATTATTACTTTCAGTTTGGAAGAAAAATGATAGCTCTTTTAGTTTCATCTATGATGTTCATCCAAAATAATAAAAATAAAGATAAGGTAATTACAATGGTCTCACCATCAACACAATGTATGTAATTGTTTAATATATATAAAACTCTAATCTACCTATTTGTAATTGAATTATCATAATATATACAATTAATGGATTTGATAGGAACTAATATTCAATTTTATCCGAAATACAAAATAATAGTCGTCAAAAGCTGACGTGGATCATGTAAACAGAAGGCTCAAAGCAAAACAAACGACAAAGCCAGCACTTCAGCACTTCAGCACTTCTTCTCTTTCACAAGTACCAATGCCATCACGGCGCTACCTGATTTAAGAAAAATCTGCATCTTAGACTTCCAGAGCGATTGAGAACGAAGAAACAATGAAAGGAATCGCCTTTTCACCCTCAAACAATTACATCCTTAAATCCCAGAACCAAAACCCAAACCAGCCATCAAATAAGAACCCAATTCATCTAACCAGAAAACACATAAACAGCCAGAAATCATCATCAACCAAAGAAAACCCATTCCCTTCTTTATCCATCAAATCTTCCAAAACCCCTCAAACCCCTATAACCCATAAGCCCAACAACACACCACCATTAGTAGTTGTTGGTTCAGCCAATGCAGATATCTATGTTGAGATTGACAGATTGCCCAAGGAAGGAGAGACCATCTCGGCCAAGACTGGGCAGACTCTTCCTGGTGGAAAAGGAGCAAATCAGGCTGCCTGTGGCGGTAAACTTTCTTACCCAACATACTTTTTGGGGCAAGTAGGTGAGGATGCACATGGGAAATTGATCAGTGAGGCTTTGAAGGATGGTGGGGTTCATCTTGATTATTTGAGGAATGTGTCTGATGTGCCCACTGGTCATGCTGTGGTGATGCTTCAGTCTGATGGGCAGAACTCTATTATCATTGTTGGTGGAGCAAACATGAGTTGCTGGCCTGACAGGCTGAGTGACGAGGACTTGGAGGTTGTGTCGAATGCGGGGATTGTCTTGCTTCAAAGAGAGATCCCAGATTCTGTCAATATTCAAGTTGCAAAGGTAAGGACAGTTCCTTGGATCATGATCATTGTAATTTTTAGCAAACTTACAGTCTAAAGATCAAAGCTTATGTCTAAGAGTTTGCATTTTCGCATATGAAGCTATAGATGCTAACCCATTGTGACTTTGATTCAGTTTGGTGGTCGGGATTTTTCTGTCCTGCATTGTTAAATTTTGCTAGATTCTGGATAAGAACATCAGTAGTTGTACAATCTTGAGTGCAAATATTGCCGTCTACTTTTATTGTTGGTCGAGATCATTTTCAATGTGTGATATGCTGCTGATTGATGAATTGGTCTGAAAATGGCAATTAATTTTGTAATCTAGAATGTAGATCAACAGTGATTAATATTAGACTACAATATTATTTTTTCCAAATAACTTAAAAGTGCTAACTCATGTGAGAACACGGATCAACAAATGGATTTCAAACATTCTTCAGGTTTTGTCTTGTGCCATGCAGCCAACTAATCCAATTATCTTTCTTTTACCATGGTAATTAATTCAGTTGTTATGTATATTCATGAAAATTGGTCTGGTTGTTGTTCAAAAACTGTTTCACATTTTTATTACAGCATCTTCAATCCTTGATTCAGGTAATTAAAAAATAAATTAATGTCTTTAGCTAAGCAAACAGAACAGTTAAATGTTGACTTATGCCTATATGCAAAGCACTCACAGTTTAGTAATAACTTGTACAATTGCCTTATGTTTTCAGGAGGTATCTGAGAGATTTAATTTTGAAGAAAAACAGTCCTTACATTAAAATTTACGCCAAGTTGTTCTCTATAAAAGGAATGTTTTAACTGCGCCAGTGTCCTTTTAATGTCTATTGTAGCAAACCAAAATTTCATTTTTCTTAAGCAAGGTAGGAGACTGCAGTTAAATTGAGTCATTTTGATCAAAACATCTATTCCAGTACATATCTCTTGCCCCTGAGCTTTTCCAGCATCTAAGGTGGTTCAGTGTAGAAATTTATACAATAAAGTAGTTTCGCCTAAGATGTTTTCTGCCAGCTCTATTCATCCTAGGCCTGATTGTAAATTCCTTATAAGTGAGAGATTTAAACCAAGGGCAAGCATTGTGCACCGTCATTTCATCATAACAAATGTTTCCCCAAATAAGTTCTGCTAACTAAGTTTACCATAAGATATTGATGAATATTTCTTCGATTCTGTTCTTATAGAACGTGCCATGATTTGTTACTTCGAGCACTATCAGATTGCATATTTGTGTTTTACATACTGTACTTGCATTATATTTGGATGAACCTCTTATGGTATTATCTGTTCTCGATTGAGTGTATATGTATGTTACAGTTGTTGATTGTTGATGTTAGCATTCTGATGTCACCATATTTTCAGGCTGCTAAGGCTGCTGGTGTTCCTGTTATTCTGGATGCTGGGGGAATGGATGCACCTTTGCCCCAGGAGTTGCTGAACACTGTTGATATCTTCAGCCCGAACGAAACTGAACTTGGTCGTTTAACTGGCATGCCAACTGAAAGCTTTGAACTGATTGGTGAGGCTGCAAAAAAGTGTCATGAAATGGTTAGTTTAAACTTTATAATCTATCTTTCAACACTTCATTTGTAAGCCCTCATCTACATTTGGACTTGGGGTAGCTTAAGTAGGTTTTGATGTATAGTTGGGTTGATTGCAAGCCATATAGGATTAAATGACACTGCATGCAGTCATTCTTCACAATGCCATGCTATTCTGATTACATTTTCCCGTGTCTCGTATCAGGGAGTTAAGCAAGTTCTAGTAAAACTTGGGGCTGAAGGGTCTGCTTTATTCGTAGAAGGGCAAAAACCAATTAAACAGCCGATTGTTACAGCATCAAAAGTCCTTGACACTACTGGAGCTGGAGATACTTTTACTGCTGCTTTTGCTGTGGCATTGGTGGAGGGCAAGTCAAAAGAGGAATCCATGAGGTTTGCTGGTACGGCTAATGTCATTTTTCTGTGTACATTCTGTGTTTTATTGGTGGTAAACCTCTACTTTCCCTCTTGTAATTTGTCATGCCATCTCATTTCTCAAAATAATTTTACAGCTGCAGCTGCTTCTCTTTGTGTTCAAGTGAAGGGAGCCATCCCTAGCATGCCTGACCGGAAGTCTGTCTTGAGTCTTCTTCAGTCTTGTTGAGGATATATTCCCTTCCTGTCTAGTCAGGTGCAATAAACTTGAATTCTGCACTGAGCATACGTTTTTTTTTGTTTTTGCTGGAAACTGGAGAACCATTTTTCAAAATTAGCAATAGATTTTTTTTAGATACTTTGAAATGATGCTTCTCTGAGCTTATAATTTAGGAAGATTGATCTGAAGAGGAACCGTGGTGTTTGTTTCAATCGGGTGTGGCTCTTTATCAAGAACTCATGGATCTATGATTAGGAACTACACCTTCAGACTCACTGAAACTATGATTAGGTTTGAGAATAAGCAAAACTAGGAGTGTAGATAAAGATAGAATGCTTTCGGGATCATATAAGCTCTGAGCCGTCAGATGTTCAAATCTCTCAAAAGGCAAAAGCCTTTCTGTTTCTTCTACTCTGTTCTGTTTGTTGCCAAATTTATGTATATTCTGGAACTAAATGCTTCTTTTATTTTCTTTCTTCAATCTACATTTTTCTTTCACTCTTGCAACCCTCATGATTTAACGACCAGATGCTGAGGGGCCAGAGTTAGTAATTGCAGCTTAGCTATTCAACAAGATAATTAAGCTTTCATATCTACAGAAAAGGTTGACATGCTTTATGCATTCTTTGTTTTTTTGGGTGAAATTTCGATCGCCCTTTTGAGTCTTCTGACATCCGTAATCTTGTTCCATTCAGATTTTCTCACGTCAGTTAGTATGAAAATTTTAAAAAATCCGTTAGTACGTCAAACATTTTCCATCCTATTTTGAATTGATTTTTGGTTTGTTAAAGTTACTGCAGCATAGGTTCTTCACTGTTACTGTAGACCGCTAATTATATGCTCGCTAATCGTAATGAACGGTTGTGATTGCCTTTGTCTATTTGGACTTCCCTTTACTTTTAAACCTTACTAGTTATTTTATACTGTATAAGAAAGTAAGTTAAGTGGGAGTCTGAAAATAGTAATTAACCCGAATCTCATGGTTGAAATTCTCAAAATGCCTATTTCTACTCAACATTTGTGCCGCCTTCCCAAGTTTTTTCTTATCTATGATTCTTCCAGTATAGTTTTTTATCTCTTTGAGACTCAAACATGACATATAGGTTAACTGCCTTGATGGTGATTCTTGCGTGCGAAATGATTACACGATTAACAGGGTCCCCTTATCATCGCACTGTTATATCCTGATTTGGTCGGCTACGGTGATACGAGACAGAAAAGAAAAGCTTTTTGGTTGATAAGCACAGCTGAGCGTGGAGTGCAGGAGCAGGACTGGGCCGGCGTCTGGTCCCTCTCTAACACCGTGTTGCCGCCGGTAAAAGTTGTAGCCACAACCTCATGGTCCCTTCTCCTTCCTAAAATCTAAATTACAGTACCTTCTTCTGTACTCACCCATCTCTCAGCATTTAGTGAGCCATTTGGTACTCTTTTTGACGTACCTTTCCTCATCACCATTCCCTGTCAATTGCAGAGGTGATGAGTGAACAGAGTTTGGTTGCAGTACCAATCGGTT
Organism: Viola odorata; assembly: GCA_963691705.1. Lineage (NCBI taxonomy): Eukaryota > Viridiplantae > Streptophyta > Magnoliopsida > Malpighiales > Violaceae > Viola > Viola odorata. The sequence continues at coordinate 73,021,493 of OY829538.1, read as the reverse complement.
TCTGCTCACCACAAAAGAAATATTCTTTCCACTTGTGCAACTAATTGTAGGAAACAGTCCGATCATAAATGATTTAAGAAAATTATATCGGAAGAGTTATTCTTTCAGTGTCTAATGAGGCTTAATGACAGAGACGATTACTTGAAGGAATAGAAGAAAAATGAATTGCATGTCTAGTAGTTTTCAAATGGATTGCGAACCATGCAACTCCACGTTATTAACATTATCCTGTGGCCAATTTTGGATTTACAAATTTTGAATAATAATAACTTGGTAACATTTATTCCATCACAAATTCATGACCTAAAATGGAAAGAAAGGGGAAAAAATCAGAACAGAAGATTCATAGCAGCTTCTTCCAATCTCCTTTTCATTTTCAAGTTTGCCTCTAAAAAAGGCAGAAGGCATCATAAGAAAGCAATACGAACCAAGAACTAAATCTTTAGTCTTTTCATGAAGTTTCAAGATGCATTACTCTTTTATTCGACTTTTATTTCTCTTCATTATCCGACGTGAGGCTTTAATTAGTACATATAAATATTAAAATTAATCACATTCGTATTTTGGGTCTGTCCATCAAAAAATAAAATATTCACTAAAAAAATTAACTCCCTCATGATCGATATTATGTGAGTGAATTCTTAGTATTAGTCTTGTGCTGCGTACTCATTTTGTATAAAAAAAATAGCAAATTAAATCAATCTCTTAAAAAATTAATCTCATCACCGGATTTTCTTTTCTTTTTCTAACTCTTACTCAACTCAAGAAATTAAAAATTGGAAGTTTTATTTTTAAAAGGTGCATTTATTTTTCTTGAAGTTGGAATAGTGAATTGAATGTATTACCATGTGCCAACTGACGAGACGTGAAAGCTAAACAGCCTACATCTTCAAATCTCCACTCTATAAATAGTGGCATATACGACGTTAATGCTATACCAACTCAAAAAATCTCTTCCTTTCTTCCCTTTTTTTTATTTAATACAATTCTTTTCCTTCCATGGTCACGAAACCAATTAGTCTTAATTCCCTTTTATCACTTACTCATTACTTATTAATCACCCCTTTTAGTTCAACTAGCCGGGAAATCAAGTAGTTCTAGCTAGTTAATCGGTAAACGAACCGATCGATATGGCCAAGTTACTAGTACAAAGCCAAGCTCGCTACATGTACATGGAAGTTGCTCCACCCAAACTCATCTCCGTCAGCAAACGCCGGTTGACATTAGTGTTGGACACAATTGATGAGGAAGAAAAGGTGGCGACGGATGACATTGCATCTTTGCCGCCGCGTGTACGGGTTTGCAACTACTCGTCATTGCGTCGTTTTCTCTCTCCTAGGGAGGTCCTCTTTCGGCTTCAATATTATCCTATAAATATTAATATTAATTTGTGGCAGTATTAATTAATTAATATATAATTACTATAAATAAAAGAGGAATAACAGTTGATACATTGTTGAGTATATTACTCTCTCCGTCCTCAAATAGATGTCGTTTACTATTCCGACGCGTATTTCAAGACAGCCAGAATAGTAGCTATATGACTCCGAAAAATTCCGTATTTTTTTTCTAACGTAGGTACCGGATTTATCTATGTTAGAAAAAAGTATGGAATTTTTCGAAATCATATAGCTACTATTCCGGCCGCCTTGAAATACGCGCCGGAATAGTAAACGACATCCTTTAAAGGACGGAGGGAGTAGCATGCATGGAGGAAAATGTTAAACACAATTGTATTGTGTTGTTCTTGCCATATTTTATATTCAAATCTTTTGTCTTAGTCGAAATCCAGAAATACCTTGTGCCTCTTTTTAGTGTCAGGGGTAATCCGCTATTCGACTGGATTCAGGAAGTTAAAAGGTTTTTTGTGTGTACTGGACTGAGTCTTTGTCTGTATTAATGTTTAGTCTTCTTAGTTATGTTGGAGAGTCTTTGTATATTAATTATTAATATCAATATTTATGTATTATTGTCATCTCCACCAAGATTCATTCTGGCCATTTTGATTTTGAATTATCCAAAAGCTAATATAGGTTAGGGGTGGCAAATGGGTGGGTATGGGTGGGTATGGGTAATGACTAAATGGGTATGGGTGGGTATGAGTATCATATCCATTTATTACCCATATAATTTTTTAAATGGGTACCCATACCCATTTATACCCATTTAATCATACCCACCCATTTATACCCATTTAAATCATTTTCACTCAATAAATATATTTTTTTATTAAGATTAAAAATATTATGTTTGACAAAAAAAATGTAGATTTTGACAAAATTTGACTATGTGACTCGATTTTGACTGTGTATGATGATTTTATCGTTTAGGCTCGGGTTTTACCATTTAGGCTCGGGTTTGACCGTTTAGGCTCGGGTTTTATCATTTAGGTTCGGTTTTGACCATTTAGGCTCGAGTTTGACCATTTAGGCTCAGGTTTGACCGTTTAGACTCGGATTTGACCATTTAGGCTCGGGTTTGAAAATTTTAGGCTCGGATTTTGTCGTTTAGGTTCGGGTTTGACCATTTAGGCTCGAGTTTGACCATTTAGGCTCGTATTTTATTGTTTAGACTTGGGTTTGACCATTTAGGATCGAGTTTGACCATTTAGACTCGAGTTTGACCATTTAGGCTCGGGTTTGACCGTTTAGGCTCGGATTTTATCGTTTAGGCTCGGGTTTGACCATTTAGGCTCGAGTTTGACCATTTAGACTCGACTTTGACCATTTAGGCTCGGGTTTGACCAAACCGACGCCCCCGCAGCCACACCACTGACCACACCGTCGACGCCGCAGCCACACCACTGACCAGTGACCACACTTGGTAATTTGCTTCCTTTCCATTTAATCAACTTCTCTGTTTTAATTTAAATTTTAATTAATCAATTACTTTCAATTTGATTTGGCTGGACCTGGCTGTTTTGATTTCACTAATTAATTTAAATTTCTTGCTTTCATTCAATTAAATCAAATTAATCAATTGTTTTCCATTTAATCAACCGCTGCTCTGTTTTAATTTAAAGTTTAATTAATCAATTGCTTTCAATTTGATTTTGCTGGGCCTGGCTGTTTTTATTTCTCTAATTAATTTAAATTTCTTGCTTTCGTTCAATTAAATCAAATTAATCAATTGCTTTTCATTTAATCAACCGCTGCTCTATTTCAATTTCTCTAATTAATTACTTTACTTTCTCTAATTCAATTACTTGGCTGTTTCAATTGCTTTTCATTTAATCAAACTTCTTATGTATAATTTTGCAAGACAATGAAGTAAGAGACCAGCACCATTGACAATTTGTGTGATTACAAAGTGCACCACCCACCATCTGATGCAGATATTAGACACAATAAAATTGCAACTCTACTTTTCCATTCCCAACAGTAAAAATAAATGGAAAAAAAAATAGAGTCCGAGTCTGGTCCCGGACCCGGACGATTTAGCCGGGCCGGGACCGGGACCAGAAATTGGTCCCGTATAAAAACGGGACCGGTCGGGTCCGGATCCACGGACCCGGATTGACAGCTCTATATATATATATATATTTTATAAGCAAACAAAAAATCATATTATTACAAAAAAAGAAAATATATATCAATACAAATATTATATTGATTTTACAAATTAAAAACAAAGCTTAGTCTACTAATTATAATAACAATAAGTTTAATTAATTAAAAAGATAAATTAACTAACATGGACGCATTTTATATATGTATATAAATGATTTATGATCATGATTTTATCTCATAAAAAGTATAAAAAATTTATTTTTTAAAAATAAAATAAAATAAGAAAAGTGGATATATAATTACTCATTTTGAGATAGAGATTACGTTGTTGTAATTTTTAATTTATTTTGTTCATTATATAGTGTAAGAAATTGAATTTGTTTAAATATAAAAAATAAAAAAGATGAGAGAGAGAGGAGAAGTAGAGATATAGGATTGACTTGAGCGTAATTATTAATTAGTACCCATTGGGTATCCATTAACCAACCTAATAAAACCCACCTATTTTAGTTTAAATGGGTATATTACCCATTTATACCCATTTAAAAATTGCACTAACCCATTTAACACCCATACTCACTTAAATTAGTTGGGTATGGATACCCATTAGGTATGGGTAGATTTTTGCCACCCCTAATATAGGTACTTTGTCCAAGAAAAATGAAGGAAAAAAATAGAGTAGGATGAAGAATTGAAAGATTCATGATAAATAATCTTAGGCTAGACAAAAATTTCAGCCCAACGTTAAATAGGTGAAACATTTTTGTTAAGAATTACGCTAGAGAGATTAATTTTGTAATATTAAGGTACGTATGTAATAAAATGATTGAAATTTATCCTTTTTTTAATAAGTTTTATTTATTTTTATTTAAATAAATAATTATCAACTGAGAATGACAATTACAGCGTACATTAAATAAAAAAGTTTATAAAAGTGTTGCTACATCTAGTCTGACTAGCTTGTGCTCAGATATGGTTTCTGTCATTGGCGGTTTATTATTTGTTTTATTGTCGATCTTGTATCAGTGAGCGTCTCGGTTTGGTTAAATGTACGAGATATATCGATCCTGATTCAAAAACTGGTCTCGGTTGACATGTCAGGATCCTTTTTTATATATATTATACAATTTTATAACATTCAAAAAACTTATAATTGGGATGGGAGGCGCTGTCTATATCGGTCAGTATTTAACTGGTATGACCGATATGATTAGTATAAACTCACATAGAAACTCTAATGATTTTTAACCTCTTCTCGTTGAATTCATCATTGCTAAAGAAAAGTTATTTCTTTTTTCTAAAATAGATTAAGCAATAACACAGAGCTAGCATAAAAATGGAAAATACATTATTTTTTGTATTATAATGTTTTTTTTATCACAAAATTTTGTAACAACCTAAAATAATCTTTACGTGACCAACTTGAAATCATTTATACGTGACGATATACAATAACAATAATTATTTATGAGTTTATAATTCATATAAATAATCAACGACTAAGAAAACATACAACAAATTATCCCCATCAAATCAAGATAGAATATCAAAATGTATTTTTTTACTCAAGCCCTATTCTTTTCTTGACCTCGTCCAAAAATTCATTCACCTTGTCTTTGTCAGGTAGAGACTTGGAAACACTTTCCTTCTGCAAACATCTCTTAATCCATCCTGCAAGTTTAGGGTACTCTTCTGCAAAGCTAATCTTCGCCACTGTCTCACATGTATAAACGAACTTATAGGAACTATAGATAGGAATTGTTGCAACATCAACAAACCCAAAATCCTCCCCTCCAAAGTAAGGCTTGTCTCCTAACAGTCCCTCCAATGTTTTCACACTCTCGACAAGATTCATGGAAGCTGCAGTTTTATCTTTATTTTTCGGTGTCCATACCAATTGTCTAATGGTTTCAAGGATCTGCATTTCAATATGTACAATAATTTCTATCAATATGCATATTTATCGTACACATAATAGGGACTCATGTTCGGGTCCGAGGAATGTACAAAGAAGTAATGGCTAGTACGAGCCCAAAAAAGAAGAAAAAAACTAACCTTTTTGTCAACAAAATCAGCCCAAAACCTTGCTGTGGCTCTCTCATGTGGATCGGTAGGCAGGAAATTAGGGGAGGTCTGATTCCACACCTCATCAATGTATTCAACTATCACCATCGATTCACAAACGGGCCGCCCGTTGTGGATCAAGACCGGGACCCGTTTGATAACCGGGTTCATCTCAAGAAGCAGAGAGCTCTTGTTGCTCAAATCCTCCTCCCTCGATTCATACTCTATCCCCTTCTCGGCCAATGCGATCTTGACACGCATTACAAATGGACTAGCCCACGCACCCAGCAGCACCACCTGATCATGAACAGCCATTATTAATTATCCAACTATTATTAGTATTATTATTGCTAAATATTTTCAATATTTGATTAATCGATTTTGTTCTTGAAGCAAAATGCCAGAATTTATAATGGTCGGAGGAATAGTTGTTGATGGGACATAGGTAATCGCTTGCGTTATCATCATAAAGAGTCATTCATTTTTTCTCTTTTTCAAAGTGGAATAATTCAAAAGTTCCTAAATATATTTTATTAGATTTGATAATTTTCTAACATGATTCCTAAATATTCCAATAAATTAATTTTTATATTTGAGTGTAAATAAATATAGAAATATACTACAATTTTTTCTAAGTCGTATCACGAGACCCGGGAAAAAAAAGTCTATTTATGCATCTAATTTCATTTAGCTCCACCCTTAAATAAATTGCTCTCTATCAATAATTTCTCTATACACAATAATAAAACTTTGAACACAATTTTGTGTGATAAATGGAGTAAATGGGAACCATTTCAATGTAAACTCTGCCATGGTGCATGGTCTATCGGCCAGTATTTAACTGGTATAATCGATATGATTAGTATAAATTGATATAGAAATTGTGATAGTATGATATATTTTGTATTTCGTTTTTAGTATTTGGATGAGACGTAAAAAACGTATCGATTAATATGGTATGATATTAATAATATTGGTTTGTTTTGTTAATTGGGTCGGGTATGTACGGTTTGTTTTATTGGGAAGGTTCAAGTTGTTAGGTTGGGTTGGGCTGGTGGATGTTTCATCATGTGTAATGGGCCTGCAAGTGTTCATGAATATTTGTATTATTTTCAATAATTTTCGATAAAAAGAACAAAGAAATTGTATCACCGCATTTTCAAAAAAATTAAATTTAAATTTATTTTCTTGGGACAAGTCGACTTTATACACAAAATATATAGAATTGATATATGAAATGAAAAAAAAAATTGTTTATGGAAAAAGAAGGAAGAAGGTAAAGAATAGAGCATGGGAATTAAATTAGGTACTCCTTCTGATTTGATAAAAATGTCGTTTAAGTGCTTGGCACAAAGATTAAGGACGCACTATGCGTCTTGGTGATTTGACGACGCTGCCCCTCCTCAGTCCTCATCCCTTTACTCTCTTTGCTCTGTCCCTCCGCGCCATTTTCCCCTAAAAATTGGCTCAATTCCTCCCAAATTTTCAGTTGAATTCCTCAAATTTTTTGAATTATGGCCGCGCGAATTCGAAAATCTCTGTTCACAATGCTACAAGTCGAAAAATTGATTTTCAGCCACCCATTCTTTTTCGCGAAGCACCAGAGCTCGCATATTCCAGCCATTTCTGGCTCCAAAATTTCTTGCGCAAACTTCAATGGAGGACAACCAAATCGAACCTCTTCCTCAGTCTCCAAATAATCAGTTACAACCCTCACCTTTTGGGCTTGTTGTAGAAGATGAAGAACGACCGGACCCAGTACATCCCAGTGGTGTTGAAGGTCAATTAGAGATGGTTTTGATTTGGTGGAGCGGCTGAGGTTTGGTTGGCTAGCGGATTGATGATTCGAGTGGTGGTGGTGGTTGATGACAGTGATTTGGTTGATTGTTGGCCGGTGGCCGGTGGAGGAGAGTGAGATGGTGGCCGGTGGATCGCGGCAGAGGAGATGGGTTTTGATTTAATTTGTTTGACAGAGGCCGATGAGGGGATGATCTCCGGCGATAGCCTTCAATACGAACGGAGGAGAAATTAATACAATTAGTTCAGGAGCTTTTAAGTAATTAACTAATTAATTATTAAAAAACTAAATAAAATTTTCAACCATCTTACCTATTTTATATTAATTGTAATAGTTCAATTCTTAGATAATTAAATTCGTTGAAAAAAATTATAAGAAACACTGAATTTGAGAGAGTTCATTTGAAATGAACTGAATCTACAAAAAAGAGAATTGTCATTACTTATTTATTTATTTAATTCTCTCTAATATTTGAGAGGAACTGATCTCTATTGTGTTTTCCATTTTTGTATTATAATGTTTTTTTATCACAAAATTTTGTAACAACCTAAAATAATCTTTACATGACCAACTTAAAATCATTTATATGTGACGATATACAATAACAATAATTATTTATGAGTTTATAATTCATATAAATAATCAACAACTAAGAAAACATACAACAACTTATCCCATCAAATCAAGATCAAATATCAAAATGTATTTTTTTACTCAAGCCCTATTCTTTTCTTGACCTCGTCCAAAAATTCATTCACCTTGTCTTTGTCAGGTAGAGACTTGGAAACACTTTCCTTCTGCAAACATCTCTTAATCCATCCTGCAAGTTTAGGGTACTCTTCTGCAAAGCTAATCTTCGCCACTGTCTCACATGTATAAACGAACTTAAAGGAACAATAGATAGGAATTGTTGCAACATCAACAAACCCAAAATCCTCCCCTCCAAAGTAAGGCTTGTCTCCTAACAGTCCCTCCAATGTTTTCACACTCTCGGCAAGATCCATGGAAGCTGCAGTTTTATCTTTATTTTTCGGTGTCCATGCCAATTGTCTAATGGTTTCAAGGATCTGCATTTCAATATGCATATTGATTGTACACATAATAGGGACTCATGTACAAAGAAGTAATGGTTAGTACGTGCCCAAAAGAAGAAGAAGAAAAACTAACCTTTTTGTCAACAAAATCAGCCCAAAACCTTGCTGTGGCTCTCTCATGTGGATCGGTAGGCAGGAAATTAGGGGAGGTCTGATTCCACACCTCATCAATGTATTCAACTATCACCATCGATTCACAAACGGGTCGCCCGTTGTGGATCAAGACCGGGACCGGTTTGATAACCGGGTTCATCTCAAGAAACAGGGAGCTCTTGTTACCCAAATCCTCCTCCCTCGATTCATACTCTATCCCCTTCTCGGCCAATGCGATCTTGACACGCATTACAAATGGACTAGCCCACGCACCCAGCAGCACCACCTGATCATGACCAGCCATTATTAATTATCCAACTATTATTTGTATTATTATTACTAAATATTTTCAATATTTGATTAATCGATTTTGTTCTTGAAGCAAAATGCCAGAATTTAAGGGTCGGAGGAATAGTTGTTGATGGGACATAGGTAATCGCTTGCGTCGTCATCATAAAGACTCATTCAATTTTTCTCTTTTTGAAAGTCAAATGATTCAATTAACTTAGCTGTATATATATGTACTGCCAATTTTCACTAATGTAATACAATTTTCAATCATTATCAATAAAATCTCCCAATTTATCGTAATATAAATCCACATATATTCATAAATTTACTAAATTAGGATAATTATATATGTTTCACGAATTAAAAAGTAAATTCAGGAGCGGAGATAAGAGTGGCCAGAGCGGCTCTTGCCCCCAAACTTTTTCAAAAGTACCGGTTTAATCTCTTAAATTTTATAATTTTCAATTAATCCAATTTAAATAGTCATAATTTTTATATTTTGCCCTCTATTTTTTTAAATTTTATATTACAGTCCTTAAATATTTAAAATTTCATTTAGTTATACTCTTACAGTCTTACTCATCCAAAAGTTCTATATCTGATCTCGAAAATTTAGTTGAACTTTACGAATGATTTAAAATTCAAATTAATTTTCTAATATTAGTGACAAATAAATCAAAAATTCCTAAATATATTTTATTAAATTGTATAATTTTTTAATATGATTCCTAAATATTCCAATAAATTAACTTTTATATTTGAGTGTAAACAAATATAGAAATATACTACCATTTTTTATAGGTCATGTAACAGCCAACATAAAAAGTGGAAAAATCATGTAACACCTACACAAATTGGAAGAATAACCAAAAAAATCAATCACAACTCTAAAATTTCCAGTACAAAAAAATAATTAATTAAAAACAAAAAAAAAATCACAGGCTCTCTTCTTCCCTTCCCTTCCCTTCATCTTCCTCTCTTCTTCTCTATTAACTAATAAAACTCAATAGTGTATTAGAGTTCTCGCATATCCTTTTTCTGATTACAGTAAAACCAAGATAATGATTAATAATGCAATTAATTTATATTTTTTACTAATTATGTTCTTCCTCTCGTGTAAAGATTTCGAACACAGCTATTATTTATTATTATGACAGTAAAATGCACTAGTTTGCGTATGGACGATTTCAGCTAGGTTGTAATTTTCTGCATTTTTAGTTTAATAGGTTGAATCAAACCGATTTTCTTCCGTCCGGTTTTAATAAACACCACAACAACCATATATGACTTCACTTGTTGTAAGCTTCAGGATGACAAAAGTAAAAAACAACCTTTAGAAATCAAAAAAACACATACGAGCAAACCATGGCTCATACTGAAATAATGCTGCATGTAGATACTGTCATAACATAAGAAACAAGCAAAAAGAAAACACCTTAACCACCACAACACATAAAACAAGCGAAAAAGAAAATCCCCTAATCACCACAATCAATCACCATTCTAGCTTTCTTTCACTCAGTTTCGATTCTGTCCATGATGTTTGCAAGAACTTGCTTGGATTCCTTCAGCAACTTGATGCTTGCATTCAGCTTCTCCCTCTTAGCAGCAACAGAAGCAGGTTCTTCCAACATTCTTTCCACATTTCCACCATCTTTCACCTCTTTCATGATCTCCTTCTCCATCTCACCATTCACAACATTTAGAACACTCAACCGCAAATGCAAGGCCACACAATCGACAATCCTCCTCACAACAATCTTCAAGTAAGCAACCATCGAGGCTTTCAGCTCGAAAGCCTTACTCAAAACATGGGTATGAGCCCTAAGATCTCCCACCCTCAATTCCCCAACAAACCCTTCAATCCTGACATTAGCAAAACCATGGTTTCTCATATGTTCCAAGAATGTCTGTTGCTGAACCATCAAATTGTTCCGACCGCTCGCAAATTCAGGATTACAAGTGTAATCTGTAGCTTTCTCCATCTCAATAATCTCCAAAACCCATTTCTTGGACTTCTCTTTCATTCTAGCTACAAGATTATGGCAGGCTCGACGGATAGTTGATCGAATTTAGAGATAGTTTTCTGTGTGTTGCATTAGAACAGACATGATCACCTCTCCCATGTAATCCCAAACTTTCTCAACAAAACCAACTGGCAATCCTGATATACCCTCAACTTTCTTCCTCAGGATTGCAAGGAAAGAAGCATGTGGAAGGAAAATAGGAAGCTCAATCCCTTTAGTTTCTTCTAAAAATCCAATTTCATCCATCAGGAAGTTGTTCTGCGGATTGCTCTCGGGGAAACTGTGAAGCTCCAAGGAGAAAGCACTCACCATTTCGAACAATCTAGCTGTGAAATGCATGTTCTTGTCATCTAAGTGTTCATCATATTCACCACCAACAAGAACTTTCCTCAAAGACTCCTTGAAGGAACCAACTATGCCTATGAATGCTACCATGGCATCAGCAGGAGTTGACATTTTCTGAGGAATTCTGTTCAGCTCCAACATGTTTCCGTCCAACTTCTCATTTATCTTCCTAACAATGTCTGGCAAGCATTTATTTATAATTCTAGCTTGAATTTGAACCAATTTTTGAGCCAAGATAGGTATACCTACTGTAGATTTATCAATCTTGGACAGAAGTGAATGGTTACCGAACAATGCAGCTTCTCGCTGCCTTGCTTGCTCATAAGACTCATCTCCGATTCGATTCCGAACACAAACATAACCCAATCCGATATTCGCATCATTTGCAGTGACCTTCTCCAGCAAATCTTCTGGGGACTTATCAGCTTTGGTCACCACAGCCAGAGTCCTCTCCCCCGTTTTGTCCACTTGCTGAGACATTTTGATGGATTGGCAAACGGCAAAATCAACGGCAGCAGACAAAAGATTCAAAATTATGCTTTCTTGAGGTTTTATATGCTCCATTATAATCTCTGCAATCTGCTCCTCTATGTTTTCAGGCTGACCATGAACAGCTACTTTGACGATTCCAGGGAGATCAACCATGGTCAGATCAGGAACACCCTGTTTTTTCACAACCAGAGTTAGTTTTTCTCTAGAAATTCCATTTCCAGAACCTGCAATCTCACAAGTTGCTCTGTTTATTTCATCAGCGACATGGGTTTCGTCGGAAACGTGAGTTTTATTTCCTTTGAATTCCAAGGAAATCTCAGGTTTAGGGCTCTGGTAACCTCATAATCAATAGTCGGGAGCTGAATGCCTTGTTCGGTGACATTGAGGTGGCGGAGTTTGTCAACCGCGTCAAGGAGGGGGCGGATTCGGTCGTTGTAAGAAGATGTGATGGGCATGCAAGATGGAGTGACAATGGAGTTTTCCGGTGCAAATGGGTTTGGTTGATGGTAAGGTGAGCTGCTGCTGCTGAGGCTGAGTTCTTCCATGGAGATTGAAGAAGAGCCCATAACTGTTCTTTCTTGAGGAGTAGTAGTAGTGATGAACAGGCTGAAATGAAATTATTGATTGGAGGAACTGGGCAAGTGTGTGCAAAAGTATGTGATGTCGCTTTTGGTTGCGACACTTACTTATAGAAGGGATTATTGATCTCGAACATCTGGAACATTAAAAACAACTTAATGTAGAAGTTAATAGTTACACTCAAAATATTTAGTAAAAATTATAAAATCACACACGTTTGTACCAAATATCTGAAACTCATCACACAGTTTATAATTGTGTCAAATAGAATTTTACGTTTGTCAATTTTAGCCTATCTCATCATATTTTTTAAATTATCTTAAAATTTATTTGATTATTTTAAAAAAAATTGACTTTAAATTTTCCTGGCGTACTTTTTTTAATAAATAATTTTTTTTTTTTAAAAAACCAAACAAATTTTAAGAGTTTGATATTACCAACAAAACCGTCATCTCCAATCCCGTACTTGAAACTGCACTATTCATGTATGGTAAAAATAAAGGTGTTGATTCTAAATGTCTTGAAACTGTACTATTCATCTATGGTAAAAATAAAGGTGTTGATTCTCAATGTCTTGAAACTGCACTATTCTTGTATGGTAAAAATAAAAGTGTTGATTCTCAATGTCTTGAAACTTGCTATATAAGTGGTTGCGATTGTCCATGTGTTTGCATCGATAATTTGTGCAGCTACATTGATTAGTTAAGATTCATACAAGATTGATGTTGATTAGAATATAATAATAATAAAAAGGTAAAATTCATTTACTCTTGTATTTGTATCATATGTCAGGATAAACCACTATATTTGTAATTGAGTCAAATAAGTCATTGCTTTTATCCATTTGATCTATATTAACCACTCTTTCCTAAAAATAATTATACCCTTTTCGAGTGATAAAATATCAAGTAAGATCAAATTAATAAACCACTCTTTTTATGCACTCAATTTTATTTATTTAATTTTTCTGACATGTCGATTTTTTATATTTATATTTTTAAATTTAATTTCTAAGTCAGTATAACCGCTATTTTTTTAGATGCCAAATAAAGTATAACTATTTTTAAGAAAGAGTGACTAATGTAGATCGAGTTGATAAATGCTGTAGCTTATTTGCTTCAATTACAAATGTCCTGATTTATCAAAATTACTTCTCATATTAACCAATGAAAAAGTATATATTAATGTGTAATTACTTTAAATTTTCAACTATTGTCTTGAAAAATGTAACTGGACAGCTTTTTAAAATATATTTCCCCCCCAAATCAGTCATCTAAAATAGATTAAGCAATAACACAGAGCATAAAACACGGAGACGAATTAATGGAATCTTAAGGGGCTTATTAATAGATTCCTAACCTTGATCTAATATTTCATTGTCATAATTTAAACTTTTCCCTAAAAGAGAATTATCTTTATTTATTTATTTAATTCTCTCTAATAGTATTTCAGAGGAACTGATCTCTATTGTATTTTCCATTTTTATATTATAATGTTTTTTTATCACAATTTTTTGTAACAACCTAAAATAATCTTTACGTGACCAACTTGAAATCATTTATATGTGACCATATACAATAACGATAATTATTTATGAGTTTATAATTCATATAAATAATCAACAACTAAGAAAACATATAACAAATTATCCCCATCAATTCAAATCAAGATCAAATATCAAAATGTGTTTTTTACTCAAGCCCTATTCTTTTCTTGACCTCGTCCACAAATTCAATCAGCTTGTCTTTGTCAGGTAGAGACTTGGAAACACTTTCCTTCTGCAAACATCTCTTAATCCATCCTGCAAGTTTAGGGTACTCTTCTGCAAAGCTAATCTTCGCCACTGTCTCACATGTATAAACGAACTTATAGGAACAATAGATAGGAATTGTTGCAACATCAACAAACCCAAAATCCTCCACTCCAAAGTAAGGCTTGTCTCCTAACAGTCCCTCCAGTGTTTTCACACTCTCGACAAGATCCATGGAAGCTGCAGTTTTATCTTTATTTTTCGGTGCCCATGCCAATTGTCTAATGGTTTCAAGGATCTGCATTTCAATATGCATATTGATTGTACACATAATAGGAACTCATGTACAAAGAAGTAATGGCTAGTACGTGCCCAAAAGAAGAAGAAAAAAACTAACCTTTTTGTCAACAAAATCAGCCCAAAACCTTGCTGTGGCTCTCTCATGTGGATCGGTAGGCAGGAAATTAGGGGAGGTCTGATTCCACACCTCATCAATGTATTCAACTATCACCATCGATTCACAAACGGGTCGCCCGTTGTGGATCAAGACCGGGACCCGTTTGATAACCGGGTTCATCTCAAGAAGCAGGGAGCTCTTGTTACCCAAATCCTCCTCCCTCGATTCATACTCTATCCCCTTCTCGGCCAATGCGATCTTGACACGCATTACAAATGGACTAGCCCACGCACCCAGCAGCACCACCTGATCATGACCAGCCATTATTAATTATCCAACTATTATTAGTATTATTATTACTAAATATTTTCAATATTTGATTAATCGATTTTGTTCTTGAAGCAAAATGCCAGAATTTATAAGGGTCGGAGGAAGAGTTGTTGATGGGACATAGATAGATAATCGCTTGCGTCGTCATCATAAAGACTCATTCAATTTTCTCTCTTTTGAAAGTAAAATAATTCAATTAAGTTAGCTGTATATATATGCACTGCCAATTTTGACTAATATAATTCAATTTTCAATCATTATCAATAAAATCTTCCACATGTATCATAAATTTATTGAATTAGGATAATTATACATATTTGACAAATTAAAAAGTAAATTCAGGAGCAGAGATAAGAGTGGCCAGAACGAGTCTTGCCCCCAAACTTTTTCAAAAGTACTGGTTTAGTCTCTTAAATTTTATAATTTTTAATCAATCCAATTTAAATAGTCAACATTTTTATATTTTGCCCTCAATTTTTTAAAATTTTTTATTACAGTCTTTAAATATTTAAAATTTTATTTAATCATACTCTTACTCATCCAAAACTTCTATATTTGATCTCGAAAATTTAGTTGGACTTTACGAATGATTTAAAATTCAAGTTAATCTTCTAATGTTAGTAAAAAATAAATCAAAAGTTTTTAAATATATTTTATTAGATTTTATAGTTTTCTAAAATGGTTCCTAAATATTCCAATAAATTAACTTTTATATTTGAGTGTAAACAAATATAGAAATATACTATAAATTTTTTTAGGTCGTATCACGAGACCCGGGAAAAAAATTAATCTATTTCCGCATCTAATTTCATCTAGCTCCACCCTTAAGTAAATTGCTCTACATAAATAATTTCTCAATACACAATAATAAAACTTTGAAGACATTTTTGTGTGATAAATGGGAACCATTTCAATGTAAACCCTATAACATGGTCACCTCACCTCTTTCAAATTGGAGTCAATTAAAAACAAAACATACACCATCCATTTGAATATATAATTGAACAAAAATCAAGATAATAATTAATAATGCAATTAATTTACATTTTTTACTAATTATGTTCTCCCTCATTTATTTTATAGATGTTAAATTAACAGAAATATAACAAGGAAATTCTAATAAAAGGCTAATTGGTATCTTGAAAAATAAAAATATATTTAATCACACCATAATTATTCCTCATATTAACCATTGAAAAAATGGATATTAATGGGTAATACTTTAAATTTTCAACTATTGTTTTGAAAAATGTAATTAGACAACTTTTTAAAATAATTTTTCCCCCAAATCAGTCATCTATATAAAACAACCGGAGGGAGTAATGTATTTTGCATTGGAAACTGAAAGATAAATGTTTGTTTACGTTGAAAACTATAATTCAACAACTAAAAAAGAAAAAAGAAAAAAGAAAATGTCTTTTACGATAACTAAATCCGAACGGATCAGGGAGTACATATATATTTGTCACTACAAATACTATTAATTAACGAACAAATCCCAACAAAAGAAATTACACAGCTTATCAAAAACAAAATTACATATTAATTATCGTAACCTTTTATTTTTAACTACGAAAATCAAACATGGGTCTTATTAAAACAAAAAGAAAACAAAAGCAAGATCAAATTAGAATGAATTAGTAACATATAAAGTATATATGTCTCACTCAAACCCTAGAATTTCTTCTTAAGCTCCTCAAAAAAGTCATGCACCTTGTCTTTGTCAGGTAGAGATTTAGAGACACTTTCCTTCTGCAAACATCTCTTAATCCATTCTGCAAGTTTAGGGTACCCTTCTGCAAAGCTAATCTTCCCCACTATCTCACATGCATAATGGCAACTAGGGGAACTATAGATAGGAATTGTTGCAACATCAACAAACCCAAAATCTTCCCCTCCGAAATAATCCTTGTCTCCCAACAGTCCCTCCAATGTTTTTAAACTTTCAAGAAGATCCAACGACTTTGCTGTCTTGTCTTCACCTTTCGGGGTCCAAGCCAACTGTCTAGTGGTTGCAAGGATCTGCATGCGCCAAAGTTTAGATCATTGTGGAACATATCAAATACAACCTTGAGGTAACTCGATCATTTGAGATTTAACAAAAAAAATGTGAGTAAACAATAACGATAAGATCAAATTGGTATAAATAGAAAACTTTAGAGGTTGATGAAGAACAAACGCCTACGGGTGGATTTTAAATTTTGTAAAAAACCCTTTTCCCACAGTCTGCAAATTACTCTCTTTTGGAATCCTAATACGGCAATATATCATTAAAGAAAGAAAAAAGAAAACTAGGTACTAGTAGTGTGACAAGCAGCTAAATCATTTAATTATAAAAATTAGGTACTAAGATTCTATTTGATAATTGCTAGGTGGAAGATGCTTATTTACATATTATTATATGGAAAGACTTCACAATAATTACAGACCTAAGCTTTATACTATACATTATAAAAAATGTTCAATGTAAGTAGTTTAATTTCTTAATAACATAATTAAGAAGTAAGGAGGAGCTTAATTAAGCCTTAAAATTATTCTATTTCGTTAAATTACGAATAATTTAAGAAAACTATATCTAATATTTGTGCAAGCATATAGTTTGTTATAATTACGAATAAAGATATAGATATAAACAAAAATGATTTTTTAAATATTAAATTAATTAAAATGTTAATATTTGATGGGTACTATTTCAAGTGTACTTAATTAATTAAGCTATAAATAAATAATTAGAAACAAAATATTATGTAAAAAATAATTAAAGAAAAAACTAATTACCTTTTTGTCAACAAAATCAGCCCAAAACCTTGCTGTGGCTCTCTCATGTGGATCGGTAGGCAGGAAATTAGGGGAGGTCTGATTCCTCCACACCTCATCAATGTATTCGACTATCATCATAGATTCACAAACGGGTCGCCCGTTGTGAATCAAGACCGGGATCCGTTTGTTAACCGGGTTCATCCCAAGAAGCAGAGAGCTCTTGTTGCTCAAATCCTCCTCCCTCGATTCATACTCTATCCCCTTCTCGGCCAATGCGATCTTGACACGCATTACAAATGGACTAGCCCAGGCACCCAGCAGCACCACCTGATCATCATCAAGACCCGCCTGTTGAATATACAATACTCATCCAACCTAGGCTCCACTCAACACATGGTTGCCAACCCATCCAACTCATGTTCCACTCCTCACATGGCTGCCAAACATCCTCCTCTCCTTTACACTCTAGAAAGTAGCATGCTTATCAGGGGCGGAGCCAGGATTTGATGATTGGGGGGGCGAGATTAGTGATGAATTTAGAATCTGTATTCAGGGATGCGGGGGTTCGGGGGCGCTGCCCCCGAAAATTTTTTTTTGAAGTATTTTAAAGAGAAGACAAACGAGCTAAATAAAAAATAAAAAAAAATGTTTAAAAATATTTGTATCCGTCACTAAATAACAAATATTTAGATAAATTTAACAAAAAGATAAATAAGAAGACAATATAGAACAATATAGAGCTTGAACTACATTATTTTTTTAATGATTTTTTTCTATTAATTTGATGCAATTAGGTTAGGAGCTGCTTGCTTGGCAATCTTGGTTCGCAGAGGAAGGGGGAGTTGCTGGGCTGGGCTATTGATTCCAAGAGCTGGGCTGATTAATTAAAAAATTTGGGTTGCTGTGGTGGGTTAAAACCAAAGGCTGGAAACATTTATTAAAATGTTTGCGGGGGCTGTAAAAAAATTTGGGCTGCTGTGCTGGGTTAAAACAAAGGCTGGGAACATTTATTAAAATGTTTGGGGGGGCTGCAGCCCCCTCAGGCCTAAGCGTGGCTCCGCCCCTGATGCTTATGTTTAATTAATACTTGTAGTTTGTGTATAAATAGGCATCATTCATCTCTTGTAAAATCAAGCAATCTAATACAATTCTCTTATCTCCTATTGCTTCTTAGTTTCTAACATGGTAGCGGAGCTAGTCTCCTAAAACCATTTTCGTCAAATTTCTTTTTCGGCGAAATTTCAATTTCGTTCTTCCGCTGCAAACCTCCGAAAAACACCTCAATTATTCTCAAAATTCGACACACACCTCGCCATCATCTACATCACCTTTCGGCAAACTGATCTGGAAAATTTCGCCACATACCGCTGCCGTCCGCCACCGCACGCGCCGCCGCACGCGCCGCGCTGGAGCTTCCCCAGACTACTGTAAATTGATTTTTACAGCCCATTGTACTGCGGTTCTATCAACACGCGCCGCCTAGCACGACTAAGCACCTCCTGCTTCATCGACCCACAAATTTTTGTGGCCATCGGACATCTCACGCGCCCTCACCGGCGGAAAGACGTCTCACGCGCCGGCATCTTCTCCGACATCTCTCCCACGTGTTTTGACACGTGTCTCCTGCCCACTGGTCCACGTCAGGTGACACGTGTCTTCTTGACATTCGTCCACCTGTGTGCCACTTGTGCTGCCACTGGTCCACGTGTCGTATTCTGATTCGAGCGCGTGTCGTTTTGTTATTGGTCCGCTTGTGCCACGTGGCGTCCACGTGTCATTCCTTTACTGGTCCACGCGGCGCCTTCTGACTTGTGAACACGTTTCCACGTGTCATTGCTTCATTGATCCACGTGTCGTTCTTTGATTCGGCCACGTGTATCCTTCTGGTTTGTCTTCAGAGTTGACCTTGACTTTCCGGTTCAACTCCTTGACCCGCCCGGTTCACCCGATTGTATTCCGGTTTTGTTGACTCAAAGACCGGTTCCCAAGGTTTTCGAGGGTGCTCTATCTGATTTTGGGGTCCGTTTTTATCAAATCAGCTTCTAAGTATTTGGTTCAACTCTCTTCTCAACCGGTTACTTGTCCTTCCTTCCGGTTCATCCCCTTGTAGTTGAGATTCCTTTCACCATGGCTCAAGAGAATGTTACCCAACCTATTTCCACCACTCTTGATGGTTCTAACTACACCTTATGGCTTCAAGACATGCGTAATTTTCTCAAAGGGCGTAAACTTTGGCGTTATGTCACTGGTGACATTAAGGAACCCACTGTGAAAGAGGAAGAGGAAGAGAGTTCTGATTCTTTCCAGTCCAGACTTGAAGAGTGGGACAGCAACAATCATAAAATCATTACTTGGGTTGGTAACACCTCCGTTCGCTCCATTCGCCAACAATTTGGTCGTTTCGACACGGCTAAAGAGGTATTTGATTTTCTGGCCACCCGTTATTCTGCTACTAATGTTGCCTCTCGCTTACAATATCTCAATACTTTGCATGATATGCGACAAGAACCTGGCCAATCAATTTCTGATTTTTATTCAGCAATATCTTATCTATGGGATCAATTAGCTCTATCAGAACCAAAATGGTTATGCACTGGGGATGCTCAACTCTTTTATGAGTATCGTGATGCGCTACGTCTCTATCAGTTTGTTATGGCAATTCATAGTGATTATGAACATGTCAAGACTAATCTACTCCATCGTGATCCATTACCATCTGTGGATAAAGCAGTTACTGAGCTCATTGCCGAAGAAACCTGTCGCACATCCTCTCGCGTCTCTAAACAGTCTGTCCTTGCCACCACATCCACACCACCAAATAAACCACACAACAATTCTGACACTTTCTGTAGGTATTGCAAGAAACCAGGCCACACAATCAACAAGTGTTGGGCATTGCAAAGGAAACGTGAACAAGGCACCAGTCAATCTAGAAATACACCCTCATCATCTCGACCATTCTCTCGACCATATGCCGCTGTAACTGATAGTGCCGCTCCAACCACTTCACCAGAACCCTCACCAAATCTTACTCCCAATGACGTCGAAACAATTGTCGCTCGTGCACTCTCTCTTGAACGGAATCAACATACCGTCCTCTCCACCACATCAGGTAATACTTCTTGGTTATTTGATTCTGCTTGTTGCAATCACATGACACCTGACCCATCATATTTCTCCTCCAAGACATTAACGTCTACAACACCACCAATTCACACTGCCGATGGTTCACTTATGAATATTACCCATATTGGATCTGTTCACACACCACATCTTGCTATTTCTAACACATATCATGTTCCTAAGTTATCTGTGAACCTCTTATCTGTTGGTCAAATCTGTGATATGGGATTTAATGTTTTATTCTCACCAAGTGGTGTGACTGTGCAGGACTCTGTAACCAACAAAATAGTTGGGACAGGCACTAAGATAGGACGTCTATTTGAACTATCATCACTTCATCTTCCTTACAGTTCCTCCACTGTTGCCGCCACCCCATCTAGTGCATCTATTCCTTTAAATATTTGGCACTCTCGCCTCGGTCATGTTTCTAAGAATAAACTTAAACATTTGTCTCATGTTGGTGTTTTGGGAACTGTTCCTAATGTTGATTTTGATTGTCTTTCTTGCCAACTCGGAAAACAACCCGCTCTCTCTTTCAATAAAAATGATAAAATTGTTGATGCTCCCTTTGATTTAGTGCATTCTGATGTTTGGGGACCTGCCCCTATTTCCACCATGGGAGGATCTCGATATTTTGTTACTTTTATTGATGATTTTTCTCGATACACTTGGCTATATTTGATGAAAAACAGATCTGAATTACTTGGTATTTATCGTGAATTTTCTACCATGATTAAAACCCAATTTTTATGTCACATTAAAGTTTTCCGATCTGACAATGCCCTTGAGTACACACAACGTGCTTTTCTTGATATTTTGAAACAGGATGGCACCATTCCTCAATACTCTTGTCCAGGCACCTCACAACAAAATGGCCGTGCAGAACGTAAGCATAGACATATTCTTGACACAGTTCGAACTTTACTCATTGATGCCTCCATCCCTGAACAATTCTGGGGAGAAGCAGCTCTTACAGCTGTTTACACAATCAACAGAGTACCTTCCATTGTTCTTCAGAATCACACACCCTTTGAAAAACTATTTGGTAAACTTCCCTCTTACTCCAATCTCAGAATTTTTGGCTGTGCATGTTTTGTCCTTCTTCAAAAACATGAACACAATAAACTTGAACCCCGGTCAAGATTATGTTGTTTTATTGGATATGGTCTTGATCACAAAGGTTACCGCTGTTATGATCCTGTTAGTCGACGCCTTCGGGTATCTCGACATGTGATTTTCTGGGAAAATAAATATTTTTCAAAAATCTCTTCATTTCAACTTTCTGTGGATCTTCACAATCAATTTTTTACTAATCCTTCTATTGAGCTTTTTCCAGGAGAGTTAAGTGGAGAGAATGATATCAGTGAGGAAAACAGCTTGCATGAAAACAGAGAGCATGCAGAGGGTGAGCGAAACAATGATATCAGTGAGGAAAACAGCTTGCATGAAAACAGAGAGCATGCAGAGGGTGAGCGAACCAATTTGAGAGTTCAACCACACAGTGAGGTACAAATTCCACCGAGTGATCTTTCCATCCAACCACACAGTGAGGTACAAATTCCACCGAGTGATCCTTCCATCCAACCGCATAGTGAGGTACAAACTATCAATACTGAAAATGTTCCTTCAACTTCTCGTTACCCCTCTAGAAATCGTGTTCTCCCTACTAAACTTGGTGACTTTCATCTTTACTATGCCTTGGCCACCTTACATGAGCCAAATTCTTTTCGTGAGGCATCTTCTAACCCACTTTGGCAGAAAGCAATGAAGGAAGAATTAGATGCATTACAGGACAATGACACATGGGACGTTGTTGATCTCCCAGAAAGAAAATCAAAAGTGGGATGCAAATGGGTATACAAAATCAAGACCAAATCTGATGGGAGTCTTGAACGATACAAAGCAAGATTAGTAGCAAAAGGATATACACAAGAATATGGAATCGACTATGAAGAAACATTTGCTCCAGTTGCTCGCATCACCACCGCCCGTACCCTCATTGCAGTTGCAGCTTCTCTCAAATGGTCTCTCTTCCAAATGGATGTCAAAAATGCTTTTCTAAATGGAGATCTTGAAGAAGAAGTCTATATGCAGCCTCCACCCGGTTCAAATATCCCTCCCAACAAAGTTTGCAAACTTCGAAAAGCCTTATATGGTCTTAAACAAGCTCCCCGAGCTTGGTTTTCAAAATTCAGCAATGTCATTCAATCTCTTGGCTTCACATCTAGTCCTCATGACTCGTCCTTATTCAAGAAAATGTCCAACCAAGGTACCATCATTCTACTTCTATACGTGGATGACATGATAATCACTGGGGATGATCTCTCTGGCATTCAAACACTTAAAACCTCCCTCAGTCAACAATTTGAGATGAAAGATCTAGGTAAACTGAGTTATTTTCTTGGGATTGAGGTAACAAAATGCACTGATGGTTATTACTTATCTCAAGCAAAATATGCATCTGATCTTTTATCTCGAGCTAGCATTTCCGACAGCAAAATTGCAGATACTCCTCTTGAGCTTAACATCAAACTTCGACCGAATGATGGAGAACTCCTCTCTGATTCCACCCTCTACCGTCAACTTGTTGGAAGCCTAATCTACCTCACCGTGACTCGTCCAGACATTTCCTATGTCGTGCACCTTGTCAGTCAATTCATGGCCGCTCCTCGTTCTGTTCACTTCGCCGCTGTTCTTCGAATTCTACGCTACATCAAAGGCACCATCTTCCATGGTCTTCATTTCTCATCACACTCTCCATTACAGTTGTATGCTTATTCTGATGCTGATTGGGCAGGAGATCCAACTGACAGACGATCAACCACTGGGTACTGTTTCTTCCTTGGTAATTCTCTCATATCCTGGCGCAGTAAGAAACAAACGGTTGTTGCTCGTTCTAGCACTGAAGCCGAATATCGAGCACTTGCAGATACCACATCACAGTTGATTTGGCTACGATGGCTTCTAGCTGACATGGGAGTTCCTCAAACTCAAACAACTCCTCTCTATTGTGATAACAGAAGTGCAGTCCAGATAGCTCACAATGATGTATTCCATGAGCGCACAAAACACATCGAAATTGACTGTCATTTTGTTCGCCATCATCTTCAGCAAGAAATTCTTCAATTACAATCTACCTCCTCCGTTGATCAAACAGCTGATATCTTCACCAAAAGTTTACCTACCCGCCGTTTTCAAGACCTCCTAATTAAACTCAACTTGTCATCAAAAATGCCACCTTGAGTTTAAGGGGGGATGTTGAATATACAATACTCATCCAACTCATCCAACCTAGGCTCCACTCAACACATGGTTGCCAACCCATCCAACTCATGTTCCACTCCTCACATGGCTGCCAAACATCCTCCTCTCCTTTACACTCTAGAAAGTAGCATGCTTATGTTTAATTAATACTTGTAGTTTGTGTATAAATAGGCATCATTCATCTCTTGTAAAATCAAGCAATCTAATACAATTCTCTTATCTCCTATTGCTTCTTAGTTTCTAACACGCCATTGCTATTATTTGAATTATTAATATTAGTAATTATTTTCAAGATTAAGTATTACTAGTAGTAGTAATTGATAAGCAAGTGCTACTATTTATACATGGGAAGTAGTAGTTGGCATTTTAATAGACATTTCTTAGCATCTTTCTTGTGGTATTATTGGTCATCGCTTGCGTCATCATCATAAACCAACTTCTAAAGTAATGGAGGTGTTTTTAAAATTACTTTCTTAATAATTAAGTCCATTAGCCTAGAATTAACAATGTTTACATTAGGTTGGCCAAATAATGAGGCAAAGTAAGTTGTTTCGTCACTGAATAACATCATTTCCAACGGGTAATTTCTTCGTACGTAAAAAATAACATTAACGATTTTTTACTTAAAAAGTGAGTGTCAAATCATTTATAATTTAAAAATATCAAATCACTTATAATATATATCCAAACATTACATAGATTTACTGAAAAATAATAAAACACAGCAAATGGTCCTTACTTAATTATTTGAGTCCACTCAACCTAATTTCTTCTTCAGCTCTACAACACGGTCATACACCTTTTGTTCATCAATTGTAGACTTGTAAAAACTTGGTTTTTGCAGACATTTGTTGGTCCATTCCACAATCTTAGGGCACTCTTTTTTTCTGCTAAAATTGGCCAATTTCTCAAATGTATAAAACCAACTGCAAATGGGACCAAAAACAACATCAACAAATCCCAATTCATCACCTCCAAAATAAGGTTTATCCCCTAATTCTCCTTCCAATATCCTTAAATTTTCAATAAGATTTTTTGATTCTGCTGTTTTGTCTTCACTACTTGGTGCACATACCAAGATCCTCGTGATCTCAAATATCTGTGATTCGTAGTGAGTAAATCCGAAAATACAAATTAATGTACTAATCAATTATGATACAACTTCATGTGCAAATTCTCAAAATCTTTAGTACTAAAAAGTAGCCGATTTGAAATGCATTAAATACAATAAACATACTACTTTATTTTAATAAATAAATATTAATTATAAATACAATTTCTAATTAACTGACCTTTTTGTCAACGAAGTCAGCCCAGAACCTTGCTTTGGCTTTCTCATATGGATCGGTGGGCAAGATATTAGTGGAGGTGTGATTCCAGACCTCATCAATGTACTCCACAATGATCATGGACTCGCAAATGGGATTTCCTTTGTGGATCAGGACTGGAATCTGCTTAGCAACCGGATTCATCTCCAATAGAAGAGAGCTCTTGTTGCTCAGATCGTCCTCCCTCCACTCATACTCTATCCCTTTCTCATCCAATGCAATCTTCACTCTCATTGCAAAAGGACTACCCGCCACGCCAAGAACCAGCACCTGATCCGCCATTGTTAATTAAAAAGATTTTTCAAGACTTTAATTTTATTGTTCTTCAATTAGTTCGAACCGATTTATAGTCAGATTCTATTTCTGGTAGATAGATTTGCCTTGTAGAGTAGGTAACAAATTTATGGCTAAATTTCAACACACCAAATTTATTGCGGATTTTTTTCTCCTCTTGGCTATTATTTGCTACTGTCTTGCATCATTATCAGGACTACATGACAAGCTTGTGCAGCAATCAACTTAACTGGGATTGAATTGACATACCAACTAGACTAAATCAGCCACACACGAATTTTAGATTTTTACGTTTCTTTCCTTTTTAGAAAAAAAAAAAAAAAACTAGACTACCAAAGTTACTAACAAGCTTAACAAAACATAAAAGCAAACGGAGCACCTTCTGCTAGTTTTTGTAATCATTTCTTACTGCAACTTTTTAATTATTGGTTTCACTTTTTTACAAGAGACGTGGTAAATAAACAATATGCCTCACGTTTATTTACCAATAAACAATATTAGCAAGTATAAAGTAGTAGTGGTAAAATCTAGAGTTAATGAAATGTACTCTTACGAGGCATTTGAAGAAAAACATAACTGGTTTAAAGCCAACACATTCAAACCCAGCATCAAATCAAACACAAATAATAGCTCAACAGGAATAGGGAAGAATACTACACAAAATGCCCTCAGACTCTCAGAGTCGGCAATTACTTCAAAAAGGTGGGTCAGGAGGAGCCCAAAAAATTGATAAAACTGGAAATACTACAACAAATGTGATAAAAGCTCAATAAAAGTTGTGTACATTTTACAACTTGTGGCGATATTTTTCGCAAATTTTTTCTCATCCACAGTTATATATATATATATGACAAAATGGGTATGGTACAAGATCAATAAGATACCTCACTCACTCCCCGCCAAAAACAGCTCTACAGCCCCCAGGAAAACTTTTGGCAAGATTCAAACTCAACAACCCTTTCATCTCAATACGGTGCCAACGATAACAAAATGGCTGCAGCAAAGAATTAAATGGCAACATCGTTGATGATGCCAGAACTTGATCGAAGAGACTCGTACTGATAACTGCCCATAATTTGTCTCGTGTAAAAATATCATTGTCACTGGAACATCAATTCATACACAAGAATAGATCATTCACCAACCTCGTCCTGCAAACATCAAGAAACCAGAAAAATATCTTAAAAGCATTAGAAATCGTTGTCTAACCAATAGAACTCCTCTATTCTTTACTTTGAAAAAAAGATAACCATACAACGAGTTACTCCATTTACCATAAAGTTCATCACAGACTGTCATTTCTGAGTACTAAATGATTGGAGGTGCTTTAAAAGGTCCAGCTTCAAAGCATTAGGTATTTGAGGATTAAATTTTGGTTTGGCCTCAGCAATCAAGGATTTCCTGCATTTAACAAATAACGAAGGAAAATATTAGACTCTGGTTAAATAATGCATTATCACTAACATGATATCGGGAAATGATAAATTCGATGCACTATCACAAAAATATTTGAAGAGAAAAAAAGACTTAGGCCATATGAACTATGCTCTAATCTTTCATGTCACTCACCAACCTGATCACTGGTGACCCTTACAATTGCTAGCCAACAGACAAGCTCCGAGCAAAGAAAGGTATGGGTATAATATACTACAATATTATCAATATAGAAACCAAAGATATGATGGTTAAAATCAACAGTGTATCTTCTTTATTTTCAAACTTTTGCATAATGCAGTTTGCATCAAGACTCTTCTGCCACTTCCTGTTCAACATGATCTTGGCTCATGATTCAATGAGTAAGAGATTGTCCAGTGAAGGGTGAAGTGTTGCATGCATTATAAAGAGTTCACTCCTTTCCACTAACCATAGCAACTGATCCTGCTTCTGGGAATCTATATAATTTGTTAACAACCTCATGGCTCGATTAAGATGCCATGCACATTCCTTCATTATGGTACACAACTATAATCATAGCGAAGGCAAGCTGGAATTGTCTGATAGCAGCCACCAGCTAATTATAGAAGTATAGCTGCTACAATTGTTTCATTTGTTGCTCTTGGCATAAACCGAAAGCTCATTCCAACTGACTGGAATATATATAATCACCATAAGCACATGGCAAAAGGCATAATGCTTGATAAGAAGCCTTCTCTGGATACTAAAGCTTTATCAAATATTTCTCTACAACCTAGATCAACATAAAGCTCATTGACAAGTTTTACGAATATCACAATAAAGTTTCATCATATGCTTCTCCACAAGCTTCCGTGTTTTGACAGCTAACGCATTAATAGTACTGACAGCACAAACATGGTCATTGCAAGTGATGATCACAATCAAAAGACATAGATTGAACTAGAACTCTGAGCATAAAGCAATTTTGAATTTAATATGCTACATCAAGAATAAACCGAACTCACTTTAAGGTGTTACCACCGGGCGTGTTCCTGCATTCTCCAGCACATAATCTCTTCCGTGAATGCATAAATCTATATACATTCTCATACCAACCACATGATTGCAAAACTGACAAAGCTTTGTTGTTGAGACTGAGACATTAGAAAGCAATCCCAAATTAATAACCAAAAAGATAAATACAAAGGCCATGAGTTATCAAATAGTAGACGATGCATTGCATTATCATACAAAACAGCAAATAAATTTATAATAAGAATATGCTTGCATGATCTAGTTGGACAGGAACTGATAGAGATGGCCCCATCAAAATATGGATTCAAAGCAGTGCAACAACAGATCAACAGATTCAGAAAATAACTCGGATGAAATATTTAACTAAGCTGGCTTGGAATTGAAGTTGAACTTGACAATTTATGATCATCAGCAAATCAAAACCTCAAGCGTTCCAAAAAACATAATCTAACAAAAGAAAATGGAACGCATAGCTTGTAACAAATCTAGCTTCTACATAACTTCCTAACCAAAGAAATAAAGTTAAGGGGGAATTTTAAAGCAGCTGAGATTACGTACTTCTCTTTCAGTACTTCAATTTTGGCTTGAGATTGAGCATCCTGGGCAAAAAGAATACAAGAGTCCCCGTTTAGTTTTCTCTTGCACCCCGGCAGCTTGGAGTGGCCATTAACATCGTTTTCCATTTCAGTATGATCAGGCCTTTCTGTCTTCATTGTGCACAATGAACCATTGTTCTCAGACAATGGCCTTACTGCATGAAGAGCGCCATTTTGATTGTAACCATTTTCACTTCCTGCAGCGAACTCTTGGCACCTATCACCATTAACAGCACCAACCTCCTTATTATTGTCCAAACTATTCCTCGTTGACAAGGTGTTTTTATCAATTTTAACACCGTGGACAGACTCCTTTGCACTGCCATTGGCTTCCTGCTTTTGAATCTTACAAGCAACAGCGCTTCTGTCAATAGTTGAAGCAACCCTCTTGGAACCATTACCCAAAATATTAAACTTTACACGTGGGTTAGAAGGCACGTTATCAATCTTAGATAGAGCTGAAATGTCTACCCTTGAAGACTGCTCAGCATATGGTTTTGTAGGCACTGATTTCACTGGAACAGACCTCTTTGGAGTTTCAGATGACTCACTGTCATTCAATTCACGGGATTTTACACCATTGGAAGTGAAAGTGGTTGTGCCAGATATCGGCTTTTGGTTAGCTCGACAGAAAAAAAGTATATAGACTTTTTCTGACAAGACTTCCTGCAGCGTTGAATGTGTTACATAAGTGTCATTGCAGCAATACCAGCGACCCATAGCATCCTAAACATACAAGAGAAAGCAACATCAGCCAATAGTTCAAATTGCAGCTTTCCTGGAACTAACATTAAAGAGTACTCCCTCCGTCTCAAATAAAATGACGTTTTGGGGGGTTTTTGCTTGTCTCAAATGAAATGGCGTTTTACTACTTTTTAGGTGACTTTCTGTCTAACTTTACTAACTTACCCCTTATTATCGAGGAGAGATAATTAGTGGGAGTAATAAAATAGGTAAATAAGAATAAGACAAAAAGGGTACTAGTGTCAAATATAAACTTAAGGGTATGAAAAGTGATATCCGTGGTAAGTGTAAAATATCCAAGAAGTCATTTAATTAGAGACAGAGGGAGTAGGTACACAAAAATGACAGACAAAAAAGAAGGTCAATGTGGACCTTGATGTATGCATAATAGTGCCCAGATTCTGGTGAGTACCCCGAATGCACAATGGTGCCAAAAAGTTTATACTCTGGTTGTGGATCCTGCAAGGAAATCAGGAAAATGATGTGAGAACAAAGTGCTATTCAATTGAATGTAAAGCAAGCCACATCAGACAGAAAAACACTATGGCTATGTTGCAGATGAACAATGCCATAGGCACAAAGAAACAGGTAGTTTATAATCATGGTAATCGGGGGAAAAAAGCTTGCAATGATCAGCAAGTAATATGATGGTGACTGATAAATCCATATGTATTTAATTTCCTTTGTAAGGTTTGAAATATTTAGAACACACTTCCTACTCCATAGAGAATATGTTACCATATTTCCTACATTATTATATTAACCCCAAGGCCATGAATCAATATAAAGCCGAAGGGAATTTATATAGGCCAACTAGAAGGGATAGACTTTGCAACAGTTTGAGGACTAACAAGATTGCCAGTCAATTATTTTTCTCCTCAAGAAATAAAATCAAACCCAGAGATCATCCCATTCGTTGATTTCATGTTCTTCTACATGGAATGTTACTCTATCGTCCCTTGGATTTAGGGTTGGCAATTTCCGCCCGCGGGTATGGATATCCGCCAGATACCCGCAATTGCGGGTGGATATTACCCGCAGTTTGTGGGTATTTTGCGGGTATGGATTTACCCGCACCCGCAAAGTGCGGGTATGGATGGTGCTTACCCCCTCCAATACCCGCACTATATATCCGCAAAATGCGGGTATGGATACCCGCAATAATACCCGCAAAATATATAGTAAGTAAATAAAAATGGGTTGGAGCATTTTATTCTTTTTATGGTACAAAATTGTACTGATGATGATGTTGTTGAGCCAACCAGCAAGGATGATAGGTCATGATCTCAGATTGGTATGCATTAAGAGGCATGAGATTCAAACTAAGAAATTTGCGGGTATCCGCGGGTAATCCGTGGGTACAATTTGTCTTCTCTTACCCGCTCCGCGCGGGTGCGGGTATGGATTACCCGCAAATTTGCGGGTGCGGGTATGGATAGTGCCTTACCCGCTCCATTGCCAACCCTACTTGGATTGGTGATGCTGTACAACATAGGATGCTCCAAGTTGCTCTAACCACCTCAAATGTCAGCTTTAAAAGGTAAGGTATTAGGTTAAAAAGAGAGGAGAGATGGGGAAACTTAATCATCACTATCAACGGATTGTTTATGACAACATACTGAAGTTTATGATCTTACAAACTTTGCTTGTCAACCCATGACATCAACAGAACCTTGCAGATGATGCAGGGTGTCTCACTCATAAAAGGGATAAGGGACCGCAATGGGTATGTTATAACACACTTTGTGAGTGGTGTGCAAGTCAATTTTGTGGTCAGTAAAGAAAGGTTAAAATACAATATGGCATCTTGACACCACAATTGCCAATGGATCTAGGTGACACACATAGTATAGCAAGTACCTTTTTGCTTCCAGACAGATCACACTAAACTATGTTTGTTAAAATATCAAGGCTTGAAACAAGAATGACTTATTGTTAAACAAACATTCAAATCCATTCAGTGAATGCTTGCTAACAATCTATCAAGTGATCATATTAGATAAATGTTCCACAAAATTTGTTATGAAATGCAGTCAAATTGTTCAAGCAGAATGATGACCTGCATCCTCTTCATTAGAATCCCAAACAATCCTAACTGTGATAAGCTTTAGAAGGAATGGGATATTGTAGGCTCATCAAAAGCAAACAGGAAATGATAGACAGATGCAAAGTCACCCAAGACCTAATTATTCCTTCACTTACAAACGAATATGTGAAAGGAAAGAAGACGTGGAAAGAGCACATTGGAAGATCAGAAGTTCTCAGAAGAGGACAGGAGTTATCATAACTGAATTGGGCAGCATCAACCAAAGCCCTAAACTTTCAGAAGGAAAAGAGTAAATAAAGAGAGAAATAGGATGACGACAAACAATATAGTATGGGCTCAGGTAAAATTCAGTGTGAAGCAGAAAATTTGCTAAATGCCACAGACTAAGGTTGGAACATGAAAAGATAGTTCCAGAGTTTGTCTAAACCTCCATGCTTCATAATAAGCTGATAAACAACCAAAGACTAAAAATACACAAAATTATTGAAATTACAGACCGGCAGCCCTATTTATAAGGGTTTGGATAACTACTTAGATTATTCTAGAGACACTTATAATTCCTAAAGATACCTAGTCCCAGTCAAAGTATGATAAATAATAGTAACAACCCTAAACCAACCAAATTTCTGTAAATAAGAATCCGACCAATATATAGAATTTTAACTGAAACAGAAAATTAATATACAGCATCAAGAAGACTATATTTACAATTTTACATTTCCCTCACTGATTTTTGACAAGTTGAAGGAGTAAAGCACAAACAACAGCATGCAAGTGAAATCGAAAAGTTTCCTAAAAAGACAAAATCTTATAATTAGGAACTGGCAACAATAGGTTTGCCGGCTTCTCTGATTCAATAGAACCACAGCATTCTGAATAAGTCTGGCACTGTTTAGACAAAGAACATAACAGGAAACAAAGCAGAAAACAAAATGGGAGATGATAATTGGGTATAAACTCATTGTGAAGCATTCAATCCATTCAGCAGAATCACACTTGTACGTAAAAGTTAGTAACCCATTTCTTTGCATATTAGGGGCAGACTAAGCAGCAATGATGCTGGGTCAGTGAGCAGTGTTAAAACCCATTTCTAGCATAATGGACTGATGCAGGCCAGCCTAGTAACTGTCCTGGAAAGGCAAAGTTTGTTTTCAGGTAACTATATAAATAATATCTAAACCTAAGAATTCCCAGTAAAAGCCTCTCATACTTTGCCAACACAACAACTCTTAAATGAAACATTATAAACCTACGTGTTTACTGATGTGATCCCTAAGTAACTAGGGTTCCCTGCTAGAAAAAAGCACTTCATACTGAAACAGAACTATTGTTTATTACTACTAAGAAACCCTAATAAGACAATACGAATAACAAAAATATTAAATATAAAATAAGCACCTTGTCCCTTGTTCTGTTCTTTCCAATGCCTTAAACTTTCTATCTATTTCTACGCACACTAAATGGATTTTGTTTTATGAATGTAACCTTCTTCAACCCTAAACAATACTGGCCCCTAATTCTCCATCTGTTTATTTATTTATTTTGAAAAAGGAAAGTAACCAAAATGTATAAAATGGTTACAGGAAAATTTTACAGAGACAAAAAGCAATCTTCATCCTTCCCTCATTTACATTCTACCCTTTTTAACATCGCAGTCACTGATTATGTCAGTCAGAATTGCATCTCTTATAAGATCTATTAGTTGACTTCTAAATCATTTTAACCTTTAATGATTGGGTTCATGCTTTAATTTCAAATAATGAGTGTTCTGACTGAGGGGATAGCTTTCACCTACATGCATATCGCGATGTACACAAACCACATAGACTGTAAACATACAATCCACTTACTGCAATGAAAAGCACTTAGATCCCTGAATACTACAATGGTTGATGGGTAATGTACCTGGCTCGCTTTGCACATGAAGCTAGACAACACCAAAAATTCTTCAAATGTAATAGCCTTATCAATCTTTCCCCCAAATATACCTTCAAATCTCTGTGAAGTTGTCAACACCACCCAAATTAACAAAAACAATCTAAATAAACATAGAGCAGCTAACAAGAAAACTCAATTTGAAAAAAAAACATGTCAAATAAAAACCTACCTTAAGTTGGATAACCAGAATATTGGGAGCCTGAAGTATGGACATTTGCTTCCTTGCTGCTACCAGTTTCTTACACCTAAAAAACCATAAGTCTCTCATTTGAATGACCATATAAATCAAAAACAACAAATAATACAATACATGATAAAAAAATACTCACTTTTCGCACTTGTACTTATTACTCCCGTCCAAAATCTCTGGTTGGAAGAACTTTTGCATTGCATCTCTAACAGAATCACTTTGCAAAATATCGAGACTAATGTCCATAATCTCATCAACCTTATTACTCTCACAATTACACGACAGACACTTAACCTGGCTCTGCAATGCACCTCCGAAAATCTCTTTCACCACTGTACTCCCACTACCACTACAATTCCCATTAGTGGAGTCATTCCCCTTGCTGCAGTGGAGCTTCTTAAGGCGCAAGCACGTGTTGTGGCAAGCGTCAATTACATAACGCAAGAACTCATGTGCGTCCTCCTGTCGGCCGCACCTGAAATGCTCAGCAAAAATCCTCAAACACCTCTGGATCTTGGCAGGAGCATCAAGGGTGCTATCAACACTCAAGGAACGCACTATCCTCTTCTCCAGTATGCAAAAAGGGCATTCCCTCTTCCTCTCCCCAATAGTAGAATCACCTGTCAAGAAGAAGCATAAGAAAAAGAAACAGAAATAGAAATAGAATTTCAGAGATAGCAAGGATTATTGGTTTTTTTATATTTGTACTTACAAAGAGAGGAGTGTTGGAGGCGGAGGCAGAAGTTGGCGAGGGGAGGAGTGTAAGTGAGGCATTGGAGGACGCTGTTGAGGTAGCAGGAGTTGCCAAGGTTCTTGAGACCGAGGGGAGGACCGGTTTGGCGCTTCTGGCTCAGTAAACTCGGCTGCCAGCTCATTTGCAATTGCACTTGCAAACCTAACCCTAACCCGCCCATTCATTCTTCTTCATTTGCAAAACGACAACAAAACGGGAGTCGTTTGGTTTGCCTCCCCTACCAGACTACAACAACCATCACCTGCTGCTGCTGCTGCTGCTGCTGCTGCTGCGCCGGAATGATCCGAATCGCACAGCGAACCTTCGAGAAAAAGATCGAAGAGCAAGAAGGAGCGAGCGAGCGAGCGGTGGGGGGTAGTTTATGTAAAAAGGAAGAAAAGTATGGGCGTATAGTAATTTTATGGAATGATCGTGCAGCGGAAGTAGAATCTAGAAATTGTGATTCTGAGTATCTACTACTTCTGGATTTGGTTTTTGTTGCAGACTTGCAGTTGCAGGTGTCGTCTGCCTTTGCGAGGGTTCATTCCATTTCCCCCCTTTCCCCTCCCTTTCCATCTTCTCGAGTTAAGTACATGATATTTAATATTTATAATTTTATGAATAAGTAGTATTTAATAAAACAATTCCATGGTTTCTTCATTTTTAAACCTTTTCAATGCTACTAATTACTAATAATTATATTTTTCTTTGGGGAAACTAGTCCCACATGTATCTCTTTATTACCAATTTAGTGTCTAAATTGTTTTTTTTCATTATCTGATCCTAAATGGTTCGTTAGTTCTTGCGGTTCTTTTTCATTTAGTCTTATATGAAAATTTCGTGAGAGACTCGATTTCGAATACCCATCGTTTAATAATATATATTGAAGACATAAATTAAGGGTATCAATTTTTAAACTTTTTTAATTGTTAACCACAGTCACACTTACATGTTGATTTCTTAATTGTGCAAAATTATTATTTATTATTCAACTATCTTCAATGCCTTTTCTTTCTTATTTTTCTTATGCTGATTAAAAAAATTACCCATTTATATGAAATAATTATTAAAAATATTTTATTTTTAATTCTAATGTAAGCATCTGCCTTTTCCAAGCAAAAATAAGTTTAGAAATCAAAGAAAAAAGAAAGAAAAAATCTTTGATATTTATGGTTTGGACTTTGGAGAACAAGAAAGCAATGTATGTCAATTCAAATGGGGAATTTTTAAATAAGAGCGTTACTGTGAATTATAAGGGTGTAAAACCAAAATTTGTGTAATTCCATTTAGTGCTCTCCTTATGCTAGAGTTGAATTTAGTTTGAATGAATCAAGAATTGAGGATAAAAACATTTCCGACCTTCTTCTCCAACGTGTCGGTTTGATTATTTAGGTTCGTGTTTCACCATGTAAACTTGAGTTTGACCATTTTAGTTTGGGTTTGACTATATTTGGTTTGGTTTTGACTGTTTAGGTTCGAATTTTATCGCTTAGCTTCGTGTTTAACCGTTTAAATTCGGGTTTGATCATTTAGGTTCGGATTTAAATAGGAACCTATGTGGAGCTGCACTGTTGCCGTTAGTGTCTCCAGACTCTCCACTCAATTCATCCATGATTCATTAGGTTCCTTATCAGCACAATCTTTTTTTTTTAAAGAAAGAGAAAAGAAAACTAATAAAACAAATGCAGCATTCGGGACCAAGAGATTATAAGAACTTGATGCTTGTAAAATAATTCAATGTATTACATGTTAAAGTTTCTTGTAACGAAATGGATGTATGACACACAAACATTACAATAAAATAACTGATATCGTACAATCAATCGGGTGAAATCGACGAAAGAATCGTGTCAATCTTCAATTTACATACCTCAAAAAACATCTCTATTGATTGCTCTAAATGTACAACTAATTGTTGGAATTTGATGTTGCAGTTAATGGTATGGATTCAGTTTGTTGTGATTCATCAGCATTATCATGCTTAGAAGCTTCCTTCTTCAGCTTGTGATTATTATATGCAGCTACACCAGCAATGGCTGCAAATTGAACAACAATCAGAAAACAAAAATCTCAATTTAGTACAACCTGTGATTCAACCTGTAAAAATCACTGCACTGGTTAAACGAAAAGGAAAATCGGTTCCCAAGAGAAATGGAAGAAAGAGCAATCTACTTGTTAGATACTCACCGATGCCGTAGCCAAACAGATTTATGAGTGTGAGCTTAGTATCTGCAAATAGAAGGGCCGACACCAAGACAACTATCCAGTCCTTAACAACTCCAGCCACACGGATGGTCAGAGCACTTGTATGTGAGATCACAAGGAAAACTGATAGGTTGAGTGCAAAAGTACAAAGAGAGTTGAGAGTTAGCACAAGCGGTTGGAAGTTCCACATCCCTTGTGCCTCCATTCTCGGCTTCTCCAGAAAGATCCACGGAATGAATAGGCAGATTGCACTGCATGAAAAACCAAAACAAAGTTCAAACAGCCGTATACTATTTGAGAGTGTGGAACTTGAAACAAATGTTCCATGAGGAGGAAGCTTTGCGAGTGAAGTGATGAAGAAAGTACATGCCTGCAGGGACTAACATAGTACATGAGAGATATAGGGTTCAATTTTAGACCCTTCCTTTTGACCAGAATTTCCATAAAAATAAGTCTCAAGGCTTCTCCAATCACTCCACCCATCTGGTACACAACACCAACCCAGTTTATATCTATTTCTCCATAAGAAGCAACTAGGACACCAAAGCTTATGACTGACATAATCAGGAGCATTCTGCAGCTCATCATCTCAAGTCCAGCTGCTACTCCAAGCACAAAAACAGCAACAGGCACTGCAAATCTCAAAGAAATAGCATCGTGATACAAGTTCCAAAATGAGCAGGAGACAAGTAGTGCATGCTGGCTAACAAAGTACTCTACTAACCACCCAAGGCAAAGGTCAGCAAAATTGCTGATAACATGGAACTGATAAAAAATATTATTTTTGGAGATAACAGTGAATTAATTTATCAAGGCAGTGATTGAAACTGTGAAATTACCACCAAAAGGGATCAACAATGGAAAAAAAGTGAACACATACTTATAGCCTTCAACATCTGTGCGAAAGATACAGATATATACAGGTAGGCAGTATTTCCCAGCCAAAGAGTCATAGCAAACATTGCACCAATTGGAATCACTGACGTTGCGTATCTAAATATACAGATCCATTAGTATGCATACGTAATGAAATAGATGTAAGAAAAACATTGAGCTTTCTACTTACATTTCTGGTGTCATTCCAACCTCAATCTTCGTAATCTGCAAAGTGGCACAAATCAAGGTCAAAAGAGGCAAGTGGCAAACACAGAATTATTCAACTGGTCATTAAGCCAAAAATAATAAATACCTTGAAAACTCTTGTTACTGTAAAGCATAACACAGAGGAGAAGATCATGTGAAGCAGAGTCAATCCAAGAGGATAAGGAAAGTTTATTTCCTTAGATGACAAAACCCACTGCAATTAACAATTTTGGAATAAAACCGGCAGTTAGTCAGGGGGCAGGACATCATGAGAGTACCAAAAATCAAAAGAGAATTACTAGCAACAACAATGTGTCAGTGTAAATACACCATAAGACACCATAAAATACAGTAAAGTAAAGACATACAAACCCAAGATGCAAAATGAAGGGCACTACTAAAATGTTGCGCAGAAGGTCAAGCAGAGCCATCTAATTCATGCAGTTAAGCACCTCTGAACTATTTTCCACTTGAAGCACATATTATTATTTGACTAACTAACAGCAATGGACAATATTCACAACCTGGTTATGTCATATAAAAGTAGTGGTAACCTAGTTTGTACAAAACCTTACATTATTCAACACTATCGATCTTTTTGCAACAAGATTGAAATTGAACTTCTAAGGGTATGTGACAGTTCAATAAAAAAACTCTAAAGGTAAATATCATACTCGATGTTACTTAGGAGTTAAATGGCAAAGCCAAGGGACTGATCTCCACTTTTTCTTTTCTGAATCACCAAGACTTTTCTGGTCCTCTAACTCTTCTTCTTAGATTGCCTTGACATATGGCAAAGTTGAATTTTACTAGACGGCATCTTTAGAATGGAAGAGCACATCTTTTCACTAGACGAAAATTCGATCCTAATAACATGGAAATATCCCTCCCCATTAAAATCTATGACGAAGTTCAAAGTCTAGTAAATTTGCATGGCCTCTTCAATTCTTGTCCTCTTTCCCAGCTCCCATAAGGGGTAGCATTTATGGAGTTCACTCTATACATGCATAAATTACACCTAGCATCATTGAACTCTCCCTTTCCATCCATGGGTATAAGCCTTTTCATCCAATCATGGTTAAAATAGTTATCAACAAAATCCAATGCCATTTTATGGAAAACAAGATTGAGACATCTACGATCATCTTTGTACATATGCTCACATTGGAGTTTGGACATGCTTCAATTAACTGGAACTTTAATCCTTTAATCTAATCAGATAATGAGGAAAACCAAATCGAAACCCAGTAAAAACTTCATTTACATTTAAATAAAACCTCTTGGCATGCCATTCAAAAACGTCAATACTCATAAAAGCTTGATACATTTATTTCTGCAAACGGGCAATACATCCACATCAAAACCTCACACTCCTAGGAAGCACACCCAACTTAGTACCCCAAACTAATTCAATTAGACATTCAAATTACTATGCCAAACATCATACGTCATGAAATAATGACATTCACGAAATGGGTACTAAAATTCACTGCACTACCTCCGAATCAAGAAATGGGTACAGAGCAAAACCGTGAAAAAAGTCGAGTAACAGATCAGAGGATTAGAAACAGAGAAGAAGGGTAGGAGTTGACCTTGTTGAAGAAGATCTGGCCGGCAGAAAGGACGATGTAGAGGAGGATATAAGAGTAAGTCACCACTTTTTTTTCCGCCATTGCCGCAAACCAGCTCGATTAGACCTCTTAGGAGACTTTCCAGGGCAATTGCTTCTTCGTTAACGTCAGCTCTTGTAGTAGTCGGAGGGAGGAGGATGTTCAAGGTATAGGTAGAGTGGTGTGGTAGGGTAGAATTTTTACCCTTTGCTTGCATTTGCTATTGTGGAAGAAAAGCGGAAGTCAGTGACGAGTGCCAGCCCAGTATGGTGTGGTTTTTTCTATTTTTAGAATTTGTCCACTGATTGGCCTGTTTTTGTTGATTGTCTATATTTCGTTTGGGCTTAGTAATTCGGTTTGTAGGTCTAGCCTATGGGCTTAGTGCTCCACCGTTATCCTAAACTAGTGAGTAGTGACCAACAAACAAGATAATTAGCGTATGGCCTTTCACTATTGTTGAGAATATTGGTTTCAGTTAATATTTCGGTAATTTATCTCTTATATATATACTCTGTCTGGACACTTTTAATTGTCATTTTCCTACAAATTTTTACTATTCACAATACTTACTCCCTCCGTCCCCTAGTAAACGTCACCCGCACTATAGATACGCATATCAAGGAGGTCGGATGACGCACTATTTGACCCTAAAAAATTTCGAAAAAAATCTCAGACGTAGGAAAATGATTAACGTACATTCGAAAAAAAGTACGGAATTTTTTGGGGTCAAATAGTACATCATCCGATTTCCTCGATATGCGTATCTACAGTGCGGGCAACGTTTAACAGGGGACGGAGGGAGTATCATTTTATCCATTTCGAAACATATATTTTGTGCAAATGACAATTTTTTTTTATGAATCAACCCAATTTGATTAAAAATTATGAGTAAAAATGAAATAATTTAGAATAAAATAAGATTAAAAATCATTGTTCTATGAATTTTTACTATTCTAAACTGTCCGAAAGGAGTATTTATGTGTGAATTAATTAAGCACATGCATCGCGAGTACCATAATCTATATAAATTACCATATTTTCTTTTTCCTAGAAGTGCCTCCGCGCCCCCCATTTTTAAACTGTTGCGAGGAGGGAGAGCTAGGGGTGTAACCGGGCCGGTTCGGTCTGGTTCTAGGGCTAGAACCGGACCGAACCGAAAATTTCCGGTTCTGGGATACAAGAACCGGACCCGGACAGGAAAATTCCGGTTCTGGTATGCTAGAACCGGACTGAACCGGATTTTCCGGATTGGTTCGGTTCGGTTCCCGGTTTTTGTATTTTTTTTTTTTTAAATAAAGAAAAAGGCCCAGCCCAGCCCAGACCGCCAGCCCCAGCCCAGCCCAGCCCAGCCCGCCAGCCCCAGCCCCTCAGCTAATGAAGGAAAAAAATAAAGAAATTTGAGGGGAAGGGGATTCGAACCCCTACTCTTTTGAAGGGGAAGGGGATTCGAACCCCTACCCTTTTGAAGGGGAGTCAATGGCTTAACCACTGCGGCAAAGCTGAACTTTTGTTAATTCATGCCTCATATATATATATTTATATATATACAAATTTCCAATTTTTTTCACATAACGTCGTTTAATTACACGTCGTTTAGTTGTTAAACACACCTTACACCATTTATTATTTAATTTTGATACTTGTTTATAACTTGCTCACAAATTTTAAAATACTACAAACGAGACATTGAATATCAAGGATGAGCACCAGGCATAAAGAGGTCTACAAAAATAAATGCCTTATGTTTTTGGTGACAAAGTCGAGCACAACTCTTGGCTATGGTATATGATAGTTTTATCAACCATAACTTTTTCCGATTAAATTATATTTTGCAAAATTATGTAGTGAGCTTGAATAACAAGCACATTAGCTAGCAAACAATCCAAAATATTTTTATTTAAGTTTAAATGAAAAAAAAATTTAATGCTAAACCTCTTAACAATTAACTCAAGTAAATAATGATATTAAAATATAGATACCATAAATCTAAATCATAAATGTCCATTAACCATTATGCAAATTCATTATTTTAGTTGTCATCTAATTAGTAATTACATTTTTTATGACAATTGATATCATTCTTTCTTACAACAAATAATTCTCTTTTTATTAAGTAAAATATTGAACAATAAACATATATTCACGACATATCTTAATAATTATGTAATTGAGTAAGTATTAATAAAAATATTACTACCATATGTCGTATCATTAATAATCAATGGTCTTAATTTATACATATAGTTGACTAATGACATGACTATTATTTTATTTTTTCTATTTATTTTTTGTTACGTGTTAATAATCTAATATACTAATTAATTAGATACGTGTTTATAATGAGATCAATTGATTATAATTAAAATGTATTGATACAATTATAAAATTGGTAGTTGGATGATTTATTTCTAAATAAAAAAGTGGATTTTTCAAAAAAAAATTAAATCAAGAAACGGGCCCCGCCCAGCCCAGCTCCAGCCCCATCCCGCCCGGCCCAGCCCAGCCCCAGCCCCAGCCTCAGCCTCAGCCCAGCGCCATCCCCAGCCCGCCCAGCCCAGCCCACCCAGGAAAATTTCCGGTTCTAGTAAAATAGAACCGGACCGAACCGAAATGTTACGGTCCGGATCGGTCAGGGCCAAAATTTTCCGGTTCCGGTTCGGTTCCGGTTCCGGTCCGGTTTCTTACACCCCTAGGGAGAGCCGCTGAGCCAAGCAGTAACCCATCTCCCCATCTCTTGTTTTCTTCCACTTTCCATTTTTTCTTCTCTTTTCCCGATATATTTATTTTCTCTTGTAGTAATTTTTCGGAGGATCACAAAAATATAATATTTGATTGATACGCAGTGCCCTTTGATTTTTTTGTAAATTTTTCCTGGTGATGAGTATGATAACGAAGGAGAAAAGCTGTGAAACACACAACGGTTATGTGGATGAGAGGCACCCATTTCCAACTGATAGGATTTCATCTCCAATGCTCACCTCCAAAAACTCATCCACTTAACACCATGGCTTTGCATCACCTCTCTGGTCCCATCTGTCTTGTCTTCATGCACAACCATATATATAAATTGAACCCACCTTCTTGTGCATTCTGTTTCTTCCTCATAACCCTTCCTATCTATCCAAAGGTCTGCACTTTCTACTCTATTTTCTTCTTTTTTCTTATCGTTGGTTTTGTATTCATTTTATTTGTATTCCTGGGTTTTGTCTATGAGCATCCTATACAGGTTTTCTTTCTCTATTTGTATTACATGTTTGTTTCTGGTGCAAGAACATGCATCTTTTGCTGTTAATGGTATTGAAAACCAGCTGTTCAGTGGGTTTATGTTGTCTTAAACTCTGAAAGTTTGCTTTTTTACTTGTTTTTAGAGATGGGATTTCTGTTCTTTTATCTAGTACATTTGTATTGGTCTCTGTGGAATACAACTTGAAATTTTATTTTTTTAGGCTTCCCTCCTTTTTGGTGTTAGTTTTTTTCAGATTAGTAACTTCCTTCGAGTGTGGTTAACATCATGCTGCTGTTAATTTGGCCTATAATCAGCAGTTTCTTGTATGTGTTTCTGGGTTGCCAATAGTAGTTTATTCTTTTGTGATGATGAATAAATAACGCTGATGATGCTTTGTGCTTATATGTTGTTTGTTTCGCGCAGATTGTTTTAGCGGGATCAGCCCTTAATTGCAAAGATGGGTGAGATAACCAATGTCATGGAATATGAGGAAATTGCAAAGCAGAAGTTGCCAAAGATGGCCTATGATTACTATGCATCTGGTGCAGAGGACCAGTGGACTCTAGCGGAGAACAGAAATGCATTCTCAAGAATTCTGTGAGCTGCGCCCCCTTATCTTTAGAATCCACTACTCTTTTCTTTTTCCTACTGATTGAAAATTGTGGTAATTTTTGTGTATCAGTTTGATTATCTGTTCATTCTGGTTTGAATGGTGTATAGGTTTCGTCCCCGTATTCTTATTGATGTGACCAAAATAGATATGACCACCACGGTGTTGGGCTTTAAGATTTCAATGCCCATCATGATTGCCCCCACTGCCTTTCAGAAAATGGCTCATCCTGAAGGTATTTTCTTGTTTATGCTCATGCTTGAAAACTTCAAATTAAGTTTGCTTCATTAGTATTCACGAATGATTGGAACCTATCATGTTGAACAAAGGTATCTAACCTGCTTCAGCTTTAACATGTAGTTGAGAGCGCAACTTCCCACGTACAAAAGCTTTTGGCTTTATGAATTTAGTTGGTAATGAGCTATTTTGTACATAATGCGCTTTTCCTAATATTCAGGGGAGTATGCAACCGCAAGGGCGGCATCATCTGCTGGAACAATCATGGTTAACTTCCTACCATTTCTTGTTCTTTTGAAATACGTGCACTACTTTTGTGGCTGGAAAGAACATATTTTCTACTTGGGTAGAACTATTTTCTTTTGGAAATTCATAGCATCCATTTAGTGAGTGAGAACTAAAATATAGAAGCTAATGTTAAGTTGTTTGCCTAGTTATTCATGTTATCGGTCCCTCCTCTTATTTTTTTAGTCTAAATATCTGAAGGACTTACTTAAGAGGCATTGTTACTTGCCTGTACTTTAGTAATCCCATACATTATACTTTGATCTCTCAGATAGTGAATGGGGTCTTTTTAAGACCCCTGACGTGTGTCTTATTGTGTTTGTCTGTAGAGAATATGCTTTTTACTCCAGTTAGGATCAAATGTATGATTGTTCACTATTGGATTATGAATCTTTTACTTACTGTTACAGACATTGTCCTCATGGGCTACTTCCAGTGTTGAAGAGGTTGCTTCAACAGGACCTGGGATCCGTTTTTTCCAGCTCTATGTAAGTTGAAATAGAATGCTCTATCCCTTCTTTAAGCCTACTCCATTAATCGAGGATTTCTTGGAGTTTGAGAATTTCAGCACTTTACCTGATCACTTAGTTTCGGTGATAGGTATACAAGGACAGGAATGTTGTTGCTCAGCTGGTGAGAAGAGCTGAAAGGGCTGGGTTTAAGGCTATCGCTCTCACAGTTGACACCCCAAAGCTTGGTCGCAGAGAATCTGACATCAAGAACAGGTGCATACATTAGATGGAATTTGTGCTTGAAACGATAATTTTTCCAAGAGATTGAGTGAGTTTTAAATAGTTAAAGGTCATAAAACTTGAAATGAGCATCAAACTTTTGAATCTATGATGTTCATACATATATGTCTGAAACCATAAACTGTAAGATCAAAATGGAAGTCCACAAAATACTGAATATGTTGGTTTGAAGAAACATTGACTAAGAGAAATAATGGTTACTCAAGCTGCAGAATCACGTGCAAGAAGGCAATGACAGAGGAAATCTTTAATGTCCATTAAAGATCTAATTGAAATTTCTGGCATAATCTCCAATCTGACTTTTACCATTCATTAACATTTGTAGCTTTCCTGGAGTGCTTAGGCTGATTATTTTTTCCGCAGGTTTACCTTACCTCCATTTTTGACATTGAAGAACTTTGAAGGCTTGGATCTTGGCAAGATGGACGAAGTG
The DNA here is from genome assembly GCA_963691705.1 of Viola odorata. NCBI lineage: Eukaryota > Viridiplantae > Streptophyta > Magnoliopsida > Malpighiales > Violaceae > Viola > Viola odorata. Next base: position 72,976,836 of record OY829538.1, on the reverse strand, counting down.
AGTACTGATCTGTTGCTTGTAAAGGAGAATACTATAGTGAACCTCTGATGTTAATAAAGCCCTTTTGTTCGATTCCTGACTAGTCTTTTGTGTGGCTGTGTAGGCTAATGACTCTGGACTTGCTAGCTATGTTGCTGGTCAAATTGACCGCTCTCTGAGCTGGAAAGTATGTTATATTTACCCTATGCTTTTTCTTATGACCGTTCTGTCAATATGAATTCATCTGTAGGACTTTTCAAGTTATCTTATTTTAGTTGGAGAAATGTTTTTGGTAAGCAGTTGGAAAAGAGGTAAAAATGGTTTAGTAAATACAATTGGAGTTCTTTGTAGGAGATGGTTTTTTTCCTGAAGATTCTCATAGTTTCATGGCATCAATCTACTTTTCTAATGAGTAGCGATGCTCTTAGCACTGATGGACTGTTCCAGTGATTTCCTTTCTTGCAATGTGTGTAGGATGTGCAGTGGCTTCAGACAATTACCAAATTGCCAATTCTGGTGAAGGGGGTTCTCACTGCTGAGGATGGTGAGAACGGTTCAAATAGCAGTTCTCCTCTCAATTTGTATAAATTTTGTCCAACACTTGACCGATTTGTAATTCTTTTTATGCAGCGAGGTTATCCGTTCAGGCTGGAGCAGCTGGGATCATTGTATCGAATCATGGAGCTCGCCAGCTCGATTACGTTCCTTCCACTATTATGGCTCTGGAGGAGGTACAGAAAAATGATTGCATCTGAAACCTGCATAGAGAGAGATTTTCACATTCTAACAGTGTCATGTTGTTATATTTTCCCCATGTTTTGATTATGCAAGGTTGTCAAAGCTGCACAAGGAAGAGTTCCTGTGTTTTTGGATGGTGGTGTACGCCGCGGAACTGATGTCTTCAAGGCCTTGGCACTTGGAGCCTCAGGCATATTTGTAAGTATTATTGAACTGCATTTGTCATGTTAATCTTATGAGTTATGATTGAGTTCTAACTACATGCAAATCCAAGCTTAGTAAATCTGTTTTTAGATTCAATATTTCTTTGAATTCAAGTCGCAATCATTACCATACCGAACTTCAGTTAATCACAGTGGCAATATTAGAGAAAACTGACATTAGAGTTTGATGATCATAATCACAGATTGGACGGCCAGTGGTGTTCTCCTTGGCTGCTGAAGGAGAGGCTGGTGTGAGAAAAGTACTTCAGATGCTACGCGATGAGTTCGAAATTACTATGGCACTAAGTGGTTGCCGCTCACTTAAGGAAATTACTCGTAACCACATTTCAGCAGATTGGGACAAGCCGCGGGCAGTTCCCAGGTTATAGGAAAACAAAAACGACTGGAGCACAAGCAACCCCATGCATTTCATTCAAGAGCCATTTTTTTCTTCTTTGGGAACCTGTGTTCCACTTTAGATGAATGCATAAAACTTGTGAAAGTTTAAGTTCTTGTATTGATGATGGATGGTGATTACTACAATCTAATGGCTACTGCTGCCTTCTCTGTATATTCTTTGTTTAAACAGCAGCAAAATAAAGCTCTGTTCCAAGCTTCACTTATAATTTAAGGAAAGCAGAAAGCAGAGTATATGTAGTATGAATGCTGCTTAAGTAGCATATATTTTTTCCCAATAGCCTCGGTTATCCTCTCTGCCTCTTTCAGGCATCCAAACATTCTCAGGCCCTAAACTAAAAATAAATGAATTCGAGATTTAAATTAAGGGTGAACAAATCAGTTCCTTAGCACTTAAACATAATACCGTTGTTATTTGTTTTAAGTTGTATTTTTAGTCATTCATTTTGACATGCTTTTATTATGTACAACACAAGTACTTGTTTCTCATAGAGGATGGAGTTTTTTTTTTCCGGGCATGAGACTTATCTCACTCTAATAGGAATGATTATGAAATTATTATTATTTAAGGTTGTATCTACTGCATTCAAATGACTTGATGTTATGCTATGCTGAGAACAAAACCCTCCTTAAACCTCATCTCCCGCCATCTGACCCTCTCAAGCCACAACAACCTCCTGCCCCTGCACCACTACCACCACCAAAACCTCCATCCAACACTGACCCAAAATCTCTTATTCCTCTTGCAAAAATGCCCACCCAAGAAGTTTCCCCTTCAGCAAATCCATGTGCAAATGCTCATCAACCCAATACACCAACCAAACTACCTTCTATCCAAAATCATTCTCCTCAAGGATTTCACCTACGCTTCTCTCTTCTTCTCCCAAATTCCTAACCCAAATGACTTCGCCTTCAATATCTTCATCCGTGCCCTTACCACCACTTGGAAATGCCACTCTGCCACTATTCATTTCTATTACCAGATGAAGTCTTCTGGCCTTGTCCCCAATAAGTTCACCTTCCCTTTTCTGTTCATGTCCTGCGCCAGTCTCTTAGCTCTGGACCATGGGAAGACAGCCCACTCCATGGTGTTTAAGGTTGCTTTGGACGCTGATGCTCATGTGAACCACTGCTTGATTACCATGTATGCGAGGTGTGGTGAGGTTTGCCATGCGCGGAAGGTGTTTGATGAAATTCAGCAACGGGATTTGGTTTCTTGGAATTCCATGATTTCCGGGTATTCAAAAATGGGTTTTACGAAAGAATCAGTTGGGCTGTTTGTGGAAATGAGTGACAGTGGATTTGAGCCTGATGAGAGGACATTGGTTACTGTTCTAGTCGCGTGTGGGGACTTGGGGGATTTGGATTTGGGGAAGCGGGTGGAACGGATCGTTGTGGAGAAGAAGATGAAGTTAAACTCGTATGTGGGTTCTTCTTTGATCAGCATGTATGCAAAGTGTGGAGATTTGATGTTGGCTAGGAGGGTCTTTGATGCAATAGAACATAAGGATGTTGTCATCTGGAATGCAATGATTACTGGGTAATTATCTACCTCCTATACTTTTTTGTGATTTATCTTTCCATTCCATCTCATCCACAAACTTTAATTCACTAGCAGTGTGTTGTTTTTGATGCGTCGGTGGTAATTTGATGCATTTGCTATTACCTAAGTAATTGGATTTTGAATTTCTTGCGTATGAAATAACCATCACTGTGCTAAGGAAAAACTATATAGAGTTACTACCAAATATTCCAATTTTGAATGTGCTAATTATGTACTAATGTCTTCTCAACTAATACTTAATAGATATGCACAGAATGGAGCATCAGATGAAGCAATCACAGTGTTTAATTACATGAGAGCTGCAGGCACGAATCCGAATAAAATCACTGTGACTGCAGTTCTGTCAGCATGTGCCTCAATTGGTGCTCTTGATTTGGGAGAGTGGCTCGAGACATATGCTTTGCAAAGTGGCTTACAACATGATATATTTGTTGCCAGTGCATTGATTGATATGTATGCAAAGTGTGGAAGCTTAGAGAATGCATTGCGAGTTTTTGAAAGCATGCCCCATAAAAATGAGGTCTCTTGGAATTCTATGATTTCTGCATTCGCATTTCACGGACGAGCCCAAGAAGCATTATCACTATTCAGGCGCATGTTAAAGGATAGTGGGGCTGCCCGCCCTGACGAAGTTACGTTTGTAGGAGTACTTTCTGCATGTGTGCATGCCGGATTGGTTGATGAGGGCCGTCAACTGTTTAACTCAATGAACACTTCATTTGGATTGACACCGAAAATTGAGCATTATTCTTGCATGGTTGATCTCTTGGCGCGTGCTGGACATTTACATGAAGCCTGGGACTTCGTTGAGAAGATGCCTGGAAAACCAGATGGAGTTGTTCTGGGGGCATTGCTTGGTGCCTGTCAGAAGCGCAGAAATTCAGATGTTAGCGAATGGGTGATTCAACTGCTTCTAGAATTGGAGCCAGAAAACTCTGGAAACTATGTCATTTCATCTAAGTTATATGCAAATCAGAGACGGTGGGATGACTCGGCGAAGATGAGGGTCTTGATGAAGCAGAGGGGTGTTGCTAAGACCCCTGGTTGTAGCTGGATTGAGATTAACGGTCAACTTCATGAATTTCATGCCGGTGATGTTCTACACGAGGACTCAATAGCTATGTACCAATTCATTATTGAAGAGATGCAGAGGGAAGGATACATTCCAAAGATCAATTGCCAATAGGCAAAGTTACTGATAATCTTGCTTTTCTGTCATTCCAAAGATCATGAGCATGAGTGGAGTTCCTAATAGCATGATTTTTTTTTTCCATTTCATTAGGAATTATTTTCTGATTTTTTTTTTAATTTTCTATTTTTATGACCATCACATTTAACGCCAAGTTTGTAAGGAAATTCTAGCGTAATTTATAGACACATCTATTCTATTATTATTACAGTAGTACTAAAGATACAAATAGGAAAAAAAAATACACGTGTCATTTTCATATTCACTCGATAATTAATTATTTAAATAAAAATAATAATATAATTTAATTAAAAAGGATAAACTTCAATTGGCACATCAGTCTCTATAATATTTTTTTAAAATAGTTTGTATTCCAATCATTTTTCTTATTATTATAGCTTTATACCGTTTAATTATATATGTAATTATATTATATAAGTAAAAGGATTAGATATGTAATTATAATAATAAGTTTTTAATAAATGGAAATTAAACCGTAACCATATTCATTTGCATTTAAATCTTAATGATAATTATAATGAAAATAATTTAATCTTACTATTATTACAATTAATTCTCTCTGAATTTATATTATATTGCATAGTACATTTTTTTTAATAAAATAATTTTTTAAAATAAAATTAAGCTCTCCATTATATTACATTAATAAGTCTTACTATTACTATAATTAATTAATTTAAAAATTATATAGTATACGTACATACTAAAATGTTTGATAAATTAAGATTAATAAATTTTTATTTCTATAATACAAACTAAAATAATAATATATCCGCGCGATGAATACTAGTTATTATTTATACATGCTACATATAATATACGTTGCGTTGACATGTGGCAAAATAAAAAGTCAAAAGTAAAATTTCTATAGCAATATTTAATATAAAAAATAATTAATTGATGTATTCATTTCATCATTAATGAATTCATTACATAGAATATTTATGTTTTCATATGACTTAATTATATTTTAATTAGATTATTAATTAATATTGGTTAATATTTAACTCAGTTATATTAATTACAAAAATTACTATTTTTTTAGTAAAGATATTTTATTTTTACAAAAATTATATAATTTTCTTTTAACAACGTGAATTTTCTTATTCACATAAAAAATATTATATGGTTAATACGATTACAAATATATGTTAATAATAGAAAATATTTTTTAAACATAGTGAAAACACATAATAAATTAATACAAATAAAAGAAACTCAGTACAATGACATCATATTTGTATAAGTTAAAGAATGACTCTCATATGGTACTTAGAAATAATAATCAAATTAATTAATTATATTATGGATTGGTTGTTTTTGGTGGATACGGTGAAAAAACTTGAATACATCATCACGATGATGTGTGTACTTTTTTTATTTAAATGTTGACATGTGTTTATTAAATTATATTTTGGAAAGAATAATAGATATGTGTTAATATTTGAATGAAAAAGATACATAGATCATAATATACCCAAGTTTTACTCGGATACGATGGCGGTGCCTTCATAGTTACCGAAGAAATAGAGGTGGGTTGTGAGCAGAGACGTGAAGATGATGGCAAGGTGGTGTCTTTCTATTGGGTGCAAGGATGATGGGGCGTGGTTAAAAGGCATTACTTGAATTAGTGTGCCACTACTCCCTCTGTCCCAAGTAATTAAAACAACTTCTTTCTTCTTTTATTCAACGTCGTTTATTATTTGAGCACGCATATTAATAAAACTGGATAATTCACTATTTAAAATAATTTTACCCCCTTTTTTTATGTACATTAAAGATTAACTTACGTTCAAAAAAAAGTAAAGAATTTTTTTGGATCAAATAGTGGGTCATCCGGTTTTTTTAATATGCGTGTCCAAACAGTAAACGACGTTTAATTTCAAACAGAGGGAGTACATTTTATTATATCGAGTTGTTGAATGCAACATCATAAATAAATTTATAGGACTAATATGTAAATAAAATATATTAAATAATTAGCTAGAATAATTGTCACTGCATTGGCTTCACGAAGGAATGGATTATCTGTGCTCGTTGAAAGCAACCCAAGAACGAGTCCATCTTTCTAAATTCACGAGTGAGGATTTCCTTTTCACTACGACCCGGACCAATCGATAAAACCTAGCCACCGGTCATTAGATTAGGTTTGAAATGAATTCCATGTTCAACAGTTTTGTCACTAGATGCGGTGCCATTGCATCACTAATATTGTCTTAGTGATATTAAACGACAATAAATAATATAAATATAAAGTAAATTTTTTATTTAATTTTTAAAAATGTTATATTCTACGCAAATATAATTTTTATTTATAAATTTATTAAAATCATGAGTTATACCGGTTCACGTATTGAAATAAATATATAATACTCGGGTAGAATATACAAATTACTCCACCTATCGCAGTAACAACAACATTAGTAAAAATTCATTCTTGAACCCGGCCTGAAGAAAACCCACATTCATTCATTCAACCACTAAACCCAACAGCTTCTCGCTATAAAGGCCTTAATATAGGAGTAATTACCATGATCATGCATTAAATTTTTGAATCCTTATGCTTGCAGGATATATGATACTGTGTTAGCAGGTGCAGAATAAGAAGATGGAACTAGTCGACATATAACAATTATTTTTCAGTCAAATCATCAATTAGAAAGTTGCGCCACTAATATTGGCTTAGTGGTCTCATTATGTAACGAAACAAATCCGGTTCAAGTCCAACACCGTTACTTTTTAAATAAAATTCTTTTTTCTGTTTTTTTTTTAAATGGAGGTAAAATTTTAACTCAAAATTCTATCGAATACTTTTATTATTAGTAAAACAATCAATAAAAATATTTTTATAATATTTATTTTCTTCACCCCAGTTAGTTCACTCATTAATTTACCTTTGAATTGAACTCACCCCAGTTAGTTCACTCATTATCATCTTATAAAAAACCCATCTCTCAAACTATATATAAAACCAACCATATAATTCCATAAATCTAAATCTCATATTTTCTTGAAAAAAAAAATTAAATTAATAATTGTTTGGTTTCTCATGGCTTGTAAACACAATCTTGTGCCCAATATTCTTGATCTATTGTTCTTTTTCTTCTTCCTTGCACTACTACTACTCTGCTCTACAAGCAATGGAGAAACATTCAAGGTCCATTCCTTAAGGCTAATTTACAAGGAAGGGGTCGACTATGGTGTCCTCTCTAAGGGCACCCCTGTTCCACCATCAGGGCCATCTCATAGACACAATGAGCGCCGCGGCCGGATTAGTGAAGGACCGGGTGCTCCTGCCACGGCCGGTAGTAATGATGGTGAAGTTCATCGGAACGGTGGGGGGGGCTAAGAGATAGAGATGTGTGTTTGTTTTGTTTGGTTTTGCATGGGTTGATTAGTTGGTAAGTACTAATTACTAGTGTGTGGTAACTAAAAAGTAGAGTGGCTAGCTGTTGGAAAAACGTGTGGTGTGGAGTTTTGTTGTTCTATTTATGCTCAAATTAACACTGTTTATTTTGTTTTGTTTTTATTTGTTTTTGGTATTCTTCAACATTTTTCTTTGAATTGTTTCAGTTGTAATTGTGTCTCTTAAGTCATTTTATGATTCTTTATGGTATTAAAATTCTCCATTATTGATGGTACTCATAAGATGTATTTGATCGAATTATATGAAAAAAATGATAAAATTTACTAACTATCTGAAAACTACATCAATCATAATAATGTAAGAGATTACTAGATGCATACGGTAAATAAAACAGTTGATGAACTATCGTGTAATAATGAATTAACGAAATCATCCGTTAAAAAACTATATTAATAAATTAAGAAGGATTTGTTCCGGAGAACATTAAAATAGCATCTTGTGAGGTTGATTAATTATTTGTAGTTATCACTTATCACTTGTAAAATCCCACATAATTAGTTAAGGAATTTAATTAATTTCCAAAACGGGTTGTACCACGTGACATTATTGAAATATTCTATAATTTTTCGATAAACTAACATTAAGAATTGTTGTGGAAAAAGAAAATCACATCAAAGGGAGTGGGAAGAGCACTAAAAAGTTGCGTTTAGAATAAGGAAGGGGAGATTTTTGGTTTCGCACACTTCCTTTCTATGGTTTATTGTCGTTTTTTGGAATTGAACTCTTTTAATACCGGTTATATTAGATGAATTTGAATCGTTTAATAAAATTGGATGGATGAAATTAAAAATTCAAGTCATTAATGAGTTGACCACTTATTGAATTTTATTGACTAGTCAACTCATTAATGACTTGAATTTTTAATCTCATCCGTCCAATTTTATTGAACGGTTCAGATTTCTCTAACATGACCAGTCATGTTTAAGGGAAAATTAGAGAAGCCGGATTCCATTTTTTGTGTGTAGAAATATGTCGATATTTTCATTTTTTAAATAAAAAATTATTAATTTATTTTTTTATAAGTAAAATAATTATTGGTTAAAACTTAAAAGTACTTTTTAGTGTAGAAATTTAATTCGGTATAAATATAATTAGTTGTAACTCAATTAATTTAAGTAAGATGTTTTTGAGCTTCGTGAGTTTTCAAGACACGGCTAGTAGTGTGTTTCCTTTGGATGGTGCTGTCTCTACTTTTGTCCGTCATAGACTCATAATAGAGTTTTGGTTTTAGGGGGAAAAGGGAGAAAGAAAAGAAAGTGTCATCTTCGCTTTCTAGAAAATATTTTTGGGCTACTACAAGTTCATTGGTTATAACATAAATTTTATAACTAAAAATGTTTTGTTACTTGTGAATTAGGCACTCAAATAATCATATTAATTTAAATATTTTATTCATTTTTGGCTTAATTAAGACTTTTTATCTACAAAATTAAAACAATTTAGTCCTCACACGGGAACCAAACTACCCGAGCTACCACCTCAACATGTCATGTCAGATTTTACTTTTAATATTAAAATTTTGTCCCGTTCTTAGCTCAAGCCGTCGGACACCATCCTTACCAAGCAACGTCTCCTTCTCTATATTTTATGGACTACTATTACCCGAACTTGGAATTGAACCCAGCCCCAGGTCTACTGCTTGAACACATGAATATTAAAAAATCAATGAATTGGGTTTTACTAACCCATCCTTTTGTCCCTTGTGAGTGTCCCTGGTTGTGGGATTTTGATCTTATATGTTGTTATGGTGTTGACACGGGATCCAGTATAGAGGACAAGTTCAAAAAATGTTGACCCGGTGAATTGTGGTATAGATTTGATTTAAGATTGGATTTGTTAGATCAGGAGTTAAGAAGTATGGACACTTTATTTTTATATCGTATCATTTATCGGATACCGACACGACACTTATATGTATCGAATTCACCATTTTTCGTATCTTTAAAATAATTTATAAGACTAAATTTAATTTGAAATTGGCGTTTCAATTACATTGTGCTTAGAAATATAATTAAAACTCACTTTTTTATATTATTTTAAATGATATTTATATAATATATATAAATATATATTGTGTAGGTATCCTGTACTTTTTAATTTTTTCTTGTCATATTCGATGTCCGTGGTTGTGCTTCATAGATCACTAGACAAGACTATACATGACCATTGAAATGAATCTCAACAGTTCTGAGTTTGTAATGCCCAACTCATGTTCGATAAAACTACTGAAAAAAATTAACATTGGATCTTTGCTCCATGATCGTTTGGAGGCTTAGAATGCTGGAGAGTTATAATATACCAAATTTACGAATAAAGCGAAAAAGGTGTATAGTTTCTTTAAAAAAAAGCTGAAGTGTCATACCGCGATAGTAAAAATATGACGTGATATTGAGGTGGAAACTCGGGCAGTTTGGTTCCTGTCTGAGGGCCAAATTGTCTTGATTTTGCAAGTAGAAAGTTCCAATTAAGCTAAAAATGAGTATAAAATTCAAATTGATATGATCATTTGAGTGCATAGTTCATACATAACAAAAACCCTAAAAATGTTTTAATATTTCAATACATTTTTTTATTAAAATAGAAAAACAAAGTAGATCATAGTAATTGCATTCTTAATTATTGTGTATGAATAAAAATGAAATCATATACTAATTAATTTTCTCAATAAATGGTCTAGCAACTTAGGAAAAAATGATACTAATGATAATTTACTGATCAAAAATTACAAATACAGTACTGCAGAGAAGGTAGAAAATGCCCATGAACAGCAAAGACTGAAAAAAAAAACAGAAACTTTTATATAAGGAACAATATCCTTACAGAGTTCTTTTCATGAGCACAGGAAATTCAAAAGATCGAGTCTTACCTTTCCATAACAATTGTAATAAAAGATAGTATAATCATTTCTGAGCTGCTGCTTCGGTTGGAGTTTTGGTTGTCATCTGATCAACTGCATGCACTGTTGTTTGAAGCTCTTCCCATATGGCTTTATAAACCATCCTCTGCCTATTCACTGCTGACTGCCCCTCAAAAGCTGACGAGATAACATCGATGCTGCACGCAATTTAACCTAAATTTTAGAAACTAAACCAACAAGATTCTGATTTTCTCGGCTAGAAACATGCTTTATCAAGTACAGATGTGCCAGGTGTTGAACATACAACATGGTCTACACTTATCGCAAACAATTTGAATAAGAACTTGGATCCAAGTAAATTGATGAAGTCAAAGACGTAAAGGAGTGAAGACATGTAGCCAAGAGTGGGTGAGACTTTCAAATCTTAGCATAACTCAAGCAACTTATAACAAAAGCCTATCAACTTCACTTCCATATTGTTCATAAGAGTACGTATGATCAAAAGACCATTTCTCCAGATTTTTCCCATGGTGCAAATAGCTTAAAAATTCCCAAGCCAAAATATGTAAAGTCAGGAAGGCTTTACGTCAACACAACAGACACCTGAACCAGACTGCCTTGCACACTCATTTTACTGGGCCTATGCTATGGTTAGATAGATGAAAGCTTAATCAACTTGATAAATTTTTCTTTCATCATTATACTCACGGATTCAGCTTGTATGGAATCATGACAGTAGGGAGTCAAAAGAGCTACTTCTTTTGACCTAGATATTCAATGAAGTCAAGTTATGATTAACAGAGAAGCTATATAACCAGAAGTAGATCCATAGTTGCCTTATAACCAAATTGTAAGCATTTGGAACACGGTATTCAAAACTCGCAACATGTTGAGACGTATGGCCTCTCATTGTATTACACTAATGAATCCAATATCAAGAATCAACTAATTATTTCAAGATTTTAGGTAGTCTCAACATTACGTATACTAGAAAAGTGTAGCAAATTTAGAAAGAGAAATCATGATTTGCTACAAGCAAAGAGTATAACTTTCTGTTAAAATTGCAAGCAAGGGGGCAGTAACAGACTGAAGCCAAACTGCTAATAAATTCAGAGTGCCAAAGCGCAACTCATTTATGCAGTGGACAATAGAGTAAAATATTTTCACAGGTTAGTTTGCTACATTGCCTGAGATACAAGTCAAGAGTTTTTTGAGTAATAGAGAGGTGAATTTAACTCAGTTGAAGCTCAAATGCTAGAGGAACTGAAATTAAACCCATTGTTTGGCTAATTTTACAAGTGCATCAAGGTTTTCCTTGTTACATAAAAAACATCAGAAGCATTAAAAATAATCCAACAGCAGAGTTGCTTCATAGGCCAAAAAGACAACTGATGCAGTATCCCAATCCCTTAGGAATTTAGACAGATAGGTCAAGTAGGTTTAGCTAGACCAAAGTTTTTTACACGAGACAAAGATAGTCTCAATGTTGGCAGCCAGAAAACTGTCCTACATTTTGACATCGTGCATAAATAGAAAGGCAAGCGACAAGCAGAAAAGACAACTAAATACACAGGCCAGATTGCCAACAGGGGGAAATGAGGCCTCTTCAATTCCCTCCAGTGTTTAAGTTTCCTGATCGATACCCGTTTGTAATGCACTAGTGCCTCGTGCTTATGTTCACCCCTCCCCTCTGAGCTATTCACAGAGCTGTCTCTAAGGTTCTAACACTTACATAAGAAAGCAGGAAAGATTGATCATCAACATCCAACACTAGGGATTTCATTAAAACTTCATAATTAATATACCAAAAGTTTTAAACTTGTATTCAAGCTGCATCCAAGATAAATTAGAACACTTGCTAAATGTGCAAAACCAAAGTCAGGGGTAAAGCCATATTACGGTACACAAACTAACTACTTGGAACTATGAAATGATCATGCCCTCAACATAACTTACCATTAACAAGTAAATCGTTCATTTAAAATGGGTAAAAGAAAACTAGACTTGGCTAAGCTTACTAACCTGACATGTCGCCCATCGCCATAGGCATCTTTGACAATAACTGAGTCTGCATTTAACTCCTCCTTAATCTGTTTCAGTGGATTTCGTTTAAAAAACAGAAAAAAACTAAAAAGAGAAGAGACGAATTTCTCAGTGAAAAGAATACCTTTTTCTCCATAGACTGCATAAGTGGCGAGTCAATAGAGCCAGCACCATTCACATGGGTGGCTCCGGTGGTGAATTTACGAATACCCACATGCCCAAAACCCAATTTCGACAACTTATAGCCATGGCTGTCTAGGCGGAGCTTGGCTTTTTTGGTGGCCGCATAAGACCACAAGGAGGAGCTCACTTCATTCTTGTCTGTGAAGGATGCTGATGCCGACGCTGACACGAGGTTTCGTTTAGGTAGGCGAAGCAGTGATGCAGAAGAAGGTAAAGCGTGGCGAAGGAGAGTGTAGGGACGCGTCATCATTGTGGCCTTCGCCATTTGTGGAAGTTGAAATCTTGGTTGTTTAGAAGTTCTGGTTTCGTTGGTAAATTTCTGCGGCCGCCGTTGAGAGAAAATAACGAATAATGACAAAAGGTTGGGCTTTAGATTGTGGGCTGGGCTTTTTCAGATTGCGTTTCATATGGCCTTTTTCTTTTCTTTTTTTAAAGATTGGGTAATTTTAGTACACCTCTAAACAATCGGTTAAATTAAAAAATGTCTCATGAAAAAAAACTATATTTTAAAAAAAGCCCTCATGAAATTAAAGAAGCATGTAATCGTGGGTTGAGGATGAAAGCGGTGAAAGAAAAATAATTACAAACATCATTTAATAATTCAACTAAAAATAAATAAATATTATTACAATTCTTCAATTTTATGCTAATTAATGATCTTACAATTATAAAATTATACTATTAAATAGATCTAATGATTGATTAGTGATGCACCAATTTATCACAATCCATGAATTGATCACCTTTTAATTTTATATAATTGAAGAAATGTGATTATCAGCGCCAAAGTAGTGTTACAAATCCAAATTAGAATTTGATTGCACAAATTAAATATACTTCATCTTATTTTCCATCCCATGCTATTTATTTAGAAATTACATGGATGATCGAATAAAATTGTTACCATTCACTAGTTTGTCCAACTCCTTCTCAAATATTTCCATGGCAGGCTTTGGCAAGATGATCGGCACCACAATCCCTTTTTCCCCTTTCTTGTTACTAAACGGCACATAAAAGCTAGCTCCATCGAAACCCGGCCCGCCACCCCCCTTAGCGACTCCGCCATACAATGGTTTACCCCACCCAAAATCTACTTCATGCAATCCTACATGCCTTGTATCGTTAGCTAAAAAGGACCTTACCCTTGTATAGTAAGGCCTACCCTTCACCGACATCAACGTCGCGACTGATTGCAAATACTCCTCCGTTGCACAAGCCTTCGCTCTTATCACCAACTCCAATGCGTAACTTATCGGATTTCTAAGAAGTTCCCCAACAGTTGACATTGCAGCAGGGAATACAAAAGCGTTACCGTAATATCCCTTTGGTATTATTGCGCTGTTAAAAAAATTATTACGTGCGCTAACAGCGCACATCATTCGCATTTCCACCGTCTGGTTAGGTATTTGAAGTGCAATGGTGTAACATTTCCACAGACAAGCAGTTACGAGGTCGAAGATGGAACAACTGCGGAGGTGGGGAGGGAGTTCTTTCCGAAGAGCGGACATTTTAGCAAGGTCGAAGAAAAATGAGCGGTGAAATGACATGTTGTTGCCAAGTGGTGTGTAATTTTCACCCAATTCTTCATACTCGTCGTGTTTGTGTGTTACCAGCGGCGGGTCGTTTGCGTTTAAGATGTTTCTTTCCCATACAGGGGAGATGGAGGGGACAGTAACCCCTCGTGTCATCTCAGCCACCATTGATAAAAATTGGACTATACCAAGAGTGTCGCTCATCGTGTGGTTGAGGCGTAAGGCCAAAATGAAACCACCACATTTTAGTCGTGTTACCTAGAAAAATAAATCATTTAATTAATTAGTCATTAAAATCTATGTATCACAAATTTATACTTTAATAGAGAATCAAACAGACATGATTTCGATGGATTTGCACTTGATTAATCCTTTTGTTTCACTCTTAAACAACACGTTGGACCAACGCCCAATTGATGGGGAAGCTAGAATAAAAAATATAAGAGGGCTTGTGACAACTATCAGGCTGTGCTTTAGGGTGAGCTTTCAAGCTCAAGTTGCCTGCTGGGTTTCAGGCCTCAACCCATCACGTTCGGGCTTCTATCAAGCCAGCATCGAACCGGGTTAGGTGACTCATCGAGAAGCCTAATTCATTCTCAGGTCTATTTTTTTTTTTTGAAGGGATTCTCAGGTCTAGAATATCCTTAATAATTAGCATAGTTATCAGAACCGGACCGGACAGCGAACCGTTTTCGTCAATTTGGTGGTTGAACCGGGTTCAACCGGATTGTGATGCTGGTTTGTCAGGAACCGTTTACACATTAAACCGGTAAATCTTAGACGATAAAACCGGATTAAACCGGATTGAACCGGCTGGTTTTTACTGTAGCATTTTATAATATATCAAAAAATATTATTAAAATTTGAAAAAGTCCAAAAACGAAGTCATTTTTGTTGCCTCTCTGATGGGCTGGCCCATGCCTGTAATGGGCCGGCCCATCAAATTTTCCAAAAAAAAAAAAAAAAAACCAAAACAAAACGACGTCGTTTTGGGTTAGCTCATCAAACCGGCCGATTCAACCTGGTTCGCCGGTTACGTAAAAACCGGCCGGTTTGATCGGTTCACATCCTTATCCGGTCCGATAGCTGAATCGAACCGAAAACTTGAAAAACATCGGTTGAACCAGACGGACCGGACGGTCCGGTCCGGTTCTGATAACATGGATAATTAGTACTCATTTTGTTTCATAATACAAGGCTACAAGCTGTTTTATCTTCTTATTTTTCTTCTAAAATATTTGTCAATTTGATAATTTTCCAAAAAAAGTAGTGTCATAAATAAAGGAAGAAAATGTTGGCTAATAGAAAAAAATGACAAAAATTGTATTTTTACAAAGAAAACTCATAGCTGTTATAAA
Source organism: Viola odorata (assembly GCA_963691705.1). Lineage (NCBI taxonomy): Eukaryota > Viridiplantae > Streptophyta > Magnoliopsida > Malpighiales > Violaceae > Viola > Viola odorata. The sequence goes on along the minus strand of OY829538.1, from coordinate 72,961,325 downwards.
AAAAATCATAAGTTTGACGCAAAAATAGGTTTATATAATGATTTATTGATCCGTTTTCCAAAACCTTAGACAACCAATATTTTGAGATAGAGGGAGTACCTGAATAAGTAGCAAAGGGCAATTTATGATCCCACTAGAGCCAGGGACGTCAAAGAGGAGGTCTTCAAAGCAAGGGAATGGAGGGTAAAGAGCATCACCAAATTCCTCAAGTTTCACATCAGCATCTGCCTCTAAGAACAAGATTCCTTCCCCATTACATTCCACCATCAATTTTCGGTTGAGCCCTTCTCTAATCCTACCTGCAAATGGATAGTAATACACCAAAGCTTTTGCAAGTGCTTCTCTAATCACCTTGACAGGGTCCTTCTTCCCTTCAATTGTAGGGGTGTTCTCATAAATCTGGATGATAGGAATCTGGAACCGAAGACCCTCTTGGTCATCGATGTCCGATAGTGGTTTTAATTCGTAAGGCGTGGGTTTAGCCGGAGTGATTAGCTCCGGCTCATGCCTATGGACCTTGAAATGAAGACATGAGAGTGGTAGTGCTCCTGCCATGTGGCTTTGTGCAATTTTGTTGTTCTACTTCGGTAGGAGAGGATGGGAATACATAGACAAATCAAATTATTCACGTTTTAAATACTTTCATAATTTTTTCCTAATCTTCTAAAACTCTGCTGATGTGGCAGCATGATGGAGTATAAAAATGTCGTTTGATCAAAAAGGAAAAAGAAGTCACGTAACAGATGGATTATTTTGAGTGAGTAGAGGAGCAAAATTAGAGGGGTGAGCATGTCAAGACTAACTCTACGAAAATAAATGTAAACCAAACTCGTGAAGCATAGTACAGATTAGATTGTGACTTTATACGTAGACTTTATGGTCTGAATTCTGTGGTACCGATGCGTTTGCTTGTCTAATTAACGATTGGTCCTGCGACGGAGACAATCAGCCATATATGTTTGGACACTTCCTAAGTAGCCAAACACGCCGTTCATGATCCATCTCTCTCTATCGTACGTTATAAATTTGTGTGTATTGTGTAGTTGGCTAGAAGTCTTTAATCATATAGAAAAATATGAATAATTTGATATTCTCACTCATTAAATAAAAGGTCGTTGATTCAATTTTTATATATTATTGTTTAATGAATTATTGTAGTACGAACATGATTAGTCGTCGTCGTCATCATCATATATATATATATATAGCTCAACCCATGGACTGTGGCTTGGCGGAGGGATGAAAGTTGTACCCGCCTCGATGGGTACCCGAGACACCCTGCCTAGTCGAGGAGGGGATTTACCCAGTTTGATCGGTATTTTTTGGGGACGAGAATTCTCCGCTCCATTTTGACCAGAGAACGAGGCAGGGATGGGATGGTCATACCTAACTAAGGTGACAAAATGGGCTGACGAACATCCATGGTAGACCTGTTTAATTAGATCCAGAAATAAACAGGATATACTGGATCCGCCCCATCCCGTTTAAGAAACAAGACAGACCAGACTCGTCCATCTAAAAGAGCTAGGTTTGAATGGGTTCCCATCCGAATAAGTTTTTTTTAATTTTATTTTTTAAAATGCTACCAACGAAATGTTCACGGATTGAGTCATGAAGTGATGAATGAAATTATGAATACCACCACGAATATTTATTGTCATAATGGTCCATACACACTACATGACTAGTCTTTCTAATCACTTAATAATACATTTATTTAAGATCTACTTTTTATGGTCCATGCCCATGTAGTGGGTAGTCTTTCTTTATCACTGAATATTATATTTATTTAAAATCTATTTTTATAAAAATAACTGAATTACATAGCTCAAACTATTCTGTAATTCATCCTTAATTAAGCAAGCAAAATGGTATGATTTGGAAACAAATTTGATTATTAGTTTTTGGTTAGTCTTCTAATGTACAGTATTTATTTATATTTAGAAAATTAACACTTAATTACTATATGGTACAATATAAAGAGTATGTTTGAGATTGCCCGCAAAAGCGATTTTGGTCACTAAGTCTCTTAGGTTAGAATTTGTTTGAGATTGAATCAGCCATGTACACTTCATAAGTATAGCCAAACACGCCTTTCATAATCTATCTTACCTTAGAAATTTGTGCGTATTGTGTTAAAAAGTTTGATAAAAATAATTCGACACTCTCACTCATTAAATAAAAGGTTGTTGATTCAATCTTTATTTATTATTGTTTAATGGATTGTTGTAGTACAAACATGATTAATCATCATCATCATCATATATATATATATATATATATATATAGCTCAACCCATGGATTGTGGCTTGGCGGTAGGGATGTCAATTGTACCCTCCCCGATGGGTACCCGAGATGTCGTGCCCAGTTGGTGAGGGGATTTACCCGGTTTGATCGGATATTTTTGGGGACGAGAATTCCCTACCCAATTTTGACCAGGGAACGTGGCAGGGACGGGGATGGTCATACCTAGCTAGAGTGGCAAAATGGATGGGCAGACGTCCATGGTAGACTCGTTTAATTAGACCCAGAAATAAAGAGGACATACTAGAACTGCCCCGCACCGATTAAGAAACGGGACAGACCAGATTTGTTCATCTTAAAGAGCTTGGTCTGGATGGTTCCCGTCTAAAAAAGTTTTTTTCAAAAAAAAATGCTATCAAATAGATGTCCATGGGTTCATGAATATAACAATGAATATTTTCTGCCATTATGGTTGATGGGTGTCTAATCCTTCAAAAATAAATTCAACTTATTATTTACCTACGAATTTACAAATAATGGTAAGAGGTTCGATCCACAGAGAATGGGTAGGCTTAAAACAAGACGAAAACCAGATGAAAACAAATAAAAAAATAAAAAAAAGGGTCTTTTCCCTAGACCTAGGGAAGAGGAGGGTTTTATAAGAACTAATTGATAAAAGAAAAAGAATGTAATCAAAATAGTAAAAAAACAGATGATGAATAAAATCAGATGATAATAAGTTCTCAGTAGGCACCAGGACGTTCTTCGCTGGGAGTTGGACCAATCGGGGAAATACACTGTGCTCTCGGGGTATAAGAAATGGGAAGCGATTAGGAATGAAACCAGCCCATTGCTTCGTTCCTGTTGGACTAGTTTGGTCCCGTATCGGGTAGAATTCTTCTTGTGGTTAACATTACGAGAGAGGATAGTGACTAGGGACTTTCTTGCTCGGCGCTTCGCTGGGAGTTGGACCAATCGGGGAAATACACTGTGCTCTCGGGATATAAGAAATGGGAAGCGATTAGGAATGAAACCAGCCCATTGCTTCGTTCCTGTTGGACTAGTTTGGTCCCGTATCGGGTAGAATTCTTCTTGTGGTTAACATTACGAGAGAGGATAGTGACTAGGGACTTTCTTGCTCGACGCAACATGATCACTGCAGACATGAATATCTGCCCTCTGTGTAATGGCAGATCTGAGGACGTCAACCACCTCTTCCTGCGTTGTGAGAAGTCGAGAAGAGTTTGGGAGTACATCATTCGCTGGTTAAGGGTGAGGTGGTGCCCTCCTTGCAATTTTGCGGTGTTGTGGAAGTCTTAGGGTAGCATTCTGCCATCTTATGATCAGCAGTCAGGTAAGCAGTGGACTGTCCTATTTTATGCAGTGTTGTGGACCATTTGGAAGGAGCAAAATGCAGTGATCTTTCGCCAGAAGGAGTGGTCGGAAAGCTACTGTCTGTCGCACCCCCTTTTTGGATTTTATCTTAATGCGACGCGGGTTTGGGACTAGATGTGAGACGAAATCGGACTCATCTCACATGATGCAATGAAGTCGCCACCCTAATTTGTTTGTAGGTTTAGGGAACCTATTTGTCATGCATAAAAAATAAAATGCTAAGGCAAAGTGGGTCTGAACCCAAGAACAGCGGTTCGAGGTCGTATTATGGACTCGGGAAGGTGTCAGGCACCCGAGTCACATCCTAAAAAGGTTACCGGAGAAGGAGGTGTTTAAACATGTTTGAAACAAATAAAAAGTCCTAATTTAGTGACCATGCCCAATGGATAAATAATTCTAATAATTATGAATATCATGCATACGAGCGTAAATACGGAAAAGCATGAATAAATAAAAGGGAAGAAACGTTTACTTGCGTAGGGTATCTGTTGATTTTACCCTTTTAGATCGAAAAATGTGAGGAATACTTGTGAAGGGCATCGATTGATTTGCCCTATAAAAGACGAGATTATTAATTTGAGGAAAACAACGATAATAGAAAAATAGATAAATATTTAACGATTTATTGCGAGTGGAATAACTGATTTTAGTGGTTAAATGCATGGCCGTTGAATGGTTGACTATTGGCGAGTCAACCAATCCAACGGTTGAGATAAAGATGAGAAGGAAAAAAGGTTTATTATTTATTTAATGATTTGAGCTGACAGTACAGGCAAATTTTGCCTGAAAACGGAGAATAACTTGAACCGAAAATGCTAAAATGTAGAATAAAATAAAATAAACTAATTAGCACACAGTAAGCGATAAAAAGTTCACTACAGAGTTCGATAAAAAATATTTATTTGCAAGTAATAAAAGTTCGAACGGAAAAAATGCTTAAAGCAAAAATTGAACGAAACGCAAATAGATAGCACGAATTAGAAAAATAATAAAAGAAAAGTGGCTACTGAGCGAAATTGTTCGACCCATGGTTCCGAGAATTTGACTCGGGAACCAATACAAGTTCGAACAGAAAAAGTGATAAAGATGTGAAAAAATGTATAAAATTTAAATGACATTAGGTGTAAAAATAAACATCAGTTGGAGGAAAATGGAAGTACGATTTTTAAAAATTGATGATAAAAATGCGACAAATGAAAAATTTTAAATCCAAAATCGGGTAGCAACAGTTGCCCCCTCTTTACTGTCTTATCAAAAATCTGATGTAATCGAGATTTTTGATGAGCAGTAAAGATGGTTGCTCCCGAACCAGCAATGGTTTGAAAAATACGGAATTTAAGTGTAGACTTGGGATGAAAAGTAGATGCAGAAATGTAAATGATGACTTCCCTGATAATGGGGGTGAAATGTAGATGATGAGATGTAAATCAGGTAGGGCGAGGGGAGCACTCGCAGTCCATACCCTGTTGCAGAAAAGTAAAGGCATCCGGGCGAGGCTATCGCAGTCACGGACGTTGATGCAGAAATGTAAAGGTGTCCGGGCGAGGCCGTCGCAGTCACGGACGTTGATGCAGAAATGGTAAAGATGTCCGGGCGAGGCTGTCGCAGTCACGGACGTTGATGCAGAAATGGTAAAGATGTCCGGGCGAGGCTATCGCAGTCACGGACGTTGATGCAGAAATGTAAACTTGAGATCTGAACGGGAACACCGCAAGTCTCGGACCTCTGTGCAGGAAATGAAATTGACATCTGAACGGGGACACCGCAAGTCTCAGACGTCGATGCAGAAAAGGTAAACTTCAGCTCCGTCGAGGGTCGTACTCGTAGGCCGTTGCTGATTGATGCGGAAAATGTAAATGCGGAAAAGTAAATCAGGTAGGGCGAGGGTAGCACTCGCAGTCCATACCTTGTGCAGAAAAGTAAAGTGCGGAAAATGTAAAGACGCGTGTTGTGGGACTGAGCCGCATCAACACTCAAGCAGACGCATGTTGCGGGACTGAGCCGCCTCAACATCCAAACAGGCACATGTTGCGGGACTGAGCCGCGTCAACATTCACACAAACGTATGTTGCGGGACTGAGCCGCGTCAACATCCGAACAAAAGTATAACAGACGCATGTTGCGGGACTGAGCCGCGTCAACATCCAAACAGACGCATGTTGCGGGACTGAGCCGCGTCAACATTCAATGCAGGAAAATAAATTGCGGGAAAGTAAATTACAGAAAAGTAAATTGCGAGAAAGTAAATTGCAGAAAGGTAAATTGCAGGGAAGTAGATGTGAACTTCACTTGGGCGTTGTTGCCCCCAGATTGGTGCGAAAAATGAAATGAAAACTCCACTTGGACGCTGCTGCCTACTGGGAGATTGGTGCGACATCCTTCCGGACGCTGCTGCCCGTGGGATGTCGGCTTAATTCCTTTACTGATTGAAAGGCGGGGATTTGAACCGCCACACAAATGTTGAAAGGTGGGGTATTGAACCGCCACACTAAATTTTGAAATGTGGGGTTTTGAACCGCCACACAAAAGTTTGAAAGGTGGGGTATTGAACCGCCACACGAAATTTGGAAGGTGGGGTTTTGAACCACCACACTAAAGTTTGAAAGGTGGGGTTTTTAACCGCCACACGAAATTTGGAAGGTGGGGTTTTGAACCGCCACACAAAAGTTTGAAAGGTGGGGTTTTGAACCGCCACACGAAAGTTTGAAAGGTGGGGTTTTGAACCGCCACACAAAAGTTTGAAAAGTGGGGTTTTGAACCGCCACACGAAATTTGGAAGGTGGGGTTTTGAACCACCACACGAAGTTTGAAAGAGTGGGGTTTGAACCGCCACACAAAGTTTGGAAGAGTGGGGTTTTGAACACCACACAAAGTTTGGAAGAGTGGGGTTTTGAACCACCACACTAAATTTGAGAGGTGGGGTTTTGAACCGCCACACGAAGTTTTGAAAGGTGGGGTTTTAAACCGCCACACGAAGTTTGGAAGAGTGGGGTTTGAACCGCCACACGAAGTTTTGAAATGTGGGGTTTTAAACCGCCACACGAAGTTTGGAAGAGTGGGGTTTGAACCGCCACACAAACTGATAAGTAGACGACCAAGTCGTCACACTAACACGGGTGACCAAGTCACCGCGACACTATTGGAAGGTTGGAAGGGACGTGGTAACATACCTTCATTTGAATATTTATTGGATGGTGGGGGAACATGATCCGCCGCACAAATTTGATTGGGAGTAGTATCATACTCCATTCGGATGTCGATGATGGTGGAGATTGATCACCGTGTGAGATTCCACTGACGCGTATCTGTATCCTGCAAATAGGGAGGAAACAAACACGAAGCAGCAATGGGTGGAAAAAGAGAAAGCAAATGATAAGTGGAAACAATGAAATCAAATCATGTATGCTGTACATGAAAATATTCCCACACTACCCTAAGGTTTGCCCCCAGTATTTTAAAAAACAACTTCCCTATCAAGAGAAGGTTCAACAAGCTTGTGCATTTCTGGAGAACAGGTCATCCAGTTTCCATCATACAAGCATGCTTGATACAAGTCTAGAAAAGCATCTGCATCTTGCCCAGGAGATAACGACTTCAAGGACAAGACTTTCCCACAACATGTAGGCGTAAGCAATCCTCACCAGATATTGGTGTTTGCGCTCACACTCAGAAACAGGGCTACGTGTTTACACTCATAAAAATACAACAAACATAGCACAAAGTCAGATTTGCAATGTCAATCCGAGTGAATAAACTTCGAATGAAGATGCACATGCATGGGCATTCTATAATCGAGAGGACTTTGCAAGAGAAAAGAAATGTGGTGTGTAGTTTTTGAAAGAAGGAAGAGAAAGTCTGTTTAGCAAGGTACTTTTTAGCAAAAAGAAAAAGGGTTTAATGAGCAATGTTTGTTGATTGGCCGCGATGAGGGCAAAGTGCACAAGTTCTCTGGGGATGATTTATCCCGAGATCATCTTCTGTTGGTGAGCAGAAGCGCCAATTTTTGAATCTTCCCAGGGAATGATATCTTTTACTGCTGATACCATCATTTGTCGTTGAAGCGCACCAGTTTTTGAATCTTTGCAGGGAATGATCTCTTTTACTTTTGAGATCATCTTGTTGGCTTTCAACCATTTTTGTACTTGCTTTTGCTTTTTATTGGTTGTGTTCTTTGAACACTTCTTTTTCCTTGTGTGTGTGTGTTTTTTTTTTCTCTTTTTTTTTTCTTTTTTTGCAAGCAAAAGCAAGTACAAGTTTCATCTTGTCTTTGGTGGGGGACTTCAAGTCTTGGCTTCCTCGAACTTCTTCTGGCATTGACCATCAAGAATCCTTGGGAGTTTCTCTTTCCCTTCTCTTCTGTATTCAGACTACATTTGATATGCACCTTATGATATGATCACGGACCCCTCCAAGACCGAACTTGACATTCAAGGCATGTTGCCTCAAGGCCCGATCACACGGAGCAAAGTCAGAGCATTGTCCTCATGGGTTGAAGGCAAAATGAGAGAGAAAGGACCCCTCAAAGACGAGGAAAAACCGGCCTATGTGATTTTCCATCGTGAGCCTCCCAGTGGCAAAACGCTATAGCGTTTTGCCCAAAACGCCATAGCGTTTTGCCGTGTTTTGGAACGAAACTTTCCAGTAGCAAAACGCTATAGCGTTTTGCAAAACGCCATAGCGTTTTCAAAACGCTATAGCGTTTTGCCCCCAGCTTGATCCGTAACTTTCCAGTAGCAAAACGCCATAGCGTTTGCCAAAACGCCATAGCGTTTTGCTCCTGTTCTGTCAACTTTTGCCTACTTGTATAAATAGCTCTTGTGATTTTTCATTAGGTAGTTTTTTAGACTTGAGTGATATTTGATAAGTTGAGAGCACTCCTTAAACTTATCACCTAGGTCATTAAACTCTTCAATCCTTCTTGGAGAAAGATCGCTTGAGTAGAGAACACTCCTCCCGATCTTCCTCCGGGAAATCTTTGTAATCGAATTTGTAACAAGTTTGGGTGACTTAAATATATTTGAAGCTTTGTTTGCTGGATTGGTTTGAGCTCCTACAAGTTGTGCATTTGATCATTGCTTCCTTTCCATCCATCTAGCAACAATCAACATTCCGGGTAACATTGTTTCTTGCTTTTCTAATCTATTTCCGCTACCAAATCCATGTATTGTGTATGAAATTCCTGTCTTTCTTCCAAGTCTTGTTGATAACTCCATCGGCTAGATCCTCCTCAAACTCCATATATCATTCGGCTTACTTACACTAGGCCGGATCATATCAAGTGGTAGCGGAGCTTTTGGCGCCTTGGAGTTTATTTGTGTTCTTCTTCTTTGTCACCTTTGTGAACCGTATATGCTCTTGTTGTCCATCTTCGTTGTATTGATTGTCTTGTGTCAAAAGTGTCGAATATCGCTGCCCAAATTCAAGTGATAATATGTGTGAATGTTATGCCAACTTTTGCTAGTTTTAAATATCAAAATCTGATAAGTGAATTCTTGGTGTTCATCATTGTGTTCTTGGTGTTCATGCAAAATTTGAATGAAGAAGGAAAACTTTGATCTGAAAATTACTAGTCAAAGCTAAGGTCCTTGTTTCCCCAATAAAATATTAATTTCCTACACCAAAGTGGCCAACCAAAGAACAAATATTCTCACAAGTGGCAAACATTCTAACTCTCAAGAAGAATATTCACCTAAGTGGAGTCTTTGCTCCCTTGTCCACGTCCACCTTCCCTTGAGTGTCCAGCAGTCTTATTGAGTTGTCCAAGTCCTAAACTTAGTTTAAGACTTGAGTCCTAAACGTTTAAAAATAAAATAAAAAAAATAAAAATAAAAATAAAAAATTAGGACAAGTCTTTTTCTTTAAGTCCTCTTGAGTCTTTTATCCTTTTGAGTTTTCTGTCCAACTTCTTTTCCCTCTGCATTTGTGTCCTTCTTTCTTGTGTTATTCTCTTGTTTGATTGCATAGATGGAAATGAACAAATGCTTGGCTTGAATCATAAGTTAATTGCTACAAGAAGTTGTGTGGTGAACAAGATTGTGAAAGGGAGTTGTTGAGCGTTTGTGAGAACATCTTTTTCGAGTGATCAAACACGAGTGTTCAAACACGTGAGGGAGAGATTTTTTCTACTAACGTTTGTTGAAGTGTGCAGGTACTGTTCTTGACACAATGTCTAACCGAAGTAGGCCTAATTCTAGTAGTAGTAGGAGTGCCGAGGCACTAGAGCAAGTCCTTGCCGCCTTGGCCTCATTAAAGGCTACTGCTGATCGAACCGAGGCACGTCTCACCTTGTTAGAGGGGAGTATCAAGTCCCCGGTAACCCCAAGGGAGCTTCCTCCTAGGCCCCCTAAAGGTTCCCAAGAGGAGCATGTTGTTTGTGAGACCGAAGAGGAGGATCACCTTGACAGTGATGAGGTGCATGATCCTTTGAAGGCCAAGTTCAAAGGGGTGGCCAGCCGTGGCTTCCCAAGTTGTCTCACCACAGAAACTCGAAAACCAGCCCCGCACCCTACTCAACTAGCCATATCCGAAGAACAAATGAAGGCCATCCGGGAGAAATATGGCAAGATCAATCCGAACCAAAGGGAACTCAATGCATCAAGTAGTCGGCCTCAAGTTCCTCATTTCCTTGCTAGAACCACTCCCCACAACACGCATGGCTATTATAAGGACCCTTATGAGAGTGTTAGTGATGAGTTTGAAGAGCCTCCACAGTCCAATAGGGGTAGGCGACAACGAAATCCCCCATTTCAGTTTGGAAGGCATTTTGAGGCAACACAAGAACAGAAGGTTGATGACAAGTTGAGTGGTATTAAAGTGCAAATTCCTACCTTTAGAGGCACTACTGATCCTTCGGAGTACCTCAAATGGGAAGGAAAAATTCAGCGTATTTTTAATTGTCACCGGTATTCGGATGAGAAGAGAGTCAAGCTGGCTGCCATGGAATTTGATGATTATGCGGTTAGTTGGTGGGATAAGGTTTGCAAAAACAGAGGGGAAGAGGATGCCATTCGGGATTGGGAAGAAATGAAGAGGGTAATGAGGGCAAGGTTTGTGCCCGCCAACCACAAACGTGACTTGCAAAACAAGTTACAAGGTCTCAAGCAAGGTTCCAAGTCCGTGGGTGAGTATTTCAATGAGCTAGAGGAACTTCTTATCAAAACCGAAACCGATGAAAGTGAAGAAGTCACTATGTCTCGATTCCTCAATGGCCTCAATGAACGGATTCGGTATAAGCTTGAGTTGAAGGAGCTTGATCACTTGGAACCTATGCTCCATTATGCCTTGAAGGTGGAAGCATACGAGTCCACCAAGAAGAAACCTTACACTAGCCGAAACACTGCCCAAACCTACTCTTCCACCCCAAAAACACCATGGAAATCCTACCCTAAAGACCAACCAAACCAAAAGGATTCCAAAACAGTGAACCCCAACCCAAAACCATACACACCTTACTCCAAGAGTAACACCCCTACTCCTCCGCCAAAACAGACCCCTAACACACTCACTACCAATCCAAATCAGCCCAAGAGATTCTCATCGAACATCCAATGTTATCGATGCCAAGGAAGAGGTCACATTGCATCCGAGTGTCCCAACCGACGAATAGTGATCATCCGTGAGGGTAACTATGAAACTGAAAGTGATGATGAGAGGGAAGGAGAGGATGGAATGAAAGAAGAAGAAACTGGAAGTAGTGAAGAAGAAGTGGTTCCGACAGCCCCTATGACCTTGGTTGTGAGGAGGAGCATGAGTGCTCAAACAAAGGAGGAGGATATCCATGAAGAGCAACGGGAGAACCTTTTTCATTCACGGTGTGAAGTCAAAGGTAAAATTGTTTCGCTTATTGTTGATAATGGGAGTGTGGTGGATGTAGCAAGCCATCTCTTAGTCTTGAAGCTTGGTTTGCCTACAATCCCCCATCCCAATCCTTACTCTTTGCATTGGTTTAATGATGATGGGGAAGTGAAGGTAAAGGAGCAAGTTCTTGTAGCTCTTAAGATGGGTGGTTATGAGGATGAACGATTGTGTGATGTGGTTCCCATGGACGCGAGTCACCTCATTCTTGGTCGACCATGGCAATTTGATAGGTGGGTAGTCCATGATGGTCGGACTAACAAGCTTCATCTCACCCACCGTGGGAAGAAGTTCAGCTTTGTTCCACTCACTCCTATACAAGTCCGGGAAGATCAAATGCACATGGCAAAAGCAAGTGCAGAATTTCAGTTAATGAGGAAGATGAGAGACAAGAGAGGAGAGAAGAAGGTAAGTTGTGCGAAAGAGGAAAAAACCAGCCATGAAAAAAGTAAGCATGGTATCTTGAGGGAAAGTGAGTGTAGCTCACAAGAGAAGAGAGGAGAGAAGAAAGTAAGAGGAGAGCTGAATACACTCCATGACAAAAGTAAGCATGGTAGAGAGAGTGAGCCAAAACAGTTGAGTATGGTAGCGAGGGGTAAGGATGTGAGGCAAGCCCTTGTCACTAACAAAGTGTGCCTTGTACTTCAGTACAAGCCCTATTGTTTGAATGCTGCCACTAACCCCATTTCTTCTCTACCAAGTCCAATTGTTTCCCTTGTGCAGGAATTTGATGATGTGTTTCCATCCGAGATGCCTAGTGGACTTCCTCCCATCCGCGGTATAGAACACAAGATAGATCTTGTACCCGGTGCTGCTATACCGAATAGACCAGCCTATCGATGCAACCCCGAGGAGACAAAAGAGCTCCAAAAGCAAGTCGAGGAGTTGTTGAGTAAAGGTTTCATTAGGGAGAGTATGTCCCCTTGCGCTGTACCCGTACTACTTGTACCAAAGAAAGATGGGACATGGAGAATGTGTGTGGACTGTCGCGCCGTCAATAAGATCACAGTGAGATATCGACACCCCATACCCCGCCTTGATGACATGCTTGATGAGCTAAGTGGGAGTACGGTCTATTCCAAGATTGACCTCATGAGTGGTTACCACCAAATCCGAATGCACGAGGGCGACGAGTGGAAAACAGCCTTCAAAACCAAACATGGTTTGTATGAATGGATGGTAATGCCTTTTGGTTTATCCAATGCCCCTAGCACTTTTATGAGATTGATGAATTATGTGCTGCGAGAATTCATAGGAAAATATGTTGTTGTGTATTTTGATGATATTCTTGTGTATAGTCCTTCTCTTGAACAACATGTGAATCACTTGCGCACCATACTTGACACTTTGCGTGCACATCAATTATATGCTAAACTTTCTAAGTGTGAATTGTGCTTGGATAGAGTACATTTTCTTGGCTTTGTTGTGAGTATAGATGGCGTACAGGTTGATGAGGAAAAGGTGAAGGCCATTAGAGAGTGGCCTAATCCTAAGAGTGCTAGCGAAGTGAGATCCTTCCATGGTCTCGCGAGTTTTTATCGTCGATTTGTACCAAACTTCTCAACCATAGCTGCTCCCCTCAATGAGCTCACCAAGAAACATGTAACTTTTGAGTGGGGAAGTCGACAAGAGGCAGCTTTCAAGGAACTCAAGGAGAGACTTATGCAATCTCCGGTGTTAGCCTTACCCAACTTTAACAAGGCTTTCGAGTTAGAGTGTGATGCAAGTGGCATAGGCATAGGAGCTGTCCTAACTCAAGAGGGGCGACCCATTGCATACTTTAGTGAGAAACTCAGCGGTGCCCAGCTCAACTACTCCACGTATGATAGAGAGTTATATGCCTTAGTAAGAACACTCATGGTGTGGGAACATTACTTACTGCCAAATCAGTTTGTCATCCACACCGACCACTTAAGTTTGAAGTTCCTTCAAGGCCAAGCCAAGTTGAACAAACGCCACGCCAAGTGGATGGAATTCATTGAGGCATTTCCCTACACCATCAAGTACAAGCAAGGCAAGGAGAACGTGGTAGCCGACGCCCTCTCACGAAGGTACGCTCTTTTGAACTCCCTTGATGCACAATCATTTGGGTTTTCACATTTACTTGGCTTGTATGAGAATGATGAGGATTTTAGTGACATATATGCAGCATGTGCACATGGACCACATACGCATTTCTTTAGGCATGATGATTACTTGTTCAAGTATGATAAATTGTGTGTGCCCCGTTCTAATGTTAGAGAGCTACTTGTGTTGGAAGCCCATGGAGGTGCTTTAAGTGGTCACTTTGGCATCTCCAAAACTTTGCATGCTTTGAAGTCTCATTTCTATTGGCCGCGAATGAAAGTAGATGTGACTAGCATTGTGAATAGGTGCATTGCTTGTAAACTTGCCAAGTCCAAATCTAAACATCATGCTATCTATATGCCTTTACCCGTTGCGCAACACCCATGGGTAGATTTATCTATGGATTTTGTTTTGGGTTTGCCTAAGTCTAGGAATGGCCATGATTCCATCTTTGTTGTGGTGGATCGTTTTTCCAAAATGGTACATTTTATACCATGTTCGAAAACACATGATGCTACACATATTGCCTCTTTATTTTTCCAACACATGGTAAGAATACATGGTATGCCTAAGAGTATTGTGAGTGATAGGGACACCAAGTTTTTAAGTCATTTTTGGCGGACTCTTTGGGCGAAGTTAGGGACTAAACTTCTCTTCTCCACCACATGTCATCCTCAAACGGATGGCCAAACGGAGGTGGTGAATAGAACTTTAGGCTCATTACTTCGTATAATGATTGCTAAACATGGAGTGAAATGGGAAGAATGCATTGCGTTTGCTGAATTTGCCTATAATAATGCTTATCATACTTCCATCGGGTTTTCTCCTTTTGAGGTGGTTTACGGGTTCCAACCCCTGACCCCTCTTGATCTTTCACCTTTGCCTTTGAGTTCTCTTAAGTGTGTAGGTGGAAGTGCCAAGGCTGCAGCTGTTAAGAAACTCCATGAGCAAGTCCGCAAAAACATTGAAAACATGAATGAAAAAGCAGTGACCAAACGCAATAAGGGCAAGGCTCCTACTTCCTTTAAATAGGGTCAATGGGTGTGGCTTCATTGGAGCAAGGATCGATTCCCGCGTGAACGCCAAAGCAAGTTAAGTCCACGAGGAGACGGACCTTTTCAAATTATCCGCCGTATTGACGCCAATGCCTATGTCCTAGATCTTCCAAGTGAATATGGAGGAATCAGCCGTACCTTCAATGTCAATGACCTGTCTGTCTACCCCGATGAAGAAGAAGACCAGCAAGAAACGGATTCGAGGACGAATCCTTTCGAAGGGGAAGGAGTTGATATGATCACGGACCCCTCCAAGACCGAACTTGACATTCAAGGCATGTTGCCTCAAGGCCCGATCACACGGAGCAAAGCCAGAGCATTGTCCTCATGGGTTGAAGGCAAAATGAGAGAGAAAGGACCCCTCAAAGACGAGGAAAAACCGGCCTATGTGATTTTCCATCGTGAGCCTCCCAGTGGCAAAACGCTATAGCGTTTTGCCCAAAACGCCATAGCGTTTTGCCGTGTTTTGGAACGAAACTTTCCAGTTTTGAAAACGCTATAGCGTTTTGCCAAAACGCCATAGCGTTTTGCCCCCAGCTTGATCCGTAACTTTCCAGTAGCAAAACGCCATAGCGTTTGCCAAAACGCCATAGCGTTTTGCTCCTGTTCTGTCAACTTTTGCCTACTTGTATAAATAGCTCTTGTGATTTTTCATTAGGTAGTTTTTTAGACTTGAGTGATATTTGATAAGTTGAGAGCACTCCTTAAACTTATCACCTAGGTCATTAAACTCTTCAATCCTTCTTGGAGAAAGATCGCTTGAGTAGAGAACACTCCTCCCGATCTTCCTCCGGGAAATCTTTGTAATCGAATTTGTAACAAGTTTGGGTGACTTAAATATATTTGAAGCTTTGTTTGCTGGATTGGTTTGAGCTCCTACAAGTTGTGCATTTGATCATTGCTTCCTTTCCATCCATCTAGCAACAATCAACATTCCGGGTAACATTGTTTCTTGCTTTTCTAATCTATTTCCGCTGCCAAATCCGTGTATTGTGTATGAAATTCCTGTCTTTCTTCCAAGTCTTGTTGATAACTCCATCGGCTAGATCCTCCTCAAACTCCATATATCATTCGGCTTACTTACACTAGGCCGGATCATATCACCTTACCTTTGGCTGACAACCTCAATTGAGCACTGCTCATTTATTAAAGGGGATTTTGAGTGGAGGCAAGAGGTTTTACAAGCGACTTAGAAAAGAAATGAATTGAATAAAGAGCAAAGGTAAGTGTTTGAAGACAAAGGAATAAGAAGACCAAAGAAATTTGGAAGCAAAGAGCAAAGTCCCCTGTCATCTTACAGCTATCCCATGTCTAAATGTGCATGTACCCTGGATATTATGCAAATCCAACTAGCACCTAGTCAGGCATTTACACTTATGAAAGAAATAAGGCGTGAAGGCCCAAGATGCTCACAGGGATGTGTTTATAACTTCAAATGGATGCACAAGTTATCCATGATGCAGTAACATGTTGAACATGCTCAATCCAGGGAAGGTTTAAAAAATTTGAGGGTAGTGTGGATTTTATTCAGAGAATTTTATGCACAGTTTATAACAAATATTAATGGCTTTAGCAATTTTATAGACAAAAATGTGGGGGTATGACCACTCAAGAAAATTCATGAATAATAATAAAAAAAGAATTGCCCCCCAATGCGGGAATGGATGTATAATGTTCATACAAAATTTAAATAGGCAGAGAGGTAAGTGGACTTCTCTGGATGTGCGCAGGGGCCGTGATGTCGGAGCAAAGGTGCCGCCGTGTAAATATGAATGTAAACCTCACTCTGACGTTGATGCCCACTGCAATGTTCATGTAGATTGAGACCAGGGCGGGGCGCCACAATGGATGAAAATAGGGGGAACTGAATCGCCGCCAGGGATGAAAGTGGGGCGTTTCCAAAAGGTTGCCCCCGATGTAGAATGCATGATGGACTTCCCTGATACACGCGGCAGGGCAGTAAGGGTACACCGAATGGTTATTCAAGAGTCGATAAGAGGAAGATTCCTTTATCTCGCTGAGCATTATGCAAGTAACCATGGTATGATTCGAGTTCCTGCAAAAATAAGGGAGAAACAATGGGTAGAATTGAAGAATGATTTAGGAAAATGGACAATGTAATCAATAGGTTTTAAACTCTCCCTTGTATAGCAAGGTTTATCAGCAAGCATGTCCAGATTCTGATCGGATGTCGAGACCCATTTACGCTTTGTAAAATTATGTTTGGATATTGCCGACCATTGAGATTATGATGGGGAACAAACATGAAAGCTCTATTTGGGCGTTGCTGCCCGCAGAAAGGTCGATGCGGAAAGAAAAATCCATTCAGGCATCGCTGCCCCCTGGGACGAAGAATCCACTCGGGCGCTGCTGCCCATTAGGATGTTGGTGCTAAAATCTTCATATCCGAACGAGAATAACATTCGCGGTCCTGGATAAGACAAGTAGAAGAGCATTGATGACTCCAGTCGGACACCTTGCGGAAATGCATATTGGTGTTCCGGACTTAGTGTGACCGATCTTTTCTTAGCTAATTTAATTGTGTGGGTTGCTTCTGGGAATGCATCGGCAAGCTTGACTTTTGATGTCATCCTCGGGGAAAGACATTGCTTCACCTTTTGAAGGGATGGGAAACTCCTTTAATGAGGGTTCACGCCTGTTGTGGCGGATCCAAAAAATGAAGTCCATGCACCATATTTTGGAGAATGTTCTTTTGCAGATTTGGTGCTTGAGTTGGGCCCTTGCGTGAACCAACGTCACAATGACAGATTTTGAATGATGCTCATTTAGTACATGTCATGATCAAGGTGCGAGGTGGACAAACGAGATGGCTTCTCCGAAGGCTCCCTCATCCGATTTGCTTGCCCCCAGGTATAGAGGGTGATGTAGTGCCAACGACTCAAGGCCTTCTGATTCTGCTCATGATGAGTTTTGATACCCACGATCTTGTTTGGCTCTGAAGTTTCAACTTAGTGACACCTTTTAGGTGATGATCATGACGAGATTAACATGTTATCTTGAGGCTTCTACTCGTTTGGTCGTCGTTGGACTTTTGCTGGACATTTCTTCTTAGAAATCATGACGGCTGTGGAGATAACACCCCTTTTGAACCACCAAGCTAGTGAGCTTGACTGAGATACAAAGGGAAGCTTTTATTCATTCCCCACAGTGATGATGGAGAGAAGGTCATTTGATCAATGAATGATAGTCATCCCTGAGAAGCTACCCACTCCTGAAAGGATTAATACTCGTTCGATCATGATCAACTGCTTGGGAGGAGAGATTCTAGTTACAAGATCAAATTAGACACATGAATGATTTGACCATGATCGAATTTGAGTCTGTGGTTTAGAGCGTGAATGTTCTTATGCCCCAGAATATGACCGATTTAAGTATGTTGATAGGGACCCTAGGGGAACACCTATTCATCATGTTTCTATAAGGTCAAAGGATCCTGCTTGCAAGAGGCACCTGGCGACGGTAGTGTCTTGATGGTGGAATTTTCCGAGGAGGCGCATGGAGAGAAAAGCTTCGGCAACTTACGTCCCCCAAACAGGCTTGTTAGCGCGGAATAGACTTGGTGACTTTGATCCCACATCTTTTGTATTCAAACTGGATAATAGTATTGCTATAAACATAGCCAATCACAGTATTTAGAATGAATGACCATTAAGTTCTTAACTAGTGTTGTGAATTTAGACAACTTTTTGGATAATCAGATGATAACTCCTTGCTCGGAATTGCCTGCGTAGTCTTCTCATGTGGATTCAACCTTTGAAATTGCTAAATCGCTTCTGGACTTGGTCAGATTGCCAAGGAAAGATGAGTTCAAAATGAACCTTGGGACTGGTTGTTTGCAGATGCCAGATATTCTGCAAAGAAGCCAACTCATTGTAGTGACCGTTTTAAAACCTTCCCAGATTCACTCCTTGACTGCTCTGGACGAGGAAACATCCTTTGTGTTGGGGATGACTGATTGCTAATGTGATTTACTCAAGAAGTATGACTTGAACATCATCTTGAGTGATAGAGGAGAATCCATGGTTATCTGGAGATTTAGATTGCCATTGGGGAATCTAACCAGCTGTTTCTTTGCAGGGGAGCCTCAACACTTTAGCTTTTGCAGCAAGGGATTGCGGACGAGTGTAATTACCCTTAAAGTCAGCATTTATTGGCCCACCAATTAGGGGGGTTGATCTTCACATGACAATCACCATGTATGTATGCGGGGAGTCTCGCGGAAAATGGTTGTGATGGTCAAATTCCAAACATGAAGGATTTGACCACGGTTGAATTGTGGATCTGCAGTCTAAAGCCATGTATGGTGTAAACGTCGCTGCAGCACCGAACCAAGACCACATTATGTTGACTGGGGCTCCTGAAGGACACTCATCTATCATTGCTATGTTTCTTTCCCCAAGATGAGAAACTGTTGGCAAAGGGCATTTGGTGACAGCAAAAGCCTCCTCTTTTCCGTTGAATAGCGATGATCTGAATACAAGGAAACGAGTTCTTTGTGGAAAATTACCGATCCCTATGCCTTGCCCCCCGGTAAAAATGAGTTCAACCTTTGATGCTCTCTGACGCCTTCTTCTGGTCATCATTTCAACTGCTTGCCCCCCAGTTTATAAGTCTCATTGTACCTGAAATAAAAGGGAGAACTAAATAGTAAGTCTGAGGGAAGGATATCACAGAATTCGAAATAAAAAATTAAAACTGATAAAAATTGAAATATTTGGGAAGAACATGTGGGTTGCCTCCCACGGAGCGCCCTGGTTTATAGTCGTAAGCCCGACTAATGTACAAAAATGTTGTAGGGATTGCCACTGAGAAATTGAGCAGAATGGGTCCACCGTGGGCCAGGAGAGCGTTCGTTCAAGAGCTTTCCTTTGAGAGTAGAGCAGTTTCCTACGTTGTGGCCTTGAGTTCTAGCATGATACGTGCATCTAGCATCAGGAACATACCACTTTGGGTAAGGAGGTCGTATAGGTTGGATTGGGGTGGACGTGATCAGCTCTGCTGCCAAGAGATACTCGTAAATTTCCCCCAATGGAACGGGAAGAGGTAGCAGTGGCTTCCGGTTCCAATGGGTATTTTGGCCCTTTGGCGGGCTAACAGGTGAAAATGGAGACTTGTAGCTAGGTGGATGGGAGACAAAGCTGACGTCTTTCTTCATATGAGGTGCAGCTTCTGACGTGGAAACGATGATTCTTCCAGACTTAATTCCTTGCTCAACTCTTTCAGCTATTAGGATCATGTCAGAGAAGCTACTGGACGGATTGAAGATGAAATGAGTGTAGTAAGGAGCTTGGAAGGTGCTTACAGAAAATGAATTCTTTGTCGCTCAAAGGAGGAGAGATTCCAGCGGCTAACTCTCTCCATTTCAGAGCATAAGCCGTCACCAATTCACCGGTCCTCTTCTCCAGGTTATGATCTTGATCTTATCCAGCCCCGTGTATCTAGTCAAGGCGTGCTTGGCCAGACTCTCCCTGAATAAATGGATCAACAGAGGTTCATTATGCATCACCTCTAACATCTTATTGCAGTAGTTATTGAGGCAAGTCTAGGGCACTCAATCCCGGTGCACTTTTCAAATTCTGGAATCTTAAATTTCTGAGGTATGGTAATCCCTAGTACCATACCCATATCCGCAGAGGTTGTTAGGTCGAAGGGAACCCTTATTCTTTCAATCTGTAGATACTTGGCCCCTCTATTTTGTTGGTGCCAAAACCAGTAGCTGATGAATACCCAAAGTATGCATGTGGTTGTATTTGATTGCCCCTAGGGGTTGAGTTCCCGAAAGCTCCGAAATGGTGAATTGAGTAGAATGGCCCTGAGGCAGGAGGAAGTACTGGGATTTTGGAGGGATCTCTTTCCTAGCGAGGTCAAGAGTGGGCCCCGTGAAAGAAAGATCGGGAGATGTATCACCTCGTCCAACGGTGACCATAGCAGTGTTCGGGATGGCCGATACGATGTGCTGAAGGGGATTTTGGATTAAGGAAAAATGGTTGCCACGAACCGGGAGATGATGGGGGCATGGAAGTAACAGCGACTGCAGATGAAGCAGATGGCCTCCCATTTTGAGCAAAACAGGGGTAAAAATCTGGAGAAAAATCAATGGTTGTCTCTTCTCATTCTTTTTCGGCTTGTTCAACCTTTGTCATAGCAACCCGAACTTGTTCTTCCAATTCGGTTATCTTGGCTTTCAATGCCTCCTCCGCTCTACCATGCTCTGTCATCTTCCGTGTGTGCAGTCTAGTCGCGCGAATCTTGCGAGGAATAGTTTACTTTTGGGAGTAACGTTTTCATGAAAAATAAGCAGGTGAAATAATTATAAGTTTAAGCAATGATTGTATGCAAAATGTCATCCCGAGGTCTTCACGCTGCGAGAGAAAGAGAGGGTAAGTATAATAATAACAATAAAAAATCACAAACATGGAGAATTACGGAAATAATTGAGGCAAAATTATAAACATGGGAAAATCCTGAAAGAAATTGCATGTGAAAAATTGCAAAAAAAAATTGTATACATGGAAAAAATTACGGAAGAATCACATGGAAAAATCTTTGAAAAAACTTGTCAATGTGAAAAATTGCAGGAAAGCTTGTACCCGGGGAGCAATTTATGGAGAAATTGCACACACGAAATGCGGAAAAAGATTTAGCACGTGGAAAATTTGCGGAAAGATTCGTCACATGTGGAAAAATTGTGAAAACATTTGACGCACGTGGAAAAATTGCGGAAAATTTTGAAAATGGAAACGTTGTGGAAAAATCTGCAAATATAGAAAAATTTGTGACCATGGAAAAAATCGCGGCAAAGTTTTGGAAGAATTTACAAATATGGAAAAAATTGTGAAAAATTTGTAACCATGGAAAAATTGCTACCATGGAAAAAATTGCGAAAACAGTTGTAAATGTGGAATTTTTTTGAGAAATTAGTGGAAAAAACGAAACAAAGTTGCAATATACACAATTCATTATGATGCACATGCTGGGGTGACATCAACTATTTCTATTCTGGCTGGAAGGTTCCCGGACGATACCATAAAAGTGGTCCCTCAGTAAATGGATATGTGATTGCTTATCGAAACATCAAAGAATCGGGGCGCTCACCCATTTAGGGGTTCAAGTCCGAGTGTGGGTTCGTGAAAGCTTACCAGAGCGTGGGCCCCAGGACTTCACTACTACCGACCTAATCCTATTTGGTGATGCCCGGCCATAGGGATTATGCGTGGATATGCACATGCGATGACAGCTTATTAAAGCGAGTAACAAATAGCAATGAATCATGTGAACAATTTATTAATCAAATAAATACATGAATAATAATCATGCATAATAAATCATGTGGTAATACAACAGTTTATCACATTAATTAAATACATAAAAAACAATTAATAAAAACACCTCAAAAGAAAATTCCGGCTTCGACCCTATAAGTCCCCAGTGGAGTCGCCAAACTGTCGCACCCCCTTTTTGGATTTTATCTTAATGCGACGCGGGTTTGGGACTAGATGTGAGACGAAATCGGATTCATCTCACATGATGCAATGAAGTCGCCACCCTAATTTGTTTGTAGGTTTAGGGAACCTATTTGTCATGCATAAAAAATAAAATGCTAAGGCGAAGTGGGTCTGAACCCAAGAACAGCGGTTCGAGGTCGTGTTATGGACTCGGGAAGGTGTCAGGCACCCGAGTCACATCCTAAAAAGGTTACCGGAGAAGGAGGTGTTTAAACATGTTTGAAACAAATAAAAAGTCCTAATTTAGTGACCATGCCCAATGGATAAATAATTCTAATAATTATGAATATCATGCATACGAGCGTAAATACGGAAAAGCATGAATAAATAAAAGGGAAGAAGCGTTTACTTGCGTAGGGTATCTATTGATTTTACCCTTTTAGATCGAAAAATGTGAGGAATACTTGTGAAGGGCATCGATTGATTTGCCCTATAAAAGACGAGATTATTAATTTGAGGAAAACAACGATAATCGAAAAATAGATAAATATTTAATTTTTGACGATTATACGCTAGTAAAATACTTAGACATGCAAAAGCATACGAAATTAATAATTAAACATGCAAACATAAATAATTTAGCATGCAAGCGTACGAAAAACGAATAAACAGTACAAACCTGTGAAAATTAAACATGCAGGTATACAGAAATTAAATAAACATGCAAGCATGTGGAAATTAAATAAACAGTACAAGCACGCTGAAATTAAATAAACAGTACAAGCATGCAGAAAATAAATAAACAGTACAAGCATACGAAAATTAAATAAACAGTACAAACATACGAAAATTAAATAAAGAAGAGTGGGCTGCGTCGTCAGCCCACGCGGAAAAGAAAGGCCAGCCCCCCTATAAATACTCTCCTATTTTCTCAATCAGAGAGAGAGGGGGGGGGGGAGCAATTAATGCGACATTGCGTGAAGGAAAGAAAAGAGGGAGTGGCCATGCTGGTGCAGAGGATGGCTAAAGAAGATGATGGCTGAAAAAGGCATGGCCGTTGGATGGTTGACTATTGACGAGTCAACCAATCCAACGGTTGAGATAAAGATGAGAAGGAAAAAAGGTTTATTATTTATTTAATGATTTGAGCTGACAGTACAGGCAAATTTTGCCTGAAAACGGAGAATAACTTGAACCAAAAATGCTAAAATGTAGAATAAAATAAAATAAACTAATTAGCACACAGTAAGCGATAAAAAGTTCACTACAGAGTTCGATAAAAAATATTTATTTGCAAGTAATAAAAGTTCGAACGGAAAAAATGCTTAAAACCAAAAATTGAACGAAACGCAAATAGATAGCACGAATTAGAAAAATAATAAAAGAAAAGTGGCTACTGAGCGAAATTGTTCGACCCTTGGTTCCGAGAATTTGACTCGGGAACCGATACAGGTTCGAACAGAAAAAGTGATAAAGATGTGAAAAAAATGTATAAAATTTAAATGACATTAGGTGTAAAAATAAACATCAGTTGGAGGAAAATGGAAGTACGATTTTTGAAAATTGATGATAAAAATGCGACAAATGAAAAATTTAAAATCCAAAATCGGGTAGCAACACTGTCTGAACGCTATCTTTTCCTTGTGGCATTGGTGGCTTAAGAGCAACGATCGTTCGTTTGCATACAGCATGTCAGAGTTGTTGCAATCTCCTGTTTGGCTCCTCAATCGGTAAGAGGACGCTACGTGAAGTCGCTGGCTTGGTCTAGCTCTTTCTGCATTTTTTGCTTTTGTGTTTTTCCTTGCTGCTGGTGTTTTGACAGCTAGGCGTGAGTTTTTGTGTTTTTGAGTTTTGCTGCTATTTTCTGGCAACTGCACTTTTTCTTGTCTGTCATGTTCTTCATGACATTTGATTAATACATCCTCTGCTTATTAAAAAAAATAAGTTCTCAGTAAAGACATAACCAAGGTCATAATTCACATGTATTGATCATTGGTACAAAAATATTTAAAACTGAATTTCATAGGGTGGCTATAGAAGTCAGGTTCACTTCGACTTCTGACTCTCCTCCTAATCAAGTTACTTAAAGAAACTCTCTATTAAAAACCCTAACTTCCTTAGCAATTATAAAGCTCACTTATAGGATTTAACTAGTTGGTTGATAAAAACAGGGAGAGGTCGTCCCTAGACTTAGAGAAGAGACCTCTCGTCCCTATAAACTTAATTCTTCTCATTCTCGACCACGATTTTAATTAAACAAAAAAAATTAAGGGTTGCGATTAATAAAAAAAATTAAAGTTGAAGGTTGTTTTATGTATTTTTTTTTTATAAAAAATAATTAATTAACCAAGCACTCCATCGTCCATCCACCAAAACACATTATATAACTTTTGTGTATCCCGCCTCTGCCTCTCTGCAATTCAGCTACCAAAGATAAAAATCACCTCGAGATGATTAATATTGAGGCAACAAGTAATTATTAAGACACTATATATTTACGAAATGGTCGTATCAATTAATGATTTTTCAGTTTTCGAATCACAAATGCATGGAATTAATTGGGTGCTACTCCCTCTGGTTTCTAATAAATGACTTCCCAATATTCAGTAGGTAACGCATATCGAGGAAGCCGGATGAGGTACTATTTGACCCCAAAAAAATTCGAATTTTTTTGTGAACTTACGTTAATCCTTAATGTACTTCCCAGAAAAAAATTGGGGCAAAATTGTCTCAAATAGTGAGTCTACCGGCCGTTTTAAGATACGTGCCAAAACAGTAAAAACAAATGCTAAAACGACGTTTGTTTCGCACCGGAGGGAATATTATTTTCTGGTTACTGTAGCTTTTTCCTGGAACAAATTAACTTTTGTGTTTTGAAGTAAAATTATAAGAGCAATTTTTTTTTCATAATCATAAAAGAAAAAACCGAGCATTGTTGAACTATATAGAGAGGGTGGCTCTTTCGCTCAGTTTTTTCATTTCTTCAAACTCGAACATGTATGTTCTTTTTTTTCAAACTTATACGTGTGCAATTTTTGGTTTAAATTTTATATTTAACTATGTAAATTTTGAATCACAAAAGCATAGCTTAATTATCCCACTCATCAATTAGGATTAATCCTCTTTATAATTCGAATTTTCTAGAGATTAATCTTGCTAATATATACTATATATAAATGAATTTTAGATTTCAGAAATTTTAGAAAAAAAGTTGATTAAACAAAGTAATTTTCCTCTTACAAGGGTGTTCCAAGAAGACATCTCACACCTATAATTTGTCATACCCAACCAATAAAAATGTGACACTTGTATCTTTTTTTACACCTCACTTTCCCTTTCTTTTTCCCTTTCTCTTTCCCTCCAAACGACGCTGCAGACCGACCCTAAAAACTCCAGCGCTCCTCAAATCCACCGCAGCTTCGTCCCAAATCGGAAACGGTAAGGTGAATTTTTTGGGGCAGAACTTGGGTTACCCGAACCCGCCGGACTCAACAAACCCAGACCCGACAACACTGAGGGAGCAATGAAAGTATTAATGGGTCCAGCTCATCCATCACATGAATCATGCTCTCCATCCATCACATGATTCATGTGCACCGTCCATCATCCGTCCAATATTTACCATGTGGGAATTAATCGTCAAAAGTGTGCAGCAAAATTGGAAAAGAAGAGTGGCGGTAGCAAATTTGTAGTTGGGTGCCGTACTAATTAAAAGGAAATCTAAGCTAGATTTCTCATAGTCAAATGATCACACGGTGTGTGATCATGTTGACTTTTCCTTTTCCATTTGTTGGCACTGCCTTATAAATAGGCATGCCATTTGGTAATGGATGCAGAGAGAGAATTCAATTGCAAGGAAGACAATTGAGACCATCAAGCAGCAAAGTGTCATTGAGAGGGTTTTTTGGGTGTTAAGCGGTACAGCAGTGTGTTTTCTTCGGTGTCAAAATTCCAAGCGAACGAGCGGGTGTCAAATTTGGACACCCGCGTTTTCTGACATTTAAAAAAAAAAAAAAATATTAGGTGGACCAATGGCAGACAGCCCTGGCAGTTTTTTTACTCATTTTTTAAATGGGGTTTTTTATAATAAATACTGAAAATAATTTTATAAAAAATATACCATTATTTTTAATTTTTTGAGATCTATAAATAGAGACTAGGTTTGTATTATTTGGACACAAAAAAAATTCGAGTTTTTTACATTTTTTTAGTTTTTTTCATTTTTAAATGCTTTTTTTCATAATAATTACTCAAAATAAATTTAAAAAAAATATATACCATTATTTTTAATTTTTTGAGATCTATAAATTGAAACTAGGTTTGTATTATGTGAACACTAAAAAAAATCGAGTTTTTTACATTTTTTTCTTTTTTAAATGCATTTTTTCATAATAATTACTCAAAATAATTATAAAAAATATATCGTTATTTTTATTTTTTGATATCTATAATTACTCAAAACAACACATGTGATTTGAACGAAATTATTGAAATGAACATACACTTTCACAACCCACAAATGAACGACATAAATGTACTAGATAGGTCACCAGTTTTTGACGACATTGAGTCTCGTCAAGCTCCAATGGTGGACTACACTGTGAATGGCCGGCAGTACAATCTTGCATACTATCTTGCTGACGGAATCTACCCTAAATGGCCTGTCTTCGTTCAATCGATTCAATTGCCCCAAGGAAACAAAGCGCAATTGTTTGCCAAACAACAAAAATCATGTAGGAAGGATGTGGAACGTGCATTCAGGGTACTCCAAGCACGCTTTTCCATTATTCGCCAACCAGCCAGGATGTGGGATATCGATGTCTTAGGTAAAATAATGAGGCGTGCATTATTTTACATAACATGATTGTGGAGGATGAACGAGATACATATTCACGAAATTGGAAAAATATCGACTTTGATCAGTCGGATAGTCCCGGGTCTAGCTCCTTGTTCGATGTGCAAACGCAAGTGCTGCCTCAATATCAAGTGCATGTCCAAGGCCGATCCGAATCATATATTCATACTAGAGCAGAGCTACGTGATAGAGCACAACATATTTAGTTGAAAAAGGATCTTGTCGAGCATATCTGGAATAAATTTGGAACAACCCTCGATTAGATTTAAAAAAATTATTTCTCAAGTTTAGGTATATTTAGTGTGTATTTTCTTGTTCGTTTGCAATAATCTATATATGTTTGATTTACTGATTGATAAATAAAATCGTATGTTATTTTTAAGAAATATTATATTATTTATTGTATTAAAAAAGTATAGATTTTGTGAAATATGAAAAAAATATGAAATTTAATTAATTTTTATTAAAAATATATTATTTATTATTTATTATATAATAAAAAGTAATTATTATAGTAATTATAAATGTTAATAAGAAAAAGAAATGAAAGTTAGTGGAAAGCTGATGTGGAAGGGAGAGAAAGTGAATAACACTCTGAAAAACACATTGCTGTGAGAAGTGAGTGTTATTTGAAAATTTGGTTGGGTGTTAAGCTGATATGGCAGGAGAAAAAGTGAATAACACCCTAAATTTGACACCCACTGCTGTGGATAGTCTGAGTGAGAGTGTAGTAGAAAATAATTAGTTCCAGGTGAGAATAATTATTTTCTTGGGTATACGGTATTCGGGTGTAATACCAAGAAAGCCAGGAGTATTTTGTAATTTTTCTTTCAACTTCGGGGTGTTGAGAGTGTGTGAGGGAGTGAAACACTTGAGTGTTAATAAAATCTCTCCGTGGAAGTAGGTACTATTTTTGCCGAACCACGTTAAAAAATATCTTGTGTCCTGATTCTAGCATTTTCTCTTTCGTTTATAATCTTGCTATATCAACCGGTGGGATCCGATTATCCCAACAAGTATGCGGCGAGGCAGTACAACAGATGGTACTCTCACGCTTGGGGCACCGCAATTTTCGCGGGTCTTCCTTCTTTGCGCTCGGGTGGATCATCAAGGGTGGTAATCCTCTTCCCTCTCACAAAACTCACGACGACTCTGAGTCATCCTCCTCCTCCTCAGTCTTAGCCCCCGATCAAGCTGCTCGCCGTCAGTGATTTTGTTAGGTGAAGTAAAACTAATTGGGGGGTGGGGTTTTGGGTTTTGTCTTGATTGCTTCAGCAATTAATAAATGAGATTGTTTCGTAACGAAGGAGAACAACAAGTTCCTGGTTCTGGGTTTTTATGAATTTTGTTTCAAAGTCTGTACTTCATTTGATCTCAAACATGAATTGGTTGTTTGTCTTGTTGTTGTTGGATTGGAACTTGGAAGATGATGATGATAATGATGATATATATATAAGAGATGTTTTGTTAAGTATTGCATTTCAATTTGATGACTTTCGCTCCAAAATCCGGTGGCTGAGCATGGCATTTCTCACACTTAAGTATTACTAACTTCAGAGAAACCCAAGGTAGCTGAGAAATGCTGTGTCCATCTCCATGGCAGATCACAGACTGAAGTTTGATTGCAACCACCAACATGAAAACGAAAATGAAAACGCTAAGATTGCAGGAATGTCATCATATGCAATATACAGATTTCCATAACAAGAAGTTGAAGGACCATGCCACGTTCAATAGAGACCAATATTCATACAAAGCAACCTAAACAATCAAGGTTGTACATAGAGGTGAAATAAAAGCAAATATGTCAGGATGAATCAAAGAAAAGCGAGTTTTTTTTTTCTTTGCTGTTTTTTTCCTTTTCCTCAACATACTAACATTAGCTGACAATCATATATAGCCTTTCAAGACACAATTCTCAAATGGTTAATAACTCTGTCGACTGCATTTTCAAGAGGACAAGCCTATGATATGAACAGGGTACAGAATCTCTAAACCACTGACTTTTACACCTGCTCTTCAAGTTGAATCTCACAGCATCGTCGAAACTGACATCATATAAACCATTCGCCATAGCTATTGATCATTTAACCACTTTCCGCAGTTAAGACGAGCAGCATCCAGCTTTCTTCCCAGCGGATACATCATCTTTTCCCCCAACATTGATTGTTTGCCCTCTAGGCAAAGCTGCTGGGTCATCCCCAACATCAAGAGCTTTCCTGCTTACAACACGATATATCTGGGTAAACACCTTTGTGAATGCATTCTCCAAATTCATCGACTCAAGAGCAGATGTCTCCATGAAAAACGTGTTCTCCCTTTCAGCAAACCCCTTAGCGTCGTCAGTGGAAACTGCTCGCAGGTGATGCAAGTCTGCCTTGTTCCCAACAAGCATGATCACAATGTTAGCGTCAGTGTGATCCCGAAGCTCCTTTAACCACCTCTCCACATTCTCAAACGTGGCATTACGAGTTACGTCATAGACCAGCAAAGCTCCAACGGAACCTCGATAGTACGCACTCGTGATGGCACGGTATCTTTGCAAAACAAAATTAGAAGTAAGACAGATGTTTTATCATATCCGAATATACAAAGTGGAGATATACAAACCCAAGTTCATTAAAACTTCAGCAACATCAATGTACAAAAGAGCACTGCCAATATATTTCAATTAACAAAGTTCCCATTCTGGCAATATTCTAGTGCATATCATTAAATTCCCTAAAATATATCTCCCTTAAAGACAAGGCTCAAAGGCATCATATGTTATTTCTCCCTAAACAAAAAAGGTAGGCTCACATGGAGTTGTTTCAGCAGTTTCATCTAACAAATTTTCTTGACACTGTCCAAATTATAATATGTTCTCAATCCAAAATTCATCCCACAATCCAATCATCATTAACAAAAGAGGAATGCAATCATACGTTTCAATCAAGCATCATTAACATAAACAATTAAATCAATATCTAGTGAAAGTAGTTTCTAAAATTTACCATTGAGACATTTCATCCAACAACTATGGTGTGTAAAAAAACTAACACTTTTGTTCCAATAATTGCATCAATTTTGACATGTACTAGTCACAATCTTAAAACATGCACTTCAATCAACTTAATTCAAGTAAAATAAATGATGCCCAAATCATCATTTGAGTAAAAAGTGAAAAAAAAAAAGTCTTTAGAAACATGCGAAAAAAACAGACAGTGACATACCAATCATGTCAAAATTAGAAAAATCTGAAAATTACCTGGCCATTTTTCTCGTTGAATCAGTATGCAATTTTCAATTAAGGAAAAATAAATAGTGTGGGAAATCTTGAGACTTTTCAATTAAAGTTGTGCGATATCCATCATCTTCAAGGGCGGCATCGACAGTACTGGAACTTTTGACGTTTCATTTCCAGTAATGAAGATGAAGTCAAAGTCCGAAACGACATCGTTCTGCTGAGGAGGGAGGCTGACGGCGGAGTGGAGATGAGAAGAGGTGGTTATGAGCTTGGTAGGGATGAACGATGCGGAAATGGTAAATGAAATGAAGGAAGTGTGTGGAGAGTGGAGACAGAAAGAAAAGTTGCAGCGTCGTTTGGAAAGGAGAGGATAGGAAAGGGAAAGGGAAAGGGAAAATGAGGTGGAAAAAAAATACACTTGTTACATTTTTATTGGTTGAGGTATGAAAAGTCATAGGTGTGAGTCATCCGGAATACCTAATAATTTCTCGGCAGATATAACTGATCGCCGGTCATCATATCATCCAATTCCTTTACAAATATATCCATCGCACGACGCGGCAAGGAAACTGGCACCACAATCCCATTCTCTCCTTTCTTATTTGAAAACGGCATATAAGAACTCCTCCATACCGTAGATTCCCCTACCCCATCGTACACCGCCTTTCCCCACCCATAATCCACCTCCTCAAACCCGCCTCGTCTTAGATCCGAGACCATATATATGTTAAAAGTCAACACCGATCAAAGAAAAAGAAGAAGAGAAAGTGGTAGAAGGTTGTAGAGGAAGGGTGCAGCAAAAGTAGAAGATTGAAGAAAGTTGTAGAAGAGGGTAGAAAAGAAAGGAGGTGAGGTGCACCAGAAGAATGTAGAAGATAAAAAGAAAAAAAAAAATAATAAATAAATGAAAAGTATGTCGGTGCATTACCTATAAATAGGCACGCACACTTACAAGGTAGGTAGGCACACGGAGCAAGGAAATAAGAAAGAGTGAAAGAGAGGAGTGTGCGTGAGAAAGGAGTGAGGAGAAATTGAGAAATTCAATTTCTCAATTGAGGAGATATTGAGTGCATAGTAAATAAGGGGTGTGTGAGAAAAATAAGAGTGAGCAAAATAAGTTTCCTGAGAGGGAAAGTTTGTGAGTGTTGTATGCCTATCCAAAGGCAATAAATATTTTAGCTCATCTGTATTTTCTACTTCCATTTAAATTAAAAGTTCAGCTTTTGTAGCTCGTATCTCCACTCGGTTGATTATTAGCTTTGTTAATTCGCACCACCTATTTCAACAATCTGGTAGCGGAGCTTGGTTGGTTATCGGACCATGGGTGACCTTCAAGTTGTTGGTGGAATTAAAAAGCTCAATAATCAAAACTACACTTCTTGGTCTACTTGCATAATGTCTTACATGCAAGGACAAGAACTGTGGGAGATAGTAAATGGAAGTGAAGTCACACCACCAAAGACGGAGGATACAAGTGGGTCTCTTCGGAAATGGAAGATCAAAGCAGGCAAAGCAATGTTCGCTTTGAAGACAACAGTAGATGAAGAGGTGCTGGAGTATATCCGCGATGCCAAAACTCCCAAAGAAGCTTGGGATACGCTCGCCAAGCGATTCTCCAAGAAGAATGACACAAGACTCCAACTTTTAGAAAGTGAGTTATTGTCAATAATGCAACATGACTTGACAATTGCTCAGTACTTTCATAAAGTGAAGTCGTTGTGCCGAGAAATCTCTGAGTTAGATCCAGAAGCTCCAATCGGAGAAACCAGGATGAAAAGAATAATCATCCATGGTTTGAGGCCCGAGTACAGAGGGTTTGTCGCTGCAGTACAGGGATGACCGACCCAACCATCACTTGTTGAGTTCGAGAATTTGCTAGCTAGTCAAGAAGCATTAGCTAAGCAGATTGGTGGAGTTTCCCTAAAAGGTGAAGAGGAAGCACTCTACACCAACAAAAATCGGCGAAATTTCAGGCAGCGGACAGTTGGAGGATCTAAAGGATATGTTGATAAGGCGACGAGCAATCATGGTGAAGGAAGCGCTCGCGCAGGGAGAGCCTATGACAAAAGTAAGAGGTTCGAAGGGAAGTGCTACAATTGTGGAAAGATGGGACACAAAGCAGAATCCTGTTGGTCAAAGAAAAAGACCATGGAGAGCAACGCCGCTACTTCTAACTATGAAGAAGAGTGGGATATTGAGGCGGACTTTATTGGAGAAGAAAGTGCCGCTACTTCTAACTATGAAGAAGAGTGGGATATGGAGACGAACTTTGTTGTAGAAGATGAGGAAAGTGCTTTTACAACAATAACATCCAATGGAATCGACGATTGGATTGTTGATTCGGGTTGCTCAAATCATATGACAGAAGATAAGGAAAGGTGGAGCACTGTTACATTGAATCTCTGGAGTGATGAGTTCGATTTAGTGCTTATGGAG
The DNA here is from genome assembly GCA_963691705.1 of Viola odorata. NCBI lineage: Eukaryota > Viridiplantae > Streptophyta > Magnoliopsida > Malpighiales > Violaceae > Viola > Viola odorata. Next base: position 72,928,727 of record OY829538.1, on the reverse strand, counting down.
GAGGATTCAAATTCAGTTGAGAGCTTGGAGGCAACAGTAACCCAACCTATCTTACAGGGCACTACAGACATAGATGTCCAAAGTGAAGATAGCAAGGAAAGCATCGAAGAGGTGAAGCATAATCCAACCGACTCATTGTTTCACAGAGAAGATGCAGCAATCGTCATCCAATCGGCTTTTAGGAATTTTCTGGCTACACGCAGAAGCAAAGAAGTCCTTCTGAAGGACAGTAAGCCAGAGCAGGGTCCTCGAACGGAGAGTTCAGTTCCCGACCATATCTTAGAAACTAAAAACATAAGTAGAGACTCCAAAGACACATCAGTTGAGGTACAAATTGGAGATTCTACAGGAGTTCTCTTTATTAGAGAAGAAGGTGTGGTCATTCGACACCACATGCAAAAGAAAGCCAGAGCTAAGTTAAAGAAAAATTGGGATGATAGGACAATGAGTAGCAGCATGTCAAAGATGAGGGTTAAGAACAGGCAAGATGCAACAAGTCGTCGTGAGAGGGCTCTGACGCATGCGCTCTTACAACAGCTACGAATCTGTTCGAAGAAAAAACAAACCAAATATTATGGCACACAACTAAGCATGAGTTGGAGCTGGCCGGAATGGTGGAAAAGCCAAAAGTCAGTGTTGAGGGGGTGTTAAAAGTCAACACCGATCAAAGAAAAAGAAGAAGAGAAAGTGGTAGAAGGTTGTAGAGAAAGGATGCAGCAAAAGTAGAAGATTGAAGAAAGTTGTAGAAGAGGGTAGAAAAGAAAGGAGGTGAGGTGCACCAGAAGAATGTAGAAGATAAAAAGAAAAAAAATAATAATAAATAAATGAAAAGTATGTCGGTGCATTACCTATAAATAGGCATGCACACTTACAAGGTACGTAAGCACACGGAGCAAGGAAATAAGAAAGAGTGAAAGAGAGGAGTGTGCGTGAGAAAGGAGTGAGGAGAAATTGAGGAGAAATTGAGGAGAAATTCCATTTCTCAATTGAGGAGATATTGAGTACATAGTAAATAAGGGGTGTGTGAGAAAAATAAGAGTGAGCAAAATAAGTTTCCTGAGAGGGAAAGTTTGTGAGTGTTGTATGCTTATACAAAGACAATAAATATTTTAGCTCATCTGTATTTTTTACTTCCATTTAAATTAAAAATTCAACTTTCGTAGTTCGTATCTCCACCCGGTTGATTATTAACTTTGTTAATTCGCACTACCTGTTTCAATAATATATTCCCACCATTGTGATGAGGGGCCTACCTTTCATCACCATCAACGACGCCACAGATCTCATGTATTTCTCACTCACCTCCCCTTTTACCTTTTGTACTAATTCCAACGCGTACCCTAACGGATTTCGCGACAGCTCTTCGGCCGTCGTTACCGCCATGGGAAACGCGATTACGTTGCCGTAGTAGCCTCTAGGTAACGGAGGGTTGAACCTCTTACGTGCGTCAACGACGCAAGCTAAGCGCATCTCTTCAGCTGGATTTGGTTGGAGAGCGATGGTGCGACATTTCCAGAGACATGCGGTTAATAGCTCGAAAGTCGTGCAGTTGCGTTGATGTTGTGGGACGAGTTGTCGGAGGGAGGAATTCGCGTTGGGGCCAAAGAAGATGGAATAGTGTGACATGTCGTCAAAGGGAATGTTCATACCTTTAGTATAATCCACTTGCTTGTACTCGTTGTGTGTCAATGTCACGCACGGTGGATCGCTTGCGGTGAGAATGTGTCGTTCCCAGACCGGTGAGATGGATGGCATTTCTTCTCCACGCGCTATTTCACCCACTGCTGCCATGAATTGGACTAAACCCATACCGTCGCTCATGGTGTGGTTGAGGCGGAGGGCAAAGAAGAAACCGCCACACTTAAGCCGCGTCACCTAGGCGATTGTTTCCCAATAAAACAACTATATTATAGATAGATAGATAGATATAAATTTCTCTGATTATTTTGACTAGATGTATTGATCATGATTAATATCGTGATTAGTTATTATAATATTTTACTACCTGAATGAGAAGGAGAGGACAATTAAGGATTCCACTTGATCCGGGGACATCAAAGAGAAGCTCTTCCCAGCAAGGGAAAGGAGGTGCAAGTGCATCACCAAATTGGTCAAGACTAACATCTGCATCTGCCTCGATAAACAAGATACCTTCTCCATTGCATTCCACCATCAACTTTCGGTTATCGCCTTCTTTAAGCCTCCCTGAAAAAGGGTAGTAAAAAACCAAGGCTTTAGATAATGCTTCCCTAATCACCTTAACAGGGTCCTTCCCTTTCATTGAAGGGTTGCTTCGGTAGATTTGGGCCGTTGGAACATGTAATCGGAGGCCCTCTTGGTCGTCAATATCTGATAAGTGTTTGACTTCGTATGGAGTTGGCTGAGCAGGCTTGATCAGCTCCGGCTCACGCCGATGGACTTTGAAATGTAGAGAAGGTTGTGCGTGTTGATGATTGAATCTCACACGACATAAAAACCCCGATAAACAATTAAATATAGGGTTGATCGGCGACAACCTTTCATAAGGTTTAAGTATTTTGGGTTGTCCTAATCTCATTCTATCTAAGGTGTTTAATATAGTCAATGAACCAATATAGCCCGACGGCCTAGTAATGTACAACTTTCCGTAAAGCTTAACTATTTTAGATTGACTCAAACTCAACTTAATAACCATTGAGAAAGAACCACGGCAGTGTAGAAGGTGCTTAAGATTTTTTGGTTGAATGGAGTATTTAACATGGAAAGATAGAAGCATACTGAAAATCGAGATTGAATTATTTTATACAACAAAAGAAGAGTTGACTCAACTTAATTAATGAGGAAGATATGGATATCGAATTATTGATGCCAAGTAGGGACTTACCTTTTATGACGGATCAACTAACATGGTTGGTTCCAAGGTTTATGATAGGATGAATTTAAAAAAGGCAAAAGGCATTTGGGAACCCTGGACTCTGGCGTTTTGTTTTATGGGAACCCTCAACTATTTTTTTATTTAATCACCCCCGACTTTTTTACATTTTGTTTAATCACAACCCTACCGTTACGTTTTGCTGATGTGTCACTGTTATGTGCCTCGTCATGCACTTTTTGGATGCCACGTCATCATGACACGTCAGCAACTTGCCACATCATCCCAACCACATCAAGAAGCAAGTCACGTCATCAAACCAGGGGGGTAATTAAATAAAAATATAAAGTTCAGGGTTGTTTTATGTCTTTTTGTCATTTATTTTATTATACTTTCTGTTTTTGTTTCTTTTTTATTTTTTCTTTGGATGGAAATGGAGGAAGAAGTCAGAAGTTATAAGGTTATAACTATGTAATAGAAAGAAGAAGAGTGGGCGGCGGCGCATGGAAATGGAGGAAGAAGACAGAAGTTATAAGGTTACGAAAAATAAATACAATTAAGGGGTAATAATTATTTTTCTGAATTTTCAAAATCAATTACAGTATTTTTTTGAATTTTTTAAATTAATTACATTATTTTTCTGAATTTTTAAAGAAAAGAAAAAAAAAGGAAAAAAAAGGGAACAACAGTTTTTTTTGGGTAACCTGCTATTCAAGGTCAAAACTAACAGTCTGTTAGTTTGACTAACAGAGGGACGTGCGTTTGCAATTGACCAATAGTTCAGGAAGGAGTCTGTTTTTTTTAGTACGGGGGCTTCATGCAAAAAATCCATTAATAATCATAATTAATCATAATTACCTCTAATTGTTAAGTTATTTTGTAGGCAACCTTATTTTAGATTAATCATAATTACCTCTAATTCTAGCAATGAAGCATTAATTTCAATTTTATTATTATTATTATTATTATCATTATATTGTTTTATATAAAAAGAAAGGAAAAGAGGAATTTGGGTTATTGAATGAAATTAGGAAAAATGATATAAAACAACCTTAAACTTTAATGTTTTGATTAATTGCAACCCTTAATTTTTTTTTATTTAATTACCCCCGGCACACTTCCGACATGTCTTGTTGACGTGGCAAGTTGCTGACGTGTCTTGATGACGTGGCATCCAAAAAGTGCATGCCGAGGCACATAACGGTGACACATCAGCAAAACGTGACGGTAGGGTTGTGATTAAACAAAATGTAAAGAAGTCGGGGGTGATTAAATAAAAAAATAGTTGAGGGTTCTCATAAAATAAAACGCGAGAATCCAGGATTCCCAAATGCCTTTTTGCCATTTAAAAAATAAATTATCAAACTTATTCACGTGATTCGATCACTATATTAAATATTGATTATTCTAAATTTAAGTCATAGAAGCATATTTGAAATGACGGTAAAAAATTTGTCACAACAATTGTATACTTATAACTTGAATCAAAAACTTTTAATTAATTTAATTTAATCTACGATAATTTGTATGTCAGTATGTTAGAAGACGTGTGTATGAGTAGTATTTTTGGGACCCATGCTTTCCTGGTAGGATCCGTGATAGTCTCATATATGTCAAAAAAAAATATTCACGTATTCTAATTAGAGGTTACACGTAAATGAGTTTTTTTAGGGTTTATCCCACTACTATCTAAATTTATAGTATCTTCAAAATTCAAAATTTTAAAAGCGCCTAATTTGTAATCATCAACTCAAACGTGTAATTTTCTTATTGGCTAATATGAACGAGTGAACGAATGTGATATACAAACTTTTTCTATTTTTTAAACATATTATTGTATCAATAATACCACGATGCAAGCATGTCATTAAAATAGATGTAAAAATTGTAGCGAAGCTGCAAATCCAAAACAAAGATTTATTTAAAAATCTCAAATTATATTTAAATCTTGTCCAGATGTTACAAAGCAAAATAAATCATAATTTAATTAATTACTCATAAAAAAATTCCATATTTCACATGTTACAGACTTGCGATATAACCTCTCTTTTTTCTTTCAAGAAACAAAACAAATGTATAAGCGTGATGGTGATTTCGCCGTAAGTTTGATGACAGCGTCGTGCTCCTTGGGTTAAGACTGGGCTCAAATAAGTTTGAAATAAGCTTTATTTTTATTTCAGCCCAACGCTGTGTGCTGGATTGTCTGTAATTAAATGGACTTCTAAAGTCTGTTTTCTCAATGTGCATCACCAAACCCTCAAATTGTAGCTTAGTTAGTGAATATCCAAACTCTCATTTTTTTTCCTAATAAATGATACTCCATCTCAGAAAAATATAAAAATAATAAAATATTTTTAATAAGTTTTTGGCTTATTTATTATTAGTATTAAACAAATAATTTAAATCATTTTTAAAATTCAACTAAATTTTAGGAGAATAAATAAAAATAGAATTAACTAGAAAGCGTTTGAACCAGAAGATCATTCAACACTCACACAACAGCAGTCCTCTTTTATGCAAACATTATTAAAAAGAAAAAAGAAAGAAGAAAAAACCAAACTACAAGGCAGACATGATTAATTTAGAAGTAGCCCCGTTGGCACTAGCTGATTGGCCAGTCAACATGTTATCCAATTCTTTCTCAAATCTATCCATCGCAGGACCCGGCAAGCAAAACGGCACCACAACTCCAACCTCTCCTTTCTTATTCGTAAACGGAATATAAAAGCTCGCCACTTCCGGAATCGCCTTCGCCACCCCACCGTACACTGCCCTCCCCCACCCGAAGTCCACCTCCTCAAACCCGGCCCGTCTCAGATCCGACACTACATATGCCCTCACTACTGTGAAATGGGGCCTACCTTTCATGACCATCAGTGACGACACAGATCTCATGTATTCTTCAGTCACCTCCCCTTTCGCCTTCTGCACAAGCTCCAGCGCGTACCCGAACGAGTTGGACGACAATTCTCCCGCCGTCGCCACCGCCACCGGGAGCGCGAATCCGTTGCCGTAGTATCCTTTAGGCAACGGAGGATTGAATTTCTCACGCGCGTTGACAAGGCAGATTATTCGCATCTCTTCGGTCGGATCTGGTTGGAGAGCGATGGTGCGGCATTTCCAGAGGCAAGCGGTTAGTAGCTCGAAACTGGAGCAGTCACGGAGGTGGTGAGGGACGAGACGCCGGAGGGAGGAGATCTCGTTTGGCCCGAAGAAGAAGGAACGGTGTGACATGTCGTCCAGGGGAATGATTGTGCCTTTGGTGTCTTCCACGTGCTCATACTCGCGGTGCGCGAACGTGACGCGCGGTGGGTCACTCGCGTTCAGAATATGTCGTTCCCAGACGGGCGGGATGGATGGCGTGTGTGATCCACGCGCTATTTCACCCACCGCTGCCATGAATTGTACTAAACCGGTAGCGTCGCTCATCGTATGGTTGAGGCGGAGAGCGAAGATGAATCCGCCGCAATTTAGCCGCGTCACCTGCACGCACCATTTGTTAAATTTATTTTAAAGAATGAAATTTCATTTTCGTAATCAATGCACGCCATCAAGAAGTAATACTCCTTTTCTCCTAGACAAAATGGCATTCACCACTTTTATACTCCCTCAGGTCTTTTTTACCTGACGCGTACTATTTATGCACGCGTCTTAAGGAAGTCCGATGATTCATTATTTGATCTCAAAAAATTTCATACTTTTTTTCTAACGTACTTTAATCCTTAACGTACGTCCGAGAAAAAATTCGGAGCAAAATTGTCTCAAATAGTGAGTTATTCGACATTCTTAAAATACGTGCCAAATAGTAAAGTGTCAAAATAAAAAAGACCGGAGGGAGTAATAATTAAGATAATAATTAATTATTATTTTTATGTATTTCTGATTAATTATTTTTAATTATTTTATTAATTGTATTTAATTAACACTAATTTTAATTTCTGAGTACGAGCACATGTGTGCTATTTGATTATTGTTGTGTGGGTCCTAATGTTGATTTGACGTTTGCTTTGTTTCATTTTGGACGGAGTATAAATTTTGCATATTAATAAACGTGTGAAAATATAAATAATATATATTAATTTATTCAAAATATCTCATCACTTAAAATATATTAGTTATATTTTTAACGTCAATTAGTATGTAAAATATTTTCATTTTAGCGGAACAGTATAATTAAATTTTCTAATGGTTACTCACGGGGATAGTAGTTACGAAGGAAAAAAGAGCGTTTAAAAAAAGTTAATTCCTTTTAAAATTTAAAATATCCATGGGATTAATTTCAACAAAACTAGTCCACATATAACCGTTTAATTATTTGAGCGATTCAGCAAAATGTGTTTAGATGAAAATTTTGGATTAATCTATATATATTTATTATTAATAGATTGATCAAATTGTTCAATATTTTTTCAAATCTATTTAATGATCATATTTGATATTTTGTACTAAAAGTACACAGGTTATATTTACATTCTATTAATTTAAATAAAAATAATTTAATTTAATTAAAAATAAATAAACCTCAATTATATTTGAACACATTAATTAATATCCAAGCATTATTCTTATTAAAATTTAAATATTTGATTTTATTTTTAGTATTGAGTGCAAGCGATACATGTACCATCTCTAGTCCCAAAAAAACACCCCATCAAAAACAAAACTTGTTAGTTTAATTAGAAATAATACCTGAACAAGAAGTAGGGGGCAATTAAGCACTCCACTTGATCCTGGGACATCAAAAAGAAGCTCCTCCCAGCAAGGAAAAGGAGGCTGAAGTGCATGACCAAATTGGTCAAGAGTAACATCAGCATCTGCCTCTAAGAACAAGATTCCTTCCCCATTACATTCCACCATCAATTTTCGGTTGAGTCCTTCTCTAATCCTACCTGCAAATGGATAGTAATACACCAAAGCTTTTGCAAGTGCTTCTCTAATCACCTTGACAGGGTCCTTCTTCCCTTCAATTGTAGGGTTGTTCTCATAAATCTGGATGATAGGAATCTGGAACCGAAGACCCTCTTGGTCATCGATGTCCGATAGTGGTTTTAATTCGTAGGGCGTGGGTTTAGCCGGAGTGATTAGCTCCGGCTCATGCCTATGGACCTTGAAATGAAGACATGAGAGTGGTAGTGCTCGTGCCATGTGGCTTTGTGCAATTTGGTTGTTCTACTTCGGTAGGAGAGGATGGGAATATATAGACAAATCAAATTATTCACGTTTTAAATAGTTTCATAATTTTTTCCTAATCTTCTAAAACTCTGCTGATGTGGCAGCATGATGGAGTATAAAAATGTCGTTTGATCAAAAAGGAAAAAGAAGTCACGTAACACATGGATTATTTTGAGTGAGTAGAGGAGCAAAATTAGAGGGGTGAGCATCTCAGGACTAACTCTACGAAAATAAATGTAAATATGCTAGAGTAATCAGTGGTTTACAGACCTAACAAAACAAAACTAGTGAAACACAGTACAGATAGTGCAGCTGCTTGTGCTGTGTTGTTTCCTTCCTGCTAAGCTGTCAAGCTCCAAGATGCGTGTAATGTCATGTGCTTCATAACCACTTTTATATTCATTAAGGTTTCAGCTTATCAAAAAAAAAAAACATACTCCCTTCGTCCATAAATAACTGTCGCTTTGACTTTGGGCACGCATTTTAAGAAGGCCGAATGACTCACTATTTGAGACAATTTTGCCCCGAATTTTTTCTCGAACGTACGTTATTAACGTACGTTCGAAAAAAAGTACGGAATTTTTTGGGGTCAAATAGTGAGTCATCCGGCTTCTTTAAAATACGTGCCCAAAGTCAAAGCGTCTGAATTCTGTGGTGCGATGTGTTTGTTTGTCTAATTAACGAGTGGTCCTGCGACGGAGACAATCAGCCATATATGTATTGGAGACACTTCATAAGTAGCCACACACGTGTTCGTAATCTATCTCTATCCTATGTTAGAAATCTGTATGATAGATGTGCATTCCAGTCGTGTTCCAGATGTGCGCACCATGTGTTTGATGAAATGCTCCAACAATTTTGATTATTTAGGAAAAACAATTAATTAACCAAGCACTCCATCGTCCATCCACCAAAACACATTATATAACTTTTGTGTTCTAATCCCGCCTCTGCCTCTCTGCAATTCAGCTACCAAAGATAAAAATCACCTCGAGATGATTAATATTGAGGCAACAAGTAATTATTAAGAGACTATATATTTACGAAATGGTCGTATCAATTAATGATTTTTCAGTTTTCGAATTTCAAATGCATGGAATTAATTGGGTGCTATTATTTTCTGGTTACTGTAGCTTTTTTCCCGGAACAAATTAACTTTTGTGTTTTGAAGTAAAATTATAAGAGAATTTTTTTTTTAATAATCATAAAAGAAAAATACGAGCATTGTTGAACTATATAGAGAGGCTGACTCTCTCGCTCAGTTTTTTCATTATACATGTATGTTCTTTTTTTCAAACTTATATGTAATTATGTAAATTTTGAATCACAAAAGCATAGCTTAATTATCCCACTCATCAATTAGGGTTAATCCTCTTTATAATTCGATTTTTTTAGAGATTAATCTTGCTAATATATACTATATATAAATGAATTTTAGATTTCAGAAATTTCACCAAAAAAAGTTGATTAAACAAAGCAATTTTCCTCTTACAAGGCAGATATAACTGATCGGCCGGTCAACATATCATCCAATTCCTTTACAAATATATCCATCGCAGGACGCGGCAAGGAAACTGGCACCACAATCCCATTCTCTCCTTTCTTATTTGAAAACGGCATATAACAACTACTCAATGCCAAAGATTCCCCTACCCCACCGTACACCGCCTTTCCCCACCCATAATCCACCTCCTCAAACCCGGCTCGTCTTAGATCCGAGACCACATATATTCCCACCACTGTGAAGCGGGGCCTACCTTTCATCACCATCAACGACGCCACAGATCTCATGTATTTCTCATTCACCTCCCCTTTTACCTTTTGTACTAATTCCAACGCGTACCCTAACGGATTTCGCGACAGCTCTTCTGCCGTCGTTACCGCCATGGGGAGCGCGATTACGTTGCCGTAGTAGCCTCTAGGTAACGGAGGGTTGAACCTCTTACGTGCGCCAACGACGCAAATTAAGCGCATCTCTTCAGCTGGATTTGGTTGGAGAGCGATGGTGCGACATTTCCAGAGACATGCGGTTAATAGCTCGAAAGTCGTGTGGTTGCGGAGATGTTGTGGGACGAGTTGTCGGAGGGAGGAAGTCTCGTTGGGGCCAAAGAAGAAGGAACAGTGTGACATGTCGTCAAAGGGAATGTTCATACCATTAGTGTAATCCACTTGCTTGTACTCGTTGTGTGTCAATGTCACGCACGGTGGATCGCTTGCGGTGAGAATGTGTCGTTCCCAGACCGGTGAGATGGATGGCATTTCTTCTCCACGCGCTATTTCACCCACTGCTGCCATGAATTGGACTAAACCCGTACCGTCGCTCATGGTGTGGTTGAGGCGGAGGGCAAAGAAGAAACCACCACAGTTAAGCCGCGTCACCTAGGCGATTTTTTCCCAATAAAACAGCTATATTATAGATAGATAGATATAAATTTCTCTGATTATTTTGACTAGATGTATTGATCATGATTAATATCGCGATTAGTTATTATAATATTTTACTACCTGAATGAGAAGGAGAGGACAATTAAGGAGTCCACTCGATCCGGGGACATCAAAGAGAAGCTCTTCCCAGCAAGGGAAAGGAGGTGTAAGTGCATCACCAAATTGGTCAAGACTAACATCTGCATCTGCCTCAATAAACAAGATACCTTCTCCATTGCATTCCACCATCAACTTTCGGTTATCGCCTTCTTTAAGCCTCCCTGCAAAAGGGTAGTAAAAAACCAAGGCTTTAGATAATGCTTCCCTAATCACCTTAACAGGGTCCTTCCCTTTCATTGAAGGGTTGCTACGGTAGATTTGGGCCGATGGAACGTGGAATCGGAGGCTCTCTTGGTCGTCAATATCTGATAAGTGTTTGACTTCGTATGGAGTTGGCTGAGCAGGCTTGATCAGCTCCGGCTCACGCCTATGGACTTTGAAATGTAGAGAAGGTTGTGCGTGTTGATGATTGAATCTCACACGAAATAAAAACTCCGATAAATAATTAAATATAGGGTTGATAGGCGACAACCTTTCATAAGGTTTAAGTTTTTTGGATTGTCCTAATCTTACTCTATCTAAGGTGTTTAATATGGTCGATGAACCAATATGGCCCGACGGCCTAGTAAACATAAGGTTTATGTTGCACAACTTTCCATAAGACTTAACTATTTTAGATTGATTCAACCTCAATCTAATAGCCATTGACAAAAAACCACCGCAGTGTAGAAGGTGCTTCAGATTTTTTGGTTGAGGAAAAATATGCCATTTCTACCTACGGCTTGAATGGAGTATTTAACATGGAAAGATAGAAGCGTACTGAAATATGTATCACGATCGAGATTGAATTATTTATACAACAAAAGAAGAGTTGACTCAACTTAATTAAGGAGGAATATATGGATATCGAATTATTGATGCCAAGCAGAGACTTAGGCTGCGTTTACTTCGGAGGTTTTTCCAGAAAAAATTCCAGTTTTTAGAAAAATAAACGAAAAAATAGAGAACGTGTTTACTTGGCGTATTTTTCCATTCTCGAATGGAAATGAAAAATCTCCACACTGTTCATTTATGAACAAATTTGGAGAAGGCACAAATTGGATTCTCCATTTTTCCTCTCCAAATGGAAACACGCGTTTCCAATTAATCAAACAGTGCCATTTAAATGAATTTTTCTAAAACCCAATTTTGCCCTTTCTTCTTCTTTTCAACGATGCCTCTCATTTCTTCTCATCTGCTACCTTTGCTAACCCGATTTCCTTCATCCCATCTCCTTCTACTCTCCATCCGATCTCCTCCATCCGATCTCCTTCCTCTCCATCCCGATCCTCTCCTTCTTCTCCATCCCGATTTCCCGATCCCCACTGCCAGATTTCCTCGCCTCCATCGCCAAAGTCGTCCTCTCCCTCGACCCCTTCAGGCCGATTTCCTTGTTCTCTCCATCTCGATCCGACCCCTCTTCTCTTCAGGTTTGTATCCGAAATCCGGATCCCGATTTCCTTGTTTTTTAATATGTTTTGCAATACACACTACTAACTCTTGATATGGGTGCTTGTTGATGTATTTGTTTGGCTGTTAATTCTAATGATTTTGATTATTGTGTTGCTGGCCAAAATTTGGGTTGTGTGCTATATAATGGATTTATCATTACCCTTTTGTTCGTTTGTCTACCTCTTTTGCTAAAGATGAAAACTTTGTGCTGGGTTTTCTTTGCTTTCAGGGCGAAAGTAGACTCGAAAAATAATGAGAATCGAGTCAGCTTCCCCGCTGCTGCAGCTGCTGCCACCAAGAGGATCAGTTGGAATCGCTCACTTTCTACTAGGTACTTCCCTAAGGCTCCATGTTTCTTTTTTTATTTTGTTTAATGAATCCATTATGTCTTTGGTTGTAATCTAAATTTCGGGTTTTGGTAGTCAAGTGAGGTTTGATTTCGTAGAATTGTTGAATGTAGTATGTTAAATGTAAACTCTTTTGGGGATGTGATGGTGTGTTTTGTTTGGTCAGTAAGTGTAGATGACAAATGGATTAGAAGCTTTGAGAGGGTAGCTTTCAGAAGAGTTTTTTTTTCTTGTCCAATTACTTGATGACTGGTGTAAATATGCATGGAGGTTCTGGGCATGTGATGGTTCTTTCATGTCACCAAGTGTAGATAACAAGTACAGAAGCAGCTTAGAGACTGTTAGTTTTGCCCCCTTTTTTAATGGAGTTATAATTTATTGGTAATCTTTGGTTTTGGTTCTTGTTATAGAGGAAGAGTGAGTATTGCTGTTGCAGCTTGTGTGGAAAAACAGCCTCAGCAAAAGCAGGCCAAGAAAAAGGGAAGAAAACCACCTATTCCTAAGGTAGCAACTCATGAGCTTTTTTCCTGTCAGTGCTCTCCTGAATTTTATATTATAGCTATTCAAGCCTAGAGCTTTTTTTCCAGTTGCATACGAAGCAGTAATGCATTTTGTATCCATGCCTTTGTGTTTGCTCCAGAGTTGTTGTCTGAGACACAAAAGAAGGTAGTTGGTTGGTATCATATTAGCCAATTCATTAACCAATACTGACAGTTTGTGCGGCATTTGTGTTCAATAAGAGATCTGTTTTGCTTGTTGTTGCCCTTTCCCTTATGTTGTCTCTTCCGGTTCTGGTTTCTCTGTTTAGTTTCTTTGTACCTATATATATTGATTTGTGCATAATTTCCCAGCAAAAACTAGATGTATTAATTGACGATACTACAGTGACAGCTGACATTATAACATGGAATTGAATTCCTTCAAGCGAATGATTTTCATTTCCTGTGTTGTCCAACCTTAAAATATTTTGATTTTCCGAGGCTTTATTTTCTTTTCACACGTTTGTTACTTTGACATTCATCTTTACTTGCTTTGGACTGTTATTACTTTTCCCCCCCCTCTCCTGGTTAAAGTTTGTATTTGGTGATGCAGTGCACAAATTGCAAGGAAGGAAGATGAAGAACAACTCCGGCTCATAGAAGAAGAAGAGCGGCGAGAACGGGAAAGGAAATTGAAGAAGCGAAAGCTGTAGTGGTATGCAGGAATTTGATTTGGTACCAGTTCATTCTTCATCTCTTCTGTTGGTGGTATAGTTGGAGCCAAATCCTATGTAATTTCTCTCTGGAATTGAGCCTTAAATCAATCATATTAGGATGTAGAGATCTGCTGTTGATTTTTTAGACGCGAGTTTACCAGATAATAATGCGAAAGGCATTTTTTTTTATGGGTGCCCAGCAGCAATTTTTTTCCGCAGATAATAATAATAATAAAGTTTTGGTTCATTTAGAATTCATTTTTATCAAATTATTATGTTTGATATATTTATTTTATTGGGATTTAAGTGAGAACTTGTGATTTGCATCTTAAAAAGAAGTTTTGTGCTCACTTCTGTAATTTGTACTGCAAATACATGCTGCTGCTGCTGCGCTTCAAAAGGAAGAATTTTTTGGGTGTTTTTTGTAAATCTGTATTCCCTAAAAACATGAAAATTGCCCAAACATTAGTTCAAGGTTAGGTTTTGACTTGGACATGTTAATCAAGTCCTATTAGTATAAGAGTTATTTTTTATTTTATTAATTAGTTTAAAAATATATAATTTGATTATTCTTTTTAACTGTCATATGGCAATTACATACCTTATATATATATTACTATCATATATATTAAAACATTCGAAGGAAACATTTTAAAACAATAGTACTTGTATTCACCAATTTCAAGATTATCATGGTCTTCGCTTACTTAGTTTTTGCTAAATCATAAGGTCTCACATGCTTTATGTACGGGAATCAACGCAGAATCACAGATACTATATTTTGATGGTGAATTTTTGAAAAATATTCTAGGGTTTCTGAAATATGGACACTTCTATATTTTAATTCTTGATATTTTGATTCCTAAATTTTACTCTTTCATATATCGGGGCGTATTAAACTTTAGTTCCTATTATTAGAATTTCGTCCGAAACCCTAACTGTGCATGAAAAATATTTTCTAATAATGAAAAAATAGAAGAAAGTAAATAATTGATGGTGAATTTTTTTTCTAATAATATTTTCTTACAACTAAAAGTTAAGAAAATAGGAGAAAGTAAATAATTATAAAATATTATTATTGTTTTATTTTATTAAGAAAAATAGAGCTTTGATAATTTTATTTAATTATTAGTAGATTGATGATATATATTTGTGTCGATACGCCCCATACAGAATGTATGGTTTCTTGCAAAAATCATACCACCGTCATGACGCCCAGCCTCAAGTGTCATAACGCTCCGAGTAAAAGATATGGGTTTTTGCGAAAATATCCAAGCGTCATGACTCCCCAAACAGATGTGATGGGTTATTGCGAAAACATCCCAGCGTCATAACGCCCAGTCTCAAGAGTCATGACGCCCAAAACTGAAGTGATGGTTTTGCGAAAACATCCCAGCGTCATGACGCCAGTATCATGCGGCATGACGCTCCAAACAGTAGTTATGGGTTCTATCAAAATTAAGTCAACGTCATGACGTCCAATATCAAGCGTCATGACTCCCAGGCTCAAGCGTCATTATGCCCAGGATCAAGCGTCATGACGCCCAAACACATTTCCATTCTTCTAAAAATTAGAAATAAGTGCGAAATAAACACGTTTTCTAGTTTTTCAGATTTGGAAAATTTTAGAAAAATGCGAAGTAAACACGTTTTTCAGTTTTCGGATGGAAATGAAAAAGTTCCAAATTCCGAAAAATAGAAATTTTTTGGAAAGGAGATTTTTCCAAAGTAAACGCACCCTTACCTTTTCTGCCGGCTCAACTAACATGGTTGGTTCCACCGTTTATGATAGAATGAATTTAAAAAATAAATTGTCCAACTCATACATGTGACTCGATCACATAAATATTGATTATTCTAGATTTAAATTATGACAAACATATCTTCTTCTTTTTTTTGAAAATTATGACAAACATATCTGGAATGAGGGTAAAGCTTTTCTCACAAATTTTAACATAATTATATACTTATAATTTAAATCGAAAACTTTTAGTTAATTTAATTTAATCTTTTTTATGATTTAATGTAGGATAATAGCCTAGATACATAACCCTCCGTATTCTCTCTTCCCCTCCGGTCAGCCCACTGCTGCCGGAGCAACCAAAATACCAGCTGCCCACTGCAGCTGGCGTAAAATCATTGCCGTTCTAGCCTCTCTTTGCCGACCTTTCTTCTCTTCTCCCCCGATCAGCTGTGTTTTCGTTTTGTCAGGCTCCGTTTTCGAGTTTGCTCTTGGATCCGAGCGATCCCGACGACTACTTCGGGGTGCGGAGATCTGCTTCTTCGGGTCGGCGCACTGTTCGCTCCTTGTGGGAGGCCTCTGCACTCTTCTTCCTTCTTCCCCTGCGGCTCTCGGATCTGCCGTCTCCCCTTCCTCTGTTTTTTTCTTTTGCTTGGTTTTGGATGGTTTGAAGGGACTTCGTGGGCCCTTGTGTGTGTGTTTCCTTGCAGATTCGTGGTTAGATTGTTGTTTGTTTTCTGGATCTGCTGGGACGTCGTGGCCGTTGGTGTTGGGTCGGGGGTGATTCTAGTGGGGTTTGGGGTTTTCGTGTATACCAAGTGCTCGACGAATTGTCACAACTACTTGGTGCTCTCTCTGCCTCCACGTCTTCTTATGGCGTCTCCTCCAGACACTGCGATGTCGTTCTATGTGGAAAATCTGCCCTCCCATGTTGATCCTAGGGCACTCCGGTATTTGGCTGCTAAGAGATGGAGGCTTCCCCAGTTCAGTTTTGTGCGTGACGCGTATGTAGCGCAACGGTGTAATAAGGACGGGAAACATTTTGGCTTCATCCGCCTGGTTGGGGTCAAGAATGTCGATCATATGTTGAGGTCCCTCAACAAACAATGTGTTGGAGCCTCTATCATCAAGTGTGTTGTGGGTAGGAATAGACGCCGCGACATGCCTTATGCTGCTCCACAACGGAATGAGTGGAAGAGCACCAAACAACGAACTCTGGTAGTGGAACCTGCTAAGCCTAGGATTTTCGGACCAGACTCTGGTGCCAACAGGGGATGGAAAACCCCTGTTTCTAATGATATTATTGATCTTCCTATCCCTAGGTCCAATGAATGTTGGCTCAGGAAGAGTGCAGTAGGAGTCATTCGCTCCATAGAGAGACTTCCGGAGATTCAAGAGTTGGTTATGGAAGCGGGCTGGATCTGTGATACCCGTATTTTGGGTAGGGGCTTGGTTCTCCTTGAGTTCGAAAGAGAGGAAGAGTATGACCGTTGTATGACATCCTCTTGCGCCGCTGTTGACTCTCTCTTTTCTAAGGTTATCCCTTGGAATGAAGCGTCTCAAGATGGAGGCAGACTGGTGTGGGTTCAGTGCACCGGGATCCCTCTTCAAGTGTGGGGTCATCATGCTTTCCAAGTCATTGGAGATAAGGCTGGAGGTCTTGTGGCTGTTGACGAGAATACGGTTAACAGGAAGCGTATGGATGTTGCGCGTCTGTTGGTGTCGACGAAGTCTGTTAGTTCTGACTTCGAGATTCAGGTTTCTGTCAGTGGGGTGGTTCATAAGGTTAGGTGTCAGGAAGAACCAATGCAAGGGGCTATATCCAATTTGGATTGGATGGTAGGAATTGGGAGCCAGGACTCCGATTGCGATGAGGAGGCAGAGGAGCATGGTAGCGTAGGGACCAATTTGTGTGAGAATTCAGGGGCTCTTGTTGTCCGTTCTGGGTCCGCTTCTAATAGAACTGTTAGTCAGGCTGCTACCTCGGGTGAATCGGGGACTTTAGTCCCTACTAGCAACGTTTTATGTCCTTGGGTGAATGTAAATAGGATCTGTGGCAAGATTAAAAGAATAGCGGGCAAGGAGGGAAGTCTCCATACGACCCAGGACGCTGGGTCTGTTGGTAGTGTTGTCCATATATCGGACGCTGGTATTGAACGCAGCAATAAGGCACAAGCTGCATCAGTGTTGAAGAGAGATGTGTGGGAATTTGGTAAGAAGCTAGGGTTGACTGATCATACAAATGAGGAGGCGATGCGCATCTTTGATCAGCAACGATTCACTGGGGAGCTTGAAAATCTCATGTGATTTTCTGTTCGCGTGTGTTAGTTAGTTTTATGGTTAACATTCTATCCTGGAACAGTCGTGGATTACGGCTTGCTGCGAAGAGGAGATTCATCCGCCAGCAGGTAGTTCACGGAAGTGTGAGCATTGTGTTTATTCAAGAGACTAAGAGGAGTTCAATGGATGACTTCTTCGTGAAATCCTTTTGGAAGAGTAATAAGATTGACTGGTTAGATGCACCCGCGAATGGCAGATCGGGAGGGCTTCTTGCTGTGTGGAACTCGGATGACTTTAGCTTGTCTAGGAGTGGGGCTGGGGAACGGTTCGTGTGGCTGGAAGGCAAGTACGTCCCAGCAAACTTTGATTGTACAGTGATTAGTGTCTATGCGTTTTCCACGGCGGTGGAAAGGGGTGAGTTATGGAGGCAATTAGCTGAGGTTATTTCGCAGGCCAGATCTCCTGTGTTGATTGCGGGGGACTTTAATGAAATTTTAGAGCCCTCTGAGCGTCTACATGGGGTGGAGGTCACTAGCGGCATGAGGGACTTCAGGAACTTCATCGAGGAGAGTAGGCTTCTAGAATTCCAGCTCTCTGGGCGTCGGTTTACTTGGGCTAATTCCAGCAGCCGCAGTAAGATTGATCGTATCTTTGCCCAGGTTGGGTGGTTCACCGCTTGGCCGCAACTATCCTTGGTGGCTCTTAGCAAAAATCATTCTGATCATACTCCTCTTCTTCTGAGATCCGCCGTCAAGAATTGGGGGCCCAAGCCTTTCCGCGACTTAGCTGTGTGGTGGGATTCGTTTGAATTCAAGGATAAGGTGAGGGATTGGTGGGATAAACTAAGTGGTGATTTTCCTGGAGATTTTCTAATTTTAAAAAGGTTTAAGGAGCTTAAGAAGTATCTGACTAAGTGGAATAAAGAGGTATTTGGTAACGTGGAGCATGTGTTTTTGATGATGCAAAACAGACTTGACTGGTTGGACAGTCAAGGGGACTTGCGCACCTTATCGGGAACTGAATTAGAAGAGAGAAACCAACTTGTTTCTTCCATCTGGATTAAACAAGGGCAACTTAGTAGGATATGGCAGCAGAAGGCTAGAGTGAGATGGAACAAGGATGGGGATCGGAATACCAATTTCTTTCACCGAGTGGCGAAAAATAGTATGCATCGAAATAATATTGGGGAGTTGATTACCAGTCATGGCAGGATTAACACACCCGAAGCAATCAAAGAGGAGGCATGGAGATATTTCGGTAATTTTTTCAAAGCGGATCAGTGGGATAGGCCAAAGTTGCAGAACTTGGGCTTTCCGTGTTTATCTACTGTCCAAGTGGATTACCTTGATAGAGAGGTGACCGACGAGGAAGTCTGGGAGGCTGTTAACCAGTGTGGTAGTGACAAAGCTCCTGGTCCTGATGGGTTTTCTATGTTCTTCATCCAGCGTGCTTGGGATATAATTGGGAAGGATATGTGCAGTCTGGTCAAGAACTTTTTCAGATTAGGTCGATTTCCTCATGGCGCTAATACTTCCTTCATCACCCTTATTGCTAAAAAATCAGGGGCTTGTAAGCTCCAAGACTATCGCCCCATTAGCTTGGTCAGCAGCTATTATAAAATCGTTTCCAAGGTGCTTGCCGGGAGGTTAGGTAATGTGATTGCATCTCTGATAAGTGACAACCAACATGGTTTCATCAAGGGAAGACAAGCCTTGGACTGTGTTCTAACTGCCAACGAGGTGGTCCACACCCTCAAAGCTTCGAAGAGAAAAGGATTTTGTCGTTTGTTTGTCGTTTCTGTTTTTTGTTTCGTGCAGCTTCTGTTGTTGAGTAGCTAATGTGTGGTTCAGTGAGTGTATTTTCAGCAGGTAGCCTGACTACCTGCCCTGTTTCTCTCTGTATTGGTTCGTGTTTTTTTTGGTCATTTTTAATGACCTTACACTAATATATATATATATACCTGCATATTAAAAAAAAAAAATGTAGGATAATTTGTATGTCAGTATGTTCAAAGGCGTGTGTATGAGTAGTATTTTTGCGACCAATGCTTTCCTGGTAGGATCCGTGATAGTCTCATCTATGAAGAAAAATATTCACCATATTCTTATTAAACGTATACTCAAATTAATAAGGTGGTTATACATGAATTACTCATTTTAACGTTTATCCCACCACTATCTAGATTTATAGTATTTTCAAAATTCTAAATTTTAAAACCGCCTAATTTATAATCATCAACCCAAACGTGTAATTTTCTTATTAGTTAATGTGAATAAATGAACTAAGTGATATGGCACACCTGTATACAATATAATACAAGAGGAAATAGGAAAGACGAAAGGGTAAATTATATAAAAAAATAATTAAAAAGTTATAATTTTAACCTTCTAATGGTTAAAAATATTCAAAAAATATGTATGCAAATTTATGATAAAATGTAAAAAATATAAAAGAGTTCAATTCACTGTAAAAAGATAAAATAATAAATGATTTTTTTAAGAATATAAAAAAACAAAATATTTATAAACAGATTGTAAAAAAAATGATTTTTTTTCATTGTGTTAGGTACTATTATAGTTGTTACATTTTATTTTCCAAGTTTCATATACAAACTTTTTCTATTTTTTTAACATATTATTATATCAATAATACCACGATGCAAGCATGTCATTAAAATAGATGTAAAAATTGTAGCGAAGCTGCAAATCCAAACCAAAGATTTATATAAAAATCTCAAATTATATTTTAGAATTCAACTACGGGTTTGAGCACCCGGAGGTCCCTAAGGTTAGCATTTTTATTTTTGTTGATCCCTAACGGCGACTTTTATTCGATCTGGTCCCTCACGTTACCTTCGTTAGCCGCCCCATGTCCCTGATTCCCTAACGGCGACAAACGGCCGTTAAATTCGATTATTTTATTATTTTTTCTGAAAAGTTGACTGCACATGGATAATGTCAGATTTTCTGACAAATTTATATATAAAAATATAAAAAATAATATTTATTTAATTAATTAAAAAATTAACAAAAAAAATTCAAATTTTAAAAATACTAATAAATTAATAAAACCAAATAATTGAACTCTTACCTCCTCTGTCTTCGTTCTTTTCTCCCTTTTAATTCTTTTCATTAACTTTGTTTTTGAACTTTGTTTCTAACAAAATACTTGTTGGAATTGGACGAATGTAGGTAAATCCTCTTGATGAGTATTTAAGACGCTTACTTTTCCTCTGTTGAAGAAATAAAGACTCACCCGAGTCTTTCTTAATGGAATGATACTGTCCGCTTTGGGTCTAAGCCCGTACGGTTTTCACAAAAGGCCTCATTCCATTAAGAAGATCCACTCCTCTTATATTTAGTCTTTATTTCTCTTTTCTTTCCGAGGTGGGACTTTAGTTCTCACACCCCAACAATCTCCCCCTCGAACTAAGTACCACTAAGCCCGATAATCTCCCTCTCGAACGAAGCCCTACATAGTCCTCAACAGGACCCACCGACTTCAAGTTCCTCTCGGAGATTCACTGTACTTAAAGTTCAACCTCAAACTGAGTAAGCCCACCAATTTGGCCCATCAACTTGCACGAAGTATGGAATTCACCCATCATACTTCGGGCTCAATCTATTGGCCCACCAATCAACTTGCACGAAGTATGGAAATCACCCATCATACTTCGGGCTCAATCTTTTGGCCCATCAGTTTGGAGATTCGTTGTGTGTCGCTACTGAACCAGACCCCGTGTACTGGATCTGGGCCATCATCAACATACTCGTCCCACCATTCCATCGGATCTACTCCACAAGCCCATCGAACCATCAGCTCCACTACCATTTGTTGGATAAATAAAGACTCACCCGAGTCTCTCTTAATGGAATGATACTGTCCGCTTTGGGCCTGAGCCCACACGGTTTTCACAAAAGGCCTCATTCCATTAAGAGGATCAACTCCTCTTATATTTAGTCTTTCTCTCCCTTTTCTTTCCGATGTGGGACTTTTTTCGCACACCCCAACAATCTCCCCCTCGAACTAAGTACCACAGAGCCAACCACATTGGGCTCACCAATCTCCCCCTCGAACCTCTAGACCTGGAGAACCACTGTACTTTTCCAGTTCGGCCAGGAGATTCACAGCGTTCCACCCACATCAAGGTCCATTACTCAGGCCCAGCCGAACCTTCGGCTCCGCTACCATTTGTTGAAGAAATAAAGACTCACCCGAGTCTCTCTTAATGGAATGATACTGTCCGCTTTGGGCCTAAGCCCGCACGGTTTTCACAAAAAGCCTCATTCCATTAAGAAGATCCACTCCTCTTATATTTAGTCTTTATTTCTCTTTTCTTTCCGAGGTGGGACTTTAGTTCGCACACCCCAACATCCTTCTCTTTTTTCTTTTTTAATTTATAGAAAAGGTAATAAACCCAAATGCAAAATCAACTCATTTATCAAAGATTAATTACCCATATGACTATTTTTCTTTTTTAATAATTTGAATTAAGAGGAGTAAAAATACTTTCATTTTCTTGTTTCTAAACAATTAACTATAGTTTTGAAAAAGGAAGAGTAGCACTACTCCACAAAAAAACAAGCAAATCAATTTCAGTTAACATACAAGTACGTCATCCATTACGCAAAATAACTCGGATCCGTTCATACATAACCCGGATTCGTTCATCCCGACCCGGATCTGTTTATCACCAAACCCGACTCCGTTTCTTTCCTTCAATCACCGACGCCACTGACGAACCAGCAGCAATTCAACCAAACAACAATTCGATCCAAGCCAGCAATTCAACCAAACAGAAATTAAACCCAACAACAATTCAATCGAGCATCAAATTAATCCATACTAACATTAAACCAAAACTAAAGATTAAACCAACCAACAATTAAATTAAACCCAGCCAACGATTAAATTAAACCCAGCAATCAAACCATCTTCTTCCTCCAGCACCGGAGGCAAAACAGAACCAGCAGCAGGGAGTGGTGGAATCATTGGTGTCGGGGATGCCAGTAGGGGTGGTTGGGGTGTGGACGGTGGAAGTGGAGGAGCTGCAGCGGTCATTTTTCTTGAATCAAATGGTGGTTGTTGATTAATTGATTTTAATTGATTGAGAGGAGGATAGGAGTGGGGTTGGTGGCTGGTTGCCGTGGAAAAAGAAGAGAGGAAGAAGAAGAGAGAAAAAAAGAAAGAAAGAAAAAGAAGGAAAGGAAAATAAATATTTTTAAAATTTGAATATTTTAGTTAATTTTTTTAATTAAAAATCTGACAAAGTGGGGCCCATGCACAACCCACTTTTCAGGTTTAATATTAAAATAATCAAATTTAACGGCCGTTTGTCGCTGTTAGAGAATCAGGGACCTGGGGTGGCTAACGGAGGTAACGTGAGGAACCAGATCGAATAAAAGTCGCCGTTAGGGATCAACAAGAATAAAAATGCTAACCTTAGAGACCCCCGGGTGCTCAAACCCAGTCAACTACTATATCAGAAAAAATTCAACAACTTTGCTTGCGTTGACTAGTTATAAATAACAACATGTTTGGTTCTTAATGGTAACAATGGGATATTTTACGTTAGTTTTTTACTTTGATTAAAAGTTCGTAAAAATAGTGTTTGTGTCACGAGTGGCCGAACATTTCAGCTGGTATGGTTACCCATTACCACCACATTTTAAATTTTGTCTAGATGTTACAAGACAAAATAAATCAATTTAATTAATTACTCGTAAAAAAATTCCATATTTCACATGTTACAGACTTGCAATATAACCTCTCTTTTTTCTTTCCAGGAGAGCAATCGGGGAGAGAAATCGGGAAAAGGTTATACCCCCACCCAGCTTGGCTATCGGGGACACGTGGTACCCAAGGGTAGTGGCATTAAATGTTGCCCTAGAGGTGATGATTACCCTCGATCCATAAGCGCCACTAGTCGTGAGATGGCTAACGGTTAGAAGACAATCATGTTTACCCTTAGTGCGACTTCGGCTGGTATGTCTTTCACTTAGGGATACCTACCGTTTGATGGTTTGCCACTTAGATAGGATGCCTTCCGGGTTCACGAAGAATGTTTATCATTTCGTAAGATTCTCTCCGAGTAGATAATTCTCCGGATAGGGGTAAATCTTCTAGGTGGTATGCCCTCCAGGTAGATACAGGCACGTGGCCACGGTTGACTGGTACCGAGTCTTGGAGGCCTATGGAATGACCCTAACGCCATTAGCATTCCTTTAAGTGTGATCATTCAATCTTTTATAGACAATCTGTTGCTGGTATTATTTTGCTCGTTGTGTATGTGGATGATATTATTATTACAGGAGATGATAGTGTTGGGATCTCTTTGCTCAAATATTTCCTGCATACCAAGTTTATTACAAAAGACTTGGATCAACTGAAATACTTTCTAGGGATAAAAAATTTCAGGAGCAACAAAGGTATCCTCTTATCTCAAAGAAAGTATGTTCTTGATCTTCTTACTGAAACTGGAAAGTTGGGAGCCAAGCCTTGTAGTTCACCTAAGGCTTCAAATGTCCATCTCATCAAAGATGATGGTGACCCGTTTAATGATCCCGAGAAGCATAGGAGATTAGTTGGGAAACTAAACTATCTCACAGTGACGCATCATGACATCACCTTCGCGGTTAGTGTTGTCTGTCGATTCATGTCTGCTCCAATAGATAAACATTGGGAAACTCTGGAGCATATATTGTGTTATCTGAAAGGGGCACCTGGTCTCGAGATCCTATATAGTAACCATGGTCACAACCAGATTGAGTATTTTGCAGATGCGGATTGGGTCGGGTCAAAGATTGATAGAAGATCAATAACCGGCTACTGTGTCTTTGTTGGTGGGAATTTGATCTCATGGAGGAGCAATAAGCAAAATGTGGTGTCGCGATCTAGTGCAGAGTCTGAATACAGAGCAATGGCATAATCTTCCTGTGAGATTATATGGATGCGGCAACTTCTAGCTGAAATTGGTATAGAACATTCTTCACCTTCAAAACTCTGGTGTGATAATCAAGCTGGTCTTCACATTGCTGCAAATCTTGTTTATCATGAGAGGACTAAACACATTGAAATAGATTGTCACTTCATTCGTGAGAAAATTCAGGAAAATCTCATTTCTACTCATTACGTGAAGACAGGAGAACAATTGGGTGATTTCTTTACGAAAACTCTTCCGGGTCCTCGAGTGAATTACCTTTGTAACAAGCTGGGCATGATTAATAACTATGCTCCAACTTGAGGGGGAGTGTTAGAATGTATAAATATTTATACATGTATATGTATTGGTATATCTAGAGTAGTAAGTATAGAGTATATATAGGTGTCTACACTCATTCTATTGTGTAAGAAACATTTTCTTCATTTGCTAAATACAACGAATTCCAAGATAGCTCTCCTGCCGTCGCCAACGCCACCGGGACTACTACAATCACATTGCCGTAGTATCTTTTTGGCAGCGACGGATTGAATGTCTCTCGCGCATTGACGAGGAAGTTCACGCGCATCTCTTCGGTTGGATCTGGCTGGAGAGCGACGGTGCGGCATTTCCAAAGACAAACGGTTAGTAGCTCGAAAGTGGTACAGTTGCGGAGATGGTGAGGGACGAGTCGTCGAAGGGAGGTGATGGCCGAAGCTGAAGGAACGGTATGATATGTCGTCGAGGGGAACGATGGTGCTTTTTGTGTCTTCCACGTGATCGTACTCACGGTGCGTGAAGATGACGCGGGGTGGAGCGCTTGCGTTCAAAATGCGTCGTTCCCACACAGGTACGACGAATGGCGTTTGTGCTCCACGCGTTATTTCACCCGCTGCTACCATGAATAATATACCAGCACCGTCAGCCATGGTGTGATTGTAGCGGAGGGTGAAGATAAAACCGCCGCAATTAAACCGCGTCACCTACGGGATTTGTTTATTTATATTTTACTTTAATTTAAATTTTGATAAACTCAATTACGGGATAATTAATTAATTAATTACCTGAATAAGAATGAGAGGACAATTAAGGAATCCACTTGATTTAGGGACATCAAAAAGAAGCTCCTCCAAGCATGGAATTGGAGGCGTAAGTGCATCACCAAATTGGTCAAGACTAACATCAGCATCTGCCTCAACAAATAATATACCTTCGCCATTGCATTCCACAATCAGCATCTGCCTCAAGCATCTGCCTCAACAAATTCAACAACTTTGCTTGCGTTGACTAGTTATAAATAACAACATGTTTGGTTCTTAATGGTAACAATGGGATATTTTACGTTAGTTTTTTACTTTGATTAAAAGTTCGTAAAAATAGTGTTTGTGTCACGAGTGGCCGAACATTTCAGCTGGTATGGTTACCCATTACCACCACATTTTAAATCTTGTCTAGATGTTACAAGGCAAAATAAATCATAATTTAATTAATTACTCATAAAAAAGTTCCATATTTCACATGTTACAGACTTGCAATATAACCTCTTTTTTCTTTCAAGAAACAAAACAAATGTATAAGCGTGATGGTGATTTCGCCGTAAGTTTGATGACAGCGTCGTGCTCCTTGAGATTCTGGAAATTGGGTCAAGACTGGGCTCAAATAAGTTTGAAATAAGCTTTATTTTTATTTCAGCCCAACGCCGTGTGCTGGATTGTGTGTAATGGGCCTTGTGTATTTTGGTAGTTATTAAATGGATTTCTAAATTCTGTTTTCTTAATGTGCATCATCAAACCCTCAAATTGTAGCTTAGTTAGTGAATATCCGAACTCTCATTTTTTTTCCTAAATCCTAATAAATGATAGATTGTTCGATGAGCTTACGGAGGAGAGCTAATAGTTTGGTCGGACGAGTATGGGATGATGCTCAATGGTCAATGCACGAGTTCTAATAGCCATAAATACTCAAATGTTATTGAAAACACAATAAATCTCCAGACTGAACTTAAAGTTGATGAGCTTTACTTAGTTCAATTCAGAATATGACGTACTGTGAATTTATAAATGGAACTTGATGTCGGTGGATTCAAATTGTGGGTTACGTAGGAATTAGTTTAAAATGAAAATCGTTGAGTTTAGACGGTGAACTCTATAATACTCTATTTAATAGAAAGATGGATCTTTTGTGAAAATCACATGACATTTAAATTCACCCGAGGACTAGTATCATTCAATTTGAAAGATATTCACCCTACTCTTATCTTTAAATGCCCGGCTTGTTATGTCAACTCGTGACCAAAAAACATAACTTTAAAACTTACTTTATTTTGTGACTCGTGGCTTTCGTTCTGACCGACCGAAACACAAAAATAAGCATTTTGAACCCAAGACGCATCACGTGATACCCAACTGCCTAACTATGAACAACAATTACCGAACTGCTACTAATAGCAACGAAACATATAACTGGTGGCCTAAAGGATCTTTCTCACATACCGTAGCTAGCCTCTTTTGTTCGAGGAAGCTTAGGTTTACAACGGAATTGACAAGACATGTACTTGTCATTTGTCATTGTCCACGAGAAGTTTATATAAAAACAAAATATTATAAGGAGAACAAAAAATAAAAATACCTATTTAATATTCCCTCCGGATCATATAATATGATGTTCCGCTACCGAATGTTTGGTCCTGAACAATTGACGTTTTGGTGATTCCAATCCACATGCTTTGTGCCCATTACGATTATGCCATTTATCTTCCTCCTCTCTTCATCTCTTTTCTTAGTCAAATTAAGAACACAACGCCATCATCATCTCTTTTATCCAAATACTCATTCCACACCCGGAGTACAATCATCACCTCTAATATAAAAATAATTTATACATAAACCATCTCGAAAAAATATAAAAATAATAAAATATTTTTAATAAACTTTTGGTTTATTTATTATTAGTATTAAACAAATAATTCAACACTCACACAACAGCAGTCCTCTTTTTGTAAAACACTTATGCAAACATTATTAAAAAGAAAGAAGAAAAAACCAAATTACAAGGCAGACATGATAAATTTAGAAGTAGCCACGTTGGCACTAGCTGATTGGCCAGTCAACATGTTATCCAATTCTTTCTCAAATCTATCCATCGCAGGACCCGGCAAGCAAAACGGCACCACAACTCCAACCTCTCCTTTCTTATTCGTAAACGGAATATAAAAACTCGCCACTCCCGGAATCGCCCCTACCCCTCCTTTCGCCGCCCCACCGTACACTGCCTTCCCCCACCCGAAATCCACATCCTCAAACCCGGCCCGTCTCAGATCCGACACTAGATATGCCCTCACTACTGTGAAATGGGGCCTACCTTTCATGACCATCAGTGACGACACAGATCTCATGTATTCTTCAGTCACCTCCCCTTTCGCCTTCTGCACAAGCTCCAGCGCGTACCCGAACGAGTTGGACGACAATTCTCCCGCCGCCGCCACCGCCACCGGGAACGCGAATCCGTTGCCGTAGTATCCTTTCGGCAACGGAGGATTGAATTTCTCACGCGCGTTGACAATGCAGATTATTCGCATCTCTTCGGTCGGATCTGGTTGGAGAGCGATGGTGCGGCATTTCCAGAGGCAAGCGGTTAGTAGCTCGAAACTGGAGCAGTCACGGAGGTGGTGAGGGACGAGACGCCGGAGGGAGGAGATCTCGTTTGGCCCGAAGAAGAAGGAACGGTGTGACATGTCGTCCAGGGGAATGATTGTGCCTTTGGTGTCTTCCACGTGCTCATACTCGCGGTGCGCGAACGTGACGCGCGGTGGGTCACTCGCGTTCAGAATATGTCGTTCCCAGATGGGCGGGATGGATGGCGTGTGTGATCCACGCGCTATTTCACCCACCGCTGCCATGAATTGTACTAAACCGGGAGCGTCGCTCATGGTATGGTTGAGGCGGAGAGCGAAGATGAAACCGCCGCAATTTAGCCGCGTCACCTGCACGCACCATTTGTTAAATTTATTTTAAAGAATGAAATTTCATTTTCGCTATCAATGCACGCCCATCAAGAAGTAATACCCCTTCTCTCCTAGAGAAAATGACATTCACCTCTTTTATAGTAATAATTATTTATTATTTTTATGTATTTCTGATTAATTTTTTAATCATTTTATTAATTATATTTAATTAATATTAATTTTAATTTCTCATTATATTAAAAAATAATAAAAATGATTTTTTTAAATATAAAAAAAATTAGTCAGAACGATATTTATTTAAAAACGAAAAGAGTATATATTATATTGAGCAATAAAAAAAAAATCCACGAATCAATATGTGGTCAGATCACCACCAACCCTTTTTTTTTTTTATGCAAAGAAAAATTTGTGAAAAAAGAAGAAAAAGGTTGAAAAAGTATTGGGCCTGGGAATATCAATACTTGGTCCCTGTGACGAGCACATGAGTGCTATTGTTGTGTGGGTCCTAATGTTGATTTGACGTTTGCTTTGGTTCATTTTGGACGGAGTATAAATTTTGCATATTAATAAACGGTGAAAATATAAATAATATATATTAATTTATTCAAATATCTATGTTACTTATATTTTTAACGTCAATTAGTATGAAAAAATTATAAAATTTATTTGTACGTAAAATATTTACATTTTTTGCGGAGCAGCACGATTAAGTTTTCTAATGGTTACTCACGGGGTTATTGGTTATAAAGGAAAGAAGAGCGTTTAAAAGAACTTAATTTCTTTTAAAATTTAAGATAACCATGGGATTAACTTCAACAAAACTAGTCCCCGTTAGTTAAAAAGAAATAAACTTCCGTTATATTTTGATACGTTAGTTAGTATCTCAAGCATTATTTTTATTAAAATTTAAATATTTGATTTCATTTTTAGTATTGAGTGGAAGGGATACATGTACATCTCTAGTCCGAATAAAAAAACCCATCAAAAACAAAACTTGTTAGTTTAATTAGAAATAATACCTGAACAAGAAGTAGGGGGCAATTAAGCACTCCACTTGATCCAGGGACATCAAAGAGAAGATCCTCCCAGCAAGGAAAAGGAGGCTGAAGTGCATGACCAAATTGGTCAAGAGTAACATCAGCATCAGCCTCAATAAACAAAATACCTTCCCCGGTACATTCTACCATCAACTTCCGATTATCGCCTTCTTTAAGCCTCCCTGCAAAAGGATAGTAAGAAACCAATGTTTTAGCCAATGCTTCCCGAATCACCTTAACCGGGTCCTTCCCTTGTATCGAAGGGTTGCTCCGGTAGAAATTGATGACCGGGATGTGGAATCGGAGACCCTCTTGGTCATCGATGTCCGATAAGTGTTTGAACTCGTATGGGGTTGGTTGAGCGGGCTTGATCAACTCTGGCTCGCGCCTAAAGACTTTGAAGAGTGGGGAAGGTTGCGCGGCCATGTTAGTAGAAGAAAAGGTGTGTTTAGTTGTTGTTTTTTTAAGGAAAGAAGAGTTGGGTTGTAAAGATATAGGCCTAAGTAGTGATGTCTTATAAGGGGAAAGGTGAGGGTATGTGGACAAAACTGCGGTTGTTGCTGTGAATGTGAATAGAAGGAAATAAGTGGGGGACAATATTTATAGACCGACGAGCGAGTGTGTTTTACTACTTTTTATCATGTAGTCGTTATTAATTTTATTCGGTTGGTTTCATGAAAGTGGGAGTGAAATTGAGTGGTGGCTTTCTTGGTTGCTATGACTCAAGAATTGATAAGTGACTCTTATTTACTTTTCTTTCTTTTGACTTCAACAATAACATCAAAATGGATGCAATTTGTAGCTTTTATTAATTGGTTTAGAAGTATTTAAAGTATAGTATTTTTGAGTTTTTTTGTTGAACCACATCGGTAATTGTGGTCTGATTAACTACTCTTATAGTTTGATAAAAAGATTCGAAAATATCATACTCTAAGTGCTTTCGAACCACCTAATATAAAATCTTTAATTTGGCGCCATTGGAAACTTTTTTATTTGATTAATTTGAGGGAAGAGAGACTTTTTTTTTTACTCGTTTTCTCCTTTCTAATTTTTTTTTGTACAAGCCATAGGCTAAGCCTAATTATTATTATTTTTTAAATGGTTATATAATTAATTCTCGTTATAATACTAATGATTAAAGCTATAATCTTAGGTTATAAAAATGACCTGCAATTTTATATCTTGTATCAGATCAATTCGTTGATAATAAAAACTTTTTTAGTAAGTAGTTAATCATTCAAAACCTAAAAATCAAAAGAGTATGAGTATTGAAACACGGTTTCACCCAATTTGTCCCTTCTAATAGTTACTTTCCATTTCTTTCTATAATATTTAATGAACAATTAATACCAATAAGCTAATTTATCTCTTATATTTAATCAACTTGGTCAGTCAATATTAAAAATTGCTTAAATTAAATAAGATTCCTCCACCCACTAGCTACTAAAAGACTCCCAACAAAAAGACCATAAAAAAATACAACAACTGACTTCCCTTTATTTTATTTTTTATTTTCTGAATTATATGGAAATTACCTGTGGAAGTGGAGCAACTTCCGCAACAGAAGCTTGGAAAATAATTTGAACACTAAGAAGACTTGGACCAATTAATGCATTTTCCACTTACTTTTTCAGTACTATTGACTCCATTTTTTATTAAACGATTTTTAATATTTTGACACGCATATTAAAGAAAAATTCGGGACAAAATTATCTTAAATAGTAAGAGTCGTTTAAAATAAACGGGAGGGAGTATAAAATTAGGATCCGGCTCTTCTAGTTTTCCCTTGAATATGACCAGAGGAATCTGAACCTTTCAATTGGACAGATGAGATTAAAAATTCAAGTCATTAATGAGTTGACCATTCAATAAAATTCAACAAGTGGTCAACTCATTAATGACTTGAATTTTTAATCTCATCCGTCCAATTTTATTGAACGATTCAGATTCTTCTAACGTCATATTTAAGAAAAAATTAAAAGAGTTCAATCCATAAAATTAATATCATTTCCACCCTTTTTTCTTTTTATTTGGAAGGTTAAACGATAGTCATCATATTAAATACTGATTGTTTCAGATTCTTATTTAATACTCTCTCCGTCCGGTATTAAGTGGCGAAAATCTACGGAAAATTACTGTACACTTTACTTAACTTTTTAGTGTAAAATTTACTGAAAGTTACTATTCTAAAAAAACAGTTAATACCGGTCAGAGGGAGTAGGATTTTAAAATATAGCAAAACTCCCGTCGTAAGTTTTAACGCAATTACACTTTTATATCAAGAGTTTGAACATAAAACTAAGCTGAAACAAACCTCGTCCTATCCGACTATTTCCACCCATTTTTCTTGACGAATCTTTGCCTCGAAAAATTCCCAAACATCCATCCATATTAAAGAATTATAAGAGCCTCGAAAGTCGAAACCTAATTTATCTGGTAATTTCGAAGAAAGTAGTACTGAGCCATGAGCTCTTTGTTAGCAGGCCACAAATTAATTTGAATCGGTATACATTTTCCTTGTTTGAAACTTTGAAGAATCTTTAATTCCAATCGGGATTAGGTTTCTTTTAACTTCTTCTTCCACCAATCCCTAAAGTTTAAATAAAGTCAAATCAATTTAATATTTTTTATAATAATAAAAGATATTTTTAAATGATTTATATGAGATCACATAATAACAACTTCTTTAATTACTAAAATGCCACATAACAACTCTAATTTTTTTATTAAAAAATTATTAATCTAACAAATATATATTATCATTCTTTTATTTTATTTTTAACGGAAAAGGGATAATTTAATGTTTTACTAAATATATTATGCATTAAATGAAGTTATAAAACAAGAAGAGTTATGTAACAAGAAAAGGAACCCAGCCCATGTACCAAAATACAAACAAGAGACCCACTCTTACTCGAAATTTATGCAGGCCGAGTATGGCATTATTTTGTGAAACTCGACCCGACCTGAAGACAATTGGGCTTTTGGGTTGGGCTTTTTCCTGGTCCATTACTTCAAAAACAGTGTTTATGTTTGCCTAATTGGTCAAAACTAGTCGAGATACAACATTGTTGTGTTGCGATTAAAACGTGGGTTTTTGAAGTAATCAAACATAAATGTGGGGATTGATTTCGAAATTTTATATAATTGTAAGGACCAAAATTGGCTGTGTAAGCTTTTTTTCTAACATATATATAATGTCACTTTTAGTGTATCTAAGCCATATTATGTAATATCAATCCATCTCCATCCAAAGATCGTTTTTTCTTTTTTTCCTAGTCCCACCAGAAAGTTTGTGATAATTCGTACCACATGTTTGGTTTAAGAGGGGTTAACGCGGTAAGGATCTCCCGAGTTATTATTTTCATTTTAATCAATCTCAAAAAACGTTTTGGTTCAAACCAGTCTTATCAGTTATCTCCGTTAATCATACGCAGTCCGTTAAATCATATTATTTTATTATTTTATCTGATAAAATAGACTGACGCGAGCCCATATGTTCAGACTTTTAATTAAAAAATTTTAAAAAAAATTAAAATGAAAATAATAGATAAAAAAAATTGAAAAAAAAAACTTTTCCGCATTTTTCTTTTCTGATTCCTTTCCTTTTCCTTCTTTTCTTTTTTCACACCACAATATACAATTAAGGCAAAACAAAAACTTGATTTTTTTTCACCCTCGCCACCACTGGCAACTCCGGCGAGCAAAACCTACCCAAAATGACCAAATTTCGACCAAAACACCTAACCCAACACCGAAAACGAAACCAGATCCGGCCGAAAATCACACCAAAAACTCAGATCCAACACACCAACCATCATCAAACCCGAATGACACCAATCTCCGACTGAAATCCCACCAACAATAATTCAAAAACCAAATCACTACCACCACCTCTCTCGGTCACCACCATTAAATCCATCTCTCGCCGTCTCTTTGCCGCAGCTGCAGAATAAGAGGAAGAGTAGTGCTGCGGTTGATTAACGGAGGT
The DNA here is from genome assembly GCA_963691705.1 of Viola odorata. Classification (NCBI taxonomy): domain Eukaryota; kingdom Viridiplantae; phylum Streptophyta; class Magnoliopsida; order Malpighiales; family Violaceae; genus Viola; species Viola odorata. The sequence goes on along the minus strand of OY829538.1, from coordinate 72,895,255 downwards.
GGGTGGGATGGCAGTGAATGGTGGAGGTTGTGGGCAAGGAGGTTGAGGGAGGAGAGAATGTGTTTGGTGATGAGGAGGCTTTTGTGGGAGGAGGAGACTGAGTGGAGGTTGAGCCTGTTGAGGGAGGAAGAGTAGTGCAGCGGTTGATTATAGGATTTTTTTATTAATTTTTTTAATTAGTAATCTAAACGTGTGGGGTCATATGGTTATCACTTTGTCAGACAAAATAATAAAATAATAAAATTTAACGAACGTTTGTCTCCGTTAATTGTTTTTCTGATGGCGGGACTGCATATAACTAACAGAGATCACTGATAGGATCGATTTGAACCAAAAACGTAGAGTAACCGATAAAAATGTATATACAATGAGAAAGGAAATGAAAAAAATGAAAATACAGATAATGAAAAAAATGAATAGTATACTCGTAAATGTGTTTGATATTTATATTTTTGTACTCTCAGAATGAGCATAACAAAAGGAAAAAAATTAAGAGAAAGGGTGTAAATTCTCTATAATACCCTTTTATTAATTGTTAATTATTATTTTTTATTTTATTCATAATATTAGCTATTAAAAATAAATTTAACCAAATATTTCAATATTTTGTTATTATAATAATCAGATTTTGTTATGAAATTTATAGTTGTAAATTTTGTTTTCTATAAAATGTTCATTATTAATTGAAATATGACCAAGGTTGAGAACAATTTATTAAAAAAATAAGATCATAATTCGTATGTATAATTTTATGGCTGCCCTTGTCAAGACATGAACTCGGCCATGATGGTGCAGGTTTTTATTACTCCCTCCGTCCTTCAATGTTTGTCGTTTTAGCTTTTGCTTTTACTGTTTCGACACGTATCTTAAAACGGCCGGTAGACTCACTATTTGAGACAATTTTGCCCCTAATTTTTTCTGGAAAGTACGTTAAGGATTAATGTACGTTCACAAAAAAATTCGAATTTTTTTGGGGTCAAATAGTGCCTCATCCGGCCTCCTCGATATACGTTCCCTACTGAATATTAGGATGCGAGGAAGACAAACATTGAAGGACAGAGGGAGTATATAGTTTTGTAAATTTACAATTATGTTTGTGTGCGCAAAATTAATAATTAATATTTTTAAATGGTTGGAAATCCCATTTCAACCTTAGATTATAGAATTATGTTCAAATTTTAATAATTTTCTCTTATCATATTCTTTTTTTTTTCATTACATTTTTTTAAAGGTGCAAGAAGCTGGTAAGTTCGATAATATATATTTGTTTTGTTATTATATACTCCCTCCATATTAAAAAGAGTGACGTTTACTGTTCCGGCACGCATTTCAATAGGGTCGGATAACTCACTATATGATCCCAAAAAAATTCGTACTTTTTTTCGAGCGTACGTTAATCCTTAACGTACTTCCGAGAAAAAATTAGGGGTAAAATTATCTCAAATAGTGAGTCATTCGGTCGCATTAAAATACGTGCCAGAATAGTAAAAATCATTCTTTAAAATATGGAGGGAGTATAAGAAAACAATTTTGTTTTATATAGTTTTATAACTAATACAGTTTGAGATTAATTTTATTTAACAAATATTTTTATCGATTACCGTGAGATAGGTTTAGATGTCTGCCAATTCAAATTATTTGTTATTATATTAAATTTATTTTTTTCTCCTTAAATAGCAACGAATGTCAAATAAAAGATAATCTTCCCATTATTAAAAAAACAAGACACGTGGCAAAATGGACGAGCATCTTCAATAGTCCATTCTTATCTGGAAACTTTGTATAATGAAATTTAATTTGAAGTCCGTTTGAACTCTTCTGTATCCAAACTTTTATAAATAGAAGAGAAATTCCTCAGCTAGAGGCACACAAAAAAAGTGAAAAATATATATAACTCTTGTAATCTCTCGTGAAGCAATAAGAATTTTCAAGGTGAAGCAATAAGAATTCTCAAAGGTTAGCTTTATTTAATTTTAAAAATTATGAATTGGGTTATTGAAAAACTTTCTTATTATTTGTTTTTATTTAATACTGATCGGATTTCTGATTTATATCATCTGAAAAAAGAATTAGTGGATATATCTGAAATAAATCAGAAAGATTATATTGATAATTTTGAAGATCATATGAATGAATATGAAAATAGTGTTCCATATGGAAATGGTCCTTTATGGAACCCTGCATTCATAAAATAAGCAAAACATGACTAATTTATCCAAAAGACGAAATCTGACCCAGAAGATTGATCAAAACATGACCAATTTATCCAAAAGACGAAATCTGACCCAGAAAATTGATCAGACCCTTCCACCATCATCCACTCATCCACATCCCACTTCATCTCCTCATATTAGACTATTGAAGTTATTGAATACATCCTTTATTCCTCTCCTGAACAATTTATCCAAAATACGAAAAGCTAATCTGACCGATCTGACCCACAAGATTGATCAGAACATGACCAATTTATGCAAAAGACGAAATCTGACCCAGAAGATTGATCAGACACTTCCACCATCATCCACTCATCCACATCCCACTTCATCTCCTCATATTAGACTATTGATGTTATTGAATACATCCTTTATTCCTCTCCTAAACAATTTATCCAAAATACGAAAAACTAATCTGACCCACAAGATTGATCAGAACATGGCCAATTTATCCAAAAGACGAAATCAGACCCAGAAGATTGATCAGAACATGACCAATTTATCCAAAAGACGAAATCAGACCCAGAAGATTGACCAGACCCTTCCACCATCATCCACTCATCCACATCCCACTTCATCTCCTCATATTAGACTATTGATGTTATTGAATACATCCTTTATTCCTCTCCTAAACAATTTATCCAAAATACGAAAAACTAATCTGACCGATCTGACCCACAAGATTGATCAGAACATGACCATGACCAAATTATCCAAAAGACGAAATCTGACCCAGAAGATTGATCAGAACATGGCCAATTTATCCAAAAGACGAAATCAGACCCAGAAGATTGATCAGAACATGACCAATTTATCCAAAAGACGAAATCTGACCCAGAAGATTGATAGACGAAATCAGACCCAGAAGATTGACCAGACCCTTCCACCATCATCCACTCATCCACATCCCACTTCATCTCCTTCACATTGGACTATTGATATTATTGAACACATCCTTCATTCCTCTCCTAAACTTCCTTCGTCCTCCGCACTTCCACCATCTTCCTATGAGAATCCTTCCTCCTCAGACAACCAGACTCATGGTTCTCTCATGCCCGTATTGGGACGGGCTGGGTAATCCATGCCAGGATATAAAAGCCATTTCAGACGAACCAGACTAAAAAAAGACCTCCCCGTACTAAACCTAAAAACCACGGATCTCAAGCGTCTTCTATTATCTGTAATCCAGTCACCAAATTTTAAAACAACTGGCACGAACCTTGCAGTCATCTGTCTTCTGTTACCCTTTCTCCACACGAAAATAACTTTCACTCAAAGCGCGAGGCGGATTCAACTGTGTGTTGTTGACTACCCGTCCGCGATCCTGCTTGTCTTATTGCCGGCGTCGTTTCTGTTACGGCCGGCGTTTTTTTGGAAAGTCTCAGTCATAATCACCGCCCTCTCACTGTTGTTCAATTGCATCTCCGGCCTGCTAAGGCGGCCAGATCAAGGCAACCAAGGATTTCCCGTCCCATCTCCCCAGGAAGCTGATGATAATGTCGGAGTCAACGTTGAAACTGGGATCTCGGCATCAGCCACGCCTCCGGTGGGATCCAATCAGATCCAGGCAGTCGAAGCTAGAACCCTATCAGGCATCCTTCCGATGATCTTGTTCCTTGTACCGCCGGCGTTGTTATGTAATGTGTCGGTCATAATAACTGCTCTGTCACTGTTGCTTAACAGCATCTTCGGCCTGCTTAGGCGGCCCAATCAAGGCAACCAAGGAGTGAGTGGCATATCTCACGTCAGATTTCCTGGCGATGCGATTGGCTTGCCTACCGTGGGCGCAGTTCAGATCCCGGAAGTTGCAGTTGATTGTGAAGCTGTGGGTGCCGATCAAATCACGGAAGTTTATGTTGAAGCTAGAAGCCCGTCATCAGGCAATCCTTCGGTAGGTACCGACCAGAACACGGCGTCCGCCCTCTCACTGTTGCTTAACTGCTTCTCTGGCCTGTTTAGGCGGCCCGATCAAAACAACCAGGGACACATTGGCAGATCTGGAGCGGGAGCCCCACTATCAGACATCCCTCTGGTGGATGCCGATGGCGATCAAATTCCAGCGGAAGCTGTAAATGACATGAATGATTTGGCTGATGGCCTAGCGCAGCCGGAGGCCATAGACGTTGAGTTCAGAGAATTTCCCTGATTGTTTTGTTGCTGGTTTTAGTTTACTGGAGGAGAACGACAACGGATGTGTTGGAGGTGGCGGCGTTAATGTTCTCATGTTTCAGTTTTTCGATCTCTCTATATATTTCTAGGGTTACTGTTGGGCGGAGTTGGGCTTTCCGTATTTTTTTAGTGTGTTTTGTTTGGGGCACTGCTGGATTAGAACCCCATTATCGTTGGGCCTTACTTTTACCTTGTAATATTATTTGTATTAAAAAAATGTTGTTTAATTAATAAAATCAATTCATTTTGAACGAAACTGATGTTTGTAGAGCTCGAACCTGCAATTTTTAGGGTGTTATGTTTGGGCCACGGCTGGATTAAGAAATCCATTATGGTTGGGCCTTAGGTCCGTTTGGATTGAGTATATAAAATAAAGTTCAAGAGTTAAAGGGGTAACAAAATATTAAGGAGTTAAATGTTAAGGAGGTTTGGTAAAAAATTAAGAAAATGTATCATGAGTGGGTTTCATTAATAGTTTAATTAAATATTGGGTCGAACATGTGGGTTCCAAGAACAATATGTAAGAATAAAATTATGAGTGATAAGAAATACACGAGTCTCGTACGTAAATAAAAGAAATGAGTAATGTAACATAAATTTAAGAAAGAAAAAAAAATGTTCTCACCCCATTCTTGGAGGATAACATATAACCCTCTTTTGGGGTATATGTTAATAAAAAAAATTACCAAACTTGGTTATAAAGGGTTATAACTTATAAGTTAACTCAAATCCAAAGGCACGGTTAATGTATTTTACTGCAACATTATTTGTATTAAAAAATTGTAAACACCAAAGGTTTTTCTATAGCCAAGAAATTGAAGAGTTTTAATCAACAAGCATATCTGCTAGCTTTTCAAAGGTTATTGATTTAAATTAAACAACCCTTGAAACATTATAACCTTCCGTGAATAAATTTATTAAAACATTATTAACAAACTTCTCAGGATCCCACATCGGACAATCAAATTCGTATTTTTCAGGATAAAAAACAAATTTTATTTTTCTTAAAAGAGAAAGTTAGATTGTCATATACAAGTGTAGTTAAAATTGCGAGTCAAACGTACGAGTTTATGAATTTTACCTCCCAATTTATCAAATTAAAAAAAAAAAAAAAACCAATACAACGTCATTTTATTTTAATGAAATGACGACGTTTTGTTTTAAGGGTTTTTTATGTTCTCATCTAGTCATCTTACTCGCTATCGGTTTGCTTTTTATTTCTGTTTTTAATATGAAGCCCGTCCACTATGAAGCTACAGCCCATACATCCCAACAATCATCACAAATTAATATCGAGGCAAATTAATATTATGGATGTGCTAATTTTAGGAATTTTTGTCATTCAGATGAGTCTTAATGTTTTTTTTAACAAAGAAATGAGTCCGAATTTTTTAATTTTAGCAAAAAAACTAGTCGCGGGTACATATCATTTTTTTCTAGTTTGTATTAATAAAAAAATTAAATGTAAAATATTATATAATAAAACTATAGTATTAGTATAGTATTATTAATCCTAATTTAATACAATTAGTACATACTTATACAATATAATTGTTAATATTATTAATTATAATAATAGTTAGAATTATTCATGTAATATAATAAAGAGTTAACTCTCTTTTACAAAAAAAATAGTGTATTGTTAATTTTTTTGGTATATATTTTTATAAGTATACAATATAATTAAAAAATTAGTGTATTATTAATCTTTTTTTATATTTCAACTATGTTTGATTTATGAATTATTGACTAGTATTATGTATTAAATATTTATTTCTTATGTGTTGTGATTGAGTGCTAATTTTATGATTATTCATCATCCATTTTAACTGTTTTGGATGAAGATACTGTTGATAGTAGGCGTTTTTTTTCTCCTTTTTGCAGAAAGCATATAAAAGAACCAGAAAGAAGAAAAATAATAGAAAAACCATTGATTAACGCAAAAAGATGATGAAGGATGAAAAGAACCTAGTAGCCATGAACCAGCCTCTTCCCCAAACCTAGGGAAGAGTCATCCAGACTTGCTTCACTAGGCCCAGGACAGTTCAGAATGGTCAAAATTAAAGAAATGGGCTTGGGCCGTTTTATTGAGGACTAGTGCTGTCAGCGAGCCGGGTTACCCGGGACTCGCCCGGGACCCGGACCGTTATACCCGAAACCGAAGACCCGCCCGCAACCTAAACGAGCCGGTTCCGGATCTGAGTTAGGAACCGAGAACCCGTTCGGGTATACCCGGAGATACCCGAATATACCCGTTAAAATAATAATAGTATACCAAATATACCCCTAAAGATTAAATATATAAACTAAAGAAACTAAAGAACCTAAACCTAATTCCATCTTGCAGTCGCAGCCGTTCTCCACCCACACACAATTCCAATTTCCATCTTGCAGCCGTTAATTCCAATTTCCATCTTGCAGCCGTTTTCTCCCACACATAATTCCATCTTGCAGCAATTTTCTCCACCCACCCACAATTACATCTTGCAGCCGTTTTCTCCGTAAACAATTAGAGTAATTTCTCTTTTCTCTACTTTAACAAATTTAGTGATTGAAAGTTTAGAAATGTTTATTTTTCATTGTTTTTTCTTTAATATTTATATTTCTTCACTGGTTATGTTTATAATAATTGTGGATTTGCATCTGTTTATAATAATACCGAATTTGTCTTCAATTTGTTAATTTTTCCTCCATTCTTGAAATTTTGTTGTTGTTGTAGTCTGTAGAATAAAAATTATATGTAAAACACAGTTTTTCATTTACTTCAAAATTTTGAGTTATGTCTATTCAAGATTCTTCAGTGACTCCTCCTATGGCGTCTTCTGATCAACATGTGGAAATTAATGATGATGATGATGATGAGACCATTGGAGACATGGAGAAAGGAGAGTATTTGGATATCGTAGAGTCTGGACAGTTTGGTGTTGTTGATAGCCAAACGAATACCTCACAATCAAATGAAGGTGGCCCATCCCAAGATGATGTAGAGGATGATTCACTCAAAAATGCATATGGGAAGGGGAAGAGAGCTAAGACCTCAATTGTCCACAAAGAAATGAAAATTATCACACTTCCAGATGGCACCGAGAGAAGGAAATGCAACTGGTGTAATGCTCAACTCAAAGTTGATAATGTAAGTCACAGTACTTCTTCTGCTAAAAAACATTTGCTTCATTGTAAAGCTAGAGTGAAAGGAATGGCTAAACAAGGAAAATAGACTACTCAATTGAAGATTAGTGGTTCTGATAATGTTGGTGGTCCTAGTCTTGAAACTTGGAATTATAATCATTGTAGGGTGAGAGAACTAGCTGCCCATATGGTCTTAGGACATGAGTTTCCATTTAGCATAATGGAAGGGGAGATATTTAATAGATTTTTGAGAGAAGTATATCCATGGTATAGGAGAATAACTAGGCATACTGTTAAGACAGATTGTGAGTCATTTTATGCAGCTGAAAAAGATAAGTTGAAAAAGTTGGTGGAAACTCAGAATAAAGTTAGTTTAACGACTGATTTGTGGTGGTCTAGCGAACAAAAAATCGGGTATATGACAGTTACATGTCATTACATTGATCCAAAATGGGTGCTTCATAAGAGGGTTTTAGCGTTCTTAAATGTACCTCCTCCCCACAGTGGAGAGGTGATTGCTAGGGAGTTAATTAAAATCATGGACGATTGGAGAATCAAAGATAAGGTAGTGTCTATTACCCTTGATAATGCCTCTGCAAATGACAATTGTATATCAAGATTGAAAGAGGATTTTACTAGTAAGAAATCTTTAGTGCTAGATGGACAACTATTTCATGTGCGCTGTTGTGCACACATCTTAAACCTCCTAGTCCAAGATGGTCTTGATGTCATAAAGGATGTGGTAGAGAAAATAAGATGGGGCGTAAAGTATATCCTTTCTTCTGAAAAAAGATGCAAAGAATTTGGACGGATTGTCAAGTTGTTGGAGCTTAAAGGCAGATTGCTAGTACTAGATACCAAGACAAGATGGAATTCAACTTGGCGCATGTTGTCCACTGCATGTTTCTATAGAAGTGCTTGGCCAAGATATGCTGAGGAAAATGCAGCATTTGGTCACTATTTGCCAAATGAATCTGATTGGGACAAAGTGAAAGATATATGTGACTTTTTAGAAGTCTTTGCGGACATTACAGAGATAATTAGTGGTAGTTACTACCCTACAGTGAATTTGTTCTTGGCTGAACTTCACCGAGTCAAAATTATATTAGATGAGTCCATTGAATTGACCACGAAACCTCATTTGAAAACCATGGCGAAGGAGATGAAAGAAAAGTATGATAAGTATTGGTCACAAGGGGATATTTTACTATCCATCGGGGCTGTGCTTGATCCGAGGTAAAATTCAATTATGTCACTGTTTATTTCTTTAGCTTTCCTTTCGGATGGGGCAACAATTAATTGTGGTTCATTTTGTTTGTTAGGTACAAGATGAAACTTATAGGATTTGCTTATCCTGCAATGTATGGTGAGGTGGCTGGAGAAGAATCTATGAAGGAACTTTTAGCCAAACTTAAATGCTTGTTTATGGAGTATGAAAAGATTTATAAGAAAAGTTATGTAAGTACACAAAAATCTGTTGGGAATTCAGGATTTGGAAAAGGTAAGAGAAGTTTTGAAAATTACCTTGCAACTGTGGAGTTGGTTGATAATTCCAAATCTGAGTTGGAAATCTATTTGGAGGAAATGATACTTACTGGATGTTTAGGGTCGAACTTTGATGTTCTTCAATGGTGGATGGTGAACGAATGTAAATATCCTATTCTAAGTAAGTTGGCAAAAGATGTGCTTTCAATTCCAGTCACAAGTGTAGCTTCGGAATCTACATTTAGTTCAGGGAAGAGAATCATAGACCCTAAGAGGGCATCTATGAAAGTAGAAACAGTTGAGATGCTTCTTTGTGGAGGTGATTGGGTCAAGGAAATATATGGAATCAAGAAGGGCAAGGGAAAATGTTTAGTATGTATTCATTCCTCTAACTCTATATTTGTTTCATTCTAAATTTATTTTTTTCTTGTTTCTAACCATTTTAACTTTGTCAATGTAGTTGGAAGAAGAACATGTTCCTTTAGAGTTTGATTTTGCCAAATTGACTCTGGTATATATATTCTTCCAGGATGCAATTCTATTGTTTGTTTCATTATAAATTCACTATATTTAATGTTGTTCTTTTTCTACTTTCAGGATGCAAATGCAACAGTTGAAGCCTCAAGCACTTGATGATTTTGCTAGTGTTGTTTCTTTTGTTTTGAATTTAATGGAGTAAAATTCTATATTTGAATGTAATAGATTAAGATATTCGTTGGTATTTTCTTTATTTTGGTGATTTTATTGTTCCTTATTCGTTTGAATTAGGTCAGATTGTTTGTTTTTGTTAAGGAACCGAGCCGGTCCGGGTACCCGGCCGGGTAATGAACGGTCCGAGTCCGGGTCTGAAATGGGGACTCGGTTCCCTTAACGAGTCGGTTCCGGGTCTACCCGTTAGTTAACGGGCCGAGTCCGGGTATCTCACTACCCGGACCGAACCGGCTCGTTAACAACACTATTGAGGACGCATTTTTACAGCTGTCTCCAGCGTTTGTGCAATTATTTCTAGAAGAATTAGACTTCCATTACACTTTCTAGATAGAGTTAAAGTCCTATTATGTTTTTAGGAGATAAATACAATTTTATTTTATGTTTTTATCTAGTTTCTTTAGGACATAAGACAAAGGAGAATTTCCTAGTCTATTTAGAACACAGCGTAGGATCTCATTTTACGTTCTACTAGTGTTTTGGTTTTGCATACTTTGATTTACTCTTCTTTTGAGTTTTAATCAATTTATGCATATTTCTTTATCTGATTTTGTTATGTCTGTCGTAGGTTAGAATTTTTCATTCTTGGTAAAGACTCTACGGCCATGATTCAACTATTGTGAGATCAAATTGGGTTTTATAAATTCTGAATTTCATATTTTTACTCTTTTTGATTTAATGTCAAAATTATTCATGTTTGGTTTAAGTTACAACTTTTCTTAGACACTTTGGATGCTACATTGTTGATAGGAATTTGCAAGCGACTGATTGGCCTGCGGGTCTGGGAACAGTCTCTCCCTGCGTTTCATCAACCACTTTAATTAAATCCTATAAGTGAACTTTAGGGTTGTTAAGGGGATTAGGGATCCTATTAAGAGTACCCGCTTTAGGAATTTTAAGTAGGAGGAGAGTAGGAAGTTGATTGAATGCATTCATGCTGATTTTTATGCGTTCAATCCGGCTTATTTGGATGATTATTATTGCTGCTAGTGATGATTTAATTCCATTTTTGCATATTATGGATTGCGGAACCAGTTGATAGAAAAGGGCATGGAAATCAATGATGTGGATCAAAGTGGGAACTTGTTTTCCTGAGCCAAAAACAAAGAGGAAGTGCTGCTGAAAAGAAACCCAAGGCAGCAAAAGAAATTAAAAGGCATGAGGTGGGCTTGGGCCCATTATAGAGAGATGGCTTGTTGCTGCTTTGTGCCGCTGCTCCTGCAGCTTCTTCCATTGTAATTAAATTGAATTCCCATTATAATTCTTAGGATATTTAAACAATTTCAAACTAGTGAATCCTATTTTGAAGGGTTGTAGTTGGGATAGGATTTTGTTAAAACCTTGCTAGAAAGAGAGGTTGGCGATCTCTCTTCTTCAAAAAACGCCTATTCTGTTACTATTTTGAGATTGGATTTTATTCAATACTTTTCTTTTCTTCATCTCTTCTTGATTTAATTGATGCATAATTATTTGTTGATTTAATTATGTCGTGCTCTAGCTAATTTATTTAATTCCTGGTAAGGACTATTTGAGCCATGATTCTTCTCTTGTGAGATTAAATCTGTGCTTATTAAATTCCAATTTTTGTATCTCTACTCTTTTTGATTTACGGTCAAAACTATTCGTGTTTGTTTTAAACTTGATCGATTTAGAATTAAGCATGTTTAGTTACAGTCTTTATTGGTAATTTTGGAGTCCATATTATCATGAATCTGAAGGCAACTAATTGGTTTGCGAGTTGATTAGAAAAAGAGTAGAGTCTTACTTATAGGAGCAGAGTGTCTCTCTCCAAGGTTTGTGAAAGGTCTCTCCCTGTGTGTTCGTCAATCACTTAATTAAATTCTATAGAGTCTCTTAGAATTGTTAGGGCGATTAGAAATTTCCAATAGAGAGTCTCTTTGTTAATTTTGAATAGGTGGAGAGCAGGAAATCTAGAGTCTCTGATTTCTATAGCTTTTCTATGAAAATTGGTTTTGAAAATATTTGCGTCGATGATCAATTGAATGAATCATGGTTTGATTAGAGTCTTTACCGGGAATTGCTTGTCGCTTGAGTTCAATCAACCTTCATCTGTTACTTTTCTTATTTCTTTTATTTGTTAGTTAATTGCAATACAGACAACCTCTTTATTGGTATTTACCACTGTTACGAATTTTGATTATTGAACATGAATTAAATTAGACGTGAAATCTCTGCGGAACGATCTCTTTTTACCACTTGCTACAGTTTAATTTATATTTGTGCATGGTGAATCGTACTATTTATTTTTGTTGGTTTCGGCAACCATCAGAAGTCTAAGTGAACCTGACTTTTATGGTCTTCCTATGAAATTTAGTTTTGAATATATTTGCATCAATGATCAACTTGTATGAATCATGGTCTAGATCGAGTCTTTACAGAGAATCTGTCATCAACTGAGTTCAATCAATCATCTTTTATCTACTATTTTTGTTTCTTTTTGTTTTGGTAGGTAATTTCAACAACCCACCCCCCAATTATTGATATTAACCATTGTCATGAAATTGGTCATTTTAATAAGTTAGAATTGTCCTAAAATTTCTATGGAATGATCATTTTACAACTTACTACAATCTTAATTGATTATTGCATGGTGAATTGTATTACTTCATTTTTGACGAATTCGGCAACGATCATGTTGCATTTTAATTATACTATACATTTAAAAAATAATTATTTTTTAGAAAATGATTATATATGTGTAAAATAATAATAATTAAATAATTAAAATATGTAATTTTTTACGATTTTACGTTTCCGATTCCACCTGCCTATTTCAAATTTACTTGAACTCTCAAGTTTAACTCCGTTAGCCATGTGGTTAGAATCTTGAGGCTAATGCGCGTTATTGGAGGCTATAACCTTTTAGCTGATCTTGATTCTAATACGGTTCTGTTTGGCATTCCGGTTCTGGTTGGAAAAGTGTTGTGGAAAAAAGTGATGTGGGAAAATCACTTTTAAAAAAATCAGTATGCTGTTTGGTAAATATTTGTTAAAAGTATTGTGAGATACCAGAAGTTGTTTATGGTGTTTGGTAAAAACTGTGGTTAAAACTATGGTTGAAATGTAAAATAACTATAAAGGACACAATTTATTTCAAGCATTATAATTAATATTTTTTAGTATCTATATAGATTATTTAAATCAATCTATTTTTTTAAACAAATAATTAACATTTTACTTATAACAAAAATTAAAACTTCATTAGTAGAAGGAAAAAAAGTTAAATACTGAGCACTCTTTTATAGTTATATATATATATAAATTATAATTACATATTCATCATTAAGCTATTAGATATTGAGTTACGAACTACATTCATAGGTAACATTTCACTATTATTTCCTTCACTTTGCATACTTCCCTTATCCATATGCATCGCATCTTGCGAAACTCCATCCGTATCCGAAAAAATATCATCTGGCACAAAATCAGGATTCTCATCCAATCTTCTAAAACCAGGATCATTCAAAAAAAATCTTCGTATAAAATTGTGCAAAACCATAGAAGTGACTACAATTTTAGCTTGCGTTAGAAATGGATACGAAAGCATGTCACGTAATATTTTCCATCTTCTCTTCCAGACTCTAAATATTCGTTCTATACAACATCGTAATGAAGAATGTGCCCGATTAAAGGTTTCCTTCTGACCCTTTGGTGGTTGCCCTCGTTGAAAATCAGGTAAGTGATACCTTGTACTCTTGTAAGGTTTCAAATACCCATTAACCTCTGGATATCTAGCATCTACCACGTAATACTTACCTAATATCATAAATAAATTAACGTTATTAATAGTAAAAAGACCCCATGTACAATCGCGAAAAATAGAAACCTCCCCTGGCATTTGAAAACTCTATTCCACCTCTCATGTACTTATAGTCAACGGCAATTGTGTAGGCTCCGTTAGTCAAACTAACAAACCGTTAGTGTTGACCGTTGACTTTGATTAAAATATTCAGAAAAATTGTAACAATTGTAAAAAATCCAAAAAAAATGTAAAAAATCTAACGGAGCCTACACAATTGCCTTTGACCATAAGTCCATGGGAGGTGGAATAGAGTTTGCAAATGCGAGGGGAGGTTTCTGTTTTTCGCGATTATATAAGGGTCTTTTTACTATTACCCCCCGTAATAATTATTACCTTAAATTCAATTGTGATTCCCTAATTCAAGTATTCTGGTTCAGATACAAGTGCAAGAAGCTATCCGAAATAACAGAACAAAACAAATGAGAATGAAGCAAGTAAACCAATTTAGGCAATGAAAAAATGTTATTAACTTGGAGGTGGTTTAGGAAATTTCCATTCTGGATTGTTGACTATCGAATTGAAAATGCGAGTTTCATGCGTTGTGCCTTCCCATCCGGCGCAAGCATAAATTAATTACATGTTAGAACTACATGTTGCCATGATATTTTAAGTCGGGATACCTTTTCTGCCAATGTATCTAATTTGATCTTCTGGAGCGACACAAGCATATATATGTGTTCCGTCTATGGCTCCAATACAATCCTAGAAGAAATTGTAATCAATTCTTAGTTGTATTAAATATGCATAACATATATATAAATATAAAATGTAAATAAAATTAATTTTTTACCTTACTTTAAAATATGGCATATATCTTGTATCATTCGAAATTTGTGGCGGGGCACTATTAGAATCTCCAGGACGAATGATGTGCTCTGATAATGACCACATAACATACACACTTTCTCAAGAACTGACATTATTCATGATGTCTCCAATTTGTAAAATGATTGTAATGTGCTCACTAGTTCTAGTACTGTATCTTTATCCATCCTGAACATATTTATAGACCGTAAATCCCTACCAGACAATACGTACTGATAGTTGCAGTCGTAGTAGACATTAATTGCCAAAACTCTTCGTCATTTTTTACGACCAAAAAAGTATTTACATATATGTTATTTAAGGAAACAACATGCCAATGATAACATTATTGATTTACAAGAAACGTTGAGACTTACATGGAGCATTTATCATATACACCAATCCAAACTCTAGTTGGACCACCAAAAGTATTACTTTCCTGAAGAACAATCACAGCTACTGACTTTAATGAAGAACAGCCACAACCACAACTCTTAACGGTTCGATCTGAGACCAAATCAGTGTCTATCATTTTATTTAGAACCATATCGGTTGAAATCAGTCACACCATGTAGTTTTCTAGACTGGAAAAAAACACATTTATTATTACATGAAATCCTCACCCAAAAATTGATTAATCACCGAAAGTTATAAAAGATTGAAACTAGGGTTGGCAATGGAGCAGGTAAGGCACTATCTATACCCGCACCCGCAAATTTGCGGGTAATCCATACCTGCACCCACACCCGCGCAGAGCGGGTAAGAGAAGACAAATTGTACCCGCGGATTACCCGCGGATACCCGCAAATTTCTTAGTTTGAATCTCATGTCTCCTAATGCATACAAATCTGAGATCACGGCCTATCATCCTTGCTGGTTGGCTGGTTGGTTGCTGGTTGGCTCAACAACATCATCATCAGTACAATTTTGTACCATAAAAAGAATAAAATGCTCCAACCCATTTTTATTTACTTACTATATATTTTGCGGGTATTCATACCCGCATTTTGCGGGTATTTAGTGCGGGTATTGGAGCGGGTAAGCACTATCCATACCCGCATCCATATCCGCATTTTGCGGGTGCGGGTAAATTCATACCCGCAAAATACCCACAAACTGCGGGTAATATCCATCCACAATTGGGGGTATCCGGCAGATATCCATACCCGCGGGCGGAAATTGCCAACCCTAATTGAAACTTACCCAAAGAGATGCACATAAGCCGCAAATAGCTTTTGTAGTCGAAGTTGATTGGTGTTTGGTACAAATATTTAATTTTACCTTTATTTCCTTCTTTATTATGGCGTCTAGTTGGTAGATACATATAAAGTTCTCCTATCGATTTTTGGTGACCGTCATACAAAACAAGTTAATTAAGTGAGCCCAATTAATATTGTTCTCTCTTTCTTTAACAAATTATCAAAATATAAATAATTAAACCTCGGATACTAAAATACAAATAATATTTGCTATTTAATAGCATAAATGATCTAAATAAATACATAATTTTAGCTAGCATTTTTATGCAAATATCTAATTAAATAATTTTAGATCAAAAATTGCAACAAAAAATTAAATTACAATCAAAATGATATTATACTAAATTAAAGTTATAGCCTAAATCGCATGCTAGATAAAGAAAATAATAAAAGAAACATAATTTAAGAGTTAAAAATGAGGATATCAGGAATAAGAAATGAGTTAATACTCACTTTTTTTGGCTTTTATAGGTCGGCTAGTACTCAATAACTATATTGAAATAAAACCCATTTGAACATTTTCAGTTTCGCATACAAAGTCTCCATTTTCAGATGGTAGATACAAAGTTTAAAATAAAGTTATAACATAACACCATAATAACTAATACGAAAACTTGAACTAAAACTAGAAATTCTTATTCGGTCCCTTATTGATAAAATGGTAAGTCAACCAACGCAACTTGTGTGCTGGTGAATCGAGCTCAATATAGACCTCTCTCTTTAGTTTATCTTCAAGAAATTCAGTCGCAAACATAAACATGTCCCCGTTGATATCAAACCCTGGTATGGTTTTTAAGTCAGCCACAATCTCTCTCAAGGAAGGGACTTCAGGTTCAGTATCTCTAGATGTACCCGTTGAACTCATAGAGGCCACCACACCAAGCAATGTATCGAGGTGTCTAGCTAGCATTGTTGCCCCCCCTGATTGCCTCTTCCCTTTCTTGGAAGGGATGCTTGACTTGTCATTACCCCCTACTTCAACATTTCTCCTCCTGTTACTTGCAATGCCCGGTTGAGTATTTCCAGTCTCAAACATCTCATCCGAACTTTTTTCAAATGGAATCTCCTCTGCTGAATCACCACAACCTTCAACATCAGCTTGCTCCTCCTGAGGTGTAACGTTCACATTACATCCGGGTGATATAGCAAACTCTCCGGTAGCTACGATGGTGGAAAACATCAATCCTAATTTCTGTTCAAGTTGAGGTTCAATTCCACCAATTCTGAAATTTCCAAAACTCGGATTTACCTATACATTTAAAGAGATCCAAAATGATCTATCATGCAGCAATTATGTTATAAAAACAAAGAAAGTAGAACAAACAAATTGCAAAAAATCAAAAACTAACCTTGATTTTTTCTTCCCACCAAGCATCATCTGCACCAATAGTATTTTTATGTGTATCCCATACTAAACCCGTCTCATTACGCATCAACTCTTTCCATAATTTATAATTTTTTTTTAAAGCATCCCATTTGTTTTTAAGTTGTTTTTTCTCATAATTTAATCCGGTTTCTTTACAGAACTCAATGGCAATAAAGTCCCACCCTTGTTTGTTGAAATGAGTGTGCGGTCTAAACATTTTTTCAATAGCTCGAATGCAGATATCACAATATGTATGCACTGTACTCTTGTGCCAAACAGCCTTGGGTATTTTACTTCCAGTTCCTTGGGTTGTCATCTACAACAAACACAATACATTTGTGGCATGATTTTCGAACAAGTTGACTACTTATACAAAACAATTTGACACACAATTTAGGTTTAGTATTGAACATGCAAACTAGACTGCATACGCATAATAGAGCTCTCAAACCAACAATTTTTGGTCATCCAAAGGACCAGCAAAAATCAGCAATAACAGTCGTAAAAAACCAACATTTACAGTATCAAAAGACTAGTTATTACAGCCCAAAAAACCAGCAATGAAAATATCAAAAAAATGAGTGAACGAAAATGGAGCAAGCAAGCAGGAAAGTGATGAACAATTAGAGTTTTTACTCTTTGCACCCATACCAGCAACTACAACAAAATACAGCCATCCCTAGATTCAACACTAAGTTCACCAACAGAAGCTCCCTAGTCAGCTCTAGTTTTCAAATAACTACATAATAAAACCAAACTTTCATGCCAAGATAATCATTATCCTAAATCAGACCATGATAGTCACAAGCTATCCTATCAGTTTCTTAATAAATAGCAAGTTTAAGTGGTGCAAAAACTTCTACGCGCACATGCTGCAATTTATCTCTAACATTCTTCTGACGAGAAAGGCTCATAACTTGACTCATTTAATGATAACATAGAAATGACAGATGCAGTTAATTTACCATGGGAACCATTCAGCAACAAACATGAATCAACAACCAGCATCCGTCATTTATTTCAACAACACATTAAAACAAAGCTTATGCAAAAATAGAATGGAAAAGAGTAGTAACAAAACCCATGCACTTTTGGATAACAAATGGGAGTCATATGATGAGAATTCCACCCAATGGTCAGAAACTTACACTGAAACTGGGATTGACCGGACAGTAATCTGCTCAGGCTGCATCATATTGAAGAGAAACATGACATTAGCATAAATTCAGGTCATGACAAATACTAAAAGATTGTGCAGGTCATGACAGACAGGTAAAGGAGAACTTTTGGTCATATCTAGGGCACCTGAGTTTTCAACTTCAATATATGACAAGTAATTTAAGCAAAGTTGAAGAGATTATTGAAAAATATCATGAAAAAAATGCTTAAATACAGTGGAAGTCAATTTCTTTCTCTAGGAAAAACATAAAGCTCCATTGAAAAGAATTACTTAAATCAGACCATGATAGTCACAAGCTATCATGCCAAACTACAAAAAAACAGAAAACTTCAAATAACTACATAATAAAACCAAACTTTCATGCCAAGATAATCATTATCCTAAATCAGACCATGATAGTCACAAGCTATCCTATCAGTTTCTTAATAAATAGCAAGTCTAAACTAGCTTTTAAACTCATTGTTTTGCACAAAAACCCATAACATGGGCGTGGGTTTAGGACATAAGCCAAGGATAAATTAAATAGGGTAGGGGACCCTTAAAAATGCCCCACAACATTAGCAAGATCCTACATCTATGTAAACAAATGCTAGTTTTACAAAATCTTGTTGCTTTAAATTATGTATGCATGAAATGGAACCAAATTGGCACTTTACAAGACATGGATTTGCTGGAAAATGCCTAAATCCTTAAAAAAATGGCACAATTTGTTTTGCATTGAATCTCTTGGACATGACATTGAGTCAAAAAGGGACCTTAAATTTTTTGTAGCCAGACCAGCAGCACATGGACATTGCTAGAAAAGCAGCAAATTAAAGATGGGTTTTTTGAGAACGTTGCTTCTAAAGTTATAAATCTCCCAACCCCAAAAATTCACTCCTGCATTGGACAAAGAAGCACCTCAAAAAACCCAACACAATCCCCTGCAATCAAGCAAGCATACATACCCACATCGGCGAGAGAATGCACAAACAGGCAAAGGTAATCGATAATAAACATCAAGTTAGTTAAATAAGAATAGCTAGCGAAGCAAAACCAGATAACAAAAAAGATCCAGTTGAACAATGAGTACTACCGGTCACATATAAGAATTGATCAAACCTAATCAGTCGTTTATACTATGAGTGTTGTGCTGTTGTAAATAGGGGCGTTCATCAGTTTTTTCCGAAATTCCAGAATTTCATTCCGTTCCGAAGTTCTGTTTTCTAGAAACCGAACTTCCGAAACCAAACTTTTAAGTTCGGAAATTCGGCTTTCCGAAATAAAACCGAAATTCCGAAATTTTCATACAAAAGAAGACAAAATGCATTTTTTTGGCTTTTGTTTGCTTAATATTGAGCATTTTTTTTTCTCGCTTGCATAGCTGAAACTTGTACTGTGAGAATTTCTATTTCTAAGCAACAAAAACAGAGACAACACTCAAAAACACTAAAAAGATGAAGGGAAACAGAACAAAAGAGACGAGAATCTAAAACAGAATGGAAAAAAGAAGAAGAAGCAAAACCCATCTCTCAAGAGAACATTGCTATACATATCTTTGACAGACATAAATCAGTACACGAAAGAAACTAATTACGTATCCAAACCAAGACTTTTTACCCAACACGAAAGTTGCAAATGATAAACAAGCAAACCAATATTTACATATCCAAACTCAATAAATCAAACACAAACTGTGATTGCAGCTTTTCAAGGAAACAAAATATATGAACGATTTATTTTTGTGATATTCCAACCTCTATCAGTCTTGTGAAAGAATGTAATCAACTCCTCAAAAGTTTAAAACGAAATGGCGACATATCCAATTGAATGAAAAGTGGCAAAGAAATATAAGTTAGAAACATTTATCTCATAACAAATGCAAGGATTTAATAGCATCTCTTTTAGTTGGGCACTACCGTTAACATCAGTGTTTTTACAAGAAACTTCTATAGCTGACAAAAATCACAGTTGATTCAACCTCGTTCAACTTTCCCCACAACAATACACTCTTAGCTCATCCTGGAACTATTGTGGCACTGTTATCAGCATCATGGTTGACTGGTCATTGCATCCTTTACATGAACAACCACTGTCCGACTGTAACATTTCCAAAAAGCATCACCATCTGCTCATTTCTCTTTCATCCCATACAAACCAAGATGCAACCATGACTGAACCTAATGAAATAATATAAACATCTCTTGGTGTGGGGGAAAAAGTGGACTCTTAACTATATGAAAGAAAAGAGTAAAAATTGTTTCACTCTGCATACAATAACTTCAAAGGTCATATACCAAGCAATTTAGCAATTAATTTATTAATCAATTTATTAATCAATCACTAGCAACTTCAGTATTAAACTAGCAACTAGCATAGAAAGAAAACAGAGCATATCCCTTCATTCTTCTGCAATTCCTTTTTCCCTCTAACAAACTAAACCCCCAATTTCCATCCATGGACAGATTGGTGAAACCAGACGTGAAGGAATTAAGGAAATACCCCAACAAAATGTCATATTTTTCAGAAATAAAAAGAAGCAAAAACTCATGAGAAGCAAAATTAACTGAAGTGCAATTCATCAAATACAAATCCCTAAATTTCAAAATTAGGGTTTATTAGAAAAAATTGAGATTGATGGTTAGTTTCGAAAACTTACCAATAGACTTTTCTGATGGTGGTGGTGGAGCCGTGGAGGAGGAGGTGGGTGCTTGAGAGAGGAGGAGGAGGTGGTGCTGGAATGAGGAGGAGGAGGTAGAATCGTCAAAAATCTGGTGGTGGTAGAGCCGTGGAGGTCTGGAGGAAGCGGTGGGTAGTGGAGAGAGGAGGAGGTGGTGGTGGTGGAGTCGTGGAGGAGGAGGAGTCGAGGAGGAGGAGCCGAGGAGAGGGAGAGCGTGTATTCTGATTTGAAGAGTGAAGAATGAAAGAATAAAAAAAAAACTTATATTGGAATTCTGAAATTTTGCCACTTTCGATTCGATCCGAATAAAAGTTCGGTTTCGTACTAATACTAACTTTTTTAAATGCGTGAGCGAGCAATTGTAATTGGCTGTTTCCTTTCCTGCAGTTAATTTACCACGGGAACCATTCGGCAACAAACATGAATCAACAAGCAGCATCCGTCATTTATTTCAACAACACACTAAAAGTGGCTGTTTGGGGTTTGGGGTTGGGTACCCAACCCAACATTTGCCAACCCAAAATGAAATTTTGGTGTTTGTTAAATACCATTCCCGAAATGAAAAAGTGGGTTTTTGGGTGGGGAAATGAGAAAAGTAGGGGGTGAGGGAATGGAGCAAAATGCTCCATTCCGGAAATGAAACTCCATTTGGCCTTCTCTCTCTTTTTTTTTTTCTTTTTCATTTCATTTTAATTTTTTTACGTTATATAACCAACAAAATAAATTAAAAACTACCCCAATAAAATCTCTATTTCAAGATAAGTAATTCTAGATCCATTTTTCTTATTTTTATTAATTTTTTGAAAATGGGTTTAAGTTGCCAATGTGATTCACGCTAGGCACTTTTTCCTTGGCGTGATCACGCCAAGCCCTTAGCGTGATCACGCCAAGCCTTAGCGTGATCACGCCAAGGATTTTTCTCTCCTCCAACAAAATTGTAAAAAATCTAAAAAAAATGTAAAAATTCACGAAAAAATGTAATTAACCTAAAAATCAAGAAACATTGTAAAAAATTCCAAGAATTCACAAAAAAATTGATTTAATTATGGACAGAAGGGGCTTTTTGCCCGAAAACAATAGTCTAGGGAGGTGAATTTCAAAAAATGAAGTTCAGGGGAGGTTTTTGATTTTCGACGATAGTTCAGGGGTGGTAAAAACTATTTCCCCTATATAAAATCGTGATTTCCTTCTTCTTCTTCACTTTTTTCAGAAATTTCTCTCTCCTCCAACCCGACCCTTTCACCTCCAAAATCGATTTTCTTCTTCGAATCTCCCCCAAATCTTCTCCGAATCCTCTCAAATTTTGACCACACCTTCCCTACATCCATTCCAACAAAACCCATCAATTTATTTCGACATCCATCCATAAAATCACTCTCAATTTATTTCGGCACAATGTCTTATTTATGGTATATAGATCAATTTTATTAGATGCTAGATTATAAATAAATTGATTAAAAATATATATAAAGATAAAAAAATAAAAAAAATTCAAACACTTAAAATGAATTATGCCCTTTATGGTCATTTTACATCCAAATCATAGTTTTGGAAAACTGGACTACCAAACAGCACCCTCCATTTCCCAGATATCGTTTTCCCACTGAATTTTTACAATTTTACCAAACAGCACCCTCCATTTCCCAGATGTTGTTTTCCCACTGAACATTTCCTCACTGACCATTTCCCCACTAAACTGGACTGCCAAACAGAGCCTAAAACAAAGCTTATGCAAAAATAGAATGGAAAAAAGTAGTGTAACAAAATCCAAGCACTTTTGGATAACAAATGGGAGTCATATGATTAGAATTCCACCCAATGGTCAGAAACTTGCACTGAAACTGGGATTGACCGGACAGTAATCTGTTCAGGCTGCATCATATTGAAGAGAAACATGACATTAGCATAAATTCAGGTCACGACAAATACTAAAAGATTGTGCGGGTCATGACAGACATGTAAAAGAGAACTTTTGGTCATATCTAGGGCACCTGAGTTTTCAACTTCAATACTCCCTCCGTCCCTTTTTAATGGATGCGAGGGAGTGAATCACAGAGTTTAAAGGTATTTCTGTGTGAGTCAGTCGAAGACGCCACGTGTCAGCCTCTCATTCCTTCTTCTTCCTTTTTTTCTCTCTTTTCTTTCTCCCTCTGTCCGAACAAATACTCCCTCTATCATCGTTTCCTTTTCTCACCTCCGCCACAGAAAGAAGCGGAAGGACGTCTCGAGTCGGGAGCATGTGGAATGGTGCAATTCTGACCAGCCACGAGCCTCCACTCGCCGTCGAAGTTGCCGCCACTCCGGCACGTCCGGTCTCCGATTCGGCCGCCACCACCCTTGTTCTGCTCGCCTCGTCATTTCCAGCAAGAATCTATGCTCGCCGCACCATTCTGACCAGCCAAACTTGTTTTATTTTTGATTTGAAATCGGAGGAGGAAAGATGAAAGAGAACACCTTTTTTCTGCTTTTGCTGACACCTTCTTTTCCATGTTTTTCAACAAATTTCAAATGTGGCCCTTTAATATTTTTGTTTCCCTTTTTTGCCCATGTATGGCGCGTAGCTCAGCATGAAAACGACGGGTCGTTTGTGGGCATTTTTGACAAAACACGAACAAAGTGGACACAAATGCCAAAGGCGTCAATTAAAAATGGACACCATTTTTGGGCTAAAACGTCTATTAAAAAGGGACGGAGGGAGTATATGACAAGTAATTTAAGCAAAGTTGAAGAAATTATTGAAAAATATCATGAAAAAAAATGCTTAAATACAGGGGAAGTCAATTTCTTTTTCTCTCTTTTTTTTAAAAGAAAAACAAAAACAAAAAACTCCATTGAAAAGAATTACTCTATCTGGACTACTTCAATTCTCAAATGAGAACTCAATCAAAATAAGCTAAGAAACCTAGTTATACCCTCAAAGTTTCAAAGTGCAGGCAACGTAAATTTCTATGACCCAGATTAAAGCATCCTTGTGCAAAAAAATAACAGATTGACATGAGCCAAAATGCCTAAAAATCAATTTCAATATAATTTTGATAATTCCATAGAATCCTAAACCCAACCAACAACAATCTGACGGCCAGTTGGAGGAAAACAAAATGAAAGAAAGAAGGGGGAGTACCTGAAGCGAGGTGGCCTGATTCACTGGAGAAAACCCAATCAGATTCGTGGTTTAGAGGGATGAAGAGAGCCGCGACAAGGAGTGGGGAAAGGAAATGATGGAGAACGGCGACGCGGAGGAGGTGGGTTGGCAGTAAAGGGTCAGGGATTGTGAAGGAGATGAAACGAGAAGGAAGGATGGTTTCGAACGTTGTTATCGGTTAGGGTTTGTTCAATGGAGATTGAGAGAGTTTACAACATGCTCGATTTTATTTTGGGTTGGGGAAGATGAGATTGGGTGAAAATTGATTTTTTATAGCTGGTAGAAATGGTAATTTTAACAACTTATATCAGAGTTTTTTGTCCACTTAAAACTCAAAATAACTTCCCGTGTCTTCTTCAAACCTTTGGTTTGGGTGCTGGACCTTTTCCCTCCTTTTACAAAAAATGTAAAAATTACAAAAAAAAATTAATTAATCTAAAAATCCAGAAAAATGTAAAAATATATAATTAATTAATTTTTTACAATTTCTTGGATTTTTAGATTAATTAATTTAATTTCGGATTTTTAACATTTTTCTGAATTTTACAATTTTTTTGGAATTTTTTGATTAATTAATTTTCTTTTGGATTTCTACAATTTTTCTGATTTTTTAGATTAATTAACTTTTTTTTTGGTTATTTTAACATTTTTCTGAATTGTCTATTTTTTTCTTGATTTTTAGATTTTTTTTTTAGTTTTTACAATTTTTAGATTAATATTTTTATTAGAATATTTAATTTTTTTTGAATTTTTTACATTTTTTTGGATTTTTTACATTTTTTCTAAATTTGTAGTGTTAATTCTGAAAAACTGTTTTGCAATTGCAAAACTTCAAATATGGCGTTTGCAAAATTTTCTAAACTTGTAGTGTTAATTTAGAAAAACTACAAATCTAAAAAAACTGAAAAATTTGCTGAAAATTTTCCATTTCGAAAATGTTGCTGTGAAACAGATTTTGGAAAATTTTCCAAAATTAAACATCCCCTAAATGGCTTGTGCTTTTGAATTTAGACATGAATATATTTAGCATATTTATATTTGATCTTTAACAAACTTAAAATAGGCTACTATTTAGTTTATTATTTATTTTTTCAAAAAAATATTAGCATTGTTTTTTAATTAAAATAAAATTGATTTAACAAAAGTAGTAGCGTTTGTTTTTCAAAAAAATAAGAAATAGTTGTTAGGTGAATACGATTTCGAGTTTTCTAAGGCTGAAAAATGAAAGCTGAAAAATAGAAAACGTAATGTACTCCCTCTGGTCCGAATTATATGACTTCCTCGCATCCCAATATTCAGTAGGGAACACATATTAAGGAGGCCGGATGACTCACTATTTGACCCCAAAAAATTTCGTACTTTTTTTCGAACGTACGTTAATCCTTAACGTACTTCCGAGAAAAAATTAGAGGCAAAATTGTCTCAAATAGTGACTGTTCCGGCCGCCGTGAGATACGTGTCGGAACAGTAAAAGCAAAACCCAAAACGTCATACATTTCGGACCGGAGGGAGTAGATGTGAAACAGAATTTTCATTTTTGTAAAAACTGAAATTTTGCGTTGTGAAACGTAGCTTAAGGTTTTCCTTAATTGCTGTGGTCAAACACATTTGCTGGTTTTTTTGGTTTGAAACAGAGCTTCTTGTGGGTAGAACCTGAACCCCAAACACATACTACATATAGGCGGTGGTTGGAACATTATTTTTGGTTTTTTTATTTGTTTTTTACTTGTAAACGTTTGACCACGATTCAACCTTGTTGAGAGATGTTTTTGCTTGCTGTGTTGATTTTATTTAGATGCTCCAGTAAATTTGAAGCATTACGAAAACTTGTTTAGGTGGCTTCATGTCTTTCATGTAACATACCATAGGAACATACACCATTGGTTTTTCCCCAAAAAAAAAAAATATCATTACATAGACCAATCATTTAATTGAAAAAAAAATTCACCCAATAGAAACACTTTATTTATTAGTAGACCAATCTACCACTAATGTCCGTCACAAAGCAGAGATGGCATTTTGTGCCTTCCTTAAAATGTTATCCATTTCTTTTTTAAATGGTCCAAAAATGGCACATGTACATGAATTGATTGACTCATTTGGCACCTCTACTTCAAAAACGGTTTAAAAGGCACCTGTACTTCTTACGTATGACACATTTGACACCTCCCACGAACGGCGCCACCATTCCTTCGTTATCCGCTGACGTGGCACGCCACATCATGAACATGTTGACGTGTCATGCCACGTGGCAAATCCGACCCAAATCACGCTGAAACGGGCCTGAAAACGGGTCACTTATTTGGGTCGTGAACGACGCGTCGTTCAAACAACGAATGACACGTCGTTCAACCCTTTTTTGATTTTTTCCTATTTCCTCTCTTTTCTTTATTTCATCCTTTTTTTCATTTTTGGCTGCAGAGACAACCTTCTCTTCTCTCTTCTTTCCTTCTTTATTTCTTTTTCTTTTCTATTTCTCTTTTTCCTTTTTTTTCTTTCTTTAATCATTACCAAAATTAATAAAAAAATTCAAATATCCTCATAATCATCACCGAAATTAATTAAAAAAATTCAAATTAATCTTTCATTCTTTTTTAAGAACACAAAATTAATTCTTTATTTCCTTTTTGTTTTTTCTTTTTAATTAAACTCATGAAATAATTATTCTTTATCTTCTTCCTAAGTAGCAGCCCCAAAACTTCATCTTCTTCCTCAAGCGGCAGGCGCCGGCCACCAACTCCGGCCACCCAAAACCATCACAAAATCTCGGCCAAAAACAGTCCAAAAAATCCGGACAAAACAGCCCCAATCAGACCCGAAAACCAACCAAAATACACCCAAAAATCCGACCGAACAAACCCAGAAATCAACAACAATCAAACCAGACTCCGACTGGACACCAACAACAGTCGAACCAAACTCCGAAAACTAGGTAAACATGAGCAAAAAAATGAATACACCATCGGTGACTCAAAACAACCACAAAATGGCTTAAATACGAATCTTAAAATCAGATCTAAAACATAGATCTACAAAACTCAAAAAATCCAACCCTTTATTCCTAAGATTCGGATCTCGACTTGGGCGCCACCAAAAAAGACAACCACAACCACACACTCACCTGCTGCACTGCTGGCAGAAACGCTGAGTCAAGCCGGCGGCGATGACGGTGGAGGCTTTGGAGTGGAACTCGCAGACTTTGTGGCGGCGATGGTAGTGCTTGGAGTGGGTGAGATGGGCATTGCACCCTTCTGCTTGACACCTGGGAGCATTAGAAGGACCGCCCGGTTCAACCGGCCTGGACCGGCGGTAAAGGCGATTGACGAAATCATCCTCCGCAGAGGAGAAATAAGTCCTCCCCCAGAGCCCTAAATTAAGCCCAATCCTGGAGGTGAAATCGGAGTGTGATCTTGTGGTGACATCCTCGGTTTTTGGGACCAGGAAGTAAGAGGAAGCGGCGGAAGGGACGGCGTCTAGGGAGAGGACGGAAGGGTTGTTAGCGTAGGAGGTGGGGTAGGCATGTGGGTCAAAGTAAGAGTTGACTTGGTGGTGAGGGTTTGGGTTTGGGTTTGGGTGGTGAAATAAGGTTTGGGAGATGAGGTTGTTGGGGTCGTCGTTGAATTGGGGGTGAGGGGAGGCGTAGTGGTCACTGGATTTGATAAAGAGAAATGGAGGAGGTGTTGTATGTTACAAATTAAAAAGCAGAGAGGTGTTTAATTAGATAAATTGATAATTAGCAGCAGTACTGGAAAATCTGGAATATAAAAATGAGGTGTTGAAGGTCAGAAGAAGTGGGCTAGGAAAAGTGATATAAGTTTTTAATAAACTAAAAAAATCATAAAAGGTTGAACGACGTGTCATTCGTTGTTTGAATGACACGTCGTTCACGACCCAAATAAGTGACCCATTTTCAGGCCCGTTTCAGCGTGATTTGGGTCGGATTTGCCACATGGCATGACACATCATCATGTTTATGACGTGGCATGCCACGTCAGCGGATAATGGAGGAATGGTGACGCCGTTCGTGGGAGGTGCCAAATGTGTCATACGTAAGAAGTACAGGTGCCTTTTAAACCGTTTTTGAAGTAGAGGTGCCAAATGAGTCAATCAATTCATGTACAAGTGCTATTTTTGGACTTAAACCTTTTTAAATCTTTCCATAGCAGCTGGGGTTGGCAACCCAAGTGTGACAAGTATACCATCTTCTCCATTCTTATTCCTAGTGGCGGATCCAGCCTATGGCCAGCCCACCCTGACCCAATCAAAAAAAACTTTAACCTTCTAGTTTAACTAAAGTTTAGCTATTTATTATTGAATGGAATCCGTGGCGCAGTGGTAGTGTGTCTGTCTTAAAGTCTAAACATTGCGTGTTCGATTCACGTCAAACCTCACTTTTTAAATTTTTTGTCTTGTTTTTTAATTGCACAAAAGCAACAAAAATTATCTAAGCCCAGATTTGAACTAGAGACTTTTAGAGTGGGAAATTAACGTAATAACCAACTACACCACCCACACAAGTTGCTAATCAATAACTTTTTATATACAAATATCTATACAATGTTTCTCATCACAAGTATTCAACTTTTTGAAGGGATGATTATTTTCTTCTTTCCGATACACCACAGATTATCTAAATCAGCCATGAAAATTCGATCCATAAATAAAGATCTGATTTGCGGACACAACATTACAGAGAAACATGAATTACTGATACAACATTTGAGATTTTATCGGTATTATTGCGTTGAAAGTACACATTTTACATATATAACCACGTACAAGTGGAAAAAAAATACAATACAGAAGAACGGAGGCCTAAATGAAATTGTACTAACTTTTTATACTCATAGACTAAACTTGGTAATTGTGATCGCATTAATTAGCTTCAAATTATATTATGGTCTCGAGATATTAGTGTTTGTCAAACCTAATTAACAATTGTAAAAAGTACGTGAATTCTAATGTATAATTAATTTTTTTTCTATATTGTTTTCTTATTTATATTTTTGTTAAGTTTATCTAAATATTTGTTACTTAGTGACGGATACTCTTAAGCATTTTTTCATTTTTTCGTTCAGCTCGCTTGTCTTCCCTTTAAAATACTCAAAAAAAAAATATCCTGGATCCGCCACTGCTTACTCCTATACTTGATATGAAAACTTGCGACATTACCTTTAGCTGGTCCTCCATACACTGCTTTACCAAACCCAAAATCTAAACCAAAATATCCCTTTGTAGTATCCGACACTAAGTAGGATCTCACCAACGCACACTTAGGCCTGTCCTTGATCACCATAAGGTCCGCTACCGATCTCATGTACTCCTCCATCACATTCCCTTTCGCCTTCCTCACCAGTTCTATTGCAAACTCTAACGGATTCCTAGCCAATTCTCCCGCTGTCGTCATTGCCACTGAGTACGCGGTGCAATTACCGTAATACCCTTGTGGTATCAGTGGCTTAAACTTGTTGCGCGCGTTGACAATGCATAGCAGGCGCAATTCTTCGTTAGGGCTTGGTACGAGCGCGATGGCACGACACTTCCAAAACAATGCGGTTAGCAGGGGCGGATCCTGCTCTCAATGTTTGGGGGGGCGAGATTAGTGACGAGTCCAGGATTTGTATTTAGGTGGTGCGGGGGTTCGGGGGCAGCGCCCCCGAATTTTTTTTTTGGAGTATTTTAAAGGGAAGGCAAGCGAGCTGAACGAAAAATTAGAAAAATGGTTAAGAGTATTTGTATCCGTCACTAAATAACAAATATTTAGATAAACTTAACAAAAAGGTAAATAAGAAGAAAATATTAAAAAAAAAAATTATACATTAGAATTCATACAATATACGTATTTTTTACAATTGTTCTCTACTTTAGGATTGGAATTGAATGAGAGATTGAGAGGGTGATCGATATGTGATGATTTGGTGTAGAAATTGAATTAAATTAAGGGATTGAATTTCGGCAGAGATTGAATTGGCTTTGGCACTAGTTTATTGGTAGTGATGATTTGGGAAATAAGGATTTGAGATTTAATTGAAAGGATTTTTCATCCCTTACTGTGTACTAATTATTTTTTTAAACTTTTATCTCTTATGTTCAAACTTTTATCGCTTACGAGTGAATTTTATCGAACTATAGAGCAGACTTTTCCCTTACTGTGTACTAATTATTTTATTTTATTTTATTCCACATTTTAGCAATTTCGGTTCAAATTTTTATTCATTTTTAGATAAAATTGCTCGTATTATCAGCTCGAACCGAACCAACAATGTATATATTTTTAAAATTTTGAAAAGTTTGGGGGGGCTGCAGCCCCCTGGCCCTAACAAGGCTCTGCCCCTGGCGGTTAGGATGTCGAAAGTAGAGCAACGGGTAAGGTGAGGGGGGACTAATAATGTTCGAATCGAAATGATTTTGGAACGTTGGAAGAAGAAGGAGAGGTGGGTTGTGTTAGAAAGAGAGGTTTGGTCATCTAATTGATCGTACTCGTGATGAGTACATGTTATGCGTGGTGGGCTTCTTGCATTCAAGATGTGACGATCCCAGATTGGTTTGATTGAAGGGAATTTTGCTCCTTTTGCGATTTCGTAAATAGCTAACAAGAATTGGACTAAGCCACCCGCATCACTTAGGCAATGATTGACGAGGAGGCCTATAATAATTCCTCCACATTTTAAACGAGTTGCCTGCCAATAATTTCATATAGACTAAAATTATTAGAATAATCCTCTAAGATTATCAATTTTAAAAAGAGAGAAAGAAAAGAATTATGGGTAAATTATATTAAAAAAACTCTATAGTTTATAAAATATTTCATTTAACTCCTTATAGTTTAAAAGTTTGCAATGCATCTGACAATGTCATATTTTTCTGACATTTTATCCGAAAAAATCTAAAAATAATAATTTTATTAATTATTTTAAAAAATAAAAAAATCTCAAATTAACAAAAAAAAAACAGATTATCAAAAAATAAATTAATAAAATTTATGTTAACAAAACCAAAAAAAATATTAGATTTTTTTATCTTCTTATTATCTAAAATATTAGTTTTATTAATTAGTTAGTTTATTTTCAAAAAATAAATTAATAAAAAGTTTAAAAAATGAAAAGGATAAACTATTAAAATTCCAAAAAAATTAATTAATCTGCAATAATCTTTGCCCAAAAACAAAACACCATCACCCACCATTATCACACTTTCATCTTCCTTTTTAGTATGTTTTTAACTTCTTCTTATGTTTATGTGTTTTTCCTCTCTTTTTAACACTCTGATGATTAATCACACTTGATTCCAATGTTAATGAATCGTTAAGAGTTAATGTCGGTATAACATTTAGATAAATAATTACCAAATAAATATAAAAATGTACAAAAATATCGATATCATTACACTATTTTTTCATGTAACATACCCCCATAGGAACATACACCATTGGCTTTTCCCAAAAAAAATCATTACATAGACCAATCATTCAATTGGGAAAAAAGATCACTCGTTAGAAACACTTTATTTATTAGTAGATCAATCTGGCACTAGTAAAATTTGTGTCCGTCACAAAGCAGAGATGGGATTTTGTGCCTTCCTTAAAATGTTATCCATTTCTTTTTGAAATCTTTCCATAGCAGCTGCGGTTGGCAACCCAAGTGTGACAAGTATACCCTCTTCTCCATTCTTATTCCTATACTTGATATGAAAACTTGCGACATTACCTTTAGCTGGTCCTCCATACACTGCTTTACCAAACCCAAAATCTAAACCAAAATATCCCTTTGTAGTATCCGACACTAAGTAGGATCTCACCAACGTATACTTAGGCCTGTCCTTGATCACCATAAGGTCCGCTACCGATCTCATGTACTCCTCCGTCACATTCCCTTTCGCCTTCCTCACCAGTTCTATTGCAAACTCTAACGGATTCCCGGCCAATTCTCCCGCCGTCGTCATTGCCACCGAGTACGCGGTGCAATTACCGTAATACCCTTGTGGTATCGGCGGCTTAAACTTATTGCGCGCGTTGACAATGCATAGCAGGCGCATTTCTTCGTTAGGGTTTGGTACGAGCGCGATGGCACGACACTTCCAAAACAATGCGGTTAGGATGTCGAAAGTAGAGCAACGGGTAAGGTGAGGGGGAACTAATAATGTTCGAATTGAATTGATTTTGGAACGTTGGAAGAAGAAGGAGAGGTGGGTTGTGTTAGAAATAGGGGTTTGGTCATCTAATTGATCGTACTCGTGATGAGTACATGTTATGCGTGGTGGGCTTCTTGCATTCAAGATGTGACGATCCCAAATTGGTTTGATTGAAGGGAATTTTGCTCCTTTTGCGATTTCGCAAATAGCTAACAAGAATTGGACTAAGCCACCAGCATCACTTAGGCAATGATTGAGGAGGAAGCCTATAATAATTCCTCCACATTTTAAACGAGTTGCCTGCCAATAATTTCATATAGACTAAAATTATTAGAATAATCCTGTAAGATTATCAATTTTAAAAAGAGAGAGAAAAGAATTATGGGTAAATTATATTAAAAAAACTCTATAGTTTATAAAATGTTTTATTTAACTCCTTATAGTTTAAAAGTTTGCAATGTCAGCCCTATAGGTTCTTAAAAGTTGCAATTTTAACCTTTCTAATAGTAAAAAAATTCAAAAAAATGGTAAAAAAATCAGAAAAATATGCAAATTTAAGAGAAAGTATAAAAATATGAAAGAATCTATTTTACTTAAAAATTTGAAAAAAAAATGAAAAATATTTTTATAATATTAAATAAGAACAAATTTAAACTATTTTTTTCCATTGCCTATATTTGTTACATTTTTTGACCAAATTTCTTTAAAAATTGCTACTTTTTAGTATTTTATTTAAATTTTTAACTATATAGCATTGGCATTTTATTTAGGTTATCCAAGAATTATAGGTAATATTATTCATGGAATTCAACCAAATAATAACCTAATTGATCATTCCACATGCAAAAGATTAAAAAGGATATGATACACTTCTTTTTCTGTTAATAAGAAAGGGAAAATGCAAAATTTGGCACCGGGTTACATTTCATTTGGCACCTCTACCTTATTTCGTCTTTAAATGGTACTCGTACTGAAATGTTTGATCACATTTGGTACCTCCGTCCGTTACCGTCACCACGTGTCCGTTATGTAGCTGACGTGGCATGACACGTCATCAAATATGATGACATGGCATGCCACGTCAGGATTAGTTTTTTTTTTCTTTTTTTTTCTTTTCTTTTTTTTCTTTTCATTATTTTATATTTAAATATTTAATTAGTTAATAATTTTGAGTAATTGATAATTTAAGCAAATTATCTTCTAACAATTATGTGCTAAATGTTTATTTTCCGATGTTATGTGCTACCAACTTTCAAAGGGACTTAACGGATAAAAAGCTTAAGTTAAGTCCCACTTGTAACGTTGACCGAGTCAACGAATACTTATTTAGTATTATATTTTTTTTTTCTTTTTTTTTCTTCCTTTTTCTTTCCTTCTTTCTTTCTCCTCTGCACACGAAAACTCCAAAATTCCTAACCCATCCTCATCTTCTTCTTCTCCTTTGTCTCCTTAATTTAATTATTAAGATTATTTACTTTCTAATATATATATATATATATATACATTTTGATTTAACAAATGATATATATAGCACATAACAAATTTTTTTCCCAAAAATCATTTTCCCACTAAATTTTTTCCCACCGATCATTTTCAGGTTGAACTGAAACGTCAAACAGACCCTAACTTAATTTTTGTGGTTTAGCACATCAAAACGTTGCAATGGGTACTTTCTTGTTTTTTTCTAACGGGCCTATCACGTTCTTCTGCTAGACTGCGACTGCAATCTGATTATCCGAATAAAACAAACTTTGCAGGCTGGCTTGAGCTGTGTTAATAATAGTATCAATCAATATTTAGAAGGAGAGATTCGTCTTCTAACAAAAATAACTTTTTTCCATATCTTCTCAATTAAAACTAATCACATTTAAATTTTGTCAGATTTTTTAAAAAAAAGTAATTATTTTAATATAATTTTGTTCCATTCTCAAAATTCGAATGCAAAACTTTAATTAAGGGTGCATATATTTGACGTAAATAATTAAGAGTCCAATAATGGAGTTTATTTCTATTACTTTCTCCGTCTGGCAATAAATCACGTTTTCAATGAAATTTATGGTTTTTCATGTAGATTATTTAGTGGGAATTAAGAATAATTAGTAAAATAGATAACGTTAATTAATTAAAAAGAGTATTTTGGGTAATTAAAAAATTAATGAAAGTAATGAAAGTACCTGAAAAATCATTAGTGGGCAGTTGACTATTCCGTTTGACCCGGGCGCATCAAACACAAGCTCATCTAGGCAAGGGAAAGGAGGGTTGAGTTCTTCTCCAAATTCATCAAGACTGACGTCAGCCACCGCCTCAACAAACAACACGCCTTCTCCGGTGCACTCCACCGCTAGTTTCCGGCCAGGGCCTTCCCGGATCCGGCCGGCGACCGGGTAGTAAAACACGAGTGTTCTTGCAAGAGCTCTTTTAAAGACTTGAACCGGATCATGGCCGTGTTTCATGGAGGGGTGAGAGCGGTAGAAATAGATGAGAGGAACGTGATGGCGGTGACTGCCTTGGTCATCAATATCCGATAAGGGCTTGAACTCATGTGGTGTTGGGTTGGATGGAGGGATTAGCTCTGGTTTTTGTCTTTGGACTTTGAAAAGTAGAGGAGAAGATGAAGATAAGGGGTGAGTAGCCATGAAGGGGTGAGTAGCCAAATTTTTAGAACTGAATTAAATAGAAGATTTCTCTTGTTAACTGAATTAAATTTGAGTATTATCATTTTCAGATTTTTTTGTAAAAAATAAAAAATGATGTCAATCAACTCTGCTCTCAAAGGTTATCTTATCTAGTGGCTACATTACATATTAGTAGGGCTGGGCAAAAAAACCGAAAACCCGAACCGATTCTCCGAACCAGACTGAACCGAAACGGTTTGGTTTGGGTTTTAAGTCGAAAAATAGTGGAATTAGAACCGAACCAAACCGAACCGAAATAAATGGTTTGGTTTTGGTTCTATATATCATGCAACCCGATTTACTCGATTTACCCGAAATATTATATAATAATATATATTCATATTATTAAGTGGAGGATTGGAATGCTATATAATCCTTTTTCTAGTCTGTGTAACGGAATAAAAATAGTTCCAAACTTTCTAGTTTTTAAAAATCAGAAAAAGTATGTAGGTCATTCAAATTAAGCAACACAAGTTTAGTTTTATTTTATTATGGTGTGATAACTTTATTGTCTAAACTGTTGGTTTCTCCCGCGTTTGGTATTGGTTTTATTGCTCGTTCATGTGTATTGTTGGTATTGAAAATTTTACATCATCTATTTACTTCTATTTTTTTTTTCTCTCAAAGGAAAGAGTTAGACTAGTGACATGTCAAACTTACCCGAAACAACCCAGAACCGAACCGAAACCAAATGGTTCTGGTGCGGTTTGGTTCTAACTTTAAAAATACAAATACCCGAACCGAACTGAACCGATTCTAAATTCTGGTTCTGGTTCTGGTTCTGTCCAAATTTGAACCGAACCGACCCGTGCCCAGCCCTACATATTAGTCTCTCGTCTAGTTGTCTTTGGGCTTTGAGTGAGTACATGTACCTTGTTACGTTTGGGCTTCCAGGCCCAACCCAAGGGGATTTGTCTTTTTAAAATTTAACACTATTCAAGAAGACCCGGAATTCTATCGATAGCTTGTAACTCAACGATACTACCTACAAAGTTTCGGGTTGAACTTATCTCATTTAAATTTTTTATCCATTTCAAAAAAAAAAAGGAGATTGAGATTTTAGTATTAATTTACTCAAAGCATCATTTTACCCGTAAAGGTTGAAAGCTTGTAATGTTTATTATATAATTTTCTGAAAATTACAAATTTAACCTTTCTAAGAATTAAAAAATTCAAAAAAAATGTAAAAATGAATATGCAAATCTGTGCGAAAATGTAACAAAATGAGAGAGTCTAATTCATCGATAACATACTAGAGGGGAAATTATTATTATTTTTGTTTTTGGTAAAAAAAGGAAAATTATTCTGATACTTCAAATTAAAAATAAAATATCATGCGCATGTATTTAGAAAATAGTCGCTTCAGAGTGAATTTTTCCTAAATAACATATATTCAATTCCATTTTTTATTTATATTTCGCAAATATATAAATTATGTTAAAGATTCATAGTTTTGTTTCATCTTCTTTGAAAAGAAAAAAAGAAGAATCTAAATTTATTGCATTTCCAATTGATAAATCAATTCGAAAATGCTTTTCCCCCTAAAATGCCGTTACATTCTAATGTGAAAATGTTCAATTGCATAATTTTTTTTGATTGTTTTCAAAATGGTCGGATAATGTATGTAAATTGGACTTTGTGGAACAATTATATATCTTAGGAGGCAATTCTAATCGGTGAATATAAATATACTACTCTTACTAGTATGTTTTTTTTTTAATAAAAAAACAAGTCCAGTGCTTGCACGAAAGAAAAGGAAAATACAATGTTTGTAGTTTTTTTGGCTTTTTGTTCCATACACGAACAAGAAGTCCCATTTCTGTCTCTCTTCTCCTATCCTGTCTCCATTCATCTATCTACTTTTAATCAACACTGACTCTATATATATATAAAAAAGAAATAGAATGGTGGTGTAAAATACTCGTCTCCTTCTATCTTTTTTTTCCTTTTCTTTTCTAATAATTAATTTAATAAAATACTCATATTCGCATTTTCATTTTCCACTTACTGTACACACAAAAACAGATTTGGGTCTTTTGTGAAACTTCTTGTCCTTTCTCTCCTAATATTTGATCTCAAAAATCCTCAAACAGCTCCTTCTCATTCTATTTGTCCCTCTGTTAATCATCAACCATCGTTAGCATTACTTTGTGACCGAAAGATTGAATCTTTGGTTGGATTCTTGATCTTCACGTGGATCAAGTAACAGTCCAAAAAATGCAAGCTCGGGATTTTGACCTGGAGTGAATGAGTAAAGGGGAGGAAGAGGTATGGGATTAGAATCTGCAGGTGGGTTCACTCCGTTTTCGTCAATTATTGAAGCCCAGTTGCAGAAAACTCTAATTGGGTGATCGAAGAAGCAGTAAAGCTCGTTGATTTTTCTTTTTTTGTTTTATGTGAGTGAGAGCAATGGAAGAATTTGTGGTAGGATTTTGATTGTTTCTGGTGTTTTGTGTTGGGGGGATTGTCGATGGGTGATGACTTGAGCCCAAATGAAGGGCAGGGATTGGAGGAGGGGTCGTCTGGGGCGTGGCGACCCCGGCAGCTTGCATTTGGGGTCTATGCGGCAGAGGATGAAGCTCTACCCAAGAAGCAGACTTTGCGTGTTGTTGTTAGAAGACCGGTAAGTGTTCTTGTTTCGAGTAGTTTTTGGTGTTTTTCTGCTTATTGGATTGGTATTGTGTAGTGATTATGAGCTTGCATGCTGTACTATGAGCATTTCTTGGCTGGTTTATATTGAGTGTAGAAGGGAAGTGTTCTGAGCATCAAAGAGCATAATCAGTTATGTTCCTCAAATGAGTTGAAACTGAGATTTTAGTGAACGAAAAAGTAAGATAGCTGCTTCATTTTTATTCTATTGCAGAGAAAGAAAGAAATGCCGAACCTTTTTATGTTGAATGGGTGCTGAGTGCTGAAGTAATCGCAGCTGTTTTTATTTTTGCATCCATTTGCTTCATGTCTAAAACATTATTCTGCTTGTACATTGTCCAAGCCGATGCTAACAAAGAGGTGGAAGTACATTTGTAATGTGTGACAAAAGTAGGGAAATTAATGGATGGAAACATTTTCAATCACTTTTCTTGCTTGACATGCTTATAGTTGTCAAGGCATCACCTTTTTCATCTGAAAAGGAACCAATGATACGGAGTACAAACTAACAAAGTTCTCACCACCTTATCTGAAGCAATTTCCTAATGATATGTGAAAGCTCCTTGCAAGGGGTGTCTAAGCTCTAAAAAGTTGAAAAATGAAAGAACATATTCAGACTTGAACTTTTTAGGAAGTGTTGTAGGAAGAGTGCATGACATAGGTGGATGTTGTTACAATTTATTGATTAATCATGGGACGACTGCTATATGACCCTCCTAAGGGAGAGAGACAAAATCCATTCCCCTCAACCCATGAACGCATTCAAAGTGAATTTTCTAGTGTTAGAACTTAACTCATTTACAGTAGTATACTTCATCACTGTCTTATCTGCCTCGTGGCTGCCTTCCCATTGAAATCTATGATCACATTAAGTCTGTTTCAGGAAGTGTAGTGAAATTTAAAGAATGATGTAGTATAGATTTGTATTGCAGTCAGTACTGGTGGGTGAGCACCTCCCTGCTCCACTTTTCCACATCGTCAGCCACAACTAAGGATTACTCCATGAACCTTTCTTGTAAAGCTCCTCACTCCATTAGACTCCCTCATCCTGTGAATCATCACTCATTTGGGATCTATATGTTTCCTAAACTATTGAGCATGTAGTTTAGTGGTACTCTTTGCTAGGTCTTGAGTTAAAGTCTTAACAATTTAAAGATGTTTCACCACACCATGCTTCATGATGTGAAATTTATATCCTTTTGCATCAGTCCACAGAAATATTCTTTGTATTGTTTCAAATCCGTTGCCGTAAAATAAGATCCTGGATCAACTGAAATCCCTGTAAAATTTCGGTTATACGGAACAGTGTTCTACCTACCAAAAGTATGGTACAAAATAAAGTAAATTACACCTTTCTGGTTTTCAGGTTTTCAGCTTGGTAAGGTATATCATCACTGGTGTTATTTCTTGTGAGTTTTGCTATAAGTAGTGGACAATTGTTAACTGAAACTAGTTGGGGAAGGTCTTTGTGCTGACTGGCAGATTTTAATTGTGCAGTTGGTTTCAAGACTGACCAAAGACATAGTTGAAACATATCAAATATGCAATCCGCAGTTTAAGTATACAGATGAATTAAATCCCAAAAGATATTTGACGAGCCCCTCAATTGGAGTCCTCAACGATGGCTATGATAATGTGAACTCAGATCTTATTCTGACAGCAAACTATGATTTGTTGAATTTGGAATCACAAAGAAGGTTTGTTTATGCTCATCTTTTTTATTTATTTCGTTATAGTGTTTTACTTTTTTTTAGCTCTGCTCTGCAGGATATATGTAGGTTTAAATGTGTTGAGTTGTAGGTAAAATATGAACATTCCCCTTATGGGTTTAGAGGTGTTATGTTTCCTTTGGATCACCTAATTTTAGATGTATATTTCTGAAGGGAGTAACATAATGGCTAGAGGCTCGACAATACTGATAATTGCAAATTGTAGCAATATATCAAGATGGCCCTCAAAGCAAAAGTTATCTTTATACGTAGGAACTGCAATATTGCTTCTTTTTTCCCCACTTAATCTATGTTGTCCGTAACTCTCACTGTGAAAGTATGAATTGTCATTATGCATCCAATTTAGTCCATATTCAATTGATTTGACTTCCTAAAGTAGACCGTCTTTCTCCTGTTTGTGGATACAATCAGAAACCTACCTTGTTTGCAAGGCTGAATGCCACAGAGATTTGGTTCATAGCAGAACTTTAACATAGATTCGCTCTGTGTCTTTTGAAGTCTCAGAAGACTTGTTAAGTGTGAGATGATAAGAATGGGATTTTCATTATGTTGCAGTCCAGGTCGTGCATTTTCTTGCTTTTCTTATTACATAATATTTACAGGTACATCGTCAAAGATGTTCTTGGCCATGGCACTTTTGGGCAGGTTGCTAAATGCTGGGTTCCTAGAACCAACGGCTTTGTAGCTGTGAAGATAATTAAAAACCAGCCTGCTTATTACCAGCAAGCTCTGGTTGAAGTATCTATTTTGACAACGGTATTACTATACTAGTTTCAACTATATATTTCCTACTAGCTGTGATTGAGCATTGTGATTCCACCATTATTTGCTCATTGGTTTACTTTTTACAGTTAAACAAGAAGTATGATCCAGAGGATAAGCATCACATTGTTCGTATTTATGATTACTTTGTATATCAGCGGCATTTATGCATTTGCTTTGAGCTGCTTGATCATAATCTGTAAGTTAGTTTGACTATGTATGTTTACTATCATTTTACTATTGTCAGAAGGGATGTGTGTACCTATTTATCTTTGATCTAGACATGTGGTTTTGGTTCCCTCTAGTGGCTTGTGCCTGATATTTCAGAGGTGTTCAGGTACGAACTTCTCAGGCTTACTCAATTTAGGGGGTTATCATTGAGCATTGTCCAATTGTTCTCTAAACAGGTATATTACATTTTTTATTACCAGATCCTGCTATGATCTATTATATTTAGAGTGACTTTGTTCTCATTCCCTATTTCAATGTTTCTAAAAAAGATTCTACATGGGCTGGCACTTCTAAAAGATGCTGGGATAATCCACTGTGATCTGAAGCCAGAAAACATTCTTCTGAGCACAAGGTCCGTAACCTTTCATGATGATTTTTTAGCTATACTCTGGAATATACTGTTCATCCCCCCCCCCCCCCCCCCCCCCCCCCCAACAACAAGTAGACTTTTCAATTTAAATATGGTTTTCTTTCTAAACAGTGTGAAACCAGCCGAAGTTAAAATCATTGACTTTGGGTCAGCATGTATGGAGGATCGCACAGTTTACTCCTACATTCAGGTTCACATTCACATTTACTCTCATGCTTTTGTTTTACTTTTTTACTCCATGGGAGGTCTCATGTAATATGTGTTGCTACCCGATGCTTATGTTTATTCTTCAGAGTCGGTACTACAGATCTCCTGAAGTTCTACTTGGATACCAGTATCCTTTTAAATCAAAGCGCATCTGTTCTTTGGAACCTCTTTCCTTTTTGTTGATTTTGCTAGTAGTGTGTGTTTTTTCCTCTTCAATAAATGATACTGTTATCTATTTTGATGTGGAAGGTGTTTCAAGTGGCTTTCCAAAAAACAATAGCAATATTGGTTGTTATTTTTTTTTGGTAAAACAATATATGATTGTTTTCTTTTGGACCTTTGTTGGGCATTCCTGTGTCTTCTGGATTTGGATAATTGCTTCTATGTACAGGTTAAAACTAAGCATGAATAGCTCCTGCATGAGTTCCAGCAGTAATCTCCTGTTTCTGTTCTTAATTTGTTTAAAGGCTTTCACTGCGGTTTGATTGTTTCAAAAAATAAACTTTAGAAAAATAATGCTATTCTAAATATTCTTCTGCTTCATGGTTGGGCTTTAGGGGAAAAGAAACAACACATAGTTTCAATGTTTTTGGGGTTTGGGTCGAGGGGTCAATTATTAGTGCAAAACTTGTACGTAAATTGTAGCATGCAAGAAAGAATATTCTTTCCAAAATTACTTCTTTAGTTTGGTCGAAAGCACTTTACCCTCTGTCCATTCACCACCGAGCATCTGTCATGTCTGACAAGTGACAATGGGAATCATACTCAACAGTTACTGATATCCTTTATGACCTCTGTCAACTGCTGGCAACACCTATACCTTGACTCTTTCTGTCACTTGCTGCCATTGATCACCGTCAACATTGGCTGTCTTATCTTGAGAATAGTACTGATATTTTCTTTGGGTTCCAAACACCAAGAAAAGACCAGTTCAAGTTATCCCTATTGAACAAATAAAGTAACTTTAGGTGCTTTAATTCCTTTGCTCATTTGCTTCCCATTAAGCTGTGGTAGCAAGGATTTTGTTCATCGGGGATTTTTTTGGATGGGATTGAATATTCTTTGGTGGTCCATTATTGAATTAGATTCCACATCAAAATAATGATGATATATTTGGGTGAATTTTGTTTGAATCATAACTCACTCCAGATATACTACGGCTATCGACATGTGGTCCTTTGGATGCATAGTCGCAGAGTTGTTTCTGGGCTTGCCACTCTTTCCTGGTGCTTCAGAATTTGATCTTTTAAGAAGAATGATTCGGATACTTGGGTGAGTATCTCTTCTTCTGGGTATTATTATTACTTTTATGTCTGGTCCCTTTCTTCTGGTTATTAAGTGGCAAATTCATGTTCGCCTTTTGAAGCATGCATTTAATTCTCATGGGTATGGTTGTGGGTATTGTTATGGAACTTTGCATATTCTGTATGAAAGAAAAACCCCATATTTAATGCTCATGGGTATGGTTGTGGGTATTGTTATGGAACTTCGCATATTCCGTATGCTTTGGTTTTCTTCCAGAAGCATGAAATGCAACTAACATTTAATTTCAAATGGAGAACTTAAGTTATCGGTTTATTATGATGATTGATGTTTTATAAGTGTATAAGGCGGCTAAATTTTTTTATGGGGTTTTGCTTTCATACACTTGAAAGAAATGCCATCTATGTCCATGAAGTTATTTAGTCTAGGAAGAAAGGAGGATAAGGTGCAGAAATCAAATTCAGTGATAATTGAAACAAAGATGAACGAATATATTGACTGCTTGGTGCTCTCCTTTAGATTTTTTTTTTCATATTTGAATTTTCTTTTAGTTACTAAAAATTATCTTGGCATCTCAAAAGATGGTTTTAGTGAGATAGTTCTACTTGCTATTGTTTTAATTGTTGTTAAATTTTTGTAGAGGACAACCCCCTGATTATGTACTAAAGGAATCAAAAAATGCCAATAAGTTCTTCAAATGCATTGGGAGTGTTCACAATGTAGAGAATGGTGGCAATGTTGCTTACCAAGCATTAACAGTGGAAGAATATGAAGCTGTAAGTTCTCCTTGTTGTTTTACTAGAAAAAAGTAAGAAAATAGAAGTAATGAAATGTTCTTTTTGTTCCCTCATTTTCCTGTTACTCGTGGACATGGGTGTTAGTGCTCCTTTCTGTTGTTTTTCATGTGTTTCTGTCTGCCTTAATGGGAGAATTGTTGGTTTCTGATTAGAGAGAATTGAAAAGACCAGCTATCGGAAAGGAGTACTTTCAGTATCCAACTCTTGAGGGAATTGTGTCAAACTATCCTTATAGAAAGAATTTGCCCCAAGA
Source organism: Viola odorata (assembly GCA_963691705.1). Classification (NCBI taxonomy): domain Eukaryota; kingdom Viridiplantae; phylum Streptophyta; class Magnoliopsida; order Malpighiales; family Violaceae; genus Viola; species Viola odorata. Next base: position 72,852,248 of record OY829538.1, on the reverse strand, counting down.
AGATATTGCAAAAGGTTATAAAGATTCAAAGAGTCAAATTCTATGGATTACTTTTGCTTAATGTGTTAAATATTTTCAAGGAATTGCTGATGGCTATTGTGTCATCAACGTGTAACAGAAAGTCAAATACGGCTATCTTTGATTGATTTCTTGAGGGGATTGGTTGAGTTTGATCCTGGAAAACGGTGGTCCCCTTTTCAGGTAATCGGGGTTCTCCTGTTTTTCACCTATGTTATTATATTTAGACTTGGTTTCTACTGTAATGCAACATAAAATTCAAGGTTATGGATGATAAGTATTAAAAACTATATTACCTGCAGGCTTCAAAACATCCTTTTGTGACAGGCGAACCTTTCACAAGTCCTTACATGCCTCCTCCAGAGACCCCTCGTGTGGTAGGCAAATTGTCCTTGTGTATTTGTTAAATACTGTTTTCAAATGTTAATCCTGGGTGATTCTGCAACAGTGGGAGGTTCAAATATCTATTTCTCAAACCTGAAGGATGTTTGCCGGGGATTCTTTCTTGACCTGGACTAAATTGTTGATTGAAGTTTATGCCTATGGATTTATTCTTATAATTGATGTACAATTTTTCATATTATGTTTTTGACTTCTGTATTAATCCTCATATGATGCATGCAGAATATCCATCATTGTTTAATTTTTGCATACTGTTCGCTGTCTTTTAATCATGGACTCAAGAGAAGTTAGTATTGAAATTGGCGGCCGAACTGTGTGGTTTTGAGTGCTTGAAATTTAAGGTGTTGTCAAATTTAGTTATGATTGTGTGGCTTCCATGCTTCTTGTCTCTTACCATGTTTTAGTTTGTAAGATAGATATGCACTGGTAAATACTTTCTGGTTATGATCATTTTCTCCTTTGAAAAAAAATAAAAGAACACTGGCTCATGTAGCAAAATAATGTTAATCCTTTGGAATGATACTCATTCATCTGTCTCTCTCGCTCTAGCCCGTTGCCCAAATTATTAAAGTGGACCATCACCCAGGAGGAGGGCATTGGTTTGCTGCTGGTCTATCTCCTAATGTGAGCTCACTTCTTCTTTTTTGAATAATCACTAAATTTATTTGGTGGAGATAAGAGAAATTACTCCCCCACCCCACTTTGTAGATACACACTCAAAGTGGGGAAAAGAAAGAAGGGGAAAAGTGTGTGACTTGAGCTCCTTTTTACTTTTGATACAGATTCCTGGGAGGCCAAGAGCGTCCTTGCATAACAGCCCACACTACCAGGTGGTTCCATACACACATGGTACTAGCTATGGCAGTGTTGGAAGCCATGGGAGCTATAATGATGGTATTGTCTATGGTAGTAGCTATGGAAGTTATGGAGATGGGAGTAATATGTTTGCACATTATTCACCAGCTGCTCCATCTGGCATGAACATGCATCCACAAGCTGGCTTGTCAATGCTTGGAAGTAGTCCAGATGCAAGACGGAGGTTCATTCAGTATCAACATGGAAATGGAATTGGCATGAGTCCATCTGCTGGAAGTTATGCACCGTTGCCCCTTGGCACAAGTCCATCCCAATTTACTCCACCAAGCTCCTATAGTCAAGTTTCAGCTGGTTCTCCTGGACATTATGGTCCGACTTCCCCTGTAAGAAGCTGCAGTCATGGGTCTCCTTTGGGGAAAATGGCAGCAGTTACCCAGTATAATAGAAGAAAAGGTTGGGGGTATTCTGGAAGTTCTCAAGGTCAAGAGACTGGATCTTCGCATTGGCAAGGACAATCTACTGATGGCTCCAGCTCTAGCCAAGCTGAAAATCCTCCGCTACATGGCAGTTCTTCCTCACAGCGGCAGTCAAATCCTAGCACTGGAGGTTGGTTCAACCAACATGGAGGCAGTGGACCATCTTCTGCTAACGTGTCTATCCAGAATATGCATGGCTCCTCTAAGCCTAGTTCTAATATTCAACTCTCTCAAAGAGCAGGGCCACCTGAAGATAAGCCTGAGGCTAGCCTGTCATTGCCGGATCCTGGCGACTGGGATCCCAATTACAGGTAAGTAGATGGGAATTTTCAAGTTATAAGTTTTTGCACGATAAAATTTCAGATCAGTATTCTGTTGGTGTATGCATGTACACCTGCACATTCATCTAAGGTAACACTGCAAACAAAATCATTGTTTTGGTGTAAATCTGTCAGAATATTTTAGTGTTTTACCCTACAAGGGTCTGATATCTAAGATGCTAATTTAAAATCTAATTACTATTTTACTTGTATCTTCTACTGCATGTTTAACTTTTCATTTTCTATTTATTGTTTGTGGTCCAGTGATGAGCTTCTTCTGCAAGAGGATGGATCAGATGTGAGCTCCATAAGTGCTGATTTCAGCAAAGGCATGCATCTTGGTCCAAGTGATTCAGGAGGTGGTCTTGGAAGATCCACCTGGGCATCAAACTCAGTTGGTGCTGGAAGATCCATCTTGGCTCATAGGTATGCCATCTGTTCCTTTGAACAGAATCACTTTCACTTTTTTCAGTTGCACTTAGTCACTTGTTTGTTTCACTAGTGAGTCTTGATTACGGAGGCTGTTGTTTTGGGGGGTTGGGTTGCGGTTGGAGCTAAGGAGTCGTGGAGGTAAGGGTGTGCGTCTTAGTATCCGGATAGGCTCTTACACTTTATAGATATTCTCTTTTAATGTTCTTGGTGCAACTGCAACAGACAAAATGGACCCATTCAGTCATTTCCTCATGGAGAGGTTGGCAGCCCTCCTTCGGCTCATGATATGCATGCTGGATATGGTCGTTCAGTGTCAAAGCATTCTCATTTTATGCCTCATTTCCCCCAAAATTCTCCAAGCCGTTTAGGACAACAACCGGTTCAGCGGTTCACTCACGGGAGACCTGCAGCAAGGGGTGGGGAATGGAATCATATGAAGCTCCAGCCTACACCTCCTAGCTTTAATTCAGGAGGACCACGTTCTCCCGGAAGTAGCTCATTCAACAACGGCACAACATGGGGTAATTCCGGACATCATACTGACAAGTGACCTCAACCTTCCATTTCCTTTCGGCTTAACTTCTTTATTAGATCCACTGATTGAAACGTAGTAGCTGTCACAAATGGGATGAACTCAAAACCATTTTAACTGATGTTGGTATTCTCTTGTAGGGCGTAGGGCGAATGGTCCTAACACAAGCATTCCACCGACATTCCGACCAAGAAAAGACAATGGAAGGATTGGCTAGTTTCGGGATCTGATTGATTTTTTACTGTTGAGGGATTTTGTGTTATGTTGGGAAGAAAATTGTACGCAATAGTTCACATGCTTGGTGGGCTGATGCTAAGAAACAGAAAATCCTCATCAAGAAATTCTCATTCATTGTGCTTGCATAAATATAATTCATGTTTGTGGTTTCCATCGTATGACTATTTCTCTGTGCAAAAGTTTTCCTTTTTCAATTTTTACTATGATAACTCGGCCCTGATTGATGCCAGTTATGAGGGTCATCGATCAACTCTAACATACTAATGTAAGATCGCTTCTTTTGTTTGAAGGAATCTAACCTTTGTTGTTGGAGTGTAATTGCAGCTGTTACGAAGAATGCATGGTGGCAGGCAGACGTCAAAGGGTGATCGGTAAAGTATCTAGTTTGTCAAATGGTTTCTGGATTTCATTTTCGATGTTCGGATAAAGGAAAGTGTAAAATGAATTCAGAAACTTGAGATAATTGATTGTTGAAACAAAGTTGTTTGTTGTATGAATGTCGGGGTGGTTCATTAGGTTACCTCATCAGTTTGTTGTAAGAAATGTTGGGGTTTCTCCGAAGAATTTGCTTTGCTTTTGTTTTTGTTTTCTCCAAGAAAAATGAGTATACTTACGGGTATGCCTTGTCTCAATATCACAGCTTTCCTTTCCTAACTTGAAACAAAAGCAAAGTACCAACCTTTTTTTCTCTTTTTGAACTTGGTGACAATAATCTATTGATTGGAACTTATTTTTTAAACAGGTGGCCACTTGTTTGATATAAGGTGGTAGATAAACTAAACTATTGATGATTGAGAATTATTTGGTATAAGGTAGATCATCTACCAACACCATATGGCATATGGAGAGGTTAAATACAGTTTGAGATTCCTTTTATGTTTTTTTTTTCCGTCTAGGAGGCTGTTAAATCTATAAAAACTTATAAGGTCCCCACGGATCAAATGGCAATTGATAGGTAGAACTATCAAAGTATATGCTTCTAACAATTTGGGCATAGCTTTAAAAACCGAACCGGACAGTAAATTGGAAATAAAAAATTTATGGTTCGATAGGGTTTAATCAGGTTCGAACGAATTGTTCTATTGGATCGTTTTGAACCGTTCATACATCGAACTGTTTAATCTTAGATAATTGAACCGGATTAAAACGGTAAATTTTTATATTCTGATGGGCCCACCCATACCTGTAACGGGCTGACCCATCAAATTTTCCATATTTTTATATAAAAAAAAATTCCAATACCAAAATGAGGAATCACAAAACGACGTTGTTTGGTATTGACCCAGCTGGGTTGACAGTGAACCATCTGGGTGGCCGGTTATGTAAAAACTGACCGGGTTGATCGATCGAATCTGGTCCGTATGCATTACCGATCAGATAGCTGAACTAAACCAAAAAAAAAAAAGGTCTCGATTTTACCGGTCCGATCACTGAATCGGTCCAATTTTTAAAACTATTTTAGGCAACAGATGGATGGTGGGAAAAAATAAAATGTAATATCAAACAAATCCTAAATTTAGGATTGAAAGCTATTACTATTTAAAAAATTAGGGTTGATCAAGGAGTCAAAAGATTTCTTAAGAGGTTAGTGTTCGAGAATCTCGTAAACTAGAAAGTTATTTGGCAATTTTTAAGATGGTGGATGGAAATGAAAATTATAGACATGAAAACTCAACGTGGTTATACAAAAGTACAAAAAATGATCGGAAATCTTTATTATTATATCAACAGAAAGCAAGAATCCAACTTTGCTGTGCGTGTGTGAAGCACATAGTTAGTTCCAATGGTGACATGTAGGTGGAGCCCACTGCTCATCGATTTTTTATCAAATGCAGTCATTTTTTTTTGTCAAGTGAGGAAATTAATGAATAAATAAATAAAATCCAAGAAAACAACAAAAGAAATAGAGAAAAAAGAAGTAGATTTTTGAGATTAGGAGGGAAAAACAGAGCTCAGAAATGGGCAAAATGGCACCCTGTGCACCACTCATGTATGGACCCAATATCTCTTCCAGCCAATGGGATCTCTCCTCCTCATATCTCTCTAACACTTCCCATATTTCCTTACATGACCCAGAGAATAAAATAAACAGACAAAATAAAATAAAAGTACTAAAAAAAAGAGGTTACTATGTATGTAACTTAGGTGGTCTCAGTTTACAACACAAGCTCTCTTCTTCTTCTAAGTTCTAACTAACAAACCTTGTTTTACTTTGGAATATCCACCTCTGCTCATTTTTTCTCCATTGATTGAACAGATTCTTGCTCTTTTTGCCTTCAGGTATGCATTTTCTTGAACCCTTACACCTTTTCCTTCCAACTTTGTTTCTGTTGCTTCTTCCTTTTTTCCTGCTGTGTAATGATTATTCAGGTTCTTGTTCTTGTTTCAGCTTGTATTGGGATTTTCCATTTTTGCACCTATAGTTTAATTGCCAGTCGTTTGTGATTGAGATTTTAGATAATTTTTGAACAAATTAAGAGTTTGATAGAACAGTTTAGCATCAGAATAATTGGTAATGGTCTTAGTGGTGTTTTGGAGATGAAGCTTGCTTGTAAGTTTCCTCAGCTGCGCTTATTTTCATTTTCTTGTATCTGTTTCCCAGAAACTCACTCTTGAATCAAGATATCTGCTTTTACATGATTTTCCGGTACTCGAATCCCATCCCGTGCACACTTCAACTGGGCGTTCTTTGTTTTATGTGATTGCTTGCCTTGGATGTACGAATTCAGCATTTTTGTTCTAAGCAGAAGCCTGTGATTTCCGTTGTTCAATTTTTTTTTTTTTGATGTTGTTCTGTTTGCAGAGGGCTAAAAAAGTGATATTGGGAAGTTAGGAAACAGCACAACAACCCTTTACCTTGATATAAGTGAGTTGAATAAAGTTGAAGTTCTCTCACAAATATTAGTTCAACAACACTGTCAAATTTTTTTTGATGATTTATTGTACATAGTCGAAGAGAAGCCATATGATGGCCGCGGGTGCAGTTATCGGACTTAGTGCTGGCCAGAGGCTCTTGAGTTCTTCCTTTTATTATTCTGACCTCGCGGAAAAGCTTCCTAATGTCAATGATCATGGAACAACAACCTACTATCCAATTGCTTCAACCAAGAATGTGACAGTTTCAAAAAAGACATCAGATTACGGCCCCAGTTTCCCTTCATCCAACCGTAATGCACACCCGATTAAGGCTGTTAAAGAGCATGCAGATACTGCAGCTGCTACTTCAACTACCGCGATATGGTTTAAGACTTTGAATGACTTGGAAGAGGAAAGCTCTGATCTTGATGACTATTCAGTGGAGGCATTTCTTTTGCTGCAGAAGTCTATGCTGGAAAAGCAGTGGAATCTCTCTTTTGACAGTGAAGTCTCGACCGATTCACCGTGTAGAAAAATTAATAAGAAGATACCGATTACTTGCTCTGGCGTATCAGCTCGGCAAAGAAGGATGCATACAAGGAAGAAGACTTTGAGCCAAAGTAAACTTGTGTCTCAGGCTAAGCCCTATAAGCAGCTAAAATCAATTATCACTACCGATCTACTGCAGAATCGTTTGAAAGGTTATGTGAAGGGTACAGTGAGCGAAGAGCTGCTCTCCCATGCAGAAGTTGTAAATCTTTCAAGTATCATTAAAGCTGGCCTCTCCACGGAGGATCATAAATCCAGGTAAGAACTTGATCTTAATACTAGATAAAACAGTGTATTCAAGGAATGAAACTTTGACTCCGTAATTGGCTTTCTTTGGAAGAATTCATCTTATGGTAAAAGGTAGATTACTTATGTTTAAAGAAATTATATTGAGATTAGATATTCTGTCTGATTTTTGTATTGGACACTGCAGACTGAAAGATAGATTAGGATATGAGCCCTCTGACGAACAACTTTCAGCTTTCTTGAGGATCCCTCGTGCTGAGTTACGATCAAAGCTGATTGCATGTACTTTGGCGAGAGAAAAGCTTGCCATGAGCAATGTTCGACTAGTCATGTCCATCGCTCAACGATATGATAACATGGGTACTGAAATGGCTGATCTTGTTCAGGTAAGTGGCAAAAAAATTGTTTTAGCTTCCAAGTATTAGATTGGGATGGATATTGTGAAACAAAAGTACTAAAGTAGTAACCGGGGACATCTTTTATTTCTCTCTTATAATGTCCGTAATATTTGGTTTCCAGGGAGGTTTGATTGGACTACTTCGTGGAATCGAGAAATTTGATTCTTCCAAAGGGTTTAAAATTTCAACTTATGTTTATTGGTGGATACGACAGGTATGTTCTTATATATTTCAACTCATGCGTTATGAGATTGTGATATTAAAAATGCTTTTGAGATATCTGTTGCCAGAAATTCATAGAACTTTCCAGCCTACTAATATCATGTATCGAAACTCGCTTGCCGTAGGGTGTCTCAAGAGCTTTAGTTGAGAATTCAAGAACCTTAAGATTGCCTAATCATTTACATGAAAGGTTAGGCTTAATTCGGAATGCAAAGATCAGACTTGAAGAGAAAGGAGTGACTCCGTCTATCGATGTAAGTCCATAATTTTGTCCTCTTTTTGGTACTATATAATGTCTGCACTGGTGCTCCATATGACAATGAGTTTCTTCGTTTCTTGTTTTTCAGAAAATTGCAGAAACCTTGAAAATTTCCCCGAAAAAAGTTAGGAATGCCACAGAGGTACGAATATTAGAAGCAACTTGTTTTAGTTGATTAATATGCTATTATTACTGCCATTGCTAACCGAACAATGTCCACATGAGCAGGCAATTAGTAAGGTCTTCTCACTCGATAGGGAAGCATTCCCCTCGTTGAATGGTCTTCCTGGAGAAACACACCATAGTGTAAGAAAAGCTCAAATTTGTTTCTTTAAATTCGTTTAAGAAATTTACTATTACGTTACTACTTTTGGCCTGTGATTGACTCTTTTTCTTCTTTATACTGTTGTGTTCTTTCAAAAGTTCATTGCAGATAATCGCATCGAGAACAACCCTTGGCATGGAGTGGATGAATGGGCTGTCAAGGTAAAAGATAATAAAGAATCTGTACAAGTTATATTCCAGAACACTGCTGAATTTTGTTAGTGGAAGCTCATCTCTAGAGCTTTAATATGATAGAGAATAAACTACTGTGAGCTCTTGTTACTAAGTTTAAGCATTACAGCGAACGCATTAGTTACGCATGTATGTTTTAGATGCTTTATGATGTCATATTTCATACGAAAGCAGTGCAAAGATGCTCTAATGGTATGAGAGAAGGTTGTTAACTCAATGTAACTTGCAGGAAGAAGTAAACGCGCTGATGGACTCGACTCTTCGAGAAAGAGAGAGAGAGATCATACGTCTCTACTATGGATTGGATAAAGAATGCCTTACGTGGGAAGACATTAGTAAGCGGTGAGTAGACTATCGAAATATTGCTTACTTTTCGGTAAATCTTTCACATTTTGTACTGAAATGCTAGTTAATCTCTTCAGCATAGGCTTGTCTCGAGAAAGGGTTAGGCAAGTTGGACTTGTTGCGCTCGAGAAGCTAAAACATGGAGCTAGGAAAAAGAAGATGGAGGCCTTGCTAGTGAAACATTAAAGGTTTCAATGCAGCAGCAGAATATGACTGTATATGTATATATACACAGAAAGGAAAACTTGTTTTTCATTTTCATTTCGTTTTTCGTTTTTTTTGGGATCGGAAATAGAAGTATAGAAGGTGAGGTTAAGGGCATGTTGACCCTAAACTGGATGTTTAGAGTTGGGTAATACGGTGATTCAGAGCAAGAGAGGTGAAGAGAGAAATTTTTATTTTGCATTCATTGTATGGTTAGACTTATTGAGATGTGACATTCTCTTCTGTATAACAAAAACACTTCCTTCCCTGCAATCATTAGAACATAGCCATAAGAGCTTTAGTAGACAGATTCGATGCCAATTTTTTTTCCCCAATGAATGATTTTTTTTCATTTATCACAGTAAATTAATCTAGACACAATCGTCCGGCATATAAGTTCATTGGTCATCGTTAGTGTCAAAATATTAACCTGGATTCAGATTCAAGTCTCACCTCCATCTAAAAGAATAAAATCATAATTTTTTTTAACAACTTTAATTTTAAGGCAGCAGCAGTTCAAGTTAACCTCAAACACATGAGAATTTTTTTTTCTTTTTTGAATTTTACGTAGAATTTCTTGCATAAAAACTATTGGAATTTTACTTAAAATTTCCAATTAAGATACAAATAAAATGGCACTAAAATTAGAAAAGAAAACAATAAAATTGATGTAGTAGTAGAGAAAATATGTTAATATTTAGTAGTGTATCTTGTAAATTTCTCTCTTTATGTAAGGTTGAATACTCGATTAATAAAATAATTTAATTGATAGTATTAAGGCCCGAAATACCTTTATTAATGATATATTTCTATAATAATTGTAAAATTAATATAAAGAAGTGTATATGTATACTCTTACAATATTGGCTAAAGTAGAACCTCCGACCTCGTCAGTCGTCACCTCGCAGCTTATTAGTCCCCTTCCTTTTCTGTTTCTGGCTGATTTGGTTGTCTCGCATGATATTTTTGGTTTGAGCAGCTTAGACGCCCATCCCCAACTGAAAAACTCGGTTTGTAGCTGAGAGTCATACCTGGTATGCTGAGCTTTGATTTTGTTAGTTTGTGTAGTTTTTCCTTGTAATTCTGAATTGGGTAATTACAATTTTGCTTAAAGTTTCAATCTTTGCGATAAGAATTTTGGAAAACGTATCTTTTTCAAAGCGTTTCTAGCCCAGGTGCTCTGAACCCAAGTGCTAAAATTGCTTGCTAGGGTAAACTGTGAGTTGGAATTTCTTGTTCCAATTAGAACATGTCTTTTGTTGGTTTTAACTTGAAGAATGTTATTAGGTTTCAAAATCCATCTTGAGTCGCCCTTTTTTTACATCTCCCAGAAATTAGTTTGAACTCTCGTTGGCTGTCCATTTGTGGGATTTATTCTTTATTTGGTTGTCAATGGAATCTCAAGGCTTGCTTTCCAAGTTTTGCTCAAACTCCTCTTTGCCATCAGCTAGAACCCTTATAAGAGAATCAAGCATAACACTACATGGTTCGTATTCGCCTTGCTCATTCGTGTTGTCCCCCAGATATGTATCCTTCAAAACACACCATTCAGTGTCCTTACGATGCCTGAAAGGACCGTGTGAATAATACAGCAAAAGTAGTGGATTCTGATATGGACTGGGGCAATCAGACAAAACTTGAGGTGAAAAGGAAAAAGCTTGCGGTCTTCGTTTCCGGTGGAGGCTCAAACTTTAAATCAATTCATGAGGCTTGTATTCAAGGATCAATTCATGGAGACATTGTTGCTTTGGTCACATATAAAGAGGGTATACTTTCTTTAACTTTTCCATCTATTCTTATGGATGCATTCTGATTATATTTCAAAACAGTTTCTTTATGCGCATTTTGTTATTTGCAGGGTGTGGAGGTGGAGAGTATGCAAGAAATAAAGAAATACCAGTGATATTGTTCCCTAGCGCAAAAGGTGAACCTGATGGTCTATCTCCAGGTGACCTTGTAGCTGCTAGGTTAGGTTCATTTTCAAAATATCTCCTATTTTATTTGCATTTCTAGATAGTGAATTAAATACTCAGAGATTCTGTCCGTTTGTCTTAAATCAGGAGATTGGAGGTGGACTTTATTCTTCTAGCTGGGTATCTAAAACTTATACCATCTGAGTTGATCCGAGCTTATCCTCAATCCATATTGAATATTCATCCTTCACTTCTTCCAGCATTTGGAGGCAAACGTTATTACGGAATGAAGGTTCATATAGCAGTCATTGCCTCTGGAGCAAGGTACATGCAGGATACGATAGCACATGCAGTATTACTTGCTTCTTCTGTAAAATTTATTTGACTGTTAGAGCTAATAAGCAAAGTTTAATTTCTATTCAAACTAGAGAGGTGCTTACTCCAAGTTTCCCCCCTTGTTTGTACCTGGTTAGATACTCAGGGCCGACTATTCATGTTGTTGACCGAACATTATGACACAGGACAAATCCTCGCTCAAAGAGTTGTTCCTGTGTATGCAAATGACACTGCAGAGGAGCTTGCTGCAAGGGTTCTCCAAGAGGTATCGATGTGTTATATCACTCATCTTAAACTTTTAAGCTGTGTTTTAATGCATTTTTTCCTAGAAGAAAGGTTGAACTGCATATTCAAGTCTTGAGCTTAAACTCGTCCGAGGCATTCGCTGACTTTTTTTCCGTTTTAGGGGAGTGCCTTACTAGCTTTCTAAATACCTTGAAAAGGTTGCTTATTTTTCTGGACATAGAAAAGATCGCTCAATGAACATTTGTAATCTTGGTTTCGGTACGGAGAAGTTGTAGAGAATCAGCACATGTTGGACTATGATAATTCCTTTCAAATCCTTGTTTGTATGAGAGGCCTTGTAGCTTAAATTTATTTGTTGAACTCTTTCTTTCTTTGAAATTACAGGAGCATCAGTTATATGTGGAGGTGACAGCAGCACTATGTGAAGAGCGTATAATTTGGGAAGATGGCGTCCCTCTGATCCAAAGCAGGGGAAAACCCAAATGAGTACTACTAGCGTATCAAAATCTGTAACTTGGTACGTTATCTGGACGAGTTTCGTATCGCAATGCCTTCACTTTTTCCGGCCACTGGTTTTGTTTGCCAAATGGATGCTTGTTGTGAAATATAGATGAACTTGATGATCTCAATACTAGGCCTAGAGGGGGGGTGAATAGGCACTTAAAAATTCTGCACACAAGTGAAGGAAGAATAGCAAAGACACACGATATATAGTGGTTCCAATTCACAACCGAATTGTACTCCACTACCTAAGAGTCCTCCTCTTAGGATTTTCTAATGCAAACCACTTTGCTATTAACTTGAGCTTTTACGGGATAGCTCACAACCTTACACTTGGTTTTCACGGGCTCACCAACAACCTTACACTTGGTTTTCACGGGCTCACCAACAATCTTACAAGTAGTTTTTCACGGACTAAACTACAACCTATAGTTTTTCAAGGCACAACTATAACCTATGGTTTTTCAAGGGCTCAACCACAAACCTAAGTTCTCTTTCAATGGGATGAGAACACTACCCTTAACCTAAAAGTGTTAGGTACACTTTTCAAACCTCAACAATGATTTTGTATAAATAAGCAACAAACAAATTGGTGTACAAAATGGATATTTGTATGAATAAATTCAACACCAATAAATGAACAAATTACCTCAAGAAGAAACCCAAAAACAAGCTTGAGAAACTAACACAAGAAGGATTGAAATCGTTGTGAAATGCTTGTGTTGTAAAATCTGATTTTTGAAGCTTGTAAAATGAATAAAATGATTCTTATGGTTTCTTCAAGTTTAATGAATTCTCTTCTCTGTTCCTCTTCTTGTTAAGCTCATCTAGGATGAGTATTTATAGCCTTTTATGAAGGGATGAACAGACAAGAAGGAATGGGGTCAAAAGGAGCCATTTTTGGTGGAGAAACTAGCTGTTAGAAAACTAGCCGTTGGGCCAAAACGCTATGGCGTTTTGCATAACGCTATAGCGTTTTGCTACTGAAGTTATTTCGTAACTTCAGAGGCAAAACGCTATAGCGTTTTGGAAAACGCTATGGCGTTTTAAGCCTGACGAAAATGCAAAAACTCATCTTTTCGAAACACATTTTCGCTCAAAAACATTTTCGCTTAAAACCTTTTCGCTCAAAACCTTTTGACAAATATTCTTGAGGTATTTGAAACATAGATCAAGTGTTAGAATTTACACATACTTACATTCAATTAAAGTCCAATTCTACACTTGATCTCGAGCTTGCGATAATTGATTTTGCTTCCTTTGATATCTCGTCGCAAACTACAAATACATTTTCACTTAAAATGGAATTAGTAATCTAATTAATTTATGTCGTTTCATCATCAAAATAGGTTCGAAGTACCCTTGGGCTAACAATCTCCCCCTTTTTGATGATGACAACCATAAATTAATTAAAACATAATAAGCATGCAATTTTAAGAGAAATGTAAGAGAGGAGAGTTTTAGAAAAAATACATCTCCTAAACCTTTGTCATATAAGCTCCCCCTACATAAAACGTTAGTTGCACAAGAGCATGACAAAGTACAAAGCTTGCTACTAATTACTAAAAACATGCTACCAATTTATAAATCAAATTGTCAATTTATAAATCACATAAATCAATTTATGCATGCACACACATCATTAGCCTTTAAACATATTCTCCCCAATACATTTCTTCCTATACTCCCCCTTAACATATTCTCCCCCTTTGTCATTAGCAAAAAGGGTAAATATAAAAAGGAAAGAAAAAACAATATGGCTCTAACAAGGAGAATTGAAGAAGCAAGCAAGCATAACAAGGCACACAAACAACTAGATTAGATATTACAACTTAGTTAGGATTAAATATAGTGCCAACAAAATTAATAAGAAAACACACAAAATTAAGGATTGCTCCCCCTTAATCTTACCTTTCTCTCCTTTGTCAAAACATTTAAACTATCATAAAGGAGAGTGTGAGTTTTCAAAGAATGAACTCAAATAAACTACCAATTGATGACTATATAAATCCACATATAGGCAAAACATATAAAAAGATGAATGCTACCAATTGGTATAAATTTAAATAAAATGCTACCAATTTAATGAGCATACATTCTTAAACATCCCACTCTTTCATATCCCACACTTAATACCATGCTCCCCCTAAATTCATTTCCCCTTTGTCAACAAAGGTGAGACAAATTCATAAGAAACAAGGAAGTAAGCATAAGTAATCAAGAGTAAATGAATAAGCAAACAAAGCACATCAAATGAAAATATTACTTCATAAGAGTAATATCCAACAATTATCCAAAATAAATATCAAATATCAAATGCAAATCCAAATAGAAATAAGTTCAAACATAGGATAATTAAGATGCAACAAACATATGCTAAATGAGATCATTGAGGAGGAGGATAAGGAAAACGGCTCATCATGTCTTCGTACATCTTCCTTTGGAACTCTTGAATGGCATTCAAATCCGCTCCAAAGTGAGTCACTTGATCGCTTATGGAGGCGAATCTCGCATTTATCCTTGAAAAACCTTCTCTCATCCTTGAGTTGATTCCTTGAACATTGATGTCAAGAGCATCCACTTGAGAAGCCAATCTATCAATATCCATAGGAGCAAATGAAGTGCCCTCATTTACATCCTCATGATCTTCATCATCTTCTCCATCATCTTCTTCATCCTCATCTTCTTCATCCTCATCCAAAGACTTTGCCACCGCAAAAGTTTTCCCTTTGCTCTTAGAAGAGCTATAAGCAAGCTTTCCCTTGGAGTTCATATGAATCTTGAGGTTGACCTCAAAATGCTCATTGTCGAGAACCTTAAAGGAGTTGGAAAACTCGGATGAAACGGGAATAGATATGCCATTTCTCTCCAAAATCATCATAATGAAATGAGCATAAGGCAATGAACAATTTTTCCCTCTAAACTTGGCAATGTGGTTGAGGATAAGAAAGCCCCAATTGAGAGGAGTGTCTCTCAATAAATTAGCCATCACCCATACTTCAATGCCGGTGACTTCACTCAAACAACCGGCCCTAGGAAGGATCACCTTAGATATAATGTGAAACAAAATGAGCTTAAAGGGATCAAGCTTCCTTAATGGAATGGGACCAAATGAGAGAGTTCCGGGAGATACAAGATTCCATTGTTCGGTAGGACCGAAACTAGCATTATCTACGGTTCCTTTCTTAGTGAATGAACACAATCCATCATTAGGAACACCAAGCATCTCATTCATTGAAGCAACAGTAATTGAAACAACTCTCCCTAAAATAGATGAATTAATCTCACATGCCGTAGGTTCACAAGATGGACCATTCCAAATGTCCCTACAATCCTTTTGTCTCAAATTAGCATAGAACATCTTAACTAAAGTTGGACTGTAATTTCTACGCAACCTAACGGCTTTATCCCACCCTTGAATCTCAAGCAACTTATCCATACCAAGAGCAATAGTGTTTGACAAAACACAAACCGTAGGAACTATAACCTTGCTCTTAGAGAAAATAGAATCATAAAGCTTGAAATTTCCCTTACTTGAGAAGAAGGAACGATCGTAGGAGCTTGGAGGAATGTAGAACGACGGATTCCTAGCTGCCATTGCTCTAAAATCAGTGACTGAACCCGAAGGAGGTGCAGCTGCTGATGAAGAGGCTCCAATACGACTACTCGAACGGGTTTTCTTCTTGGAAACTTCTGCATTGGTCTTAGAACGCTTGGGTCTTGGTTCCCCAGACATAGGTTTGAAGTTTGGAAGAGAAATCCGAAAATTGGGTATTTTAGGGTTTGAGAGAAATTCGGGATGAATGTTTGATTTGGGTGTTTAATCTTTGAAATTGATGGAAGGGTTTTGTTTAGGAGGATGTGATGAGTGATTGGTTCAAATTTGGGATGATTTGGTGGAGATTTGAGTGAGATATGAGGGAAATCGGATTTGAGATGAAGAGGGAGTGTTTTGCTGGTTTGGTTTGAGAAGAGAATGAAAAAAAAAAAAAAAGAAAAGCTCGTTATATCGACCTCAGGGAGCAAAACGCTATGGCGTTTTGCAAAACGCTATAGCGTTTTGATTCTGATCTCAAAACGCTATGGCGTTTTCTAAAACGCTGTGGCGTTTTGGCCCTGCACCTATTCCGAAATCTTTTCAAAAACAATTCAAATAGCTTCCGCAAAAACTTCAAAACAACTCCAACGAATAAATCTAGTCGATCAAATCCTTAAGTCCAAAATCACAAATCCTTGACTCCAAAATGACTCATTTTCCAATCCTTTTCCTCAATGATCAAACTTAACAAAATGCAATTACGCACATGCAAATATAAATTAAACACATATAGGCACATACAATCAAAAAGCAATTGTAGCAATACATTATATCAAATATTTCACAAGAATATTTTGAATATGTATTGCATAGCAAATTAAGCACATTTTATGGCAATTCTAAAGCATATGAGATTATAGATTTTAATCACTAACACAATCAATAATCAAGCATTGCATCAATAATTAATCACATAAACATAATTTAAAAAGGAATAGTTTTTAGGAATACCGGTTGCGATTATTCAATATAAGCATATGTCATTCCGCAAAAATGACTTCCATAAGTGCAACCGAGGCAATCATCAAAATCCAAGCCTACTTGTTGGTTTTCCCTTGGGCTACCAATCAAGTGAAATTCCTACAAAACAATTCTTTCTAAACAATTCATGAGATAACTATAAACACAACAATTAATTATAATCAATATTAGAAATATAAATCAATCAAATATATTAAATATTATTGCCAAAAATTACCGAAAGGGTGAGCTTCGATTCATCACCCGACATGTGCCACGAATACCCTAAATGTCTTTCATTAATCTTCAAGGGGTTTCCGGCACACCTACAAGACAAATCATTTTGCTTTTGGTACCCAAATCCGTTTGGGTCCTTCCATGTTAGCATAAGTACCCTTTGGTACCCATATTTGTCTTTCATACACAAGCCTTCTTCGAATGTAGCAAAAATATGATAAATGACCAAATTTATTGCAAAAGCTACATTTATATCTAGGCTTATCATGCGAAGGTTTATGACAATTATGAGAATAATTATCATACCTATTTGAAGTACTAGCATAATGATTAGAAGAGCTAGCATTATGATTTGATGAGCATGCATGATAATTAGAAGTGCTTGCATGGTGATTAGAGGAACTTGCTTTAACAAAAGAATTTTTGAAATTCTTATCACGTGAAGAATGGTTAAAGCCAATACCTCTCATGTCACCTCCTTTCTTGAGATCTTTTAAGCAATCTTGTTGACTATTCTTGCTTTTAACAAATTTATCAAGCGTGATCTCAAGATGCTTATTCTTCTCTTTTAACTCTACTACTTCTTTGGTAGATTTAGCACAATCATTGCAAGTAGAGTTTTTATCAATGACCTTACCCTTAGCATTATACTTACACTCACTTTTAGCATCCGCCAAAGCAAGTTTCAAATCAACATTATCAAGAGTAAGCAAATTATTTTCCTCCGTTAAGCATTGATTTGATTTTTCCAAATCCTCAATCTTTTTACTAAAATCTTCTTTGGAGGAATAAACACATGACTTGCAAGAAATGTTTTGGTCTTTAATCATTTTAAACTCATCTCTAGTTTCTCCCAAAACATTTCTTAAGTCTTCATTATCATTAGTTAAAAAATCATTTTCTTCTTTTAAGCATTGATTAGATTTTTCTAACTTGCTAATATCATTTTTAATGCACTCTAGTTCTTTAGCAAGTTTTAAATTCTTTTCTTTTACTAATTCATAGGATGTGAGCAATTTATCATACCACATTTTCAATTCATCAAAAGTAACAGCATCATCATCCGAATCATAACAAGAATTTACCTCATTATCACTTTGCCCAATAAAGCAATATTCCATATTTTCATTTGAGGTAGAGGTGGAAGTTGGTGAAGAACTTCTTTGATAGGCTTCATCATTTCCGGAAGAGTGTTTACGTGTACTTCTCCGATGCTTCCTTCTTGAATTTGAATTAACAAATTCACGAACAGTACCGGTGAAGAGGGCAAGAGATTCTTCGTCTTGAACACCAAGAAAGGTTCTCAACCTTTTCTTCCAATGTCGGAAATTCTGCCCATCAAGGTAGAGTGAACCAAATTGTGCAGCACCCTCTTTGACCATATTTAATCTTTGCACTTGAGGTGGTTAAACCCTTTTTCCAAGTGACCTTGCCCCGCTACCAATTGATGATCTCAATACTAGGACTAGAGGGGGGGTGAATAGGCACTTAAAAATTCTGCACACAAGTGAAGGAAGAATAGCAAAGACACACGATATATAGTGGTTCCAATTCACAACCGAATTGTACTCCACTACCTAAGAGTCCTCCTCTTAGGATTTTCTAATGCAAACCACTTTGCTATTAACTTGAGCTTTTACGGGATAGCTCACAACCTTACACTTGGTTTTCACGGGCTCACCAACAACCTTACACTTGGTTTTCACGGGCTCACCAACAACCTTACAAGTAGTTTTTCACGGGCTAAACTACAACCTATAGTTTTTCAAGGCACAACTATAACCTATGGTTTTTCAAGGGCTCAACCACAAACCTAAGTTCTCTTTCAATGGGATGAGAACACTACCCTTAACCCAAAAGTGTTAGGTACACTTTTCAAACCTCAACAATGATTTTGTATAAATAAGCAACAAACAAATTGGTGTACAAAATGGATATTTGTATGAATAAATTCAACACCAATAAATGAACAAATTACCTCAAGAAGAAACCCAAAAACAAGCTTGAGAAACTAACACAAGAAGGATTGAAATCGTTGTGAAATGCTTGTGTTGTAAAATCTGATTTTTGAAGCTTGTAAAATGAATAAAATGATTCTTATGGTTTCTTCAAGTTTAATGAATTCTCTTCTCTGTTCCTCTTCTTGTTAAGCTCATCTAGGATGAGTATTTATAGCCTTTTATGAAGGGATGAACAGACAAGAAGGAATGGGGTCAAAAGGAGCCGTTTTTTGTGGAGAAACTAGCTGTTAGAAAACTAGCCGTTGGGCCAAAACGCTATGGCGTTTTGCATAACGCTATAGCGTTTTGCTACTGAAGTTATTTCGTAACTTCAGAGGCAAAACGCTATAGCGTTTTCACAAACGCTATGGCGTTTTAAGCCTGACGAAAATGCAAAAACTCATCTTTTCGAAACACATTTTCGCTCAAAAACATTTTCGCTTAAAACCTTTTCGCTCAAAACCTTTTGACAAATATTCTTGAGGTATTTGAAACATAGATCAAGTGTTAGAATTTACACATACTTACATTCAATTAAAGTCCAATTCTACACTTGATCTCGAGCTTGCGATAATTGATTTTGCTTCCTTTGATATCTCGTCGCAAACTACAAATACATTTTCACTTAAAATGGAATTAGTAATCTAATTAATTTATGTCGTTTCATCATCAAAATAGGTTCGAAGTACCCTTGGGCTAACAGAACTTAAAATTTGTTTACTTTAGATATATATTGTCCTTTGAACAAACCCTCATTCATTTTGGTTGTCACTTGATTTCATTTTCTTTGTAGGTTGAATCGTGTCGAAGAGCTTGGCATGCGCGCGGCGATTTGACCGATACCATCGTTATGTACGAATTGATGTACTTCGATGCTTTCTATGGTTTACATCCATCAAAATCACACCACCTTAACAAACACAAAAAGCAAATTATAATTTTTGTAACCATGACAAATGTTCACGTTATTAGGAGTAAGTGATAAATGCTAAAATGGGAGAGCTTTTTTGTTCCTAACTCACCAGATTCATCACCATTGCCAATTTTCTAGCTTTCAATAGCAGAAATTAGAAAATATAAACACGACCCGCATAAGTGATCCTTTCCAATCTGTTTACAATAAATTCTTCGAGTTTTAGAAAAGGATGCATGCTTAATTTCTCATCCATGGCCATAAATTACACAATGATCTAAACTGCCTCTAAAAACTTGTTTTCTCGTCTCCATTTGGTCAATTCAATCCATCACTACTAGCATTCACGTTTATCATCGCGCAGTTTTGACTGGTTTGATAGGAGGCAGTAGGTGAAGTAGGGGGGCATCTGCTCCTGCTTCCACATCTTTAAAACCAGAAGACCATTCTGTTATTTCACAGAAATAGGAGAACATCACGCGTTCTCTCATCAATGAAAATACCGAATCTTCTCCCAATATCTGTACACAAGAGTTCAAGAATTTAAAACAAGAAAAAAACAATCCAAAAAAGAAGGAAAAAATAAAAAATAAAAAAAGGAATTGAATGCAACAAGGGAAAGGTGCATAGAAAGGCAAATCCTTGAGGAACTATTCAAATGTAAACAAAAGAGGAACACCGCATTAATACATCATGGCCAGTGGAAAAAAGAAAAGAACAGAAATTTCTGGCACTAAAAAGACATCTTCAACACAGACAAGGAGAGAGAAATAAAAGCTGACCTCTTAACTTCCAACCCTCATGTATATTGTCAATCACATCTAACCTCCAATGCAAAGGCCCTGAAATCATCGTCTCTTCAAAAGAGAACTATTATGCATCTCCGGCAACCTGTCAAGGTTTGTCAAGAACCAATTGTCCTCCTTCTGTGCATACAACTTCTGATGCATGGAATCTATATATATGCTTATGTTACCATAACCATATATTTGGTGACCATTGTGCATCCTTCCAGGCTTCGGCTTAAATAGTAAGCCATGATTTTGCGCATGTGTCTCAACAACTTCTTTTAATGTCATCTCAACTCCACTGGTATCATCCATCTGGTTGTTCCCTGTGGCTGCAGCAGCTCTCCGCTGAGCCTCAAACTGTCTCTGTTCATGTGCCCTAAGATAACTAAGGTTTTCTCTCAAACTAGGTTTGGCCACTTCCAGACCTTCAACATGACGATCAATCATGTTAAGTCCAAGAGCAAACTGGTAACGGATGTTTTCGTGTGCCTGAAGGTCTGGTGGAATAAGCCCCTTCCATCCCATGTACCAATTATGAACCTCTTCCAGGTTTGGATTTGATTGCAGCCAATGATACAAAACCTGGAGCCACTTAGCAAAGAAAAACCTCTCGATCAGATCAGCCATGAGATGGATTGGAATAGCAGAAGCCCACGACATGACCCACCTGAACTGATCAAGACTCTGATTAGCTGGATTTATCGGGAACTCTTGCAACGTCACCTGCAATTTGGGAATTATAAATCTGCGCATAAGAGCTTCCCAGCTAGCAGAGTCAAACACAGATTTCCATGGTGACAAGATGGTGTAAGCAGATGCATCACTTGGGTGCCAGGCATCAAGAACCATGCTCAGCTTCATACGGATAATCTGATACAGACCCTCTAACTTTGTTCCTAACAAGGGCAGCCAAGGATGCACCCATACATGGATTGGAACAGTTTCTCGGCGAGGATCCCATAAGTCCACCGCGGCAGACAACTTTGGCATTATTATGTTATCCAATATGCTCTGAATAACTGATGCTGGCAACAGCTTTTCCCATGTCTCCAAAAATCTAAGCATTGGTTCAGGATCCCTAGGTTCCCAAGTATTGATGCCAGAAATTCTTACCGCAGGTAAAACTACTTCTGCTACTAACTGCGTATAAGGTGTGGCTACATCCCATATATCATTACTCTCTCTGCCTTGTAGCACAGTCTTCCACAACTCCACCAGTTCTAATCCATGCAATGGATTTTTAAGAGGATCCCATCCCTGGAATACTCTGATGAACAAAGACAAAGCAAGAGAACAAGCAATGCAGGACAAGTTGCAAAGCTTATAGTCATCTGCAAATTCCCTTCGCAAGTCAGTAAAACACTTTGCAAGTGAGTCCAAGGTCAAGGTTCCTGAGGAATTCTGAGCATCAAGACGGCTTAATTCGCCCATGATTTTATTCCAGTTATCCAATTGTTTCTTTTGCTGTGCATCCTCCATTTCCAACTTCTTCTTTTCATTCTGCAAGCTAATAGCAGTCTCCCTCTCATTACTCAAATCCCTGTCAATCTTCTGAATATCAAGCTCCGCTAAGTCCACAATCAACCTAATGTTGTGTTGAAGCTCAGGCATTGGAACGTCATTCTCCTTCGCCTTCTCCTCTGCATTCAGATTCTCTAAATTTGTCAACACCCTCACCTGTGGTCCCCGCATATCAAGCACAGTCTGAATGCCTCCAAAACCCTGCTCCTCCTTTGTTGCCAACAACTCCTCCGCTGTTACATACTTATTTGACTTCTTGTTCTCCCCCTTCTTCCACGGATTATTCTCCTTTGCTCTCCCCACTATCTGACTTACACTTGCATTATTGTTCTCCTTCTCCTTCTCCTCCAACTGAGGCAACTTGGCTGATGTTTCTTTATAGTCATTAAACCCCATTCCCATATTTTTCGGTCTCAGCTTTGCTTCAATCGGTGCCACAATCCCTTGCTCATTCTTCCCCAAACCACCTCCTTTGTACCCCATCTTCTCCAACAGTCTCATCCCAATTCCCTTTGTATGCTTCTCAAACTCCCCAACATCTCCACTTTTTGCTGCCTTCTTCCTACCACCCAATCCCGCTGCTCCTCCTCCTCCTTTCTCTTTCTTCTCCTTCCTCTCCTGCTCCCTCCTCTTTGCACCCTCCACTATCACCCTTCCAATACCAGACCCCAGAAATTCCTCCTCCTCCTCCCTCTCCGCACCCGTTACACCACTCTTGCTCTTATTATCGAATCCCAATCCCATATTAGAACTAGAACCCAGGCCCGGTCGGCCACTATCTTCATCAAACATATCATCAACCACTATGTCTTCTTTTGTATTTTTATCAATTTCCTTATCAGGCATCACAGTACCTATCGGCATACAACCAACAAAAATTAAATTCATAAGCACATCACGTTTGCGATTCTTTACACTATCATGAATACTAAAATTAAGTGGGTTTAGTTTCTTTTTACCTGTAGAGACGAAATTCACGGGTTTAGTGAAGTCATTCTTGTGGCTGTCAATCCCTTTCTTCTTGCGCTTTCGTCCCCTACCATAGTCGTCCTCTTCATCGGAATCTGACGATTGGTACCCATACAAAACATCCTCTTTGGTTTGTTTCCGCCCCTCTTTGCGGCCTCGGGCGTAGAATTCGCCACGTATCCATTGCCCTTCCTCGAAGTCATTGTCGACATCGAATCTATCGGCCTCCTGATACTCATCCATCTTGAAGAGAGAGAAATAACACCCTAGAAACGGCAAAGAGGGCCAGCTCGTGCACTACGGCGGTGGCGTTTAATGGGTTGGGAGATTTGATTAGGATTAGCTGCTTTGTCTGCTGGCGTGAACCTATTGTTTGTTACCCTACATGGGCTTGGTCCCTTTTATGGTTTCTTCTTGTCAAGAAGAAGAAGAAGAAGAAGAAGAAGAATGGTATAATATGTAATTTTGTGGAAACTTATTTTGAGTTCTTAAATTTGTAGTAATACTTCTGCTCATAAAAAAACATAAAAAATTGAAGTAATATTAGTATACTACACCGGCAAAGATATTAATATGATAATATCAACCCTAATTCACCTTTATTTATAAAAAAAAAAATCATAATTTTAAAAATCGGACCGATTTGATAGTCTGGCCGGTAAAATCGTGACTCAAAAAAATTCTCAGTTCGGTTTAGTTATCAGACCGGATCTGCATACGAACCGAAAAAAACAGGTCGATCTTGCTATTTTTTACACAACCGGTGACCTAGACGGTTTACTAGCAACCCGACTGGTTCAATGTCACAATCAAAACGGCGTCGTTTCGTTTTGGTATTGGATTTTTTTTTAATAAGAATATGAAAAATTTAATGGGTCGGCCCATCAAAATATGAAAATTTACCGGTTCAATTATTTAATTTTCAACGCTTCGATGTGAGAACGGTTCAAAACGATCCAATGGGTCAATTCGATCGAACCCGGTTGAACTATTCAATTTTCATTTCCAGTTCGCTGTTCGATTCAGTTTTTAAAACTATGAAAAAAATGGTATATTGCACCTTTATAATGCATTTTATTTTTACTACATTTTAGTCTCAAATATTTTGGAGTAAAGTAAAATAATCTAATATTCTAAAGATTTATAAGTTTTTCTTATAATCAAGAATATCAGTAAATGGGTTTGGAACATTTTTTTTAGTGCTAAATAATTTTTTTTATAAGCAGCTAAATCATTTGTTAAGGAAACTTAGTTATAATGTATATGATTTTTCATTAATATAAACAATTATGATATTGTGTAATTAGTATGATTTACTTTACTTTTCTGTATTAATGAACATTTGTGTTTACTTATTCATATTTCTAATTATAAAATTCATGTTAAATTTCTTTCTTCAACTCCATATAAAATTAATATTTCATCTTCACTTTTCTAGATGAGTTTAATGTAAAATGATTCATATTTACAATTTTAAGTGAACATTTTTAATTATCCTTTACAATTTTTAAGTCTAGAAAATCATATAACATTGTAAAAAAATTATAATTTTTTGTGAAAAATAAATAAAACCAGTTAATAAATTAATAAAAACTGAAGGTAACCTACAACATTAGTTTCTTTTATCGCAACTTATAGTATATGTGGAACCTCAAATTCTCGCGCGTTATTATCGGAAGAAAAAAAAATAGTGTTCTTATTTTTTGTATTCTTTTTATTGTTAAAAAATATCAAAATTGTATTGGGGTAGCCATTGATATTGCTAAAACATAATCATACTTTTGATTATTCTATATTCGATTGACTCATTGACATTGTCCATTATTAAAGAGTCATTTCTTATTTTTGACACAAAAAAAAGATTCAAACTCTAGTCAAATTTTATTGAAATACTAATAACAATTAATTTTTATCATAAAAAAAATCTCACCAAAATAGATCGGATTTGTATAATTTTTTTATTGAGAAGTCAAATTCTAGTATACTAATAATGCTTTATTTTGTATCAAAAAGTAAATTTAATCAAAATAAGTCACGACGGATCCAAGATTCCCATTACGCATGGCAGATTCTAGTTTAGAAATCGGTGAATTCGGGTCGGAAAGCTCAAGAAGAAGAATCCAAGATCCAAAAAGCTCACATTAAATGGATTAGGTTCTTCTAATGTTCATTAAAACATGATCTATCATATTGGGTCAATCTCATCCCAGATGGTTGAGATTTATTTAAAATTTAATAACTGCCAAGTAAAACAGATAATTTTTTTTTTCCCACATAAAAAGTAAAAATATATCAATTAGAATAAATTTCAACTATCTATTCGTAATGAATGGGTGAGATTGACCTAACATGATATGTCATATTTTAATCAACATTAGAGGAGCCAAATCCCGTTAAATATCCTCTTCCAAATCAATATCTCCACGTGTCGCTTCGAGATTCCCATTCCTCCTTCACCGCCACTCTTTCTCTCCCGTCTCTTTAAACTTCAAAAACACCCATTTTTAACACTCTACTGTCTACTAACCTTCTTCTTCTTCCTCCCTCTCTTCATCATCACCATCATCAATGGCAGCGTCTCTTCTACCACCCAACAACCCATCATCAGCAACTTTTCATCACTCTTCCAAAAACCCAAATCGCCATTTCCGTTATTGTCTCTCGATTCCTGCCAAGCCTTCATCTTTAGTCATCCGTAATTCCATTTCCAGCTCTCTGTCTTCTTCTTCTTCTTCTTTTCCTGGTTCGCTTCACCGTCGGCTCAGACTCAGCCCCGTTGTTGTTCGGTCTCTCGACTCTGCCGATTCCTCTTCTAGTAGTAATGATAAGAGGTTTGAAGAATGGGATTGGTGGACTGCCAAATTCTCTGGAGCATCAAATGTCCCATTCTTGTTACTGCAAATGCCCCAAATTATCCTTAATGCTCGCAATCTCATGGACAGAAATAATTCTGCCCTTCTCGCCGTTCCATGGCTTGTAAGTCTCTTCAAATCTATGCTCAATGCCAACTTTCCTAGTCCGGAATTCTGAAAGTTCGAATCTTTTTTCTTTTATTGAGTCAATGAAGGTTACCATTGTTGAGGTTCTGATATCTTTATGTGGGACCCACTTGGGAGGTTGTTTAGTGATCTCAATGCATTGTTCTTATAGCTATCTTCTTGGATTCATGTAGGACCGATTTATGATAATTATGCAATTGGCTTGTGGGGTTAGGATTCAACTTTAATTTGTTTGAGTTTAGTAGTACATTTTCCCATTATAATCAGATGAAGAGAGGGCTTGAATCTTTTGCGAATTTCAGGGGATGTTTACTGGTTTGCTGGGGAATCTGTCGTTGCTTTCGTACTTTGTGAAGAAGAAGGAAACAGAAGTAATTGTTGTTCAAACACTAGGAGTTGTTTCAATCTTCACTGTGCTTTCTCAGCTTGCAATGGCAGAAGCCATGCCTCTGCCTCTCTTTGTCGCCACCTCAGTTGTTGTAGCGACTGGTCTGGTGTTAAATTTCCTGAACTATATTGGATCTCTCAATGGTGGAATATGGCGATTTTGGGAAGATTTTATAACCGTTGCTGGTGTATCAGCCCTTCCGCAGGTATTCTTTTCCACCTCATTTTCCCCATATAGACGTTTTATAAATTTTCGGGTCTTATGTGTTATTCATGTTGGAAGTAAAGGGTTGCAAATACTTTACCAAACAATGTTTGTAAATTTGAGCGCAGGTTATGTGGTCTACATTCGTCCCGTACGTACCAAACAGCATATTGCCTGGTGCAATAGCATTTGTCATAGCAGTCACAGCTGTTATCATGGTAAGCAATTGTTTCCATCATCTGTCATATTCATCTGAAAATATATCACATTTGATTCCTGAAAAGTGAGGACAGTACTGAGGATGCCTTTGCTTTTGATCTTAATA
Organism: Viola odorata; assembly: GCA_963691705.1. Classification (NCBI taxonomy): domain Eukaryota; kingdom Viridiplantae; phylum Streptophyta; class Magnoliopsida; order Malpighiales; family Violaceae; genus Viola; species Viola odorata. Next base: position 72,825,519 of record OY829538.1, on the reverse strand, counting down.
ACTTGAGATGGTATGGAACAAGATGCTGAATCTTAAAGGGGAGGATAGCATATACTATGAGTGTAATGTGCACTGAATGAGCATTCTCTTCCTTTTCATTGAAGTCTTGTGTTTGATTTAGGGTTCTATTGGGCATTCATTTTCTGACCTGTTTGTTGTTTGATGTGCTACCTTGTGTCAAGATTTATTTTCAAACTTTCCTTTCCCTTGTGCGCTACTTGGACTTACAGCTGCTAAGATTCGCAGGCTCGGGCAGGCAAGCTTCCAGAGAAAGGTGTTAAGTTTGTTGGATCAATGTCTGGATGGACAGCAACACTTCTTTTCATGTGGATGCCGGTTGCGCAATTGGTAATCTTAAGGTGTTTTGCCTCTTCTACATGGTGACATTAGCATTGTCATACATCTCTAAGAATGGTTCATTTCTCTACAGTGGACAAATTTCCTAAATCCTGAAAACATCAAAGGCTTATCGGCTGTCTCCATGCTGCTTGCTATGATTGGAAATGGACTAATGATTCCACGTGCACTCTTCGTTCGTGATTTCATGTGGTAATGCTCCTTTCACCTTAACTTTTTCTTCCAATAATTTCTCTAAAGCAAACATATTGCTCTTATACTTTAAGAGTAAGCTTTGACATAGTTATTTGTTCTGCATCCTATGTTACATTCTAGAGGATTGCATAAACATACCATTTGTTCCTTCAATAGTGTTTGTCTTGCAGAAACTTTAAAGCACTATTAGTCCGTATCATAGCGTAATTACGTCTTTGTTGGAGAAGCTGGTTTTTTCGTCTGCATGAATTGAGAACAGTCAAGCCAGTTCATAGTTGATGGTTCAGTTCACTATGTTTTTCGTTTTGGGTATGTATGTAAACCGATTTGGTCCCCAATTAGCTCTTGATTTTCTTGTTGATTATTGGATACACATTAGGATTTTGGACTAACAACGGGCTGAAATCATAATTCCTTTCAATGAAAAACAGACTCACATGATGTGCTTTTACTAATAGGGTGTGTTTAGTGAATATAAAATTGTGTTTGACTATATCTCGGCTCAATAATGACTCCAGGTTCACTGGCTCGACCTGGGCTTCCCTTTTTTATGGGTATGGCAATATCCTATGCTTGTATTGGTAAGTTCCTTTCTTTTTCAGTCTGTCTGTCTGCAACAGTCATTTGTTTTCATTCATTATGCAGAGACTTCAATGTCAGCTGACAGTTTTTACGTTTGTGGTTTCAGTTTCAACATTATCAGCAAGGAATTCTTTCTAGCAGCTACGACTGGTCTGATTTCATGGCTAGGTTAGTCCCACTCCCCCCTATATGCTAGTCTCGTTTCTCTCGACAGTTCAAATGGTGGATTCATACTAATAACTTGGGAAAACTCAACTGCCATTGCTGACATTAATCACCTCTTTTGTCTTCCATAACAGGAATGGCTCTGTGGAGAGACACCGTCGTATATGGATACAGCTCACCCCTGCGGTCTCTAAAAGAGTTGGTTTCAGGCTCTTAAGTTTAAGATCCTATGTGTAGAATTGGCAGAGGAAATTCTGATCCCATCATCCAAATCCTTCACCATGATTATGATTGATGGAAATCCGTTTTGCATCGACACGCAAGCTGTCTTCGGTCAAGATCGCCATTATTGAAATCTCACCTGGAGAGCTTGTTGAGGAGATACTGTGTTTGGACCCTGGGGAGGAAATTAGGATGAATACCTTGTAATTTGATATGTAATAACAACAATAACGCCACGTTTGGTTGATCTTGGAGTCTTGGACGGTTGGACCCAGAGAGAATAATTCTTGTACCTTATACGTAGGTCATCTTCTCCTACAAGTGTTGGTTTAGGGTTGGTGCCGGAAGTACAGATAATTTTACTAACCTTTTTACTACTTAAATGTACACGTCATTATTAAGTTCATTTGAGGAAATGATAAACACCATTCATTTCTTTTTCACATCTCATCAATGGTGAAAGTATTATCTAAAAAGTACTTCTCAATCTTTTCAACAAAATAAAAATCAAATTTTCAACATTGTCGTAACAACACCAAAACTCTGCTTATATAACTTTTATCTCTGACTATGCCCTTCAAACTTAAAAGGTGTAAATGCCGCCTTATAAAATTAACCGGCAGTTTCTAAAAACAGAAACCTTCCCAAAAGATGGATCTCGTCGTATCGGTATATCAACAACCCAACTCTATTTTCCTCTCAGGATTCTTCAAGAACCGCGCGTAAAATACCTGACCAAGGAGTCCATCCATTCTCGATGCGAAGTCCAGCCAGCAAAGCAGAACAACAGCGGTAATGGTGGCATTGGTTTGCCCCGCTTTATTTCGATATGCACGGACGCTTCTTGGCATCATAGCATGAGGCTTCAGCATGGAAATCATGGGCAAACGGTGTACTGCTGTCATGCTCTATGGGGATATCAACTGTGAGGCACAAAAATAATGATCTTAAAACATTCAAGAATGTATAATATGGATATGGAGCAACTGAAATTGCCTAGACATGATACTAGTATATCTAACACAAATTGGCCAGATCACGCATGTTTTTAATTTTTATGCTGCAGGTATGTGTACAGATCAAAACAACACCTAGTAAAAGCTATATCTGAATTCATGCAGATCTGATGTTTCTGGGATTTATCAAAATTTAACTAAATGACCCATGTTTTTGGGCCGCTGGTGCGGACACGAGATGATCACCCCCAACCCAGCTGTGAGTTAGATAGAGCAACTCTGGTAACATGTCTACAGTCTACACAGTTGCGTGTTGTGTGTCACCTATAACACTTACCCAAAAACTTCAAAAATGTAGTCACTATAGTGATAGCAACACAGTCAGATATCCTTCCCTCTATAATCAATAGCAATGATTAAAACATAATTAAGACTTTTTGGATTCTCGGTCAATAAGTAATAACTCTTAATCTATATTTGTGGGCTGAAACGCACTGAAAACTCCTGAAATTACTGTCAAAACAATATCAAAGATCATTGAGCCTCTTAATACACACATACAGACACTTATAAGTCCAACCAGTAGTGACAACTAACGGCCACAAGCTCAAAAGAAAAGGAGGGCACAAGGGTTAGATGATTTTCCGCATAAGGATTTGTTTTTTTAAATCCTTGTTTAAACTCGACTCAAAACAACACAACGAGTAACAAGCATTTTCATGTCTTAATAATTACCTCTCAGCTCCCATTGAATGGATCAAACCATTATCCACCTAAAAGCATTAACACAAGCAAGTTCAACACTTGATCCTCCTCAGTTAATTTTCCTGCCCCAAAAAATAAAAAGATAACATATAGGTAAATTATCATTTCAACTATGGTGGTCATCAGACAACTAAAAAAAACTTGCTTTCATGGATCAAACCTCTTCAAGGAAGACAATCGAGCTATCAGCTAGGTGATGTGAAACAGATCAACTGCAACAGAATAATCACAGGATGCACTTTGTTTTAAATAATGACATCATTAGCCTTGTAGAAGTTGCACCCAAAAGCTCTAAAGTCCAGCATGCCACTGCATCCTACAACGAAGCACCCATTGATATAGAACAGCAACGGTACTGAACAAGAATTTTCTTTTATACCAAGTATATCCATTATAAGATAACGTGCTCACTTAATTTCTAGAAGGATGAATTCACTAGTTTAACAATTTCTCAAAACTACACAAGCTCCAGCCGAAACAGTCATGAACCAAGAGATGAGCAGAGAAGAACGGTGTAGTTCTATAAAGTTATTTTCATAGCACTACCATCATCAGAAGACAAACCGCAATTCACAGCTTAAAAATATGTATTGCAAAAAGCACTCTCGATAGATATTCAGCAAACAGATCAATTGATCAGCAGATTTCTCTTTCCACTGTCAAACATAAATACATTTGTGATTTTTGAAATTCACGCTTATGAATAAAGATCAAATTTTATTGTGTTGAGGAGATGTGCATACTTGAGAGGGAAAAAGTTATTGCTCAATCAAGACCAATTGCCATAGCCAAAATAAAAATAAAAATGCACGAATAGTAAACATAAAATGATTACCAGAAGTGACTACTGAAGCCCCTGACGTTAGCATTCTGAAGCAAGTCAAATGTAGGTTGGATTAGTCATGATAATAAATAGTTGTGATGATGAAGAGACTGGCTCTACCAGAACAGGACCCTTCCAATCTTCTGTTCACATTCCCTTACTATCCTTGTTTCCTTCTGTACATTTCTTTCAACATCCTCTCAGCATAATCTATCATGCCAGGTTTAGCAAAGGTAGAACTGATACAAGAAATGGTGCTTCCATATGGAGTTAATCCTTTCTCATTCATCTCTGTGAATAATGTTTTTGCCTCTGCTCGATAGGCCTTTTTTAGAGTTCTGTCCAGGTCTGAGTACTTGAATAAATTGCAGCAACCACGTATTAGTACGTCATATGTGAAAGAATTGGGGTTAACTCTTCTCGCTTGCATCTCATTTAAAAGTTCTCTGGCATGGTCCATTTTTCCATCCTTGGCAAAATCATTGATTAGAACATTATACGTACTGGTCTGGGGAACAAACCCTTTGGTAACCATTTCACAATAAAACTTTATAGCTTCCCTCTTATTTCCAAGCTTTCCATAACCTGAGATCAAAGTGTCATATATGGGTGCATCGGGCTCCAACCCACTTTCCTTCATTTCACAAAATAACTCGCCTGCCTCTCGTGTTGAACCCTTTGCTAAGAGACCACCTAGGAGGTATCTGTAAGTAGCAGTGTTTGGGGAAGCTCCTTCATTTAACATCTGAGTGTATGTGTCAAAAGCCTTCTTCACATGACTATTTTGACAATATCCACATATAAAAGCATTATAAGTAACAACATCTGCTGAAAGCCCATCTCCAATCATGTCTGCCAGTACTGAGTTGGCTTGTTTGGTCATACCTAACCTACATAAAACACTGATGAGATTGTTATAAACCTCTCGATTGACTTTTAGTCCAATTCCAACAAGTTGATTATGCATTTGTACAATTGGTTCGGCCCTTCCACTTTTTGAAGTCGCATTAAGCAGTAATCTGTGGGTGGTTGGATTAGGGTGAATCCCCAGAACCAACATCTCATTTAAAATATCCATTGCTCGTTCAAACTGACCAGCTTCGGAAAGCCTTCCTACAAGGGTGTTACAAGTGATCGAATTTGGCACTATTGCATGACTCTTCATCTCATTCCAAACTTCAATGGCATTCTCTAGTTTCTGCTCCCTGCAGTAAGCATTAATCATGATATTGTATGTCGCACAATCAGGAGCCAAACCCAACTCTCTCATCTTACTATAGATAGATTTTGCTTCATATTTGCCAAGTCTCAAGAGACCATTGATTAACACATTATATGCAACAACATCCAGTGGTGCTCTGTTCTTTGTCATCTCTTCCATCATGCGCAGAGCAGCTGATTCCTTTCCTGTCTTGAAGAATCCATCCATGAGAGATGTGTAGTTAACACGGTCAAGTAACAATCCCCTAGACACCATGTCTTTGCATAATGCCTCAGCTTCCTCCATTCTTCCACTCCCTTTCAAGTTGTTTACAAAAGCATCAATTACAAAATTGTTTTCCTCCATTCCAATTAATTTCATTTCATTATACAGATGAGCAGCAATTTCTTGTTTACCCGCCTTAAGATGGCCGTCTATCAGCGTAGCATAAATATAAGCATTAGGATAGATGTTTCGGTCCAACATCTTATTCATAACATTAACAGCTTCCTCAAACATCCCTTTCTTCATATAGCCATTTATTATAGAAGAATAGGTGATCACATTTGGAATGACATGTTTCTTTTCCATTTCTTGCAATAGAGGCTCTACACAATCCATGTCTCCCAACTTGCAACGTCCATCAATCAATGCTGTATAGGTAACATAATTTGGAATTAAATTAAGCTCTGAAATTCTTCGAAACATATCCTCAGCTTCATCAGGCATACCAGCCTTAAAAAGTCCATCCATCAATGCTGTGCACATAACCAAATCAAACGAAATTCCACGAACTACCATTTGACATTGATATGCAAAAGCTTCCCAAGTGCTTCCCACTTTGAACAGTGAATGAAGAAGAGTAGCATAAACAACATGATTGGGATCCACGTTCATCTTTTCCATCTCCCTCAAAAGTGCTTTCGCTTCTGACAGCATCCCATGCTTGCACAGACCGTTTATAATGGAGCTATATGTGACTGCATCAGGTAAGAACCCATTAAGGACCATTTCCTCGTACAAAACAAGTGCTTCCTTCAGCCCATCCTGCTTACTATACTCACTTATAAGTGTGGTGTGTGTTATAAGATTTGGTTCTAGTCTCACATTGTCATTCTCATTGTTTATGTTACTAATCTTTAAAAATTCAAAATCATCTTCCTTCCTTGACCCCAACATCTCATTAATCAGACTCTTTGCTTTCTCAAAATCACCTCCTTTGCAAAACCAATTAATCAAAGTATTATAGCTAACAATATCAGGTGACAGACCTTCTTTCCTCATCCTTTCCATCAACTCCAAGGCATAAGCCATCTCACCAACTTTACAATAACCATCAATCAATGTATTATAACCTACAACATCCTTACATACCTGACTCTCGTATACCAAATTATCCATAACCAACTCTCCATACTTGACAAATCCTAATCTACAAAAACCTTTAACTAATATATTACAAGTGAAAGAATCAAACTGTACATTTTTCTTTACCATTATTGACAACAATCCAAATCCCTGATTAACCAATTCATGCTGACAAAAACCCCAGATAACAGTATTATAAGTAACAGTACCAACATCAATATCAACATTTCTCAGCAAATCTAAAGCCAAACTCAAATGACCCATTTTGCACCAAGCATGTGCCAATAAATTATGAGTGAAAACATTGGGCAGTACCCCACAAACCAACATCTCAGTATAAGCATCCCAAACCTGAGAAACAAGTCCAAAAGCATTGAACTGATAAATAAGCTGGTTCCAGAGTGGCAGACCGGGAACAATGTTACGTTTTCTCATGCCATGGAAAGTCTCTGTAGCTGTAGAGAACTTGCCACAAGTCAAGTAGAGGTGTATGAGGGTGCAGAAAAATGAAGCATAAAGTTGAGATTTTGAGGGTGGGATGGCATTGGTGTGCATACAATGGGAAAATGAGGGAGCATTGGGAGGTGGGTTTTTGAGGGGTTTAAGGTAGAAGAAGGAAGAGGAAAGAGGAGGGTATTTGGCTGACGAAACAATCAAGGACTTTGGCAGAAAAAGTGAGGAAAGGAAGGATCTTGTTTTGTTCTTCAACTGGTTTAATACCATAGTTGAAGTATCGATATTTTTCCGGTGATTCTAAGGAATTGCTTTTGTTGGGTTGCTGTAGGACTAGGACGGTGGTTTCATGGTGATGACCGCAGCTGACTATAGAAGAAAAATCTTCTCAAAGGAAGGAAGGGAGCAAACCAAACAGCAAGCAGGAGTAAAGAAGCAACCTTTTCCTAAGGTATAAACGTGACACGGTGTCGTTTAGTAAAAGAGCTATGGGCCATGGGCTGCCAGACTCCAAAGGGTTTAGATTAAGCTTCGCTAAACCCTAGTAGAGCTTTCTCTTCAAAAAATTCTCTCACCCTCTCTCTCTGTTCCTCCTCTCCCACTCCAATCTCATATTTTCTTCTCCATTTGTGAAATGACCCAATAACTCAACCCGAAAAATGACCAACTTCAGTTCATGGTCTCGCCTCCTTTTCTTCAGAACCCTGACTAAACAAACGAAATCGCATCTTCCCCAAAAAATCTCAACTTTGAGTCCCCACGTTCCCAGCAACCGAACACTCCCATTTTCCATTCTCTCCAAATCCCATTTCTCCACTTCAGATGCTGTTTCCTCCAATGTCATCCATGACCTCCTGGGTGAGTTGGAGCGAGAGAAGCAGCGGGAAAGGGATGCTAGAAAGAGGCAAGGATTGGGCACTGAAGACATTGATAAAGAACAGGAGGAAGACTACATGGGTGTGGGGCCATTGATAGAGAAACTAGAGAAAGAGAAGCAGAAAGGTGATGATGCGAATTTGAATCTTTACGAGGAGCCTTCGGATTCCGATAGTGATGATGATGATGAGAGGTTTACACCTGATGCAGTCAAGAAAAGACATGAACAGTTCGAGAGGAAGTATAGAAGGCATGAAGAGCTGCTCAAGTCTTTCACTGAAACTGGTATGTGCAGAAACGAGGAAAATTAATGAAGAAGTTGCTTTTTCTTTATTTAATTTGATCTGGGTGCTTTTGTTTTTTTCTCTTTGTTGCTGTCAGAGACACTGGATGATGCTTTCAAATTGATGAGTAGGATTGATAAGTTTGAGCAGAAGCATTTTCAGCTGCGGCCAGAGTATAGGGTGATTGGTGAATTGATGAACCGCTTAAAAGTGTCAGAAGGGAAAGAGAAATTCATTCTACAGCATAAATTAAATAGGGCAATAAGGTTAATTGAGTGGAAGGAGACTTATGATCCCAACAATCCTGCCAATTATGGGGTCATCCAGCAGTCTGAAGGAGGCCCTGGGATAGACCAACAAGAGGCTGGGTCTGATGATGAAAAGAAGATGATACGGGATGATTCTGATGATGACGAGCAGAATAATTCTGATGATGATGATGAAGAATTTGATGACATGAAGGAGAGGGATAATATATTGTTGGAGAAACTTGATGCTATTGATAGAAAACTTGAAGAGAAGTTGGCACGGTTGGAGTATACATTTGGGAAGAAGGGTAGGGCTCTTGAGGAGGAGATCAGAGATCTTGCAGAGGAGAGAAACGAATTGACAGAAAAGAAAAGAAGACCAATGTATAGAAAAGTAAGTGCTTACATTCTCCTGCAAAGTGCATTATTTCACAGCTTCTTATATGAAGGATCTGTTATTGTTTGGTTTTATAGAAATACAAAGTTTCAACCTGTTGTCATGATGTGGAGACTGTGTTCCCCCTTGCTGAGATATGATCTTATTAACCGGGATTAGAGCCACTCTATTGGCAACCATCACTGAACTTGTATTAAAATGCATACCCAGAACAGATAGTCACCGTATCTTATTTGGAGGGAAGAAACTCTCATCTTAATGGCTTTTTGAATTAGTTTTTATAGGGCTGTGAATTACTTTTTGGTGGACCAGTTGGATACAGGTAGCTGTACCTTTTGACAATTTGTGTTTTGGTAGGGCAGCAGTTTAAATTCTGGTATTGAAAGAAAAAGAACTGTGTGTTAGGTTCACTGCTGCAAGTCTTCAAAGTTCAGAAACCTCATCAGTGCTAGCCACTGATATTATATATGAGGCAGTAGATATGGCAGCCTATCATAAGTCGCATGTTTTGAGTTTCTGTAGTGAAGATAATATCCTTAGCTGTCAGAATTGTTATTTATGTTGTGTTTATTGTTTGTTCTGCTGCTTCCATTATTATTATCTTCACATTTGTTATCATATTTGCTTGTGTTTTCACATTGATCAGTTTTGTGCAACATTTTTAACCCAAGTCTTATTCGATTTTGGCAGGGTTTTGATGTGAAATTGATAGATGTCAATCGAACTTGTAAAGTAACCAAGGTATGACTGTGTTACCTCTGATTTCAGTCTGAAGACTACCACATCAGTCATTCTTAAAGAATGTATGTATCTTATATCTTGCAGGGAGGGCAAGTGGTCAAGTACAGTGCTATTTTAGCGTGTGGAAACTATCATGGCGTTATTGGTTACGCTAGAGCTAAAGGTCCAGCAGTTCCTATTGCTCTTCAGAAGGTGACTTGATTTTGTTGTCTTTTGCTTTTTATTTTACTTTTAAAGCATTTTAATGCTTTGTTGTATGTCATATTATAGATGAATTCTATGGACCTCTGCTTTGTTCTTTTTTCCAATTGGCTGACCTTAATCCCCTAAATCCCCTTTAAATGAGTGGACAATTCGAATTGACAGGCATCCTTCCTCTTCACCCCACCCTCTTAAGTGGTGGTGAGTCTGGTGGCCAACTTGGTAATGGGTGGATCTATATTTGAACCTTCATGTAGATTCTGTTGTTGATCCATTAGATAGGTGAGTTTGTGTTCTGAGTATACTTGCTAGTGTAGATGTCCTTAATGGTGTTGTTTCATGTAGATGGAGTTTAGATATTTTCTTCAACAGCCGACATCGGGTGCTCATATACACAACACATCCTTGGATAACCCAAATTCGACGTAAATGTTTTTCTGTTTAGGAAAAGGCATGTAATACCTCTTGAATCTCTTTGGCTCCCACCCTCATCTTGAGTGTTAACCATTCTCTCTGGAAAAATAATGATGAATTTGATCTTTTTCCTATGAACTAGTATGAGTATTGCCATTCTGTTGATGATCTTTTAGGGATGCTTGCTATAGATCAGGTCCAGGTTACTACTTTAGATTTCCGTTTTTCTGTACCAATACTAAGTGAAAATTCTCATTCCCTGCCACACGCATCCACACATATAGTTATTTTGATGTTGTTTTCTTCATTCTAAAATTACCCACCTACTGAGAGAGGAGTTTAGTTTTATCCATGCTCATTTGGTGCTACTTTTGGATCTCTTTAAGACGCTATTGGCTAGGCATTGGTCCTGATTTCAACAGAGGAAGTGTATGCTGCATCTCTAGACTTTCTTAATTTGTAGCTGTAAGCCACCACTAGCCTTAACCATTCAAGCACTGACTCTACAGTCTACAACGTGAGGGTAGTGATGACCACCTCTCCTTTGTGCTTTTGCACTGCTTTGTTGAAGTCTGCATAATCTGCTTCCAATCATCCCTGTTATCGAGGAATTTAACATGCTGCATCTTCTAAATTTACTGTTTGTTATATTTTCAGTGTTGATCTCATCTTTTGTATATTTTGCTGGCCATAATTTGTGAAAGCTTCTCTTTTTGTGTTTTTCTCCCAAACATTGAACTAATATGATTGAATATCAGGCCTATGAGAAATGCTTTCAAAATCTCCACTATATAGAACGGCACGAGGAACACACAATTGCACATGCTGTACAAACAGCATTTAAGAAAACCAAGGTATTTTCTTGTGGTTTTTCCCTCATCTTTGTTCATCTCCCTCCTTCATTCTTCGTCAGATGTTTTTTTTCATTTTTTTCATTTTTTTAAGGTGTATCTATGGCCCGCCCCGACTAGAACGGGAATGAAGGCTGGAAAAACAGTCCAAACTATTTTGCATTTAGCTGGTTTCAAAAATGTTAAATCGAAGGTAATGATCTGATAAGCTGAATCTTCTGTCATTAACATACTCCCATTGTCGTGTTTAACATATTAACTCGTTATATCAGGTTGTTGGCTCAAGGAATCCTCTCAATACCGTGAAGGCTGTTTTTAAAGCTCTTAATGCGGTGAGAAACTTAACCCACCGTCATGATTTATTAACGGTATCCTTGACAGTTTTGATTGACCCTTTTTCGTTTCTGAATTTACTAGATTGAAACTCCAAAGGATGTTCAAGAAAAGTTTGGCAGGACTGTGGTCGAGAAGTACTTGGTGCAATAGCAGAAGAAATGTTTTACATTTCTTTTTGAATTTGAATAACCACCATTAACAATTTAGATGAGGGAAATGAAAGCGTTTTGTTTGGCATATACTTTGCTTCACCTGAATTTTTTGTTCGCAAGGAAAGTTTCTGCCTTTTTTTCAATTTTCTAACAGTATTTCTCAGATTAGCAGTACAATCTGGTGATTTTTTTTCTGCCTAATGTAAAAAACAAAAACCTTATTGCATGGAGTTTTGTTGTAACATGTTAGCTTAGCAATAAAGCTCAATTCACACACATTTTTGTATCTATTTTCTTCAACTTTCAGCAAAGTTCTTTGTTCTGTAGTTGAATTGAAAGAGCAGAAAGATAAGATAGGGGATTCTCTGCATTATTTTTTTGGAATTCGAGAATCCTCGGGCTCCAAATCCGTACTGTTAAAAAATGAGAAAGATGATGAAAGTTTGTAGTTTGCTCATCTATTTTTATAACCTTTATATTATCGATGTTCAAACTTGAGATATTTTTATTAATCAATAATAATATTTAAAACGGGTCTTAAACTCGAGACTTTTGTTCTTTCTTCTTCCCTAACATGGACCTTGCACTGAAATTGACATCTCTTCTTAAACAGTAGAATGTAAGATGAAACCTATAAATTCAAGTCACAAGAGGTGTCACTGAACTAGTCCACTAGACTGTAATGGATTAGTTACATTCTTAGAGAAAATAAATGTTTATGTTAAATAAGACATTTTGTTTTATACTTTTAAATAAGATATTTCTCCTTTAAGAACATATACTATGATTGTTAGGGACGTGGAAGAGATTGGCTTAAATGAGAGGTTAGTAGTGCAATAATTTTTTAATTATTCTCCATTAAATCAATTAATTAGGTACATTATCATGGTCGACATACCGGAAATGCATTATCATCTTCTGTTGGAATCGTTTATTTGATAAAGTAACGGTCTGCCCATCTCAAGAACCGCCACCTGTTCCCGTCACTGTCACTCAAAAAGGTGAAAAGCGAAGACTTCCTCCACCTTCTACTTAAACCCACTACCTTCATCGCCACGACTGCCACTGTTACGAGCTTAGTCGCCGATAATCGCCGGCACCCATCAAAATGGTTTCTTCGTCGACGCCGCCTCCACCGCCAGGTAGGAAAGGTATTGATTTGATCAGGGGAATACTTGGAGTGGGGTTCTGGGTACAAGGGTTCAGGTGTTTACCATGGATGGCTGTGAATTTCTTCTTGAAAGATGGGCTCAATGTGGATCCTGCCACTCTCCAACTCCTCCAAACTTCTGCTAATCTTCCCATGGTCGGTAAACCTCTCTACGGAGTCGTATCGGATGCTGTTTACATCCGCGGCCAGCACCGTATCCCTTACATTGCCATCGGTGGTAAGTTATATTTTGAACTAATTATTTCTAGCTTATAGCACAGTAGTTTATGTTGTTGATATTAACACGTTCTGATTTTCAACTCAAAATGGAAAAGTCTTGACAGAAACCATCATCATGTTAGGACTTAGGATTTAGGAGATAGGAACTATTATCTTTCTGTAATTTCACTAAACTGCAGTATTTGGGTGTTATTTGTCATTTGATTGTATCTTAATTGACTTTATTTTGAGGAACTTGGGACCAGGAACAAAGGCAAAAGAGTGATTCTTGATGCTTCTTTTTCTCTTTCTTTGTGTCACTTTTTTTTGTTTTGGATAAAAAGCATTACATTTGTATGGTAATCTAGTTGTTAATTAGCATTGGACTTCGAGGTTTTTTTTTCCGAGTGACTATATATGTTCTCATGCAAGGTGGAGAAGTTGTTTTGTGCGTGTTGATGTTAAGGTTGCTTCCATTTACTGTTCTGTTCTGTTCTTCGGGGTGCTTTTAGTTTTAAGGAACTAGCAAGCCATTATTATTGGTTATTACTTGCTAAAAAGATAAAATTAAATGAAGGTAATGAGGGACTGCCTTCCAACGCATTTTATAAGTACCTTAAGCTCCTTTTAGGCTAGATGTGATTTTGGATACATCAGAAATGTATTTGGATTGACAGAAGAACTTAGAAGAATTACTTTGCAAAAGCCCTTTACTTTTCTTCTTGCTGCATGACAACATAAAATCTGCAGCCATAATTCAATTGTATTTTACTTGCTTGTTAAGGGGGGAGTACAGTAGTGCTTGCCGTGCTTAGCTTTCAAGTTGCAAAAAGATTGCAACTTTTTTTACTGATTTTATTGGATATAGGCACACCAGTCGATCTGGTTCTGTACAAATAGGCTTTTGGCTTGTTTGATGTGATTTCTTATCTATTTATCATTACTCAAATCTATAAATAGACTTTAGTTTGTTGAATGTCATTTCTTATTTACTAATTATATGTCAAATCTGCATGTGACCATGTTTCCTCTTATGTTGCAGCTCTCTTGCAAGCAATTTCATGGATTGCTATAGCGGTACTTTCACCATCGGGAATCTCGATCTTCAGCTTAAGTTTGTATCTGCTCCTTAGCAATCTTGGTGCTTCGATAGCTGAAGTTGGCAATGATGCAATTGTTGCAGAGATAGGAAAGCAGCTTGACACAAGTGGTAAAAAATCTCAATCATCTTCCTCAGGTGAGCTTCAATCATTTGTTTGGATTGCTTCATCTGCTGGTGGTGTCATTGGAAACCTACTTGGTGGTTTTCTGATAGTTAAATACTCACCCCAAGCCATCTTCCTCTTATTCGGACTGGCGCTTGCCCTTCAATTTTTGGTTACCATTACTGTTCACGAAAGATCTCTTAATCTCCCTAAAAGCTCATCCAGTACTGGGATTAGGAAACAGTTTTCACAGCTCTTCGTTGTCTTACAAAAACCTGAGATTATTTACCCAATAGCATGGTTGGCAGCGTCTAATGCCATAATTCCAGCGCTAACGGGAACCATGTTCTTCTACCAAATTCAACATTTGAAGATTGATGCAACAGTGTTGGGGATTTCTAAGGTTTTTGGCCAGGCTGCAGTGCTTCTGTGGAGCGTCGTATACAATCAACACTTAAAGTCAGTTCCAGCTAGGAAGTTAATCGTGGCTATCCAAGTAACAATGGCGGTGTTCATGGTTTCTGATTCGCTGTTCGTGAAGGGAATTTATCGAAGCATGGGTGTCCCAGACTCATTATATGTAGTAGTTTTCTCTGGACTCTTAGAGGTTCTTTACTTCTTCAAGATCCTACCGTTCAATGTTTTAATATCTCAGCTGTGTCCACCTGGATGCGAGGGATCTCTGATGGCACTCGTTGCATCTGCGATAGCTCTATCGTTTATAGTGAGTGGATACCTTGGCATTGCTCTTGCCTCCTGTGTGGGTGTTACGGGAAATGATTTCTCTGGGCTTCCTCGCGGCCTTCTGGTACAGGCTGCATGCACACTTTTGCCTATATACTGGGCGTATTATATTCCTGTTGATGAGAAATCTAAAACTAGGAGAAAGAATGAGTGAGCATTTCCCCCTTGTGGTTTGGCTGTACTCCTTTCCTTTTTCTAGGTTCTTTTAAGCATTTTCTTTGCGCTCATTACTCGGTTGTATATCGATATCGAAATAGTACAGTACATATAGGGCAGGTGATGAGGGAGATTCAGTGCAACATTTATGTAGTAATATACATTGTAAACTCTTGCTGTTAATGCCGATATGATTCACTTTGTACTGAATTCTTGTATTGATATCGTACGAAAGCGGCTTTGGTTCTCTCACACAGGCCTCAAAATCTATCCAAGGATTTTGGCTTCACAAGAATACAACTCTCTTTTTGATGAATCAAGAACATTTATACAAAGTAGCAATAATTCAATGGTATTTTCTACAAAATAGCGATGGCTTTAAAGAGGAAAAAAGGGTAATCCATAATTGAGAAAGCAACGACAAAAGGTTTCCATTAAGGTCAACAACAAACCCATTTAGTTCACAGAGCATATGAACTAGTACAGCTAGAGACTGGACAAAAATAGAAAAACATCACACAACTATATCCAGACAGATATAGGATTCCACTGATACAAAAGAAGAAGACTCTTTTTTCACAAGATCTAAATGCGGCCGTTCCACAAGCATTCTGGATCAACCTCTTCACTTTTCAACATGGCTGCAATTTCATCAGGTGGGTTCATCCCTAAACGCTTAGCTCGTTCCCAGCGAGCAACCCGGGTCATCCCGAGACACGGCCCGTAAGCCATGTTCATGTCAAACTGCTTCAAAACTAGCTCATCCCTCTCGCGACCATCTATATCAACAACAACGCATCAAAACAGACAAAATAATAGCAATAACCCATCAGAATTAACACTCCAAATTGATAGAAACCAACAAAATAAAAATAGCCCATTAAAGTACCAATCCAATCGAAAGTTAAAAGATGGGATCTTTAAGTGAAGGGAAGAAATACCTAGAAAATCAGGGGAGCCATGGGAAACCAGGGCTTTCTCTGCAGATTTATTGACAGACTTGGAGGAGGGTTTAGCAATGCCAGTCTTGTTAGATTTTGTTTGCTTGTAGAAACCCTTCATGTTGCTTGATTTTGTTGCCATTGTTGTTGTTGTTGTTGTTGTGCTTTTCCCCCTCTGCTTCTCCTTCTTCTTCCTCTCTCTCTATTTCTATCTTTAATGGGACGGGGATTTAGAGCTTGACTTACAGGAGGTAGCGGGCCATGAGCTGAAATGAGCTCTTAATGGGCCAATTGGTGCTAATTTTAGGCCTTCTGGGTCCAGTATTAGGCTTCATGCTGCTGACCATTTTAAAAATTTTATTATTTAAATTTTGGCTTTTCTCCTCTCTTTTATTCATGGAAAATTAAAAAGTGTTCTTATGCTTTAAAATTTAAATTGTAAAATTTTGATACACTACCTTATTTTCTTTTTTTTAACACAATTAAACTATAAGCATTGATTAATAAACGGGTCGAAACCGAAATCAAAGTTACAAGTACGAAGCTTTAAATAAGATAGAGAAGAACTCACAAAGGCCAATAGAGGTACATATTACAAGAAGTCAGAATATGAAGCCCACTAACCCAAGAAAAGCCCAAGCCCAAACCCAAGACCGGACCTAAACCTAACACTCCACGAAGGAGCGTCGTCATACACAAAAGCGACGGCTGGAATTGAGATTGCACGATCCCACTAGCCGGAACGCCACCTCACCATGACTCCCGTCGGCCATCTACAAAAGATGCGGGTCAGAGGCTCCAAAGGATCCAAATCTGATGTCAGGGAGGCTGGAATTATAAAGTCGCCGAAAACGACGCTGAAGAGCAGCATACACCCCTAGCTAGTTCCTTTTAAACCTCCTGCCTCGCCAACAGATCCGACAACACAGTCAACAACTCCAAAGAGAAAGCAAGCAACTCCCAATCCAGCACCACCATCCTTTGTCGGAGCCGGCGAGAACTGAAGTGAAGCTGGACTAGTATGATTTCACACAATCCACCTAACCACCATCCCATCTGCTCCTCCTCACAACCCAAACCTCAAGCTCTGATTCACCAACCATAACCACAAAATCATCACTTGAATCCATAGCAGCGGCCGGATCTGGCCTTAAGGGATCCGAGAAGAAGAATCGGCGCCCAAAGAACCATCAAAGCCCACAAATCCGCAACCTACAACCACAAAATAACACATGTAGCCACCCACCCAAGCACCTCCTAGCGACCACCATCGCAGAGGGGACACAACAAGAGACCAAAGCTACTTGAAAAAACACAGAAAAATCAAAAGAGACCCATAAACTGACCCGTAACTGTGGCCCAAGTCAGAACGGTGGGGGTCTACACCTCCCCGGAGAGAGGTGCCGGAACAGACGCACTGTTACGAAACCGGCGAGAGAGGGGTTGGGTTTGCGCCCTGAGAAAATTCCCCTCTATCATCTGCCGATATTCTAAAATCGAACTAGTAACTCTTACTTAAAGGATGACGGTATCAAATCATGCATACCAAAGACAATTACTTGTCGATCGAATTAAATCAACTAAAGTTAGCAACAATATGAGAATTGTGAAAGTGTAATTAATGAACCATCCACTACAAAATTACGGGGTGAACAATAAACCTCGTCAGCTTATTACAAACTACTACACATAGGTTGCCATGGAAACTTGCATATACTTCTTCTTCACAATAGAAGTCCATTCACAAATGCACGGTGATAAATCTTAATACAATGTTTAAAGCTCTAACCAACTTACTGAAGCCTTCAACCAACCAAAATTGAACAAGAACCATCCAGAGCAACAAAACAACACTTTGCAAGGAAAATTAAGACCCTTAGAACCAGATACACAACCAAATAAGAAGCATCCAACTTCACATAATATACCTTGCAGAGAATCTGTTTGACTTCCTGGATTCATCTGTGACCAGAGTAGAGTTAAGCAGTGTAAGGTCTAGATCAAGAACCAAGTAAAGCTTTTTATTCCGTAACAAATTCTTCATGTCTGTAGTATGCAGTTGAACAATTTCTTCATTGTCAAGCCTCAATCCCTTACGGAAATAAGTTAGTTAGGTTCTTAATAAAATACTATTGCCAATACACAAGGGATAAACAAATGTGCACCTTGTGTATGTAGCCAAATGTTACACCAGATTCATGTTCTACTCTTTGCCCACAAAGTATGCACGTCTCCAAAAGATCCAAGATGTGAGCAGATCTCCTTACTTGAAGATGCTTATGCAAAATAGTGATTACCAGGTCACATGAAATCCAAAAGAACCTAGTATGGCTAAAAATGGAACTCAAACTCGAAAGATAAACATAGTTGTATAAATAAACTATTTGGACAGCGTTTCCATAAGTATAAAATGCTGCCAACGAGAGGAAAACAAAAAAAAAAAACAATGCCAACATGATAGCTAGAAACATAAGAGCTAAATGAAACATATGAGACGAAAACTAATTGATACTGCTCTAAATTCCAGCTAAAAGCTCTATCGATGTCCTAACAGCTCATCCCTCTCGCGACCATCTATATCAACAACAACGCGTCAAAACCTATTGACTACAAAATTAGGGGGTTACATCTTAAAATCAGAGACTGGTATGTATCTAAGAAGTGTAACAAGTTCCAAACCAATGATTGGCCCAGATGCTCACCTAATTACCTAAAAAACATATAAATCCCCAAATTGGAACTTAATCCCTCAAAAGTTAAAACTATCCTCCACTGCACGATCATTTACTTTCTGCTTCATTAACGGGGAAGTTCTCTTCAGGCAACCTCTGCCACAGATAATTTGCAGCCTCTATCCACCGTGGATTGACCAAAAACTTGTTATGCTTCAGGGCCCAACGACACTTCTCAGTTCCAGCATCATTTGCTATCACATGGGTTACTGAGTCGTCAACTTCCGTCAGGCATGTAGCTCCTAGCTGCTTAGCCATCTTCCAGAGATGATGATGATCAGCTGGGAACTGGGTAGGGAAAACCCGACTGAAGACAATGGTACATCCCTTCAGGACATCGCTGCGAACTGTGCTCAACACCTGGAAAGCACAATATAGAAAAATGTAACTAATATCCAGCTCAGAGAAGAACCTCGGCACCAGTCTTTTCTACTTGGTGGAAGGTTAAGGCATGAGTAAACTTGATTTATGCGAGGAAAAAGTTGTACTCTTCTTATTTTTCACAGCTCAATTATGTTATGTAGATGGATTAAACTAAGAAAACATTGCAAATACAAACGGATAACATCCCAAGACATCAAAGACCTTTGCCACATGAGAATTAGATAAACAGGCAAACTCTAGCAATGTCTGTAAGGAAAAAGAAGCAGCGGAATATTGGAACATGCAGGGAAACGAAAAAGAGAACTGAATCAAACAGCCAAGTAAACACAATCTAGCACTTAGAGAGCAACTTCAAAGGCAGCCTCTATCTCATTTTCTACACAAGTATTATGATTTCCCTTCAAACTGGAGGGCAGGAGTAGAAATCTAGGACAATATAATCAATACAAAGCCTCATACCTGCCTTACATCTCTGTCGTCAAAGTTGTCAGCGAGTTCCTACATCAAAATTTCCAACCAGTATGAGATAAAGGGCCATGAAGAAGTTATTACAATTTTATCAACAATAACATGGGAAGGACATACGTTGAAGAATTTGTGGTGAGTCTTCCTGAGAACTTTAAGAACAGTTGCAAGTGCTCCATCAGAATCACTTTCATCACTCTTCAACTCTGAAAGAGATTTGCAATTGAAGCCAAACTGACGACAACTCGAAGAGAAGAAATGATATCGTTCCATCAATATCAAATTGTCTTTATGTTTTGTCCATGCCTGAATCAGTTAAAATTAGACGAATTAGTTAAAATTAGACATAAAAGCAGCATCATTTAATGCTACCTCATTTAAATTAACTTACAGAAAGCTGTTATGAAATTGAAGTACAAGAAGAAACAAATTTCTACATAAATCATTTCATGGAAAATAAAATACATGACTCACATTCTCTGTATCATCAAGGATTAGAACAGCGCTTTCTTGACCCAGCACTATATCAAGGCCCTTTTGATGTCTTTGGGTTCCATCATCACGTGAAATAACTCTTCCACTGAAGTATTCCTTTTTAGGGTCAAGTAGCTTTGCCATTTCCCACGCATAGGCTCTATCACCCATTGTGTAAATGTACATCTCAAACATTTCGTTTGCCTCTTTCAGGAACGTTCGGACAAAGGGCCTCAACTTGGTCATCATACGCATATAATCCAACATGAAGAGGCTACCTTTTGAAACATCTATCCAAAACAAAAGAATCCAGAGTCAGTAGAGGCCATTAATGTTAAAGAAAATTATGGTTCCTATACCTGTTATGTTCCTTGGATTATTTACAAGCGGTATTCAGGCTCTTATTTTTTCAACTTTAGCTGTGGCTTATATAGGTGAATCTATGGAGGGGCATCATTGATTAAGTTTCAAAATAGTCTTCATCGGTTTAATGCAAGGCAATGCATGTCTTGCTCAAGATAATCTACTTCGTAAACATAACTCTATACATAAATAGACAAAAAAATCTATACGATCTAAAGAAATAGATTACGATATTTGGAATATTTTGGAATTAAAATCAACCACATTTTGTTAAATAAATCTTATGGCTTTCATCATTTCAGCATACATTTTGAGCAAGTTTAGTAGAGTTTTATCACTATAAGCAAAAGGTATCTAGATAGTTTACAAACTACTACCTATAAGGTTACTACACAAATGCACAGTGATATACCTTGCAGAGAATCTGTTTGACTTCTTAGATATTCCTCCTCTGGAATCATATCTGTAACCAGAGTAGAATTAAGCAGCGTATGGTCTAGATCAAGAACCAAGTAAAGCTTTTTATTCCGTAACAAATTTTTCATGTCTGTAGTACGCAGTCGAACAATTTCTTCATTGCCAAGCCTCAATCCCTGAAGGAAATAAGTTAGTTAGGTTCTTAATCAAAATGCTATTGCCAATACACAAGGGATAAACAAATGTGCACCTTGTGTATGTAGCCAAATGTTACACCAGATTCCTGTTCTACTCTTTGCCCACAAAGTATGCACATGTCTCCAAAAGATCCAGGATGTGAGCAAATCTCCTTACTTGAAGATGCTTCTGCAAAATAGTGATTACCAGGTCACGTGAAAACAAAAAAAAAAAAAATACCAACATGATAGCTAGAAACATAAGAGCTAAATGAAACACATGAGACAAAAACTAATTGATAATGCGCTAAATTCCAGCTAAAAGCTCTATGCTAACAGTTCAATTGATATCAAGTATTGAAAAGAAAAAAACCATATTTCGAATTAGTTACGTTTGGTTTATGTGCCTTTTAAGAATGACGACCTATTGCCCTATTAGTGGAGAGTGCCAAATACAAACAAAATATAAGAGCATGAACATCAACTTTACCAAAGTTCAGCTCCAGAGAAGCCTCTATGCTCTCCAATGTCTCCTCCAGCTTGGCCCTCTTTACCCTGCATTGTGATTTAATATTTTTCAGCTTTTTTTCAGAAACTACATTTTCCAGTAACAGCATAAAAAAAAAGCAAGTGAATGCAGTATTGCCTCTTGCTATCCAGTTCGTCCAAGTCGTCATCCTTGTCATTCGCTATATCATGTTCATCTTCAGCTGCTTCTTCATCATCAGGTGATGACCCTGATGATATGGAATCGAGCTCTGCATCTAGGAAAGCAGCAAAATCGTCACCATCACTGCTAGAGGAGTGCACCGGAGAATCTGTTACTAGACTCATCTGCAATATTATTAAAAAGAAACAATCAAATCAAAAACACTGAGGGCTGATACACTAGGGACACACCAGGAAGAACACCTAGCTAACATATTCCTAGAAGCATTACAATCAACTGGTTATAGAATTTCAAAAGATATACTCTCATTAGTCAAACCAGAACACTTATCAAATATATTCAACGAATGTTCAGAATCAATTTTTCGCACATCTTAAGGTGGTTATTGAGTTTAGCTTGCCATTAACACTACTGATCACTGTGGAGCCTTCTCTTTTATATGGTAAAAATCCATCTGCTATACCTAAGCTTATTAATTGGATATTAAGTGTTCTCCGACGGGGACTTCCCACCTTTTGCTCATCTTTCCAACAAACATGCTCTCCAGATTAAATTCCCAAGCACGTTTATATGTGCTGATCAAAATACTCCCTAAACCATAGAAATTCCTACACCTTGACAGAAAGAGAATGCTCCACTTTAAGCCATAATTTAGCTGTATTCAACTTTCTAGCCTTAAAATGATTTACTCACCCTAGTCCTAGGGCACAGCATAAGCAAGATGACTACTCGAGCACCATGGTAGTGAAAAGGGAAGTTTCTTCCCACTAAGAGCACAGCCGAACAATATCAAACACCATACCCAACAACTAAAACCCATATAACCATCACATCAATTTCCAAACCAAACAACAGACTATCTAAACAAAAACTCCAAAATTAGCTAATCCAATGAGAACAAGAACTGAAACCGTAAATCAATTGCAGAACTAATTAAGGACTAAAACAAAAAACAAAAAACGAAAAAAGGAAGGAGAAGGAAACGAAACCTAAAGTACGTGCCTTTGGTTGGGTAATCAGTTCCGTATCCGTGTACAGAGGTCTAGAACGCTTCGCCCCTTCCGCTTGGCAGCCATCCACACACCTCCACCAACTTCAATTCAATCTCCCAAAAACCAAATCAAACAAATTCCCTCACAAACTCAAAACAAAACCAATAAAAACTCCTTCTTTCAATTCGCCCAATCCCTATCTCTATAAAACCACACACCGCCACCAACAACAGCAATAATCAGACGACACGCTTCTCACCCTCGCTGCTCAGCAGAGGATCTGATACACGTACGAAAATAAAAACACCAAATACACCCCGCGCACTCCCTCCCTTTCCCCCCCGCTCTGTACATATGTATACATAAATAGAGAGAGAGCTAACAGATATACATAAATGGAGTAGTATGTTAATTTATCTGTATTTTATTTATTACTATTGCCGTTGCTTTTAAAATATATTTATAAATACGAACTATTTCCTCTCTCTCTCTCTCTCTCCCCCTCCCTTACAAGTTACAACCAATGGGCCCAATTACACGCAGCTTTCAGTCCATATCGTTTTCCTTTTAAGCTGGGATATTTTCTTTGTTTTTAATCTGGGATTTCAAAAAAAAAAGAAAAAATGTATTAACAACCTAAAGTAGTGATATTATTAGGGGTGTGCGTTCGGATTTCGGATCGGAATCCGACGAGTTCGGATCGAATTTTTTCGGATTCGGATTTTTTCGGATTGGATTTTTTCGGATTTTTTTACAGAGAATCCGAAACCAATCCGACACCTTCGGTTTCGGATCGGTTCGGTCGGATTTTCAGATTTTTTTCAGATTTTCGATCGTAATTGTAAATTTGTAATTCTATCTCACATTTCACAAACCAAACAAGAAATTCAATATCTGTTATCATTCTAGTAAAACCATGGTCTGCTTTCAAATATAATTTCTCTAACAATTCTTCAAATTAAGCAACGTGATAGAGCACAATATATTCAGTTGAAAATTTACTGATTTTCTAAAATTAGAGAATTTTTGAAATTCAATAGAAAACTGAAAAACGTGTTTACTTCGTACTAACTGGAAAAAAAATTGATATGGAAAATTGAAAAACCTGTTTAGTTTGTACTCTTTTCCAAATTTTTAAAAAACGAAAACTAAAATTAAATATACTAATTCATGTTGGGTTGGCCTTTCTTTATTTTTTTTCTTCTTTTCTTTTTGGGTTGGGCCGACCACTTCTTTTCTTTCTTTTCTTTTTCATTTTCTATTCCTTCTTTTATTTCACAAAATCAAACGCAGCCATTTTTTATTCTCTTCTTCTTCCTATCTTCTTATTTTCTTTTTTCTTTTTTCTTCCTTTTTCTTTCCTGCTGGCCGCAGCGACGACCTCTCTCTTCTTTCCTTCTCTCTTTTTTTTCTTTTTTTCTTCCTCCGCAGTCGGCGATGGATCTGGTTGTGGTGATGAAGGAGGGTGTATTTTGACTTTTTTGTGTGTGTTTATTGGTGACGGTGGTGAGGAGATGGTGTTGTTGATTGCTGAGGCCGGATGCGGCGATGGTCGAGCTGGTGGTGTTGCTGAGGCCGGATGCGGCGATTTGGGACGTGGGAGCACGCGGCCGCGACGGTGACAGAGACGAACAAGGGTTGGGGACAGCGTGAGCGAGCGGCTGCGCAAGGAGTTTGCGGGTTGGGTTGGGGAATGGGGATTAGGGTAAACTGAACGGGTTGGGCGTATATCATTTAATCATTTGGATTATCGGAATCCGACGGATTCTGATAATCCGACCGTCGGAATCCGAAACTGATCGGATTCCGACTGCCTCCTCCGAACCGAATTCGAAAATGGCACGGATCGGATCGGATGGGTGAGTTTGGATCGGATCGGATCAGTCGGATCCTCCGATCCGAGCTCACCCCTAGATATTATAGATAATAAATTAATAATAATAATTTTAAATATTAACATACTAAAATTTATAGTTTAACAAATTTATAGTGCGGTGAGAATTGAACTCGAGTTTTTTTTTATAAGTAGAAAAAAAGACTCGAATAAAAAATAATTAATTAAAAAACATTACCTTTTAAATGTTATGTTATATTGTTTAATGTCATGTTATATCTTTAATAGTTCTCATTTTATATTAAAATGTTATCCATAATTAAATAATGAATTATTATTTATTTCTCACGATATATTATAATCTTATTAATCCAATATATAAGAACACTCCAATTTATTATTTGACTATATTACTCATATTTAGAGTATCAATTACACAATAGTAATAATGATTGTGATATTGATAGCATTTATAATAAAATCACATAGCGGTAATAAAAGCAATGATATAATAATAAAACATAATAAAAGATAAATATATATTAATATTAATATTAATAATAACGTTAATGAATTCGTAAAAGGTTTGAAAACAGAAAATAAGAAACAACTTAGTAAGTTTCCAAAGATTATTGACACTTATTCTTCTTCCTCCATTGTGTCAGTCTCAAGGCTGTTTCAATTTGTACTTGTGCTTCATTGTTTATCTCTTATTTAGAAGAAAGATACTACCTTCTGATGGCAGTAGCTTCCTTTTTATCTAATGGCTTCTCTTGTGTCAATGCTAGCTTTCCATTTCTTCTAATTCTTCACCTTTGTCATCTACACGCCAAAAGGTCATCCCCCTCTCTCTTTCTTACAAGTTTTTATTGTTTTCAGGAGGAGTGGCGAAGAGGCCTTAAAGCATTAAGGGCAGATACTTGATCTTGTTTTAGGACCTCATTTCCGTGCTCAAGGTGAGCAGCCATTTTCTCTAATGTTCCATTGAAAGTACAAGCAATTTTACTGCCTTGTTTTCGAGTCTAGATAACCTGATAGAGGATGAACTCAGAGCAAATATACCACTCATTTCTTTGTTTGTCTCAGCTCTTAATCGACAGAGCCCAACCCCAAATTAGAACGGTAACCATCTTTTCCTTCTTGTGATATTGCTGCAGATTCAAAGTGATTACTAGGTCATAAACATGGATCAATGGATGGGATTCTACCGTTTTTGCAACGAGGTACATTCGACAACTTATAATCCGAAAGTTTCTGATATTTTTTCTTCAGTTGCCCTTGTTTTTGTGTTTAACCTTTGTTTCCATACGTTTAACAGATAAGTTTCCCGGATTTTACTAATTACGACCCAGAACTCGCTTGGCCCTTGATCCTGGATAATTTTGTAGGGTGGATGCGACCAAAAAGGAGCTAATTAAGGCGTGAGACACCTCTTGGTTATCTTGATTATGTGCTGTAAAACCATGGTTCCTCTGTTCTTCTTTCTTCACCTGTGTGTTTTCTTTGTTTTTTTTCTTAGTATTTGGGGTGTGGTAGTTACTAGTACCAATCTCTCATCACACCATAATTACCAACTCTTTTTCAGAGCTTTCCTCACGGACAGAAATACTTTAATTTATTGAAGAAAAATGATAGTACTACAACATCCAAGCTCCAACAGGAAAACATGCTTTAATGATACTGGAAGCAACAACTAGTAAGTAACACACCATTACATGAACAGAGGCTTTCAACTATGCCAGCGAGCACTTTATGTATAGGTACTAGGTTTACTTACAACAAGTGCCACCAAATGTAGATCTTGTCTTCCACCCTCCGTAGGAATTGAAAATAGGGTAGCCTCCAATTCCTATTGAAAACCAGAGGACCTACCACACCCCAAAACCAATGAAACCAACTGCTATAGTCGCATAAAACCACACCATTTCAGATCCATGGTTGTCATTTTCTTCTCCATTCCCCTCGCTGTTGGGTATAACAACAGTACCATCACCGCTGCAATTGTCGGCAAGCGGCATCCCGCAAAGTTCAATATTACCGATAAAGCAAGATGAATTAAAGCTTTGAATTTGAGTGCTTGAAGGTATTCCATCTGCCTGATAATTCGTGATGGGACAAGTGTTGTAAAATAATTATTACAAAGGTAGTAATAGCCATGATGTTGCAACGGCAACATTAATAGGCATGATTCTCCCAACGGCTATGGCCATAATTCTCCATTGATGACCATATAATCCTTTCCCATAATGACCATATATTTCTATTATAATGGTTTGGATCTTTTCCTCTCTATAAATACCACCTACTCTACCAAACCAAATGAGAAAAAACATATCTAGAGAAAAAACACTACACTCATATAAAGAGCTTTATTTCCTGGTTATTATTTTATTGTTGTTCTTGTTGTTCTGGTTCCCGATTTCTAAATCGGAAGAGATCGTTTTATCCTGAGGGAAATAAATTCCTTTAGAACAGTGTTTCTACACAACTCGATCTTTGTGATTCTAACTTTATTTTGCAGGTTTTTCCAACAACAAGTTCATGTGACGCGGACAAGGGAGTGGTGGAAGGAAGAGATGGGTTTTTGGAAGGGAAAAGGAGGTTTAAGAAGGGTTTTAGGAGGGCGGAGATGCAGATGGAGATGAGGAGGAGGAGCCAGGTCTCCATGGCTGTTCTCTGTTTGCAGCGAGGAAAGTGGAGAGTGGAGGAGGATGAGGGTATACGTCGAGTTAACGTGAAGCCGCGGACACTGGAAAATGGCGGGTGGTATCGTGGTAGTCGCATGACTTTTCTTCTTTTTCAGACAAAAAAAAGTCGCATGCCATGTGAGGAAGGTCACAAGATGACATTGACACAAGTTTCTGGTATCGTGGTAATTACGCCCAGAAATCTTCAATACAAAAATGTCATATTCCAAACAAAAGTCTTTCACTCGCTAAATTATCTTCACTCCATTTGATATTATATTTTTTTAATTATTTTTTTTTTCATTTGATTTTAGTTGTTTATTTATACATTTTACTATAAAAACTAGCACTACCTAATTAATACTCTCTCGGGCAAAATAAATGACTTTCTCTCATTCCAATATTCAGTAGAGAACGCATATCAAGGAGGTCGGATAACTCACTAGGGGAAAATTGTCTCAAATAGTGACTGTTCCGGCCGCTTTAAGATACGTGCCGGAACAGTAAAAACAAATCCTAAAACGACTATTGTTTTGTTCCAAAGGGAGTAGTTTTTTCAGTTTCTGATAATTTTTAATTTAAATCAATCAACAACATGAATTTAATGCAATTAATAATGTAATTACTACTATAGGATTATAAGTTCAATCCTTAATATTAATAATTATTTTTTTTCCTCGAACTTTAACTAAATAACGTTATTACCACATAAAAAAATTATATATCATTTGGTTAACAGAATATTAATTTCTTCCATATTTATCTACTAATCACAGCCAACGATTTATATTCGAGTTTCATACTCAATTATAATTATAATTATAATTATAATAATAATAATAACAATAATACTGATTAAAGATGAGTAATAATTTTTTTTTTATATAAACAGAAGTGAAATTCGAACCTAAATTTAAATATCATCCGATAAGTTTGAAATATCAACGTTAATTCTCCTAATTCAGTCAATAAATAGGCATCCTCACTTTGCAATAATTAAACAGCAACCATGGAGGTCTGGTTCCTACTCATCGTCTCCATTTCCCTATCTGCTCTCCTTAAATCCTTGTTAAACCTCTTTTTCCCTTCAAATAAACCCACTCAAAACCTCCCCCCAGGCCCTTTCTCCCTCCCCATCATCGGCAACCCTTTATTCCTCGGCATGTACTCCCCTTCCGATTTCATGCCCCTCCTCCACACCCTCCACGCCAAGTACGGCCCGATCATCACCCTCCGCATCGGCTCCTCTCGCCCCTACATCTTCGTCGCCGATCGCCACCTTGCCCACCAGGCCTTGATCCAAAACGGCGCAGTTTTCGCCACCCGCCCGTCTCCGTCTGCTACTTCTAGAATCATCACCTGCAACCAGCACAACATCAGCACGGCCTCTTACGGCCCCACTTGGCGCCTTCTTCGCCGGAATATCGCTTCCCAAATCCTCCACCCGTCGCGGATGGAGTCCTTCCGTTCGGGTCGAGACTGGGTGTGGCGAAGTTTGAAGAATCGACTCGAATCGGCGGCTAAATCGGGAGACCCAGTTCGCGTCTTAGACCATTTTCATCACGCAATGTTCTGTATGTTATCTTTTATGTGTTTTGGTGAGAAATTTGATGAAGAAAAAGTACAAAGAATCATGGAAATTCAACGCCGGGTGTTTCTAAATATCAGAAAGTTTAGAAGAGTACTAGATTTCAATGAAAGGTTGACCAAGATTTTCCTACCTAAAAAATGGGCAGAGTTCTTCCAACTGCGCCAAGACAGGACAGATATGTTGCTTCCTTTGATAAGAGCGAGAAAGAAAACCATTGAAGAAAAAATGACAAATTCCACTGATCAGGACTCTGTTTTAAGCTATGTGGATACACTGTTTGATCTGCAACTTTCTGAAGAGAAAAGGAAACTAAACGAAGAAGAAATTGTCGTTCTGTGCAGCGAATTCCTCAGCGCAGGAACAGACACTACATCTTCGTCTCTGCAGTGGATCATGGCGAATTTGGTAAAATATCCACAAATTCAAGATAAATTATTGATGGAAATCAGAGGAGTTATAATAGGAGAAGAAACAGAGAATGATGATGTAAAGGAAGAAGATTTGCAGAAGATGCCATACTTGAAAGCGATAGTTTTAGAGGGTTTAAGGCGGCACTCGCCAGCGCATGTTGTGCTGCCGCATGCGGTGAATGAAGATGTGGTGCTGGACAAGTTCTTGATTCCGAAGAACGGGTCGATAAATTTCGCTGTGGCGGAGATGGGTTTGGATCCGAAAGCGTGGGAGGATCCGATGGAGTTCAAGCCGGAGAGGTTTCTGATGGATGCAGGGGAAGTGTTTGATGTAAAGTGTAGCAGAGAGATCAAGATGATGCCGTTTGGTGCAGGGAGGAGGATTTGTCCGGCTAATGATTTTGCGATTGCACATCTGCAGTATTTGGTGGCTAATCTGGTGTGGAGTTTTGAGTGGAAAGAGGGAGGAGATGGTGTTGATCTATCTGAGAAGCATCAAATCTCATGTTCGATGAAGAATCCATTGCAGGCATGTATATTCCCCAGGTTTCAAAAATAGAGACCTTTCTTATCACTACTGTATAAATTAAGTCTCGTTTCTTTTTAAGTCTGCATGGTATGTATCCCCAGGTTTCGAATATTGAATAAAATCAGTTGAACAAGCTTGCATACTATACAGTATACACACAATAGCATGTATTGTCAAAGTCATTGCATACTTTATCCACTCTGTTTCTGTATTTGAAATTCAACTAATGCAAGTGACTGGTGTTGTATTTGGACTTAGAGACCAAGAAAAATTGCCTGCTCTATTTTTAGTCTCCCTATTTGTCGCACCTGAAGAAATCGGCACATCTCCATTTGTTTTTTTTTAATCTTTTACGTTGGGATGTTACTAGATCCACCTTGGAATGTTTTCCTTCAACTTGTTCTCGCCAACGTCAAGTGTAACCAATAGTGTACAATTTCCAAGTGACAATGTACAAATTGTTATTGCACAGGTGTAACGAATTCAGTTGGTTTATGTTGTTGGAAGCAGGAATGCTGCCATTAAACTTGTTATTAAATTCGACCATTTATTCCAATAATTCGGTCTCTCTCCTTTCTTTTTTTAAATTTCGAGGTTCAAAATTATCGTCCCAATCATAGGTTGTCTCGTAACACAAAAAATTTAACATGGGCCCTGAGATGAAATTATTAGAAAGATTTAATACTTCTATTTGATTGGAGAAGAAATGAAGTAGCGGGCCTTGAAAATTATTCGAACTTAAATCAATAAATTCAGAAAATATAAATCTATTTGGGAGCACTCCTCCGATGTTAGTACCAGAGAGATTTAGATAGGAAGACCAGCTCCAAAACCAAACTGAAACTGAACTTGTTGAAATTCTAGAATTCGATAAATCCAGCACTGTTAAATTCTTGAAAGGAAAAAAGACATGTTGGAAATTCAGGACCAACATTCCAAGATCCCAACCTTAAAAATTTATGCCGAGGAGGAGGGTGATTTCTAGCACGAATTTAAGTCACCACAATTGTGGTGACTTCACTTTAAATTGACCGTTGGATCGTAACAAGCAAATCCTAGTCATCCAAATAAATATAATTTTAATTTTATTTAAATGATTTTCTTTTAAAAAACTTAAAACTCCTATTTCTATTAAACCAAATGATTTTCTTTAAAAATAATTAAATCTCCTATTTCGATTAAACCAACACGATCAAAAGAAAGATCAATCCTTCTCCTTCGTTCTTTCAGAAAATCGTTTACTTTATCAAACGCAGAAATCGATTCCCCACTCTCTTCCTAAACCCTAACTCCTCTCTGCATCGTTCCACTGTCTCTCAAACGCAGGAAATCCTTTACCGTTCCATCATCGCTCAACTCTCTTCTCTTCGCTTGCCATCACAGTGACGCTTTGGACAATGTCTTCTCTTCGAGTCCTTTGAACGCTAGACACTTCTGCTTCCGCCATAAAGTTGCTGTCATTATTTGCACGTGTATAAATCATTCTCTCGTTCAATTTGAGTTTTATATAATCAATTTCTCTTCTTCTTTTTACCCGTTTGGCCTCCATATCTGGATTTAATTGCGTTTATCCTCTTCTGTTTCTAAGATATTTCTATGATATTTCTAATATATGAAGTGGGTTTCAAGTCTCATCTTTTAAATATAAACCGATAGTCGATTTTATTTGTAGGATTCTATTATCAAAAAACCAGGTAAACCTTATGTCTATATCTATCTCTCTATCCCTAGTATGCTCTCGGCCCATCGCATGTTTACAGTTGCTAAGTTGTTAGCGGTTCTCCCAGCACTCTATTTCAGTTTACTTTGCTTGTGTAACGTTGTTTGAATGAATTTCTCATGAAGCATTTTCCTTGCAGTGAAAATTGATACCAATCTTTTATTGAGCCAGGAGGGGCAGGCTCTATCCCATTGAGTGAAGAAGAATTGAAGAAGAAGCTTACGCCTGAACAATTTTACGTTACTCGACAAAAGGGGACTGAGAGGGCTTTCACTGGGTATGGTTTATCTACTGCAGCATTGGTGATTTTACCCTAACACTTCGGGAAATTGTAGTACCTTCTCTTATATTCTGATCTTCATTGCTTTGGTCATGAGTTATAGTTTAAGAAGTTGCAGAAAAGTTTGCGGACTTTTTTTCTCAACTAAAGCATTTGGAGTTTCATGTCTTGATCTTTATTCAACACAAAAATACGGAAGAGTTTTTCCATTAAAAAATAAATGAAAAATATTTTAAAAATATTAAAAAATTATAAATTATAAATAAAACTTAAATTACTATATTTGTTACATATTTTATAATTTATTTTTTATTTAATTTGAAT
Organism: Viola odorata; assembly: GCA_963691705.1. NCBI lineage: Eukaryota > Viridiplantae > Streptophyta > Magnoliopsida > Malpighiales > Violaceae > Viola > Viola odorata. The sequence goes on along the minus strand of OY829538.1, from coordinate 72,793,469 downwards.
TTTTTTAACTATTTAACCTTTTAAGTTTTAATAAAGTATAGAATTGACAAGATAAAGTGAAATGTGTATTTTAGATACTTTGCATAAATCATTGCAAGCAGTTGAGGGGGAAAATGCATATATCCTCAACAAAATTTAATGTTCTTTGTAACATACAGCAGAGAAGACAAATTATCAACTTTGTAACACACTTTAGAAGTAATCAAAAGATATACTAGAATAGACAGAAACTGTAGAGTGACCAACCTAAGCTTCATGCTCTAAATCTTGGAGATATATTGGCCTGTAATGGATTCTTCATCACCATTGTAAATTCTTGCTTCTCTGATAAATCAACTTCATCTCCATCCACAGCTTTCCACTCGAATTTCCAGATCAAATTAGCCACAAAATACTCCAAATGAAGCATTGCTAAACCAAGCCCAGGACAAATCCTTCTCCCCACCCCAAATGGCATCATCTTAATCTCTCTGTTTCCTGTTATATCAAATGTTGTATCCGCTTCAACTCTATTATTCAAAAACCTCTCCGGCTTGAATGCCATCGGATCCTCCCACACCTTCGGATCCCACCCGATGTCAGCCACCATGAAATTTATGCTCGAATTCTTCGGTATCAAATATTTGTCCAACACAACATCCTCTGCAACTGAATGAGGTAGCACAAAATGCCCAGGCGGGTGTCGCCTCAGTCCTTCCAAGATGATTGCTTTCAGATATGGCATCTTGTGCAGATCTTCCTCTTTCACCTCCTCTTCCTCATCTCCATCTCTCATCACTCCTCTGATCTCCGTCAACAACTTCCCTTGAATTTGTGGGTATTTCACCAGATTTGCCAGTATCCATTGCAATGCCGTGGAAGTAGTATCTGTACCTGCGTTAAGAAACTCGTTGCAAAGAGTAACGATTTCATCCTCGCTAAGCTTTCTGTTCTCATCAGGAAGCTGCAGATCGAAAAGGGTATCAACATAGGACAACACATAGTCATCTTTGTTCGATTTCTCATCTTTCACTCCCTTTCTTGCTCTAATCAAAGGAATCAACACATCTTCTTGGTCTCTCCGCAACTTCAAGAACTGTTCCCACCGTTTACGGAGCACAAATTTAGTCAACTTCGGCCAGAAATTGAGCACACTAAACTTAGCAGCATTCAAAATCATGGCACGCTCAACCCTCTCAACTTCTCTAATCTGTTCCTCGTCAAGCTTATCACCAAAACACATAAGCACCAGCAAACAAAACATGGCGAACTGAAAATGACCCAGAACTCGAACAGGATCACCTGATTTCGCCTGCGATTCGACGCGATCTTGCAAAATCTGAAGAACCCATTTGCGGGCATGAGTGTATGACTTGACGCGAGAAGGATGGAGGATCTCGGAAGTGAGGTTGCGGCGGAGAAGCCGCCAAGTCGGGCCGTAAGAGGCGGAATTGATGTTATGCTGATTGGAACTGAGTATTTTGCCAACAGCCAGAGGTCGTGGGCGGTTAGAGAATACGGCGCCGTTTTGAATCAGCGCTTGGTGGGCAAGAGAGCGGTCGGCGATGAAGATGGCGAGGCGAGGGCCGAAGCGGAGGGAGACGATTGGGCCGAGCTTGGCGTGGAGGGAGCGGAGGATGGGTTCGAGTTCAAAGAAGGATTTGCGGAGAAGGAGGAATCTGGAGACGATAGGGAAGGAAAAGGGGGTGGGAGGAAGAGAGGGGTTTTTGGAAGGGAAAAGGAGGTTTAAGAAGGGTTTTAGGAGGGCGCAGATGCAGATGGAGATGAGGAGGAGGAGCCAGGTCTCCATGGTTGTTCTCTGTTTGCGGCGAGGAAAGTGGAGAGTGGAGGAGGAGGAGGGAAATTATTATATACTTAAACGGGATGGGCTCAGCCTGAGCTTGGCCCAAGCTGCCAGCCCGTTTTCGTACACCCAATAATGATATTTATCTACTAGATTAAACGGCTAACTAATTAATTGTAAAATTAGTAAATTATAGTATTAAATTAATTTTTATTTTATTTTTATAAGCATATATTATTACGCCGGCAGTACAAGGAGTGTTCTGACTAGAAAATTACGCCGGCATCTATTAATTATTAAGCCGGCATATATTTTTTTTTATTTCAAGAATGTTTTTGTTTTTGGGTAGAATCCAAGCTGTTAAATACAATAGCATAACAAATACTAGTGTCTTAATTTTCTAGTTAGAACACTCCTTGTAATGAAGGCTAGGGGTGTATACGGCCGATTCGGTCTGGTTTTAGACCTAAAACTTGGATTGAACTGAAAATTTTCGGTTCTAGTTAGATTAGAACTGGACTAAATCAGAAATTTTCAGTTCAGTTTCAATTTTTTCAGTTCGGTTCGAATTGGTTCCAGTTTAAAATCGGTTCTGTTCATTTATTTTAAAACAACGTCGTCTTTGTGTTTTCTCAAAACGTCGCCATTTGGTGTTTTCTTAAAACGATGTCATTTTGGTGTTAAACGCGCAGTTTTGATTTTTTTTTAAAATAATGCTTTGATGTAAAGTGTAGCAGAGAGATCAAGATGATGTCGTTTGGTGCAGGGAGGAGGATTTGTCCAGCTAATGATTTTGCGTGCTTGTCGAGGGCACGATCAAACATAATAATAAACACCTGCTATCAAGTGCATAATAAATTGTGCATAGTGGTAACAGGGTCGATCCACGGAGACTAGGGCAAGACTCTAACTTTCATGCATGACAAAGACAAACAGACCAAGACAGCAACAAAAATGGGGGAGGTTGGTTGGCTAACAAGTTAACCAAGAGAGAAGGGAGCTAACAAGTTAGCTAATAAAAACAGTAATCTAGGGCACGAAAAGTAAAAAGCACTAAAAGTAAGAATTAAGGGCAAGACATATAAACATAATGATAAATAAAGACATGAAAGCAGATAAGAAAGATTCTCAGCAAAGGTTTTTCTCGGGTTGCGTCGAGGGCATGAAAGTATCTATAACCTCGAGGGCTAGATAATCATCCGCTCAAGGATATTCTATTCTCATGCCGTAGACATGCTATAGGGGTCTATCACCTCCCCACACTGTCACTGCTAAAGATATGACCTAGACACTTCGCCATCCTCCCAGGCACCTCCCCACACTGTCACTGCTAAAGAGGTAATCTAGGGCTGAAAAACGACAGACAAGCAAATACAAACATGGAGTTTATGAAGAACGATTTGGCCTCTTACTAACCTATACAACCATCAAAATACCTTTGCTAAGAACAAGACAAATCAACTACTCATACTGGAAAATAGACAAATCTAGATCTAGAAAGCATAATAAGTAAAGAAGAGATAAAGGAGAAAACTAGTAAATATTACCGGCCGGAGCAAAGCTCTGGTTTATGTACATGGCTGCTGGAAAATGTTCTGGTCCTCCTCCTCGAAAAGGAGGAGGGGAGAAAACTGAAGAGAAGCACACAAAAGGATTTTCTATGAATATATGGTAGATGATGTGTTCTATACCCTAAAACTAGAGGCTTATATAGTGTCTAGCCCACAAGAAGACAAATTCCAGCTAAGGGATTACAAAAAGACAAATTCCAGCTAAGGGATTACAAAAAGACAAATTCCAGCTAAGGGGAGAGGGTGACAGCACATGGAGCGTGTTGGAATAATCTGGAATCTTCTAGATATGTAAGGAATCCTGTGGGAATCTTTGGAGATTCGTCTCTTTGGCATTGCAAAGATATCGCGGGCGAGAGACTGCTCACTGGTCTGGTTAGCTTTCGAGGGCTCGACGACATTCTGATCTTCTAGGCCTTAAAGCTTGAAATCCCTAGAAATACTCCAAAAATGCTTCTTTTCGATCTTTTCCTTCTATTGACGCTGATCTGCAATAAAGATTGGAATAAGGGTCAAATAGCGGAATCAAGCCCCCGAAAGGTCTAGAAAAGAAGGTAAAATCATGACCATGAAACGTGCTATCACCTAGCTAGGCCAAGACGCGCATAAGTGAATGATCTTGTTCTCTTGTAGGTTTGGTGCGCGGAATTAGACGAAAATCCCTTAGATACTCCTCCTTGAAATAATTAGCAACCCATACTACTAATCAAGGTTAACGACTTGCAAATCCATGTTTGAGCAAAACCAAGGTTGTCACGAACGCCTAGCCCTGCAGTACGCCCGTCGATGTACGCCTAGCCCCGTAGTACGCACACACGCTAACGTTCAGCTCTGTGAATGAGAGCAACACCAACAATCAGCCCTGTGATTGCTAGCAACCAATATTCAGCCCTGTGAATATTAGCAATGACGATCAGCCCTTTGAACGCCAAACAAGTCCTCATGCTCCTATCACACTTATCCCTGTAAGTGTCACGTTTTGGTTCGCCACACTAGCTCACGCACCTATCACGCTTATCCCTGTAAACGCCACGCTTTGCTATCCCTAGCCGCACCTATCATGTTATCCCTGTAACGCCACGACTAAGTTAAAACACAAGTACGACTTGCTCCGGAGATCGAGATAATAAGATGGTAGAATAATGAAACGGGGATTTGGTAAGGTGTTTATGTGGAAAATCTGATCTCAATTTTATTAATAATAAGTAAGCCTTTAAATAGGTGTTTTACAATACAAGTCTTACTAGAAATAGAACTAGTAATAATAGATAGTTACCTAAATAATTAATTCCTAAATAAAATAAACTCCTAATTAAGCTGAAGCTCTATATAGTAATTAAAGCACATAAAAATAGGAAATATTAATTCGTGCTCTCTTTTGCCAAACCCTAGCCGACTTGGGCTTCTTGGTGCGATCCTTGAACCGTATCATTCCCTTCCCCTTGAAGGCGATTCGTCCTCGAATCGGAATTTATAGAGTCAAACCATGAATAACCTTTTCTTCATCTTCCGAATCTTCTAATCCTTTGTTTCTTTCTTTAGCTTCTTCCTCACTCATCTCGCTGCCCTCTCTAATCATCATGGCTCATTTGTTAGGACAGACGCTCGATACATGCCCTCGACCAGCGCACTTAAAACATACTACCTCCCTTGTCGCCAATTTATTTTGATTAGAGGCCGAAGAACCCTCTTTGTTAATTCGTGAAGATGAATTGTTCACATCTAGAGTCTCCTCACCTTTAGTCCAAGTCGACTTCTTCCAATTCGGTGATTTAGTCGACGATGAACCTCCAACCATCCGAGCCTTCCTTTGCTTCTCTATCTTCTCCACCAAGTGCAACATATCCTCTAAAGAGTTGTATGATGTTAGCTCTAATTTGTCGGTTATTTCCCGATTCAATCCACTAAGGAATCTCGCCATTGTTGCTTTTGTTTCTTCTTGGATTTGCGTTCTATCCAACGCAATTTCCATCTCGTTAAAGTACTCTCCAACGCTCTTGTCACCTTGAGTTAGGGTTTGTAGTCGTTGATGAAGATCTCTTTGAAAGTGTGATGGAACAAACCTTCTCCTCATCAAACGCTTCATGTCTTCCCAATTATTAACCACATCAGCTCCAACCTTCTCTCGAGTTGAGTTCAATTGCTCCCACCAATGGGCATTATATCCTTCAAACTCCATGGCAGCCAACTTCACCTTTTTCTCTTCGAAATAGTTATGACATAGAAAAATCGAGTTGATTTTCCTCTCCCAATTTAGATACACATCCGAATCTCCCTTTCCATCAAAAGAAGAAATTTTCACTTTAATACTTCGAAGGTTGTCATCAACTTGATCTCTCCTTGGTTGTCTGCTAGGTCTTTCGTGATCTCCATCGGAATCATCCTCCTCTTGCTTTGGCCCCTCCTCTTGAATACGCAACCGTGCAGACAATTCCTTGAATTGTTTCCTCATAGGTCTGTTGCTTCTCTTCAATGCTATCAAACCTCTTCATTCGCTGCTTCATAAAGCTTAACCACTTCCTCCTTCTCAGCCTCAAGTCTCGCTTCAGCCATCTTATACACTTAAATCAAATTTAACACAAGAAAGTGCAAATCTATTTTCAGTGAACACAGTTTAGTAGATCAAGCACAACTTTTGACTCCGATGTCTGAATCACCCGATTCTTCTTGATTTGGACTCTTGAAAGACTCAGCTTTCTAACGAACTAAGACTCACAGAAATCGGACTCCAATAGGTATTTATTGAAATACGATTTCAACACTGACACTTTAGTGGACTATTTTTGGTCTCTTTTGTATGAGTTTTTGATAACGCGCTTGTCGAGGGCATGATCAAACAAATAATTACAACTTATCACATGCAACAAAATAGATTGAAGACAGTGGCAAGAGGATCGATCCACAGAGATTGGTGAAGACTTACACTAGACAAGACCAGATTATAAAATAAAACAATAAGAGAAACAAAACAGAATTCAATGGCTAGATGGAGAGAAACTGATTCAAGGTCTTGAATGGAAGCACAGAACAAAAACACGAAAAGTAACAAACAGGGGGGTTTTACTTGACTAACATAAGTCAGCCAAGAGAGATTGGGAGCTAACAATTCTAATTAAGAAAGCAGTGTTCGGGGTCTCGAATGTCACGTTCGGGGTCCCGAATGGTAAAATAAAGCAAATCAGCAAATAATTTCAGAAATAATAAAACAGAGGGAAAATAAACACAAATAATCAGATAGAGAAAGATCTTAGCAAAAGGTATTCTTGGGTTGCATTCGGGGTCCCGATTGTCATCAGCAAAGAAATATTCTATTCAAGACATCATAGAAATGTCATAGGGACCAGATTCCTCGGATATCCCCTACTTTTCTCTTAAGAGAAACTACCCCCCGTTTCCACATATGAGGTAGTCTTGACAGTTTGCCATCCCTCCAGGCACGAATGCGGGAGGGTCATACTCAAACTGCCCATGAAGCTAAGAAAAGACAGATCTAGAGCTAAAGGTCCCTCAGTTTGTCAGGCTCGTGACCTCGCTCTAATCAACTACCCACCTTATCTATTCGAGACCACTTCAGCGCAGTCAAGACTAAATAGATGCCTACTTGTTCCATGCAACTTTCCTTTCGTATTTATCACGAAGATGGCAGCATTCACACAAAGTAATAATCAGTTGATCAAACCTCCCCCAAGTGAAATTATAATTAAAATGATAAGCAATTGAATATGGCATCAAAAATATATTAAGTATGTTTAGGCCTCGAATTTGCCCCTGCAGCCCTTGAATAACCCTTTGCTAAGAATTAAAGATTTAGCTACTCATGCTTGAAGATAAATAAATAATAATTAAAGAGAGCATAATAAAATAAAGAGATTAAGGGAAGAAGACTTGTTACTAAACGTTTGAAGCCCGGCGGCAAAGGAGGAGAATGCTAACAAGAACTAGAGAGATAAACTAGAGAGAAGTCTAAGGGTGTTCTTCCTAAAAACTACATGATCATGGATGATCCAAGATGCCCTAAACTCTTCCTACCATCCTCTATTTAAACTAGAAAATACAATCACAAAATATCTTCTGCCTAACTAAGGAACAAAATGCATTTAAAGAAAGCCTATTACAATGGATCTATGTTCACTAAAGCAAAAAGCTGAAAAAGCTGAATGCTGATTTTCTTGGTCTTTGACTAGCTTTTACAGGTCTGAAATGGGCTCGAGGTCTGGAATGGTCAGAGGGGTGTATTTTGTGATCAGTGCAGACTGTCGGAACAGTATCAGAGGAGGCACATGGAAGCTCTGGCAAGAGGACACATGGAAATGCCATTCTTCGCCCTTCGGGGTCCCGAATGGAGAATCCGATTCGGGACCTTGAACGCTGCTTTGGGTTCGGGACCTCGACTCTGGTCTTGAAGCTCAAAACTACACAAAATGCTCCAAAAATGCACCTTTTTGCATAAACCCTCACTTTAGGCCTAGATCTGCAATAGTAGTGAAAACAAGGGTAAATTAGTAGAATCGTACCTTAAATGGGTGAGGAAATGGGGAGAAAATCGTGCATAAAAATATACTATCAACTCTTTTTGTGGACTATTTTTGTGACTTATATATGACTCTTCTCTCAATCTAAATAAATAAATTGAAAGATAAAATAGACTCAAACTACTAAACCAACTTAGTTTAGAAGTAGGACTTAAGACTCAACAAAACAACTTTGGTTTAGAACTCCTAAACCGACTCAACTTAGAACTCGACTTTGATTTAGAACTTCTAAATCAACAAGACTTGAATTGCAAAAGCAAAACAGAAAATTCAAAGACACTTTTGGGGACTTGATTTTGTGGTTTTTTTTTTTTTGACTCAAAAATAAAAGATAGATGGGATTTTCTTACCAAACCTAGAACTCCCTTGAGCTCCGCTACCAACTGATACGATCCTAACTAGGCCAAGATGCGCATAAGTGAATGATCTTGTTCTCTTGTAGGTTTGGTGCGCGGAATTAGACGAAAATCCCTTAGATACTCCTCCTTGAAATAATTAGCAACCCATACTACTAATCAAGGTTAACGACTTGCAAATCCCTGTTTGAGCAAAGCCAAGGTTGTCACGAACGCCTAGCCCTGTAGTACGCCCGTCGATGTACGCCTAGCCCCGTAGTATGCACACACGCTAACGTTCAGCCTTGTGAACGAGAGCAACACCAACAATCAGCCCTGTGATTGCTAGCAACCAATATTCAGCCCTATGAATAATAGCAATGACGATCAGCCCTGTGAACGCCAAATGATTCCTCATGCTTCTATCACACTTATCCCTGTAAGTGCCACGCTTTGGTTCGCCACACTAGCTCACGCACCTATCACGCTTATCCCTATAAACGCCATGCTTTGCTAGCCCTAGCCGCACCTATCATGTTATCCCTGTAACACCACGACTAAGTTAAAACACAAGTACGACTTACTCCGGAGATCGAGATAATAAGATGGTAGAATAATAAAACGGGGATTTGGCCTTTAAATAGGCATTTTACAATACAAGCCTTACTAGAAATAGAACTACTAATAATAGATAGTTACCTAAATAATTAATTCCTAAATAAAATAAACTCCTAATTAAGCCGAAGCTCTACATAGTAATTAAAGCACATAAAAATAGGAAATATTAATTCGTGCTCTCTTTTGCCAAACCCTAGCCGACTTGGGCTTCTTGGTGCGATCCTTGAACCGTATCAAGCTGCACAATAAACAACACAAGGGGCACAAAGACAACAAACACGCAAAGAAGGCACGGAAAGTCTAGATGTGGCATGGCTGCTGTAACTAAGCGCAACACTTGGACTCGGGAAGGAACTAATTTGAGAGACACGGAAGGACTAACGAAGACTCAATTTGGAAGACATGTAGTGTGTTTGATAAGTGTTAGTGATAAGAGGGGTGAGTGTAAGTGATAAGAGTTTAGATGTATCATGAGTGATAAGCAATTTAGGTGATAAGAGCGAGTGTGTGTATCAATGATTGATAAGCATGTGAGGTGATAAGAGCAAGTGTGTGTATCATTGATGGAATATAAGTGGGTACGGTTATAGATATTTTCTAGGGTGTCTAGCAAGTTTTAGGGTTGGAGTCGCCGGCCTTGCACATGCTAGAGATGACTCACTCAATGACTCACACAACAAGACAAAACTTACTATTTTGAGCCACTTGTTACTTGTTTGCCGTTTGAGAGAAGAATACAAAACTCTAAGAACACCAACACAAATTTGTGGGAAAGAGATGAAGAAGAGCAGATTTAATCCAACAAAAACACTAAACAATATGAATAATGAGTTTAAGATGGATCAAACATGGGAAAATGTCCATAAACTCAAAAATACCCAAATGGCCGAAAATGACTAGAATGACTTGGGAACAATTTTGAACCATAGGAATACCTCAAAAATGATGAAAATGCAACCGTGAAGATAGCTGGGCTCCACTACCACATGATACGGCCCAAATACCTTAGGAGAGCTTGGCCTTGACGTTGAGAGCGCCGGATCTAGTCTTTGGCTCGGTTGGCTCGGATGTGGGTTTGGCTTGATGGATTCATGGTGTGTTTGAGCGGCTGTTTTGGTGTTTGTTTGGAGAAGGCGCAGCCGACTAAGATTGAAAGGAAAATCACTCGGTTTTATATATAAGCAAGGAGGAAGAACAAAGCTTCAAACGATTTACAAGAGCAATGTTCGGCTAGACTATCTAAGGGAGAAGACTAGGAGCAAGTTTCCCTTGGATGGCCGGAGTGGCTTACGGTTTAAGAGAATAATCTCAAATAAACCAAAGCTACTATAAAATAGGCTAAGTCCTTCAATTTATAGAGCTACACTTATTACATGGGAAAACCCGAACTACCCTTGGACAAAGGGCTTTAGTGGACGGCTAGGTCTAGCCTAAGTGAGTGGCGGGTCGTGGCCTTAGCCGTGTGACTTACTGCGGCTTGGGCTGTGTGACAAGGTGTTGCCTTGGCCGTGTGACAGGGCATGTCTTCGACTGTGGGACAGGTCGTAGGCGAGGCCTTGAGCGAGGCTAAGGTGCTGCTTGAAGGCGAGGCCTTGAGCGACGAGGTGCCTAGTGGGGCCGAGGCCCTGATGCCGACCTTAAGGCGAGGCCTTGAGCGAGGCCAAGGCACTATTCGGGACCTTGGGTGTATCGTGGGACTCGGGTTTAGGCAAGGTGCAGCTCGGGGCCTCGAGGACAAGACTTAGGGACTCGAGCTTGGGCAAGATGTGGCTCGGGCCTTTGAGGCCATGGCCTAGAGCGAGCTGGCTCGTATCAGAGGAGATGGTGTTAATCTATCTGAGAAGCATCAAATCTCATGTTCGATGAAGAATCCATTGCAGGCATATATATTCCCAGGTTTCAAAAATAGAGACCTTTTTTCATTACAATATAAATTAAGTCTCGTCTCTTTTTCTTTAAGTCTGAATCATATGTATCATTTTCTTATTTCTTTTTGAATATTGAATAAAATCAGTTGATCAAGCTTGCATACTATACAGTATACACACAATAGCATGTATTGTCAAAGTCATTGCATACTTTATGGACTAAGTTTCTGTATTTGAAATTCAACTAATGCCAGTGACTGGTGTTGTATTTGGACTTGGAGACCAAGAAAAATTGTCTGCTCTATTTTTAGTCTCCCTATTTGTCGCACCTGAAGAAATCGGCACATCTCCATTTGTTTTTTTAATCTTTTACGTTGGGATGTTACTAGATCCACCTTGGAATGTTTTCCTTCAACTTGTTCTCGCCAACCTCAAGTGTAACCAATAGTGTACAATTTTCAAGTGACAATGGTATTTCACCAGATAAACTATTATTGTAGAGGTGTAACGAATTCAGTTGGTTTATGCTTCTACTTCCAATGGAAGCACGAATGCTACCATTAAATTTGTTGTTAAATTCGGCCACTTATTCCAATAATTCGGTATCTTTATTTCTAAAAGATTCTTTTCGAGGTTGAGAACTGTTACACAACCATGGGTTGTTCCATGACATAAAAAATTTGACATGGGCCCTGATAACGCGCTTGTCGAGGGCACGATCAAACAAATAATTACAACTTATCACATGCAACAAAATAGATTGAAGACAGTGGCAAGAGGATCGATCCACAGAGATTGGTGAAGACGTACACTAGACAAGGCCAGATTATAAAATAAAACAATAAAAGAAATAAAACAAAATTCAAGGGCGGGATGGAGAGAAACTGATTCAAGGTCTTGAACGGAAGCATAGAACAAAAGCACGAAAAGTAACACTCTGGGGGGGTTTTACTTGACTAAACGAGTCAGCCAAGAGAGATTGGGAGCTAACAATTTCTAACTAAGAAAGTAGTATTCGGGACCTTGAGTTGTCAATTCGGGGTCCCGAAGGAGAAAATATAGCAAATCAGTGAACAAGTCAAGACAATAAAACAGAGGGTGAAATAAGCACAATAAATCAGATAGAGAAGGATCTTCGCAAAATTCATTCTTGGGTAGCATTCGGGGGCCCGATTGTCATCAGCACAGAAATATTCTACTTAAGCAAGCATAGAAATGACATAGGGACCAGATTCCTCGGATATCCCCTACTTTTCTCTTAAGCGAAACTACCCCCCGTTTCCACATATGAGGTAGTCTTGACAGCCCGCCATCCCTCCAGGCACGAATGCGGGAGGGCCATATTCAGACTGCCCATGAAGATAAGAAAAGACAGATCTAGAGCTAAAAGTCTCTCAGTTTGTCAGGCTCGTGACCTCGCTGTAATTAATTACTTACCCTATCTAGTCGAGACCATTTCAGCACAGTTACTACTAGATAGATGTCTACTTGTTCCATACAACTTTCCTTCCGTATTTATCACATGGATGACGGCATTTACTCATAGAAATTATCAGTTGATCAAGTCTATAATTACCACAAGTAAAAGTGTAATTAAAATGATAAGCAATTAAATATGGCAGCAAAAATATATTAAGCATGTTTAGACCTCGAATCTGCCCTTGCAACCCTTGAATAACCTTTGCTAAGAATTAAAGATTTAGCTACTCATGCTTGAAGATAAACACATAATAATTAAAGAGAGCATAATAAGTAAATAAATAGATTAAGGGAAGAAGACTTTGTTACTAAAACGTTTTGAAGCCCGGCAGCAAGGAGGAAGGAAGCTAACAAGAACTAGAGAGATAAACTAGAGAGAAGTCTAAGAAAAACTAATTCTAATAATTCTCAAAATTATATTATGTGCTAAGAGATGTCCTAAACTACTCCTTGGATGCTCCTTATAAGCTAGATCTCCAAGCACAAAATATCTTCAGTCCAAATTAGGGACAAAATGCATTTAAAGAAAGCCTATTACAATGGATCCATGCTCTCTAAAGCATAAAGCTGGAGGTCAAGGTCTAATTTGCCCAGCTTTGGCAGATCTGAACTGGGCTCAAGGCCTGGAATGGTCAGAAGGTAGGTATTTTGTGATCAGTGCAGAATGGTCAGAATAGTGTCAGGGGGATCACATGAGAGCTTTGGCAAGAGGACACGTGGAAATGTCGTTCTTTGCCCTTCGTGGGCCCGAATGGAGAATCCGATTCGGGACCTTGAACACTATTCTGGAGTCGGGACCTCGACTTTGGGCTTGAAGCTCGAATTCGCCCAAAATGCTCCAAAAACGCATGTTTTTGCATAAACTCCCTTTTTAGGTCTAAATCTGCAATAGTAATGAAAATAAGGATAAATTAGCAGAATCATGCCTTAAATTGGTGAGAAAATGGAGAGAATCATGCATAAAAACATGCTATCAAATAATCCCCACACTGCCCAATGCTCGCCCTCGAGCATTCACAAAATTCAAAACAGTCCCCAAAACAGAACAAACACACCAAACCATAGCACAGAGAATAAGCATGCTTTTCAACATTTGGGGCCCCGAATGAAAACAGATTCTACCTAGATGAACACCTGCATCAGATCAGAAGGATAACGACCCTTAAGAAAAGACTTTTCCACATCAGCCTATTTACCAGCTGTCCTCACATGAATCGGTGTTTGCACTCACACTCTAAAGGCTAGGTGTTTAAATACTCAAAATGTCTTCTCTTTGCTTGTCGTCATAGTGTTGTTTGAATGAATGTCTCACGAAGCATTTTCCTTGCAGTGAAAATTGATACCAATCTTTTATTGAGCCAGGAGGGGCAGGCTCTATCCCATTGAGTGAAGAAGGATTGAAGAAGAAGCTTACGCCTGAACAATTTTACGTTACTCGACAAAAGGGGACTGAGAGGGCTTTCACTGGGTATGGTTTATTTACTGCAGCATTGGTGATTTTACCCTAACACTTGGGGAAATTGCAGTACCTTCTCTTATATTCTGATCTTCATTGCTTTGGTCACGAGTTATAGTTTAAGAAGTTGCAGAAAAGTTTGCGGATTTTTTTTCTCAACTAAAGCATTTGGAGTTTCATGTCTTGATCTTTATTCAACACAAAAATACGGAAGAGTTTTTCCATTAAAAAATAAATGAAAAATATTTTAAAAATATTAAAAAATTATAAATTATAAATAAAACTTAAATTACTATATTTGTTACATATTTTATAATTTATTTTTTATTTAATTTGAATTTTTTTAACTATTTAACCTTTTAAGTTTTAATAAAGTATAGAATTGACAAGATAAAGTGAAATGTGTATTTTAGATACTTTGCATAAATCATTGCAAGCAGTTGAGGGGGAAAATGCATATATCCTCAACAAAATTTAATGTTCTTTGTAACATACAGCAGAGAAGACAAATTATCAACTTTGTAACACACTTTAGAAGTAATCAAAAGATATACTAGAATAGACAGAAACTGTAGAGTGACCAACCTAAGCTTCATGCTCTAAATCTTGGAGATATATTGGCCTGTAATGGATTCTTCATCACCATTGTAAATTCTTGCTTCTCTGATAAATCAACTTCATCTCCATCCACAGCTTTCCACTCGAATTTCCAGATCAAATTAGCCACAAAATACTCCAAATGAAGCATTGCTAAACCAAGCCCAGGACAAATCCTTCTCCCCACCCCAAATGGCATCATCTTAATCTCTCTGTTTCCTGTTATATCAAATGTTGTATCCGCTTCAACTCTATTATTCAAAAACCTCTCCGGCTTGAATGCCATCGGATCCTCCCACACCTTCGGATCCCACCCGATGTCAGCCACCATGAAATTTATGCTCGAATTCTTCGGTATCAAATATTTGTCCAACACAACATCCTCTGCAACTGAATGAGGTAGCACAAAATGCCCAGGCGGGTGTCGCCTCAGTCCTTCCAAGATGATTGCTTTCAGATATGGCATCTTGTGCAGATCTTCCTCTTTCACCTCCTCTTCCTCATCTCCATCTCTCATCACTCCTCTGATCTCCGTCAACAACTTCCCTTGTATTTGTGGGTATTTCACCAGATTTGCCATTATCCATTGCAATGCCGTGGAAGTAGTATCTGTACCTGCGTTAAGAAACTCGTTGCAAAGAGTAACGATTTCATCCTCGCTAAGCTTTCTGTTCTCATCAGGAAGCTGCAGATCGAAAAGGGTATCAACATAGGACAACACATAGTCATCTTTGTTCGATTTCTCATCTTTCACTCCCTTTCTTGCTCTAATCAAAGGAATCAACACATTTTCTTGGTCTCTCCGCAACTTCAAGAACTGTTCCCACCGTTTACGGAGCACAAATTTAGTCAACTTCGGCCAGAAATTGAGCACACTAAACTTAGCAGCATTCAAAATCATGGCACGCTCAACCCTCTCAACTTCTCTAATCTGTTCCTCGTCAAGCTTATCACCAAAACACATAAGCACCAGCAAACAAAACATGGCGAACTGAAAATGACCCAGAACTCGAACAGGATCACCTGATTTCGCCTGCGATTCGACGCGATCTTGCAAAATCTGAAGAACCCATTTGCGGGCATGAGTGTATGACTTGACGCGAGAAGGATGGAGGATCTCGGAAGTGAGGTTGCGGCGGAGAAGCCGCCAAGTCGGGCCGTAAGAGGCGGAATTGATGTTATGCTGATTGGAACTGAGTATTTTGCCAACAGCCAGAGGTCGTGGGCGGTTAGAGAATACGGCGCCGTTTTGAATCAGCGCTTGGTGGGCAAGAGAGCGGTCGGCGATGAAGATGGCGAGGCGAGGGCCGAAGCGGAGGGAGACGATTGGGCCGAGCTTGGCGTGGAGGGAGCGGAGGATGGGTTCGAGTTCAAAGAAGGATTTGCGGAGAAGGAGGAATCTGGAGACGATAGGGAAGGAAAAGGGGGTGGGAGGAAGAGATGGGTTTTTGGAAGGGAAAAGGAGGCTTAAGAAGGGTTTTAGGAGGGCGCAGATGCAGATGGAGATGAGGAGGAGGAGCCAGGTCTCCATGGTTGGTCTCTGTTTGCAGCGAGGAAAGTGGAGAGTGGAGGAGGATGAGGGTATACGTCGAGTTAACGTGAAGGCGTGGACACCAGGAAATGGCGGGTGGTATGGGGGTAGTCGCATGCCACGTGAGGAAGGTCACAAGATGACAACAAGAGTCCCAACAATTACTTTTTATTGTTTTGCGTGCTACGATGGAGATAAGGAACACTCCCATTGCATACTATACAGTATACACACAATAGCATGTACTCTCAAAGTTTCTGTATTTGAAATTCAACTAATGCAAGTGACTGGTGTCGTATTTGGACTTGGAGACCAAGAAAAACTGCCCGCCTGAAGAAATCGGCACATCTCCATTTGTTTTTTTTAATCTTTTACGTGGATGAAAAATAAAAATTGTCAGGTGAGAAACTTAGAAAGCAGAGAGATGGAAGGGAGGACTAACTGGGAGAATGATAGAGAGATGTGGGATTGGGCAAAGAATTTATAGGAAACTAATGTTGATTTTCAGGAAATTAAGGTATAATATTAATGATCCTCGTCCCTAATCTTATTATTTTTATTTTAGTCATTCTCTAAAAAAAATTCGGTTCAAATCGGCTCCTCATGTTATATCCGTCCGTTCAATTTAATCTTCACCGTTAAAAAAATAACTAATAGAGATAAACGTTCATTAGTTGCTATTATTTTATTATTTTTTAGGTTAAAGTTGTCAGGGACACGTGATCTATATGACAGACTAGGGCTGAACACGGGTCGGGTCGGATCGGTTTTAGGCCTGACCCGTCACCGACCCGCCTAAAATTTAGCGGGGCGGTTCAGGTCGGTTACAGGTACATATAACCGCGGGTTGACGGGTGTGGCGGGTCGAATCGGTTATTAGCGGGTTGGCGGTTATATTTCTGGGCCTAAAATAATGAGCCGGTCTTAACAAAAAAACTCAACCTTTTTTTCCTCCAACTGGGCTGAGCCCATCAACCAAACCTAACAAACCTAAAACAAAAACATCTCATCTTCTTCTTCCTCCAACAAACCCTAAACAGAAACAAAAATATCTAGCCGTCCAAATCAAAATCAAAACCAAATAACAGATCTAACTTTTATCATACAAAAAACTAGATCTTTTTATCAGATCTATAAACCTCCACATGATAAACTTTTCTTAAATCTAGATCTAACTTTAAAAAAAAAATCAAATCAATAACAGAAAAAATCAAATCTAGATCTAACTCATACGAATTAATAACCAGAGAAATAAAATAGCATTCAAATTGATATCAACACCAAACCTCAGATCCAGAACAACAAAACCCACAAATTGAACATAAATTTAGTATTAAACATAAATTAACATTAAAACAATAAAAGCCAAAAATTGTTTTCAGTAGTGTCAAGGAAGTTTACATAGGTAAAATTCACAAAATTGCTCCGATCCGAAAATCCCTCTATTGTTCCGATCCGAAAATCCCTCTCACCGTGGCGTCCTCCGGCGCACAGTCCGCCCTCTCTCGACGGAAGCCGCCATCTTCGTCATCAACATCATCATCGTCAAAAAAAAATTAATTAACCAACAGAAGGGACATCAGTAACAATTCCATGTCCTAACCGAAGTAGATGATGGTGTGTAGATGGAGGAGGCGGAGAGGGTGAAGAGATCGGGTTTGAGATTCACGGAGAGATGGGTTTCTGATTGTTTGTTTGGAGAGGGAGAGTGAGGAAGAAGAAAGAAGGAAGAAAAGGGGAGAAGAAAAATAGGCAGCGGCTAATGAATGAAAAAAATGAGAAAGAGATGTATATATACTTAGGGTTAGGGTTAGGGTCGGGTCGTGTCGGTTATTTTGCAATATATGTAAAATTGACCCGCGAACCGACCCGCCACTGAATGAGCGGGTCGATTATATATCTGTATATGGGCGGGTTGGCGGGTCGGGTTGGCAATTTTGGCGGGTTGGGCGGGTCATTTGCTCAGCCCTAACAGACACAACACCTCACTCTCCAGCAGAGGTAGCAGATGGAGAGTGAGGTGTTGATGGAAAGTGCGGTGTTGTGTCTGTCATATGGCTCCCGCGTCCCTGACAACTTTAATCCAAAAAATAATAAAATAATAACAATTAATGAACATTTATCACTGTTAGTTGTTTTTCTGACGGTGGTAATTAAATTTAACGGACGGATATAATATTCACCATCATATCTCAATTCCACCTTTATTAAAAAAAAAAAAAACTCTTTTCACTTTTATAATTATTGGCTCAATTAGAATTAATTTTTTTTATAAGCGATTAATTTAGTTTGGCTCACTTCCTCAATCGTTGTGGAAAATTACTATTCCTTGTAAATAAAGATTTGTTCTTAAGTTTTAAAGAAAATAACTCTCTAATTTAGTTTAAATTTTTATTTATTTTGTCAATTTGGTTATATTGTTAATTATTAGAAATCAAATTTATGATCTATAGCATACAAATAATTATTTTTTTATTTTGCACTTTTAATTATTATATATATATACTTGTGCAAAATTTATATATATTTCAAATTAAAATATTTTTTTACAATTTTCATTGTAATTTCTTTCTCAAATAGTATCTTTTACATATAGGAAATACCGAAATACTATTCCAAATTTCTTGAAATTCTGTAGATATAATTATAGAATAAAGAAAACTAAATGCTTTGATTATTTTTACCATTTTACCCCCACTCTCCACTTTCACACGTCTCACTTTTTTTTCACTTCTTTTCCTCGTCAAGGAAGCATATAAGATTATAGATTCATACTTCTGTTTTGGACATTAGAAACAACACTCTCCACCAAAGAAACAGAGAAATGGATCAACAACAATTGCTCTTACAGCAGCAGCAGCAGCAACATCATCAACAACAGTTCCTGTTATTGCAGCAATTGCAGAAACAAGCCCAACAGCAGCAGCAGCAACAACAACAACAGCAGCAACAAGCTGCGGCCATTTCTCGGTTTCCATCAAACATTGATGCCCACCTGCGTGCTCCTGGCCTCCATCGTCCTCTGACTCTGCAACCCCAAAACCCTAACCCTAACCCTAACCCCAATTTGCAGCAGCAGCCGCAGCAACAACAACCACCCCAATCGCAACAGCTACAGCAGCAAGGGCCGAATTTGGGGCAAAATGCGCAGCAGCAAAAGGCGATGCGTCCACCTCCTGTTAATCAAGTGGAGCTCCAGATGGCATACCAGGATGCGTGGCGGGTGTGCCATCCCGATTTCAAGCGACCCTTCACTTCAATTGATGATGCCTGTGAGAGGTTTGTTGATTTATCGTTGCTGCTGAATTTATTTTCATGCCTCTATTATTGTGCATCCTTTGGGGTCTTAGATGTATGTTTTGATGGGCGAATTAGGTTTTTTTTTATGAAGAATTAGGAGATTTGGCATTCGCATCCACTTCTTGCCTAACGATGAATTGCGTGATGAGTAATGTGATTGAAGTCTAATTCATTTTCTATTTGCTGTGGTTGGTGATCATTTTGAGAAAGGTCACATCTTGCTGGGCATTATTTCAGTCCGGTGAATGACAACGATTCAAGAGTTTTACATTTTATTTTGCGTTGTAGTTTGCCAATCTGCTCATTTAGAATCCAGTGTTTTGTATCCTGATCAGGGTCTTAACTAGTTGTTATTATCTTGTTCTTGTCAATGCCGAATGGTGAGGATGAATTGAACTTAGTCGATTGCCCACTGGAAATTGGTATTTTTACTTCTTGATTTTTGCTGCAAATTTGTAGGACTTTCACACAGTATAAAGGGATGCAGAAACTTATCAGTAGATGCCTTTGTAGGTTCTGTCGGAATGTCCTATTCCAAATCCTTATTCATATTGTATGCACCGACTCCTTTTGGTTCTTCGAGGACTGCATTTATGTTTGTTTCGTGAGGCTTCTATCCGGTGGACTTGTGACTTTTACTACTTATGAACTCT
The DNA here is from genome assembly GCA_963691705.1 of Viola odorata. NCBI lineage: Eukaryota > Viridiplantae > Streptophyta > Magnoliopsida > Malpighiales > Violaceae > Viola > Viola odorata. Next base: position 72,773,746 of record OY829538.1, on the reverse strand, counting down.
GGTTTATGGATGTATTCTTCTGGTATCATGATCGCAAGCATCTATTCATCTTTGCTAGGGGGGTTCTTCATGGTGCTTTCTTTTCGTAAGAGATTCAAGCATCTAGATGAGCTGCTGCACACATTAGAGCTTCATCCTTAGTTGGCGTGTTTTGGATTTTACTGCATCTTTTTAAGTACAGCTTATGCACTGTCAAACTCTTGAAGCTTATATAGTTAAACCTACAAATTCCCCTTTTTATGCTGCATGATCCATATCATTGTTGTTGCTATCTTCATTGTCTAAAAGTTGAGTGGAGTTAGCTACGGTATGGTGCTTGTATGTGTATTTCGTACTTGAGTTTGTGCTAGCTAGCCAATATATGAAACTTATTGAACGTTCCAAGGGAAAGGTAGGGAGGGTTGGATTAATCATATTCATGGAACTGAGTGTCTGGCATTGCTCACAAATTTGCTGTGCCTCTCCTATGAATCAAACGGCTTGCTTAGTTTGATCAAGTGATTTACAGCCATGTTAATGGTAACCAGTACTTGCTTAAATAATGTTCACAAAAGGTTTTCTGGCAATTTGCTGCTGAGGCTTTTTCGCTCCCACCTGTTTCTGATTGTAAATTATTTTCAGGTTACTGCCTTACCATGTCGTAGCTGACTATGAAGCAGAGGAAGATGATAGAATCCTTGATTCTGACACAACCGGCCAGATGCCATCTCGCTCCCAGCAGTGGGATCATAACATTGCAGCTAAAGTTGCAGAGTTCACTGGAACATTTGAGAAACAGGCCCTAGCCTTCAACATAATAACCCGAAAGCGAGCTATGGGAGAATTTCGATCTGAGGAGAGATTGATGCTTGAACAGGCTCTCCTTCAAGAGGAGAAGAGGGCAATGTTCGAATTGAAAGCAGAAATGGAAGCCAGGGAGAAGGCGGGTCGTGAGGCTCAGATAAGAATGGCAGCCATGGTTCAAGCAGAGCAAGCTCGAGCGGAGTCACATGCTCATGCAGAAATGATGTCCCGAGCTCCAATAAGGGGAAGTGCACTTGGGTCACAAGGCAACAGTGTGGCAATTGGTCATGACGTGGGAGAACAGGAGGACCACAGTGTGAACCCTGATGAGATGATGAATGGGTGGGGAAATAATGCACAGAGAGACGATAGGGAACCCTCAGAAGATTTCTTGAATGACGAGGAGACTGACAATGGAGAGACAAGCACGCCAGGTGATTGGCGCGAAGTTGGGGAATTTGATTTGAACACCAGATGAACCAGGAAGCATCTGCTGAAGAGGATATCCTTATTCTATGGTCGATATGGTCTCTTTTTAGTGCGTGAGATTATGGGAATTATATTCTGGGTAAGTAAAGTGGAAGAAAAACAAGAGCTGGTTTTTGTACTATGATGCTGTAATTCCTATAGCCTGATTGTTGGTTTTGTTTGGCTGAAATCTCATCCAAAGGGAATTCATGGTCTTAACGGCCAGTGCGTTGACACTTCATTTATAGTCGTAAGTTTTTTAACAAAAGAAACACAACTCTATGTGCAAACTTGTTTCTAGATTTTGTATAATGTTATCAGCTAGCTGCCAAGAAAGCAACTCATTACAAAGCTTGATTTTGCCTCATCAGACGAGCAATCACACTTTGAACAAGCATAAAACACCCATCAAACATCTAAAACTAAACCAAGGATACCTTGAAAGACGAGGAGACAATGAAGCTTCTCGCAGTATGAACTAAAAATCATCAAACATAGGAAGGAACACGAGAAAAAAAGCAAGCAAGAATACACAACCTAAAATGGCCTACAAAATGTTAGGGAGCTGAGAATCCAATCTCTGCTGCAATTCCCTGATCTTCATCGAAAGCTCCGTCTTCTGCTCCTTGTAGCTCTGCAACAAGTACTCCTTCCCACCTATCACTTCCTTCAATTCACCTACCTCCCTCCTCAGCATCTCAATCCTCTCCATATCTCCCCTTCCCTTTTCTGACGATTCAAAATTGCAGTCCCCATCAAGATAACCATTTGCATGACCATTTCTTGCCTCAGATGGCCATGTTGTGGCTGCTGGCGGCGTTTCGTTGACGCCAGCATGCATCACACAGTGATCAGCTATTGCTTTTCTAAGCCTCTGTATTTCTCTCTGGGAATCAAACAAATCCCTGTTGGCTGCATCGAGCTGTGACTGCAAATTTGTAGAGTGTACAAGCTGAGCACTGAGGGAGTTTTGCAACTCTGTGATCTGATCTTGCATCTCCATTATCATATCATCTCTTCTCTTCAGTTGCTGTCGGAGCTTCTGTATCACTTCCCGCTTACTAAATATGTCAGAGCCAGATTCTGAGACACATGGTGAGTCGGAACAGACTGACTGATGGAATGGCTTTGGAGGTAACTCAAGGCGATCCGGAGATGATACCCACATAACACCATTCTCCTTAGTAAACTCTGCTGCAGGAACTGTTACCAAGGGCAATGAAGCATCAGATTCAGAGAGCATCTGATCATTGGTAGTGTGCTTCAGGTCCCCAATGCCTTCGTTCACTGCATACAAACCCAAAGCCATACATAAAATGATGGGAGAAGTCACATGATTAGTCTGTTACATTATATGAAAACAAGATCAATGGACTGCCAAAACAACACAACGCAACTCTGCCAGGTTGGCTGCATGGAAAATTCTCCATTACAGTTCTGCCCAGGGACTTTTTTCCAGTCCACAACACGTAAAAGATGGAACCTTGCCAAGGACAATGAACAATGTTTTGGTACAGAAAAGTACAAGTGAAGGAGAACAGAATGGACACAAGACCTCAACAAGAAGGTTCCATCCCCCAAGCAAATTGAAATTAACTGTTTCTTTTGCACACCAACACTACAAACCCTATGGAACCCATAGTGCAGCACAGAGTCTTTAAGAATTCAAGCACATTATAGTACAGATTCCATTAAGTGTCTCTAGCATCCACATCTATTTTGAAGCATGGTTTCAAAAGGGTCTAGCCCAGGTGCACTAATGTTTCCTCAAAATCACATTGCAAATCATAGACATAAAATAAGAACAGCATACATCAAATCATATGGACAACTAATACCTAGTCTGTTAGCACTATATAGAGATATATGAAGGAAAAAAAGAAATATCCTTCCTAACCATTAGCATTAAGTCCTCTTTAGAAATGCCAATCCCAGATGCACAACAGAAAATAAATCATTCGTAGCTTTACTATTTTCCCACACCTATTGCCAATAACCAAACAGGAACTAGCAGATACTTGAAACAAACTTCCACGGCAGTTCCTTTTAATCTTTTATCAGTTTGATACCATGAATCACCATACCAGAAATGCAATTGAAGCATCCACTATCTTCTCGTGTAAAGGAATACATGTTTGAATGCATGTGGCAACCAGGCGGCCTCCTTCTGTCAGATGATTGCCCTTTTCCTGAATTGCGCTTAGAAGTTAAGATACGTTCTACTCAAGACAACTTGGTGATATAGTAAATATTAAAATATGTGTCAGACCATTACTAGTATTTGTCTGTGGCTTTGAATCCAGTGTCTGTTTTAGCTTGTAACCAAGGCGAATGGATAATGTACTTAACAAGGCACCACCAGCAATAAGGATCCAATTTGGTCCCTCAGCCCGAACAGTTTGTGCCTTCTGACTCCTAGGAACCCCGTTGTTTCTTGGTTTCATTTTAGTTGGAAGAGGACTACTAGCTGAATCATCCAAATATGACCTACATCAATAATGCACCAAAAATTCATTGCTCAACGCGTCAGACTGACAGGTGAAGAATGCATAAGGAAGCTCACAAAATTTATACAAATACAGCCACCAAAAGATGCACATCAATCACTAAATATATGTATATCCGCAACTCAAAAAATGCAAGGAACCAAGAATCAAATACAACAAAGATATAGTCCTAGATTTGCATAGAAGTAAAGCATAGAGCAGAAACATTTACATACAACCTACCTCATCCTTCAAGATCACTACAAAAGTGTTACACAGAGAACAGTAAAAGCATCGCAGCTCCTACAGAGGAAAAAAATCTACCAAGAGCTCCCACGAAAACATACTGAACATTCAAATTACCATGTAGAGTACCAAAGTGCCTTATGCCCATAAGAGAGGAATTGAAAAGGGAAAAACGAAATTAAGTTTTGTCTCATCCATTATTTTGCCCAAGTACAATCAATTATACCCATCTGCTTACAGTCAGTGAAGTCCCGTTAAGAAAAGGGAAAACAAATTAGCCCACATTTTCACAAAGAACATGGTTATGTACGAAAAATGAATCCCAATGAAGTAGAAACAATAAACCCCAATCAGATAGCTCTAAAACCCAAATGCCTCGCGCTCCCCCAATCCAGTCTCAGCACCACCACAACAGCGCTCCGTGCGAAATTCAACAGACTACCATTCTTAGAATCGCCCATTCAATAAACACAAAAAAGGTCGAGAACCCAAAAGCAATCGAATGCAAACAAGCAAAAACAAGCCATAAAAACAATAACAAAATCACTTTCATCGAGGAAACGCATGAACACGAAAATTTGGATCAAAATCAGGAAACACAAAGCCAAAGGGTCAAAGCAAAAGGCAAAGAAAAAAGAAAAAAAGCACAAACCTTATTCACTAGACTAGGGTTTATTCCTTGAGTCTAAAACTCCGTCGACACCGCCAAATTTACACTTTTCCGGCTCATTCTTGTTTGTATCTCCGAAAAGAAAACAGACCCAGTAAATGACCAAAACAGTATCCGCTACTCTCCAGCTAAGAGGTAGAGAGGGTTTTGGGAAATGGCGGCTTTTAGGGGTGCAAATATTTGTAATTTTTATTCTCTGTTTTGAAAACAAATTGAGAGCATTTATTTTTTAGGGACTGTTTTCAAATTTTGGAAAAGTATTTTCTGTTGTTCTCCTCCTTTAGAACTTTTGTTTGCCACCTCGGCACCACATGTCACCCTTTTAATTTACGGCACAGAAATATGAGCCTATCTCTCTATTTATTTATTTTTTCTTTTTAATTGTCGAATTCTTGCTTACACTAAGATTATTTTGTTTATTTTTCTAATAATAATAAGAATAGTTAGAATTTCAATTTAAAAAATAATAATTATGTACACGAAGTTATAATTTAACTGGTTAATATATATTGTCACTATAACGTAGATTATGAGTTCGATCTCTGGTATTATAACGATGATTAATAATATAACCAACTTTTTTTTAGAAAATAAAAGAAAATTGGTGGCATTAATATAAGGTTTCTCCAAAATTGGCTTATTTTCAAAAGAATATAAGAAAGAGTGTTTCTTTTTTTCTAAAGAAAAGAGTATGTCTCAGTATACTCCAGGTTGTCTTTGCCCTTGTAACGTGATCAACAATTTGGCTTACTAAAGAATTGCCATCATTCCCACCACTAATTTTGGACAACTAATTAAGAAATAGTACAATATTATGTCAAATATTTTAAATACACATGTAATCGAGCAGCAACAATCGAGTCTATCTATCTTTAACTCAAATTTATAATTTTTCTTAAATTTATTTGAATGTTTATTTTTCTCGGCTCAATTTAAGAAAGACTAATCTTGTTCATCTTTGAGTATGATAGGAGCTCGAATCATTGTTATTTATGCTCGTTTTTCACGTTGAAGTATCACTTCCGCAACAAAAAAGGGAAAGTAATAATATTCAGCAATAATAAAAAGCGAAGAAGGATTTCTTCCTTTTTCTTTATTTTTCTTTTCTTTCTCACTGTAATTAAAGTGGAGCGACCAATTACATATACACATCTATTAATGAATCCAACTTTTAAAGTTGGTAAAATAGCTATAGATCTGCCTTTTGATAATTCTTGTAAGTTGAATCCCGATAACTAACTTGTAACTAACTTGTAACTGTTCTCCAAATTCTATTCTATTCAGGTTTCCGACAAGTAATGATGGCAAATTTTATTAATCCTTTGTTGTATCCTTGGATCATCAATGGCATCACCAATGCTCCTTTGATCGTCTTCATACCTAATCAATTTCAAAGAGTTATGTTCATATCGAGTTGAAAAACTAAAGAGTAAAGTGATCCCGCTATAAAGACTACGGCAACTTACCGGTTCGCAGCAGAGATGTTAGACCTTTCCATGAAAGTGTAGAGCGAATTACAGCTGGCCAAAATGGAGCGACATTCTGAGACCAATCTGCTGTCTTGATATCCTGCAATGGCAGCAAACAAAATTCAATCTCATTTCGTGCGTGAAAAATGATCGAATCGATGGGTATTCGAAGGAAGTAACTTACCTGGAGCGAGAAGGATTCGAGTAACTCGACGTAATCAGAGGTAGAGCACCATTCTGGAAGATAGTAAACATCACATATCTTCTTCAAATGGTCTTTTTCCCATGTCTGTAAGGATTTCTCAGAAGGGCCAAGATTCCTGTGGCACCATGTTACTAGAATGATTGTGGCTCCTGGAGCTGCCACTCTAACCAACTCACCAACGAACTGCAATACGAATTTGAATCGAAAGGACGAAAGAATAGGGATTCAGAACCTGTATACATCTTGATGAGTCAAAAGTTAAAAGGAAGGGACAGAATCTTCAAAATTATGACCTTTCTTTTGTCAGGCATATGTTCTCCGCTTTCCATCGACCAAACCAAATCGAACTGACCATCTGGGAATGGTTGTGCTAAAGCATCTGCAACTTGAAAAGAAACCTGTTGTTTCTTGACATTGTTATGCCCCAAATAATAATCCAACACTTGTACACATAAACGCAATGATTCCATAGAAAAAACTCATGGAAAGAAAACCTTCAATCACCAAACAAACAAATCAAGGAAGTGGGCACCTTCAGAACATTAGCTGCATTCCTCTGCATTAACAGAAGAATGCCTAAAACTATAGCATCAGCTATACATACCGAAGTTAAATGTGCTCGGGCAAGAGTAGCACTCAGATAAGTGACTTCATCGGAAGTCCTGGTGTGAAACAAAAGAACAGAAAAAGGCCCTAAAACAACAAGATTTTCATACATACCTTATCAGCTAATCCTTGAGCAGTTGCAAGAGCATTGGCTCTTTGGGCTTGGACAGGACTCAAGGTGATACCAACACATTTTGCACCATATCTCTTTGATAAATACCTAGAGCTGCCTCCAATGCCACAACCAACATCAACCACTGTCTTGGGCCTTTTCTCTGGTTCATCTAAATCAGTACCACCCAGTTCAGAATAATTAGTTAATTACACAACTTAACAAAAAGTACTAATAGACTAATGATACAATATCAATTTTAAATTATTGTTTTTTTATACTCCATACAGTATCTTACACCACCTCATCACTACCACTACCACAACTACAAGAATTCAATAATGTTTAAAAAAATACTCCTATATTATTACTGTAAGTGAAATAAGAGAAGTTGTGATACAACATGACAACCATTGCACTCCCTAATTGGACCATTGTCCCATGCTTGAAAATAATAGTTCCAATGATACAACATGACAGCCATTGCACTCTCTAAGGACTTGATTTCAAAAAAAAAAGGAGTAAGGAGTTAATTTTTTAGTTTTAAATTTATTTTTTTTTTTTAAAAATAGTATGTTATCTTCTTTTTTGAAATCAAAAGGAGTAGCTTATCGGAAAAAGGATAATTAAAGTTGGATTATTCGTATCCACTTATTAAAAAAAATCCTGTTAATATGATAAAGAAGCTTACCTTCTAGAAAATTACTTGCACAGAAAACCAATTCATAAATAAATAAATAGATAGAACACACACCTGAAACACCGGCGAAACGGAGCGTCTCCTCGATCATTCGGACCTGTGCTGCCCGGTGATCAGAGTCCGACCCGGAAACGTATTGATCAGGGTCGTAGAACCCGTGGTGCATGTGTTCTCCCCATATGTCCTCCCACAAGCCGGACGACTCGTCGTAGAGCTCGGCGATGCCCTTTTTAAGGAGACGGTTGTCTTCCGTATCGGTATCAACATTACTGCTCGCTACAGCTACACGTGCTAGGGGCGCACGTGCTAGGGGTGGAGGAGCAGTAAAACACGAGCGCTGGCCCACGGAGGAGAGAGATGAAACTGGAAATGATAAGGCGCGCACGGGAGTTTTATTATTAACATTGAGGGATGCGTTGCAGTTCCGTACGACGTCGTTGAGGGGGAGCGGCGGGTGGCACGTCCGGCAAAGAAGCATATCGGGATTTGATTTCCGGCGCGTGGTGAGGCGAAGGAAGTGGAGTGGAGAAATGAGGCACGGAAGTGAATTGTATGGATTCGCAAGTCGCAACAGAAGCCATAAATGAGGGAGATGGACGGATGGATGGACGAGTGGAACGTCGCCCACGTTATTTGTTTTTTTCTTCAAAAAAGAATATTATATTATTAATTATTGTTACTATATTAGGAATCTAAGTCAATACCATAAATGTTGAAGTGCATTTTGTTATTTATTTATTTATTTTCCTTTTCAAACTTAATTAAAATGTAATTCCAAACTAGCTTTTCAAAAATATGAATTTGTAGCTTAAACCCTAAACCCTACTCCCTAAACCGTAATTCATATAGATTTTATTACCGAATAAGATTTTAGCTATTTTAGCTTTATTGAGGTCTAATTTGGCAAGTGTATATACATGATTAGTTCCGATCGAATCGAAATTATCATAATATTATACCGAAATTTACTCTATTCGATCGGTATTTTTTTGATTTGTTTACTACTATATGACATACTAAATTATCGATCGAACTTTGTTTAATACGATACGATATTAGTAAATTTATTAACTAAATATACGAATAAAATAATACTACAATTACTTCAAACTCATAACTTCAAAGCATTTGGTATGTACATTTTCACTGCAACGACTCGTGCGATAATGTATTTTTATAAGGAAGTCGTATTTACCATCACCTTCTTGCTTCCGCAAAAAGCATATCTAGCAACAATTTTTCTTTACTTATCTAATCGGGTGATAATTAAACCGAATAATTATGAGAAGTACACGCATATAAGTAATATCACTCAATTAAATAAGAATGTGGTCAACCGATAAAAGAAATTTCTGACTTTGAAATTTAAGAACGAAGTAAAATATACTTTGAGCTTCGATAGCGTTCAAACGAGATTAACTTTCTACGCGATTGGCGATTGGAGCAAAGTAAATATCCTCCAAATTAATTATCACAATTAATAAAATTTGAAATTTCAAATGATAATTCGGTTTATTTTGAACATTTAAGAAAACTGAAAATCAACTATCAGAGGAACAAGCATTATTACCCTCAAAAGATGAGAACATTTTGCTATGCTTTTGCTGTCCTAAAATAGAATTCATTCATTCTGGCTTTCGACACGTAATAATGGAGAATTTGATTACGCCTTTCTTGTAGCCTTTGATCATCAATGGCATCACCAGGGCTCCTTTGATGGTTTTAAATCCTGATGATCAAATTGCAGCAAAATGTTATCATATTTGCCAATATATATACAAATAAAAAGTGAAAAAAAAAATTAACCCATAAAATTGCTATTAAAATAGACTTAATTACCGCATTTCAACAGAGAAGTCAGGCCTTTCCATGTGAGTGCTGACCGAATCACTGCTGGCCAAAATGGGGCAACATTTTCAGACCAATCTGCTGTCTCAATGTCCTGCAAAAGATGTACTCAATTTATTACTAAGTGGTACTTTCAATAAAATAAAAGGACAGTGTGTCATGAGATTGAATCTCGTTACATACCTTAAGAGACAGGGATTCGAGCAATTTGACATAATCGGCAGCAGAACACCACTCTGGGAGATAATAAGCATTACAAATCTTGTCTAGAAGATCTTTCTCCCATTTCTGTAATGATTCCTCAGAAGCATCAAGATTCCTATGGCACCATGTCACTATAATTATCGTCGCGCCTGGTGCTGCAACTCTAACCAGCTCACTCAAGAACTGCAAATTCAGATTAATTAGCAACTAATTTTAGATCAAATTAAATAAATAATAAAAAAACATCTTTATTAATCAAACCCATGAATAATAATACCTTCTTTTTGTCAGGCATGTGCTCCCCGCTCTCCATAGACCAAACCAGATCAAACTGTCCATCTGGAAATGGTTGCTCTAATGCATCACCCACTTGATAGGAAACCTATACCATTACCAATATATTAAAAAAAAAAGATAAAAATAGTGGACATAACCCAATTCTTTTCGTCTTATAAGTGTGGTCTTTTTCCCTTTCAGATAAGCAATTGAATCAACCAAGGTAAAAAAATTAAATTGTTTTCAATTTTTGAGTTTTAACTCTTCTTAATAGGAAATACCACATAACTACGAGCAATTAGAGCTACCGATTCGAATTGAATATTGGTGCAAATTTTTGAAGAAAGGAAAAAGAGTTGGGCAAAACCCAGTTGGAGTGTGACTGTGTGACACAAACCTTGTCAGAAATATTTTCAGCAGCTGCTAGTTCATTGGCTCTTTTGACCTGTAAAGGACTTAGACTGATGCCTTGACATTTGGCACCAAATTTTCTGGCCAAATACCTTGAGCTGCCCCCAATCCCACATCCAACATCAACCACATTCTTTGGAAATTCTTCTGGGTCCTCTGCAAAATCAATAATAATTCAATTTCAATACCCACTTTCAACAACAATTTTTACCAACTTGGTAAATTTATTTCTTGTTTTTTTTCCCTTAAAATTTGCAGATTCCAAAATGAGTGTTATTGATAAATATTTGTTTACCTTTTTTTAATTTATAGCAAGTCTTTTTCTCAACCATCCAGGTCAGCAGCATTACCATAAATAGAAAAATCAAATTTTCATAAAAAACAAAAAAGAAAGAGAAATGAACCTGAGAGGCCAGCAAAATGGAGCGCTTCATGAATCATCCGGATCTGGGCGGCTCGGTGATCGGACTCGGATCCGGAAACCTGGATATCCGGGTCATAGAATCCATGGTGCATGTGATCTCCCCATATGTCCTCCCACATAGCAGACGAGTCGTCGTAGAGCTCAGCTATGCCTTTCTTAAGCTGCTCGGTATCCATTTTTGTGGATCTTGGGATGGTTAAAATCAAAGTTTCGGGCAGCTGGGAAAGCAGAGAAGAAAAGGGAGTGAGAGTAGTAGCTACTACTCGCTACTGATTAGTGGAGAAAGAAATCGGACGAATAATATGTGGAAGACGTTTCCGATATCTCTCGGTGTGCCAGCTGAGATGAATGACAGTGTATGGGAAATTGGAAAGACGTTACCCCGTTTATTGGTGTGCCGCCAACAACCTTCACATGCCAAGCCTAGCAAGACTTGTTGAAATTAGACGAATAGGTCATTCCGTCACACAAAAACATCAAACAAAGATAAACACAGCTGACTCTAAAGTTTTGTTTTCTTATAAGTGGGTCCCACTTAACTCCAATCTGATATTTATAAAAGAGTAAAATATACCGACTTGATTAGGAAAAGTAAATTTTAGTTTTTTACCACACTAGTAAAAATATTGCTAAGTTTTTAAAGTGAATCAGAATTTATTCAAATTTAATATTTTTACTTAAACTTAAATCTAATATTTTATTTGCTAATCTTCTTATTGAATCAAAATACCAAATTAATTAGTAATAATTGAAAATTGGGGGACGACAAAACAAAATAACAATAAAGTATCAACATTATTTGTGCTGAAATGGTAAAAAAATTATTTACACTTAATCAAGGCTCGAGTTTGAGTCTTGGGAATGAAAAAAAGTCATGATGTGAGAGTCAGAGTCTTTTGAGGAGCGACAAAACTCAAACAAAATTAAACTCGAGAGAGAACACTCAGAGAAAAAAAAATATAAAACAAAAATTGAAGTCACCAGGCCTTGGAAGATCCAACTGGGGTTGCGGCCCAATACTTTTCACATTTGCCTCATTCAATTAAGGCCCATAGGAAAGGAGAAACATTTAGAGGGGGAAAAAACTCACAAGTCACATGATGCTTGCCAGAGGAGTAGTAGACATTGATCTGATGCTAATTTATTTTTCTCGATGACTGAACAAAGGATTGGGTAAAATTGGCAAATCACTTTGGATTATTATATATATTTATTTACATAAATGAGTGGAATATATTTAAATATCACAATCCAACGACCAAAATAAAAGTACTGAAGATCATTTTCTTTCCTCTTTTCCTATTAGTTTATGATATGTTAAGAACCTTAATCTGCCTAAAAAAAAATGTTGAGGGCATGCCTAACGTAAAAAAGGAAGGAAAGAGGGTGCCCTTGAAGAGCAAGCTGAAGTGAAAGTCACATGGAATTTTGCAACTCACTTGCAAGTGAAGCAAAACAATGGTGGTTGGTCACAACAAGAACATGTATAACCTGTTTTCAGCACATAAATAGCTTCCCGAGATCATCTTTCACATCCACATCTCAAATTTTGAAGAATAAAAACCATGCTCTTGCATCCAGCACAATTCAGAGAGTAATCCATACAAGGTGGGGGACAATAATGCACTATAAAGCTCGTAAACAATCGGTAATATTACATACTAAACCAGAGGTTAACCTCGTATCGAGGTCACAAACAAGATAAAGAATGCAACGGGCCAAATGCCTGAAATGAGTAAACAATAGCCATTGCAACGCAAAGGAATGCATGGCTCTCCACAGAAGCATCATGATACATGCACTATGAATTTAATGTAAGGAATACAGCATAAGAAACTAGCAATCAAGCAGCAGAGAACATCTGTATGTTGAATTACTTCGTTGCGGCCTTCTCATACTCCTCCTTCTCTTTCAACCACAGGTCAGCAAACTCACAATTCTTCCATGCCTCAAACCATGGTCCTCCACGAGTATAATGTATCGCTTTAGGAAATGTTGTTGCATCTCCCTGCACCACCTTGTTATGACCTTCGAGAAAGTTCCACACAACCGGGACAGACCCAATTTCTTCGTCCTGCAGCCACTGGAACCTATGAAGGAAAGCACCTGTCTCAGTATTCACAATCTCAGGTGTCAACAGCTTGTTCTTGGGATGTCCACAATTGTACAGCACCATGGAAGACCAGTTCTTCCTTGGATACACAGTTTGCACAGCCCCATCCATTTTGGTGGTCTCTTTCGGGCTGTAGTCATGTTGCACACACATAATGGCATATTTATCATCAACCAAATCGCTCAATTCCTTAATGTCAGCCAAGTAAAGGAAATCACAATCAACAAACATTGCCCAGCCCTCAAAATTTGCCAAGTGTGGAGTCAAGAAACGGCTGAAAGAGAATTCTGTGCTCTCAAGTTTGCCCCTCTCTCGCCAATACAGACCGTTCTTTCTAAGTTCCGACTGCACAATGGGAGTGATCTCAACAGGGATCGAGGACCGTTTAAGGATAGAATAACGGCAGACCTGATAAGCATCTTCTTCGGTTGGATCATAACCTACAAAGATCTTGAATGGTTTTGTAGAGCCTCCGTGGGCAGTCACAGAGCGAGCATCACCGTTGGCGGTGGTCATTGTAGCAGTTTTTTATTCCCAACCAGGATCTCAGATTTGGAGCTTTATCTGTCAACAATTCAAAGGCAAGATCAGCAATCAATTAATTCACATCATAAATTTCTCAAAAGAGAATATCAAAACCATAGACATAGGCACCAATATCAGCATATCTCAGATTTGGTAAACATATGCAAATGAGAAATTAATAGAAAGTATCATCTAGTCATCCGTGTTGGCATTAAACAAACAACTAAATAGCGATTTGCAAGCCTGCAACAAAACTAATCGAAATAACGCAAGAACAAACGATTTGAAGAAACACCCAGTTGCAGAATTGGGTAAATGCAAGGAAAACCATTGTAGCGAATCGATTTTAAGAAAAGAGTAATGCTACGGAGCACAGCGAGACTGCCCAATTCTGCCCAGAATTTGTAAGCCAATAACCATTCCCACAACGGGACTACAGCATAGAAAAATGAGATCCAGAAGATTAAACGAGAACAATAACGATAGAGATAGGAAGAGATAGCGAGTTACCTGGAGAATGGGAGTGCAGATCTTGAAGAAGAACGGAAAATTCAAGAATGCAAATGAGTGTTAGAGGAAAATGGGTTTGGGTTTGGGACTTTGGTTGGACTATATAGGAAGTTTTGGTCACACAGGAAGGAAAACAGGATTCGAATTCAATGGCTTTCCATTACAAAAGGAAAAATGGAAATGTAGCGATGGAATTGGAGCTGAGATTTGTGGTGATTTTATAGGGAGAGAGATCCAGAAAGCGTTGCGCAGTATGTTTTCGCTCTTTTCCAGTCAACTTTCATAATTTTTTATAAGAGAGTAATTACATTCCAGCTTTTATGGGAGTTACATGAGTGATTAAACCTGAATTAAAGATGACTGCGTCATTTACCACTCGTAATCGAATAGGTATATGCGGGCAACAAATTTGGATAGATCATAATATGCTTACATTATCTAGGATGATGACACGTGTCCTAAGTAGTGCTAGAATATCAATATTCTTGACACTTTTGAACACGTGTCATCATCTTACATCATGATATACCCAAGTTTTACTCGTATATGGAGTGAGATTTGTCATTCTATTCACTCACTCACATTAGTAAATAAGAAAACTACACATTAAAATTGGTAGTTACATATAACAAATTTATTTATATATAATAAATTTATTAATTTAAATTCACATTTACTTAGAATACTCGGTGTATTATAGTACAATTTTTCCTCGGAAAACAAACACAGACTGATTATATTTCACTTTTGGGGTTACATGCGCCATTTGCTTCTCTTTTCCTTCTCACTAAGAGCAAGACACTTAATTAATGGTGGAATATTTTGTTTTGTTAAAAAAAGAAATAAAAAGAAATGGATTGTGTGACTTGTCTAATATAGTAATGGTGGGAACCGCTAAGTTAATGCTTTGTGATATATTTTGGACACATGGTAACGTAGCTACGTGGATCCACCACAAATTATACCTACGGGTGTAAAATCGGACCGAATTGAAAATCGGATCGAATTGAAAATCGAACTGGAATCGGATAATTTTGGCCTGAACCGTAACGTTTCAGTTCGGTTTTGTTCTATGAAACTAGAACCGGAAAATTTTCAGTTCGGTTCGGGTCTGCCGAATATAAAACCCGTAAATCGAACCGTAGAACCGTTTGAACCGGAAAGTTATATATATATATATATGCGCATTAATTATCAAAAGTTCAGCTTTGCTTCAGTGGTTAAACCTTACACTTCTTTTCAAACGGGAAGGGGTTCGAATTCCTTTCCCCTCAAATTTTTTTATGTTTTTCCTTCATGGCTGGGTGGGATGGGGTTGGGCCGGGTCCGTTTATTTATTTAATTTTTTTTGAAAAATTCACTTTTTTATTTAGGAATAAATCATCCAACTACCGATTTTATAATTGTATCAATACATTTTAATTATAATCAATTGATCTCATTATAAATACGTATCTAATTAATTAGTATATTAGATTATTCCCCTAAAAAAAAATTAGTATATTAGATTATTAACACGTAACAAAAAATAAAATAATAGTCATATCATTAGTCAACTATATGTATAAACTAAAACCATTGATTATTAATGATACGACATATACTAGTAATATTTTCATTAATACTTACTCTATTACATAATTATTAAGATATATCGTGAATATATGTTTATTGTTCAATATTTTACTTAATAAAAAGATAATTATATTGTTATAAGAAAGAATGATATCAATTGTCATAAAAAATGTAATTACTAATTATATGACAACTAAAATAATGAATTTGCATAATGGTCAGTGGACATTTATGATTTAGATTTATGGTATCTATATTTTAATATCATTATTTACTTGAGTTAATTGTTAAGAGGTTTAGCATTATTTAATATTTTTTTCATTTAAACTTAAATAAAAGATATTTTTTCCTTTTTTTATTTTAAAATTATTTTGGATTGTTTGCTAGCTAATGTGCTTGTTTTTCAGGCTCACTACATAATTTTGCAAAATATAATTTAATTGGAAAAAGTTATGGTTGATAAAACTATCATATACCATAGCCAAGAGTTGTGTTCGACATCGTCACCAAAAACATAAGGCATTTATTTTTGTGGACCTTTTTATGCCTCGTGCTCATCCCTGATATTCATTGCTCGTTTGCAGTATTTTTAATTTTGTGAGCAAGTTATAAAAGTTATAAACAAGTATCAAAATTAAATAATAAACGGTATTCGGTGTGTTTAACAATTAAACGACGTGTTTAATAATTAAACGGCGTTATTTTAAAAAAACCATAAATTTATATATATATATATATATATGCGCATTAATTATTAAAAGTTCAACTTTGCGATAGTGGTTAAAACTTTGACTCCCTTTTCCCCTTAAATTTCTTTATTTTTTTCCTTCATTAGTTGAGGCCGGGCTTTTTTATTTATTTAACAAAAAATAAAAAAACCCGGAAACCGAACCGAAATTTTCGGTTCGATCCGGTTCTGGCATATCAGAACCGAAATTTTTCGGTTCGGTCCGGTTCTAGCCCTAAAACTGGACCGAACCGGCCCGGTTACACCCTTAATTATACCTACTTTTAGGCTGCGTTTTATAACGGAATTAATTATGTTTGGAGTTATTTCTGTTTTCCAAAATTTTCCATCTGGAGTTATTTCCAGAATTATTTCTGTTTTCTAAAATTTTGTTTCACAGCTACAGTACATTTTCCGTTTTCCAGCTTTCATTTTCCAACCTTAAAAAACTCGAAATCGTATTCACCTAACAACTATTTCTTACTTTTTTGGAGAAAAAAAACTACTACTATTGTTAAATCAATTTTATTTTAATTAAAAAACAATGTTAATGTTATTTTTTGTTAAGATTAATAAACTAAATAGTAACCCATTTTAAGTTTATTAAAGATTAAATATAAGTATGGTAAACATATTCATGTTTAAATTCAAAAGCACAAACCATTTAAGGGTTAAATTTTATAAAAATTGGAAATATTTTCCAAATCTATTTCACAACAACATTTTATTTTCCAGTTCTCCAATTACTATTCAATTTTGGAAATAATTCCAGAATTAACACTACAAATTGTCAAATTTTCCAATTGTCCAATTACCATATTTGATGTTTTTCAATTTTTTTTTCACTTTATTTCCAAAATGGGGTCCACATGTCAATTTTACTCTCTCTCATCTTTTTTAATTTTTTTTTCATACAAAAACTCATTCTTCTTACTTAATGCTTTGAACAAAATAAATTAAAAGTTACAAAAACATAATCTTCATCTCAAGATTAGTAATTATATATTCACTTTTCTTATTTTTCTTAATATTTTATAAATAGATTTTAAACTAATTTAGAATTAATTTAGAAGTCTTTTCATTCCCGCCTAAAACACTCCCTTCAAATTAATATTTAAAAAACGGGTTCCGTGACGTGGCGGGATTTGGAATTAATTCCATTTGGAGAAAAATATTGTTGTGCAATAGATTTTGAAAAAATTTCAGAAAATTCTCCATAAGTAAACGGCACCTAAAACAAACAGAGGATTTGTATCATAGATATCGCTTTCAATCCAGCTACGATATGTATTTTTCATATTCAAGAAAAAGAAAAGGACGGATGAAGAAGAAGCAAGCCAGTGGCCTTAATTACAACTTTAGCCTTTTTATGAAAATAATTGGGTTTTGCTGACCCCACTAAAATTATATATATATATATAGGATCATTTGGGCTACGAAGGAATATCACGGTCCAAACTAAGAGTCTGGAAGACAAAAACGCCGAATTTTGTACCGTATTCCAAATTTCCATCTGTGTTGATTATCAATCATGCCTAGTCATGGGCTTTTCCTAAGAGCTTTGAGCCCAAACACTGCAAAGGTACGATGGGCCTTTCTAATTCACTTTCGCTTTTAAAGTTTTTCAGGAGAGTACAAATCATACAATTTTTTCACGTTAACCGATTATACATTAATTAGTTTAATCTACGAAGGAAAACATTGGTTAATGAAATGAGTCTCTAAAGAGCCCAAAACAACGGGCATATATTTTTAGGCACGAGAAATTGTGTTGGGGTATTTTTATTAAAATAATCATCATTGATACTAATTTTAATAATTAAGGTTTCTATTTGGCATTAAAACTATTTAACTAATTACATTTTTTTTTAGGCGGAGCATTTAGCAAATAACTGTTACATAACTTTAGTTATTGGTACTACACAGGAATTGCAGTTTGGTTAATCCCATTCGAAAAAAAGTACGAATTTTTTTATAGTCCTCATTGAGATGCGTGCATGAATAGTAGGGGTGTCAAAACGGGTTCGACCCGACGGGTCCACCCGTACCCGACCCTCATTTCGACCCATCGGGTCATTATTTTTTGACCCGCTAAATAATGGGTCAGTAACGGGTCGACCCTACGGGTCGCGGGTTGACCCGTCTGACCCGTTTAAATCTGAACGCGATGATTGCCTTATTTTATGTTTGCTGCTCCTTCTGCTCCTTCTTTTCTTCTTCATGTCCTTTCTTTAATTTTGCCCAATATGTTATGCGCTTTGGTTTGTTGATGGCTTCTTTTCTCCTCGATCTGATCTGATCTGATTTCGTTGCTTTTATGGGTTTGTTCTGTTTGATCTGATTCTCGTCTTCTTGGTCAATTTAGAATATAGATCCGATAATAAGAAAAGCTAGGTTTTCCGCGGTTACACAATATAAACGCAGAAAACATCTCCAAACCCGCCCTCCGTTCAATACCCACGTCGCTGCTCATCTGCTTCACCTAGGACAATCTAGATTGGTATATCTTCTCTCTCAGCAGAGCGTTTTGTAGTCCGTTTGCCGTTTTCGTTCAGATCCAGGTTTGCTTTCCTTTCCTTTTCCTGCATTCGTTACGCTTTCGGGTTCGTGCTTTCCTAGTCGATGAGGCTTATTTACGATCTGGGTTGCTATTGCTTTGGAAAATAGAAGCATCTGTCTTTAAAGTTCTGAACTTTGTGTTTTCCATTCTGTATGTGAGTTCATCATCTAGCCGGCGAGTATTTGAATGCTGGTCACAGTAACCAATTAGCATAAGGTTGCTTTTGTGGTTGCATTTTCGAGCATAGGATTGAATTAGGCAGGAAATATTCGACTATTGTTGTTTGCAAGTGCTTGAGGAATATATTTTAAGCTCGCTTAGTTTAATTATCCATTGACATTTTGGAGGCAGAAGTTAAAATGGGGTTTGGCCTGAAAAATTGCCCAATAATTTTTGTTTATACACGAATAGTATGCTGTATTTAACTAGTTGTTGTGCTGTTTGAAATATGTGATTTACCAAGGTCACTAAAGGCTCTTACCCGACTCTCTCTTTTTAATAGAATTATGGGCGCTCTTCTTCTTTTCTTCCTGATCTTCACCCTCATCCCCTACTTTTGTTTCTCTCCGATGCTCAAAGATGGAATTGTTGTAGTTCTGAATCTTCATGCTTTTTGGTGCAGGGATGTTTTATCTGCTTAACGCTTGCCCTTGGATGGGCTTGGGTAGCATTTGTCAGGTGTCAAGATCTTATGGATATGATTATGACCTAATATTGTTTGTTTCTCAGCCTTGGATGTGATCATAGTATTACTTTCATTATTTTGCTACATCCACACCATTTTTCTGCTCTGTGTGAGGGATTGTATGGGAGCTGGCAACATGTTTATATTCTTTATCCATTGCTTAATAAATTTGAATAACATTTGAGTTGATCATCATGACCAACGCAGATACCCTTCTTCGCAAATGCAAAAGGGTATTCTTGAGTCGTACAGCATGAGATGATGTTGTTGTCTGATTTGGAAGTTGCAGGCAAGCGGGTGTGTAGATGCTGTACTGATCAATATCACCAAATTCATGGTTAATAGCATAGTTCACTGCATCATCACATTTGTTGGTTGTTTTCTCTGCTTTGAAGTTACAATTGTCCATGATTGACCGATAAGTCATGTCTGATATCATTACATGAGTCCACCAGTATGAAACAGTTCCAATGCTGCCATAGTAGTTGTCAGTCACTGCATTCCCTACCTGCAAATTATAGTAATTTTTCAACTTTTATTCTAAATTTTTTCTTGAAAATTACCTGAAATGTTAATATGTAGTTCATCTCATGATTTAAAATAAATGAATGAAAGATGCCAATTTTGTATGCGTTTTTCTTACCATGAATCCTTTCAGATTGAGTATGGGTCGCTTGTATTGTTTGTTGTAGTCATGGATTCTTTGCCAACTGTGGAACATAATGTCCTGATCAAGAAAGAAGCATAACACAGATTTTTTTCGGATATGTAGAGTGGTATTGAGAGAACGTAAAGGAAGATGACATAAAACCTCTTCATCCTTTTTTTTGGAATTAGTTTCATTTCATTTTCATCTAAGAATCTAAACTGCATGCATTTAATTTGTGATGTGATGTATAGTATACGAATGGAGTTGACTGAAAATATTATTTCTTCTAAGAATCTAAACTGGATGTATAGAATTAATTTTACTTCCGATTGCTAATTTTTGTTGAAATACATGCAATTTTAATGTAAGAATTAGTACAAATGTAATTTGTTTAATGTTTATGCTAGAATTTCATTTTTAAATCCGTTTATTTCATTGTAGTATTTGTTTAGAAATTTAAATGCATAAAATATATAGTATAAAGTTTGTTAACCGAAGAATCAAGTCAATAACAACTTATTTTTATAAATTATTTATTTTAAAATTTTTCGTAAAGAAAATTGATATTTTAAATGCACCATTACTTTTAAAAACAAAAACCCATATCAAAAAAAAAATTTAAAAAATTTAAAATCCGGGTCAAAAATTCGGGTCGGGCCGACCCACCCGAATTTGGACGGGTTGACCCGCTCGATTTTGAGCGGGCTGGCCCATATTATACTGTTCACGGGTAGTCAACTGGTCAACGGGCCGCGTGCGGGTCATGCTGACCCGTTTACGACCCGTTTGACCCTCTGAAATTGTATCTCTATAAAGACAAAACATGGCAAAACGACGTCGTTTTGATTCGTCAAAACGATGTCGTTTTGCTTAACGGGTCAGATGGGTCGGGCGGGGTCGACCCGCTATCTTGCGGGTCTGAAACGGGTCGGGTCATTTTTGACCCTCAACCCAACGGGTAACAGTTAAACGGGTCGGGTCGGGTCGACCCGTTTGACACCCCTAATGAATAGTGAACGACGTTTATTTAACCCCGGAGGGAGTATCTTTTTTCACACAAATGATCAAAGAGTTTTTTTACTACACCTTAGTTAGTTTTAAAAATAATGATTTATTTTGTCATATAATACAAATATAGGATGAATTTTATTTTTTTTCTTATAATAATTATTGTTGTTGTTTATTTATTAAAGAAAAAAATGTAAAATTCATTCTACATTTGTATCATATATCAAGATAAACCACTACATTTGTAATCAAACCAAATAAGCCAATGCATTTGTCCACTCAATCTACATTAGCCACTTCTTCTTAAAAATAGTTATACATTATTTGTCATCTAAAAAATAACATTAGGTTATGCTCGCTTAGAAATTAAATTTAAAAATAAATATATAAAAAGAGACATGTCAAAAAAAAAATCAAATAAGTAAATAAAATTGAGTGTAAAAAATAATGGTTTATTATTTTTAATCTTTCTCGATGTTTTATCGTTGGAAAAAATGGATATTATTTTGATCCCGCTCGATCTTTTAGTTTTTGATATTTTGATCCAATTTTTTTATATTTTTTAATTGCAAAATGAGTATAACTTTTATGATGTATCCAAACGAAGCAATTTGTTTTTAGGAATGAATGACTACTTATTTGACTAAATTATAAATGTAGTGTTTTTTTAAATGAAAGTTGTTTAGAAGGCTATCAAATGGATTTCTATGATTTGGATCATACAGACGACGGCTAAATAGAAATAAACTTATTTAGAGGTGGCATATGATTAAAGAACTGGTAAATTTCAAAACTGTACTTCAGTTTAGAATATGAATATCCAGTAAGAGAAATATGTCTTTTTTAGTGATATTATACGATATTAGAGATTGAATTTATGACGTGCGTTATAAAAATGACATACACTAACTAGTTGAATCAATGTTATCAGAATCGGAACGAATCGGTCGATCCGACCCGTGAACTGGTCACCCGGCCATCAGTTCAGTTCGGGACTTTATGGACCATAAATGTAGTTGGACTGAAAAAAACTAGTTGACCCAGCCAATTCGTTAAAGAACCGGCTGGTTCATCATTTTGTTTTTTTTATAATTTTTTTTCGTTTTACACAAAATGAGTTTTGTGTAAAACGACGCCGTTTTGCGACTCTTTTAGAGAATCAATGCTTTTAATTCTTGATTTATTTGATATTTTTTATATATTATTTAGATATAAAGTTCTTATATTTAAAAAACTTAATATATGTATAAATATTTATTTTTAAAAAAATTCAGTCGGTTAAATCTGATTCATTGATAAAACAATTCAAAAAGAGTTTAATGGTTTAATCCAATTGAACTTGATTAAACTACTAAACTATTTATCGCTGGTTCAATTTTCATAACTATGAGCTGTCTAACCCCACATGCCTAAAAAACTTGTTTCCTAATATTTTTATTTTCTATTTATTTAGCATCCCATCAACGACAAAGCAACAATACGTTTTTATTTGCTTTGATTCCAAATCTTTTGGGTTCCAAATCATGGAATACTCATTACTTTGGAAAATTTAATTTTAAAAACAATCCTCATCATTGTTGTTAACTTGTTATTGGTATTTATCATTGTGTGATGTAGATGGGGGATGCTACTGTATCAGGATCCTCTCCGGTAATCTCAGCCGTTCATACAAAACGAACGGCTAAGATTGAAATATTTTGGTTACCCGTGTATCAGGATTCTCATTCTTTTTCATCACTAAAAAAATTCAAACCAATCTTAATCATTCGTAACATGATGTATCCTGTTTACCAATAACGGATCCCATCCGCTGCTACGGGCTTAAAAAAATATTTTGTGTAAAGAATATCGGAGAAAATTAAACATTTTGTCTAATATATATTTCCTCCGTTTTTTATTAACTGACTTTTTTGCTCAAAGTACAAGTTTTTATAAATAGTTAAAATGAGTCATTTATAAATACTCCCTCTGGGACAAAATAAATGACTTCCTCGCATCTCAATATTCAATAGGGAACACATTTCAAAGAGGCCGGATGACTCACTATTTAACCCCAAAAAATTCCGTACTTTTTTTCGAACGTACGTTAATCCTTAACGTACTTCCGAGAAAAAATTAGGGGCAAAATTGTCTAAAATAGTGACTGTTCCGGCCGCTTTAAGATACGTGCCGGAACAGTAAAAGCAAATCCTAAAACGACTATTATTTTGACCCGGATAGAGTAGTTTAGATAAAATGAGTCATTTATAAATAGTTTGGATGAAAAAATTAACTAATTGGTTGATTTGAAGCCTCTAAATAGTTTTGGGAGGTATTTGAAGAATCTTTTAATTTGAGGAGGTAATTGAGTTTGTTTTTATAAATAAGAGATAAATGCGCTAGAATATTATTATTATGATTTGTTTTTTTTTCATTTTAAAATAAATATTATTATAAATATACAATGTTGTAGTTCAACCGCATATATCGTCTTTATGACGTAAGCTCATAATAATTGTAGATTCAAGGGGGTGGCATTGCGAGCAACTGGCCCATGATGTAACAAATATAATAAATATATTTGAGTTGAAAATAATGAATAAGTTAATGAGAAAAATATATAAAATTTATTATAAAAAAAATGAAATTACCTTTTTTATTGTCTTAAGCCTTACCATATTTTTTACATGCTCTCGTCAACTTTTATAATTTTTTGCAAATTTAATTTAATTTTCTAATTATTAGAAAGGTTAAAAAGTTCATTGTGTTTGAGATTGACTCAAATATTGCTCCCACTGATAAAAAATTATGGATCCGTATTGTAATGATAATTAATAATATAATTTATTTATTTTTAAAAAAAAAATATTTTTTTGTAAAAATCTTGTTTGTTCATTCTTCTTTTCATTGGCATAAATGATTCAATAATCAAACCCAGACTGTCTGCTATTTAAATTGACAAAACAGAGTCGGGCCTTTATTTTTATTAATTTTCCCCGAAAATTTGGATAGTAGTTTCATTGATCCAGCCCAATAGCTCATGGTCCTGGGCCCTAGCCCATATTTTTCCTTTTGCTCTCATGAAATCTTCTGATAATCTCCACACAATTTCCGTAGAATTTCATTGTCCTTATACTTCCTTTTTTTCACCGGTGGTTTTTATTGTTACCTAGCCATATTGGTAGTAAAAATAAAAAATAAAATTTAAACAAATTGTGAATTTAACCTCCGTTTATTAAAAAAAAAATCTAAAAAATATAATCATTTGACACCTAAGATGGTCAGTCATTTATAGCGTGATTCAATTTTCATCATTTATATTGGTTTTATAATTTACAGTAACGTATACTATGGTTTCTAGCATAATTCTTTCCAATTTTAGGTTCCATTTTTAATTATACAGGTATATTAATCTATTTTTGTAATTATGGCCATCATGAAGATTTGGTGTTAAGAAATGACAATCATAGTTTCTTTGAGAGTAGGCATCTTATTAGGTTTTGGTCGAAGACTTTTTCTTTTAAAAAGAAACGTACGAAACGAATTGATGGATGGAAGTGTTCGATCAAGTGTTTACAGGAGTGAGAACCAGCTAGCTACCTTTATCATTCATCACCTTCATCTCACACCACCAAGTCTCAATTTCTTGCATGTTCATGGCTGTTTCGCACTCTACTCGTAAGATCATGCTTTTGTTTTAAAAAAACCCGTCATTATATCAGGTGTTGTTGATTACTTCGAATTCGAGTCAGGTAAGATTTCAAAAAGCGATAAAACTCACCTCTTATAAATTTTAACATAACAGCATACCCGGATAAATTATGCACTTTGATGCCAATAATTCTCATAAATTTAGGATTATTGTTATTTTCTTCCCCAATCAGTCATGAATTTGTCGTTTTGATAGAAAGAATAGTAGAATACGTTTTATTCTGGTCCCCATTTTTCTTTATTTACTTTTTTACCTTACATTAACATGTGATAATGGGTCCCAGGCTAATATAACATTTTTTTAGGCGATGAGATACGAATTTGTATTCGAGTTTCTACTAATATTTTGGTCACCAATCAAACATCCAATAAACTGCGTACTCGTTGGTTATTGCATTTTATTTTATTTATTTTTAAGAAAGAAGAAGAAGAGAGAATTGAAAGAGGAAAAACCTGAATGTCACTGAGTAATTTTCTGTATGGAAACAATTTTGTTGTTTCTGTTAACGAAGAATAAGTGCTCACTTCAAGAATTCATGATTGCAATATTTCAATAACAATTAATCCAAGAAATTACAAGAAATGTAGCAGGCCGGGGATAGTGACCCCAAGCATGGTTGGTGAGAGGTCAATTCGATCCGTACCTACGATATTATTTTGGTCGAGATTATCCAGTAATTCAGTCACGACATTAGATACTATTTTAAATTTGAGTCGGATAAGATATTAAAGGGTCGAAAATTCTCACTCACAAATTTCAATACAATTGCATACGATTCGAAATTGAAAATATACATAAATATCTTCACTGTAAATTTTGAATATATATTGGACAAGTTTAGATGTTTGGTAAGCTTAACCCGTTATCATTTAGTTGAAGCAGATATGAGGGTTAACGAGCAATTAATATATATATTATTTGTAGCTAAATGATAAAAAATTTATTCATTAGTAATTTAGATTTTAGGTTTGAGTATAAAAGAACGTATAAACAATGTTGAAAAAGCTACTTCTTTGAGGACGTCGAACAAAATTATTTTGATTGCCAATCTTTGGTGGACCCCACATAGAATGTCGCCTGTCGCCCCACAACCAACGGTGGCCTTTTTGGGTGGTTTACCGGCTACAGCAGGTTTCCTCAGTCGGTTGGTTGTCTTTTTGGGCCTCATGGGCCAGTTCACACTAAGCCCATAACGTGTGGTTCCCTGTCATCTAAAGAGGTGGCAGTGGGTGGATGAGGGGACAAACCACAAATTGCAAAAAGGGTTTTTGAGGAATCTTCCCTTTTTATTTTAATATTATTATATATTTTAATTTATTTTCCTTATCCTTGTTTTGTTTTTATTCTACTTTTGAGAGAGAAAAAAAAACATTCTCCAAAAAAATCACTAATTAAACTCTAACATTACTATTTCTTTCTTTTTTTTCAAAATATTCGGTGGCTGATTTATCACATATATTTAGTATCGATTACCTCAAACTCGAGTCAAATAAAATTAAAAAAGATAATAAAATTTTCTTTTACAATTTTATATAATTTTTCATTTAATTAAGTTAGAATAATCTTTTTTGATTTTTTCATAACTATTTCATCTATTCAGTTTATCTAAAATAAAAGTTGGAGTGTACTCTACACGACGCGTAAATCGATATAAAAAGCCCATAATACTTTAACTTAGGGCTTTACCCGTTTACCATGCCAATCGCTCGAACTTATGGTGGGTCCAGAGCCATTAAGCCCACATTTTGGCTATAAGGAAAACCAACCGTATAACTATAAGGAAGGAAGGAAAAAGAAGAAGAAAAACGTAACTGTGTAAGTGGATCGAGACTCTCGATTGTACATAAAATACTAAAACATTACTAACTTAATCCTTATGTATAGAGTAATTGTCTGTTATAATAAGTTCATTTTTTACTGGTTGATTAACGGTATTTTTTTTTAGTAATAATTCAATAAATTTATAGATGAATGTAATTTAGATTTCAGGGCAATTAATAAACTCGTAACTTAATGTATTCACGCGTAATAAAAAGATAAATTTTTTTACGTTTGAGTTTCTTTATCTAAGCTTGCTACCTACCAACAACACAAGGGTTTACAAGCTGTAATTCCTCAGATTGCAAACACAATGAATAATGATGAATAGATCCTTTCTTTTGCTTTTCTCAATTTCTAACTAAATTCTCATCATTCCAAATTTCAATCCAACCTCCCCATTAGCCCAACGAAACTACAACAGCAACGACAACTAAACACTAAGAAACCAAATCCACGTAGCAAGTACTCAACAAGCCAGCTAATGTTACCCAAAAGAAGACAAACAAGAAAACAACAATGAACAATAGGTTAGGTTGGATTGTGTTATACTAACTCAACTTATAACGTTTAATCCATGTCCCTAAGGTATATCGAATTATACATTCTCATCCCCGAGGTTTTTTTACCCCTAACTTTGGTCGTTGGTATTTATGTATCAAAGTTTCTAACGTTAATCTGATGACAAAATCGTTTTTTTCAATTGATGTTCCAACAATACCCCCAATGATCTATTTAGTACAACATCTTTATTGTAAAAATCACAACCCTAGATTAGTAATTAGAGAAAAAAATTACAAAAACTTGTACTCGTGATTCATTTAATACCGTTATTAGAATATTATGAACATTTATATATTAAAATGTCGACACATTAACATATTTTGGTGTAATTTTGGTAGAAAAAATAATAATTTATCTTTGTAAAAAGATATGTTGTACTATAATTTTATACACGGGTGAGATTCTTCACTACGTCTAAATAGTTAATTTATTTTATTATAATTTTTTACTAAAATAAAAATTGTCATAACCTCATCAACACAAATATCATTAATCTGGTAGAAATGAGCATATTCAAACTAAAGGAATTCTCATAAGACTTCTCGTAAAATTTTACGTACTAAATCTAGGCAGGGAGCTTGGAGCCTTCTTATGGGTTGGGAGGGCCATCCCCCATTTTTTGAAAACATACATTTTAGTCCTTATAATTTTTTATTTTTCAAAAGTATACATACATGTATTTCCTCTTTAAAATTATCATTTTTTTTCTTGTATATTCAACTCGGCTGCTAAAAAAGAAATAATGCTATCACCATTGATTGTCTCTAAAACTCACACACACAATGTCATTTAATCCTCTAATTTTAATTTTCACCGACGAAGGAAAAGTCTAGCAATAGAGCTAAATAAAAATTACTAAAAAGTGTTAAACCCAAAGATTTTGAAGTAGAAACTAGTAGCAAGGAATGAGATTCCACCTTTTACAGCTGAGCCAATGGCCGTAAATTGCATCTACCTTGCTTGCTTCTAATAAAAGATAAACACAAACAAAAGAAGCGAAAACATTTACTCCCACATTGAATTGGAAAAGATTTATTAAGGACTTTTGATAATGCCATGCTGTCTCTCCAATAAAACCAGACCAAAACTAGGCTTCATGATCCATCCATCCTCGGAGAGAGACACACACTCTCTGCCCCCTTTTCTTACCACAACAACTAAGCCAGCACTCAGTCAACAACTGAGACTGTGACACACTCACACACCCAGACACACAAAAACTTATTACATGGTTGAGACACATCCTGATTTCTGCCCCATGTCCCTCCTCCTTGTCCTAACCCACCTTTAAGCTTTCTGGGTCTTCAAAATCATTAACAAAAGAGTCAGCTTTAGTGTTCAGATACCGGTATTT
Organism: Viola odorata; assembly: GCA_963691705.1. Lineage (NCBI taxonomy): Eukaryota > Viridiplantae > Streptophyta > Magnoliopsida > Malpighiales > Violaceae > Viola > Viola odorata. The sequence continues at coordinate 72,745,059 of OY829538.1, read as the reverse complement.
TTAGCAGTGAGAGTAGTGGGATTTAGTTTTTTTTTATTGGTCAGGTGGTGGAGGAGGAGGAGGAGATGAATAGTGGTGGTGGTGGTGGTGGAGGAGGTGGGGTAGGGGCAGCGGGGCTCATGGCAATGAGGTCTCCATTTACAGTGTCTCAGTGGCAAGAACTGGAGCATCAAGCTTTGATCTTTAAGTACATGATGGCTGGTCTTCCTGTTCCACCTGATCTTGTGCTCCCCATTCAAAAAAGCTTTGAATCCATTTCTCATAGATTCTTTCACCATCCCACCAGTAAGCCAACTTCCATGGTTGTAATATTACATCATGGATTGTCTCTTTCTCTCCTCTCTTTTTTCCCTTCATTTTGGTCTTTTGATTTCCAGGTTTGTCCTTGATTTGTTTTGATTTGAGTTTTTTCCCCCTCCTTTCCTTTTTCTTTGATGAACAAAACTATGCAAGTATTATTAGCATGTCTTTGTTGATAAGCATTGAAAAGTTCTTTAATGTTTTTTCTAATTCTGTTTCTGATTTAGTAGGTGTAGGTCATGCAATGTTTCTTTGAGATATACGGATTTAAAATCTGTGTCAACTTCTCATTTAAATCTTCAGATATATTTGGAAAAAAAGTTGATAATGCCTTCTTATTGGTTTCCACTCTCACTAGACAAATGGGAAAAACACCCTTTTGCTCCATAAATTCCTCGACTTTGAAGAGCAGTTGGGAGTTGTTGTGAGTTAGACCTTGATCAATTAATTTGCTCCTTAAAAAGATCTGTCTTTTATTTTATTTTTTATTGGTTTTCATCCACAGCAGACAAATCTGAAAATATCCTTCTGCACCATAAATCCATTGTTTTGAAAGTGCAGCCTGGGCTTTTCGGGTTAGATCTTGAATAAAATTAGCCTTCAGGAGCAAAGATACGACATTTTTGTCTTGAGTGATTTTGTTTTGGCTCTCTTAACTATTTTTTCTTGCCAAGATCTTTGCTTTTTTCATGGCTTTTATATGTTACTCCAGGAATTTGACTCTCTTCCTTGTCATTTTTCTGGATTTTCTGACTCTTTGGTATCACAAGATGTTTTTCTGCTGATTTGATTCCCGCCCTGCACTATTTATTTAATCAACATGTGATGTTTTCCATGTCTTGATTAGCAGTTGCCAAGTCACTTTCATGTTTATTTGTTTATATAATAATCTGACATGCTAATAACAAATGTTTTAGCATTCTTCGTATAGTATAATCATCCACCATGTTCTCATTGTTCCCTATGTTGCATATTATATTACATCACTTGGGTTGTAGCATATCAGTCTTGTTCTTTCTTTTGTTTGTCTTACTACTTCTAATCAAATTGCCTGTTTTATAATCGCTACTAATTGTCTGTCAGCATGATTTTTCAGTGGGTTATTGCACTTTCTATGGGAAAAAGGTGGATCCCGAGCCAGGGCGGTGCAGGAGGACTGATGGCAAGAAATGGAGGTGCTCCAAAGATGCATACCCGGACTCCAAGTATTGTGAACGCCACATGCACCGTGGCCGTAACCGTTCAAGAAAGCCTGTGGAATCACAAACTATGACGCAATCATCTTCCACTGTGACATCAGTGACTGTTACAGGAAGCAGCAGTAGTGGGAGTGGAAGCTTCCCGAACCTCCCGTTGCATACCTTTGCTAATGCTCAAGCTACTGGTTCAGGAACTAACGAAACACCTTATAATATTAGCTCCATTCCCTATGGAATTCCAAGCAAAGATTACAGGTATTGCTCATTTTGCTATAATTTGATTCTGTTTGGTAGCTAAGTAATTTGAGAAAAACTCAAAACCTGATTATGCAAATGAACTATTTGAGTAAAATGGAATGATGTTCCGTTCTTATTCTTGTAGTTATTTGGTAGGAAAGAATAAGAAGTACCCTCACTTCTAACATTGTTTAGGATGTAAAGTCTTGAAGATCTTTAGCTGTTTTGCATTTCAATTTCTATTTTTGGACCCATGTGTACTATTTTAGATCGTGGACTATGCTGAATTATTATACTGATAAGTTAAATTGTTGCATAAACTTTTTAGTTTCTGTTATGTTCTGATGCAAAAGAAAATATAGTTTCAAAGAAGATTGTATTCTTATTTGTCAGTCTATATATCTCTTCTGGTCTGGTGGTACTTAATAATCTGTTACTTCTGTTGAGCAAGAAAATGTCTCTGACTGCCCTTTGAAATTGTCTTACCGTGTCAATTGGTGTGAAATAATGAGCTCTTTCCGGTTTGAGATGACAAGAGAGAAAGATTATAAAGGTAGTTCTTTTGGATTTGTATAACTTTTATGTGCAAGGATTACATGAAATTTGAAGGAGACAAGGGAGGGTCAAGGTTTTAGTTTATTCTGTAGAAAGTGCTTCAGAGCTCAAGTCTGGTTCCCGCAGAAAACCAGACTCCCCGGTGCTTAATATTTTGACCTTGGAGAGGAGTATGGGATAAACTTTAGCATTTAAAGGTTAAAATTGTGGGCATGTCTTGTGTCTGTTGGTCCCATGATAAATTTGTATGATAGAAGTTGTATTGATGACTTGTAGTATAGGTGGTGAATGATTTGCATAAAGCCGTAAACTTTTATCATTTTCTGCTAAGCTCAGGTATCTGGGCCCTGCCCTGATGTTTATACCTATAGCCATCTGCTGTCTTTGCAGAACATGTTTTTCTTCAGTCTTTGCTTTGAGGTCTTTTTTTTCTGCTGTTACATTTATTGTGCAATATTCTGACAAGTGACAAGCACTGAGTTTTCTTAAGCATTCTTTTTTGGTGATTTCTTTGATCCTCTGAAATTTATGCCGAAGAGTTAAAGATGACAAGGACAGGGTGTAAATGTCATCCTGAACTTGAAGGCTGATGCCAAAATGTTGTCTAAATTTAGGTAACATGATTAGCTGCAAGAAATATGTGGTGGGATATCAATTTCATGTTACGGTCTTAAATACAGCTACGACAAGTTACTCTCCTTGTCATGTTATCATTTCTGCTGAGGAATTGTTGCCTGTTGTCATTTTTATTTATCTGAATTTCTTTTGCCTGATCATAGTTTTTTTCTTTCCTCCTTCAGATCTTCAAAGTAAATTTCCATAAAATAGCATCATTACTTTACCACCTTGAAATGCTGAGATGAGAATATGCAGTGGAGGTCTATATTTCACTGCAAAATTCTCTTCAACTTGAAGCTCCCTCTTTTCGCTTCTTGCCATCCTTCCTTCTTCTTTTTTCCTTTTTCTTTTTCCATTTGTAGACCACAAATTCTGCAAAATTTTGTGTGCTCTAGAAGCTATAGAAAAGCAGATCTTACAATGGAAATGTTAAATGCTTTTAGCTATCAAAATTTCTGGTTAGACGGACATAATGTTGTCTGCCTAATTCTGGAGGAACTTTAGTTTGAAGATTGCTACGTCGTTTAGTTGAAGATTGATTTGAATTTGGCGTGTTACTTCACGTGTAGAGTGCTAATGCTTAGAGCTTCTTTCTGACCACCATTTACACTTTTTACTCATCTGTATTTTAAGTTAAAGAATTTAACTTTGTTATTGCTGATGTTACCACCAAAGGTAGGAATCTGACTGGTGTTCTCTTATTGAATGTTTTCTTCTTTGTACTTGTGCCTCATTGGTCATGGACCTCGAGGTACCTCAAGCGCGCATTAAAATTGAAAGAGAAAAGAAACATACCCATCTGTACATGAATTTAGACAAAGAAAAGAAGTCTGTCAGTGTTGTGTTGGAGACTTAATGTTGCTGATAGAGTATTTGTTAGCTGATGGCATTTCTTTTTTCCAATTCCCTTTTTTGTTTGAGGTTCTGGGCATGGTGGCTCCTCTTGCTTATTGTATTTTTTTTACCTCTATTTGAACTGAGTGGTTGAAAGATCATTTTACAGACTCCGTTGATGATCAAAAGTTTCTTGTTATTTAATTCCAAAAACAGGTATGCTCAAGCACTGAAGCCTGATAGTGGCGAGCATAGTTTCGTCTCCGATGGCTCTGGGAGCAACAGGAGTCTCCAGATGGACTCGCCGCTAGAAAATGCATGGTCTCTTATGCAATCCAGAATCTCATCTTTTCAAGCATCGAAATCAACTGACAACTCAATGCTGCAAAATGATTACCCCCCACATTCGTTTTTGGGCGGTGAATTCGCCACTAGGGAACCTGCAAAGCACGACGGTCAGTCTCTGCGACCTTTCTTTGATGAGTGGCCCAAGAACCGAACTTCTTGGTCTGGTCTTGAAGAAGATAGAGGCAACCAGAGATCCTTCTCTACAACACAGCTGTCTATATCCATTCCCATGGCTTCTTCTGACTTCTCCACGAGCGGTTCTCGTTCTCCACACGGTAGGTTCTTCAACAAGAGCATCATATGTCAGGCACGTCCATGCAGCTTCTAACTTCTGTCTTTGTTATTGTGCTGCAGAAACTGAGGTGAACTTAAAATAACTCAAAAGAGTCGCGCGGAAGAAGGCCCTGAAAAACAACTGTAGCAGCATTTTACACGAGCTCGAAAGAAAAAGACTTGGTTTTTCCTTCCATGGCTAAATTGTTTCGAGTTTTATGCACGGATGTCTTTGTAACACTTCTACTCCATTTTTATGGTCAAGTGTTAATTATGGGAAATAAAGCAAAACTCCGGCTGGTGATACATTGAGAAATGCAGAAACATGGTGCGCTGTTTCCAATCAAAGAGCAATGAGTTTTTTCTGCTTCTTCATCATTTTGATTGATTCCCTTCATATCATGAAGCTTTTCTGTTAAATTTGCAAACTTTATATTTATAGCATTTGGAATTATACTTTCTTCTTCTCTGTTCTCATTTTATAGGTCCTTACTCATCTTTATGATTACTTGTTTAGGAGCATCCAAATCTCACGTTAATCTAATCTTCAACTGGCATGATCTTTTTCTTTCTCCTCGACTTACATAACAATGAAAATGATTATACAAGAAAATTCAAACTCCATGTTCTTTCTTTCTAAACATTGCAAGGCTTTGCAACCAATTCAAGGTTTATACAACCAACATTAGTCGCTGCCTAACTGAGTATATTTAAAATAAGATTAATCTTCTATACGTAAGAACACACGGGATATGGAAATAGCTGAGTAGTACTTATCATTTCATTTATAATGAGAAATTTGGTGTGTGTTTTTTTGGTAGAAAAAATTGGTGCGTCTGAATGTCGGCGAGCGTGCTCGTTGGGAAAAGTGAAGGAAGTGACGTCAACCTCTTGTAGGGCCCACGGACAGCTGTTTCGAGGGGAGAGGGGAGGGGGTGGGAAATCACGTGGCCAAGCATCAATGTATGGGAAGTTTGCCGTACACTGGCGGGTCCCACATCACTGCATGCTGCTGTCCACGTCACCGCCCTCCTCTGTCCCTATTTTGTCCCCCCAGATTCCAAAACTTATGACTGCGATGATGTCATCTCGACGTTTACTAGTATTATATTTGAAGTCTTCATTGACTTTTGAATTCCCTGAATTTATTGGGTTAATGGCAATTCTATCCTTAAACTACCATCATTTGATAAATAGGTCCTTCAATTTTTTTATATTAGATTTATATCATTTAATATCTTTTTATTGCAAAAAAGCTCCTCTATTGTATTTTCAATCCAAAATCTTAACTAATTTACTTCGATCGTAGGAAAATAATCTAAAAAATCGAAATATATGGAAAAAATAAAAACATTAATAGCCATATTTTTTTTTCTATTTTTCAAAAAAAGTTCATATTTTCTAACTTTAATTTATTTTATAATTTTTCAAAAAAAATGTTTCAACATTAATTTTTTTCTGAATTATATTTTTAGAAATAGTTGTGTTTATAATTACTAAGTTAAAAATAGTTTTACTTTAACTTTGGAGTCCAATATTTTTTGTAATTAAAAATAATAGAAAATTAGTCAAAGTAAATATGTTCGAATTTTAGAACGAGAACTTAATAGAATGGTCGCTATAAAACGTAAAAATAAGACAAATTCTATTACATTGTCGTAATTGAGCGCAAACAAACCAACAATATCTAAATAATACAACATAAAATTAAAGGTGAATACAAGTAAAATGACTTGTTATAGCTACAACATGATCAACATCCATCGGGCTAGTTAGCAAATAAGAGAAAAAATTAAATTATAAAATAAAAATATTACAAATAGTATTTTTTGAAAGAGAGGACTTTTTAACCGAGCCAGTCCAAGAAAAGAGCTCAAGCCCATGGTTCCTAATTCATTGCCCAGGCCCATTTAATAGTGAAAAAAAGAGGAAGAAAATAATTAAATTCAGAAAACCCATTTCTTAATTCTCCTGGAAAATGTGGAGGGACTGAAAAGAACTGGAAACACTCATCAAAAAATTGTGTTTAAATCTTTCTTCGAAAAATAATCAGAAATCAGCAGAGCAGAGAGGAGAAATCCGCGGTGGGAGAGGACGAATTTCTGTATGGAGTTCTGTTAGATCGTCGCTCCGGTGAACCTTAGAAACTAGCAAGTGAAGGAAGAAGATGGGGTGGGGTATTGGGATACTGGAAGGAGCGACGGTGGTGGGTTCGATTTGTCTGCTAGGATGGGCAGGTCTTTGGTTCTTGAACCAGCGGCTCTACAAAGAGTACGAAGAGAAGAGAGTCTTAGTTCAGATCATCTTCAGTGTCGTTTTTGCTTTCTCCTGCAACCTTCTCCAACTCGTTCTCTTCGAAATCATCCCTCTCCTCTCCAAACAGTAAGTACCTGATGACTGCACCATGGGTTTAGTTTGTGCTGTTTCCTAGCGAAGCGGCATTGCTTGTTACTCTTTTGTTTATGCTTTGTGCTTGTGCTTGTAGAACAAGATGGATAAACTGGAAGGTGGATCTATTCTGTTTGATAGTGTTGCTGGTCTTCATGTTGCCTTATTATCATTGCTACTTGATGCTCTGCAATAATGGTACGCTCATATTGATCAGTTTACCAGCATGATAATGTTTTTGAGTGTATTAAGGTGAGAGAAAGTAATCCTGAACTAGTCGTCAGCTCCAAACCTTGATTGAAAAAATATATTCAAGTGGATTTGTCATGTTTTCTTGTCTTGCTATGATTTTTTCTATCTATGCTCTTCATAGTGTTTCTGAGCCTGTAATATAATGGAAACAAAACATCTATAGAGAGGGTGGCAGGGTTGGCATTTTTGGCTGACTTATAACAACTTTTGATTAAGGCCCACTGAACAGATTCATTCATGAAAATCTCGGCTGATAAAATTGGTTAGAATGAGCTATCTTGGTCCTTCTAGGTTTCGGACCCAGTTTGGATGTGACCTCAAATTATATTGAATCGAGGACTTTGGCAGATGAATACCAGTAGTTGGACCAGTTACTATTGTTAACTTGGCTCAAGGTGATGCTGCTGGCTGAGGTTGAGAGTTCGTTTACTTTTGGAAATGGGCATTGCAATGGTAATCAATCCGTAATATCAAACTGTTGGTTTTTCCACTGTGTTTTTTATGGACATGTAGATGTATCATACATTAGAAATCCGTGAAGAGATGGCAAATGTGCATGCTAACTCAGATTAATGTGAAGGAAAAGTAGGTAACAATGGGTTTTCAAGTATACTGTCTAGAGATGTCAGGGGTGAGAGGTTAGGGAATCTCTTAAGATGTCAGGGATTCAGATCAACTTATGAAAAAAAAGTATATACTGTCTAGAGATTTGAATATTTAACTACAATTGTTGTTTCTAATAATCTTTTGTCAAACTGCACTTGTTATCTATAAATCTGCTGAGTGAATGTATTTGCTATGTTATTGGCAAAACCATTTGTTTAAGGAAAATAATATAAACGTGATATTATATGATACTACGTTTTTCAGTGAGTATGATGCCTCTATAATTAATAGGCTTTTACCTTTGCAACTCAAGAATGCAATCGTAGTCATATTATTACTTGGCTATTTCAAAACCGACCTGCCTTTGTTCTTTGCCTTCAGTTCTGTCTCTTAAATACTATGTCTTTTCATTGTTGCATGGAGGAATATTTCTCAGGCATAAGGATTAGTAGAATACGTTTATTTGTTTTGCACTCTAACAGTATTAAGAGCATATATTTTTTTTTCTAGTTTCTAATGAGAAGTTATTTTGTTGATTGTATCCCATGAATTGGATACTCCTCTCAGGTGTAAGAAAGGAACGGGCTGCACTTGGAGCCATCTTGTTCTTGCTGGCCTTTCTATATGGTTTTTGGCGCATGGGCATTCACTTTCCTATGCCTTCACCTGATAAAGGTTCTGCTCTATTTCATGTTGATAGCTGCTCTGTCTCTGTACTTATCCCCTTCCACAGTGTTCTATGTTCTTTGTCTGTGCTGGTTTGCGACCTTTCAGTTGTTTTCTTTGCACACTAGAATAATGGCATGGACAAAAAGTACCTGTGGAACCCTTGAGTGAAAAATTGAAACTGAAATGGCAATTTTGAAAATCATTCTTACATGATAATGCAATATTTACTTTTAGCAACAGTTGATAACAATAAATGAGGTGAACTATCAATCAATTAGGATTGCTGGAGTATCATCTATACCCAAAGGTGCTTGGAATAAGCGATTGGGCATATTGCAAATGTACCAAATTAGAGGTCATCAGAATGCGTTTTAGTACTGAATGTGTAATATTATCTTCTTCTTTTTCCGGTAAATGGGTAATATTATCTTATAGATCAATTTTAATATCCTGAAGTTTGTTGTGTGGTAGAATTTTCAAGTCTATTATTTCCCTTCACCTTCTTCTTATATCCTGCTGGCCAATTTTAGGTGTAATAGAGTTTTCTTAGAAAAGTCTACCTGATTTTGCTGTTTCAAAAAGTTTTTTTTATAGCAAGTTCATGCTGTTTGCATGCGTGTTTGTGTTTTTTTTCCAGGTTTCTTTACCATTCCTCAACTAGTCAGCAGAATTGGGGTCATTGGTGTAACCGTAATGGCTGTTTTATCTGGTTTTGGAGCTGTGAACTTGCCGCACAGTTATTTATCTCTCTTTATTAGGTAAGTAGATAATTTTTATTTCCTTCTCTTTCTGTGGAAGCTTCTGGTAGTATATGTGCTACTTAATACTTTAAGCCAGTACTAAATGAGCCTTGCGATTCCCTAGTTCAAATCCTTGGTTGCTTGTCATCATGTCATGGACATGAATCAGTCAATATCAGGGACTTTCATTTTCCTATTTAATAATAAAATGATTTGTGTATTCCTTGAACTCTATAGATAAGGATTTTGATATTTGAATAGATTGTCTTGTTTTTTTTTTTGATGGAGGACTTTGGAGATAGTTGCGCTATGTTTATTCTTTTATAGAATCAAGCAATTCCTGAATTTTAACAGCTGTGTGTGTTCAATATGATAGAGAAATCGAGGAATCAGAGATCAAAGCCTTGGAAAGACAATTAATGCACTCAATTGAAACTTGCATCACAAAGAAGAAAAAAATTGTTCTCTCTCAAATGGAGATGGAGCGAATACAAGGATCACAGGAGGTTCCTTCCTTTTCTTGTTTCTATTATTATGTTATGCTCTTGCTATTCCAAGCTTGTTGATTCGTTAATCTTTTTATTTATTTTTCTTGTTATTTAATTTTCAATGTAAGCTTATACAGATAGTGTGGCTAGGACTTATTGAAGTTTTATTACCTGAATGTTGTGATAGAGTTTGCACATACTATATCGTATTTATTCATGATACTTTTTATTTTCTTGGAGTGAATTAGAAAAGTGTTATAAAAAATATCATATTGGAGCTTTGTTCATTTGGTTATGATGACATGCCAATTTGCATATTTTTTCAATATGAAAGGTTTGCATACATTTGCAGCAATTCGAGTGCTCATGCTTTTCTATTGATAACTTGTGTCCTCCTTTGATTTTTTTTACCCTGAACTTGTGAAGTTGTATACCTTTTAATGATTTTTGCAAGTTCCAAATCTATAGAGACTACTTACTCAAGGACATGTATTACAGATGTTGAACGGTAGATCTTTCTTTAAAAGGATAGTTGGCACAGTTGTGCGGTCTGTGCAAGATGATCAAAAAGAGCAAGGTTATTGTTATTTTACCTTTTTCTCCTAGTAACTTTTTTTTCTTTATTTTATAAAGGATTCACCTGTTTCTAGATATATAGATTAGTTAGTAAACAGTTTTTGATACTCTAGGAGTTTTGAGTAGTATGATTTTGGTTTGTTATATCATCCATGATTCAAGAATTCACCTCTCGTTGTGAAGTAGTTGTTCGAATCAGTTTCTTATGATGACTGTTTATATTATGCTCTGCTTTTCAGATATTAAAACCATGGAAGCAGAGGTGCAAGGTTTGGAAGAACTTTCAAAGCAACTGTTTTTGGAAATATATGAGCTTCGCCAAGCTAAGGTTTATTTCTCATTCACTGCAGCATATTTGCTGAGTTTGTCCTTTCTTGATATCTTTTGGAGCTTAGTCTTGAAGATAAAAGTTATTTAATTTGAAAGGGACGCTGAACAATGGAGTTACCATATGCTGCAGCATACTCACTCTTTTTTTAATGAAGCATGCTATTTTTCTCTAATCTCTGCTGCTTTCTTAATTTTTGCATTCAGTTTAGTCAGTACGTCACAGATTTGTCCTTAATTTTCAGGAGGCAGCTGCTTATTCTCGAACCTGGAGGGGTCACATGCAGAATCTGCTTGGCTACGCATGTTCTGCCTATTGTGTGTATAAAATGATTAAGGTATTGTTAATTTTTTATAACATAATCTGATGTAGTACTAAAGATGTTAATGTTTGTTTGAGTAAAAAACTAAAACGTATTGATTTGACCGAATTCGTTCCCGGGCCTTGTACACACCGCCGAGCAACATTACCTATTGATAATCCCTAACTTCGCGATCCCGCGTAAAACTCACTAGGATATGCGGTAAAAAAGATAAAACTTAATGTATTGCCGTAACATTTTGTTGATGGAATACTTTGTTTTGGGTCTGCTTGCTGATCTTCTAAAGACTGTCACAAACATCATTGAAGTTTTCAACGTTGGCAGAAATTTTTCATTTCCCACTGATTCTGAATTTTTGTGGATAGTTTGGTGTTTGAAGGGTAGAAAACTGATTGTATTCTCAAATTCAATACTTTATCCTCAGGAAGAGAAATCAAAGAGAATACACTCTTCCACATTTTCTTGAAACATTGAATCAGTTTTCTATCTTTGACCTCAAACTATCCTGCAAACCATGTTAAATGCTATGCGAACTTGAAAAATACAGTCCCCTTATGTTTGGAATCTCAAATTGCCACTACATTTTCTGAGATGCAATTTTCCATTTCTGAAAGTGTTCAATTTAAGGAATTCATAAAAAAAATACTGTCCATCAATTTTATTTTCCTCTTGATCTTAGTATTTGTGTATGAATGGCAAGCTGACTGATTATGGGTGTTTGCTTGTGCAGTCTCTGCAAAGTGTTATTTTCAAGGAGGTATGTCTCTGTCACTTATATCCTGACTGTGGAACATGCTCAAGTTTACATATCTGTGTGTATGCTTTTAAAGTCTTGAGCATTTTGCCGGGTCTTGCTAGAGAAATGCTTAAACTAATAATAATCTTTTTCTACAGACTGGTTCGGTTGATCCTGTGACACAGACTATTAGCATATTCTTGCAGTTCTTTGATATAGGGATCAATGCTGCTATGTTGTCCCAGGTTCGTATACTTATTATCATATATTTAGTTTTTTTTTTTTGTATTTTAATGTAACTGCTGCAAATTTGTATCTTAAGAAGATGTGTATATGTATTTATTTGTGTGTTGTTCTCTTACAAATTCTTTTGCTTTCCAGTACATTTCCCTGTTATTCATTGGAGTGTTGGTCGTAATATCAGTTCGAGGCTTCTTATCAAACCTCATGAAGGCAATTTTACTGACTTTCTTATTTTTTCTATTAAATTTTGTTATTTGGAGAAGTCGTTTTGTCACTATTTTGGTCATGATTGATCTGGACAACTCCTTCTAAGTGAAGTCTAAGAAGCTAGCCTATCTTAGGTTTTGTCATTGGAGAGAATCTCTAAAATAGAGGTGTTGAGGATGCAGCTTATGGATAATAATTGGTTGCTTGGGATAATAATTAGGTGTTTGGGACCTTTGGGTTAATAATTAGGTGCCTGCAATAAATCAATTTGCATAATAGAACGGTGCTAAAAAATAATTTGATCATAAAGCAGTTCCACGAATTAACAACAAGACTATTTTTATCGTTTAATCTCTTCTTTGTTAAAGTAGAGTATTTAACTTTAATTAGATGCTTTGTTTATACCACTACACTAGACTTGTAGTTTTGACTAAACTGTATACTTGGAATATGCGTGTGCTGACGATTTTGATGAGAAACATTGTTGAATGAATACAAAAGTTTCTTGAAATCAAGATTGTAAAATAGCACCAAATATTGTTTGGAATTTTCAAGTACCTTCATTTTCGGAAAAGTGTTAGTTAAGTAAAATGGAACATTAACTGTTTCAGTTCAGCTTATTCCGATGGCCTATGTGAGGACAGACTAAGGTTGCACAGAAGAAGTGGTTCCACTTCTTTTAATCTGCATAATAATGTCTTTTTTTACTGCATTGGAAATGATTAAAAGTGTAAAACTGAAATTTAAAAAGATAGATTAAACATTGAGATAAATTAGTTCATAAACAGTACATATGAAAGATATTCTGCAAACTGAGAAGTTGAAACTTTTTCTGGTGCAAAGTGGGGGAAGGGCTTGATGCAACTTTGACAGCGGTAATCATTGTTCTCTTTAGTATATTATAGATTTTGTTAATATAATTAGAGGTTAATGTCAGATAATGTATAATCTGCAGTGAGAACAATTCCACTGAGGAGGTTACTCCAAATGAGGCTGCTTTCTCTGGAGTCTAATTGCTGTTTTTGGCTGTTTGCAGTTCTTCTTTGCTGTCTCCAGAGTTGGGGGTGGATCTTCAAGCAATGTTGTTCTTTTTCTATCTGAAATTATGGGAATGTATTTCCTCTCTTCTATTCTTTTGATAAGAAAAAGCTTAGCAACCAAGTACAGGTATGACGGTTGCTGATACAAATCCTACAGTTTCTGCATATTAGTTTTGGTTTATTAGATAGTCTATTTGCAGGTCTTTGCTAATTGCTTCAAATATGCTTTTATTACTTGTCTAATAATCTTCCTAGAAGTGACCCAAACATAAGTATCTGTCACTGTAGGTTGTCGGTAGGACTGGTGAATAAAGCAATGTATTGTTGGAGAAATCTAGTCTCTTACTACCTTATTGTTGGCTTAGATTATGAAGAGGGAAACATTTTCTTGTACACTGAAATTACAACTAGCAATGGTTAAATTAATCAATAAGATCCCATCAACTGATTTGGTTTTGTTTTTCTTTCTGCCTTGCGCTACTACACGTGGTTTTGAACTTGCCAACTACTTGAGGTTGGTTTATCGTTTTACTGGACTCTCTAGTGAATATCTCTAAGCATGAAATTGTTAATAAGGAAATTGCAATCTGGAAAGTGTAGTTGTTTAACTAGGATTCAGCTTTTGTTTGCTTAGTGTAATGCCGATGTCCATTTGCCAAATTCTTTGCTTGATATGGATGGTTGTAACCTAATGGCCCTTTTAATTGGATGGCTTGCACTGTTATTATTATTATTTTTCATGAAATGATATCTCTTGGCAGGTTGATCATCACAGATGTATTGGGAGGAGAGATTCAGTTTGATTTCTATCATCGGTGGTTTGATGCGATCTTTGTAGCAAGTGCTTTCCTTTCTATACTCTTACTCTCGGCACATTACACTTCTCGCCAGACTGATAAACACCCAATTGATTGATATATATATTAATTCTGTAAGTGCTTGTTCTTTCATTGCTTGCAAATATGCTGATGTAGAAGTTAGAATTTCCCGAATGTTTGTTTTTAGATAAACCATTTTTTTTGGGTCCTCAACTAGAGTCGTACTTGGGATGTTCATGAGATCCAAAGAACTTTCATTATCTGTTTGCTCTTAGTTTTTGGAGACTTCAAATGCAAGTTGTTTGATAGCTTAGCTGACTCTTACCATCCCCTAACTAAAATTTTCGGTTTTAATTCGCCATTCAATTTTTCTTTGCATTGATTCTTTGTTTCTCAGATCCGTCGGTGGCTGCTTTTCGCTTAGTTAAAATGTTAGTTTCCTTTCCTAGAGGCTAGAAGAACCATTAATTTTGTTGAAGGATATAAATATTTCCCACGTGGTTACCAATTTTCAACATTAGATTAAAGATTGTGATAGATGACTATGAGGCTGAGGCAGATCTTTTACAGGGTAAAATAGAAAACAGTCCAATAAAGTGTCCTATGATCATGACATCTGGTATCTGATACCTATATTATTATTTTATTCTTTAAATATGTTGCGAATCTGATGCGGTGCTGTACGGACTTGCCTCAAAAGTGTTGTGAGAGCAAAGATTTTTGTTTCATTTTTGACATCTAATTGTTTTCATTTTTATTTATTTATTTGTTTGTTTTTATCTATTGGGTTTGCTTGGGTAAGGCCGTAAGGGTGCTAATTGGACTGTCAGGTTCGGCCCAACTTTTATCGTATTGGGCCAATCCGTGAATTTATTGGGCTTTTGCTTAACCCTAGTCCTTTAGCATTGCTGGTTCTTACTGTGCGATTTGCGTCTCATTGTTTGTCTTTTTCCTTTTTCAGTCGAAAGGTTATATGCATTCGGCCTATTTTTGGCAGCTTGTTTATAGCTATGATATTAATGTCGAAATCGTTTGGAAGTTACTTTATGACAGTTTCAACAAATGTGGAAAGCATTAATAGATAAGTCGGATCAGGCTTTTTTCAAATGTATAATTTCTTTGTGTGGAAATGGAAATGGTAAATGAGAAAGCTGCACAAAACTCAAATTAATGATCTTTTATTTAACGGATGAAAAAAATATCAAATTATAAATTATTACGGTAAAAAAAATACGACAGATGAATGTTAAAAGAAGTACACGATCGTAATATTCATTTTCAATTATAAATATATGAAAATGATAAACGGTACTCAAATGAAATTAATTTTTTATTATAAATAGACAAACAAGCTACAGAAAGGAAAAAAAGAAAGAACATGTATTGCTATAAAACGTACTCCCTCCGTCCATAAATAACTGTCGCTTTGACTTTGGGTACGCATTTTAAGGAAGTCGAATAACTCACTATTTGACCCCAAAAAATAACATGTATTTGAGGCAATTTTGCCCTGAATTTTTTCTCGGACGTATGTTAAGGATTAACGTACGTTCGAAAAAAAATACGAGATTTTTTGGGGTCAAATAGTGAGTTATCTGACCTCCTTAAAATGCGTGCCCAAAGTCAAAACAGAAGGAGTTGAAACCACGGAAATTGCGCAGTTAACGGTGAGTGACCACGTGTTTGTTAGCCGTGGTTAAATTAACCACACGCGCCCGGTCAAACACACGGTCACCTGTATCACGAATCACACGTGCCAACTCAACAGTTATATACTTACACAGAGCACCCACACGTGCGACGAGGCAAGCTCCCGATTGGGCCCAAAAAGTTAAAAAAAACAGCAGCGGCAGCTTCCAAAATAAGCCCCCGAAAACAATAAAAATAAGTAATTAATTAAATAGAGAATTTTCTTTTTTATATTAATTTAAAAAAGAGTGAAAAACACACATTTCTCATTTTCGAAAATGCGGAGAGAGAGTGATAGGAAACGATAGGAAGGAGAAAAACACACCAAATTCCGCACAGTAGAGAGAGAGAGAGAGGAGAATCTAGAGAGAGAGAGGGGGCAGAAAGAGATTTGGTTTCTGGTTTTAGAGAGAGAAAGATCGTAGGGGGAGGGAGAGAGAGACGAAAGCGTGCGTATTTATAAATATATTTTAAAAGCAACGGCAATTATAACTAAAATACAGATAACTTAACATACAATCTGTTCGCTCTATCTATCTCCATATATACTACATGTAGAGAGCGGGGGGGAGAGGGAGAGAGTGCGCGTGGTGTATTTGGCGTTTTTATTCTCGTACGTGTATCAGATCCTCTGGTGAGAAGCGTGTCGTCTGATTATTGCTATTGTTAGTGGCGGTGTGTGGTTTTATAGAGATAGGGATTGGGCGAATTGAAAGAAGGGGTTTTGATTGGTTTTGTTTTGAGTTTGTGAGGGAATTTGTTTGATTTGGTTTTTGGGAGATTGAATTGATGTTGGTGGAGGTGTGTGGATGGCTGCCAAGCGGAAGGGGCGAAGCGTTCTAGACCTGTACAATGATGCGGAACTGATTGCCCAACCGAAGGCACGTACTTTAGGGTTTCGTTTCCTTCTCCTTCCTTTTTCATTTTTGTTATTTGATTTAGTCCCTTAATTAGTTCTGCAATTGATTTAAGGTTTCAGCTCTTGTGCTCATTGGATTAGCTAATTTTGGAGCTTTTGGTTTGGAAATTGATGTGATGGTTATATGGGTTTTAGTTGTTGGGTATGGTGTTTGATATTGTTCGGCTGTGCTCTTAGTGGGAAGGAACTTCCCTTTTCATTACCATGGTGCTCGAGTAGTGATCTTGCTTATGCTGTGCCGTAGGGCTAGGGTGAGTAAATCATTTTAAGGCTACAAAGTTGAATACAGCTAAATCATGGCTTAAAGTGGAGCATTCTCCTTCTGTCAAGGTGTAGGAATTTCTATGGTTTAGGGAGTACTTTGATCAGCACATATAAACGTGCTTGGGAATTTAATCTGGAGAGCGTGTTTGTTGGAAAGATGAGCCAAAATGAAAGTAGCAGAAATGGAACAAAAGGTGGGAAGTCCCTGTCGGAGAACCCTTAATATCCAATTAATAAGCTTAGGTATAGCAGATGGATTTTTACCTTATAAAAGAGAAGGCTCCACAGTGATCGGTAGTGTTAATGACAAGCTCAGAAGCTTATCTTCCACCAGTTGCTTTATGGATTTTTCCCATTTCCTTGTGAACAAGTTGGTCTTTGGATGTTCTTGAGAGCACTTGAGTAGACCTGACCTGAGGTGTTTTCAAGCCTAATCTACAGAAGAGTGTAGATCAGAGTCGCAAGACCCCTAATAGTGCATGAGGCGTCTAATCTGAAATAATTACAAACATTCCACCCTTGAACTACGTCTAACTAGAAATGTAGACTCTTGTTTCCTGCAACTAAACTCAATAACCACCTTAAGATGTGCCAAAAAATGATTCTCCTATTCTGTTGGAAACTTGGTCAAATGAATCTTCTTTCTTGTCCTTGGTAAGCTTGAATCTCACATTCATTGAATATAATTGATAAGTGTTCTGGTCTGACTAATGAGAGTATCTCTTTTGAAATTCTATACCCAGTTGATTGTAATGCTTCTAGGAATATGTTACAAGACTAAATCTACAACTTCACTCATTTTATATGTTTTCTCTACTTTTTTATGTGCAAGCTCCTATAGTTTGGCATTGTTATGAATTGGTGGAAGCCAATGTGCTTGTGGGTGTGTATATACGTCGTCTGTATACCAATCTCTGGAATGTGCTAACCTCCCAACTAAATTTGGTCCTTTCCTCTCTCACATCTTGTTTGCTTTTATCTTTCTTAGGTGCCTCCACAGACTGAAAAGAGATTAGGCAAGCATTTCACAAGACAAAAGCCTCAAACAAGGCCTGAGTCTGGGACCTGTAACGTCTGCTCCACCCCTTGTTCATCTTGTATGCATTTCAAGCTAGCTCAAATGGGATCGAAGGAGGAGGAATTTTCTGATGAAACCTGTCGTGTATCTGCAGCAAGTCAGTATTCTAATAATGCTGCCAATGCTTTGTCTTCTTTGAATAAAGTATGTTACAGTTCACTGCATACTACTAGTGAAGCCAGTAACCTGATCAGTGCCAATTCAAGTCATGATTCGCTCTCTGAAAATGCTGAAAGTAAAGCAAACATAAGGTCTTCTGATATCCCTGATACCTCAGCTGAGTCTGATGTGCTTCCAAAATTATCCTCTGGTGGAACTTTGGTTGAGGATCGACATTCTCCAAATCTCATTCGGGATCAGAGACCTTCTTCGAACAAGCATGAGGATCCCAGTGGTGAAGAAGGTCACGCTGATAGCGTATCATGTGTTAGTGGAGCTGATGATGTCTGTAAAGCAGCAACTTCTCATAATAAGAATTTGGAAAGGAAGGATATATTGTGCAGTTCAAATTTAATAAGTGGTTTAGGATTGGAAGGATCTAAATTAACATTACCCTCCAAGCTGGATGCTCCAGACGATGCTGATGCTGGTAGTGGCTCACCAAAGAGCAGGAGTGGTTATCCTCCATCTGATGAGAATGGTAATTCTCATGACAATGTAAAAGAGGTTGAGTGCTCAATGGAAAATAATAATCCATCTCCCTCGAAAGAAGGAGCATCTAATATTGTCTGTATAGACAACTTGGCTACCCAAAACAGTGCTGATGATGCTTCTAAGGTCTTGAATAAAAAGCGCCCAAAATTAGAGTTAAAGGTTGATAAGGACAGTGGAGATGAAATGGATGAAGGTATTAAATGTTCTGATTTAGTTGAGAAAGATAAGAAGCCAAACGAGTTGGTTGAGTTACCTGATGTACAGGAGCCCTTGCACTCTGCTTCTGGCGATGAGAGTGACGAGTCAGAAATTTTGGAGCATGATGTAAGTAATTTATCTTTCACATGTGACTGAGAATGTTGCACTTCCAATTATCCTTAGCTATGCTTTTGTAGTATTTTTATATGTAATTATTTCTTATCTAGTGTTTCATTGTTGCAGTTTTAGTTGTGGGTGCTGTATGTTTAATATTCACTTTATCCAATTAATTCAACATCCTTAAGCTATCCTGTGGTTCATTCGGGAGAAAAGAGGAGTTATTTTCTCGTGTTTTGTTCCTCCCTTTACAGCCAACTAGCAATTTGGTCCCCAAAGTAAGGAATAACTAGTTACACCCAAAGATGCAGCTAGAGTCCTAGAAATTACACCACTATAGACATAAATCTTTGACGGAATTAATAGTTATTTTCTATAAAAACAGAGATCGTTGAAAGGACTGCTAGTGTTAAGCTGAATGAACTTCCTTAAAAATCATGTTGTGGAACTATATGAATATTTTTGTACTCGGTTGTCTGACTTTGTGAGTGTGATCTGGGCCACTGTTTTTCTGGATTTTTCTTCTTTTTGTTGTCGTCTCTCGTCACTCTTTTGACGTTCCTATTCTGGGTTGAGTTAGACCTATATCAGCTTCCTCTGGATACTACCCTAATTGTGCGGTTTGGTTAAAACAGGTAAAAGTATGTGATATTTGTGGGGATGCCGGGCGAGAGGATTTGCTTGCTGTGTGCAGTAGGTGCGCTGATGGTGCAGAACACACGTAAGCACCCCTTTTGTAATTTTTTGAGCGGAGACATATTTACTTCTATAGTCTCTCAGTTGCAATGTGAATTTTACTCTAGTCTTAAAATTATCTTTTGCCGTTTATCAGTTATTGCATGAAAGAAATGCTTCGGAAAGTCCCTGAAGGTGAATGGCTGTGTGAAGAATGCAAAATGGCTGACGAAAATGAAACTCCTAAGCAAGGTAATATTTGACGCGTTAGTGTTAAAGACAAAAATAAATCTCTCTGGACTACTGGTTGTTCCCGTACTGATATATATCATTTGGAGATCATTTTGATGGTTCAGATAATGAGGAGAAGAGAGTCAACAAGGCAAGCTCACAGAGCTTAGGTAAGAGATATGCTGAAACTATAGAGGTGGCTTTAGCTTCAAAAAGGCAGGCTGTTGAAACAAGCTTGGGATCACCTAAGCCATCATCAAGTCCTAGCAGAACGGTTGCACTTTCTCGGGATAGTTCATTCAAGAGCTCGGAAAAGGTTAAGGTAAAACAAGTCCATCAAACTTCTGTTTGCAATCAATCTGCTAGTGACATTCCAGAAATTGCACGTTCTTCACTCGGTCCACGACTTAAAAGCCCTAAGGGTAAGTAAAGTATTTCTCTTGTAAATGTTAGTGATGTCAATGGGTTGCTTATCAGTATCCAATATACTTGTTTGATGTTATTAGTTTGACTAGATCATATCTAAATTATGAGGTGCAAAACATCAAATTTTCAATACCTTCTCATTCAAATCTTATTTATATCAGTTAGAGGGAGACCATAGTTGAACTTCTGCTTGTTATTTGTTTTTCACGAACTTGCTTTTATATTTCAAGTGTCAGCTCATAGTGTCTCTTTCTACAGGGACTTTATTGAAGTCCAATTCTTTTAGCACCATAAATTCCAAGCCAAAAGTGAAACTTGTGGATGGTGTTCCTCAAAAGCACAAGGGTAGCAGAGAGAGCTCTTCCCTTGATATGAAGGAGGAGCCTGCCAGAATGATCAGGAAATCCATGTCATTTAAATCGTCGAGCTCAGGCCATCCCAGTGCAACCGAGCCAAGAGTTAAAACGCTTCCAACCAATTTTTCTCACGTACAGGACACAAGAGGTTTAAAACAGGTGAAGGACCGGGGTTCATTTGAAAGAAAAAAATTGACCAAAGTGGATCGCCCTTTGGGTAGTTCAGGGATGACAAGTTCTAGTGCCTCCACACCTAAGGGTGATCAGAAGCTCACACCTCGTGGTGAAAGTTTAACAGTATCATCTACGAACAATAGCAGAGAGTTAAAGGCTGATGGGAAATTTGGTTCCTTATCAAGATCAACTAGCAGCTTAGGTCGTAAAGTTGCTGAAGTTCCAGTAACATCAGGTATTATATTGTTCTGTTTAAAAAGGGAACCCTGTAGTACCTCTTTTGGTTTGCTGTTTAGTCCTTTTTCTTATAAATATTTTTGTTGAATGAAGTTAAGGACACAATTATTGTTTGTCTATGCAGTCCGAGCTCCATCTACAAATGGAAGTGCTAGTGCTCCTTTTGATCAGAAGTTTAACCAAGTTAGCCCTAAGGATGAGCCCTCATCCAGTTCTTGCTGGACTGCTGAGAAATTCTGCAACAATGGTAATGGAACCTTGCTAGATGTCTTACCTCGATCTCGAGAATCATCAAATCAGGAGGAGAAAAGCAGGGAAAGTTCTGCTACTCGTTTGAGGCCTGCTGGTGCTATTGGCTCCAAAAATGTCACCTGCCAACATTGTAAGGAAACAGGTCATACTGCTGAGTACTGCACCATTGTTAGTCCTCGGGCTTCATGTACTGAAATCTCTACTGCAAGAAGTGCTCGGGATGAGATGAGCAAAGGTAATAAGTTGAAAGCTGCGATTGAAGCTGCTATGCTTAAGAAGCCTGGAATATGCAGAAAGAAAAAAGAAAGCGATCAATCTGATGGGTTCTCCCCTCTCAATATGGATGTGAGCTCTGAGATACCTTCTCAAGACAAGTTTACAGTTTTGGATAAGATGAATGAAGAAGCGCAAGGGCAAGTGGATGTTGGGACTTGTGCTTCTGACATTTCTAGACACACAAATAATAATACTCTGAAGCAGCTTCATGTGTGTTCCACTGATACTCCTTTCAAAGTGGGGGACTTGGATCCTGTCCTCCCTTCTATTGGGAAGCTTATTCATGCACCAGCAGCTATGTCTATCCCTATGAAGATGGTTGCCATCCCAGAGCATGAATGTATTTGGCTGTAGGTTTTCTTCCTTGTGTCTGTGGCATTTTGTTTCCCTGTTTTATGCATTTTCCAAAACTGTGTTCTATGTGAGCTTTTTTTCCTCACATGCAGGGGAGGCTTTGAGGTGTGCAGGGTTGGAAAACTTGGGGACTTGTGCAGTGGAATCCAAGCACATCTGTCAACATGTGCATCGCCTAAGGTTCTTGATGTCGTGAATAAGTTTCCCCCCAAAATCACCCTGGATGAAGTACCTCGTTTAAGCACGTGGCCAAGACAGTTTGAAGATGGTGGTGCCAGAGAGGATAATATTGCTCTTTACTTCTTTGCCAAGGATCTTGAAAGGTATATGTGAGTGTATACCTCGTTTTTTATGCAGGGATGATTCATTCAATTTATTTGTGGAGCTTTCTAATACTCTAACTGCTTGTGATCAGTTACACAAAAGATTACAAAGGCTTGTTGGATAACATGATTAAAAAGGATTTGGCCCTCAAAGGATCTTTTGATGGTGTCGAGCTCCTCATATTTCCATCCACTC
Organism: Viola odorata; assembly: GCA_963691705.1. Taxonomy (NCBI): domain Eukaryota; kingdom Viridiplantae; phylum Streptophyta; class Magnoliopsida; order Malpighiales; family Violaceae; genus Viola; species Viola odorata. Next base: position 72,722,863 of record OY829538.1, on the reverse strand, counting down.
AGCTTCCAGATAACTCTCAGCGTAAGAATTGTTATAAAATCTGTTATGTGAACAATGAAGGTTAAAATCATTTCTTGATAGGATTCTGTAGTTCACACTTGAGGTTTTGTCTCTTGCAATGATGGTTTATCTTGTAAGATGTAAACCGTAAAGTGCTGTTTTGCAGTCATCATTGAAGCACAATGCTTGCAATCAACATCTTTCTACATGACCATCTTTTTCCCTAATTTTTTTGGCTAGTCCAACGTTGTCATAGCACTTCATGTTTTATTTGAGGCTAGGATTGAGAATTGTTTTGATGAATCATAAGAAATGGTATGTTATTGGCAGGTTGGAACATGCTATTCTTCCTCTGGGGAGTCTTTAGAGGAAGAAGATCAGATTTTTCAGATTGCTTGAAGAAGATTCCGCTTCCAAGTTTGAATATGGTGCCACCAGAAAGAGAAATTCAAACTGGAGCTATGCCGACTGATAATCTTTGTTTACCTGACCGCACAGATGAAGAGAAATCTGCAAGTAACACTTGTGGCGTTTCTGTTCGGTTGGATGGTCCTGAAAAGTCATATAACTCACTATATGTGGATCATGATAAGAAAGCACCTAGTTTATGGACAAACTCAGATAAGCAAGGTGATGGACTTGACTCCAAGCCCTTGTCAAAGTCTTCAACAAGCAGTGTGCTATTGTACCCAGAAAGTTCGTGCGCCAGCCTACCACTGGTAATATGATTTTTCTATGATTCTATGGCATTTAACTTGAGCATGCAAGTAATTGCTTGATTTATGTGACTCAGAGATTTCTTGATTTATATACATGATCAAGCATGTGAATTTGGTGGCATATCAGTGCATCTGTTTAGCATGTTTGTATTTTCCTAATGGTCCGTCTCTGCTCTCCTGAAGATAGTCTTCCATGATTTTTGATTGAAATAACAATATCGGCTTATGGTTTCCCTTTCCAAATAATGAATAGTCGGCCATTTCCCCCCGAATGTCCTTGTCAATATCCAGTAAATGGGAAAAGGGATTGATTGTCTATCAATGTCTTGATTAATTTCTTAATTATTGTGCCTGGTCCTTGATTTGATTGAATCAATCTTATGTTGTTACACCTTTGTTTATCAAGGACTTTGGGGTTTTGTGATCAATATTCTAATGGCAGAAGTGTTTCTTATTGTTTACCCTTTTTTTTTATGTTTTGAGCTCTTGCATCATGTGCCTCTAGAGGAGATGCATGCCAATAATCACCTCTATTGTTTCACAGGAAAAGTCCACTCGGCAGGATTGTAGAGCGGGGATGGAACTTGAACCTTCTACTGAAGCCCATGGAACTAGTAGTGGCTCTAATGGAAAGCAGGAGACACTCGTGCATATAGTTGCTTCAGATCCTGGAGAAGATGCATCTTCCCTTAAGATCTTCCCTGTTGGAAGCGAAGGTTTAGGTGTAAGAGGTAGCGTGAGTGATGAGAAAATAGTTGATAGAATGTACAGTGATAGAGACAAAGTTAAACTTTGTAGGGACTTGAATGAGGATGATATGGATGTGGACATGGAAACCTCCTTGGAGAGAAGCCCAAAGAAACGGCCATTTTTGGATCTTTCAGAGACTGTTGCTGAGACTTCCAGTTCTACAAGTCAGCAAATGCTATTATGGAATAAGGTAGATAGTGCAGTGATAGACGCAGGAAACATTAATAAGAAACCAAAGATTGGTTTCAGTGAGCTGTATGGAGGCGGCAGCAGTTTGAGAGATGTAACCTTGAGTGGTGGTTTTGATTCACGGGCATGCAATTTGGGTTCCAGTTCCAGAATTAAGGAGAAGAGCTGTGACAAGACATCTGATGAGAAGATCATCCTGGAAGACTTGGCAGCTAAGGAAAGGTACTTTTTTCCTGTGGGTTCGCAACGTATACAGGACTTTCCATTGGGGAGCAACTCAATGCCATGGAAAGGGAACTCATCTATTGATGAGGTTCAATTTCAGGATGGCATCCCAGATCTTGAGCTTGCTTTAGGGGTTGAGAAAAAAAACTCAAATAAAGTAGTACGTCCTTTCTTTATTGGAATGGAAAAAAATAGTAACCCGAACAAGCCTCCAGATAAGGTGACGGAAAAGGGAGCGGAGGACAGTGTAGCCGCTTCCCTTTCCCTCTCTCTTTCATTCCCTTTCCCAGAAAAGGAAGAAACCGTGAAACCTGTTTCAAAAACAGAGCAGCTTACGCCTGAAAGGCGACATTTGAATACCTCACTGCTTCTGTTTGGAGGCTTGCCGAAGAAATAGGCCCCTTGTGATGTCACTCACTGTGTATATTGTTGCGCCCCAGATGGATGTGATGTACCCAATGGTGTATGATGTACGATGATCTTCCATGGGCTTTTTTCATATGGAAAACTGAATTTCCATCTGTTCATAACCCACACAGGACTGCTAATAATTTACTTATCTTTAGCTCTTTTTGTTCTTGGAGTGCAATAGTAGTCAATGTCATCAGGCTGTTTGTATATAAGGAGGATTTTTAAGCCGGCACAGTTTTAAATGACTTTATGAAATATTTTCAGACCAATATGTTGTTGTTGATTATGATTCATGAGGCTTTCTGGCTTGTCTTCTAAATATATATTTTATTCCATGATTTGTAATCGCTATTAGCGCAGTTATCATATACTTGAACTGTTGCTTTCCAGGAAATTTTGAATTTGCGGGACAGCGATGAATCGAGAAGCTTACTGCACCAGTCAGCTGACAAGTACCTTTTGTTTTCTTTAGGAGATAACTAGATCAGTCTTCTGTTTGAGCTGTAGGGCATTTTTATGTTGTGATAAAAAAGCTAGATTATGTATGTAAATTCTGTTTGATGTATGATGATTGCAATATTATGTCAGAATGTTGTCGTCTGCTTGAAGATGAAAAGAGGGATTCTGGTTCTGCTAGTGCTTCGTGTGAAAATTGAGGGAAAATGGTGCCTGTTTTGGGTTTCTGCACTCTCATTCTTTAAACAATTGGTTGTATATTCGAAATCAATAATTAATGTGGTAAATAAACATGTTTTACACGCAATACTAATGATAAATCTGTTTATTTATTCTCTCAACACCTTACACGCATAACATTAGTCAATTTTGTGGCAATCAAAAGTAATTAGCACTTATAAGCACAAAAGCACTGCTTAGGGACAGAAGGTGCTGTGTACAGATCGCATAGTCCCCTTCCATTGTACAACTTTCTACAGTCTTCCCAGCAACGATTCTCACCTTTGCAGTACCAAACTTTGTGGCAGTCCTTAGCTTCAATCTCCAGAACCATCCCCTTCTCTGCAATCTCAGCCAAAATAAATAAATTAGTTTATAGCTTTTTCTCTCTCTTGAACGAATCGAAACGACCCATGCTTGAATCTAAAAAATGAGAGTATATATAGTCCATCTTGAGATTTAACGTCTTTTTGTCTTCCAGAAAGTACAATTGAGCTTACAAATAAGTTTCGTTTAAATTGATACTAACGGAGGAGATAAAGTGATCAGAATTAGAGAAAATTGTATGAAATGGTTAAATGTTTTTCTCCGTATTGAGTCTATTGACTTGACGAGTAGATAAATTCCAGCCTACCAAAAATAATTAATAAAATCATACTATGATTAGTTCATTAATTGTTTGTGGTAATTAAGATCATAAAAGAAGAAGAAGAAGAAGTAAGCGACCAAGAATTCTTACCGAATGAGAAGAAAAGGATGATAATGCCGAAAAAGAAGAGTACATTAAGCTTTGCCATTGTTATGGATGGGGATATTAATTAATTTGTTGAGAAAGTATGGTAATAAGTCTAATAAGTGTGGCCATGTGCTATTATTTATAAGGGCATTTTTTCTTTAATTAATATCATATATTCTCTCCGTTCTAAAAAGAAAAATGACGTTCTGAATTTTTTTTTATAAAAAAAATGTCGTTTTCATCATTTTTAATGTATTGAAGAATCAAAATTAATGTTAATTGAGCGTAGTTAATAAAATGATTGAAATCAATTGGCTAGAAATACATTAAAAATAGTAATTAAATAATTACCTTAATTGTTGTAAAAATGGATTGTGAGTCATTTTAGGGGACAAAAAGTATATTTTTTAATAAACGGAGACGAGATTTAAATTTAAATTCGAATTACTACTAATATATTTATCATCAACATCAACAACTATCTTACGATTGCATGCACTTCGTGATCCACGTCACGCTTAATGTGTATGGATATCATATCATAACTTTTTGTAAAAAAAAGCTACTTAGCTTAGTCAGTAGGCACACTCAACAATCAAAACATACAAATTAATTATTTTACCATATCTGCATTAGCTAGAAAAAAAGTGTGACCAAAAGTTTAAATAATACTTAATCAATATATGGATAACTAAAAATTAAAATATTATATTAATTGTGCAAGTTACTGTGATTTCCATCATTTAATTAAGAGATTATAAATTCAATGTTTGTGTATAGAGAATTTGCTATTTTATTTCTTAATGGATCACCCCCCGTTGTGAAGTAACAAAGTTATGACGCCGACACTGCTGCTCAATTTTATTAAAATTACATTTGGTTGATGCGGGTAAAGATAGATTTTCGAACATTCAACTTTCCCTCACCCTTAACTTTCTAAAAAAATGAGAGAAAATGATACTCTTAGAGTGAGGAATCTCATTTTTCAGAGCCCAAATGAAAAGAAGGACAATGGGCTGGGAACTGTTCCCAGCCCAATCTGCTGGGCCTATCCGGTTTGGGCTTGGTTAGCTAGGTCCACCGATTTATTTTCGCGTCAATTAAATTGTTCATTTGTAATGGCGAGTCAATAATTTATCGAATTGTTGTAATAATTAGTCTATCATTTTATTCCTTTGCTTGAATTACTGAGAGAATGAGAGAATCATATAAGGATATCAAAAAATGAAAACTCGTAGAGAACAATTGTAAAAAGTACGTATATTGTATGAATTATAATGTATAATTAATTTTTTTCTATATTGTCTTCTTATTTATCTTTTTGTTAAGTTTATCTAAATATTTGTTATTTAGTGACGGATACAAATACTCTTAAGCATTTTTTCAATTTTTCATTCAGCTCGCTTGCCTTTCCTTTAAAATACTAAAAAAAAAAAAAATCAGAGGCGCTGCCCCCAAACCCTCGCACCCTCGGAATAAAAATCCTAGATCCGCAAAGAAAGTTATATTTTACTAAAATTACTTATTTGTTCATTTTATTTTACTATATGTATTAATGTATATTTTTAAGAACATGAATCTATGTTGAGTCATTCCTTTTTTTTTACTTGTTTGTTAATTTAATTTTTATCAAATATCTTCGAAATCGTAGAATAAATTAAAAATATTCACTTTTGTATTGTATTAAAATTAATAATTATTATTTAAAGACAAAATAGTAATTGAGTTTTTTTTTTAAGGGATAATTGAGTTTTCTTTACTTTCCTCTAATTACTTTCCTAATAATTTTAAATACCAATCAAACATTTTTTTTTTATAATAAAAATAACATTTTGTCAACTAAATACTAACTAAATTATACAGACGTGTGAGCAACATACATAGAAAAACAAACAATAAACTCATGACACAATTAACAATTCAAATTAATTATTAATTACTCTCCATTAACTAACTTAAATATGCCAATATAGAAAAAGAAAAAAAAGTAAACTTAGAGAAATCAAGAAAGAACAAAGTGATGATCATTAATCGTAGTTAATTAATTGCTAACAAAGTCAATAGTTAATTAACTACAGCCTGTAACCTTGTCGTGTTAAGTGCAAGCCAAAGTGTCCCACCACACGGTCCACACCTAAATGACCACAGTTGAACTAGGGTTTTCACCTCCAACCCATTCTTCTCCTTCTGCAAAACAGTCTTCCACCCTGTAATCAACATATAATTAACACTACTCCCGGTATCCCACCTCCGCACCCACATCGGAGTCTCGTCTAAGCACGGCTCGATAAATGTAACGTCTAATGTCCCTTTCGGAGGACCAATATCCATTAATGTTGCTTTCTCCTCTACGGTTAGAAACCCCTCGTCGATGATTTGAGCAAACGGTATCGAAAACCGCCCGTTGTGCTCCGCCAAATCGGTCTTGAACAACTCTTTCATGATCACCAACCTAATGTCGCTACGGCCTTTCGCTTCAATGTACATCCTCAAATTTTCTGGCATTGCTGGCCGTTGATCCTCACCCAATTCCTTAAAGTTGACCTTCTTTTTCGGTTTCTTGATCGTTTTCTTGCATTCTTTAATATCTTCTCCATGTTCTTGAAAAGAAAAAGTATTGTTATTACATCTTTTTAATATTTTATTTTCTTGGGTTTTTCCTGTCTGAATAAAGCAACAAAGCCTTCGAGCAATCTCTATTGCAACCAAATCTATCGACTCAGATTCATTGCTTGCGTATTTTCTCATCCGATTCTTCAATCTATCAAACGACCCATCATCCTAATAATCCACATCTTTCAACGTCAACCTTCGATCACTGGCCATTATTTTTTTTTTAATTTCTTTTTTGTCAAGAAAAGTAATTCAATAACCTAAGAATGCAAGGATATTCTAATTAATAAGTATTGCTGATGAAAGGAAAAAAAGGTTGTTAATTACTTATTCAAGAAATCGGAGTTGATTTTTCATGAATCTGTGAAGGAAAGGAGTTGGTGAGGGTTTTGTGTTTAGTTATTTCGAGTGATTGTATAAATACTAGTTAACCAAGGACTAGGAAAAGGGTTTTGATGAGTTTCAGATTTTTTTTTATAGGCAAAGGTGAAACTCGAGTCTCAGTTCCTACCCGTACACAATGTTTTATCGACTACAGAACAATTCAACAATCTCTAACAGTTAGCTAAAGCATCAAACTACTAATTCTTCCGATAGTCTTATGGACGATGAAGAGGAAGTTCGAGGAGGAGGATTTGTCCGAGGAGGATTTGTCATTGAAGCAGCAATTGGAATTGTATCTGGTGACGATCCTTCATGATTCTGAGCCTGAATTGAGAATGATTGCCCTTGAGGGTCTGAAGCATGAAATTCGAACCTCAACAAGCTCAATGACCTCGATTCCGAAACCAATTAAGTTTCTGCGATCCCATTACGAAACCCTAAAATCATACCGTGAAACCCTAACTGATTCTGATGACGACATATTAGTCAAGAAGAATTTGGCGGATGTTCTTTCAGTTTTGGCTTCAACTATGTCTGACGAGGAGGGAAAGGGGAGTAGTTTAATGTATAGATTGCTGGGTGCTGATTTTGAAGATATTGATTCATGGGGTCATCAGTATGTTAGAAACTTGAGTAGAGAAATTATGCAGGAATGTGCAAAGCGGCGCGAGAATGAGCAGGATAGTACGGTTGATAGTGATGATGATCTGATGTTGCTTGTGCAATGGATTGTGGCTTTTCATATGAAGCACAATGCGGAACCTGAGGCTGTCGATCTTCTTATAGAGGTTGGAAAGATTCATAAGATTCTTGAGCATGTGGACTCTGGGAATTTTGAGAGGACCTGTTTGTATCTTACCAGTGCATCAAGATACCTGCCAGGAGCTGATGATGTGTTGCTAGTTCTGGAAACTGTGTTCATGATATACCTCAGATTTGAAAAGTATGCTAGTGCTCTCCGGATTGCGCTGTTTCTTGATAACATCGAGCGTGTGAAGCAGATTTTTACATCCTGTGATGATGTGGTCAGGAAGAGACAATTTGGATACATGCTTGCTAGACATGGTGTCGCGTTTGAGGTTGATGAAGATGTGGCTGCAGATGATGCAGAGAGAGAAGTGTTGCAAAACATCATCAACAATAATAGGTTGAGTGAAGGTTTTTGTCTCTCTCGCGCGATTTGGAGGTCATGGAGCCCAAATCTCCTGAAGATATTTACAAGTCACATTTATCGCTTGATGGCCAGGGTGGGGCTGGTGCAGGTGGCAGTGTTGATTCAGCTTGTCAGAATTTGGCTGCTACTTTTGTCAATGCATTTGTAAATTCTGGCTTTGGTCAGGATAAGTTGATGACAGCTCGAGCAGATCCTGGTTCTTCAGCAAATCATTGGCTTTTCAAGAATAAAGGACATCGAAAGGCGAGTGCTGTAGCAAGTCTGGGTATGATCTCCCTGTGGGATGTTGATTCCGGACTTGCACAACTTGACAAGTTTATCCATAGCAATGACAACCATGTAACTGCTGGTGCGCTATTAGGAGCTGGAATTGCAAAATGTGGTATCAAGAATGACTGGGATCCTGCAGTACTTGCACTTCTATTTGAGTACATTGACAATGCAGACCCATCTATCCGAGTAGGAGGAATAATGGGCCTCGGCCTGACGTATGCTGGTACTAAGGATGAGCAGATTCGCGATAAATTGTGCCACCTACTCGGTGATGCAAAAGTTCCACTTGATGTAATTGCATTTACTGCAATATCCTTAGGTTTGGTATATGTTGGTTCCTGCAATGTAGAAATTGCACAGGCTATTATATTTGCAGTAATGATCCGGAGCGAGTCAGAATTGGAGGAGCCCTTGACTCGATTTTTGCCTCTTGGCCTCGGCCTTCTCTACCTTGGGAAGCAGGATTCTGTGGAGGCCTTAGCTGAAGTTTCAAAGATGACCTTTAACGAAAAGATCAGGAAGTACTGCGACATGACACTGCTTTCCTGTGCCTATGTTGGGTCAGGGAATGTTCTCAAGTTTCATAACCTTCTCGGTCATTGTGCTCAGAATGTTGAGAGCGGTGAGATGGCACACCATGGCTCAGCTGTTCTTGGGATTTCTATGGTTGCAATGTCTGAGGAACTCGGCGTTGAAATGGCCATTCGTTCATTGGAGCATCTTTTGCAGTATGAGAATCAACCAAGTACCCGTCGCGCAGTTCCACTGGCTCTTGGCCTCCTCTGCATTTCAAATCCAAAGGTGAATGTTATCGAGACATTGAGAAGGCTAAGTCATGACACAGATTCAGAAGTTGCAATGGCAGCAGTTATTTCCCTCGGCTTGATAGGTGCTGGAACCAATAATGCTCAAATATCAGTCATGCTTCGCAATCTATCAACCTACTATCATCAGGATTCCAGCATTCTATTCTGTGTGCGGATTGCTCAAGGTCTTGTGCACCTAGGGAAAGGCTTATTGACTCTTAACCCGTATCATTCCGACCGGTTCCTACTATCACCTAAAGCACTTGCTGGTCTAGTAATTGTGCTTCATGCATGCCTTGATGTAAAGACCCTCATTTTAGGTAACTACCACTATATTCTGTACTTTCTTGTGTTGGCAATGCAGCCAAGAATGCTGATGACCCTGGATGAGAATCTCAAACCTATATCCGTGCCTGTTTGGGTTGGACAAGCTGTTGATGTTGTTGCTCAGGCAGGTCGACCCAGAACAGTTACAGGATTCCAAACACACTCCACCCCAGTTCTTTTAGCTGATGGTGAACGAGCTGAGCTGGCTACTGACAAGTATCTTCCTCTGTCACCAATTCTTGAAGGCTTTGTTATCCTGAAGCAGAACCCGGATTACGAAGAAGAATAGTTCTACTGATAGGCTTTATCTCCTGAAGACTGTGCATGATGATTTGTTATATTTCAATGGAGAATAATGATATACAAGCAATTGATCTGTTAATGAGGAATGCATGATTGTCTCTTTTTCCTTTTTCATACAAATGCTTTCTTTCCCCGCTGCAATTTTTATTCAGTGATCAGGAAAATGAGGTTAAGATGAATTTCATAAATTTAGATAAAGCGAATCACAAGCTTGAATTCTTTCAGGTTGGAATATTGCAGTACTGTTGAATGGGAGATGTCCTGTCATAATCTTATCACTTCCTGGATTCACATTCCTGAACTTTTTCAACCCGAACTCCACAGGTTTTCGATCATCCATCAGACAGCCTGCACGAATATTGCAGGCCAGTTGAGCATCCTCCACACGCAGAATTATTGATTTGAAATGCTATCGAGTATCGATGGACTCGTCAGGGATTCAATATCTGCGTAGGAAAAAAATTGTTTACCTGCTCAGCTTGCAACTCCCTTGTCAGGATTTTAGAGCGGCCCTGCTACTTTCGCTTAAAAAATATTCCATCCCTTGATTAGTGTTCGAGTTCCAGCCAATGGATAGAGGAGGATTACCATCTCTCATACTAATTGCTTTTCCAATTACTTGCTTCCTTCATGATTTTTTGAGCCCTACGTTGTTTTCAGTAAGCTACAAAATAATTTCATGTTTTAAAGGTCCAGCGGACGAGAATTGTTAAATCCTAATAAAAAGTAAAAAGTAAAATGTTCATAATAAATAATGATTATTCCATGTAAAAAGTGATATGGCATATAAAAATTGAACCATCAAGCTTTTATTTAAGAAGTGAGGAGAAGCAGGGACGGATCCGGGAATGATTCCCTTTAAAAAAAAAATTTGGGGTATTTTAAAGGGAAACAAAACGAGTTGAACAGAAAATTGAACAAATGCTTAACAGTATTTGTATCCGTCACTAAATAACAAATATTTAGATAACTTAACAAAAAGATAAATAAAAAGACAATATAGAAAAAAATTAATTATACATTAGAATTCATATAATATACGTACTTTTTACAATTGTTCTCTACGAGTTTCCATTTTTTGAAATCGTTGAATGATTCTCTCATTCTCTACACTATCAAAAACATCTTTTTCAACAAAAGTAATCAAACAATCATTTAACATATCATCTCCCATACGGTTCCGCAGTCGATTCTTCACAATGCTCATATAAGAAAAAGTCCTTTCCACTGTCGCAGTTGCAACCGGTAAAATCAAAGTTAACTTCAAGAGTAAATACACCAATGGATAGATAATATGGTTTCTTCTTTCAACTAACTTTTCAGAAAGATCATTAATCCCTTTCAAATTTGAAAATCCAACATCCGACCGCATATCCAAAATATAATTCTCAAGTTGATTATCAAGAGCAAGAATATCAACTCTAGAAAACTCATTAGGATAAAATTGAGTCAATTGAAGCAATTTCTCCTTATTGAAAGCAACAAAGGAGTCTCTTGGATTTAAGCATGCCACACAAAGGAGTAATTCACTATTCCTCTCATCAAATTGATTATTAAGCTCATGAAGTTGCATATCAATGACTTGATAAAATAAATCAACTTGATAATGATGTGGGGATTTGGCGATTAAGAGGCAATTTTCTAAATTAGGAGTAGAGGGTTTAGGTACAGAGGCAATTTTCTTAGGTTGGGTTAGGGATTTGGGGTGGGTTAGGTTATGAATTTGGGCTGAGCTGCATACTAATTTTTTTTTTTACATTAGCCCACTGAGGGCATGAGCCCACAGTGGCCACCCCCTGGATCCGTCCTCGAGGAGAAGTGTTCACAACAAGTAATAAATAATTGCTCCACGCTTAAATATTGAATATAGTTATATCATGCATAGTCATAAAAACTAAACCGATTGACCGGTCTGACCAGTGAACAAGCGATCTAGAGGTTTTAAATTCCTAGCCAGTTTGGTCGGGTAAAATTTAGAGAATATGTAATTGAACCGAGAAAAATCAACTGTAGGAAACAACCAGACAGTCTACTTATAATATTTTTCAATTTTATTTTTATATTTATCATATAATTATGATTTTATTTTATTTTATTGACTAGCGGTCAATTTTGGTTGAACCTAAATGAATCATTAATGAACTATTAATTCGAGAGGTCGAGCAATTTAATGTCCGATTTGATGCTAATAAATATATCGGGCATAAAGATTGAACCAATTAATTTTTATTTAAAGAGCGAGAGTGTAAATTATACTTCTTCGTTACAACAAAGACTCCTAGCATGAAAGGAACAAATTAATAAATTACATACTAACAATTTCTTGGTTATTTTCTTTTATTTATTAGTGTTTTTATTTTTAGGTTAAGAAATCCATTTTATTGTCTTTTACTCTTTTTAGAGCAAGAGAAGAAACAAAAGAAAAATGAATAAAAATAAAAATACTTGGCTCTAAATATTGGCAGTTAGTTGAATTAAGGCGGATAAACCTATGTGATATTCACTTTTTTGGCCCCACCATAGAGCGCTCAGCGTTGTCTGCCGAAACCGATTTAACATTCCACTTGTCAAAACTACCCTTTTCCTTTCCGACAAATTTCCAAACTAAAAATTACTATTAGTCCGTCCTTTTTTAATAGACGCGTACTGTTCATGCACGCGTCTCAATGAGGCCGGATAATTCACTATTTGACCTCAAAAAAATCCGTACTTTTTTTTCTAATATATGTTAATTCTTAACCTACGTTCGGAAAAAATTTCGGGACAAAATTGTTTCAAATAGTGAGTCATTCGACCTCCTTAATATGCGTGCAAATAGTGAAAGCGTCTATTATTAATGGACGGAGTACATCATTAATTTTACAACTTCAGAGTCATTTAAAAAAAAAGTTATATTATTTTTATAACAATAAGAATAAGGGTAAAAGTGGAAAGAAAATTAAAACCACTCTAAAGCCGTTCTTCTCCGTTTGCTCTTCCATTGGTTACTACTACTTGCTCATTTTCTGCATCATAATAATCACAGTCCATAAACAAACGCACTCTCTCAAACTAATTTTCACACTCTCTCTAGATCTCTCTCGTCTTCTTCGTTTCCTCTGCCATGTCGTCCTGTTTGGCTCCAATATCAATTTCAGGTACATGAAAACACTTGTAATCTCCTTCTTGCTTTGTACTTCCGTTCTGTTATTATCGAAACAAAGTTGATTATGAGATTTATGAGTTCATGGCGATTGTTTTTATCTGTGTCTAAGGTGTAAATGGATCTCAGTTGAAGAGTCGTGAGCTCTGGTCCTCCAAGTCCAATTCATTCGGGAGAACGCCCAAGCTCGCTGTTCAAAGGAAATCAAATCTCAAACGCAGTCTCTCAGTTTGTGCTGCTCAGTACAAGTGAGTCGCTTATGGATTCCTCCTTTGAAACTTGTTCTACTGCGTTTCGCCAGACTGCTTGGATTTTTGTTGTTTTTGACAATTTTCATCCATTTTTCGTCCGTTCCTCATTAGTTCTGGTGGTTGTGTGCTCGTTGCTTTTGCTGTGTAGTTTCAACTTTGAACCAAATAAAAGAATGCTGTATATTATGTTGATGCTTTTGGCTTCCTGTACTTACTATTTGGCTGTTTATTATAGTTATTTAATGGGTGCGAGTCTGATTATAGTTTATGCAATATTAAAACAGCTGAAAACTAGTTTAGGAGGGGCAAGCTAAATTGTCTTGTTTTTGTTGCTTCCATTTTCGGTTGATCATTGATGATAACTATTCTTTGTATCAATGATCCAATAATTTGTCAATTCAGCTAGTTGTTAATAAAGAATCTGACAAGAGTACTTGATTGGGAGGATTAAAATATTGAAGAGACCCAAAGAGTCATTTCTCAAGTTTGAAATAGTGCATTTGGTGTTCGTTATCTATTACACATTGTTTTCTTTCTCCTGTTGCTTGGAGGAATTGAACATGAATCACACCCTATGCGTTTCTGTTTAAATGTCTACAGAATTGTTTCTCTGCGTACTCTGCTTTGGAACATCACTGAGTATCCATTTGTCCATGTCTTCTCATGGTTTCTGTTATATGCAGTGATGATAGTAGAGGTGGCGGAGACTTTGTTGCCGGCTTTCTTTTAGGAGGCGCTGTATTCGGAACTCTAGCTTATGTTTTCGCTCCTCAGGTGATCAGATGTTTTTGTTGACTTTGCATTAAAGATGTTAAAATGCTGACAGTTCACTTTTGGTAGTTTAATTCAAAAGCTTCAATCTTTCACCTGAGTATCATGCTATGCAATCTATATAAGTCATAAGCTGCTTCATGTTTGCACCATCACTCACTCCAAACATAGACATCAGTTGATTCTTATCATGCCAAACAATTAGGTGGCTGTTTGGTGTTTATTAGTTTTTTCCGGAATTTCGTTAGTTGTAATTTTATAGTGTGTGAAGGTGATTCCAGGTAGCTTCTTCTATCCCATCTGCTTGACATTTTTATGGGGCATGGTTCAGCATCATGTATTGCATCAACTAGATGTGTATGCTATGCTTTTTAATCATTCGCATGCTTCCAACACTCTATCAAGCAAAACTGTATTTTCTGTAACTTTTACATGTCTGTCTCTTAGATCCTCTGAGTTAACTTACTCTTGCATTATCCATCAACGCCAGATTTTATCCTATGCACAAGGAAAAGTGAATCATCTGCCAGCTGTCCAACTTATTGTTGTTTGCTGGGGTCAATGGGCAGAAAACTCAATTGCCTATAGTACTTTTGAAGCTCTGGTTCTTGTTTCATAGTTCTGATTTTCTTTTCATTTGCTTCTGCTGTTCAGATCAGAAGGTCACTGCTAAATGAGGATGAATACGGATTTCGGAAAGCTAAGCGACCAATATATTATGATGAGGGTTTAGAGGTGATTTGGCTTCTTTTTACTCTGCATGCATTTTTGTCCGGCTAGTTTTCCTGGTTCTGATCGTCTAATATGGATGATTTGTTAAATGCTTCTTTTCGACAAACAGAAGACAAGGCAGACCTTGAATGCAAAGATCAGCCAGCTGAATTCTGCTATTGACAAGGTGTCGTCCCGTTTGAGAGGAGGTGGTAACAATGCACCTGCCGTACCGCTTGAAACTGATCCTGAGGTAGAAGCAACCATATGAGTTTTGTTTCTCATTAGTCATTGTCCATTATATTCTCTGAGACCACATAATGCTTGAAGATCAAATATGTATTTGGTATGTGATCTGCCTTTCTGTTGCGTTGCTTGAAGGATGCTTTTTGATGTTTGAGAAATATATTATATTTTTGCTGGCATCATTAAAGCCCTCAATGTTATGTTAGCCTTTTGGCCATTTTGTAGTTTTGGGTTTAAAATCCAACCGGTATGCATTTCCCTCCCTTCATTTGAATCTTTTAGTTTCACCATTGGCAATATTTTGAGACTTGGATTCCCTGTTTTTATTATTCAACTGAATTCTGTTTATGCTATAAATTCTGATGAATAGCGTTAAAAGCTTTGGTTCATTTGTAGCTTAACATCTATGATATCTTGATGAGAAGCTTGACACAATCTGGCTGCTTCAATATCTCAAATGCGTTGCCAATATTATCCAGTGTAATTTCATGAGTCACCAATTCATCAAGATGGAGTTCCTGTAAAAAAAATCACAAATTCTCCCATTATCACAACTCAAATTGCCTCAAATTTCTCTCTATACTTCTAACATTGGTTTGTTGTCAATTATCCGGGGTGTCAAGTGGTAAGAGACTAGTTTACTCTTAACCCGAATCTCAAGTTACCCGGAAGAGGGGTAGAGAGGATACTCGAGGGGGGGTGTCAAGTGGTAAGGGACTAGTTTATTTTTAACCCGAATCTCAAAGGGTAGAGAGGATACCAGAGGGGATTGAACATATTCTCTACTCTTTTATCTAACAAAGGAGAGACCAGAACATACCTTGTTTTTGCATTTCTCAAGTATAAGAGGGAGATCAGACTTGATTTTGAGCCCTCCAAAAATGCATCCCTTTAGAGTTCTACCAGTCAGAATCGGAAAGTAATCGACCGTGAAACTACCCTGAACTCCAGCACCGATAATGATAACTTTTCCCGTCCCCTAATAAACAAAAATACAAAATAAATCTCTTTGTACACAACAGTTTCTTCATTTCAATATCCAAATTGCAGATACGTATTACCACTTTTGTAGCTTCAATGGCTTCATTCATCAGTGATGGCACACCAGTGCACTCCAAGCAACAATCCACTCCTTTTCCACCAGTCAACTCCTTAACCACTTCTGAAATTGACTTCTTACCCAACTCATGTGGGTTTATGAAATCAGTCATCCCAAAACATTGTCCCTTGTCTTTCTTCATTCCATTCTTGTCTATACCAATTATTTTGCTTGCCCCCATCGTTCTAGCTCCTTCTATGCCCTGTAATTTATACATAAAAAGTATATCTCAAACCCTAGTAAATAAAACATCACTAAATTGGGAGATATAAGAGATAATAGACATCCTGACTCGTGAGAAATTATTAAGTGTACTCGATTCACAAGATATATAGTTCAATCTTCGTGTATAATAGGTCAAACTATAATTAGCTTATCAAGAGTTATTTCAACTAATCACACTAAATGACGAATAATATACCAGTGTATATCTAAAGAAAATACCTATCAATGGTTTTCTACAAGATTGGTTAAGCACAAGGGAATTTAGAAGTATAATACTAGACAACATTAGGTGCACACGATGCACAAGGCGAATGATACAATCACTCCTTATAATCAGTTGGAACACCATAATTTAATACGAAACAATATAGATCAGATCTTATCAAAAATTGTTTCAACCAATCACATTGATTAACATAACAGTAAACCGATATGTCCCAAGAAAACCCCCTACCAATGACTTAGTTATACTAAGCGCAAGTGAATCAAGAAGTATAATATACTTTTTGCAGATATTAAAAGGATCCGAGATGAGATGTACTAACCCCAAGACCAACACCACCAAGGCCAAAGACAGCAATAGTTGAGCCATTTTTAACCTTAGCTTCCTTCCATGCAGCTCCAAAACCAGTTGAGTATCCACAAGAGATGGAGCTGACATGAGGAAGGTGCATATTCGGATCGATCTTGAGGACGAAATTGGAATCGACAACTGTGTATTCCGACCATGTGGAGCAGGAAAAGAGATGGTACAATTTCTGGCCATTGATGGACATTCTTGAAGTTCCATCAGCCATCAAACCAGTGCGGGATGCGGTGTGTTTCAGGCATATGTTTGTCTTTATTGATTTGCAATTCTCACAATCTTGACATTCTCCAATGAAAGTTGGCATCACATAATCTCCTTCTTTTAGATCTTTTACTTGATCACCAACACTTTCTACCACTCTTCGTTAAAATAATAGTAATAAATATTTATTATTATTGCTCATTAATAAAAATTAAGGTAAACTACATAAGAAAATCTTATAGTTTACACAATATTTCACTTAATCCGCTATAGTTTAAAAACGTGCACTACAAGTCTTATAATTTTCAAAAAATTACAATTTTAACATTTTAAATACTTAAAAAAATCAAAACAAATAGTAAAAAAATGCAAAAAAGTATAATTTTTTAAAAATTAATTAATATGGTAGAAGTTAATTCAATGAAAATAAATAAATTTACTACTTGTTTTCTAATTTATTCCTTTTTAACTATTTTTTAAAATTCTCTATTATTTTTTTTCTTTTTTTAGTAGAATGAACTCTCACATATTTGTTACATTTTCCCTCAAATTTGCATAATTTTTTTAAATTTTTTTACCATTTATTTTAAATATTTTAATTTTTAACTATTATAAAGATTAAAATTATAATTTTTACAGAATTATAGATTTTATATTATAAAATTGTAGACTATAAAAAATTAAATGAGATATTTTATAAACTATAAAACTTATTTATTCTAAAAATTAGTCCCCAATGTTTGATCCAATCAATGGTGGAGAGGACTTACCCTACACCTTCATGTCCTAAAACTCGAGGAAAGAGTGGCTGAAAGATGTAAAAAGATGGAAATAAAAATTGATTAATTAAACCCTATATTAATCCAAATTAGTACGAGACTTAGTAATTAATAACCTCATAAGTTGATTAATTAACAATTAAGATTACATATAGCTCATTATTTCATAGGGATTCGAAATTAGGTTCGAGATCTGTTTATAAAAAAGAAAAGAAATTAACTATGATGAGGAGTAGTAGAGAGATGAGATTGAGAGAACTAACAAATGGACGGCCATGGGCACGAGAGATGTCCGTATGGCAAACACTTGCATAAAGCATTTTAACTCGAACTTCACATGATTTTGGTGCCTCGATTTCTATCTCTTCCACCTTCAATGGCTGCCCAGCTCCCCAAATCACCGCCGCTGTGGAAAAAAGAGAAGAATAATTGTGGATTAAGCTCAAGTGAGATGAATATTATCAATTAATTACCTTTGCAGGTTATGATCTCCTGCGAGCTGCTCTTCGACATTGCTATGGACTTCTTTTAATTAGCTGCTGCTGCTGCTCCTCTCCTATTTTTCTAAAGATTTTATTTATTTAGATGAAACAAACTCGTCGGTCTCATATATACATATAGGAATATTCGCATCATTATCATCTTTTGTTTTCTTTTTTGTTCCCTCTCTTGACATTTTCCTTCCATACGTTCTACATCATCTCTTCGTTTATAAAATTCAAAAAACAAGAAGAAAAAAAACTAAATATAGTAACATCAAATAACACCCAAACGTCATCTAATGCATTGTTAAAATATATATATATAATATTTAATGCATTGTTTTATGAAAAATAAAATAAAGAATTGATTCCGAATATAAATTTCCAAAGAAGTAGGTATCAGTGTCTTTAGGAAATTAGGTGGGAATTCAGGGCCCAATTTTCTTATATACACGGACCGAAGTCCGGTTTCTCAAGGCCCATACAGCAAAGAAAGATCTTGATGAGCCGGGCAGGTTCGCTTGGGTCTTTTGAGAGGGTGCTATAACTGTCTACCTGGCAGGCTTTCTTGGAGAAACTACCACTTTCCAGTACCGTTCGGCCTCCATCATTTCCAGGTAAACTCTCAACTTTCAATATTCTTATGCCTAATACAACTGGAGTATGTTTTTCTTTCTTCCCATGATAAGCAACTTAATTATGTTTCAAAGAAATTTTAGTGAAAACATAAATCATATACTATAATCTGTAGGAAAATGATCAGTTGCCATCACGTGCCACCACCTGATGGATCCATCCTGATATAGTCCACCAGTAGAGGTGCCTGGCCGTCATTGACGGCCAAATAGCATTATCCTAATCTGAATGGTTATGTTTTTTCACAAATCAAGTGAAAAACAATTGGAAAAAAGTATTGGAAGTCCTATGAATATAATTAAATATATATATATATAAATGTTTGCTAGTTGCTAGGATTCATTAGCATCAGAAAAGCAAGAGGCAAAGCTTCCTAATGAGTAGAACCCAAAAAATAAAAAAACTTTGAAACGAGTTCTAGAGTAAGAAGCAAAAACCAATGTCCACCAAAATTGAGATTCCATTCTCATCTTTACCTCAACTAGTTCATCATCATTTTTTCGAACAAGCAGAAGACCTGAACAAATAGTCATCTTTTGTTATCAAAATAACTTTAATGTCTATTAGTACATTTTTTTGTATTTAAAATGCGGAAATTTCAAGCGCTTCCATAAATAAAAAATAATAATAATAATAAATAAATAAATAAAAAACAGAAGAGATGCTGGCTCAACTGTTCTTCATTTCTTTGAACAAGCTGCAGGAAGCATATGGTTGCAGATTTCATCAACATAATGTTCTATTGTTTTTAGAATGAACTAAAACATTCACATTTCACACCAATCCTATATAGTTAAACAGAAAAATAAAGAGAACTCCCACCTGGTTGTTCTATTTATTCTTAATCATACTTCGCACCACCATCAATAGCCGAAGATCCTCTGAAGAACAACAAGGGAGGAAGCAAAACCTTAAGGTGTCAGTCATCTTGTATAAATCATCAAATTAAAGTTTACTCTAAATGAAGAATCAATCGTTATTATAAAATTAGAAATCATGTAAAAAAGGAAAAGAGAATCATTACCTCTCTCTGTCATCTTTTGTGAAACCAAACATTCTTTCAATCATCTGAGCTGAAAAAAGAGAGTTTGAAGCGAGATAACAATGCGTCATTAGTAGCATCGTCCTCCCATTCAATTGCATCCCACCAATCTTCATCAGCCTCTAAACGAATCTGGGAACATCCCATGCTGGTCAAGCTAATTGGAAGCTTCTTAAGGTTTGGGCAGCCGTCTACACTTAGGAAATGCAGGAAACGGAAAGGCAGGGTAGCTATGGCGTAAATGCTCTCCAGTTCTGGTAAATCAATAAATAGGATAGCAGTAAGATTTGAGAATGGTTGCCAATTTGGGCCTCTTCCGAAGACTTCATCTAGTTTCTCTTCGTCTATTACCTCTCTCAGTTCATGGCAATTTTGAACAGTCAGTACTTCCAAATTTGGCATTAAAACGAGACATGTCAAGTGCCTCAAGTTAGCGCACCTACACGCACTCATGAAAGTTATGTTGTTAAAGCTTCTATCTGTTAGAGTGGCTGATATATGGAGGCTGTTGCTAGCTGTATCAACAACCAGCTCCTCCATGTCATCACAGGAAGCAATCTGAAACGATGTCAAGCAGTTTGCTTTTGCTAAGAAAGAAACATCGATGCATGTTTGACCTTTCAAATACCCAAGTGCTAGTTTTCGAGTGTTTTCTAACAATCTGCGTGTGTTGAACAATTTCTCAAGACCAGATAAAGATTGTACCATAATCTCTAATACATTCATATGTTCCAAACATTGCAATTCCTCCAGAAGCATCTCGTCATCTGATAACATACTGTTTGCTCCTTCTCCTTCCCATCCTACTTCGTCATCATAAGAATAAGAACACAACATTTTCAAAACTTGCAAAGATGACAAATATCTGATCACTTGCTTTGATCTCTCGAATGTGAGAGAGAGATTAAGGAGGTCTAAGTATTTCAACATTTTTAGCTCGGTTAACTCGATGGGTAGACTTTTTATCCTCGTATGTGATATATCAAGAAAAGTTAATGAAATCAACCTTGATATGCTTCCTGGCAGCTCCTTAACCATAGTATTTGATAGAGTAAGGATAGTCAAATTACTCATAGATTGAAAGAACTGAGGACAGATCTCACACAACTCAGTATTATCATTGAGTAACAGAGTTACAAGATTAGGACATTCAGGTACCTGAGCTAGTTCCTCAATCTCGTTATCCATCAAAGACACCCTTTTCATTGCTTTCCATTTTCCAACTCTCGGTGCTTGTTTCAATTGCTTCCCAGCCATCACCAAGGCATCTCCTTTTGATATCCACAAAGCCATGCTCCGAATCACATCATGCATCTTTACCCATCCAACTTTATCTTCTAGCAGAGACGCGCGAACAAGAGTACTCAAAATACAGTTTGCCTCCTCATAATGAGAGTCAATTTCATCATCATCATCATCAATGTGAATCCAAAAATCTTCAAAAGTCCATAACTCTACTATATCACTTTTAGTTATTATATCGCCCTCAGGAAATAAAGCACAGTAGGAGAAACATGATCTAACCTTGTTACTTGGCAGATTATCGTAGCTATATCTCAAAAGTGAAAATAACTCACTCATAGCCTGCTCATGCTCCCTATCTTGTGAATGTTGAAGGGCTGGACCATCAAAAGTCTTGATAGCACGCTCCCATGCTTTGGGTTCTCTCTTGCAAGACATGCTTTTACCAATTATAGTTAATGCTAATGGCAAACCTCCACACTTCTTGACCACCGTTTTAGCAAGGCGTGGAATTTCTGGATGACTGTTGATGGTGTCCTGCCCAGCTTTCATCAGAAATAGTTGCCAAGCTTGTTCCTCTTCCAATGTCTCAACGCTGAAGCTCTTGTCGGGTTGTGGCTCCATTTGTTTGCACACCTGCTCTAGCCGTGTCGTGAATACTACCCTTGACTCATTTAGACCTTCTGCCGGTGGAACCCCAATCTTTGAAAGGTCAACTGCCCCCTTTATGTCATCTAACAGCAAAATGATCTTCTTTCTCTGCAGTTGTTTGCAGATATATGCAGATTTCAGCTCATGACTTTTGTCTGTCAATTCGTCGGGAAGGCCAATCTTTTCCCCCAGAGCTTGTTGGATCGACTCCAGGTTCAGATCATTAGGCACATCAATCCATATCACAAAACAATCAGATTTCCGAACGAAATGGTTGTTGATTTTCTTCAAGAGAGTAGTTTTCCCAACACCACCTTGCCCATACACGCCTACAATCCCAGCTCTTTCTTCTTCAAGGTAGCAGAGGACCTCTTGTAACTTAGTATCCAAGCCCACAGTTTGAACACAAGTTCTTTCAGCTCCAGAATCTGGTTCTGCAGGCACCTCCACAACAACTTCTCTTAAGTTTTCTCCCATGACCTTAAGATCTTGCAGATCTTTGAGGCATTTGGTGACCGATCCGCCAAACAAGGAGGTTAAGAAATAGTCAGTAGAGCAGATTCCTCCAAGGCACAATCTCTGGACTGCTTGTTCGCCTTCTTTTTTCAACCGAACAGCTTTGGCTGTTGCAGCCTCCACTCTTGACAACCACAGTTCAACATCCTCTGACGTTTGCATTCGGTGTCGTTTCTCGTCTCGAATCTTTCGCACCACCATTTTCTTCATCACTCTCAAGTCTTCAGCAGCTTTCAACAAAGCCTCCAGATTATCTTCGAGCTGGTAGACATAAGCTGCGTGTCTAACACCAAACTCCCAAGCAAAGGTTTGTAAGCCGTCGCATATTTTGGTAGCTAAGGGTGAGCTGAGCAAGCAGCTTATAGGGTTACCCATGGTTTTGGTTGGAGAAACAATAACTGGTTATCTTGAGACAAGGTTTGATTAGTTTAACTTTTGCTATGTGAAAGATGTATTAGGATCACTGCATTTTTTTATGGTAGCCTCAAAGAGAGCACTGCATTTGAAAGAGTGTATTTACGCATTTCTTTAAACCCAACTTGTTGGTTGATTGTTGCATTAGTTGTTTGTTGGCACAAATGTTATTAAATTCATATGATGAACAAACATCATGTTGTTATTAAATGCTACTCCCAGTTTAATTAAACATTGTTTTTATTTTGGTTACGCATATTAAAGAATAATTTTATCTTTTATTTTTTTCTGCTTATACGTTCGAGAAAAAATAAAGAGTAAAATTGTCAATAAATTATCTGATTTTTTTAATATGTGTGCATAAAATTAAAACGATAATTAATAAAATTAGAGATTCCGAGACCCGAATTTCCAATTTTTTCATCCCGAAGCAGAAATTAAGCTTCGGGTAGAAAATATCCGAAACTAATTTCAGAACGGAACGTGATCCGTTGTTGTAATTTCGGCTCCCCGAAATTCCGAAATTATAGGGGTATAACTTACCATTTCCGATACCCTGTCTCAGTTTCCCACCTCTGTTTCTCTCACTCTTCTCTCTCTCCTCTTACAGAGAACAAATCGCCGAAATCGGAACCCTAGCCTGTCTCCATCGTCACCAACACCATCTTCACCGCCCAAATCACCGTCACTTCCCCGCCGTCCACCCATAGTACGGTACTCCCCCGTTCGTGCATATTTATCATCATCTATTCATTTCTTTTCTTCTTGTTGTTCTCTTTTTTTTTCTTGGTTTATTGTTGGTTTGCTGCTGTTTGTTTGTTTTAATTTTCAGGTTTGGCTCGGATCGAAGGAGGAGATGAGGAGGTTTTGATGTAGATCGGGTCTGGTTTGGTCGGTATTAAGTCCGGATCTGCTGGTTTGTTATTCGGGTTTTCTTGGTTTGGGGTTCGGGTCTGTTTCAGCAGGGATTTGGAGTTGGCCGGCGGTGGTGGCCGGATCTCGTCGGTCTCATATATACATATAGGAATATTCGCATCATTATCATCTTTTGTTTTCTTTTTTGTACCCACTCTTGGCATTTTCCTTCCATACGTACTACATCATCATCTCTTCGTTTATAAAATTCAAAAAATAAGAAGAAAAAAAAACTAAATATAGTAACATCAAATAACACCCAAACGTCATCTAATGCATTGTTAAAAAAATAGCGGACAAGACAGACTAATTTATCAATTTTATGTAAATATATATATATATATATATATATATATAAAATATTTAATGCATTGTTTTATGAAAAATAAAATAAAGAATTGATTCCGAATATAAATTTCCAAAGAAGTAGGTATCACAGTGTCTTTAGGAAATTAGGTGGGAATTCAGGGCCCAATTTTCTTATACACGGACCGAAGTCCGGTTTCTCAAGGCCCATACAGAAAAGAAAGATCTTGATGAGCCGGGCAGGTTCGCTTGGGTCTTTTGAGAGGGTGCTATAACTGTCTACCTGGCAGGCTTTCTTGGAGAAACTACCACTTTCCAGTACCGTTCGGCCTCCATCATTTCCAGGTAAACTCTCAACTTTCAATATTATTATGCCTAATACAACTGGAGTATGTTTTTCTTTCTTCCCATGATAAGCAACTTAATTATGTTTCAAAGAAATTTTAGTGAAAACATAAATCATATACTATAATCTGTAGGAAAATGATCAGTTGCCATCAGGTGCCACCACCTGATGGATCCATCCTGATATAGTCCACCAGTAGAGGTGCCTGGCCGTCATTGACGGCCAAATAGCATTATCCTAATCTGAAAGTTATGTTGTTAAAGCTTCTATCTGTTAGAGTGGCTGATATATGGAGGTTGTTGCTAGCTGTATCAACAACCAGCTCCTCCATGTCATCACAGGAAGCAATCTGAAACGATGTCAAGCAGTATTGAGCCCATCCTGCAACAAGCCCATCAAGCCCATCTGCAACTCTTCTTCTTCAAACATACGCATGCAATGACGTCCATCACGCATGCAGCAACACAACAGTCAAGCAAGCATGCACGCAGCAATTGTGCAAGATATGGCACCAAACATATCTCCACTAATTGCTCCTGAATATCTGCAAGATCATTAGCTGTAAACATTAGCTAAGATCATTGTGTATAAATAGATAGTATATGCATGTAATCTAAATCAAGCAATTATAAACTAATCCTTCATATCCTTCACTGCTTCATCAATTTCTATATGGTAGCGGAGCAATATCTCTAACGAGTTCTCTGCAAGTTCGCATCTCCAGTGTCTCCTCGTCGGATCTGGAAAATTTCACCGCCCAAAACCTCCGCACGCGCCTCCACGCGCCGCCATCAGCAGTCAACTGCAGACTACTGTAATCAACCATTTAAAGTGCCTTCCGGAGCTCCACTTACTACACGCGCCACCTTGTTGCATTCCCCGGCGTCCATTCCACCGGCCTGCAAAGTTTCAGCCAATTCCGACCACGCACGCGCCTCCTAACGTCTCCACGCGCCACCACACATTTTTCCCTCTTCACGCGCAGGCAGATCACTACTGTCCACGCGCCGCTTCCTCACCGGTCCACGTGTCAGCAATCAGTGGTCCACGTGTCATTCAATCAGTGGTCCACGTGTCATTCAATCAGTAGCCCACGTGTCATTCAAACAGTGGTCCACGCGTCATCCAAACAGTGGTCCACATGTCATCCAAGCAGTGGTCCACGTGTCATCCAAGCAGTGGTCTACGTGTCATCCAAGCTGTGTCCACATGTCATCCAGCAGTGGTTCACGTGTCAGCGAATCAGTGGCCCACGTGCCATTCAATCAGTGGTGCACGTGTCATTCAAACAGTGGTCCACGTGTCTTCTTTGACTGCATCCAAGCTGACTTTGACCAAACCGGTTCACATCTTTGACCGACCGGTTCATCATCTTCCCGACCGGTTCTCGAGCTGGTCCGACCGGTTCTTACCATTTTCAAGGGTGCTCTTTCCAAATTTAGGGTCCATTCTTCCAAAATAAGTGTCTAAAAATCCGGTTTGATTCAATCCTTTCCATTTATCAAAACAAATCCGTCCATTACCTATCATCATGACCACTCCTAACCCTACCCCTTCCACAAACACCTCAACCATCATAAACATCACAAATCCGAGTCATTTTATCTCTCTCAAACTGACAAATCGCAATTATCTCTTCTGGCGAGATCTTGCCGAACCTTATCTCACCGGGTTAGGTCTGCTCGGTTATATCAATGGTACGGTTGCTTGTCCACCTCCTACCATTGCTGGCGAGGAATCACAACCAGCTACTGCAAACCCTGCTTATCAGCTCTGGATCCAACAAGACAGTCGTATCATCAGCACTCTCCGATCTTCTCTCTCAGAAGAAACAATGGGCCTTGTCAGTGGCATTACAACCTCACATCAGATATGGCAGACGCTAGCCTCCTCACTCGCATCTCCCTCTAACACCCGGATCTCAACCCTACATCAAGGTCTACATGAGCTCGTGTTCGACTCGAGTGATTCAATTTCAGTATTTCTTCACCGAGCTAAGGCCATTGCAGATGAATTAATGGCAGCTGGGCGACCAATTTCCACCGCAGACCTCAATGTTCATATCTTTCGAGCACTCAACAAACATGATGATTATAAGTCTCTCGTCACCACACTCAATGCTCGAGTCGAATTTGTCAAATTCAATGATCTCATCAGCCTTTGTCTCTCCCAGGAATTCCTCAACAAACCAATCACTACTCCTACTCACACTACCCAACCAACCATAAATACTCCTATGTCTCCACCAACCACCCCTCATCTAGCCAACAATACTCAACGCACAACGAACTACTCAGCCTCCTCATCCAATTGAGGTGGCCGTCATCCTGGTCGTGGCCGTGGTCGTGGCCGCTATAACAACCGAGGTGGTCGTAGTGACTATGGACAAGAACGCACTCCAAGTGGCCGACCATGGTGCACACACTGTTCAAAAGCGGGCCATCTAGCTGCAACTTGCTATCAGCGATTCCCTCAACGATCCTTTGATCCCCGCGCCAACTCTGTCATGCACTCTCCTTCTGCACACCACGACTATTGGTACCCTGATACAAGTGCCTCACATCATGTGACCCCGAATCTATCACAACTCTCTCAATACCAAGAATATCACGGATCTGATACTCTGGAACTCAGCAATGGTAAGCATGTTCCAATCGCTCATATCGGTAAAGGTTTCTTACCCACTCCATCCCAACCTCTTAAATTATCCTCTATTCTTCATGTTCCAGCACTAAATAAACCATTACTTTCTGTTCAAAAACTTGCACAAGATAACCATGCCTACTGGACTTTTGACTCAACTTCTTTTTCTCTAAAGGATATAGCAACCAAGACTACGCTGCTGGACGGACCGAGTAGACATGGCTTGTATCATCTTCACTCATCATCAAGTGTCCCACTAAATAACAAACCGTCACTCAAAGCACAAACCTTTCCATCTTCATCATCTCCCACTCTCAACTCCGTAGATCGTGTCCCTATTCCATTATGGCACCATCGTCTAGGTCATCCCAATTCCAAGGTTCTTACCTATGCTATCTCTCAATTTAATCTACCTGTATTGCACAATAAATCAAATAAATTGCAAAAGTTTTTCTGCCCTTCATGTCCCATGGGAAAATTAACTCGACAACACCTTCCTCTTACTGGTCACACAACGTCATCACCCCTTGAACTCATTCACTCTGATGTCTGGGGACCATCTCCATGTGTGTCACCCACTGGTCATAAATACTATGTCATCTTTGTAGACGATTATTCCAAATTCACATGGTATTATCCCCTCTCAAAAAAATCTGATGTATTCAATACCTTTCACACATTTCAAACCTTTATCGAACGTCAATTTCAAAAACAAATAAAATCAGTCCAAACCGATTGGGGTGGGGAGTATCGCAAACTAAATCAATATTTCTCTTCATTAGGAATTCGTCATCGTATAATGTGCCCCCACACACATGAGCAACAAGGTCAAGTTGAACGCAAGCATAGACACATTGTTGACACTGGTCTTTCTCTTCTTGCCAATGCAAATCTTCCACTAAAATTCTGGGTGTATGCCATGGAAACAACCGTTTATCTCATCAATCGTCTACCTACACATGTCCTCAAAAATCAATCACCATATCAAAAATTATTTCACCGTATTCCGGATTATAAATTCCTCAAAATCTTTGGTTGTTTATGTTTTCCGTATCTCAGACCATACAATACCCACAAATTTGATTATCGGTCTCACCCCTATGTCTTTCTTGGTTAGAGTCCTCTCCACCTTGGGTATCGATGTCTAGACAAGTCCACTGGTAGAATTTATGTGGCTCGCTATGTCACCTTCGATGAGAATACATATCCATTCATCACAACAACCCCCCCTCTCTTCTCTACATCCAAGAATCAAACTACTGCTTTTTTACCAAACCCATTACTATCCAACACAATCAATCCTCCATCTGAGCCACAACCAATCACTCATTCAAATCAAGGTCAGTCGTCCACTACCCACTCAGTCGTTCAGTCTACTCCATCCTCCACTCCCTGCTCGTCACCGCCAACAAATCAACAAGCACCGTGCATGTCTACTCAGTCCGGCAGCACTATTAGTCCATACCCGGATCCCACCACAACACCTACATCCCCAGCCGAACCTACAACTACTCTTAAAACCCATCACATGACCCTACGTCCCACTAAACATCCAAATCCAAAATATGCAAACTCAACAACTACACAATCCTCTCTCACATCTGAACCGTCCTGCTTCACCGAAGCTAACAAAGATCCCTTATGGAGAAATGCTATGACAGAGGAGTTGAATGCCCTACTATCCACTGGCACTTGGACTCTCGTACCAAGAACACCACACATGAATGTCATTGGAAATAAATGGGTTTTCCGCATCAAACGACGGTCCGATGGTACCATTGAACGCTACAAAGCCCGTCTAGTCGCAAAAGGATTTCACCAAATTGAGGGGCTAGACTATGGTGAAACATTCAGCCCAGTTGTTAAACCACCATCTATTCGTACTATCCTCAGTATTGCCACTTCTCTCAACTGGCCTTTGCGCCAACTTGATGTACACAATGCTTTTCTTCATGGTGAGTTACAGGAACAGGTATACATGGAACAACCGACTGGATTTCACGACTCCCATCATGATGCACATGTTTGTCTACTGAAGAAATCTCTCTATGGTCTAAAGCAAGCACCTCGGGCTTGGTATCGACGCTTGAGTGAATTCCTCCAATCAACTGGTTTCATTCCCTCTACTCTTGACACATCTCTTTTCATACTCAACAAAGGTGGCCTAATTGTCTACATTCTTATCTATGTTGAAGATATCATTATTACGGGCAACAATGTGTGTTTCCTAGAACAGACCATCTCCACACTTGGCAAGGCCTTTAAGCTACGGGACCTGGGTGCACTCAGTTTTTTTCTTGGTATCTCTGTCATACGATCCAAAGCAGGACTATTCTTATCTCAACAACAATATACTACAAGCATTCTCTCTCGGGCCGGTATGGCTAACTGTAAGCCGCTCCACACACCATCAGCCTCTGACTCTGAGTTGGTTAAATCCACCACATCTGCCAAATTCTCCAATCCAACTCTTTATCGTTCTACTGTTGGATCTCTCCTATATTTAACAATGACCCGACCGGATATCACATACGCTGTCAACCGAGTGTGTCAATTCATGCATGCGCCATCAGATTTACATTGGAACTATGTCAAACGAATTCTTCGATACCTACAAGGAACCACCAATCTTGGTCTCTTCTACTCAGCTGCTAGTCCACTTCGAGTCCAAGTTTTCACAGATGCTGATTGGGCCGGTAATCAGCAAGATCGCAAGTCAACTGGGGGGTTTCTTACTTATCTTGGTTGCAACCTCATTACCTGGCAAGCTAAGAAACAAAGAACGGTTGCCCGCAGTTCCACTGAAGCTGAATACAAATCACTCGCTGACGGAGCAGCTGATGTTGTCTGGCTGCGAAATCTCCTCTGTGAATTAGGCTACACCAAATTACCACCTCCCATCCTATGGTGCGACAATCTTGGTGCCACCTACATGGCAGCCAACCCAGTCTTTCATGCTCGTACTAAACATATCGAGGTAGACTTTCATTTTGTACGAGATCTTGTCAAGAAAGGTGAACTCTGTGTCCAGTACGTCTCCACAACCGATCAGCTAGCCGATATATTAACTAAGTCTCTATCAACAAAAAGGTTTAATTTTCTTAGATCCAAACTGAGTCTGGTGACATCCCCTTCCTCAGCTTGCGGGGGAGTATTGAGCCCATCCTGCAACAAGCCCATCAAGCCCATCTGCAACTCTTCTTCTTCAAACATACGCATGCAATGACGTCCATCACGCATGCAGCAACACAACAGTCAAGCAAGCATGCTCGCAGCAATTGTGGAAGATATGACACCAAACATATCTCCACTAATTGCTCCTGAATATCTGCAAGATCATTAGCTGTAAACATTAGCTAAGATCATTGTGTATAAATAGATAGTATATGCATGTAATCTAAATCAAGCAATTATAAACTAATCCTTCATATCCTTCACTGCTTCATCAATTTCTATAAGCAGTTTGCTTTTGCTAAGAAAGAAACATCGATGCATGTTTGACCTTTCAAATACCCAAGTGCTAGTTTTCGAGTGTTTTCTAACAATCTGCGTGTGTTGAACAATTTCTCAAGACCAGATAAAGATTGTACCATAATCTCTAATACATTCATATGTTCCAAACATTGCAATTCCTCCAGAAGCATCTCGTCATCTGATAACATACTGTTTGCTCCTTCTCCTTCCCATCCTACTTCGTCATCATAAGAATAAGAACACAACATTTTCAAAACTTGCAAAGATGACAAATATCTGATCACTTGCTTTGATCTCTCGAATGTGAGAGAGAGATTAAGGAGGTCTAAGTATTTCAACATTTTTAGCTCCGTCAACTCGATGGGTAGCCTCTTTATCTCTGTGTTTGATATATCAAGAAAAGTTAATGAAACCAACCTTGATATGCTTCCCGGCAGCTCCTTAACCATAGTGTTTGATAGATTAAGGATAGTCAAATTACTCATAGATTGAAAGAACTGAGGACAGATCTCACGCAACTTTGTATTACCATTGAGTAACAAAGTTACAAGGTTAGGACATTCAGGTACCTGAGCTAGTTCCTCAATCTCGCTTCCCATCAAAGACACCCTTTTCATTGCTTTCCATTTTCCAACTCTCGGTGCTTGTTTCAATTGCTTCCCAGCCATCACCAAGGCATCTCCTTTTGATATCCACAAAGCCATGCTCCGAATCACATCATGCATCTTTACCCCTAAACCATTATCTTCTAGTAGAGACGCGCGAACAAGAGTACTCAAAATACAGTTTGCCTTCTCATAATGAGAGTCAATTTCATCATCATCATCAATGTCAATTCAAAAATCTTCAAAAATTAATAACTCTACAAGTTGCTCTTTAGTAATTTCATGTCCCTCAGGAAATAAAGCACAGTAGGAGAAACATGATCTAACCAATGCACTTGGCAGATTATCATAACTGTATCTCAAAATTAAAAATATCTTACTAATATCGTACTCATGCTCCCTATCTTGTGAATGTTGAAGGGCCGCTGGACCATCAAAAGTCTTGATAGCACGCTCCCATGCTTTGGGTTCTCTCTTGCAAGACATGCTTTTACCAATTATAGTTAATGCTAATGGCAAACCTCCACACTTCTTGACCACTGTTTTAGCAAGGCGTGGAATTTCTGGATGACTGTTGATGGTATCCTGCCCAGCTTTCATCAGAAATAGTTGCCAAGCATGCTCCTCTTCCAAAGTCTCAACGCTGAAGCTCTTTTCGTGTTGTGGATCCATTTGTCTGCACACCTGCTCTTCCCGTGTTGTGAATACTACCCTTGACTCATTTAGACTTTCTGCTGGTGGAACCCCAATCTTTGAAAGGTCAACTGCCCCTTTTATGTCATCTAATAGCAAAATGATCTTCTTTCGCTGCAGCTGTTTGCAGATATATGCAGATTTCAGCTCAATACTTTTGCCTGTCAATTCGTCGGGAAGGCCAACCTTTTCACCCATATCTTTTTGGATCGACTCCAGGTTCAGATCATTAGGCACATCAATCCATATCACAAAACAATCAGATATCCGAACGAAATGGTTGTTGATTTGCTTCAAGAGAGTAGTTTTCCCAACACCACCTTGCCCATACACGTCTACAATCCCAGCTCTTTCTTCTTCAAGGTAGCAGAGGACCTCTTGTAACTTAGTCTCCAAGCCCACAGTTTGAACACAAGTTCTTTCAGCTCCAGAATCTGGTTCTGCAGGCACCTCCACAACAACTTCTCTAAAGTTTTCTCCCGTGACCTTAAGATCTTGCAGATCTTTGAGGCATTTGGTGACCGATCCGCCAAACACGGAGGTTGAGAAATAGTCAGTAGAGCAGATTCCTCCAAGGCACAATCTCTGGACTGCTTGTTCGCCTTCTCTTTTCAACCGATCAGCTTCGGCTGATGCAGCCTCCACTCTTGACAACCACAGTTCAACATCCTCTGACGTCTGCATTCGGTGTCGTTTCTCGTCTCGAATCTTTCGCACCACCATTTTCTTCATCACTCTCAAGTCTTCAGCAGCTTTCAACAAAGCCTCCAGATTATCTTCGAGCTGGTAGACATAAGCTGCATGTCTAACACCAAACTCCCAAGCAAAGTTTTGTAAGCCGTCGCATATTTTGGTAGCTAAGGGTGAGCTGATCAAGCAGCTGATAGGATTGCCCATGATTGGAGGGGGAAAAACCAAGTTTATTTTCCTGGTTGTATGAGAAAGTTTTGAAGAAGAATGAAAAACTGAGTAGGTTACAGTTTGCTAAGTGAAATATTTTAGAGAGTCAGCTAAGCATTTCTGGATGGATGATAACTTCAAATGGGGAGTATTAGAAATATAACCTGTGCTTTCAAAGACTGAGATGAGAAAAATAAAAATCTACATTATTCCGGGAATACTATTTATCAAATCTATTCTTATTACTAATTACTCATTTATTTAAAGTCTAAATCACACTTCTTGTTATAAACTATTTGATAAACAAAGCACCAGTTGTTGTTTTTTTAAATCAATTTGGAATTTCATTAGTACCGGTCGTTGGTAGAGATGTTATTAGTAAATTGAAGAATGATGAGAGTACAGCCTAATTAACAAAGATGCCATCACATGTTAGAAAAATAAAAAAAAATAAAAAAGGAAACAAAACATCGATTAAATTCAACTTAATGCGACAATTACATGTGTAGACACTTTCTCCTTCGACAGACACCACACCATTGTCAACTCTCTTAACTTGATCATGTGCGATGGGGAGTGACTACTATTGGGCCGAGTTACTGATGGGCTTTGTATTAGTTCGAGCTTTGAATTCGGGGCCCACTCATTTATATCGGCGACCAGCTTCTGAGGCCCAGGACCAAAAGAAAATTCTTAGTTTAGACAGGTCTGTTCGTTGCTACGCGCGCGAAGGAAAGCAGAAACGAACCTCTGGCGCTAGAGGAGATCGGAACTAGGAATTGGTGAAATACCTCTGTTTAAACTTCGTTTTCCGGTGAATTAACTGACCGAAATCTGAGAGTAGCTAAACTCCGGTGAAAAAGTTTCAGGGATTCGCTTCCCATTGCATCGTCGTCGCCGGAACAACCACCGCCACCTGCTCAGGATCAAAGGTGGACCACAGGTGAGTATGCCATTTATTCATTACTTTTATTACATTTTTCTTCTATATAAAGTAAATTAATGTCAATTATATTCCCAGAGTTGATTATTAGAAACTTTTATTAACCTAACATGAAGACAGAATTTAAAGTCGTTACCTTCTTCATTTAAAACCAGTTGCAGTAGGGGATCTTTTGTTGAAACAAGGTAGTAAGGCAGCTTTAGTAGCATCATCCTCCCATTCAATTTCGTTCCACCATTCTTCATCTACAGTTAGCTTAATTTGACATGGCCGCGCATTCTTAGAGCCAAATGGAAGCTTCTTAAGTAGTGGGCACCTCACTACCTGAAGCTGATATAGAAATTGCAAGGATAGAGTACTGGTTGGGCAGATGTGCTCTAGTTTTGGTAAATCTGATAAATGTAGAAGAGCAAGATTGGAGAATGGATGCAGATTTTCACTGTTTGCCACAACTTCACTTAGTTTCTCCCCACTAATAATTTCTCTCAATGCCAAACAATTTAAAACAACCAGCATTCTCAAATTTGGCATTAAAGCAAGACATGTGATGTCTTGCAAGTAATGGCAATATTTGACAACCACTCTGTGAATGCTATTGATGAAGCTTCTATCTGTTAAGCTGGCTAATCTGTGGAGATCGCGGCAGCTTACTGGATTAGCACCCAACTGCTTGAAGTCACAATGACTTATCAAAATTTCTTCCAGATGCTCCATCTTTCCTAGCATAGAAACATCAATGCCTTCTGGATCTTTGAAATTCACAAGCTCTAGACATTGAATGCTTCTCACCAATCTGTGAGTGTTGACCAGTTTTTTAAGAGCTGATGGAGATTCTAGTGTGATCTCCAGTACATTCAGATGTGTCAAAAGCTGTAGTTCCTCCAAAAGAATCTCATCATCTGATACCGAAGTCTTGCTTGGCGCTCCCTCATTCCTTCCAGCTCCTTCATCATAACAATAGTCACAAAGGATTTTCAATAATTGCAGAGATGACAACTGGCAAATCACCTGCTTTGATCTCTCGAGTTTGAGAGCAAGCCCAGATACATCAAAGTACTTCAACTGTTTTAGTTTCATCAATTCAGTAGGCAGCTTTTGTATCTTTGTATACGATATGTTAAGATATTTTAAACAAACCAGACTTGATAGGCTTTCTGGCAACACCTTAACACCACTGCATGATAGGTCCAAGACGTTCAGCTTACCCATAGGTTTGAAGAACCCATTACAAATGTCATGCAATCGACTATTATGAGATAGTAATAGAGTCACAAGATCAGGGCATGCAGGTACCTGGCTTAGTTCTTCAATGTTAGTCTGCATCAATGACACCCTTTTCATCCCTTCCCATCTTCCTATTTTTGGTTCTTCTTTTAATTGCTTCCCATCCATCACCATCACATCTTCTTTCGCAATCCACAAAGCCATGCTTCGAATAGGATCAGACATCGTAACCCATTCACCTTTATCCTCTAGTAGACTTGCACGAACAAGATCATTCAAAATACAGTATGCCTCCTCCTTTTTAGCGTCAATTTCATCATAGTCATCAGTGTCAAAATTGATACAAGAATCTTCAAAAGACAAAATTTCTACTAATTGCATTTTAGGAATTCCAAAGCCCCCAGTGAATAAGGCACAATATAAGAAGCATGACTTTACTTTCTCGCTTGGCAAGTTATCATAAATGCATCTCAAGAAAGAGAATAACTCACTCATAGCACGCTGATCCTCCCTATCTTTGGGATGCTGGAGGGCTGGTCTTTCAAAAGTCTTAATAGCGCGCTCCCATTGTTTGGGTTCTCTCTTACCAGACATGGCTTTACCAATTATAGTTAGTGCAAGTGGCAGCCCTCCACACTTTCTGGAAACCATTTTAGAAAGGCTCAGAATTTTTGGATGACTACTAACGGTATCCTTTCCAACTGTTGTTAGAAATAATCCCCAAGCTTGTTCCTCTTCCAAAGTCTCAATGCTAACAATGCTGTTTGGTTGCAGCGACATTTGTTTACACACTTCCTGCAGCCTTGTTGTAAATACTACTTTAGACCCTTTTAGACTTTGTGATGGAGGAACCCCAATCTTCGTAAGGTCAACATGCTCTCTTATGTCATCTAGAAGCAAAAGAATCTTCTTTTCCTGCAACACTTTCGAGATATATGTAGCCTTCTGTTCAAGGCTACTGTTCTTCAATTCATCAGGAAGGCCAATCTTTTCTGCGATGCCTTGTTGAATACTTTCTAGCGTGAAATCATTGGGCACATCAATCCAGATCACAATAACTTTTGATCTGCGAACAAAATGGTTGTTGATTAGTGTTAAGAGTGTAGTTTTTCCGACACCCACTGTGCCATACACGCCCACCATTCCAATTTCTTCTTTGTCAACCAAATGCAAAACCATTTGTAACTTAGTCTCTGTACCCACTGTTAGACCGCAAGGCCTTTCAGTTCCCAAGTCTTGTTCTGCAGGTGCCTCCACAACCAATTCTGTAAACCCTCTCCCAGTAGTCAGTAAATCAGCTAGATCTTTGATGCATTTGACAACCTTTCCACCAAACATGGAGCTTGATACATAGTTTGTTGAGCAAACTCCTCCAAGGCATAATCTCTGAACTTGTTGCTCTCCTTCTCTGCTTAACTCATCACCTTTTTCTGCTGTAGCGTCCACCCTTAAGAGCCAGACTTCAACGTTTTCTGATGTCTGCGTTTTTTGCTGTTTTTGCTGCTGTTGTGCAAGATTAACTTTGCGTGTCACCTCTCTCTTTAACGCCCTCAAGTCTTCAACAGCTTTCTGCAAAGCTTCCAGATTGTCTTCAAGTTGGTTCACATAAGTTACATGTTTAACACCAAGCTCCCAAGCAAAGCTCTGTAAGCCATCACATACTTTGTTAACTAAGGAGTCGAAGTTGACACTGATAGCGTTACCCATAATTGTAGATCAAGTTATGTTTTCGGGGTCCGGAGAAGTTTTTGGTGGAGAAAGATTGATGTTTTTGATTGAAATGAGGGATTTATTTTTTCGACAGTAGGAAGGGCAATTTTTTGGAGATCAATGCAAGTATAGATTATTCTTGCATTACATGCACTACCTAGGATGAGATGGTTTCCTACTTATTATATTATCTGCTATTATTGTACTTCTTCCTTTTGGATCTGAGATCTGCTATAATTGTAGACTAACAATTGTTTTTCTTAAACTTTTAATATATTAATCTTAAGAAGTCAACGCCCTCATATCTATAGTTAGGAAATGTTGATCTACTAATATGTTATATATATATATATATATATATATAACATTGTTCTTGTATAGCTGAAAATAGGCTTTTTCTGGTGACCGATTCTTGGATTTATCGTTTTTGGATGATACTGGATTTATTTTATTCTTTAAGAAGTTGCACTGTCGCCATTCTGTAGCTTGTCTATGTACTTGACTTGACTAACATGAGATGAGGTGGGAAAAGTATTACTAAATTGTTCCATGCTTTTTTAAAACGCCACTTGTTTTCTTATAAATATTATTTATTTGATAAACAAAAAAACACTTGTTGCTTGAAACTTTGTTTAACTATCGTTGAAAAGTGGGTTGACAGCAAAGCTGATGGTGCTACACAATTTTATAAATATCTTTTTAATTTAGTGTTTCTTCTGTTATTTGTGTTTTTTTACTATCTGTAAGCTGATGTGCATTGTGAAATGGAGAAGTGAAGGTCATTTGATTCTGTCTGGGATGTGGACTTGACGTTTTTCTTTTTTGTTTATTTGATAAATAAAACACCACTTGCTTTTAGAAAAAAACTACTAATAAGTTGAAATGAAGGGTAGCAATCTACATAATGGTGCTACATATCTCTATAATATATCACATTTCAGTGGTAAAGATTTTTTTTGAACTTATTTTTACATAAACCTAAACTAGATTTACTTTTCGAAATAATGTGTTTGACAAAATACATTAACAAAATACTAAGGGCTAAAATATGATAATGCTTTCTTATGTTGATGTGCTTTATGAAAGTGTATACCACAATCCGTGCTCTTTTTTGATTGCAGAAGCTTGAGTTCTGACTTCTTTGAAGTGATTGATGTACCGATTGAGTGGGCCGGAAGTGGACTGGGAATTCCAGCATCACCAGACCTTGAAGTTGAAGCAATCGACGTAATGATGAAGGGAGGAGGTGGGAGAGAAGGTGGAAGAGGGGGTGGTAGTGGTAGTGGCAGCAAGGGGGGATCATTTCTTGAAACTAACTGAACAGGTGCCGGTGGAGGTGTATGTTGGGAAGACGTGGAAACCACCTTAATGGTGGATGAAAAAGGTGGTGGTGGAGGAGGAGGTGGGGGGAATTTGCTAGCCTTCTTAACTGTTGATGAAAAAGGTGGCGGCGGCAGAGGTGGAGGAGGAGGTGGGGGGGATTTGCTAGCCTTCTTAACGGTTGATGAAAAAGGGGGTGGCGGCGGCAGAGGTGGAGGAGGAGGTGGGGGGAATTTGCTAGCCTTCTTAACGGTTGATGAAAAAGGGGGTGGCGGCGGCAGAGGTGGAGGAGGAGGACCCGCATTCCCTATCAAGGCCTCATTGTGATCTACATCAACGGGTGGAAAGTCATGGACGATATGAGTACCATGTTCTTCCTTGCTTTCCTGTGCATCAATGACATTCATGAAGATTTCTTCTACCTCAAAAAAGTCTTCTGGTGAAGCACTTTCTGCATTATTCCCATCTTCAATTTCCAGGACATTGTCGAGTTTAGGCAACACAACATCAGCATCAGCAAAAATCACCTGGCACAGATAAAATATTCATTCAAATTCTGTAGCTTCCGGAAATAGCAGCAACAAGAGAGGGCACAGTAAATTTACCTCTGCCTTGAAGTCCTTCGAGAAAAGGTCCTTGGCATCCCAGAGAGTGTCAACTTCATCATAATCCACCATAAGGATATTAGATCTCACAAATGCTGTGTGAAACATAACTCTGAACATCATCTCCTCATGTACCAGATCTTCACCCAAATGAATGCACTCAAGAACCACATCGCCTTCGACGCAGCACTGGATGTCTATTTTCACTACCGTACACTTTTCCTGCAGTTGAAGTTCATCAGATACAGCTAGAAAAGTTCACTGAATATCCATGATCAAGGTAGTACCTGTAGCTGTAGTCCATATCGACGCGCATGGTGTTTTGTCTTTGAAGTTGAAAACAGAAGCTTAGATGTCTTGTTAGCTGGTTCTGAAGGATCCTTACCATAAACATGAACAACTGGCCTGCAATATTTCTCACCCTTAAACACTGGAAGGAATCTGAGTACTAAACAATCCAGAAGCAAAGGCGTATCGGGTGGAGGCCAGTCAGAACCTAAATTCCTCCTGGATAGGTACTGAAGATATCTCAGTTGAGAAGGTTGTGGATTCAAAGGAGACGAAAGATGGAGAAGCTCCGCAGGGGCTTGCTTGCAGATCATTTTGAGGGTCTTCTGTTCGCCTTTGTACCTTTTCAGATACAGCAAAAGACCAGCAAGCATGAATGCAAGCAGTGGCCATCCTCCACGCTCACAGTGCATCAGTAACACATTCTGCTGCCCTTCTAAAGACAACCAGCTTTCGCTGGATCGAAGGAAATGATGAATCATCTCCATCGGCAAGACGGGGCATCCTTCGTACTGCAGAGGGTAACTCATAACCGTCATGTCATACTGTGACAGAATGTCAGAAATCGGGGTGCGCCGGTTACCTTCTCGAAAATTGAAAGTCATGAAAGAAGCATCTGGGAAATGGTCTTGCAGCTGCACTGCAATACCGCCCAAATATACTTTGTACTCATCCTCTTCTAACACGTCACTGGAGAAGCAACAGTCAAACACTACAAACACATACAACAACTCAACTCATCAATGGCAGAACAACTCGAGGGATCGTGTAATCTCTAACTAACAGTAGAATTGCAACAACACAATTAAAATCTTGAGCTATTGATGGTATGAAGCAATGCATTGCAACAAAAACGAGAATTAATCCACAAAAGATGGCAAAGATAATTGGTTACCATAGACACGCTCGGAGATCTCGAGAATCCGATCCGATGGCTTCCGGTAGAATAAGCGATTGAACAGCGCCATGAGATGGCGCTGATGCTAGCTACTTTTGTTTGATTCAAACGGTCAGATTGGTACACAGATCAAGAATGTATTGACTTTTTTTTTAGTAGAATAATGTATTAATATGAAGAATCTCTTGGCTCTAATTAATTAACTTCTACTCTTAATTTTCTGTAATTATTGTAGTATTTTATTCAATCAATAAAAAATACTCCAATTGTATGCCAAAAGCATTTTAATATAATATAATAAAATTAAACTAACTGATCGAGTGAATAAAAAAAAAAGAATTAGGTTAAGCCCAAAGTAATTTGTTTGGGCCTGAAAAAATAAAATAAACAGAAAAACAGTTTTGGGCTGGTATGGGCTGGTATGGTCTGGGCCTAGAAATAGCCCGTTCTTATACAAACTCGAGCGAAAGAAATCCTAAGAGCAGGAGGATTATCATAGAAAAACAGGGGAGAGACATCAGCCATGTGGCCCGTGTCTATAAGTACTCCTACTACTCTTTACTTCGTTTACCAGTGACAACTGCTCTAACCGCAATCCGCGAGAAGAACCAAACAGGCAAACAGAAATCCTTAAAGACCCAATCTTTTTTCTTCATCAACGACCTCAATAGTTCAGTGATTCTCTTCCCATGGCATCACCGTCATCTCCACCGTCGCAGCCGGCACCTGCTCAGAATCAAGCAGGAGCGGAGGTAAAGGTATGCTATTCAATATTCATTCATTACTTTCAATCTCTTCTCTCTCTTTTTCTTTCTATTTCTTCTTTCAAAGTTATGAATTTTCTAATGTGTATGCTTTTTAATTCAGGAGGAACCAACAACCTCAGTAGTTGATTACAATCCGGAAGCTGCGGAGATTCTAGCTAGCACTGCGCAGGTAACAATTGTTTTATTTATTTATTATGATGTGATTAATATATCTATTGCTTAATCTTTTGGTATGTTGCAGCGTTTGCCGATTACACAGGCGCTGCCTATCTATGAGCAACTTCTCGCATTGTTTCCTACAGCAGTAAGTTTCATTGTATAACTTTCCTGTTACCATTCTTTTCTCAAGTTTTAATGGTCTAGTTTTCGGCCAAGTGTGATTAACAAGCTCTGTTAGTATCTTATATTATATATTGGCGTCCGTTGTCCATAAGAGAATCATTAGTGTGTTCCTTGTCATGGTATGTATTTCTTATGCTATTGGTCTTTCTCTTCTATAGGCAAAATTTTGGAAGCAGTATGTTGAAGCGCATATGGCGGTGAACAATGATGATGCTACAAAGCAGATATTCAGCCGCTGTTTGTTAAATTGTCTTCAGGTTCCTCTTTGGTATGTGTTTTTATTTTGCATAATTTTTTTTGTTTTTAATGTATCTACATGGAAGTTTGGAAGTTTGATGTAGCCTAAATTTTTCTCCATTTGATATGTAAAGTTTTAGTTATGGGAAGAGTTCTGAAAATTAAACAAATTGTCTGCGCCGATTAATACACCCTTCTTTCCAGCTATCCCCTCCACCCCCTCTTTGAAACCAAAAAGGAAAAGGACAGGCATTACCTAGTCTAAATGAACTAATCATTGTTATTTCTTTTTCCTTCTTCTGTGGTGTAAGTCCTTTTGTGATGAAATGACTCATTAAATCCATCTGGTATTTTAATTAATCGCCATGAAATCTGCCAAGGTGATCATGGTATTGTCTTTCATACAAGTGCAAAGCATCATCTTTTTGGTCTTCCATTTCTGTGCAAGTGTTTTTGATCCATCACACTGGATTTCCTTATCATATTGTTGAGGACATCATACCAAAATGTGTTGCACTCATAACTTGACTACATCACACCCAACATCATCCCACTTCCTGTTGTCCTTTCAACATTGTTTCACAGGAAAGGTAGTCCTATCTTACCCTAGTCATGTTGTTACAATTTTTTACTGTGTAGGCGATGCTACATTCGATTCATTCGGAAGGCCAATGACAAGAAAGGCGTAGAGTGCCAAGAAGAAACAAGAAAAGCTTTTGATTTTATGCTTGGCTATGTTGGTGAGTTCTCTCCCTTTATCATTTTTGTAGTTGAGTTGATAAATTATGTCTTAATTGAACTTGTGAAGAACTTATTCCATCTTTTTGTGTTATATTGTAAACTTTAGTCCACATTGTGATATACTCAATTCTGTGTACTTTAGCTGTACTTAAAAAGTTCTCGTAGGTATGTAACTGGGCTGTTTGATCATAGGCATTGATCCATTACCATGCAATCCAAACTCTCTTTTTTAAGCTTAGTGTTCATAAGAACTAGGTTTGCAAGGTAAACAATTTTCTTTTATTTTTCTGAACATTTTAGTGTGTTGTAGAACATGAAAATTTTAAAAATGACAAACGAAGTCTGGCAGACTTGGTGATAGATTTTTTTCCCCTGTACATTGAGAGAGCCAACGTGGTATATGATCACACAATTAGATGTAGGTGTGCAAAGCGGGACTGAAAGTAGTAACCGGGAGTGGAAGTGATCTAACAGGATTCATTTCTGATTCATGTATTGCAGGAGCAGATATAGGATCTGGGCCTGTATGGATGGAGTACATTGCCTTTTTGAAGTCGATGCCGGTTAGTTGAATTTCTTATTTGTTTCCCGTTTGTCATTTTTCATTGCGAAGAATAAATGGATGACATGTTAGCTCCCATTCAACTTTTTCACTTACCATTCATGTTCTTAATGTAAAAAATCTTGCAGACTAGGAATGTACAGGAAGAGTCACAGCGAATGACTGCTGTGCGGAAAGCGTACCAGAACGCTATAATTACTCCTACCCATCATGTTGAACAATTGTGGAAGGACTACGAAAATTTTGAAAATTCCGTCAGCAGGCAATTGGTACATTTTAGCTATTGTGCATCTTTATAATCTATACTAGTTCATATCAATCGTAAATGTGTGTATGCATATCTACCTGGATAATTGTGCGCACGTATGCACACTTTTTGTTCTAAATTCTGATGGTGTTCTATTAACCAGGCCAAAGGACTTCTATCGGATTATCAAACAAAATATAATAGTGCCAGAGCTGTGTACAGGGAGCGAAAGAAATACATTGATGAGATTGATTGGAATATGCTTGCAGTACCACCAACTGGCTCCTGCAAGGTAATTCATGTGTCTATTCTCTTTCTTAGTTATTATTCGCAGTTTCCCACTAAGAGCATGCCCATCATACATGTACCTGTTTCCTAATATAACGTTGACTGACTTGTCACATGAGTAAGTTGTGTAAGAAAATTGTGTGAAGGATCAGCCTAAGTTTTAAGGACTTAAAATCTACTCTCCTATTGGAATTTGTTGGAACCACATAGGAATGGATCAGTGCCACATTGGTTAAATCTAATTCTATAAGATCTGGAATTGTTGGTGAAGTATTATCCATCTAAACCAGCTTAATTTCTCTTCCTCTCGTGATTCGAAAGATAGAATGAAAACGGAAAAAGAAAATGATGAGTTATGTACCAAAGAGTGCATAGCCAAGATATGGTCTTGTTTTCATTGAGTGCATTCAAGTCATCTTGAGTTTTAAAAAATTACGGTCATATCTTTGATAGCCTTTTAATAGACTCCAGGCGGTCATGATTAGAGTTAGCTATGATGTGATAGGCAGTACCAACTTTGTGGCATTAGGAAATCTAGAATTTACTTTCCTCTGTATTATTGGTTTTACCATTTCTTATATGTGTTCTTGTGCACAGGAAGAACAGCAGTGGATGGCATGGAGGAAACTTTTAGCCTTCGAAATGTAAGAAGTACGGTCATTTTCTAAATTTGATTTGTGTTATACTTCTACTGGTCATAGAGATAAAACCCATTATATACTGCAACATACTCTTTTGCTCCTAGATGTGAAATTGGCCAGTTCAACACATGAAACTGATTATGTTTAGAGATTAACCAAGCAAACAGTTCAAAAAGATTCTCATAATTGATTAACACACACACACACACTAAGATAATAGGG
This sequence comes from Viola odorata, assembly GCA_963691705.1. Classification (NCBI taxonomy): domain Eukaryota; kingdom Viridiplantae; phylum Streptophyta; class Magnoliopsida; order Malpighiales; family Violaceae; genus Viola; species Viola odorata. The sequence continues at coordinate 72,679,364 of OY829538.1, read as the reverse complement.
TTTACATTTTTTAGTTGTCTTTGAAGATGCCATTAGGTTGTATTCATAGGTATGAAGCTTAGATGAGATTTTCTTTTTGTTCATTCTAACTGAATGCTCTATATCTGAATTTCAGTGGAAACCCCCAAAGGATAGACAGCACATCCTCCAATAAGCGGATTATATTCACGTATGAGCAGGTAAATATTAGATGTGTTGTGTCCTTGCACCCCTCCTATCTCTTCATTTTCTGTCATAAGAAACTTGTGCCTTCTAATATCTAAACTTTTGCACATGACTGTCCCTCTTTCTGTCTGTGGCTTTTCTTTTGATCTCTTGTTAGGTGCAGCTTAAGTTATTGAAATGTTTCTGCTATCACACTCATGTCCTCCTACTGTTTTGTTTTTATTGTTTGGGTATAAGATAAATCCGCATCTTAATTTGAAGAGATGATGAAACTTAAAAAACTAACCATGATGAATGGACCGATAACAATACAATGCCACATTGTCCAAAGATTAAGGAACAAAAAAAAGACTATTAAGAGAGATTTATCTGATGGAGAATATGAAAGGTGAAATCCATTGACAACCTAAATGAGTGTTTCCCTCTTTGAGGGGATTTTTTCATCACAAAGACATAGATTAGGAGATCAAACTTCATATATTTCTTCTCAATGCAGAAAACGTTTGGACGTTCTTCTAGTTTCTGTTTCCATCTTTATCCTGACTTCCACTGCTCATTATGCTTTAATAATTTCTCTGTGTTGTATTGGTATCCAGTGTCTCATGTATTTATACCATTATCCTGATATTTGGTATGACTATGCTACATGGCATGCAAAAAGTGGCTCGGTCGATGCTGCTATCAAAGTATTTCAACGAGCTTTGAAGGCTCTGCCAGGTTTGTTTTTTAATTTATTATTTGTTGTATAAATCAATCTTGAAAACTTCCAGTTTTGTTTTGCTATGCTACAATTAGCTTGATTACTGATAAATAGATGTATTGACTCATAAGATAGTCTATAATGAGAAACTGTCTCTCTTTCCTGCTTCTTGAGCATGCATTTACTTGTGCATTACATGCTTGCACTTCTGCATTCTTTTTTTTCTCTTTTCTCTTTCACTTGAATCACATTTTAGGACTCATCCCCTCCATCCTTCTGACCAGATTCAGAAATGCTCAAGTATGCCTATGCTGAGTTAGAGGAATCTCGTGGAGCAATCCAGGTTCAGAAAATTCGTAGTTACTTTTCTCAGTCTGCATGGCCATTTTGTTCACTTTTAGTCAATTATAGCACGCTTCTGATTTCATGCAGCCTGCTAAGAAAGTTTATGAGAGCCTTTTAGAAGATGGTGTTAATACGACAGCACTAGCCCATATACAGGTGAGGATGTCTGATACAAGTTTTGGACCTGCTTGATTTATTAATTATCTTGTTCTTGACATGAATATCTTGATGACTGTTTGAGGATTGAAGTTAAAATAAGGAATAAAATCCCGTTTTAGAAGCTTTAAACTTTACTATTTTCCCTCTTTCTTTTTGTGTCTCTGCCTTCAGTTCAGGCACGACTAATTTAAAGTCCTACAGTATATGAAAACAAATGTTAGAAGTGGGATTTTCTAAACAAAGTTGTCAATTATATCATATTAAATAAATATCTTATGCTTTTGGTATCCTGCTGTTACTTTGCTAGACTATTAAAGATTCTGCCTTTCCATGGACTACTTGATTTTCTTAAACGGTCTGTGAAGTTTGTTTCTGTCAGTTACTTTGCTAACCGAAATAACCCACAGTCATGAATAAGATGGGGATTGGGTTAAAATCTCTCACAATTAACGTTGGATTCTTATGAAAGGATTTGCTTTTTATCCTCAAATTATGGTCTAGGAATCTCATAGGCACACTTCCTCACTGGTTCTTCACCTTCTCTTGAGGAGCAACATGCCATCTTCTTGGTTTGTTGTGGTTGTTGAAATTTGATGGCAGATCAAAGCAGTGATGTGAAATGGTGGCTTAGGCAGAGACTGCTGTTCGAGAAGGCAATGGTAGAAACTACTCTCGATAGTTGAATTTCAAGGAATTAAGGCAATTAATAAGGACGATATTGATCTAGATTTAGAATGATAGTGGTATTTCTGGACTATAGGATGGGAAACAGAGTGTTGAAATGGGCAATGAAACAAGGAAAGTTTTTAGCACAATGGATTGGCTTGAAGTTATGGAGGAATGTTATATATTTCTTGTTCTATTTTAGAGTTTGTGGAAAGTCAAGATATAATATTAAAGGGTATATAAATATCAGCGACAGAAGTATGCAGAGAGCTTTTGGCTAGATGATAGTGATATGGTTGAGTTCTAGCAGGAAGCTCTTTGATGTGGTTTATGAATTTTCTTTCTCTCTTAGCATACAAGTTTATCTTACCTATCATCTAAGGCTAAAGACAAAATTGTAATGTTGCAAGTGCTAAACTTACATAAGTGGCATAGAAAACTGTTGGTGTTGGCCTAATTTTCATAGGGGTTTCAGATTCACCCGTTGTTTTACTTTGTTCCACAAACCTACTGTAAACTGTTCCTTTTTCTTTCCCAAAGTTGGTTTGGTTTGGTTTGTTCATCTTTCTTATATAGTTTGGAATGAAATTGTTTGTTACATACATATTTTGTCCTTCTGACTGGGCCTTTTTTTGGGGAAAGAATTCATATTTCTCGGTTATGTATACTTTAATGGATTATTTTTAATGGTGTTTTGTACTTCAGTTTATTCGCTTTCTAAGAAGGAATGAAGGAGTAGAAGCAGCACGCAAGTACTTCCTTGATGCTCACAAATCCCCCAACTGCACTTATCATATTTATGTTGCTTATGCCTTGATGGCCTTTTGTCTTGACAAGGATCCCAAGGTATTGTCTTTTTTTCATTTTCCTTCAGTGAGATTCATATTTGTTATTTGCGTCCATATTTTTCTCCAGATTTTTGCCTGCCCAGTGGTTACCAGTCAGTCATTTGCAGTTCTCAACCTGTGTTGTATTGCCTTGCAGATGGCACATAATGTTTTTGAAGCAGGACTTAAACGTTTTATGCATGAGCCTGTATACATAATCGAGTGAGTTTAAGCTCTTCTCCTATTAACACTGGTCAAGTTGTCATGACCATTTTCCACCATTTGTTTCAGCATGTTATCTTCATGTTTAGCAAAATCCAATTGGCTTATCCAAGAAACAAAAGCGACCTGCCATGGGACCTGCAAACCACATTTATACCTGATAGTCATCCTTACTCCTGTCAAGTGCACCCATACACTTATAATGAAAAAACTGAAATTCCCTCATGTCCTCATTTTAGGAATGATATGGCTTCTTCAAATTTCTTTTTCTTATAAGGATATTTGGCTTTCTGGTGATGGTCGCAGGTATGCAGATTTCTTGTCTCGCTTGAATGATGACAGAAACATACGAGCTTTGTTTGAGCGTGCTTTGAGCTCACTGCCACCTGAGGAATCAATTGAGGTCTGGTAGCTTTGTTTTTTTTCTGAGATTTTCTCTTGATAGTTGAGTTCATAGGAATCGTGGTAGTTGGTGGCAGGAGAGAGAAAGAAATCTGGTAGCTTTGTTAAGTGGAATAGGATTATAATTTTTTCTTACTTCATAGGTTATAATGACGGTCGGGGTGGGAGAGAGAGAGAGCTTTGCATGGGGCTTGGGTCCCTATACTGGCACTTGCCTTTCATTAGGTTGTTTATATCTTTGCTCAGGATTGCCAACTGTCATAATGAAATTGTAAGCACTTTTGGCCGTACCTGCTAACTGTATTATCACCTCAGTATCTCAAAAAGGAGCAAACTATCAGCTATTATTGTTGTCATCGTAAGAAGAATTTTCCGTGAAAGGAAAATAATTTTTTTGTACTAGATTGATCTTCACAACTGCATATCATTGGAGATATTTGAATTTCACTAGTATTTCCTATCCGTACTTTACCATCATACCTAAGCTCATAGCGGTGCTAGTTTCTTGAACAACTAATTTGGTGCTTCAGTAATTGACACTGTTATAAATGCTTGTGCAGGTGTGGAAACGGTTCACCCAATTTGAGCAAACATATGGCGACCTTGCTAGCATGTTGAAGGTAACATTTTAGTCTTGTTGTACAAGTTGGCCGATAACACTAGTTACCATTCCATGCTTTTGCCATATTAACTGTCATGGAGCTGCCACTGTGGTGGTCAGAGTTCTCAACTGATAAATTCCCTATGACATGACCATTAGTGGAGTACACCTCTTGTCTCAATTCCTCTACTCCATTTCCTTTGGGAGAAACCTCTGTATAATCCTTCAAACAATCTCCATTGGCATCCTGTATTTTTTACTTCTAGATCCTACCTGCCACTAGGCTTAGGATTACTATGTGACAAGAAAAGTAAAATAAACATTTTAAGTGTAACCTTAGTCTGTGATCCAGAAAATTGGTTCTCATAAGAGGAGGAATGATAATCATAGGAAAGACCGAGCCTTGGATTTTTGGGTTGTAATTGTTTGAAATTTCTTCAATTGGTCTCCAGCACTAACCATTAGTTCTAATAGGTTGAGCAAAGAAGAAAGGAAGCTCTTTCGAGGACAGGTGAAGATGGCTCATCAGCATTGGAAACCTCACTGCAAGATGTTGTATCACGGTATAGTTTCATGGATCTGTGGCCATGCTCCTCTAACGATTTGGATCATTTAGCCCGGCAAGAGGTAACATCAATCAACTTATTTTTTTTAAATAAATAATTTTGTTTTTGTATTACATATTTCCATGAAAATGCCATTTCTTTTTTTTTTTTGGTTGAAGCCATTTCTTTTTCAATCATGAAATCCTTTGTTGTATTTCTCTGCTTGCTTTTACCTTTTTCACGGACCCACAGAAAAGGAACTTGATATTGAAAGAAAATTCCAAACCTTTTAGTTGAATTATCAATTCAATACCCAGTAAGATATAAAACCCTTTAGCATGATATTCCCACACTGTATCCATCTGATGCATCAATACCAGCTTAGTATAACCATATCATTGCACCTTATCATAGGTACCATGCTTCTATTTGACAGAAAAAAATACCACTTTTGATCACCAATATAAAACCTCTCTGTTTTTTTGTTGCTCTTTATTCCTGGTCTAATCTTTAGTCGGATGCACTGTTAGCGAGATGCTCAGTTCTTTCATATACTTCTTGAGCATTGCATCACGATTAAAGAGTGGATGTGTTATTTTATTCTGAACAAAACTACTCAAAAAAGTTCTGTATATCATCTTATGCCATATCATGATAGGGGATGCTCGTGACACTTTCATTGAATTTCATGTTCTTTTTCTATTATATTTATTGAACCATTTATCTTGCAAATTTTCGTTCTTGGAATAAAATAAACAAAATTGAAGTACAGAAGAAATATATATAAGCAATAAAATAAGTTCATTTTGTAATTATAAACCTTGTGCCAGTTCCTTTAAGTTAAATGTCTGTTTTTGTATTGTCTTCCACGAAACTTTACTTTGATTCTTGGCAGTGGCTCACTAAAAACATCACCAAGAAAGTGGAGAAGAATGTTCTTTCTAATGGACCTGGGATTGTTGGTAATTACTCCTTTTGTGCTCTTGGTGTTATACTGGTTTTGTTTTTCCCTCCAGTCACTGGCTTGATTTGCTGATCCTTTTTTTCCCATTTTCGTTTTGATTTTATAGATAAGGTTGCCGCTGGCCCAGGAAGCAATTCAGCTGTATCTGCTAAAGTTATTTATCCAGATACTTCAAAAATGGTGGTTTACCACCCGAGACAGAAACTTGGTATGTTTTTTTGGTTTTGGCGTGGTCCGTAAGTCTATTTACCAGTATAATTTCGTCAATTTGATAGTGGCAGCACTTATATTTTTTATTGTTTCAAGTTGTATCATCTGTTGAAGTTTGCCAACTACGAACAAAAGTTTTTGTAGTAGCTTGTATTCCCGGTTATAGTATTTTTTTTTTTTTGGTACCTTAAGATGTTATTGGTGTTAGAAGTAGGATTGGAATGAGGTTAGGAGCATTGGATAACTTAAATAGATAATCCTCAAATTATGTGGAATATAAAGAGTGACAATGGACAGGAAATAGTTTCCTCTTTGCCTACTTCGCTTTCGTACTAGTCATTCCAGACAGGCTTTGCGTTCTTGTTTTGAAGTCTTCCTATGTCAGATTTTATAATATTTCCCTGAAGAAAAAAAAATGGATATAAAAATGCAATGGATTTGACTGTCGATATGTTCCTCTATACTAATGGATTTCCTATTCAAAATGTCAATTATATGGTTATCTAGCGTATCATTTTTATTTTGAGATGATTTGATCACATTAATTTGGTGTCGAAGTGCAATAATAATCCCATTGTTGGATTGGTATGTTCAGGAGACACCAATACATTTGACGGGATATTGAAAGCAACACCGCCTGCTTTGGTAACATTTTTAGGAAGCTTACCTGCAGTCGAAGGTTCTCTCAAACTTCAATACTCCTTGTACTTCAATCTGAACATTTTCCAAAGAAATTCAAGTGAAACCTGCTTGATACATTTTTACCTGCTTAATTCCCTGCACTACAATTTTCTACCTTCAAAATTGTGGTCTCTTACATTGAAGCTTCCGACCTCCAGATTCCAAACTGAAAATTTGAATCCTTCTCGCTTTCCAGTCATTGTTTCTATCGTAGTGATGGTCATAGTGCACAAAAGACTGAATAATACCTGTGTATTTGTGCTGCTATTCAGAGTTATTTGCTAATTGGCTCTGTTGAATGTATTTAGGTCCATCACCAAACGTAGATATCGTGTTATCGATTTGTTTGCAGAGCGATATACCGATAGAGCAGACAAGAAAGTCGGGGGCTCCCCAAGCCACACCGCAAGCTGGTGGCCCTGCTTCTGCTACTAGTGAACTTTCTGGGTCAAGCAAGTCACATCCTAACCCAAGTGGCTCATCTTTTAAACCAAGGGGAAGACATTCAGGAAAAAGAAAAGATATAGACAGTATGTTCTTTCATCTTTTTTCCTCCACGCGACCTCGTACAGCAGATGTATTTCAGTGTATACTTTTTTTTATTTCCGTTGTTTCTACCCTAAATTTGTGGTCATACATTGCTATCATTGATAGGGCAAGAAGAGGATGAGACTGCAAGTGTCCAAAGTCAGCCATTACCGAGAGATGCTTTCAGAATACGGCAAATCCAGAAAGCAGCACGAGCGAGTAGCCATTCCCATTCACAGACAGGATCAGCTTCATATGGAAGTGCTCTTTCTGGAGATCTATCCGCCAGCACTGGTTGATGTACAAGCCTGTTTTATTTGGTCTTTTGCAGTCATTTCTTGTAGATAATGTGTGTGTGTGTACAGTATACACGCATACTTGGCTTCAATTCTTTTGTAAAATATTTTATTTAACAAATAAATGTTAATTTATGGCTGTTGAAATCATGGACTTACCTTTTTCAATTGGCACTGGATTAGTCTCCCTCTCAAAATAAGTAAAGAGATAAGTATAGAGAACACTCAAAAAGTCAAATTTTGCCTATTGTCTCGTACATAACTTGTTTAAAGGACAATATTTGTCATTCTATATATGTATATATGAACTTCTGGAAAAAATAAAATTTGGAATTGTGAAAAACAACATATAACATGGCTCGGCAATAAATATCTATATTCATATTCATGAACGGAAGAAGAAAGTTCTGTATAAAAAAGGTTTTGCTACAGAAAATAGTACAAGAAAATAGTGATCGTGCTTACCACTACTCTTGGGATAAAAGTACAGATTAACCGCCAAAATCCAACACTTAAAATTTGTAAATCGGTGCAAATTTTGTTCTCAGCCAATGTATGGAAAGAAAATGAAGCACACAGCTAGTTACCTTTGTGTCATTTTGCAGCAAATCTTCATTCTGTTGGGAATACAAGCAAGAAGGCAAGTTTAGCATCCATGTTCTCCCATTCGATTGCATCCCACCATTCTTTCGCAGCGTGCAACTGGATTTTAACCTTATCAACCTTTCGACAGATAAGAGGTAGCTTCGTTAGTGTCTGGCACTTCTCTACCCGCAATTGATTTAGGGATGCGAAGGGGATCTTGTTCGAGGAGATGAGCTTCAAGTTTGGTAAACTTTCTAAATGCAGAGTCGTAAGGTCTGGCAATGGGTTTTGAATTTCGAATTTCTCTTCACTGAAAATTTCTCCCAATTTCAGGCAGTTTGAAACTTCAAGAACTTGCAGATACGGCAAGAAAACGAGACATGTGAGGTCGAGCAAGGAATCGCACTTGTCCACAGCAACTCTGGTAATGTTGTAGTACTTTTTTTCTGCCACTTTAAAATCAATGTTCAACTCCTTAAAATGGCATTTGACTAGAGAGAGTTCCACCAATTCCTCAGTGTATTCTGACAGAGAAACATCCAGGCTTTCTGAAACTTCGAAACCCCTCAAGCACAGTCGTCGTGTTTTTTCCAACAATTTCCTGGTGTGGAACAAAAACTGAAGAGCCGATGAAGATCCTACCGCAATCTCCAAAACATTCACATTTTCCAAATTCTTCAATTTCAAAAGCTCCTCCTCATCGTTTTGTCCTGCTCCTGTATCATAACTATAGCTGCAAATCATTTTCAAAACTTTCAAGCATGACAATTTTGACATCACTTCCGTCGCTCTCTTAAACTCTAGTTTAAGACCATTGACATTAAAGTACTTCAACTCCACTAGCTTCTTTAATGTACTGGGCAGCTTTGTTATCTTGGTAAAGGATATATCAAGGTATTTTAGTGAAACCAAGCCTGATATATCTGTTGGCAAATCTTCAAGGCTACTACTATGTGAGAGGTTTAGGACAGTCAGCTTAGCCATAAATCTAAAGAACCCAGGACTTATCTTGCGCAAAATTTTATTCCTGTTGAGAAACAAAGTCATAAGATTGCGGCATGCATACGCAGGTACCTTGGGTAGCTCGTCAATGTCAGTCTCCATCAATAACACTCTTTTAATCCCTCCCAATTTTTCAGCTTTTGGAAACTCCGATCGTATTCCGGTCACCACCAATGTGTCTTGTGCTGCTAACCATAGGGCCATGCTTCGGAACACATTATGCATCTTTACCCCTTCACCTCTCTCTTCTAGTAAACTTGCATCAATGAGAGTCGTCAAAATTTTGCTCGCAGAAGTACTATCAGATTTATAACCCTCATCAGAGTTAATCCAAAAATCTCCAAAAATCCATAACTCTTTCAGTTGAGCTTTAGGTATCTCGAGTCCCGCAGGAAACAAAGCACAGTATAAGAAACATGCTTTGTGATTCTCATCTGCCAAATCTTTATAACTGCATTTTAATTCTGAAAATAGCTCATCACCCTTCGTTCTATCTTGGGCAGGATTTTGGAAAAAGTTGGTAATATCTCTCCAATCTTCAAGGCTTGTCTTGCGACGCATGACCTCACCAATCTTAACTAAGGCATGTGGCAACCCACCACACTTTTTGGCGACGGTTGTAGCGTGGTCTGAAATTCTTGAATTTGTGGTGCTGTCCTCCTGTCCAGCTGCCTTTAGAAATAGTTGCAGAGCATATTTGTCTTCCAAAATCTCAATGCTAACTTTCTTCCCCGGCATTGGGTTCACTCTATCGCACACATCCATGTTCCGTGTTGTGAATACCACCTTGGACCCATTCAGTCTATTAGGAACTCCAATATTTTGAAGATTAATTGACTGCATTATGCCATCTAAGAGTAGAATAAACTTCTTGTTCTGCAGTTCCATGGAGATGTAGCTAGCTTTCTCCTCAACCGTTTCGTACTTCCAATCATTGAGAAGGCCAATCTGATCTCTGATGGCTTGTTGAATCGTCTCTTCATTCCAATCTTTGTGCTGTTCAATCCAGATCACAAGAAAATCATCTGGGCCAGCATAATGGTCCTTTAATAGCTTCAAAAAAGTGGTTTTGCCAACACCCGCTTTCCCAAACACGCCCACTAAGCCTCCTTTTTCAAGATAGTTCACCACCTCCTCTTTCTTAGCTTCCAAACCCACTGGTGGGTAACGAGCAGTTAAAACGCGTGGTGTCGGAAAATGCCATCGGGACTCCTCAGCCACTCCACCCTGTGTAAACGTGTCCCCAGTGTTTTTTAGCTCAGTTAGTTTCTCCAAGCATTTGGCAACCTTTCCGCCAAATGCAGAGGTTGAGCAATAATTGGTAGAACAGTATCCTCCAAGGCACAATCTCTGACATTGTCTGTTCCTTTCGTTTAGCAATTCAGTGCCTTCGGCTCTCCAACTCACCACAACCTGAAACCAATCTTCAACTCCTCGCGTCCTCTGCATCTGCATATCACGCTGTTCTGCTTGTCTAACCCAGTCCATCACCGCGCCCTTTGAGTTGGCCAGGTCGCGAGAAGTTGAGTCCAACTTATCAAGGTTAGCTTCAAGCTTGTACACATAAGCTGAGTGTGTGGCTACAAACTCAATAACAAAATCCTGAATGGCTTTGCAACATCGGTTAGCAAAGGGATTGCAGTCGCAGGTCAAAGGGACACAGTTGATAGCCATGGTTGGATTTAGAGTTTGTTTCTGCTAGCTCGAAAAGACTTTGATTAAGTATTGATGAGTAATTTTGTGCTAAGTAATAAATGAGGAAGCGCGAGTTTTAGGAGGAGGATGAGATTAGTAGGTGAGCCATGAAGTGAGAGTTGTTAGAGGAGAAGGATTGATTGATCAGTTTTAAGGTAAAGTGAGGAAGCAAGTAAGTTTAATCTGTAGAGAAGGATTTTATGAGTTTTGTGCTGAGGAGGTGATGAAGTGGGGAGATTTAGCCAAGGAAACAAACAAACAAAGGCACTTCTTTTCTTTTTCCAATTGGGAGGGAGGTAGGTGAGGGTAAGGATTAATAATGTAGCTCATTTTTTATTTGTTGGTCGTATGGTATGGTTTCTCTCGTCTCCGCTTTATCAATAATAAAATTAAGAGTTATATATAAAATGTCACCTACTATATACAAGAGGAGTACAGAGGACAAACCATGAAATGAATAACAGCTGATTACCAACAAACCATAATCGTTGGCATGAAACAAAATGCCTTTTTTTCTTTTCTTAACCAAAAGACTTTTAAAGTCTAATACTATCAGAATTTTCTTGCGACGTCTCTAACATACTACGTCTCCAAATATTTCATGCTTTGGAGTTAACTGTTGTTCTAGACTTACTTCTTCTAGTCTCAATTAGTCGTAAAATAACAAATCTTTCATTCTTTGATTTAGGTTTTGCAACAAAGGCGAGAGGAGAGTTGAGATGCTGGTAATGAGTTGGACGGATTAAGGGAGAAGGCAGAAGATTTGGGTTTGGTTTGAAAGATGGAAAGCTTTGATGCTGTGTGACAGATTGCAATTTTTTATTTTTTGGTTAAATAAATTTTATAATTTCCGTAGAGTTTTAGAATTTTATGAAATTTGGTTTTTTTAAAAAGAAAAAAAAAATTTCGTTAGTTATTTTTAAAAATTTTAATTCATTTTAAAATCATATTAATATTTTGTACAAGTCATTTTGCTAGGAAAGCATCGGTAAAAGGATGACATTAAACATTATTGAGAATAGAGGGACCAAAAATGTCCTTAATCTATTTTTTATTTTTATTTATTCTTTTAACAGAAAATTTTATGAAAATAGAATCATAATTTTAAAAACCAAGAAAAATGGTTTTTTATTTTCTGCTTTGTGATTTTTTTTTTTAAAAAACAGAAACAATACCCAACAAACTCTAAATTTTTTAGAGCTTAAAAGTTAAAACTGATCCAAGTTGGAGGCATGAAACAACAGGTTATGTATATCAAATTTGGATTTGTTGACTAACGTGAGCTTCATTAATACAATTTTTTATACGTAAAAAAGGAACAAAAATAATTTCTTTCTTCTCTAATCTCTATAACTATATCTCCTAGATAGTAAATTAGCAACCACACACCACCAGCAAATAAAATCGGTAGAGCTAATTATTTCTATTTCTAAACTTTGTTATTTCAACTATGTATCATCCTTCTTGTGTTTGAATTTTGGATTATGACATGTTTTTTGAGTTTTCTTATAAATTAAATTGTCTGGTAGAAGTTTGTAGGAAATTGATAAAATTAATAATTAGTAAAAAAATATTGAAAGATTAAAAAAAGGTTATAACTAATAAAAATATTATAAAATTATACACTCTTACGATAGATCGTTCCGATTTTACGTCGATTTTTTATACTGAGGTAAACAAACTCTTGAGTTTAACAACTTTAGTGACACCCATAATTGCTGCATCATTTCAACAATTAATTATATTCAACAAACAAATCTCCCCTTCTGATTACTACCTTATTTTTACAATGAAAGAAATATTAACATTCACACCGCAAGCTTATACTCCCTCCGTCCCCAATTAAATGTCGCCCGCACTGTAGATACGCATATCGAGGAGGCCGGATGACGAACTATTTGACCCCAAAAAATTTCGATTTTTGTCTCGGACGTAGGAAAATGATTAATGTACGTTCGAAAAAAAGTACGTAATTTTTTGGGGTCAAATAGTACGTCATCCGGCCTCCTCGATATGCGTATCTACAGTGCGGGCGGCATTTAATTAGGGACGGAGGGAGTATATAACAACAACAAACTAGTAGTTCTTTTCTCATCATCTTCAAAGCAAATTAACCTCATCAACTGACACCCTTTCCCCTTCCCATCCTCAATAGCCAGGCCACATCTAAATCACCACAATGTCAAAAATAAGATCACATTAACATAAAATTTAATTAACTATAATCAGAAAATGATCATTATTGTAGATTTTCTCAACCTAGACATGGAAAAGAAGATCAAAACTTGTTAGTTACCTCCATTGGTTTTGAAGGAAATCTTCCTGTATTAGTAGTGCTCCTCTGAGAAAGGTTGAGACGGGGTAGCAAAGCATATTTAGTGGCATCATCTTCCCATTCGATCGCGTCGAACCAATCTTTCTCAGCAATTAACTCAATTTGAGGTCCTATCACGCTTGTAGAGCCAAGTGGAAGCTTCTTAAGTAGTGGGCAGTCACATACCCGAAGTTGATGAAGGAATCGCAAGGATAGATTGCTCGAGTAAATGTGGCGCAACCTTGGTAGAAAACATAACTCCAGAACAGCAAGATTGTAGAATGGCTCCAGACTTCTGTCCTCCTCCAGAAATTTCTGTAACTTCTCTCCACTAATTACTTCTTTCAATGACATGCAATCTGAAACTTTCAAGACTGCCAAGTTCGGCATCAAAGCAAACCATGTTAGTTGTTCCAAGTAATTGCAGTTACACAGTTCTACTCTCGTAGTGCCAGAGAAGGGTTTGTAATTGAAGGTGTCCCTTCCGAAGCTCCAAGAACCGCCCTTAGTAGCATCAACACTCAACTCTGAAAAATCACAAGAAGTGATTGAAAGATCTGAAATATTCGCGTGCGCTAACAGCGAAACATCAATTGAAGGAGCTTTGAAATGACTAAGGCATAGAGCTTCAATTTTGCGCCACAACCTGCGGGTGGAGATCAATTTCTTGAGACCGGATAAAGATCCCAAGCTAATCTGCAGTACCTTCACATGCTCCAAACACAGCAATTCCTCTATAAGCATGATCTCATCATCTGATAACTTGCTCATTAATGCTCCTTCTTCATCTTCACTTCCTTCTTCTTTTTCATAATGATACTTGCAGATCATTTTCAAAACTTGCAGAGATGACAAGTTGCAGATCGCTTGCTCTGATCTCTTCAATCTAAGAGCAAGACCACTGACATCAACATATTTCAACTCTTTTAGTTCTTTCAACACAATAGGTAGCTTTCTTATCTGCGTATACGATATATCAAGATATGTTAATGAAACTAATCTTGATATACTTCTTGGCAACTCCTCAACACTAGTGCATGATAGGCTTAGAACAGTTAATTTTCCCATAGATTCGAAGAACCCATCACAAATCTTGCGCAATCCTTGGTTGTTATCAAGGAACAGAGTCAAAAGATGAGGGCTTGCAGGTACCTCAGTTAGTTCCTCGATGTAATTATGCATCAATGACGCCCTTTTCATCCCTTTCCATTCTCCAACATTTGGTGCTTCTTTCAGTTTCAACCCAGACATCACACATGTATCTTCTTTTCCCAGAACTAAAGCCATCTCGCGAATAAGATCATGCATGGTTATCCATTCACCATTATCTTGTAGTAGACATGTACTAACAAGAGTCCCTAAAATAAAGTATGCCTCATCATAATCGTCAATCCGAAAGTTTTCACAGATGAAGAGTTCTGCTAAAGCCTTCTTATGAATTTGAAAATCTTTCGGAAACAATGCACAGAACAGTAAACACGATTTAACTTCCTCATTTGGCAATCTATCGTAAGACCATCTCAAAATTGAAAATACCTCAGCATCCATATCATACTCTCTGTCTTCTTGCAATCCTTGAAGTGTACTTGCAGGTCTTTTAAGAAGCCTAATGTGACGCCTCCATTCTTCAGGCTCAGTCTTTCCAGACAAGGCTTGACCAAGTACGTTTAAGGCAAGTGGCACCCCTCCACACATTTTGGCCACCATTTGAGCGAGGTCCAGAATTTGTGGATGACTGTTGATGGTATCTTCTCCAACTGACATTCGAAACAACTGACTAGCTTGTTCCGGATCCAAAGGCTCAACGACGACAGTCTTCTGCGCCCCCATTTGCGTGCACACCACCATGTCCCTTGTTGTGAGCACTACCTTAGACCCATTTAGATTCTGTGATGGAGGAACCCCAATCTTTGAAAGGTCAACTGGCTCCCGTATGTCATCTAACAGCAAAATGATCTGCTTTCTCTTAAATTCCTTGCAGATATGGAGAGCTCTCTCTTCAAGACTAGTATGATCCTTCATCAACTCTACCGGAAGGCCAATCTGTTCTCCAACAGCTTCTTGAATCATCTCTAGGTTCGCATATCTGGAACATTGAATCCAGATCACACGAAAATTGGACTTGAGAGCAAAATGGTTGTTGATTTGTTTCAAGAGAGTAGTTTTTCCAATACCTGCTTGCCCGCACACGCCCACTATCCCCGTTTCTTCTTGTTTAAGGAAATTCAAAACCTCAGATAGGTTCTTTTCCAAACCCAATGTTGGGCCACAAGGAATTTCACGTGCAGCCCCAGGAACAGCCACTTCTTCAAAGTGTGCTCCAGTGGCTTTCAGATTAGCTAGTTCTTGCAGGCTTTTCGCAATCTTTTCCCCAACTCGGTGGGATCGGCAAAAATTGGTAGAGCAAAATCCTCTAAGACATAGTCTCCCAACTTCTTGATCACCTTCTCTTAACAACTCATCAACTTCGGCTTCGGCGCGGTCCATCCTCTCAATCCACGATACGACTTCAATGATCGGCGTCATTCCAACCCGTTCAGCATATCTAACCCTGCGCACCACGGACTCCTTTAACTCCGTTAAGTCCCCCAAAATGGTCTTCAAATCTTCGAGATTATTTTCAAGTTGGAACTGGTAGGAAAAGTGCTCAACTGCAGACTCCCAAATTATATACGCTATGGGTTCAAACATAGCGGAAAAAATTTCCATTACTATGGAGATGGAGATTTTTTAGTCTTGTTGGTGCCGGACAACAAAGGATTTGATGATGAAGAAACAAGGAATTCGATTAATAAATCCAAAGTGAGCCAAGATTATATATTATATATTAATATTCATTTTGAAAAAATAAAGGATGATGTTAATCTCACACTTCAAATTATCATCTGCACACTTTTTGTTTAGAATTTTACTATACTACCCATTCTTATCTTTTAGTTATATTGTATAGTTAATAGGTAGTATAATCTTTTTTTTAATAATTAAACAAAAAGGATTATAATACCTATTAATAAAAAGTTAAGACAAAAAGTTACATTAATAAAAATAATAAAAACTAACACTAGTCTTGGTTTAAAAAAATAAAAAAAGTAAAATTTAAATTTAAAATTGTTTTAAACATCCCTTGTACGAAAGTTTTGTAATGCTTCAATTAAAAAAAAACTTTTGCGATGTTAAAAAAAATCAATGAAGAATATGATTTTCAGATTAATTAAGCTAATATGGAGCGGCCCAAAGTAGGATATTTTGATTATTGTTTTTCTTTAGATAGTAATTTTAATTATTTTTTATTAATTGGTACTATAACATTTCTCAGTTTAATTAAAAATAATATTTTTAATAAAAAAATAGCTAAAAGATGAGGATGGTAGTGTAGTAAAATCCTAAGCTAAGAATGTGAGAGTGAGATGTGAGAATAACACTACCCAAGCTACTAACAACATGGAAAATGGATAGGATATAATATTTGTAAAGATAATGTATTTTTCTTAATTTTAATTTAACAAAAATAGATTAAACAAACAATATTCATAATTAACTAAATTAACAAGAATTTTTTTTTTCAAAATTTAGCTACTATTTTATAGTTACTTCAAATTTAATTCTTTAAAAGGTAAATAATCTCACAAAAATTAACCTAATATCATAATATCACTTAATATTTTGAAAATTTTAAAGTTTCTTATTTTATTTCAAATTTAAAAGGCCATTGTATAATTTTTTTTAATTTGAAAAGGGTCAAATATAATATTTTTGGAAACATAAGAAAAACTTAATGTGTTTTTTTCCCCTAGAAGAGTCGGTGTGGTAATCTTCTAATTTACGCAAAGTCTCTGGTTCGAACCTTGTGAAACACGCAATTGTTTTAAAATAACCCTGAGTTACCACTTAGACCCAACACTCATAAAGGTGCTAGTACGGCGGGACAGATTAGTCGGCCCAATAAGCTAGATATCGAGTGCTAAAGAAAAAAAAATTAATGTGATTTTTATGGTAACAATAACAAAAACAACAAGCTTATTGTTCAATATATCAACTATGCAGACGAGACAACTATATATGGGTGATAAACAGCGGCGGATCTAAAAAAAAATCAGTAGGCCAAAATAATTTCTATTAAGATTTAAGAAAAATGTATATTTTTTTTTCACTTTCGTATATTTATAAATATTGTTGGTATTTTAAGAACTTCAAAGTGAAGTTTTTTTTACAACGATTGTTTTATTTGGTTTTGTGTTATTTATTTTGTTTGATTTTATAACAATTAATTGGACTACATAATTTAAATCATCCTTTTTATGTACCATGTATATGTTTGAACAATTAATTTTTATGGGACAAATACATGAATACTTATTCTTTTCATTAATATATAAATATATAATTGGAAAAAATAGTGAGGATAATTTTATATAAATTTGTTTATTTTGAAATATATTGATTTAATCTTATTATACTAAATAATTTTAAGTAGATTTATTTTTAATGTGTGACCTATGAGTTCCGAATAGGGACTATTTTATTTTTAGTGTTAAGCACAATCATTCAAAATAATTAATTATTAATATTTTTTTATGTGATTGGTTCGAATTGAGTACTTATTTATTTTTAAATTATAATTTTTTTTTATTGTACATCGAAGAGTACTAAAAGTGTTAGCACTGCTCAATCAAAACAATATTTTTTTTGTAGCAGTTATGTACTCCCTCTAGCACGAATTAAATGACTTCCTCGCATCCCAATATTCAGTAGGGAACGCATATTGAGGAGGTCGAATGACTCACTATTTGACCCAAAAAAATCCGTACTTTTTTTTGAACGTGCGTTAATCCTTAACGTACTTCCGAGAAAAAATTAGGGGCAAAATTATCTCAAATAGTGACTGTTCCGGCCGCTTTAAGATACGTACCGAAACAGTAAAAGCAAATGCTTCTACGTCATTTAATTTGGACCGGAGGGAGTAGCTTAGAAGCGCGTCCCCCTCATATCATATGACATGAATTAATAAATTAAATAAGCTCTACACATTACATAGTAGGATAGAGATCCGAGACATCGGAAGTATTCTAGAATATTACTCCCTCCGTCCTCAAAAGGATGTCGTTTTAGCATTTGCTTTTACTGTTTCGGAACGTATCTTAAGACGGCCGGAACAGTCACTATTTGAGACAATTTTGCCTCGAATTTTTTCTCGGAAGTACGTTAAGGATTAACGTACGTTCAAAAAAAGTACGGAATTTTTTGGGGTCAAATAGTGCCTCATCCGGCCTCCTCGATATGCGTTCCCTACTGAATATTGGGATGCGAGGAAGATATCCTTTTGGGGACGGAGGGAGTATTAATTTATAATTGAATGATAAATTTAAAAATATGGCCTGATTAATGACATAACATTTAAATATCATACAACAATTTCTCTAACATAATATATGTAAAATTTTATATTTTAAAATTAGTTTTGTATCCGTGTCGGGCAATTGTCGGATACCGATACAATCCGACACGTATATTAGACACGATGGATATTTATAAAAAAAATATAAATAAAAATATTTAAATCCGACACTTTTAGAATACTTAGGGACACTTTGTAAATATGAGTGAACTTTGGTCGTTAAGGCAGCTAAGAATCCAACTGCTCCAGATTCACCTAGAATAATGCTAAAGTCCTCCTTTCCTGCAATAAGGATTTCTACCGGAAACAATAGAATATCAATCGAGAATGTGTGAAAACTAGTGGTAAAACCACCGCAATTAAAGTTCAATCGCACATTCATGACACTTTAAAACACGTCAATTTTATATATAAAATAAAGAACAACCAGGAACGATGCGGCATTAATTTTCTATTGATTGTTTATAAATGAAAACTAGAGATAATAATGTTATTTTGTTTATAGAGTTAAAAAGTATTGCCATTTCCTAGTAAAGTTATTGACCTTTAATTTTTTATTTATAAATTAATGAAAATATGAATTTGTTTCGTTAGTCAATAATATAATAATCGTTTACATATGTTTGTGAAATTTAAAAAAAAATGCTATCTACAATAATATTTTGTTAAAATGATAACTACTACTAAAATGATTTTTTTAATATAAAAATTATCTAAAATATATCTTAAAAGATATATAAAATTGACGTGTCCTTAGCCATATTGAGTTCTAAATTTTTTAAAATTATTATGTTAACGTGTCATATTGTGTATGTGTCTGTGTCTATGTTTTATATGTTTTATAGGTTTTATTCAAACAAACCAATTGACACATTTTCTGAACTCAGTAAAATTTGCATATTTATTTTAGTAAATTTTTTATGATTAATAATTACATTATTTTGAAGATGACTATATACATATATACTAATAATAATAATTTAAATTATCAAATAATTATAAAATCTATAATTTTACGTTTTCGATTTCACTTCTCCATTTTGAGTTTATTTAAACTCTCAATTTTCACAACCTTCATTTACTCCCTTCATAAGGCACTTGGATTATGGAAATGATTAGGCACGGTAATTGAGTTTTGTTTGGACTCTAATATCCTCATACTTTTATTTATATTTACAATGAATACTCTTCTTGAGCAGTGCGTACAGCAATGAATATCCTAAATTGACCAACCATAGATTAAGCAAATTTTATTGAAGAAGCAAAGAAGCATTGTACTAGTTTCACTGGGTAACTTTAATTCAACCCAAAACATATTTACCTTTTTGATTTGGTAATTAATTAAATAAGGTTATTTCAGCTTTTAATTAGAAATGGAGGAAGTATATTAATTTAAAAAAAATACCAACCTACTAAATTGAAAACATAATTAATGTGATATATTTTAGATAAATAGAATAAGAGGAAGTACGAAAAAAAATACTCATTAAATTTAACAAAACATCTTATATCATGAAAATAAAAATAATATTCCCTTTGGATTTTTTTAGTTGTCCAATTTAAGCACAAAAAAAATGATTTGACATTAATTTCGTTTGAATTTTGTCAAACTCCTAAAGGGTGATGATCACTCTAGTTTCTCGGCATGGTTTTCACTATTCTCAAATTTTAAACTCGAGACTTTAATGAAGGATAGATAAATCTCTTATCAATTGATCACAATAATATACATGGTTATTGTCATAATGTATGAGCATTTTTATAAAAAAGAAAGAATTGACAGCCACTTTCTTTCATTTCTAGTGGCAATAATCTGGTAGTTGGCTTTGTAGCGAAGTCAAGCGCGTCGCCATATGTAAGGGCGACAACATTGTCACACGAAAAAGCGTTGTTATGATGAACTAATTAAGTATAATTTTTCTGCCCCAAGAAAAAGCGACGAAGTTTGTCATCAAAAGATACCAAGGGTGATAAAAATTAAATTTATCAAATCATAGTTTTTTACTATCATTTATAATCATAGTCTTTAATTTAACATCTTTTTCACAAATTAAATTTTATATATATATAGCTTGTTTCATCCTCACTTGACAGATATGTGGGAAAAGCAAAAGATTTATACAACGAAACCATTGAAAGTGAAGGATCAATTATATATGAAACCTAAAATGAATTTGATCCCGTTGCCAGAAGTATATCAATATAAGAAAAATTATTAGTATGTTTTTAACAATTTTGTTCTTTAATTACTAATCAGTATAGAAAGTTCGAGTATAACGCATTAGTTATCGTGTAATTTAAATAATATAATTATGCAAATTGTTGTAGTTGTTTATTACTGATATGATATGAAAATGGTAAGTTATTTGTACAATCACAAAATACCTACTAGACATTGATGAATTTACAGTTTATTGATACTTTTTACAAAATTGAAAAAATAAGATCTCGAATTCGAATCATCTTGTCTGCATAATACATTTCTATTTACGCAACAGCTAATCCTATCGTTTGTGTTTGTGTAGCTTTTGTAAATTATAGTACACATTACACGCTACTAATTAATATTAATTAATACTCAAGAATTTTTTAATTAATTAACGAGCGTCGTACTACTCTAATTATTTATTTAATTGTTCAGATCCATTATGCAATGTTGACAAGATTGCAAGAGTGGCCGGCAGTCGGCACCTATTTTGGATCTCTTGCCATATACTACTATAATTAAGCCGACTGGCCAAGTCAAGTCTTTCTTGGATGCAGATAATGCTGATAAACAATCGGGGTGGGTAACTGTACTTTTCAATTTTCCCAGGTTAAATTCGTAAAAAATAATTAATAAATACGAGCGTTGTACTACTTTAATTATTTATTTAATTGTTCAAATCCATTATGCAATGTTGACAAGATTGCAAGAGTGGATATTTAACTATCTTGGATCTCTTGCGATATAGTATAATTAAGCCGACTGGCCAAGTCAAGTGTCTTTGATGATAAACAATCGGGGTGGGTAACTGTCCTTTACTGTTTGATCTGGGCCACATCCTACTTCAAGATTGGGCTTTCATAGCCTGTACCTGGGCCCGGGCCTTCTAACTTCTGATTTGTTGTGATATATATATACACATTCTTCAAATGCATGTATCATGTATCTAGCCTCTTTGTTATAATTTTTTTTCCCACATAAAATAATGCGAGTTAGGATTTGAATTTTAAAGTTTTTTTTTTTTAAAATATCAGTGAGGAGATCGGATGAGAGAAAAAGTAAATATAAAATTAATTAATTAATGTGGTGTTAATTAGAAGGATAGCGAAATAATTGGAAGTATAATTTCTCTAAGGCCTAAATGGATTTTGGGTCCCTACAGTCCAATTGATTGACTTTTTTCACCCCTCTAACGAATTTTTGAGTTATCTCCTCCCTCAACTTATGCACAAAAATTTTATTTCATCCCTCCCCCCGACGCCATCCACATTTTCCGTCTGTTTGCTGACGGGGCGTGCCACGTCAATTGCCAGGTCAACGATTGCTGACGTGGCACGCCACGTAAATTGCCACGTCATTTATTTCTTTCCTTCTTTTTTTTTCTTTTCCTTTTCTTTCTTTTTTTCTCTTTTCTTTCCTTTTCTTTCTTTTTCTTCCTTTTTCTTTTCTTCTTTCTTCTTCCTCTGCACACCCCAACCTTCATCCAACTTTTTCAATTCCAAGTAAAGATTTAAACTGGCATCAAATTAATCAATTAATTAACCTAGCAATAAATTAATCAATCAATCAATCCAACAAATTAATCAATCATCAATCCAGCAAATTAATCGATTAATCCAGCAAATTTAATCGATTAACCCAGCAAATTAATCAATCTTCATCTTTCTTCTTCTTCTCTTCTTCTTCTTCTTCAAACTCTCAACCCAAGCCCGATCTCCTCCACCAAGCCGCCTCTGTCACAGCCGCCCGCAAACCCTACCAACACCACCAGCCTCGCCACAACCCGCAACCGCCGGCCACCGACCACATCACCAAAACCATCCTCTGCCGAATCGCCACCAATCACCAAATTACCAAAATCAACAACCCATCACCACTCAATTAAACCTCCGACCATCACAACCGTCGCACCCTCAATCCAATCCAGCCACCCATCAATCATCATCACCAAATCTAACACCGGCCTCCACTACATCCATCACCAACAAATCCACTCACACCCGATCTCCTCCCCAACCACAGCCAGATCCACTGCCACCACCGCCACTGTCACCTCCACCATTTCCCGGCCAGCACCAACAAATCCACCCTCACCACCGTCACCAACAAACACAAACACAAAAAAGCCTAAATACACCCTCCTTCATCACCACAACCAGATCCATCGCCGGCTGCGGAGGAAGAAAAAAAAAAGAAAGAAAAGGGAAGAAGAGAGAGAGGTCGTCGTTGCGGCCAGGAAGAAAGAAAAAATAAAGAAAATAAGAAGATAAGAAGAAGAAGAGAATAAAAAATGGATAGAAAGAAAGAAAAGGAAAAAAGAAAGAGAGAGAGAGTGAGGTCGGAGGGAAGTGAAGAAAGAAAGAAAAGAAAAGAAAAAAGAAAGAAAAGGAAAAGAAAAAAGAAAAGAAAAAAAGGGAAAGAAAGAAATGACGTGGCAATTTACGTGGCATGCCACGTCAGCAATCGTTGACGTGGCACGCCACGTCAGCAAACAGACGGAAAATGTGGATGGCGGCAGGGGGAGGGATGAAATAAAATTTTTGTGCATAAGTTGAGGGAGGAAATAACTCAAAAATTCGTTAGAGGGGTGAAAAAAGTCAATCAATTGGACTGCAGGGACCTAAAATCCATTTAGGCATTTCTCTAACATAATATATGTAAAATTTTATTCTATGAAGTACATACACTTTAAAATTAGCTTTGTATCTGTATCGGGTAACTGTCAGATACGGACACAATCCGACACGTATATTAGATATATGGTGGATGTTTACAAAAAAATTAAAAATAAAAAGATTTAAATTGGACACTTTTAAAATACTTAAAGA
Source organism: Viola odorata (assembly GCA_963691705.1). Lineage (NCBI taxonomy): Eukaryota > Viridiplantae > Streptophyta > Magnoliopsida > Malpighiales > Violaceae > Viola > Viola odorata. The sequence continues at coordinate 72,656,028 of OY829538.1, read as the reverse complement.
CACTTTGTAAATATAAATGGACACATTCATGACACTTTGAGACATGTCAATCATTTTTTTTAAAAAGAAAATTACCAAAATTATATATATATATATATATATATATATATATATATATATATATATATAAATAAAAACAACCAGGAACGATGCGGCATTAATTTCCTATTGATAATAATGTTAAAGTTTGTTTATAGAATTAAAAAAGTAGTGTCATTTCCTAGGAAAGTTGTTGACATTTGATTTTTTATTTATAAATTAATGAAAATATGAATTTGTTTTGTTAGGCAATAATATGACTTTTTACATGTTTGTGAAATTTTAAAAAATTGCTATCTACAATAATATTTTAATAATATTTTGTTAAAATGATAACTACTAAAATGATTTTTTTAATATAAAAATTATTATATTAACGTATCATATTGTGTATGTGCTTGTGTCTATGTTTTATAGGTTTTATTCAAACAAACCAATTGACACATATTTTCTGAACTCGGTAAAATTTGCATATTTATTTTAGTAATTTTTTTATGATTAATAATTACATTATTTTGAAGATGACTATATACATATATACTAATAATAATAATTTAAATTATTAAATAATTATAAAATCTATGATTTTACGTTTTCGATTTCACCTCTCCATTTTGAGTTAACTTAACCTCTCAATTTTGACAACCTACACCTAAATTTGGGCACGGTGCAGTTCGGTTCGAGTTTGGACAAAACTAGAACAAGAGTTTAGAACTGGTTCGGTTTAATTCCGGATAATTGTATTTTTAAACCTAGAACCAAACCACACCAGAACCATCTGGTTCTGGTTCTGGTTCGGTTCCGGGTTGTTTTGGTGAAATTTCTGAAAGTTTCTATGGTTCTAGAATTTAACAAGAAAATAAAAAAAATACTAATAAAAACTCAAATAAATGAGCTGAACCCATGTCTAACATTGCATAAAATCGCATTACCTTGCTAAAATAAAAGTTCACTCAAAGATGCTAATAAGAGTTAACTGATTAAGTGCCAAAATGTTGAATTAAACATCATCCTTTCTTGTTATTTTGGATGATGATTCTACTGATTTTGGGTATTTTCCATTTCTTTTGCAGACAGTAGATTGCAGAACTAAATCATTGGAGAGGAATTGAAAAACCCCATTAAGAGTATAAAAGTTGATGGAAGGTTAAAAGAATTATTGGACTCCTTCCCAGGCCTGGGGAAGAGTCTGCCAGATTTATTTCAGAGAGCCAAAAAGTCAACGAGACCAAGTGATAAGAGATGGGCTTGGGCCCATTATTGAGGACATGTTTTTATCCTATATGCTTCCAGAATAATTTTCTTTTGACGAAACAGACTCCTTTTAGAACTCTTTATTAGAGTTGGACTCATATTTCAATTTTAGGAGATAAAAATAATCTATTTTATCCTTATCTAATTTGTTTAAGAGATTTGAACGATTAGATTAGTTATTTAGGGGGCTGGGCAGAAGAGGTCGTGGTCTCTTCTTCCTAATCATCCTTGTTCTGCTATTGTTTCGAATTATCATTGATTGATGGTTTAATTCACATGTTTCTGTCATTTAATTCTGGCAAATTAGATGACAGAATTATCTAAAATCTCCCTACTTATGCAGATTTGTAAGGAGGTAGCAAGCAAGGAGAAAACATCGATGAACAATCACAAAATATCACAAAATAGCTACCGGACACCGATGAACTTACAGCTTAGTGATATTTCTTACAAAATTGAGAGAATAAGATTTCGAATTCGAATTATCTTATCTACATAATATATTTCTATTCACGGCAACAACAAAAGTAGCTACTAGAGTAATAGTATCGTTTGTGTTTGTGTTTGTGTAGCTTTTGTAAATTATCAGTAATGAAAAGATGAGAGAATTGCTCAAAGAAACCATTTTTAGGCTGTTTTACTTAGTTTATGATTAGTACATGAGAGGAAGAAGATTATTTAAAAGAGAAACAAGATTCACAGGCAAACATGTAAATCCAATTGAAAAAGTTGTCGGCTGGAATTTCATTTTCAGAGACGGTACATATACTTGTATATGATAGTAGTAAACTTTAGTTGTTTTTTGTACAAGGAAATAATGCTGGAATTGCAATGGGTGAAGGGCTGAATGCCCTTAAGATGAGCGATTTAAGACAAGACAGAAGAGTGGAATTTTCTTAGGGTATGAAGATAGAGATTTTGGGGCATTGAAAACTTGAGAGCCCACTTCAAAACTCTGTCCTTAACTGTATCTATCTGCAACTTGCTCTGCATAGAACCAAATGACAGAGACATCTCTCCATTATTGGTCCTTCAACACAAAGGACCAATGACAACCTTCACCGTACCTTTAAATGATTCACTCCCTTCGTAAGGCACTTGGATTATGGAAATTATTAGGCACGGTAATTGAGTTTTCTTTGGACTCTAATATCCTCATACTTTTATTTATATTTACAATGCATACTCTTCTTGAGCAATGCGTAAAGCAATGAATATCCTAAATTGACCAATAGATTAAGCAAATTTTATTGAAGAAGCAAAGAAGCATTGTACTACTTTGACTGGGTAACTTTAATTCAACCCTAAAGATATTTACCTTTTTGATAAGGTAATTAATTAAATAAGGTTATTTCAGCTTTTAAATTTTTTTTTTTGAAAATTTTCAGCTTAGGAATGGAGGAAGTATATTAATTTTATAAAAATACCAACCTACTAAATTGAAAACATAATTATTGTGATATACTTGAGATAAATAGAATAAAAGGAAGTACGAAAAATAATATGCTCATTAAATTTATCAAAATATCTTATATCATGAAAATAAAAATAATACTCCCTCCCGATTCTTTTAGTTGTCCAATTTAAGTCACACAAAAAATGGTTTAACATTAATGCTATTACCATAATTTTATTTATTTCTATGGTGTCCTCTCAATTAACACTAATTTCGTTTGAATTATGTCGAACTTCTAAAAGGTAATGATCATTCTAATTTTTCAGTATAATTTTTACTATTATCAAGATTTAAACTCGAGATTTTTAATGAAGGGTAGATAAATCTCTTAATGATAATAGTATACATTGTTATTGTCATATTGTACGAGCATTTTTATGAAAAGGAAAGAATTGACAGGCACTTTCTTTCATTCTAGTGTGGCAATAACCTGGTAGTTGGTCTTTGCAGCGAAGTTAATCGTGCACCTTTTTATACATCTTCAATCACCAAGCGCGTCGCCTTATTAATTATACACAAAAATAGAAACAAACAAAGGGAAATTCTGAACTCAAACTACAGTTAAACCTCGATAAATGAATGTCCGATAAACGAATAACCTCGCCAAATGAATAATTTTCTCCGGTCCCGACTTGGGCAAATGGGCTAAATGAATAACCTCGCTAAATGCATTAACGAATAATTTTTTTTGATCCTTAAAGACCCCATGTAAATATAAATGAATAATCATTAAAATTCATAAGATATATATATATATATATATATATATATATATATATATATATATATATATATATTTATCCTAAAAACAAAAATATTTCTTCCAATCAACAATGTTCATACAAGAAGTCATTTCTTCACAAAAAAAGCGTCTAAAAATATAGTAGAATGAATTATTTACCAAACCAAGACTCTAGAAAAATATATATAGTAGTTTGTAGGTAGGTTAGGTACATTGTCTTAGTCTCTAAGTATTCCATACATAGAATATTATTATTAGTACATGTTGCATGTATTTAGACTCTAAGTATTCCATACATAGAATCTTATAAGTACATGATGCATGTACATAGTCTATATACGTATTTGTACATTAAATGTAAAATAAATAATCATACGAAAAAATAAAAATGTAAAAATACTATCTAAATGAATAAAATATATTCATTTATCGATAAGTAAATAAACTCACTAAACGAATATTTTTTGCTGGTCCCAAGAGCATTCATTTATCGAGGTCTAACTGTATATGTAATTTTTAAAATGTATCTAAACCACGTGTCTAATAATAGCTAAAGTTTATTAAAGGCATACAACGTGTCGAATATTCCAATAGTGGGTGTACATCACGTTCCACTAACCATGGTTGTGACTTGTGCGCAACTATATATAACTATCAAAGAAATTAATTCCCTTGAAATTGATAGGCACCTTAAATTTTCTTAGTATGGCACTTTGGGTGCGGTTCTCTTCATTTCCAATAGGAGCGCCTATGACCCAACGGCCGCCATCACACCGCCGTTGTTTTGCTTCCGGCCAGGTAATTAGATGCGGCGCAGCCAACGGCAGAGTAATGCAGGAGGAGAAAACCATTGTTAGGCGATCTGGGAACTACCAACCGCCTCTTTGGAACCATGATTTCATTCAGTTACTAGGCAGCGATTATGTGGTAATCAAACTAATATTAGTGTGTGTAATTCTAGAGTTATGAATTTTTCTTTTATCATTTTATTACTACGACGCAGGAAAGTTTAGAGTATGGAATTTAAAATGTTAATTGCAGGGAGGGACATACGCTAGAAGATTAGAGGAGTTGAAAGAAGGTGTAAGGGAATTTTTGCGTGAGGAGGCAAAGAATGATACAGACCGACTTGAGATAATTGATGTGTTGCAAAGACTGGGAATAGCGTATCATTTTGAGCAAGAAATAAGTGAAGCAATGAAGAACATTTTCAATGAAAATTATTGCAATAAGAATATTAATAAGGAGATGAGAAGAACAAAAAATGATAATTTGTATGCAACTTCTCTTGAGTTTAGGCTCCTAAGGCAGCACGGATACCTCGTACCTCAAGGTATATATATAGTTTTTTTAATATTAATATTAATATTAATATAATATATATATAAATCTTGAGCTTTCAGCCCGGGAATGAAGTAAAACCAAAATTAGGTTATAGGAGAGTCTTTTCTTTCACAATTGAAAATACTCGAACAAAGCAATCTCGTGCACAGAACAGACAAAAAAAAAATCCAAGAGAGATTAAAAAAAAGAGAAATATACTTAATTTGACCTTTAGATTTAACAAAATAAATTTATTACTTTAAATCATTTTTCCAACAGAGGTTTTTGGTCTTTTAAAGGACGACGAGGGGAACTTCAAAGCATGTTTAAGTGAAGATTTGAAAGGAATACTACAATTATACGAGGCCTCACACTTTTTGGTAGAAGGCGAGAATATGTTGGAGGAAGCCAGAGATTTCACAACAAAAAAACTCCAAGAGTACGTCAAGAACTGTAAAAGTAGTGATGACTATCTTTCCAAGATGGTGAGCCATGCTTTGGAGCTCCCACTAAATTGGAGAGTGAAAAGGGTGGAGGCCTATTGGTTCATCAAATTGTGCCAAGAAAACAAACTGCATAACATAAAACCAGAATTTCTTGAGCTTGCTAAATTGGATTTCAATATTGTTCAGCCAAAACATCAAGAGGATCTAAAGTATTCGTCAAGGTAAGATCATTCCTCAATTTCTCTTCTTTTCTTTCGTACATATTTTGATGAGTGAGTAATTATAAAGTACTCTTATGTATTTCATTTCGACGAGATTATTCAAACTAATAAAATATATAAGGGCATTATTTTTAAGATATCATCTCACTTATAAAAAATGAAAAAAAAGATAAACTATCGACTAACCTTCTGATTTTTTTTCTTCTTTCTCTATGCAACTTTTGTAATTAATTAAAGGTGGTGGAGTGAATCTCGTCTTGGTAAAAAATTGAATTTCGCTAGGGACAGAATAATGGAGAATTTCTTATGGACGATAGGGGTGATATTTGAGCCACAGTTTGGAGATAGCAGAAGAATGGCGACCAAAGTTAACGCACTTATAACCATAATAGATGATATTTATGACGTCTATGGTACATTGGATGAACTTGAATTATTTACCGATATCGTCGTCAGGTTAGTAACTGGTAATTAATTATTTCCAATATCCAATTGTTTCAACGAGTTAATTTCTTAAGTGTTTCTAAATTTATTATATATGTTCAAATATAAGGTGGGACATTAACGAGTTGGATCAGCTTCCTGAGTACATGCAAATATGCTTTCTATCATTGTACAACACTATAAATTCATTAAGCTATGATATCCTTATCGATAAAGGATTTAATGTGATTCCATACCTCAAGAAAGCGGTACCCACTACCCACCCTAACTTTTTTTAATTTCATTTTTATTAAGTTAATTATCAATCTTATTATATACGAAGATGCTAATTAGGGATGTAATTATTTTTAGTGGGCAGATTTATGTAAATCATATTTATTGGAGGCGAAGTGGTACCATAACGGATACACACCAAGTTTTGAGGAATACATGGACAACGCATGGGTTTCGATATCTGGGCCAGTTATACTTATTCACTCATATATTTGGGTTACGAGCCCAATAACAGAGGAGGGGTTACAGTGCTTCGAGGACCACTACCCTAACATAGTCCGATGGTCAGCCACTGTCCTAAGACTTGCCGATGATCTCGGAACATCCTCGGTACGCAGTTTCTCCAATTTTCTTGCATGAATTTTCTCTAGAAATTCATCACCTCATTGCAACTTTTTATATTTTTTGCTCAATCCATATTAGCATTGTTTATTTGATTGTATAATTTTCAATCTATAGCAAGAAATAAAAAGAGGCGATGTTTCAAAATCAGTTCAATGTTACATGCACGAAACTGGAGCTTCAGAAGAGAAAGCTAGGGATTATATTCGATCTCTAATTTTTGAAACATGGAAGAAGTTAAATCAAGAACATGCTTCATCAAACAGTAGTACTCTCTTCTCCAAGACTTTCAAAGAAGGTTGCCTCAACTTGGCTCGAATGGCTCAGTGCATGTATCAATACGGAGACGGACATGGCGTTCAAGAAAATAGCAAAACTACAGATTATGTCACAACTTTGCTTGTTCACCCTATTAATTAATTTCCAGACCTCAAAATTTATTTTTATATGAAGCTTTCAATTTGAATTGTAATCGTGATAATTAATATACTACCCGAAAGGGTTTACTGTGTATGAGATCGAGTGAAATTAATAAAGCAACCCTCTCTCCACAACTTTATGCGTAAGCCATAGAGAAGGATGTTGTGCAGCTACCAGGTTTTCGGCTTTGGGTATTGAGTAATCATTGTATACATCTTACAATTTATGGTGTGTTATCTGGCTAATGGGCTTTTACGTTGGACTTGGATATAGTGACTGTCCTGGGCTTGGTTGCAGACAGTTGACAGTACATGGGCTTTTTTTGTACGCATTACAACATCTTAGCTTCTCTCGCCGTCTCTGCGTCAAAGTTTGTAAAATTGTAGTAGGTTTTTTTTCTTCTTCTGGATATTCTCTCTCAAGTGGTGATTCGATGGAATTATTTTCTTATTGATACTAGATCTAGTCCATATTTTTTCATCTTTTAGCCACGTGGCGGAAGTGATGAACATGAACATGGGGAAGTTTCGTTGTACTTGGAGTAGACGATATAGAGATATCAGATATATTATTTTTTTTAATAAGCAGAGAGATATCAGATATGAGAAGTAGAAATAAGCAAAACTAGTTAGCAAAAAACCAAGATTAGGAAGATGGTTAATAAGGTTGTTGGGCTTGTGCTTATCATCGCCGCCTTTGCCCTTGTGGTGGATGCAGATGCGAGTGCGATTACTACACTTGGAAAAGACATATCTCAGGTGAACAAGTCGTAGCGATGCTTAAGAGAGGGGAAGATTTGGAATCCATGAATGCTATGCTGAAAAGAACGGCTGTCGTCACCGGCGAAGTCTTTGAGTCCTTCCTTGATACCCACAACCTCCTCAAAGGTGATGGTGTTCAGTGCGGTCCCACTTGCCGCTTTGGTCCAGTTAATTGTGGCATCAATCCCAGATGTAATTGCAGAAACACCCTTTGTGTCTGGGATCCCCTTGAGTATTAAATTAGTGTCAAGAACGCTCATTCATCTTGGGTAGTGTTTCTGTTTTCGGTTTTTCTGGGTGTCTTTTTTCTCTTTTTTTCTCTATAAGCATAATCTCATCATCCGACAACTTGCTCGTTAATGCTCCTTCTTCATCTTCACTTCCTTCTTCTTTTTCATAATGATACTTGCAAATCATTTTCAAAACTTGCAGAGATGACAAGTTGTAGATCGCTTGCTCTGATCTCTTCAATCTAAGAGCAAGACCACTGACATCAACATATTTCAACTCTTTTAGTTCTTTCAACACAATAGGTAGCTTTCTTATCTGCGTATACGATATATCAAGATATGTTAATGAAACTAATCTTGATATACTTCTTGGAAACTCCTCAACACTTGTGCATGATAGGCTTAGAACAGTTAATTTGCCCATAGATTCGAAGAACCCATCACAAATCTTGCGCAATCCTTGGTTGTTATCAAGGAGCAGAGTCAAAAGATGAGGGCTTACAGGTACCTCAGTTAGTTCCTCGATGTCATTATGCATCCCTTTCCATGCATCCCTTTCCATTCTCCAACATTTGGTGCTTCTTTCAGTTCCAACCCAGACATCACACATGTATCCATTCACCATTATCTTCTAGTAGACATGCACGAACAAGAGTCCCTAAAATAAAGTATGCCTCATCATAATCATCAATCCGAAAGTTTTCACAGATGAAGAGTTCTGCTAAAGCTTTCTTATGAATTTGAAAATCTTCCGGAAACAATGCACAGTACAATAAACATGATTTAACTTCCTCATTTGGCAAGTTATCGTAAGCGCATCTCAAAATTGAAAATATCTCCTCTTCTTGCAATCCTTGAAGTGTAATGGTGTGCCTCCATTCTTCAGGCTCAGTTTTTTCCGGAGAGGGCTTGACCAAGTATTTTTAAGGCAAGTGGCAACCCTCCACACATTTTGGCCACCATTTGAGCGAGGGCCAGAATTTGTGGATGACTGTTGATGGTATCTTCTCCAACTGACATTTGAAACAACTGCCAAGCTTGTTCCGGATGCAAAGGCTCAATGACGACAGTCTTCTGCGCCCCCATTTTCCTGCACACCACCATATCCCTTGTTGTGAGCACTACCTTAGACCCATTTAGACTCTGTGATGGAGGAACCCCAATCTTTGAAAGGTCAACTGGCTCCCGTATGTCATCTAACAGCAAAATGATCTTCTTTCTCCTGAATTCCCTGCGGATAAGGCGAGCTCTCTCTTCAAGACTACTATGATCCTCCATCAGCTCTACCGGAAGGCCAATCTGTTCTCCAACAGCTTCTTGAATCATCTCTAGGTTCGCATGGCTGGAACCTTGAATCCAGATCACACGAAAATTGGACTTAAGAGCAAAATGGTTGTTGACTAGTTTCAAGAGAGTAGTTTTTCCAATACCTGCTGGCCCGCACACGCCCACTATCCCCGTTTCTTCTTGTTTAAGGAAATTCAAAACCTCAGATAGGTTCTTTTCCAAACCCGACATTGGATCACAATGCATTTCAGTTGCAGCCCCCGAATTTCGTACCTCAGGAACAACCACTTCTTCAATTTGTGCTCCAGCGACTTTCAGATCAACTAGTCTACGCACGCATTTCTCAACCTCTTTCCCAACTCGGTGGGATCGGAAAAGATTGGTAGAGCAAAATCCTCCAAGACATAGTCTCCCAAGTTCTTGATCACCTTCTCTTAACAACTCATCAACTTCGGCTTCAGCGCGGTCCATCTCGTCAAACCACGATACGACTTCATTGATCTGCTTCATTCCACGCTGTGACGCTGTTCAGCAGATCTAACCCTGCGCACCACGGACTCCCTTAATGATAATACAAAAGTATATCACAAGGGCACAACGGACATTGTACCTTCACAAAGTACCGTTGACCAGTCAAAACGGCACATGACCGGTTTGACCAAGTCAAACATATGAAACGGCATCGTGACCGATTGACCTAGTCAACGGGAATAAGTGACCAAAGGACAAGTCTAGCCCGATCGCCTCAAAACGGCACGAAGCCGATCCACTTGCTAAGCTGTGAAGAAACGGATCGACACCTCTCCAAACATTGACCAGGTCAAGGGTCTCCAAACGGCAGCATGCCGATTCCACACAACGGCAGTGTGCCGATTTGCTATAAACGGCTTAAAGCCTGCAATAAAGGTACACTGTATGTTATTTCTATTAAATCAGTGGTCAAAGCCACACATGGGAGACAACACTTCCTGCTCCCACTCAACCATTATAAAACTATTACCTATAGGGAATGTTTATCCTCCCAAAGGTATGGTCTCTACTTTATGTTTATTAACTCTTACTTTTGAACCACTTTGTGGAAAAAAGAGGAAAGGTGTCAGTAGATCTAACCACTCCAACCACTCTAGTCCTACATAAGGACTAGAGGAAAAGAGAGGAGGGAGAGATCTGGAGCTCCCAAAAAAGAGACAGACACTGTTCCGATTTACATTCTCTGCATCCAAACACTGACTTTGGCATTGGAGATTCTCCGCCGGAGCAAGCCTCCGGTGGTTTTGCAGGTCGCTCAAGGGGCTCCGACCACACACTCCGGCCTGCCATTTGACGGAAAAGCCCCACCCCGCTCAAGGGATTATCAAATGGTGCTCTCGTTGAGAGCTTTTGAAGTTTCAAGTGAGCAAGCCTTGAGATTCAAAGCTCTTTCTTCTCAATAATTTGGGGTTTTCATTTCCAAAAATGGCATCCAATCAAAATTTTCAATTAAATCAACCTGCTGGTGCTGCTGCTGATCAACGTGAAACACCACCAGCCCAAGCTTCACCTTTTCCAGCGGAAATAAGTGCTACGGCTCAACAACCTAATTTTTCAGAAATTCCATGTCCAGGCGCAACCCCAGAGGTCATTGAACCAGCCATCATGCTTGAGTTTGCTGCCCTGCACCAAAGGATGAACGTGATGATGCAAACGTTCATAGGAGGAGTTCCTCCGCCAGTCAACCAGCCAGTTGTTCCTCAACAGATCTACAATCAACAGGCAGTAGAACCATCTTTGGAGCCACCACCAGGCCATCAAGGTGCAGATCTACCCAGAGGGGAAGACATAGAAGAATTTGTCAACCAAATAGCTCAACGTAGCGCAAGGAGGAGCCATGAACAATCATCTCGAAGTAGATCCGAGAAAAGGAGAAGCAGAGAGAGATCGGTGACTCCACATCAAACCAGGAGAGATCGTGACAGAGGTAATCCAGATCTGTTTAGACGGTCTGTTCAGCAACCAGATCGCGAAGAACAGGACGATGATCCAAGAAATCCGTTAACCCTTCGGGTTCGGAAACATCAAGTGAGCAGGCATGTCAAGCTACCATCCGATCACTACCATGGGACAACAGATCAGACGGTTCATGTGAGTTTAGTAAAGAAACATGTTAAGTTTTTTACTAGAAAGGATGAGGCTTTGTGCCAAATATTTGTAATAACCCTTAAAGGGATAGCCAACACTTGGTTTGAAAAGCTACCAGCCGGATCCATTGACTGTTTCGAGCAGCTAGAAAAAGCATTCAGAAGCCGATTCAGCTCATTAATACCGACGGAGAAATCTTCAACCGTTCTGTTTGACATGGTGCGACGGTCAGGGGAATCGTTGGCTGCATACGTGGCTAGATTTAGCACCGAGCTAGCAACTCTTCCTGATGTAGCACCCAGCTTTGCAGCAGAAGCGTTGAAAAGAAATTGTAAATATCGAGAATTGGAGAATGCTCTGATTGCAGACACTCCTAAAACCTTAGATCTTTTGCGGATTGAGGTGGAAAAATATTCCAGAATGGAAGAAGCAGACTACCAAAGGAGGAAACGGGAGGAACCCGATCTCCAGGGTGCATAAAAGAAGCAAACGGCAGAAAGCCGATGTGCAGATTGGTCAGCCGATTTCCCTTCAATGCCGTTGTCTAGATCAGGGGAGGAAACGGCAATATTCTCAAAACGGCCTAGTGCCGAATGACCTCAAACGGTTCAGTCAAAACGGCATCAAGCCGAATCGCCAAAACAGAGATAAGTCCAAATTGCTTTATCTTTGTGAAAATTTCTGGAATATTATGTATGACATGAGTTATCAAATATTCCCAAGCAATGAAAAATGTATATTTGCCAGTATTGTTTCTCATATGATTGCAGATCTCGAGAAAACAAAAATCAAATCAACCGCGGACGTAAGTTATCTTAGACCGAACCGCGTTATCAAAATCAAATCAATCGTGGACGTAAGTCATTTTAGGCTGAACCACGTCACCAAAATCCAAGAATTGCAAACGATACATATATTGCAAACGATACATATATTGCAAACGATACATATATTGCAAATGATACATATATTGCCAACGATACATATATCGCCACCAAGGCATATATCGTTATTGAGGCATATATCGCTATTGATGCATATATCGCTATTGATGCATATATCGCTATTGATGCATATATCGTTATTGATGCATATATCGTCATCAAGGCATATATACATTGTCATCACATAAAGACCATGCTGGTCATGCTGATCAGACAGACAGCAAAATTACAAAGTCCGCTCCAAAACGGCAAAGATACAAGGTCCGTTGCAAGCGGCAAATTTTCAAAGACATCTTCTGCCTTATCAATCGGCAATATTGTCAAAACGGCCCAGTGCCAAATCGACAAAGAGGCCAAGTCAAAACGGTTGCAAACCTCAAAACGGCCATAACAGAACGGCAAGCGCCCGATTCCGCTAAACAAAAAGAGATAAGTTCAATTTCAATTGTTCTATCTTTGTTTTTATTTTTCTGGAGTATGATGTATATATAACAGAAATCATTAAACAGTAGCAATTACTAAAAATTGCAAAATTATATATATATTCCGAATGATAAATTGTTCATTACAAAATGAGCCAAAACGGCATTAACCAAAACATTGCTAGATGTTCATACTAACGGCCCAGATCCAGAAGCGGCGTTAGGGCCAACAGGAATATCATCATCATCTTCGTCTACATCTGAATCGGAGAAAGGTTCATACTCCTTAGCTTCAGCAATCCTTTCTCCAGCAGCAACATATCGCGAGAGATTGTCCGGGTGGAAATTCTTCTCGCCATAATAGGAGACATAGCTCTCCAACATGATGTTCTTCATCCTCTCTCTCCACCAACCGATCTTCTCAGGAACTTTCAGCAGCTCTGCTTCCTTAACGGCAATGTCATTTCTGGCAGCTTGCAAATCGGATCGGGCTGCGCTAAGTTCCTCAGTTAGCTTGGCAACGGAATCGGCGAGAGAAGCTTTATCTCCCGAGAGCAAGGCGACGGAATCGGATAGAGCAGTTTTCTCCTCTAGCAGCTCACCGTTTCTCCTCTGCTCATCCCTGACCATGGCAGAAAGACCATCTCGTTCTTTTAGGCTGTCAGCCAGTCTGCTTCGAGCATCCATAACAGCTTTTTTGTCCGTCTCATGAGAGGCCTTCAAAGTCTCATTCTCTTTCTGAAGGGAAGCGACTTCAGCGGTTGATTGCCGAAGTGCCTCTCTGCCCTTTTCAAGCTTTAACTCAACGGCCTCAGCTGCATAACGGGTAGCGCACAAGCCGTTGTAGAAAACACTTTGCATGTGGGAGAAATGACAACTCAATTCCAAACGATGATAATGTTTCCTGTCGGCATCGTTGGCAAACATCTCACCAATCAGTTGACCGGTCCTATAATCTTTGCTGCCAGGACTCTTCAATCCGAGAGATCGGCGGCAGCTTTCTCCAAAATTGTTTAAGCTAACCGTGTGAGTAATCTCCCCGTCAGGACCATGACTTGAGAGATAACCTCTATGAACGGAAGGAGGAGCGACTGCATGATCATCAGAAGTAAACGGCTCAGGCAAAGGTGGACCGGCAACCCAGTGCAGTTTAATCGGCATCGGCGATGAAGGGCCAGGCCGAACTGGATCAGGAATGCTCTCGGAAGCGACCGATGTGCCCGCGAAAACGGGAGAGTGATGCTGTAACGGCGTCTCCAAAGGGGGAACCGAAGCCCCTGAGCCATCAGTGCAAGCAGGAAAAGGAATGTTTGGAGCAGGCCTTGAAACGGTTTCAGCCGTTTCGATATTCTCTGGTTCGGAAACGGCGGATGCCCGTTGTGCTTCATTGGCAGCCCATTTTGCTTCAGCTTTCCTTCTCTTTCTGAGAATTCTTCTGGCAGCTTTCAGGACTTGGGGATCAGGATCTGCCAGATCGGAGGTCTCAACCGTCTTGCTGACCCGTCGCCGTTTGATGATAAGAGGGGAATCTTCTTCTTCAAAGGAAAAATTCACTGTTGTGTCTGGTATAGCCGATTGCTCACCTCTCTCCTCAGCGGCCTCTTCGGCCACCATTCCCTCATCAATCGGCTCATTGACCAGGGGGCCTTCATCCTCAGTTCGGTCTTCAGCCGATTCATCATCAGTCTGCATTCTGTCTTCGGCAGGAGCTTTGGCCTTAGCAGAAATCAGCCGAATGGAAGAAATGGAAGCAGAAACAACCTTCTTAGCTTTCTTAGCCTTCCCTGCAAAACGGAATTTGTGTAAGAATACAACAAGGACAAAGCGGAATATGGCTGGAGTTAGTAAAAGCTCACCAAGAACGCAATCAGACAACGGCACGCCGATTGCCAGGTACCGTGTGTGGAACGGCGTGTTAACCGACAACAACAGGTCAACTTGGGATTGAAGAGTCTCACCAAGGTTATCTGGCTTGAGCCAGTGTCTCTCATTCATTTCCCGATTGAACCCAGAAGTCCATTCGGCCGAAGAAGATGATGACACCAAAAAGAAACGTTCTTTCCAATCCTTGACAGAAGAGTCATACCTTTGGAAGATCTCGTTAAAATGAGAATCCCGACGGGGGCGAATCATCATCAAGCTCCCACGGTTTGTCAGATTGAAGAAAAACTTAAAAAGGGTCAGCGAAGGCGATTTGATCCCATTCAACTCGCAGACCTTAAGGAAAGCATAAATGCCAGCCCAGGAATTCGGAGTAATCTAGGCTGGGTTCAGCAGATGCTGGGTCAACAAAGCTTTGACCATAGAATCAAGGGGAAGCTTAAAACCAAAATCAAACATCCTTGAGTATAAAACCCTAGTGTTATCTTCAAAGCTACTGTTTAACCTAACATCGGGAGAAGCAACAATGGCAGAATACTCATCAGTCAGCTCAATTTCTAAAGCCTCCATCTCAGCATACAACTTGTCTTCACTATCTAACTTAGTGGGAGTTCTATCAATGATCTCATCAGTAACAAGAGGGCGTTTGGGTGCCATTCCTAAATCTCAAGCGATAAATCGAAGAGGGAAAAGAGTGGGTAAATACCTAAAAATGCAGAGATCTTGAAGAACGGAACCCAGAAGTGCGGGAGGAAGTTGCAGAAATGAGAGAGAAAATGAGAGAAAATTTGTGAGGAAGGAGAAAGTGAGAGCGGCGTTGAGAAAGAAAATGAGTTAGGGTTTCCAAGAGAAACCACTTTTGAAAGGAGAAAACTCTTCAACTCACATCCGTTCCAGCGAAACGATGACAAGTGGCAGGACCGATGGTGATCAGACTGACACACGTCACTAAAGCTGCAGAGCATTAAATGAGAAAACGGCGCATGCGTTTCTGACAAATTTTGAATTTCGAAATTCAAACCTTGTCATAGGACGAAGAGACTTTTCTCCTAGAAAGTTCAACCAGCAATCATCATTTTATGGGAAAATGCCACGTCAATAGGTATGCATTTAAATGCATTAATCCTTCTTTATTGACATTTATTATTTATTTGCAGGATTGAGAGAAAAAACTCAATAACTGCATCGAATTAAAACAAACGGCAGCATGCCGATTGACAAGCATCAAGCCAGAAACGGCAAGCCCTTGGTAAACACTCGGGCTCGTTTGTTGTTGGGCCTCTGATAATACAAAAGTATATCACAAGGGCACAACGGACATTGTACCTTCACAAAGTACCGTTGACCAGTCAAAACGGCACATGACCGGTTTGACCAAGTCAAACATATGAAACGGCATCGTGACCGATTGACCTAGTCAACGGGAATAAGTGACCAAAGGACAAGTCTAGCCCGATCGCCTCAAAACGGCACGAAGCCGATCCACTTGCTAAGCTGTGAAGAAACGGATCGACACCTCTCCAAACATTGACCAGGTCAAGGGTCTCCAAACGGCAGCATGCCGATTCCACACAACGGCAGTGTGCCGATTTGCTATAAACGGCTTAAAGCCTGCAATAAAGGTACACTGTATGTTATTTCTATTAAATCAGTGGTCAAAGCCACACATGGGAGACAGCACTTCCTGCTCCCACTCAACCATTATAAAACTATTACCTATAGGGAATGTTTATCCTCCCAAAGGTATGGTCTCTACTTTATGTTTATTAACTCTTACTTTTGAACCACTTTGTGGAAAAAAGAGGAAAGGTGTCAGTAGATCTAACCACTCCAACCACTCTAGTCCTACATAAGGACTAGAGGAAAAGAGAGGAGGGAGAGATCTGGAGCTCCCAAAAAAGAGACAGACACTGTTCCGATTTACATTCTCTGCATCCAAACACTGACTTTGGCATTGGAGATTCTCCGCCGGAGCAAGCCTCCGGTGGTTTTGCAGGTCGCTCAAGGGGCTCCGACCACACACTCCGGCCTGCCATTTGACGGAAAAGCCCCACCCCGCTCAAGGGATTATCACTTAACTCCGTTAAGTCCTCGAGAGTGGTCTTCAAATCTTCGAGGTTATTTTCAATATGGAACCGGTAGGAAAACAAGTGCAAAACTGCATGCTCACAAAATTTGGAACACCCCTTTAAAAAAATATCGACTACTGCTACCAATACCATGGAGATGGAGATTTTTTACTTGTTGGTGGCCGGACAACAAAGGATTTGATGAAGAAACAAGGAATTCGATTAATAAATCCAAAGTGAGCCAAGATTGTATATTATATATTAATATTCATTTTGAAAAGATAAAGTGTGTTTTAAATTATTATTTTCACACTTTTTGTTTAGGATTTTACCATAGTACCCATTCTTGATTTAGAGTAAACTTTAATTTGATGATATGTACAAGATGACTGACACCTTAAGGTTTTGCTTCCTCTCTTGTTGTTCTTCAGATGATCTTTGGGTATTGATCACACGAAGAAGCGTTGTTATGATGAATTAATTAATTATAATTTTTCTGACTATGATTATAAATGATAAAAAACTATGATTTGATATCTTTTGATGACATTTATAATCATAGTCTTTAATTTAACATCTTTTTCACAAATTAAATTTTATATATATATATATAGCTTGTTTCATCCTCACTTGACAGATATGTGGGAAAAGCAAAAGATTTATACAACGAAACCATTGAAAGTGAAGGATCAATTATATATGAAACCTAAAATGAATTTGATCCCGTTGCCAGAAGTATATCAATATAAGAAAAATTGGAAGGTGAACGAAAATCTGGGTTTTGAATGGGTTTGGTAGTCCATTTTCTTCGCAGGGTAATTTTGGAAGGTGAGAGTCTCCACGTCATTCTGTCGACCGTTTTAGCATTATCCAATTGATATTTTATGATATTATTTTCAGCTCAACATGGATATCATAATAAAAAAAGAAAGTGCCAAAATATATGCATCTCTGCAGACTGCAATAAGTTCAAACAAGTGACACATTGTAAATGAAAATTACAAGTTATCTAAATCAACAATGGCCACAAATTTCCCAACTAAAAGATCTCTGATTCCATTCTCACTCTCTAATCTAAACCACAGTGAAAGCATTACAAATGTTGCAAAAGAGTAAAAAGCGGAAGCAAATACTTGGCCTTTAAAGACACACAGACACTGTAATAAACCACATGCTTGTAGACAAACTTCACCAAAACACTTTATTAGCAAAAGATCAAAACTCAATAATCAAACAAAACCTGCAGTCATGGCAGAAAGAACCAGACAAAGAAACAACTGGGTCATTCTTGAATGCTCCAAAATCTTGAAATATGAGTCAAACTTCCATTTGTAAGAGGAAATTAATGTTAAGTTCGTAAGGTTAATGAATGTATCTGAGGTTAAGGACAGTGAGGGAAGGGGAGCCTTAGAGGAGGAATAAGAGAAGGGCGTTGAAGCTAAGATTGTTGTGTATGAAGTTGGATCCTAGAGCAAATTACCCGGTAACTAAGCAGACAATCTCAGCGACCATAGTGAAAACCATAAAGAAAAGAAAAAAATATACCTTAGACAAATCGGAGAGAAAGAAAGGGCAAGAGTTTCCAGCTATTGTAGAAGATGATAGAGAACAATCTTCGCGACCAACGAGTGAGGAAGATCGAGGATGGTGTGAAGGAGGAGGAGGACGGCGATGCCAAAGAGAGGGAAGAGAAGCGTGAAAGTGAAAAAATTGGTTATACCCGTTCGGGTATTTTCCGGGTATCATACCCAAATATACCCGAAATAATAAATTCAGATATTATCCATACTCAGTCAAAGTGAGTATTACCCGGTCAAACGGGTATGGTTATGGACGGGTATCCGAATATGGGTACCCATTGTCATCTCTAACTGTTTCTCGACATCAATTTTCGTTTACTAAGCGGGAACCAGCAGAGAGAGGACCAAAAGAGATGGACTTGAAGATGGAGTAGATCTCAAAGAAATATAGATTATGTCTCCTCAACCATGTTAGTTCATCAAAATGAATTATCTCAAATCTTTATTTTATTTATATATTTATGTGTTAGATACGTTTTTCTTTCACTTTTGAGTTCGAGAAAGAAACAGTTTGTCCCTCTACTTTATCAAAACAGCAGAAAAGACTTATTAAAAGCTTCTTTTAGTTACCTTCATTAGAGATACCGAGTTGAAGAACGCTGGTGATGCATCTTTTAATTGGATACCATGCGAGAGTGTGCAACAAAGACAACTTGTATTTGCCATCTCTTCACAAACTCGGTCAAAACCTGCTCAAAACGAGGATCTGTGAGCGCAGACTACAGTATAAGGAATTGCAGAACGTGTTCATGATAAAATTCATGATGCAGAACGTTTTACAGATTAGTGTACTTTACGAAACAGAAAAGAATTATGGCTGTCACTTGCATGATCAATGATCCCAACGCATAAAAATGACCATATAAAGCAGTTTTTGCACCTGTTAGACCGCACAAATAAACCAACATAGACTGTGAACTCATCCGTATGCTTGATGAACAACTTCACATAATCCTTTAACCAGTAGACAAAATAACTCAAAAACAATCTCAAACATGAACTAAAACAGGGGCGGACAATGGTACTCGCCAAAACGGAGGAGAAAGAGCATTAAGAAACATACCATCCAGCAGATGCTATCCATCAGCTGTAGTGCTTCTAGTTCTTCCCACTTACTTACTCGAGCTTGTCCAGTTGTAAGATGAACCAGTATACTTGGCTCAGGATCGCTGTCCTCTGAAATCATGTCTGTGTACAATTCAAATGCCTCATCGACCTTACAGGCAAGTGAAAGATTCTCAACCGGAGACATGTCTTGGCAGGCAGCTAGAAAGGTGAAAATGATGAGAGCTTTTCATAGAAGTCTAAAGCCATCTCTAGTCTTCTAGCCTCTGATACAAAATATCAGTTGAACTCTATAAACTAGAAATATTGGCACTGGAACTGGATCATTATCACACACCCAACTAGAAGACCAAGAGAAACAAGAAGAAATGGTTAAAACCTTGACTGAGCCTTAATAGTGCCTTACTATAGCCTGACATGTCCCTTGGCCAATATGTTTGCTGCATCTCTTCTAAAAGCTTGTAAGCCATACATTACCAGGATATATGTACTCCTTACCATAAAAAGAGACACTTTGTCTGAGAACTAGATATGGTCATACACATTTTCCACAAAAAAGGAAATTTTGATAAAATTGATAAGCACCACCTTCTCTGACCATGAAACCTTACCATTTCCACTAAGAAAGTGTCTGTGCTACAAATCTAACCAACATGCCCTTCTTCCTTTCTATCAATCAACTGGTAATAAGAGAATATTGGATGCTAAGAGACGAAAAAACAACACAAATGAAACACGAAAAAGCAAGAACTTATCAATCCACAGCATAGACTTGAAAAAATACACTTGCAGCCAATCTATACTATATAAAAAACACGAATGACCTTATTCTTTAAAAGTCTATTATACCCTTAAATTATTAAAAAACTTAAGGGTGTAATAGACTTTTAAACATTTTAATTAATTAACTTACCTATTAAATTAATTAACCTACCTATTAAGTTATTTGATTGTAATAGACTTTTAAAGGTAATAGACTTTTAAACATTTTAATTAATTAATTAATTTAATTAATTAACCTATCTATTAAATTAATTAACCTACCTATTAAATTATTTATATTTTTAATTGGTTCGAATCAACATCACCCTTAAAAAATTAACCAGTATATATTAAAAAATTAAAATAATTAGTGATTGATAAAATAATTAAATAACTTAATAATTAGAAAGACCGAAATTGCAATTTTGTTGCAGGCTTACGTTGCAAATTTCAGGCTTATATTGCAAATTTTAAAACTATTGGGTTCAAAGTGGGAGATTTTGTAAATTTTAAGGTTTCTTTATATAGTTTATCTAAAAATATATTTAATTTTTTTAATCAATAAAGTTAATAATTTTTTTATTATTATAAAATAAAAAATAAAATGTTACAGAATAAATATTTTGAGTATATTTTTAATGATTACGTAAATATATTTCTTGAGATTTTAGTATATTTTTTTAGATAAAAACTAGATAATGTTTTTAATTTCAAGCTAAACAACAACACAAACTTTAAAATAAATAAAAATTCCTATATGGCAAAAGTGGAAAGAAAATCGGATCTCCTACGTTCGTTAGTCTCTTAAAAAATCACATGAGAGTAGCTTGTAATAATATTTTAAATAACACTAATAATAGTAAATTATAAAGTGAAAAAACTTATAAATTAATTTTTCAATTAAGTAATGCAATTTTTTTATATTAAATGAAAATTATTTAATTAATAAATAATTATATTATTCATAATTTTTAGTAAGAGCTTGAAATTAGTAAATAATTTATCATAGAAAAATATACTTAGTATTGTGAGTTAAGAAAGTTAGCAAAAATAAACTATATCTGTATAAAATATATATTAAAGTAATTAATATTAAAGTTATGAGTAATTAGTGTATATTAAATTAATTATTTAGAATTTAAATTTATATTAAATAATATTTTATAGTATCAAAAATGAAACAAGGTGATTTTTTATACCTTAAGTTATTGTTTAAAAGTCTATTACACTCTTAATTTTCTTTTAAGTTTTTAAAATTTTGTTAAAAATTTTATCCAATAATAATTGTTGCTTTTAAATTTGGAAAAAAATAGTTCAGCCAATTTATCTAAAACAAAAGCTGGAAATAATTAAAAAAATTATGAGAGCATTCAAAATTCTTAACAATAGCGGGAGTATTGATATTAATTCAGTTGATAGTTAAGTTAGATAATATATATTAAATATATACTATATATAGATAATAAAATACCTAAATGCCCGGTCACGTGCGAATAGAATTAGTATTGGTCCACAAGATTTAAAGATACCAAAATAAAATATATAATTAGTTTTTCAAGCATGTAATAATATAAGTAACTAAAATTAAAAAAACATAATTACTTAATTTAAATTATAATCATAATTATCTATTCTGTTTTCTTATTTTTTAAAATTAATTTATTTTATTGTTTGTGTTTAATGATTAATATTTGTTTATTTACATTAAGTAATTTCTAGATCATAAACTAAAATATATTCAACTTCTCTATTATATTTCTTAGTGGTAATTAGATTTGGTATTGCTTAATTTTTAATTTTTCTCCATAACTAGCCTGACCTAATTAGCATATAGTCATATACAACATTTTATTCAATTTATTTTTTAAAAATAAAGAATGTACAACTTCTTGAGGGAATCCATGTTCGGTTAATTTTTATGAATTAATTTTGCATATCCGGATTGATTTTAAGGTTTTTTCCCCTATTCGAAACATATAGAATTTTCTAGAGAAATTTATATATATGATACTCAATTGATCCAAAATTGGGAATATAAACTTAACAATTTTATGTCCTGATTATTTTATATAATGTTTCAATAGTATGTTAGTTTTTTTTAAAGATAGGTAGTAAGGATCTCATGAACAGAAATGAAAATTAAATAAAAATTTAAGTTATTTTATTATTTACAACTCTAAATGTTATACATAGATATCTAAGTTCTTATTTGCGAGAATTTGGAAGATACAACAATTAATAATTAATATTTTGCATTTACATATACATTTCCAACTAATATCAAATAAGTTCATGTATTTTTAATTAGCTCAAATCAACAACTATATTTACTTAGATGGACAAAATAAGTTATAGTTATAAAAAATAATTTGAAGTTCATTTGCATGTTTATAATGTGGTATTAAATTATCTTGACATGAATTTATTTTTTCTTAAAAATAAAAATATAATACATAATAAATAATGTCATTTATTAGAAATATATTAATAAAATTAAATTCATTTTAGAATAATTTAAGCTCACGTTATTGACAAGAAAGAAAATTTTAGTTTATTTGGTGACATGAATGACTATGTTAGAATAGAAGACTAAAATTCTAAGAAAATATGAGATCATATTTATACGAAAAAATGGAGGAAGAATAGAGAAGAATTAATCTAATTTGTAATAAAATATTCTGAATTTGTATCATAAATGTCATAGTAAATTCTCTATATTTTTAATTGGTTCGAATCAACATCACCCTTAAAAAATTTATCAGTATATTTTAAAAATTAAAATAATTAGTGATTGATAAAATAATTTCAATTGCAATTTTGTTGGCTTACGTTGCAAATTTCAAAACTATAGGGTACAAAGTGGGAGATTTTGCAAACTTTAGGGTTTATTTATATAGTCTATCTAAAAATATATTTAATTGTTTAATCAATAAAGTTAATATTTTTTTATTATTATTATATAATAAAAAATAAAATGTTACAAATTAAATATTTTGAGTATATGTTTAATGATTACGTAAATATATTTCTTGAGATTTTAATATATTTTTTTAGATAAAAACTTGATAATGTTTTCAATTTTAAGATAAACAACATTCATTAGTCTTTAAGAAAAACTTAAATATATATATTTCCTATATGGCAAAAGTAGAAAGAAAATCGGTACATCCGTTAGTGTCTTAGAAAATCACATGGGGTACCTTGTAATAATATTTTAAATAACACTAATAATAGTAAATTAGAAAGTGAACAACTTTATAAATTAATTTTTCAATTAAGTAATGAAATTTTATTTCTATTATTAATGACAATTTATTTAATTAATAAAGAATTATAATATTCATAACTTTTGGTAAGAGTTTGAAATTAGTAAATGATTTATCATAGAAACATATACTTAGTATTGTGAGTTAAGAAAGTTAGAAAAATAAATTATATTTGTATAAACTATATATATGAATAATTAAAATTCATGTCAAGATATATATATCTTTTAAAGTGATTTAATATTAAAATTATGAATAATTAATGTATATTAAATCAATTATTTAGAATTTAAATTTATATTAAATAATTTTTTGATAGTATGAAAAATAAAAGAATGTGATTTTTTATAATAAAATATTCGCATCATAATATTAAATTATAATTAACAAAAAAAAAATTATTTAAATAATTTAATAATTTAAATTCTAAAATACAAAAGAAAAAGATAATTTTTTTAAGAACTAAAATATGTTAAATACCGAAAATATTTCCTATGAAATTATTCTTATGAACATTTACTTTTATATATTTTTAAAATTTATCATTATTTTTTTTCACCCATATCAATATCACAAACAATGATAAAATTTAAAAATATATAAAAGTAAAAGTTCATAAGAATAATTTCATAGGAAGAATTTTTTTAATATTCAAACAAATTGTAAGAAATCAATCTATGTAATGTACTCATGGAGCTACAATGTGAGAAATATCTTTAAAAGTATGGAATTGAAAAATAGTCACAATGAGTAAAATATAAGTTAATCTATTTTTAAATTTATATTATTTGTTAAATATAACATATGGATATTAATATATTTTTTAAATATAAATTTTTTTAATTATTATTATATTATTTTAAGAATAATATTCTTTATTCAAGTTAAAATTTTTTGTTTTATTTTATTATTAAATTTAGTAAAGAGATTGATTTTAAACGAGTTGATGAAACATAAACTAAATAAAAGTGAAAAATAAAT
The DNA here is from genome assembly GCA_963691705.1 of Viola odorata. Lineage (NCBI taxonomy): Eukaryota > Viridiplantae > Streptophyta > Magnoliopsida > Malpighiales > Violaceae > Viola > Viola odorata. Next base: position 72,631,702 of record OY829538.1, on the reverse strand, counting down.
TATAATATTTATACTTTTTCTAACATAAATTATATGGTAAAAAGAAAAAACAATTATGAGAATAATTGAGAAGTTTATTTATACGTATTGACAATATTTGCCATATATTATCAAAATAATTTACATTAATTTTATTCTTATGAAATAAATATTTTATATTGTACATAAAATATTTTTTACATAGGTTAATAATATTTATTTTATTTTTATTATTTAACTATAATTTCAAGACAGTAGATGGTTTATTTTTTTAGAAAAATTACTTTAAAGTTAAGAAAATCATAAAAGTGAAAAATAAAAAGAGAATTTATAACTTTTCCTAAAATTAATTCAGTGACAACTGTTGATTAATGAGTTTTAATAATATAAAAGGATGAGGTTATATATTTAAAAAAATACTAAAAATTAATATTTTATAATCTAATCATCAAATATTTATGGTTATACATTTTTCTCGAATATTTATAAGTTTTTTTCAACTTTTTACCATTTTTTAACCACTTATAATGTTTATATTAAAATATTTTTGGGTATTATAGGATTTTTAATATAAATCTTAAAACTATAGTGTCGAAAGTGAAAGAATGTTTAAACTATAAAAAATTATGTTGTTTACCTTAAAATCTGTGCTAGGTAAAGTGATAAGATATATTTTAAAAACAAGTGGTTATATTTTTAGTTATCATTATAATATTATAGGTTGAATACATGATCTACATCATCAAAATAACATACGATAGGTACATAAAATATATTAAATAAATATTTATTGTAAACTTAAATTTTAAATGAGATATTGTTACAATGAGTAACCTTTTGAATCTTTAAATTGATAATTAAAATTAGATGATGCAACTCTGAATCCCACCTCTCTAGAAAAAAAGCGTGCAACTCAATATGTATGAGTCATATATTAAAAAAATAATAAAATTAATTAATTAATAGTTAGTGACTAATTTACAAGTTATCATTATACCTAAAATAATTAAATAAATGTTTATCGTAAACTTAAAGTTCTTAAAACTTTAAATTTAAATTATTTTTTCAATTAATAACAAATGGATAATGGTAAATTTGTATAACGTAATAGACTGCTATCAAAATACATAGAAGATCTCACTCATGGATTCTTAAAAAGTATATATACACAAATATTAAATTACTTAAGTTTGATTTCGTAAAATTTGTAATTAAATATACAAACTATTTTTCTTCATGTTTATGTATGATAAAAAATCACATATAAAAGTAAATAGAAGATCTCACTCATGGATTCTTAATGCGAGTGATGAAATGTTGATGAAGTTGATATAAATAAGAAAATTAAATAAGAAATCATGTTCTAAGCCATAAGTTATAGGAAAAAAAGCTAAAAGTTATGGATTAGATGAGATACATAAATATTCTAACGTTATTATCATTTTAATCTAATAAAAAATATTTTAAAATTGGAATAGTTTATTTATTTATAATAATAATAAAATTTTCATGACTTAACTATTACTACTATTATTATTCTAATCCAAAAATTTAAGAAACTATATTTTTTCTTTCAAAAGATAATAAAATATGATATTATTATGAAAAGAAGAAAAAAATAAAGTACAAGTATATTAATAAAGTTATCCCTTTTATTAAATTATAATCACAATTATTTTTAGACTATTTTTTTAATTATTATTATTGTTGTTATTTTCTATTTCATGCATTGTCATTATTAAAATAAGAACTAGAAAGAAAAAATATGAGAGAAAAAATGAAAAAATAAAGTGAAAAATGATAATTATTTTAGTTAAAAATTAAAAAACTGTAAAAAATATATAAAATAGATAAGAAATTATCTTGCCTCAATAAAATATTTTTTAATAAAAAAGAAAAAAACTATGAAAATCTTTTTATAATGTATTATTCTTAAAAAGTATATATATGCAAATATTAAATTACTTAAGTTTGATTTTGTAAAATTTGTAATGATAAAGAATTATTTTTCCTTAGCTAATTATGTGATTTTTTATCATACATAAACGTGAAGAAAAATAGTTTGTACATTTAATTAAATCATAATTTTTCATTAAATGTTAAACTTATTTTTTTATTGAGTTTTTTTAAAAGAAAAATTCATTAGTTTTTTATTTACAATATTTGGAGAACTAGAATAAAAATAATATAAAAAATTATTTTAAATATTTAAATTTCAATTTATAAAAATAAATTACTTAATTGAGTTAAAAAAAATTAATTTTAGAACTAAAAATTAAATTATTTCATAATTAATAAAATATTTTTTTGTCAACACCTGCATTAAAACATTAATAACAATACTAATATACTGCTTAGAATATAGTTTAAACACCATAGTAAAAAATTATATTAATCCCATTTTTTGAGACGTTATTAAATTTTTTATATTATACCAAAAATATTTTGTGTAAAATACTTTTTTGTACATAAATATGATATTTTAATATTTTTAAATCTAAATAAATTTCGCACGTGCAACGCCACGTGCCAAAATAACCTAGTAAGCCTAAAAGCGTTTGATGATATATGGCATAGAAGTGTCCGATGATATATGGCATTTGGTCAGTTAGTCATGAAAAGAAACTTGGATGTACTGTAAGGGAGAAGCAATAATAAACAAGAGTACTAACAGTGTGATCCGTGCCAATCTATCACCCTACAAAGAGGCAAATTTCCACAGCATTCATTACTTGGGTGGCCAAAAGTTAACTAACAGAAAGGAGCAGAGAAAACATTGGCACATACAGAAAGTTGGAGCAGAAAAATGCCCTTTTATTTTTGAGAAAAAAAAAACTTACAAAGTTAGTACATAAGGGAGCACATGCTCACCAAAATTGGAGTAACTTCATGTTATAGAGCATAATCTCCAAACTCCTATCAAGTATTGCAATAATAATATTTTTAATGGTCCAGCGGCCCTTCAACATTCACAAGATAGGGAGCATGAGTACGATATTAGTAAGATATTTTTAATTTTGAGATACAGTTATGATAATCTGCCAAGTGCATTGGTTAGATCATGTTTCTCCTACTGTGCTTTATTTCCTGAGGGACATGAAATTCCTAAACAGCAACTGGTAGAGTTATTAATTTTTGAAGATTTTTGGATTGACATTGATGATGATGATGAAATTGACTCTCATTATGAGGAGGCAAACTGTATTTTGAGTACTCTTGTTCGCGCGTCTCTACTAGAAGATAAAGTTGGATGGGTAAAGATGCATGATGTGATTCGGAGCATGGCTTTGTGGATATCAAAAGGAGATGCCTTGGTGATGGCTGGGAAGCAATTGAAACAAGCACCGAGAGTTGGAAAATGGAAAGCAAAGAAAAGGGTGTCTTTGATGGAAAACGAGATTGAGGAACTAGCTCAGGTACCTGAATGTCCTAACCTTGTAACTTTGTTACTCAGTGGTAATACAGAGTTGCGTGAGATCTGTCCTCAGTTCTTTCAATCTATGAGTAATTTGACTATCCTTAATCTATCAAATACTATGGTTAAGGAGCTGCCGGGAAGCATATCAAGGTTGGTTTCATTAACTTTTCTTGATATATCAGACGCAGAGATAGAAAGGCTACCCATCGAGTTGACCGAGCTAAAAATGTTGAAATACTTAAACCTCCTTAATCTCCATCTCACATTCGATAGATCAAAGCAAGTGATCAGATATTTGTCATCTTTGAGAGTTTTGAAAATGTTGTGTTCTTATTCTTATGATGACGAAGAAGGATGGGAAGGGGAAGGAGAAGGAGCAAATAATGTGTTATCAGATGAAGAGATGCTTTTGGAGGAACTCCAATGTTTGGAACACCTAAATGTATTGGACATTTCGATACAATCTTTTTCTGGTCTTGAGAAATTGTTCAGCACACGCAAATTGTTGGAAAACACTCAAACACTAGGCCTTGGTTATTTGGAAGGCCAAAGTTGCATCGATGTTTCTTTCTTAGCAAATACAAACCGCTTGGAAGCGTTTCAGATGACTTGCTGTGATGACATGGAGGAGCTGATTGTTGATACAGCTAGCAACAGCCTCCATACATCAGCCACCCTAACAGATAGAAGCTTTAACAACATAACTTTCATGCTTGTGAGTTGGTGCGCTAACTTGAGGCACTTGACATGTCTCGTTTTAATGCCAAAATTGGAATCACTGACTGTTCGAAATTGCCATGAATTGAGAGAGATAATAAACGAAGAGAAACTAGATGAAGTCGTCGGAAGAGGCCCAAATTCGCAACCATTCTCAAATCTTACTGCTATCGTATTTATTGATTTACCAGAACTGGAGAGCATTTACTCCATAGCTACCCTGCCTTTCCGTTTCCTGCATTATCTACGTGTAGACGGCTGCCCAAAGCTTAAGAAGCTTCCAATTAGCTCGACCAGCATCATGGGATGTTCCCAGATTGAGTTAGATGCTGATGAAGATTGGTGGGATGGAATTGAATGGGAGGACGATGCTACTAATGACGCATTGTTATCTCGCTTCAAATGGTTTCACAAAAGATGAGACAAAGGTAATGATTCTGTTTTCCTTTTTTAAATGATTTCTAATAACGATTGATTCTTGATTTAGAGTAAACTTGAATTTGATGATATTTACAAGATGACTGACACCTTAAGGTTTTACTTCCTCCCTTGTTGTTCTTCAGAGGATCTTGGGCTATTGATGGTGGTGGGAAGTATGATGATTAAGGAAGGATAAATAGAAGAAGCAGGTGGGAGTTCTCTTTATTTTTCTGTTTAACTATATAGATAGGATTGGTGTGAAATGTGAATGTTTTAGTTCATTTTAAAACCAATAGAACATTATGTTGATGAAATCTGCAACCATATGCTTGCTGCACCTTGTTCAAAGAAATGAAGAACAGTTGTTATTATTTATTTATTTATGGAAGCGCTTGAAATTTCCGCATTTTAAATACATTATGAACGAGCCTTCCTTGGAACAACTAATTAATGTAGTGGCCAAGTCGAGTGCCTTCCTTGGAACACAGATAATGCCATGGTGGGTAACTCATAACTGTGCTTTTCAGTTTTCACCTCTCTTAACTCTTTTTTTGGGTCAAATTAGGTGAATTCTAACATCTATATACATATATACTAATGATAATAATTTAAATTATCAAATAATTATAAAATCTATGATTTTACGTTTTCGATTTCACTTCTCCATTTTGAGTTTACTTAAACTCTCAATTTTGACAACCTTCACCGTACCTTTATTTATATTTACAATGAATATTCTAAATTAATGAATACTCTTGAGCAATGCGTGCAGTTAGGGGTGACAATATGGGACGGACGAACGTCTATGCACCAGTCCCATTTGTCCAATAAGTAAACTGGACGGACTTGTCCAAATCCATTTAATAAACGGACGGACAAGACCCGTCCATCTAAATTTGGACGGACGGGACGGGTTCCCGTCCAATAATAATTTTTTTCCGGGAATTGAATTTTTTTTTTTTTGAAAAATAATGTTTTTTGAATTTTTTTTTTAAATTATTATTTTCGAAAAATAAGAGTACTTTTTTTGAAAAATAATATTTTTTGAAAAATTATTATTTTCGAAAAATAAGAGTAATTTTTTGAAAAATAATGTTTTTTGAAAAATTATTATTTTCAAAAAATAAAAGTACTTTTTAAGAAAAATATTATTTTTTTAAAAAAAATTTGAAAAAAAAATATTTTTTAGAAATTAATTTTTTAAAAAAATTTAAATAATAAACGGACGGACGGGAATCCGTTGGGTTTGTCCCGTCCGTCCGTATATGTAGCTGGACGGATCTAACCTAACCCATTTATTAAATGAACATGGACGGACGGGACGGACAAATGGACAATTGTCCATATTGCCACCCCTGGGTGCAGCAATGAATATCCTAAATTGACCAATAGATTAAGCAAATTTTATTGAAGAAGCAAAGAAGCATTGTACTAGTTTCACTGGGTAACTTTAATTCAACCCAAAAGATATTTACCTTTTTGATTTGGTAATTAATTAAATAAGGTTATTTCAGTAAAAATACCAACTTACTAAATTGAAAACATACTTAATGTGATATAGTTGAGATAAATAGAATAAGAGGAAGTACGAAAAAAATACTCATTAAATTTGTCAAAACATCTTATATCATGAAAATAAAAATAATAATCCCTCCCGATTCTTTTAGCTGTCCAATTTAAGAAGAAGAAAAAATGGTTTGACATTAATGTTATTACCATAATTTTATTTATTTCTATGGTGCTTTCTCAATTGACACTAATTTCTTTTAAATTTTGTCGAATTCCTAAAGGGTGATTGTAGACATCAAAATTGCGGACCATCTTAAAATATGCGGTCCAATTTATAAAGAAAGCCACGAAGCCTATTCATCGAAATCCGTGAGGCTTATTTCAATAAACTCATACTCGGAGGGATCAAAATTCATCTCATATTTATTAAATAATTTGATTAAGTGTCAAATTAATTAATATTTAATTATTAATTAATATGCAAATTAATTAATAATGGTGGTTACACATTGGGCCAATGAGATGAGGACATGTGTCATCTTTCCCACTCAAAACCATCCCTATGAGCCTATAAATAGAGGCATCATTAGAAGGTGAAGACACATTATTTTGAAGAGAAGAAGTGCTGCAAAAATCAAGAGCTAAGGCATATCGTCTCCGAGAAAGAAAGAGAAGCCATAAGCTGATTCAAGGCCGGTTTTCTCTCAACCACATCAAATCAAATCAAGAAGAAGCCACAAGCTAATTCAAGGCCGGTTTCTTCTCAAATCAACTGCGGATTACAAGCTGATTCAAGGCCAATCCGTCATCCTTCCAACTCAAATTCAAATCCAAATCCGGAGTGAAGATCGATTCATTAATCAGAGGAATCAAGAGAAGAAGAACCACTTTTATTATACATTCAACACTTGTAATTTGACACGTGTAATTTTCTCCTATTTTAGGAGAAATTTGTGTGTACAAATTTCTGGCACGCCCAGTGGGACACTACTCTCCTCTCATCTTTTGAATCACACTCCTCAAATCAAGATCCAAAATGAATCGCCTGATTAGAAATCAGACCGATGACTCTTTTCCTGAAACACTTCAAGATCTGCAAGAAGGCCTTCCGGCAACACGTGCTCGCACTAGAGCTGGAAGGGCCCAGTTGGTGTCACCATTGAAACAATTTTCCCATAGGGAAAAACCAAGAAGAAAGGTCATCAAAGAGATCCAAACCAGATCTGATGGCTCTTACTACCCGAATGGAGAGTCCGATGCCGGAATTGCTTCTGAAAATACTCCAACTGGGAGGTGGGCAGATTATAGCTCCGAGTCCTCCGAATCCGTTGCTGCGGTGATGGCTATCGACGCTTCCCCAGATGCTGAGACTCGCTTTCAAGAGATGTCCTTAGCAATTGAAAATTTGACAAAAGCTATGGCAGAGAAAGATGCCCAAATAACTTTCTAGACGGCTAAGTTGGCAAGTCACCCAGGTTCATCAAGCAATCCAAACTTCAGCGGAGGCTCTTTTGGTGATGAGAATGCTGAGCGAGAACGACAGATGAAATACCATGAAGACTTCGCCACGACGAATAATCTGAATGACAGCAGCAACAACACCGCGACACCCATCGCAAATCTGACAGTTCAACAACTGCAGATGATGATTGCTAACACTATCCGTGCTCAATACGGCGGAGCTTCGCAATCCTCTCTCGGGTACGCGAAGCCTTACTCAAGGCGCATAGATGAACTATTACTGCCTGTGGGGTATCAACCTCCAAAATTCCAGCAGTTCGAGGGGAAAGGGAACCCTAAACAACACATCGCTCACTTCATAGAGACTTGTAACAATGCAGAAACTTATGGAGATATGATGGTGAAGCAATTCGTTCGATCCCTGAAAGGCGTGGCCTTCGAATGGTACACTGACATCAGGCCTGGGTCTATTGATAGTTGGGACCAACTTGAAAGAGAATTCCTAACTCGCTTTTACAGCACTTGACGGATTGTCGGCCTACCAGAACTGGCTGGGACGAAACAAAGAAAAGATGAACCCGTTACTGAGTTCATCGAAAGATGGAGAAACCTGGTCCTTAATTGCAAAGAAAGGATCAGTGAGTCGTCTTCAATCGACATGTGTGTCCAAGGAATGCATTGGGGACTGCTCTACAACTTGCAGGCAAACATGCCACGCACATTTGAGGAGCTCGCAACTAGAGCTCATGATTTGGAAGTCCAGATCCAAAGGCACGGAAGTTATATGCCAAATGATTCTCGCGAAAAGAAGGAAGTCAAGAAAGAAGTAAGGAAAGACCCGAAGGCCAGCAAGGGAAAAGAAAGCATGGTGGTTACTACTGCACCTGTGAAGATATCCTCCAAGGAAGCTCAAAGGAAAGAAGGGATGAAGCAGGTCAAGATGGAATACAAGCCTTTCAGAGCTCAGGGAAGGACCCTGAAGGAACGTGAAGAAAGGGGGTACCCCTTTTTAGACTCGGAAGTCTCCGATATTCTGGACCAGCTCCTTGAACAAAAATTGATTGAGCTTCCGCCATCAAAGCGCCCAGAGGAAGTGAACCAGGTCGACAACCCCAGGTATTGCAGATATCATCGGATCATCAATCATCCGGTAGATAAATGTTTTGTCCTCAAAGATCTCATTGTGCGTTTAGACAACGAAGGTAAGATAAAACTCGATAGTGAAGATGTTGCAGAGGCCAACTACATCACGACCACCACAAAGAATGATGCTAAACAGACAATGATTGCTTTCGGGTCGTTCGATCCTATTCCGTTGTCGTAAGCCTTGGGCCAGAGGATAGCCGCCTCTAAGCCGACGATACTGACAGCTGAATTACCGAAAGGGGCAATCCCTATAAAGTTCAGCACGGATGGAGAAGTCAAAGTCACCTATGCTTACCCAGGGATGCCAAAGATAGGCAACCCTTATGGGTCGAGCTTGTACGAGCTAATGACTGACGACCTAGATATTTGGGAAATAAGCTCTGAGTCCGAAGATGAATTTAACGATGGGTGGTCAACCTTTAGAAGAAAGAAGAATAAGAAGGTTCTTGCAAAGAGAAAATCATCCTCCAAATACTCTTATGGTGCCTCTATTCGAAATCATGATGTCCACCAAGAAGGGTGGGGCCTTCCGAGCGAACACCCAGAGATAGCTAAAGGAGGAAGGGCGGTAACTCTTGAAGAGTATTTCCCAGAAGAGCAATGTCATGAAGATTGTGTAGCAGTCCACGTGGTCAGCGTAAAGCAAGGTGAAGAGTCCGACCAGGAGGATGACAATGTTATAAAAAGGTTGAAAGAGGTCCCATCAAACGTCTCTTTAGCCGAAACCCTTAATCTCCCTTCAGAAGTCAGGATGTCACTAGTACAAGCATTGGTAGATCCAACCAAATACAAGGAAAGACTGTTGAAAGCTGTTGATCAACCATCTTACGTCGAATGCTTTAACGCAATCACTTTTACAGACGATGATTTGCTACTAGGATCTCGCTTGCACAATAGACCTCTTTATGTTGCAGGTTACATTCGAGAAGAAAAGGTCAGAAGGATACTCGTGGATCAAGGGTCAGCGGTCAGCATTATGCCCATACATACAATGAAGAAACTAGGAATCGCCATGTCTGAACTTTCCAAAAGTAAGTTGGTCATCCAAGGGTTCAATCAAAAGGGTCAAGCTGCCATTGGCGCGATTCGAGTGAAGCTAGAGATTGAAGAATTGGTATCTACTGTTCTTTTTCATGTGATTGATGCTAGAACATCCTACCAGTTGCTCCTCGGAAGGATTTGGTTACACGAAAATGGAGTTATCCCTTCGAGTTGGCACCAATGCCTCAAATTTATTCGCAATGGAGAGGTAAAATGCGTTAAGGGAGAAACCAACCCATTCAACGAGGAGGAGTCACATTTTGCAGATGCAAAATTCTTCTCAGAAGAACGGATTCCTTCAGAAGCCTTCCCCATCTTCGCACCACAATATAAGAAGAATGGAGAAAGCTTATCTTCTGCAACAAGAGCAACACCTGTGTTCGTAAAGGCTTCGCTTTCCAAAACCGTCATCACTAAGGAAGTAGAAATCTTAAAAAGGAGTATGACTCTCCCTATCCCTATGATTTCAACATTGGTTCCGACACCATTCAAGCCGGAAGCTCCTCAAAAGATGAAATCTAAAGATGCGGGTGAAGGATCAGCAAGACGACCCATCCCTATGATTTCAACATTGGTCCCAAGGCCATCCAAGCTGGAAGCTTCCAAGGAGACGAGATCCGAAGATATAAAAAGTGAAGGATCAAAAGGATGTAGTCGAGCATGGTATGATCCAAAAGTCAAAAGACTTTTTGAGAATGCTGGGTACTCAAAAAGAGAGCCTCACAAACTTGGTGACTTGGATGCTGTCCTTTCTAGTGGAAGACCATCTACGGAAAGGCAGAGGTTCGGGCTCGGTTTCCTATAAGATCCTCCAGCCAAGATCAAAGTCAAAAGGGCATCTGCAAACCCCATCATGATACAAATATATGAAGTTGATAAGGAGATCCCTAAGGAGGAAAGGCCTTCCGTATTTAGCCGTATCCAAGGAGAAGCGGCTAGGGTTTCTATTTTTGACAGATTAGGAGACAAAGTGTCTTTGGAGCCTGAACTTACGACACCGCCACAGAGGAAGTCCGTCTTCACACGGCTAGGACCTAACAATCTAAATCAAAAAGGAAACTCCAAGAAGCAAAAGCAGAAGAGAAAACACGTTAAACGACATCTCTTCCACAATGCTGAAGACATGGAGGTTGAAGAAGTTAATTGTGCCTCCGTTGAGGAAGTGTCAGATGAAGACGAACTAGAGTCAGCTCCGCCAACATTTGAGGAAGGGGGGCAAGCGACGGTTGATGAATTGAAAGAAGTAAACTTGGGCACTATCGACGAGCCGAGACCAACTTTCCTAAGTGCTCTATTGAGTCCCGAAGATGCAGAAAAGTACATGGAACTCTTGAAAGAATTCAAGGATGTGTTTGCATGGTCTTACAAAGAAATGCCTGGACTAAATCCCAAGGTTGCAGTGCACCACCTTGCAGTGAGATATGGCATAAGACCTAATAAACAACCTCAAAGGAAGTTCCGCCCGGACCTAATCCCATCGATTGAAGCTGAAGTGAATAAACTCATCGAGGCCGGATTTATCCGCGAAGTCAAATACCCTACTTGGATTGCCAACATCGTGCCAGTGAAGAAGAAGAATGGCCAAATCCGCGTTTGTGTGGACTTTCGCGACCTGAATAGGGCTTGTCCTAAAGATGACTTCCCTCTCCCAATCACTGAGTTGATGGTCGATGCAACCACAGGTCACGAGGCTTTATCTTTCATGGATGGCTCATCCGGATACAATCAAATCCGCATGAATCCAAAAGATAAAGAGCTTACGGCATTCAGGACACCTAAAGGCATATATTGTTATAAGGTAATGCCATTTGGCTTGAAGAATGCTGGAGCCACCTACCAACGGGCAATGCAAAAAATCTTCGACGACATGATGCACAAAAGGGTGGAATGTTATGTTGATGATGTAGTAGTTAAGACTAAAACAAGGCAAGATCACTTAAGTGACTTGAGGGTTGTGTTTGAAAGGCTTCGTCGATATCAACTCAAGATGAACCCACTGAAGTGTGCCTTCGGAGTTACCTCTGGGAAATTCCTTGGTTTCATTGTTAGACATCGCGGCATCGAAGTCGACCGAACGAAGATCGATGCTATACTCAACATGCCCGAACCTACGAATATTCATGAGTTGAAAAGTTTGCAAGGAAGATTGGCGTACATAAGGAGATTTATCTCTAATTTGGCTGGACGTTGCCATCCATTTAGTAGATTGATGAAAAAGGATGTACTTTTCGAATGGGATGAAGCCTGTCACAATGCTTTCGAAAGCCTCAAAAGGTATTTGCTTCACCCGCCAGTTCTTGCGGCACCCATTCCTGGAAAACCATTGATCCTTTACATATCCGCTCAAGAGCAATCTCTGGGGGCAATGCTCGCTCAACTAAATGAGAGTGATAAAGAAAATGCACTTTATTACTTGAGTAGGACACTCGTAGGAGCTGAGCAAAAGTACGCTCCAATCGAGAAGATTTGTTTAGCTCTAATCTTTGCTGCTAGAAAGTTGAGGCATTACATGCTCTCGCATAGCATTCATTTGATATCAAAGGCAGATCCTCTCAAGTACCTGATGTCTAGACCAATCCTCTCAGGAAGGTTAGCTAAATGGACATTACTATTGTTAGAGTTTGAGATAACCTTTGTGCCACAAAAGGCCACAAAAGGACAAGCTCTAGCAGATTTCTTAGCAGATCATCCGATTCCGACGGAATGGGAACTTCCTGAGGATTTTCCAGATGAGGAAATTTTCTTCACTGATTTTATGCCATCGTGGAAACTTTTTTTTGATGGTGCAGCTAGAAGCTATGGTGCAGGAGCTGGGGTAGTATTTGTTACTCCCCACGATGAGGTGCTGACATTCTCTTTCACCTTAACGGAAAATTGCTCTAATAACGTCGCAGAGTATCAAGCTTTGTTGATCGGTTTAGAGATATCACTGGAAATGAAGATCAACCAACTGGAGGTATATAGTGACTCACAGTTGATTGTTAACCAACTATTGTCTAAGTATGAGGTCCGAAAAGAAGATTTGGTACCGTATCATCAATACGCAATGAAATTATCAGAGAAGTTCGAGTCCATAAGTTTCAACTTCGTTCCCAGAAGTAAAAATAGGCAAGCAGACGCTTTGGCCAACCTTGCTGCTGTTTTGGCTATCACTGAAGGAGATAGTATCCCAGTATCAGTCTCTCGGCGCTGGGTCATTCCCCTATTAGTTCCCAAAGATGAAGAGGAAGTAAACGACATCACTGTGGTCGAAGAAGAGAATGAAGATTGGAGGCAGCCACTCATCAATTTCCTCCAGTATGGGAAGTTGCCCAATAATCCTCGTCACAAGACCGAAATAAAAAGACGTGCTCCCCGGTTCATATATTTTAAGGAAACTTTATACCGTCGTTCATTTGATGGTGTGTTCCTTAGGTGTCTGGGAAGAGAAGAATCAATCCAAGCCTTACAAGAGGCTCATAGTGGGGTTTGTGGTGCTCATCAGTCAGGTCCTAAATTACATTTCCGGATTAAGAGAATGGGGTACTATTGGCCAACTATGGTACAAGATTGCATGGAATACGCAAAAAAATGTGAAGCTTGTCAAGTGCATGCAAATTACATTCATCAACCTCCAGAGCCTCTGCACCCCACTGTGGCTTCGTGGCCCTTTGAAGCTTGGGGATTGGATGTGGTTGGACCTATCACTCCGAAGTCATCTTCTGGTCACTCTTACATTCTTGCTGCAACGGACTACTTTTCTAAATGGCCAGAGGTTGTCCCTTTAAAAGAGGTCAAGAAAGAAACGGTGGTGGATTTCATTCGCACTCACATCATTTATCGGTATGGAGTACCTCGGTATATCATCACTGATAATGGAAAACCCTTCTACAATGCTCATATGGACAAACTATGCAAGCAATTTGGATTCGTCCAAAGAAACTCTTCCATGTATTATCCGGCAGCGAATGGGTTAGCTGAAGCCTTTAATAAAACTCTTTGTAATCTACTGAAGAAGGTCGTTTCCAAGACCAAGAAAGATTGGCATGAAAAAGTTGGTGAAGCTTTATGGGCGTACCGCACAACCTTTCGGACTCCAACTCAAGCAACTCCTTACGCTCTTGTATATGGAGTGGAAGCGGTCCTTCCTCTTGAACGTCAAATTCCATCTCTAAGGATAGCCATTCAGGAAGAATTGACCAGTGAAGAGCAGACTAAGTTGAGATTGCAGGAACTGGAAGCCTTGGATGAAAAAAGGCTCGAAGCTCAAAACCGCTTGGAATGCTATCAAGCTCGCATGGCCCGAGCTTTCAACAAAAAGGTCCAGCCAAGATCCTTCCAAATAGGAGACTTGGTGCTTGCGGTCTGTCGTCCCATCGTGATCACAAGGAAGGTGACAGGAAAGTTCCAACATAAATGGGATGGACCGTATGTTGTGCAAGAGGTCTATACAAATGGCGCGTACAAGATTATAGACCGTATGTTGTGCAAGAGGTCTATACAAATGGCGCGTACAAGATTATAGACAAGGACGGACTACGCATTGGGCCCATCAACGGAAAGTTCTTGAAGCGCTTCTATGCCTGAAATCATTGTAATACTACTGGCCCGCAAGAGTATAAACTGTGTACGGCCAAAATACAAAAAAAAAAATAAACAAAATAATTGAACTACGTCATGACTTGATCCTTCTTCTTTGAAGGTACATAGGCAACTTGACATATCTCAAGTGCAGTCACATCAAAAAAAAAAAAAAAAAAATCATTGTACTACTCCTGGCCCGCAAGAGTATAAACTGTGTACGGCTAAATATATGAGTAAAATAAATATGTTCCCGGAACTAATCAGCCAAGGAAAAATAAAATTTCTTTGCCACAATTGAATGAATCATCATATCAGTTCAAGCTCAATAAAGAAAAAAAAATAGAGACAAAGAGATAAAGAATAAAGGTGTTCATTCCATGCGTGGGAAAAGTACACTAACAAAAAAAGGACTACACTAGAGACGCCACTATGTCTTCCAAATCTGTCATCTGAAGAAGAATGTGCCTAAGTTCTTCTCTCTCATGGTCAATCGCTTCAACTTCAGCTGTAGTGATGGTCTCTTTCTTTTTCCATTCTTCTTGCTCTGTAGAAAGCTTCTGGATGTTCTCGTCGGTGTCTTGGAGATCATCTTGCAACTTGTCAATCTTTGTGGTTAATCTACCTCTTTCCTCTTGCAATCGGCTAATCTTCAAGTCCAAGTCTTCCAGCTCGGCTTTTGAACTCAATAAGGCATCCTGAAGGGAAGAACTTCGTATCTGAGAGGCGTCAAGCTTCAACTTTTGCCTATCCACTTCCTCAGGCGAAGGAAGATGACTCATGTCCTTTTCTCTCCTTATAAGGTAAGAGTCAACTCGAGTCAGAAAGTCTCCAAATTTCAGCTTCAATGGAGTAGCGTCAGACATGAATACATCCTTGATGACATCCTCAAGAATAGGGGATTTCTTTTCCCACCAAATCTTCAAATTCGAAAAGCCACCGCTAAGAGCAATCTGGAACTCCTTTTTAAGAAAACCTGAAAGCCCACGAACAATAGATGATCTACATGCAGCAAGTTCTTCAGAACTGATGAGTGGACCAGGACAAATTGATTTGGTAGGCATCGACTTTTGAGCGAAGCTAGAATGATGAGTGATCGTCACTCAAATATAATATATTTTCCTGGTGCCTAGATGCACAAGTAAATGTGTATAGGGGCAAGACAGGGTCGAACCACAGAGATAGAAGGACAGGTTTGCTAATGAAGATGTATGACAAGGTGATATGCAACAGACCGAATTGTAGTAACACTGGGGGGGGGGGGTTTAATGTTGGCTAATAAATTAACCAACGCAGAGTGAGGGAGCTAACAAAACAGAATTGTAAAGTATTTATCTAGGGCATGAAAGCAAAATGTAATCCAGGGGAAGAAATGTAAACACTTCGAGGGCTAGAAACGTAGTAAAAGAGATATTAATCAGATGAGAATAGATCTTAGCGAAAGGTGTTCCTTTGGGTTGTTTTCTAGGTTGGCTAGTCATTGGTGCAAAAATGTTCCAGACTCATGTACAGACCTGCTATAGGGACCGCGTTTCCACACCGCATCCCCTACTTACCTTCGTAGCTAGAAGTCACCCCCCGTTTCCACATATGAGGTGACCTTGACGTTCAGCCATCCTCCCAGCTACTTCCCTTGTCATCAGGAAGCAGCCTTGACCGTCCGGCCTGTCTAGGGCTCGAAGTAGGGAGGCTAAACTCTGAACGCCCATGAAGGAGAGGTAAGACAGATCTAGGGCGCAATAGCTCAGCTTGTCAGACCCGTATTGCATACCCTAGATGACAGTTTACCCCTAGGTGAGGCCTCTCGCGCTGCCTCCCCTAGGTGTCTGCTCCAATTCCAGGGCTTCGCGTCAGGTATAACCCTGGGATATGACGTTACTCACGTAGGCATACTAACAGATGATCAAGCCATTAATATTCCTAAGCAAGCATGGAATTAAATCGGTAAATAGTCATGTGAACAAGAGAATATATTAAGCATGCATTAGACCTCTTAGCCAAACCTTTTCAACCCATTAAACACCCTTCACTAAGAAGGGTGGTGTTTAGCTACTCATACTATAATATAAACAATAGATATAAGTAGTCATAAAATAACAAAAGGAAATAGCAAAGGATTAGAAGGAACCGATGGATTAATTAATAATCAAAGGAGAGCTGAATCATAAAGGCTGTTCTTCAAGGAGAGGAGATTATCCTAAGAGAATGTGTGCTGAAATTAATGTAAGAAAATATCCTTAGGACCAGCCGTCCTTACAAAAACCCTAGCACTATGCTTTTATAGCCTAATACTAGCTAGGAGACAAAATAGATAAGGGCAATGAGGAGGTGACAGCACATGTCCTTGCAAAAGGAATATTCTGGGATTCCTGCCACGTTGCTGCCTTCTAGAAGCGCATGGGATTCCGTGCGGATCTTTAAAGATGCTGTCTTTGGAGGAAGATACGGAGCTGTCGAGACCTAGAGACAGCGCACTGGTCTGGTTCGCGTCGAGGCCTTGAAAGCATCCTCCCTTCTAGGCCTTGAAGCTGGAATTCCTCAGAATTGCTCCGAAATTGCTTCTTTTTGCTCTTTTCCCTCTTTTGATGTCATTCTGCAAATAAGATCGTAATAAGGGTCAAATGGAAACATGAAGCCCCCGAAAAGGCTACAAAAGAGGGTAAAATCTAGGTCATGAAGCATGCTATCATACATCCCCACACTGCCCCTATGCTCGCCCTCGAGCATAAACAAAATTAGAAAACCACCTTATCCATTAGCATACATAGTCAAATCCCAATACACAGAATCGGCACGCCATCCTACAAGTAACACCCAAACAAAACAAATCCAGACCTAGAAAAGCACCTGCATCCGGCTGGCAGAATAACGACCCTACCAACCAGACTTTCCCATACCTAACCTAATCACCAGCAGTCCTCACAACGATGTGTATTTGCACTCATACTCAGAATATAATACGTGTTTAGGCTATCACTCAAGAATGCAAATAACACAACACAGGCATATGGTTTGCAAGTCAATCCGAGTACTGTAGAACACATGCATGGGCAATCAACGATCGGAAGAGACTACGCATCAGCAAAGAGAAAGAAAAGGGTGTGAAGAGCTAGAAATGTGGAGGAGAGAAGTAGGAGATGAATAGAAGAGAAATGAGGGGAGAAAAGAAGGAAAGAAAAGAAAGGACCAGATATAACGTGGATGGATTCCCTGGCATAGGAAAAAGGCGAAGTGGCAAGGCAGCTTTCATTGAGGGCACGAGATGTTTCGGGGGCTAGACAGAGGTCTTCTTTCGAGGGCAGGAAAACTTGCTTGCTGTGGAGGCTTCGGATGCGGATGCACTTTTTGCTTGATTAATACCCCTCTCCTTTTTATTCTTTTTTTTTTTTTTTTTTTTTTCAAGGATTAGAAGAGGGGGGGGGGGGGGGTACGAAGCAGTTACAAAACTCTGCTTCCTCTGGGGCATAGGACTTTTAGTTTTTCGTTCGGTGCTTGCCCTTGGTCTGCTTCCTGCATCGATGGTGACTTCTTTTTCGCTTCCCCACACTTGAACTTTTCTGGGGCTCGAAGCTTTGGAATGATCTAGGGCTCGAAATGCGCTGAATTTCTTTTTCGGCTTTCTGCTTTTTCTTGCCCTAGATCTCTGCTTTCTGCTCTGAAGCCTTTTTGCTTTTGCCTGCTTCCCCACACTTGAACTCGTCTGCGCGCTCTTCGGGTGTCTAGCCCTCTACGTTACCCTCAATAATTGCTACCTCACCTGCCAAGGAAAAAGATCAAGAAAATACGAATGGTCAGGAAAGAATATGAAAGGAAGGGGAATGTCGGGGGCTCGAAAATAAAAGAGAGAGAGGGGGGGAGAAGAGAAACAAAGAGACATTGATGCGAAGATTTTCGTCCTATCTAAGCTTTCCCATGTCCTAACAGTGACTATACCCAGGGATATAGTGCAAACCTAGACTGTTCCTAGCTAAGCATTTTCGCTCAAAGAATAACAGGCATGAAGCTCAAGCATGCTCGCGGGTTCAAATCATGACTACTGGTGTCGTGGTCTAGATATGGATATAAGGGCTAGCAGGCCATAAAAATGCATGCTTAGGTGCAGATGCGATGGGTGTCATGCTTTTTCTGTGTATCGAGAGCAAAAGATGCATGTTATGAACAAGGGTTTGAAAACTGGCAGTGGGAAAATTTTTCCTAGCATGGCTAAAATGAAAAATCCGAGAATCATACAGTCATGCAACAAACAAGAATTTAAACATGCAATCATGCAACATAGCAAATATAAATCCCTCCCCACACTTAGGCAGCGCATTGTCCTCAATGCGGGGGGGTCAAAAAAAAGTAGTTCAGTACAAAAATAATTAAACAAAAAGCAGTAAATTGTTCAGTGCCCCTTTTCGGGGGCTGGAAAAATGGAAGTGTTCGGGGGCGGACTACTGGGGTGGCAAATTCCTGCGAGCAACTTCAGCCGTCAAAGCCTGAACTTCTCGCAGAATTAGTTGGAGCAGCCGCGTCTGGGTTGGGTCATAGACAACGAGGGGAGTCGAGGATTGACTTGCTGCATTCTGTCCTGGCCTAGCTGCTTCCGCATCGCGCACTTGCTTTTCGGGGGCTCGATGCGCGGCATTGGCGTCGGGGTCTGAAAGATCTGGGTAGTCAAAAATGCCACCATTCTTGGTCCCGAAAACTTTCTCCGAAGCTGGGGCACAACCTGGATAAAAACTCAAAACACCCCTTATGATGCATAAATGACCCATGACATCCAAGGTCCGGATATCCAGATCCTTGAATGCTAGGGGCTCAGAAAGATTACAATCATACAGGTTAAGTTTTCTCTTTTTGACAGTAAGCAAGGAGATAAGGGATCCAAAAATAGGCCCACGGCTACCATTCAATACATGCAAAATACCCGAAGCTACCCAAAAACCAAGATTGACCCTACGTTTGTGCTTCATGCACCATAGAAAGAAAAGTTCCTGCACAGATAGTTGCCCGGACGAACCAAATCGTGCTGAAAAGGTGAGGGCTAGATATCTGTGTAGGATACGCAAAGCAGGATCAAGGATTTCATGGGCTTTACTACCTTTAGTGTCATACTTAATATCATTTTTACCAGTGAGCTCACGAAAAGCAGCAGTAGCATCAAAAACAGCAGGTATAACAGTCAAGGCATTTTTATAACGAGGGGTATTCAACTCATCATCATTAACAAAACCTAACCAACAATTAAATTCTCCTAGAGTTAGGTATTCCCATTTGTTAGCTAGCTTAAAGTTGATAAGACCAGGGGTGGAAGAATTTGGACCGACCTTGCCCTTGGGCCTAAATGTGCCCTCTACCCAAAAAGTAGTGAAAAACTCAAGGGAAAGCTCAACAAAGGTCGGATGTTCCAAATAGAACAGAGACTCCCAACCGATGTTGGCCACATACTCCCTGATCCTAGACTCAACACCCATTCTAGCAAGAAAATCAAAATCCAGGCGCGCACAAGAGCTAACGCCTTTGGAATTCAGCATGCTCAACTTATCTAGGGATGGCTTATCATTAAACACAATCCATTCATGGGGTGAAGAAAGGTCAGAAGTCACCTGTTGGGCGTTCGATTTGAGGACTGATGAAGGTGCAGGGGTCTCGGCCTCGACATCGTCATCCGTTTTGAGGGCTCGAAACTTCTTGGAGGTCGAGGGCTTGACGGTAGTGGAAGATGAAAGTTTCCTCTTCTGCCCCACTGGTGTCTCGGCTGCAGCTGGCCGTTCCGCTTCGGCCGGAACTTTGGATTTGCCCTTTTTGGCTGCTGATGCTGTTGCGGTTGCTTGTTTCTTCCTCTCTTCCTCTTCCAGAGCTTCCTGGGCCTGGAGATCTTCCTCTTTTTTGTTCCCTCCGCTGCTCTCAGCTTCTCCACTTTCTCCAGTTCCTTCCTCCATAGCTTCGGGGTCTTCGTTCTCCTGGCCTAGATCAGTCTCAACTTGCTCATCCATGGCCTCGGCATCTTCATCGGAGATGAGGATGTCCTTGAGGACTTGCTCCGCTGTCAAAACAGGCTGGGGAGATAAAAATCGGTCAACTGCCGCGTCAAGAGGTGACTGCTTGGCAGAGGCGGACTGCTTCTTGGGCTTAGATCTGGCAGTGGATGATCCGGGAGGGAGCTTCACCACACGGCCACCTCTAGTGGTTGTGGTGGTAGGAAGAACGGACCCTGTGATTTCCAGCTCGTAATCCACCGGGGTAAACTCTCGTGGCTGCTCAACGACTGCAGGTGAGACCGGCTGAGGGGAGGGAAGATGACGTGGGTTGGTTGATGGTGGTGTTGCGGTTTTGTATGAAGCTGAGTTAGGGGTAGCGGACTGTGACCTAGATCTGGAAGGAACAGGACTGGAGGTGTCCACTGGCTTTGCGCTTTTGCGGGCTGGCTTTTTAGTTTTAGGTGCCATTGAAGGTGGAAGAAAGACAGTGAAGTGAAGAAGATGGTAGTGGAGAGATTGGTAGGGTTGCGTGTTTGGTGAGGGAGATAGGGTGAAAGTGATGGGTTTGGAAGTGATGAGTGAAAAATAAGGTGGGAGCGTGGGAGAGAGAGTAAAATCGCAGCTTGCAATAAATGGTACAACTTTACTCTTGATGAGGCCTGCGCCTTCTGCGGTTTGGCAGGCCACGCATCATCTTGGGGGTGGAGCACGTTGATCTGTGCGTACCTCAACTGCCAAAAAAGGATAGCCAATTTTAAATTTCAAAAAGGCAGTTGGTACAAATAGAGATATGGACAAAAAGAGAGAATAAAGGTGAGTTAACGTTAATTAAAAAGAATAAAATCCTAGGGAAAGGGAAAGGTAAAGGATAATTACAATAAATAAAACAAAATCAAATAAAATCAGAGAATCCGAAAAGATATCAGAAAAGATAAGGGAGAGAGAAAGGGTGCGGATGGCATGTAGAATGCCTCCAATGTGGTCTGTTTATGCGTCGGGACCTCGACGTTCAACACGAATCTAGGTCTGGGAAGGTGGCACGTCCACCATGGCCTCTTCAACTATCGAGGGCTGAAATCCTTCGTAGAAGGGTTTAACGCGTTGACCATTGACCTTAAAGATAATTCCTGTTGTTGGATTTTGGATCTCTACCGCCCCATGGTCATAAACTGTCGTGACCACGAAAGGTCCTGACCATTTAGATTTTAATTTCCCAGCAAAGAGGCGTAGGCGCGAGTTATATAGCAACACTTGCTGTCCAACTACAAAGTTTTTGGGACGAAGGTGACGGTCATGGAAAGCTTTTGTTTTGCCCTTGTAGAGTAGGGCATTTTCATAAGCATCGTCGCGCAATTCTTCTAGCTCTTGGATCTGCAAACGGCGGTGCTGGTTTGCGAGGCCCAGATCTGTATTCACCTTTCGGATGGCCCAGAATGCTTTATGCTCTATCTCTACTGGAAGATGGCATGGTTTGCCATAAACAAGTCTGTATGGGGTCATTCCTATCAGGGTCTTGAAAGCTGTTCGGTAGGCCCAGAGGGCATCATCTAATTTCAAGCTCCAGTCTTTTCGGGACTGGTTGACAGTCTTCTCAAGGATGGATTTGATCTCACGGTTCGAGACCTCGGCTTGTCCGTTAGTCTGAGGGTGATAGGCAGTGGAAGTTCTATGGTGGACTCCATATTTTGCTAAGAGCGAGGTCACGACACGGTTGCAGAAGTGGGTGCCTCTATCACTGATGAGGGCTCTAGGGGTGCCAAACCGATTGAAGATATGGGTACGAAGAAAGTTCACAACCACCTTAGAATCATCCGTCCGAGTGGCTTTGGCTTCTACCCATTTGGAAACATAATCGACTGCTAGAAGGATATAGATATTGCCAAAAGAGTTGGGAAAGGGACCCATGAAGTCGATACCCCATATATCGAAGATCTCGCAAGTGATGATGTTAGTCAAGGGCATCTGATTTCTGGCCCCTATATTTCCAGTGGCCTGACATCGGGGGCACGAAGCGCAATACATGTAACTGTCCTTGAAAATGGTTGGCCAGTAAAGGCCAGCTTCTAGGACTTTCAGGGCAGTTTTCTTGGCCGCGAAATGTCCTCCTTCAGAATGACAGAATTTAAGGATCGAGGGCACCTCATCCATGGTCACACATCTTCGAATTATTTGGTCCGAGCAATGTTTCCATAAATAGGGGCTGTCCCAAATGTAGTATTTGGCTCGCCTTCTGATTTTGTTGCATTCGGAAGGGGAGGCATCGGCTGGAAAAGTTTCAGTGGCACAAAAGTTTGCAATATCTGAGAACCAAGGGGAATAGACAGCTTGGGCTAGACATAGTCGCTCGTCTGGAAAAGTATCTCGGATGGGTTCAAGCGAATTATCTGCTTGGGCTGGAAGTCTGCTCAAGTGGTCTGCCACAAGATTTTCTTTTCCCGCTTTATCTTTGATAGTTATGTCAAACTCTTGCAAAAGCAAGATCCATCGAATAAGTCGTGGCTTGACATCTGCTTTGGTCAGCAAGCACCGAAAGGCAGAATGATCCGAAAAGATGAGGACATGAGTGCCTAGGAGATATTGCCTGAACTTGTCTAGGGCATAGACAACAGCCAGGAGTTCCTTTTCTGTGGTTGTGTAATTCTGTTGGGCTGGGTCTAGTAGTTTGGAAGCATAATAAATCACATGGGTCCCCTTCTCCTTCCTCTGACCCAAGACGGCGCCCAGGGCTTGATTGCTGGCGTCACACATGACCTCGAAAGGTAATGTCCAGTCGGGGGCACGAATGATCGGGGCCGAGATAAGTTTATTCTTGAGAAGTTCAAAAGCGTCTTTGCACGCCTCATTAAAATCAAAGATCGTGTCTTTCTGGAGCAAGCGACACATTTGTTGAGCGATTTTGGAAAAATCCTTGATAAATCGTCTGTAGAATCCGGCGTGGCCTAGAAAAGATCTCACATCTCTGACACAAGAAGGATAGGGCAGGGACTCTATCACTTCGATTTTTGCTTTGTCGACCTCAATCCCTTTGGCTGATATAACATGGCCTAGCACCAGGGCTCGATCCACCATAAAGTGGCATTTCTCAAAATTCAGGACAAGGTCTGTCTCTATGCAGCGCTCTAAACATTTCTTCAGATTGCTCATGCATTCGTCAAAGGAATTTCCATAGACGGTGAAGTCATCCATGAAGACCTCGATTCCGTCTTCACTAACTCAGAGAAAATGCTAACCATACAGCGCTGGAAAGTGGCAGGAGCGTTGCACAGGCCGAAGGGCATGCGTCTATATGCGAAGGTCCCGAAAGGGCAGGTAAAGGTAGTCTTTTCCTGGTCTTCAGGAGCGACCGGGATCTGGTGGAAACCAGAGTAACCGTCTAGGCAGCAATAGTGGGTCTTTCCTGCGAGACGTTCCAGCATCTGATCGATGAAGGGCAAGGGGAAATGGTCTTTTCTGGTGGCAGCATTCAGTCGGCGGTAATCGATGCACACTCTCCACTCATTCTGGATCCGGGTAGGAATGGATTCGCCATCTTGGCTGGTGATGATTGTGAGGCCTGTTTTCTTGGGCACGACCTGGATAGGGCTGACCCAAGGGCTATCTGAGATGGGGTAGATAACTCCTGCGTCTAGCAACTTAAGAATTTCTTTCTTCACCACTTCCATCATAGGCGGGTTAAGGCGTCTCTGGGGCTGGCGAATGGTCTTGCTTGCATCTTCTAGGTGGATGTGATGAGTGCATAATGCTGGGGATAGACCTTTGATGTCTGCAATGGTCCATCCTATGGCTTGTCTGAAGTTTTTCAGCAAAGAAAGCAGTTGGGACTCTTCGAGGTCTCGAAGCTTGTTGGAGATAATAACAGGTAAAGAGTTATCGGGACCCAGATAAGCATACTTTAGATGAGAAGGTAAAGGTTTAAGATCTAGGGCTGGAGCCTGATCAACTGATGGAATTAATTTAACATGGCCTTCGTAGTCAGGGGACTGCGCTGGTGGCTCATACTGAGTGACAGGGCATTCTTCTAGGTCAGCGACGACAGAGTGTAACTCAGATGGAATGGAAATTGTCGAGGCCACGACATCTAGAAGAGCGGGTGTCAGACTCCTGTCAAGGGCAAAATGCAAGGGGTCAGTAGAATACATTTCATCAATTTCCCTTACAAGGGGATCAACAATATCAATATAATTCACACTAGAAAATTCAGAAGGGTATCGCATGGCCTCTAGCATATTGAATTTGATGATCTCTCCATCAAATTCGAGAGAAATGATGGCATCATGAACATCAATCTTGGCTCGGGCCGTGGCCAGAAATGGACGGCCTAGAAGAACATCGGTGGACTTGGTGGAGTCCTCATTTTCCATTGCAATTACGTAGAAATCAGCAGGGAACAAGAATTCTCCCACTTGGACTAGAACATCTTTGATAATCCCTTCGGGGTAAATGATGGAACGATCCGCGAGCTGGATAGCCAGGTCTGTGGGAACTAGAGGTTCGAGACCTAGACTGTTGTAGATTATCAAGGGCATCACATTAATTCCTGCGCCGAGATCACACATGGCTTTTCCAATATCAACTGTGCCTATTCGACAAGGGATAATGAACATGCCCTGGTCTTTGCATTTTGGAGGAATTCTGCTTTGGATGTGCGCGGAAGCACTGGCTCCTATGCTGATCTTGTTGACTTCAGCGAACTTGTTTTTGTTAGTGCACAGTTGCTTCAAGAATTTGGCATAGCGAGGGACATTTTTCACGGCCTGGAGGAGAGGAATATTGACAACCACTTTACTGAACATCTCAAAGATATCTCGGTCTTCCTTATCTTTCTTGGCCTTGACCAATCTATGAGGGAACGGGGGCTCGAGAATCTTATGGATGTATTCTTGAGTAAATTCTGGTGGGTTTGGGTCATTTCGTGGTGAACCTCTCGGAGAGCGGATTCTATCCTCTTTGACTTCCACGAATCTAGGGACTTTGGGAAGTTTAGTTCTGGGTTTGGGCCGAATCTCGGCCTCGGGTGTATTTTCAGCATCGGGGGCTGGAAGCTCAGGTGAGTTCAGGGTCATTCCACTACGCAGAGTCAATGCGCAGACATTGTGCTTTGGATTTACTTCTGTTTGAGGTGGCAATCTGCCATGGTTTGTTACTTCCTGGAGTTGGGCAGTCAGATTGCGCATCTGCTTTTTGAGATCATCAATTTCTTTTTGCTGTTCGGGGTTCCTGGGTATTTCAGCTTTCGGGGGCTGGATAAAAGTCTGATCTGGAGGTTGGACAAAGGTTTGATCTTGAGGAGGTTGGCGTTGGTACTGCTGTTGATGATACGTGGGTCGAGGTCTGAAGTTTGGCATGTTAGGCGGGGGGGTTTCCATATGGATTCTGGTGTGATTGGTGGCTAGGTCCCGAAAATTGATTGTTTGGTACCCACCCTGGATTTGGCTGTTTCCACCCTTGGTTGTAATTTTGAGCATATTGGACTGGAATGAATTGGCCAGCAGCATTTACTTGAATTTCTTCTGGAATGTGGGGGCATGCATCATTGGCATGATCCACGAAATTGCATATTTGGCAAGCTTTGACAGGTGCGGGTTGTGATGTTATGAAATTCTGAAACATCCCCGTAAGGGACGATATCTGTTTCTGAATGGCTGCTACTTGGACATCCTGGCCTGGATTGTTGGTAAGGTCATCAGAGGCATTCTTGGCCATGAGCTCTATCGTAGCTCGAGCTGCTTTCGGGGTCAAGGCAGTTAGAGAACCATTGGCAGCTGCATTTAGCAATGCCTTGTCATGAGGTTGGAGGCCTTCACAAAAGTACTGAACAAGAGCGTGTTCGGTAAGGTTGTGGGCTGGGCAATTAGACTGCATCTTCTGAAATCTTTCGTAGTACTGGGCCAGGGTTTCCTCCTTCTTCTGAACTATGGAAACTAATTGCTTGCGTGTAGTGTTAGAGATAGAAGTAGGGTAGTACTTTTCAGTGAAGATTTTTGACATATCCGCCCAAGAGCGAATAGATCTTGCTGGAAGGTCATAATACCAATCAAGGGCATCATCTTTGAGAGACCACTGGAATGCGCGAAGCTTGGCTTGCTCAATACTGACGTTAGCAGGTTTCGTGGCCTCGCAAATTGAATGGAGTTGTTGGAGGTGACGAAGGGCATTCTCCTTGGCTACCCCCCGAAAGATAGGCAGATGATGAAGTACGGCTGACTTAAGAGTCCAGTCATGGGGGACGTTAGGCCAGTCAATGCAGCTGCTTGCCATATCGGGAGTTGCATGGAAGTTGTCAATAGTTTGTTGGTCTGGTATTGGTGGTGGTGGTGGGTTCTCATGACGATCTTGGTCGTCATGATTGTTGTGGTCAGCTAGATCAGCCATTTCAAGTAAATCGAGATGGTCTGGTGGGATTTGGTGTTGGTTGTCGTGAAGGAAGGTCAGGTCTATGTAATGATGGTGTTCCTGATCAGCCAAGTTGGTAGGGGATCCGTCGAGGGCAGGATGTGGAATTACTCTACGATGAGCAGATGTTCCTTGAGCTTGCCTCCGAAGTCCTCTTTCCGTCCTGGTCAACTCGAGGTCTAGAGGGAGCAGATCTGGGGCAAACCTCCTGGTCATACAAGAAAAACAGAAACAAAATTAGTACCGTTCATATCCCCGGCAACGGCGCCAAAATTTGATCGTCACTCAAATATAATATATTTTCCTGGTGCCTAGATGCACAAGTAAATGTGTATAGGGGCAAGACAGGGTCGAACCACAGAGATAGAAGGACAGGTTTGCTAATGAAGATGTATGACAAGGTGATATACAACAGACCGAATTGTAGTAACACTGGGGGGGGTTTAATGTTGGCTAATAAATTAACCAACGCAGAGTGAGGGAGCTAACAAAACAGAATTGTAAAGTATTTATCTAGGGCATGAAAGCAAAATGTAATCCAGGGCAAGAAACGTAAACACTTCGAGGGCTAGAAACGTAGTAAAAGAGATATTAATCAGATGAGAATAGATCTTAGCGAAAGGTGTTCCTTTAGGTTGTTTTCTAGGTTGGCTAGTCATTGGTGCAAAAATGTTCCAGACTCATGTACAGACCTGCTATAGGGACCGCGTTTCCACACCGCATCCCCTACTTACCTTCGTAGCTAGAAGTAACCCCCCGTTTCCACATATGAGGTGACCTTGACGTTCAGCCATCCTCCCAGCTACTTCCCTTGTCATCAGGAAGCAGCCTTGACCGTCCGGCCTGTCTAGGGCTCGAAGTAGGGAGGCTAAACTCTGAACGCCCATGAAGGAGAGGTAAGACAGATCTAGGGCGCAATAGCTCAGCTTGTCAGACCCGTATTGCATACCCTAGATGACAGTTTACCCCTAGGTGAGGCCTCTCGCGCTGCCTCCCCTAGGTGTCTGCTCCAATTCTAGGGCTTCGCGTCAGGTATAACCCTGGGATATGACGTTACTCACGTAGGCATACTAACAGATGATCAAGCCATTAATATTCCTAAGCAAGCATGGAATTAAATCGGTAAATAGTCATATGAACAAGAGAATATATTAAGCATGCATTAGACCTCTTAGCCAAACCTTTTCAACCCATTAAACACCCTTCACTAAGAAGGGTGGTGTTTAGCTACTCATACTATAATATAAACAATAGATATAAGTAGTCATAAAATAACAAAAGGAAATAGCAAAGGATTAGAAGGAACCGATGGATTAATTAATAATCAAAGGAGAGCTGAATCATAAAGGCTGTTCTTCAAGGAGAGGAGATTATCCTAAGAGAATGTGTGCTGAAATTAATGTAAGAAAATATCCTTAGGACCAGCCGTCCTTACAAAAACCCTAGCACTATGCTTTTATAGCCTAATACTAGCTAGGAGACAAAATAGATAAGGGCAATGAGGAGGTGACAGCACATGTCCTTGCAAAAGGAATATTCTGGGATTCCTGCCACGTTGCTGCCTTCTAGAAGCGCATGGGATTCCGTGCGGATCTTTAAAGATGTTGTCTTTGGAGGAAGATGCGGAGCTGTCGAGACCTAGAGACAGCGCACTGGTCTGGTTCGCGTCGAGGCCTTGAAAGCATCCTCCCTTCTAGGCCTTGAAGCTGGAATTCCTCAGAATTGCTCCGAAATTGCTTCTTTTTGCTCTTTTCCCTCTTTTGATGTCATTCTGCAAATAAGATCGTAATAAGGGTCAAATGGAAACATGAAGCCCCCGAAAAGGCTACAAAAGAGGGTAAAATCTAGGTCATGAAGCATGCTATCAATGAGCAGAGGAAGCAGCAACACTTGTAAGTCTAGTGGATGGAGACTCCCTTGTCCTCAACGAGTCTACCTCTTCTTCTTCATCTGCATGAATGATGCCTCCATCTATGCCACTGGGGAAGTCGAGGTCATTCACGGAAACATTGGCGTTGTCTTCATCAAAACTATTCAACGCTTCAATCATGTCTTGCTCGACATCTGAGTCATGGAGATGATGGGAGAAAATAAACATAAGTATCATAAGAAAAGCTAAAATGAATGGAGGATAAATTAGTGGATACCTTTGTTCCCGGCTTCAAGGGGCGTCCCACCATCTTCAGCAAGTCCATGGTCTCTTTGAGAGGCACTCTTCTTGGACAACACTATCTTTGAAGGTTTCTCAAGTGTAGCTCCAATATTCTTTCGGCGCTTCTTCCTCACAAGGTCATTCTATGAAAAGATGAACGAGTTCAGCAATATAAAAATAAAAAATACAAAAATACAAAATGATGATAACATACATGATCTTCCTTATCTTCATCATCACTATGCAAGACTTCCTGTCTGCGAGACCTGCATGCAATATATTTTGTCATGTTCCGCCCCGAAGAGTCGTCAGGAGAAGGTGTGACAATCACACTAGAAAGAGGCCTTTTCAAAGGAGCACGCCTTGTCGTCTTAGATGTGTCGTTCCTCAAAACCTCGGACCTAAACCCCTCTTTCTCTTGACAATCCTTTTTCGGGAGATCTTTTGAAGGAATATTCCCCTTAGGTCCGGTACTGCTCCTTGACAATCTTTCGGCTAGAGGGAGGAGTTCAAAGTTGGGATCTTCGCTAGATTGCAACAATATAGTAGAGATGCTATCTAAAGCAGCAACCGCTCCTCCAACCCACCATGATACATAAGAGTCAAAACACTCGAGTTGAATATTAGGGCTGGGCGATGGAATAATGAAGGACGCACCGCTGCATTTCTGTGTCAAAGACAACCAGTAAGAGAGGGGAGCGTGAGAGCTAAGTTTGTCTTCATGCAAAGTTATGGATCCTGGAGGGCTTTGCTTATACCCTTGTTGTCTTGCGAAACGATGGGGGTAATACCATTCCAAGGTCTGCATTGACCCATTTGAACGAGAAAGTCTTCCTGGACGAATACTTACCATGAATTCGAGAAATTCGGTCGAAAGTGTCCCATCATCTTTATACATGCCAGGAGGTGATGGAATATGAATAGGGTTCCAGCGAAGGTTGGCACCATCTCGGATAAGTTCTCTCCCATCAACGAACCCTGCTTCCCACGGAAAACGAGCATTTGCTGAACCTCTATATCTACGAATGATGGGTCGCCCACATCTGTCATCAACTTGTGAGTATATACCTCGCGTGAAATAGGTCGCTGCCCAAGCATAGAGAAAATGACCCGGGAAGGAAGTAGGGACGAAACCGAGCTCTCCTCTGTCATTCACATTAGAGGTCTGACTTAATCCTCGGTAAATCATGGCAAGAATGGGAGGGACCATGCTATAGGTAACACCATGGGCCATCCTAGAGGCAATCATAAATGTCGCTGGTCGGATATTACCCTCGCTGCTGGGAAAGATAAAACGACATAGCCAGAGAGATAGATATGCTGCAATCTCCACCGAAACTCCTTCAGGCGAAGAAATGTCCAAAGCTTCCAAAGTATCCCGCGGAAGATCCCCGTGAGTATCGTTTGGAATAGGAAATTTGGAAGGTCTCCTAAGAACAACCTTGTTGACATACCTCCCATCCTTAATCACTGGCCTCTGTCGCAATAATTTCTTGTAATCGCTAGACATTTGAGGGTTGCCGACAAAAGATCGGCTACTCTTCTTAAGCCAGAATGAGACCCAGTCTGCGTAGGAAATACGATCCACACTCCTATTTTCTGCTAGGATCTTGAAGGCCTTGAACAAGTATGTGCAGCACCGAGAGACATTGCTATTGTCGGACAACTCGAGAAGAGTAGGAATTGTTTCTTCATAATAGGCTCCAAGGATAGGAAGTCCAGTAATTTCTCTCATGTCCCATAGTGATATGCCGACTTCTCCCCATCTGCTCACAAATGTGTTGGTAGCAGGACACCATACTTCGCATAAGGCTCTGTAAATGGAAGCTGGACGTTGGTAGTCAAACGCCGCCGCACCAACCGCTAGTGAGAGTTCATGAAGCCCTTTGGTCCGAAGGCGCCTTTGAGTCCGAAGTGACCACTCCCAAAAGCCGTGAAGATAAGATATCTCCCCTCGAGCAACGAGTGACGATCCCCATCTACAACGCTTTGCCTTGATCCTCTCAGCAATCTCTAGATGCGGAGTATAGTTTTCGGTGCCACAAAAGGAAGGAATAGGCAAGGTGGGGCGAGATCTTGAAGCTTCATCGGTGGTGACGAGGCAGGATCCTGAAGCCTTTATATCGAGATGGTGGGATACAGTGCTTAAAATTAAACACTGATCCAGACCCTCGATGGAGCTTATATTAGGATCCTCCGTTGACCGATTCACTATGGCGAGCTTCAATATTCCTTTCCCTCCAGATTGCGAACGATGCTTCACTTCGGTTTCCGGGAAATAAAGAAATCGTCCTCTCTGCCCTTGACCTGAACTTTCGCTAATCCAGTCCATATCAAGAGGTTGCAGCGGAGCGACACCAACTGATCGTGATGAAGATGACGCCATCTGTTTCGAAATGAAAAAAAAAATACAAAGGTTTGCGTCAAAAAAAAAAAAAAAAAACTATTGGCACAGGTATGGAAAAAATACCAAAAGGTTTGAAAAAAATGATGGGTTGTGGCCCAAGGAAATGAGGAAAGAGAGGATGGCTTGCTGCGTCCCTGCACTAAAAAGCATTACAACAGCATGAATGAAAATAAATAAAAAATGATGGGTTGCTGCGCCCTTGCAGTAAAAACATGACAGCAGCATGATACATGTGGAGACAGCAACAACGCATACATACAGAAACAGAAGGCATGTATATATTATATATATATGTGCAGAAAGCCATAAAGCATGAAGAAAAAATTTACCTTTTGATGCAGAGACAAAGTAAAGCAAGAAGGGTGTAAAGTGAAGATTCTGTCCAGCAAATCAGTCAAGCAAAGCTGTAGATTTCCGGCCAGCTAAGGGACACCAAGCTGGACCAAATTTTGCCTAAAAAATCAGTCACACAAGGCTGAAAATGCAGCACCCATCCATGCATCAAGATCAACGACCTGCACCATGGCGTGTATATATATATATGGTTAGAAATTTAAAAAAAAAAAAGGACCACCATAGGCACGCAAGGCAGAAGCATGCGAGGCAACAACCAATAAAAAAAAAATAAAAAAAATAAAAAAACAATAAAGCATGGATATATATATATGCAAAGCAGGATAAAGCAACAGCAGCAGCTACCTCCCCAGTAGCAACAAGAACGCCTACAGCAGCTGCTTCAACAGTAGCAACAACAGTTTTGGCTACAGCAACAGTAGCGGCAACTGTTGGTACAGCAGCGAGCCGATTTACAATTACAACCGCATCAAGCCTCTCAATTTCAGCAGCAGCAGAAACAATAAAAAAAAAATTATTCAGAAAGTTTACCTTTTTTTTTGTCCTCTCTCGAATGATTCTCGAACGAAGCTGCAGTTGCAAGGAAAAGATAGTAATAATTAAAAGTCAAAGGCAAAAAAAAAAAAAAAAAAAAAAAAATGCAATAACAATCAAAAACAAAAAGGGAAAAGAAAAGAAGGTGCTTTTTACCAAGTGCTGCACAATCAATTAAGGAAAATAGCACTTGCTTGCTTTGGTTGGCGTACTGCGTCAAGGAAAAGAAAACTTGATTAGAATCCAAAATCCAGTTAAGGAAGATGAGGCCATGTATATATGCAAAGACATTAACAAATAGAAAACAAATCAAGAGATTACCTTTCCTCTCTTTCCGGATAGCAGCAAGAAGAAGAAAAAAAAAAAAAAAAAAAAAGATTCAAAATTCAAATGAAGAAGGGAGCATAAGTGCAGCTTTATTTGTAAAGAAAAGAATCCTCCTCAATTAAGAAAAAATCTGCAATCAAGGAAGGAAATTTGCTCAATTAAAAGGAAGAGATTATGCTATTAAGAAAAAATCTGCAATTAAGGAAAAAATCATGCTTAATTAAAGAGAAAATCTGCTCAATTAAGGAAGGAAATTCGCTCGAAGAGATCTTGCTCAAACGAAAAAAAAAAATCAAAATTCAAGCTAAGAAGAGAAGCAGAAGATGAGTGTGGCTGCATGCATGTCTTCATCAACGAGTAAAATAAAATTTTCCGTTGACAAATTCTTTCCAAAAGGAAACAAAAATTCCTCTTTTGCTAGGAATGACTTGGCGTCCAATCAAAAAATGATTGGCCCAATGACTTCATGCTTGTTTCAGCCCAAGCCGATGATGTGCAAGAACAAATCCCACACCATGGGTTCCTTTGTAGAACTAATTCCTTGGTGCAAGTTCCTTCGATGACAAGTTTCTCCGGAAATTTTAAAAAAAAAAAAAAAGAAGAAGTTTAAATTGGTCCGCGTCAAATTTTGGATCTACATTCAAACATGATTTCAAGTTCAGTCCCCGACGCAAATTAAGTTCACTCGAAAGGGAAGAGGTTCAAGATTAATTTACTTCAAGTAAAATAATCTTGAGGGGGCATTTGTAGACATCAAAATTGCGGGCCATCTTAAAATATGCGGTCCAATTTATAAAGAAAGCCACGAAGCCTATTCATCGAAATCCGTGAGGCTTATTTCAATAAACTCATACTCGGAGGGATCAAAATTCATCTCATATTTATTAAATAATTTGATTAAGTGTCAAATTAATTAATATTTAATTATTAATTAATATGCAAATTAATTAATAATGGTGGTTACACATTGGGCCAATGAGATGAGGACATGTGTCATCTTTCCCACTCAAAACCATCCCTATGAGCCTATAAATAGAGGCATCATTAGAAGGTGAAGACACATTATTTTGAGGAGAAGAAGTGCTGCAAAAATCAAGAGCTAAGGCATATCGTCTCCGAGAAAGAAAGAGAAGCCATAAGCTGATTCAAGGCCGGTTTTCTCTCAACCACATCAAATCAAATCAAGAAGAAGCCACAAGCTAATTCAAGGCCGGTTTCTTCTCAAATCAACCGCGGATTACAAGCTGATTCAAGGCCAATCCGTCATCCTTCCAACTCAAATTCAAATCCAAATCCGGAGTGAAGATCGATTCATTAATCAGAGGAATCAAGAGAAGAAGAACCACTTTTATTATACATTCAACACTTGTAATTTGACACGTGTAATTTTCTCCTATTTTAGGAGAAATTTGTGTGTACAGTGATAATCACTTTACTTTCTCAGCATGGTTTTCACTATTTTTAAGATTTAAACTCGAGATTTTAATAAAAAATAAATACATCTTTTATCAATTTACCAAGATAGTATACATTGTTATTGTCATATTGTATGAGCATTTTTATTAAAAAGAAAGAATTGACAGCCACTTTCTTTCATTCTAGTGGCAATAACCTGGTAGTTGGTCTTTGCAGGGAAGTCAATGGCCAAGAAATTAATTATAATGGCACAATGGTAAATTAGAATTTTCTATTTATTTATTCGATTCGAGCTAATCAGGACGAGAAATTTTGCTCAAAACTGATAAAAACTAGAACAGAAAATACCGAAATGTGAAATAAAATAGAATAAAAGAAATGATACGAAATAAAAATATAAAAAATACTATATTATCAATAAATAAAAACTTAAAAAGAACATAAGAAATAAATTAATTATTTCGAGTTTGATCCGAATTTTTTATAAAGTAAATAAAGTAAAATTTTAAGTGCATAATCTATACTTAATGGCCTATTATAATTATTCACCCGTGTTAATTATTTATCAAATAAAAACTCATTTAGAAATGTAAAAGTAAAAGCAACTATATATGGAATTGCATTGATACTCAAATCTGCTGGGCTAAGCCCGTGACCTAACCAAGCTGAGTCTCCGTCTTCCATCTCCCCAAGCCATCAACTTGTATCAACCCAGCCGGTTTCAAACCATCAATATGCATCAACCCAGCCGGTTTCAAGCCAGCAGCTCTCAGAATTGAGCCAACCATCAGTTGTAAATAGCTAGGGAGGCTGGGGGTAGTATGGTCAAAAAATGCCTCATTTTCTCCCACCAATCATTTTCTTAAGCCACGTGCCCGGGGCTAAAATGACATTTATTTTGCCCCGGAGGGAGTACATTACATCTACGCATGTCTTCACACAAAAAAAAAAAAAAAAGTACGTAATATTGGTCAAACATTTTGGAATTGGATTAAGGATCATTCTGTGTTTGTTAAATCTTTTACATTTGAATATAAAAAACAATAACCGATGAGAAGTCAAACATTCACAGCTTGCACCAAGCTTAAATTTCAGAAATCATTTTTTTAATAAAGAGCCAGATGGAATGCTGAGATCTATTAAAAGAGAACTCAAACGGATCATATTTCTAATACTCCTCATTTGAAGTTATCATATCCATCCAGAAATGCTTAGCTGACACTAAAATCTTTCACTTAGCAAAATCTAACCTACTCACTCTTTCATTCTTCCTCAAAACTTTCTCATACAACCAGGAAAAGAAACTTGGTTTTTCCCCCTCCAATCATGGGTAACCCTATCAGCTGCTTGCTCAGCTCACCCTTAGCTACCAAAATGTGCGACGGCTTACAAAACTTTGCTTGGGAGTTTGGTGTTAGACATGCAGCTTATGTCTACCAGCTCGAAGATAATCTGGAGGCTTTGCTGAAAGCTGCTGAAGACTTGAGAGCGGTGAAGAAAAGGGAGTTGCGAAAGATTCGAAACGAGAAACGACATCGAATGCAGACGTCAGAGGATGTTGAACTGTGGTTGTCAAGAGTGGAGGCTGCAACAGCCAAAGCTGATCGATTGAAAAAAGAAGGCGAACAAGCAGTCCAGAGATTGTGCCTGGGAGGAATCTGCTCTACTGACTATTTCTCAACCTCCGTGTTTGGAGGATCGGTCACCAAATGCCTCAAAGATCTGCAAGATCTTAAGGTCACGGGAGAAAACTTTGGAGAAGTTGTTGTGGAGGTGCTTGCAGAACCATATTCTGGAGCTGAGAGGACCTGTGTTCATACTGTGGGCTTGGAGACTAAGTTACAAGAGGTCCTCCGCTACCTTGAAGAAGAAAGAGCTGGGATTGTAGGCGTGTATGGGCAAGGTGGGGTTGGGAAAACAACTCTCTTGAAGAAAATCAACAACGATTTTGTTCGGAAATCTGATTGTTTTGTGATATGGATTGATGTCCCTAATGATCTGAACCTGGAGTCCATCCAAAAAGATCTGGGTGAAAAGATTGGCCTTCCCGACGAATTGACAGACAAAAGTCTTGAGCTGAAATCTGCATATATCTGCAAACAACTGCAGAGAAAGAAGATCATTTTGCTGTTAGATGACATGAAGGGGGCAGTTGACCTTTCAAAGATTGGGGTCCCACCGGCAGAAGGTCTAAACGAGTCAAGGGTAGTATTCACAACACGAGAAGAGCAGGTGTGCAAACAAATGGATCCACAACCCGACAAGAGCTTCAGCGTTGAGACATTGGAAGAGGAACAAGCTTGGCAACTATTTCTGATGAAAGCTGGGCAGGATACCATCAACAGTCATCCAGAAATTCCACGCCTTGCTAAAACGGTGGTCAAGAAGTGTGGAGGTTTGCCATTAGCATTAACTATAATCGGCAAAAGCATGTCTTGCAAGAGAGAACCCAAAGCATGGGAGCGTGCTATCAAGACCTTTGATGGTCCAACCCTTCAACATTCACAAGATACGGAGCATGAGCGCATTATGAGAGTTATTTTCACTTTTGAGATATAGCTACGATAATCTGCCAAGTGACATGGTTAGATCATGTTTCTCATACTGTGCTTTATTTCCTGATGGCTATGCAATTCTTAAAAGTGATATAGAACAGTTATGGACTTTTGAAGATTTTTGGATTGACATTGATGATGATGATGAAATTGACTCTCATTATGTGGAGGCAAACTGTATTTTGAGTACTCTTGTTCGCGCGTCTCTGCTAGAAGATGAAATTAGATGGGTAAAGATGCATGATGTGATTCGGAGCATGGCTTTGTGGATATCAAAAGGAGATGCCTTGGTGATGTCTGGGAAGCAATTGAAACAAGCACCGAGTGTCGGAAAATGGAAAGCAATGAAAAGGGTGTCTTTGATGCAAAACGAGATTGAGGAACTAGCTCAGGTCCCTGAATGTCCTAACCTTGTAACTTTGTTACTCAATGATAATACAGAGTTGCATGAGATCTGTCCTCAGTTCTTTCAATCTATGAGTAATTTGACTATCCTTAATCTATCAAGTACTATGGTTAAGGAGCTGCCCGGAAGCATATCAAGGTTGGTTTCATTAACTTTTCTTGATATATCAAACACAAAGATAAAAAGGCTACCCATCGAGTTGACCGAGCTAAAAATGTTGAAATCCTTAAACCTCATTAATCTCCGTCTCACATTCGAGAGATCAAAGCAAGTGATCAGATATTTCTCATCTTTGCAAGTTTTGAAAATGTTGTGTTCTTATTCTTATGATGACGAAGTAGGATGGGAAGGAGAAGGAGCAAACAGTAAGTTATCGGATGACGAGATGCTTCAGGAGGAACTCCAATATTTGGAACACCTGAATATATTGGAGATTACGATACTATCTTTATCTGGTCTTGAGAAATTGTTCAGCACACGCAAATTGTTGGAAAACACTCGAACACTAGCCCTTGGTTATTTGAAAGGCCAAAGATGCATCGATGTTTCTTTCTTAGCAAATACAAACCGCTTGGAATCGTTTCAGATGTCTGGGTGTGATGACATGGAGGAGCTGGTTGTTGATACAGCTAGCAACAGCCTCCATATATCAGCCACTCTAACAGATAGAGGCTTTAAGAACATAACTTTCATGTCTGCGTGTCGCTAACTTGAGGCACTTGACATGTCTCGTTTTAATGCCAAATTTGGAAGAACTGGTTGTTGAAACTTGCCATGAATTGAGAGAGATAATAAACGAAGAGAAACTAGTTGAGGTCGTCGGAAGAGGCCCAAATTGGCAACCATTCTCAAATCTTACTGGTATGGAATTTATTGATTTACCAGAACTGGAGAGCATTTACTCCATAGCTACCCTGCCTTTCCGTTTCCTACATTTTCTACGTGTAGACGGCTGCCCAAAGCTTAAGAAGCTTCCAATTAGCTCGACCAGCATCATGGGATGTTCCCAGATTGAGTTATATGCTGAGGAAGATTGGTGGGATGCAATTGAATGGGAGGACGATGCTACTAATGACGCATTGTTATCTCGCTTCAAACTTCCTTTTTGACCAAAGATGAGAGAGAGGTAATGATTCTCTTTTCCTTTTTTACATCATGATTTCTAATTTTTTAAACTTTAATTTGATGATATGTACAAGATGACTGACACCTTAAGGTTTTGCTTCCTCCCTTGTTGTTCTTCAGATGATCTTCGGCTACTGATGGTGGTGGGAAGTATGATGATTAAGGAAGGATAAATAGAAGAAGCAGGTGGGAGTTCTCTTTATTTTTCTGTTTAACTATATAGATAGGATTGGTGTGAAATGTGAATGTTTTTGTTCATTTTAAAAACAATAGAACATTATGTTGATGAAATCTGCAGCTTGTTCAAAGAAATGAAGAACAGTTGAGCCAGCATCTCTTCTGTTTTTTTTTATTTATTATTATTATTTATTTATGGACGCACTTGATTCTTGATTTAGAGTAAACTTTAATTTGATGATATGTACAAGATGACTGACAGCTTAAGGTTTTGCTTCCTCCTTTGTTGTTCTTCAGAGGATCTTCGGGTATTGATGGTGGTGGGAAGTATGATGATTAAGGAAGGAGAAATAGAAGAAGCAGGTGGGAGTTCTCTTTATTTTTCTGTTTAACTATATAGATAGGATTGGTGTGAAATGGGAATGTTTTTGTTCATTTTAAAAACAATAGAACATTATGTTGATGAAATCTGCAACCATATGCTTGCTGCACCTTGTTCAAAGAAATGATGAAGAACAGTTGAGCCAGCATCTCTTCTGTTCTTTATTTATTTATTATCATTATTATTATTCTTTAATTATTTATGCAATTAAAGGCTTTAATTAGCTGTACACAACTAATTCAAGTAGTGGCCAAGTGGAGTGTCTTTCTTGGAGCACAGATAATGATGATAAAGAATCATAAAGAATAACTATGGTGGGTAACTGTCCTTTTCAGTTTTCACCTCTCTTAACTTTTTTGGGTTTACCTTCAATAATTTAAATGTTGTTATATATAATGAGCATTTTTAAATTGAATGATAAATTTAAAAGTATGGAGTAATATTTAAATATCATACAACAATTTCTCTAATATAATACTCCCTCCGGCTGAGAATAGATGTCGTTTGGAGGCATTTTTGATGAGCTGAAAATAGTTGTCGTTTTAGATAAACGTGCCCACTTGCTTTCTGGTTTTACACTTTTGTCCCTGAAACGACGCGTTATTCGGGCAAAAACGACGTGTCACACATGGACTAAGAGGGAAACGAAAGTAAAAGAGGGGTTGATTCGCGCGGGAGGTGAAAATTCGAGTCTCGCATTGGATAACACACTGTCAGAACAACTGACACACGATAAACCCTCTCAATTCTCCTTCTCTCACCCAAAATATTTCTGGATCCAGCTATTTCTCTCAACCTAATCGATTTTTCATCTTCATCTCCTCTCATCGAATTTTTTTCTTCCAAATCCAATCTCGGCAAATTTTTTCTCACCCGAAATGGAGGGTGTCGATTATTGGGACGAATCCCAGAGGGATAGCATTGATTCCATGGAGGATGACGCAACTGTTGTGTTGGATGATGAAGTCGATTCCACGGAGGATAACGCAACTGTTGTGTTGGATGATGAAGTCGTTTCACCCAAATTGGCCATGCAATCGGAGGATGCTGAAGTTGTGAAGGATGATGAAGTCGTTTCACGCAATGTTGCGCCGGAATCGGACGCACAAGAGTTGGCCATCCAGACTGTTGATAACCGTTTGATTTTTGTCAATTGTCTGTTGTTGTTCTGCTTACTTTGGATGATTGACTTAGTCAGATGATTTCTTTTTTCTAGGTTGAGCTTCCGGATTTATGTTGCCGGAATTTTTTGGTTTTGATTTCGTGGGTTGTGATTCTGGATTTATGTTGCCGGAGGGAGTATTGGGTTTGATTTCGTGGGTTGTCAATCCGGATTTATGTTGCCAGATTGTAGGCTTTTGTTAATATGTGTTCTCCTTTTGTTATGTTCAATTCCAGGTCCGATGGGTGTTGGCTGATTTCTGTGGCTATCTATGGGTTTGTTGGTTTCAATTCCTAGAATTTCTTTTGGCAACGTGTTTCTGTATACACAGAACACTTTATGCTGCTGAATTCCTTGCCTACTTAATAGGCTGCGGCTTCCAATGCCTAATTAACAAGGATCCTATGCACAATCAACGGTTTGATTATTGTGCAAGTCCTTGGAGTTTCCATTTGCAACGGCTCAGAGTTGCAACGTTTATAGGAATACTTGCAGCCTTTGAATTACATTCAAAGTTAAGCTTCCAATGCACTGCTTCAGTCTACCAATGACACTTATACAGCCTTCCCTATTTAAGCAGCCTTGTTTCCTTTATTTTTGCATCCATTCCATTCATTCTCTACGCCTCTGTTATTTCTCTTATTGCTTGCTCCATCTGTTTTCTTGCATTTCTTTAGCAATAACTTATTTTATTCCATGGATGTTGCGGAAGCCCAATCTTTTCTTGCAGGTTCAGGGGTTGTTGGTGAACATCTGGATGAGGAGATAGAGCGTGGAGATTCGAAGGTTGAGCAGACAGTCCATGATATCAACAGGCTACAGTACCAGGCAGCAAGGCTTAGAAGCATCAAACGGCAAGCAAACGACCGATACGCAGCACCAGATGCACTCATCCTTGTCCAGGCTGTGGGGGACTGCCTCGTCCATCTTGAGAGCTTACTTGCTCTCATGGAGGCTAAGAACGAACTCGAAGAGGCCAAAGTGGCCATTGCAAGACAGTGTTAGGCTGCTCTTGACAAATATGGAAGCAACTTCCCAGCCATCCCTAAGGATATGTAGCATTTTTATCTTCTCTGTAATTCAGTGCTTTGCACTTTATTTGTAATGCTTGCTTTCATATCAATAAATGGAGTTGCTCTTCTACTTTCATTATTGAGTGCATTCGAATTAGATTTTAGCCTCTGTTCATTTGATTTTCAAGGTTCATTGGTTGTTGGGTTGAGTGCATTCATATCAGCTGTGGTTAATTTTCTATTGTGCATTGGATCATGGTTTGAGTGCACTGCTATCCAGGATTGAGTCCATTTTTGGTTTCAGTTTCGGCAACAATTGGTAAACAGAGTAAACTGTAATGTTTCCAAAACCAG
Organism: Viola odorata; assembly: GCA_963691705.1. Taxonomy (NCBI): domain Eukaryota; kingdom Viridiplantae; phylum Streptophyta; class Magnoliopsida; order Malpighiales; family Violaceae; genus Viola; species Viola odorata. The sequence continues at coordinate 72,590,731 of OY829538.1, read as the reverse complement.
ATCAATCGGAATTGGTAAAGATATTTCCTAATTCATTTGCATCCATAACAGAGGAAATTATGAAATTCCCTAATCCATCCCAATCAAGAAAAAAAGGGACGTAGCATTTTCCCTATTTCAATGAATGTTGCAAAAAATAGAGGAAGGATATTCCCTAATTAATTTGAATAAAAAAATAGACTATGTTATTTTCCGTAATTCAATTCATGTAGCCAAAAATTCAAACTTCTGGATATTCCCTAATTAGGTTCAATAAAAAAAATGGGATGTTATTTTCCCTAAATGCATTCATGTTGCCAAAAATAGAGGAAGGATATTCCCTAATTAATTTCAATAAAAAAAGGGGATGTTATTTTCCCTAATTCAATTCATGTTGCCAAAAATTCAAACTTCAGGATATTCCCTAATTAATTTAAATCAAAAAATTAACGTCAATGCATCATCTTGTCTAGGCCGAGCCTGTGGCCTAGCTCACGTTTAAGTGGACAAAACGACAGGTTTCAAATGTTGCTTAAAATTCGATTTAATTGATGAGTTAGTGGCATAGCCGAATTGCAACAGCCACTCTGCTTTATCTCCGACTACCCCTCCTTCTATTACCACTAGACTCCTTTCAAACAACCCACAAAAGCGATCATGGTGAGAACAAAAATCCCAATGTTTGGTTTTAATGATTCAAGAAGATGGCCCGAATCGCATGGCCCCAGATCAACCTCTCTTCCTCCCTCAACCCTATCTCACATGACCACCCACTCAAGACAGCCGCCGCCCACGCCTCCGACAGCCACCGCAGCAAATCAAACGACATCCGATATCATTGGTTCAGTCATCAGAGAGATTGCTGAGGTTTCAGGTGATGCCGAGTCTGGGTCAGAGGAGAACGTAAAGGAGAAGGACGTTGCAGCTTCATTGTGTGACACAGAGTTGGATGACATTCCAATTTCGACTTTAAAGAGACCATCACAAGTGGTAGATGAGAGAGTACAACTGAGGAGGAGCAAAAGAAGAGTCGAGGGGATTTTGCCGAGACCACCTCCAGTGAAGAAGTCATCTGGGGTGAAGCAGGTTGCTCAAAAGAAAGTCGTGAGGCCAAACCCTAGGAATCTTGAGTCGGAGGGAGAGTTTGAGGAGGCTGTTGACATTGAAGATTTGTCAGATCCAACAGAGGATTCAGTCATGGGCAAGCCAGCGGCCAAGCCTCGCAAGATACCCCCACTTGAATCTTTGAAAGGGTGGTTGGGGTTTGATACTTTAGACCTCAAAGCTAGATTACTTACAAAGCATGGTTTAGATATCACTCCATATGCTAGCTTTGATTTTGCTTCTCTAGACCCAGTAGGAGTTGGTAATAGAATTAAGGAGTATATGCTTGCTATTGGTTGGGAATGCATGCTGAAGATTATGGATGCTGCTTATTCTGAGCTCTGTTTAGAATTCCATGCTAGTTTTTGGTTCGATCATAATACTCTGTCTATTAGGGGGAAAAATAGACTCAATTTGGATGCTCCAGAAATTGTTAACTTCAAGCTATGTGATGTTTGGGATCATCTGTCAATCAATGGGTTTAATTTGTTGCTTGGATTTGTTACTGTCAATGGATTGCTAGCCCCTGAATATTTGAATGCGTTATGTGATTATCCCGATGATTGGGATAACACAGTCGCATATCAAGAGTTGACTGGAGACCCTGAAGCTATCTTTGACAAACACTCCAAGGCGCACCAAATTCTGGACCCAGCCCTTAGAATGATCCACAGATCACTGTCCTATAACCTTTCCGGAAAAACAACTGTGTCTGGGAATATGTCTAAAGTTGAGTTATTTTTGTTGTGGTGCATGGGGCATAAAAAGAGGGTCAACCTCGGATATTGGATAGCTAGGCAACTACATGCTTGTGATGAGGGAGCGAAAATGATTTTGGGATCTTTCATAACCAAGTTAGCTGTCACTTCTCGGGGCATAAATCTTGCAACTGTTGATCTCCATCGATTCTGTGATGTTAAAATACTTGATATGAGAGTCTTCGACTAAATGGGGTACTTCCATTTGGTAGATGGTTTTATTTATTACAATAAAGGATTCACAAAAGTCTAGGGGCACATTTGGGGCAAGAAGAATGATGGAAAATACAAGATTAGATCAATCGTGGATGATGAAATAGGCCACAATGCAAAAGAATCAGAAAGGCCTGAGGAGGCTGACAATGAGCAAAACCAGGGGGGCTCTTCATCAATAGAGCCACCGTCCTGGGCCTTGTCGCACCCCCGCGAAAATGAAATAAACGTTCACGAGTATACGACGAATCTGGGACATTACGATGCTCGGCGTAAAAGGACGCCTCGCATTATGCAATGAAGTCGTCACCCTAATTTATTTCTAGGTTTAGGGAACCTATTTGTCATACATAAAAATAAAAACTAAGGCGAAATGGGTCTGAACCCGAGAACAGTAGTTCGGGGTCGTGTTATGGACTCGGGAAGGTGTTAGGCACCCGATTCTCAACCTAAAAAGGTTACCGGAGAAAGAGGTGTTTAATCATGCTTCGAAAAATAAAATCCTAATTTACGTGATCAGGCCCAATAGATAAATTAAATTTTGATAATTATAAATATCATGCATACGAATATATATATGCAAAAAGCGTGAAAATAAAAGGGTGAGAAATGTTTACTTGAGAAGGGTATGGACGGTTTTACCCTTTTGGATCGAAGTTAGGAGGCGTACTCGTAAAGGGAATCGAGTGATTTGCCCTACAAAGTCGAGATTATTAATTTAAGAATGATAATCTAAAAACAGATAAATATTTAATTGCTTGTTGCATGAAATAATTAATTAAACAATTAAACGCGAGCAGAATAGTTATTTAGGCATTTTGAGAGCATGCAAAAATAATTAAATAGTACGAGCATTCGAATAATTAGCATCAAAATTATTGTACGCATACAAGTGAAATAAATATTTTTTTTTTTACGCCTATACGCAAGCAGAATAATTGAGCATGCAAGAGCATACGAAATTAGTAATTAAACATGCAAGCATATGAAAATAATAATTAAATATGCAAGCGTGCGAAAATTAATTAAACGGTACAAGTACGCGAAAATAAACATGCAAGCATGTTGAAATTAAATAATTAATGCGTACGAAAATTAAATAACTAAACATGCAAGCATACGAAAATTAAATACTTAAAGCGTACGACAATTAAATAACTAAACATGCAAGCATACGGAAATTAAATAAATAGTACAAGCGCGAAAATAAATAACTAAACATGCAAGCCTACGGAAATTAAATACTTAAAGCGCGAAAATAAAATAACTAAACATGCAAGCACACGAAAATTAAATAAACAACACAAACGCGAAAATAAATAAATAGTACAGGCATACGAAAAAATATTATGAAAAATAAATGCGATGGATCGAATAAAATTGGACTAGGCCCACTGGGCCTAGAAATTGGGCTTTTAGTTGGGCCCATGATTAAATTAAAACAAGCCTAAGCCCATTCATCCTTTCTTCTCCACGTTTGGGCTTGGAACAAACCAAGCCAAGCCCACCCCTTCTTTTTATTCCAATTTGGGCTTGGCACAAGCCAAGCCCATCAACCATATTAAAACATCCTTCACTATTCATCATCTCCCTCCTTCGCCTGAGTCTTCTTCCTTGAGCACAAGAACAGCAGCGCAGCCGAGGAGTAAACGGACCAGCACAGCAGTGACGGCAACAGGCTATGGTAGCAGCAGTGGCGGCGTACGGTAGGGCAGCGGCATGCAGGACAGCAACGTGAGGTGAGGCGAAGTGACGTAGCGCAGCACAACAGCTCGGCGGCGTACGGCAGGGCAGCGGCACGCAGTGGCGATGCAACAGTCAGGCAAGGCTGCGACAGCGTGGTGCAAGGCAGCGAGCGGGCAGCGGCGACGCACGGCAGGACAGCGGCGGCGGCAAGGCAGTAGCGGCGACGAGGAGCCGGCGACGCAGTGGTCAGGCGAGCAGCGACAGAGCGAAACAGCGGCGAGGAGGCGGTGGTCAGGTAGCAGTGCGGCGAGGAGGCGGTGGTCAGGTGAGGCAACGGCTCGGTGGTGGAAAGAAAATGGAGGGCAGTGGTGATCGGCGATTGCGTGCTCCGGCCCCCCCTTTGATGCTTGTGGCTTTGGAATTTATTAATAGGAATTTGAGGTGAAGGAGATGAGGTGATGAGGTGGCCTAATGTGGGGGTAGAATGTGAGGGGCAAGGGATGAACAGTAAGGCGGTTTGTGGGCAACAAGGCAGAACAGTGAAGTGTGCAGAAATGTGCATTAATGTGTATTAATGCACATTAATGCCATACGAACATAATATTTTTGGTTCGAGCTTTTATCGCTAAAGTCTCGAACAGAAAATGCTAGGACGTAGAATAAAATAAAATAAGATAATTAGCATTCAGGGGGCGATAAAAAGTTTAATACATAGTTCGATAAAAAATATTTACTTATAAGCAATAAAAGTTCGAGCGTAATAAAATACTAAAATAAAAATTGAACGAAACGCAAAGAGATGGCGCGGGTTAGAAAAATAATAAAAAATAAGTAGCTAATGAGTGAGATTGTTCGACCCTTGGTTTCGAGAATTTGACTCGGGAACCAATACGGGTTCGAACGGAAAAAGTTATAAAAATGCGAAAAAATTATGAAATAAAATTTAAATGACATTAAGCGTAAAAATAAACATCAGACTGACGTAAACAAATGGAAGTACGATTTTAGAAAATTAACGACAGAAAGGCGACAAATGAAAATTTTAAAATCAAAAATCGGGTAGCAATAGGCCTCAACACTTGCATTACAGCAACTCAACCTACAGCAAGGACTCATCACTTTCCAGCAAGAACTCTTGCAACAACAACAATCCCACCAGCAACAACTCTTAAAACAACAGCTTTCTCACCAGCAGGAACTTTCAGAGATGCAACGAGCAAACCAAAAAGTAGTACAAGAGAATAACCAGCTGCACCTATCTCACCAAAAATCACTACAGAAGCAGAAGAAGATCCTTGCAGAGATGGAGAAGGGATTTGAGGAACAGAGAGGATATTTGAAGCAATACCATGCTGGCCTCAACACCTTGAACAGACGGATCACCCACGTGGATAAAGCCATTGCTCTCCTCCAAAGGAAGGTTGGTATCCCTCCAGATTCACCTGATCCTCCTCCCTCCGCTTGATTAACCCCCAGGTTGTCTTCTCTGAAGCCTGTCTAAGCTGCGGGCTTGGCCTAGACAACTTAGTTTCAAACAGACAATTTGTAATTATTTTTTATTCTGCATTTCGTATGGTGATATATTAGCCGGATCATTTTCCATTGAATGCAATTTGATAATTTTCAATTAATATTATGAGTATATGAAAGTTAGGTCCTGAGTTGCTGCATGCTTGGAATCATTTTCATGTTTTTTAGAAACCATCGATTTTTCTAGGCCGAGCTAGTGGCCTAGCTCATTCTCACACACCAACAAAGTGCAAATCCATTATATTTTCTAGGCCGAGCTAGTGGCCTAGCTCATTCTCACACACCAACAAAGTGCAAATCCATTATATTTTCTAGGCCGAGCTAGTGGCCTAGCTCATTCTCACACACCAATAAAGTGCAAATCCATCAATTTTCCTAGGTCGAGCTAGTGGCCTAGCTCATTACTGAAATGTACACTTACCACAAGCCACAATGCAAAACAGATTAATTGATCAACAAGAAGACTAAAAATAAATTGAAAGCATAGATTATTAGTGACATGATTTTGAAATTTGAATAACATTGATATATAATCTGATATTTACATCATACATCCAGAGCCAATATTTCCTGGAAATTACAGAATTATGTTGATCAACCAATTCTACCTACATCCATCCAAAAAATGGCAGTATCTTCCTACATTCAGCCATTTACACAGTGCAAAAGGTCCTGGAATGGAGATCTAACCATACTTACACATTCCATCACTGCACAATCCACCAAAAACAAGCAATTCTTCCTATATTCAGCCTTATACACAAAGGAAAAGGTCCTGGGATTTCATCTAACCATACTTACACATTCCATCCCTGCACAATCCATCAAAAACAAAGTGTATACATTCACCCATCTACACACCAACAAAAATCCATGAGTTCTTGACATTCTTCACTTCTCTTTCCCTACCCGTGCCATAGAAAATACCAGCCAAAAAATTCCAATAATCATGGGGACACCTCAGCAAATGCAGTAGCATAAATTTCAGGCGAGCACTGCAATGTTGATGGTAAACAATCTGCTCTTGCAAGTGCCTCCTTCTTCATATGAGGAATTTTATAACAGTTTGAACCAAGGCACTTCAAAACCTCAACCATGCATGACTGCAATGTCAAGAAGATTCGATTGCTTCTCTCTGCTGCAAACATCATGTATGCATCCTCAACATGGGCCACCAAATCAACAACTGATTTTGCACACTCCTTGCTCTGCAGGGACTGGATTGCTCTGAAAATCCAAGGTCCAAGAAGTTCAAGTCAGGAGAGTTAGGTGGCTGACTAAACAAACTGACCTTCAAACCACTTGCTTCAACTGCACACAAGAATTCAACATCATCAGCAAGGATATGTGATGGCGCATTGTCTTGTTGAATGTAAATCTCATCCATAAGACTCTCTCTAGGCCACTTGTTGGATATAGCTGGTAAAACTTTCGTAATCAAAAACTCCCTAATTACATTTCATGTGATGGCTACAATCGGTTTAATCTCCATTGTACCGCGAGGCCTATTGTGGCTCGATCTTACAGCTGCAACATGTTCAACTAGTGGGAAAACCCCAATTTTTCCATCAAACGTACATATACCGTTGGAGTCATACCTTGGCCTCGCAACAGCAGCTAAGAACATGACCTTAGGAATGAAATTAGAGTTTTTTGAGGTTCTTACTGGATCGGATTCACCTACGAGAAGATAGTAATTCTGTGATCTCTTGCTCAAATGGAACCACTTCTCATCGATATGTACAATGTTCTCCATCTGCTTGAATGTTGGCTGGTTTGGTATTGTCGTCGGTTCGAAATGAGATAGGCAATGCTTGATTCGGCTCTGCAGGTTGGCTGGGGTCAAGATGGGTTTGATAGCATTTGAGTGGCGCCTAATGACTCTCTCCTTCAATTTCGTTGCCAGAAAGTACCTACTCACACCGAGTTGGTGAGCCAGAGACCTGATGGTTGTCCTCTGGCTCAGAGGAATGTCTCGTATCCTTTCCAAATCGAACTCAATCCTCTTCCTTCCACAGTTTTTCGGTTTGTTGCTGCAATGATTGTGGTTACCCGACTCTTGTCCGCGTTTCCACAGCCTCTGCAACGATCTCATTGAAACTCCGAACTGTTGAGCTACCTCCCTAGTTGTTGATCTCTTCAATCTCCCATCTTTTTGTTTGCCCAACAGACAAGAGTATGCATCGTGTCGTGTACAGCTATCAAGTTCTTTACCTCGACCTAAACCAAGAAACCATGGAGATAGTAAACACAAATGCCATAACATTAGGAAATTATGAACTTCACATGGAAGGATGAACCTTATAAATTCAATCGCGACTCTGGTGCTGGCAAATTCAGGTCTGGAATGTTGATGGGTTGCTCAACCTCTTCTTAGTTGTCAAGTGTGGCGTTTTGTGATAATAATATACCAGAACAATCCGAGGAGAATTCATCAAGGCCGACCCAATTGGACATAGGAGACTCAGGACTTTCATGCAATTCAACAGGGACCTGGGATGAAGAACCCATTTTTTAGGGCAAATAGATTGAAGAGAAGAGGGATTTCGGTGGCAAACGAGGAGGGAGACTGATATTACATTCAAACCCATACCCATTTAATTCAAACTGAAATTATTGGGTAAGGAGGGAAACGAAAACAATTTGAGATTTTCCCCGAAATTTTGACGAAAATTTGAACGGGCTAGGTTTAGATTTTTGGATTGTTCGTTGAAATTTGTTTCAAATTTGAATGGATTTTGGGAGAGAATGAGTGTGCAAGCGAGGAGAGAATGAGTGAAGGAGAAGGAGAGTTGGTTTTTTCATGCCCGTTGGGTTGTGCGACCCACACACGACGAGACAGAAAGCCTGGGCTGTCAGCCCGCACTGTAGCAGCCTTAAACCGCGTGATTCAGCCCAAAGCGTCATCTATTCTCAGCCGGAGGGAGTATATGTAAGAAGTTCTTTTATAAAATACGGACACTTTAAAATTAGTTTTATATCCGTGTCGGATAACGACACAATCCGACACGTATATTAGACATATAGTGGATATTTATAAAAAAATATAAATAAAAAGATTTACATCGGACACTTTTGGAATACTTAGGGACACTTTGTAAATACGAGTGGACACATTCATGACACTTTGAAACACGTCAATCCTATTTTTTTAAGAAAAAAAATACTAAAATTAAATAAAGAACAACGATGCGGCATTAATTTTTTATTGATTTATTTATTGTAAAAAAATTCACTTGATGAGTCGAATATAGAATTGATCTTGTTTAGAAATGAAAAGTGGAGATAATAATATTAAAGTTTGTTTATATAGTTAAAAAAGTATTGTCATTTCTTAGTAAAGTTGTTGACATTTAATTTAATATGAATTTGTTTTGTTAGTCAATAATATAATCTTTTACGTGTGTTTGTGAAATTTTAAAAAAAATGCTATCTACAATAATATTTTGTTAAAATGATAACTAGTAAAATGATTTTTTTAATAAAATTAATATAAAATATATAAAATTGACGTATTTTTAGCCATAATGAGTCCTAAATTTTAAAAAATTATTATATTAACGAATCATATCGTGTATGTGTCCGTGTTTTATAGGTTTTATTCAAACAAACCAATTGACACTTTTTCTGAACTCGGTAAAATTTGCATATTTATTTTAGTGATTTTTTTATAATTAATAATTACATTATTTTGAAGATATACTAATAATAATAATCTAAATTAATGAATACTCTTGAGCAATGCGTACAGCAATGAATATCCAAAATTGACCAATAGATTAAGTAAATTTTATTGAAGAAGCAAAGAAGCATTGTACTTGTTTGACTGGGTAACTTTAATTCAACCCAAAAGTTATTTACCTTTTTTAATTGGTAATTAAATAAGGTTATTCCTAAGTATGATAATTGGGCGGGTATAAACGGGTATAAGTAGGTTAAAATGGGTATGGCCAAACATTCAATTCATACCAAAAACTAAATATTCAACCCTAAAGATATTTACCTTTTTGATTTGGTAATTAATTAAATAAGGTTATTTCAGTAAAACAACTAATAAAATTAATTTAGAAAACCAGATCCGACTCTTAATTAGGGATTTTTTTTCAAATCCAAATTTTAATTGTCCAATTTAAGAAGAAAAAAATGGTTTATTTTTATGGTGTCCTCTCAATTGACACTAATTTTATTTAAGTTTTGTTGAACTTCTAAAGGGTGATGACACTTTACTCTCTCAGCATAGTTTTTACTATTTCTAAAATTTAAACTTGAAATTTTAATAAAGAGTAAATAATTTTTTTATCAATTGAATTGTTATTGCCATATTGTATCAGCATTTTTATAAATAAGAAAGAATTGACAGCGACTTTCTTTCATTCTAGTGGCAATAATCTGGTTTGGTAGTTGGTCTTTGCAGGGAAGTCAATCCTGTAGCGTCGCCATATGTAAGGGCGACAACATTGTCACACAAAAAGTATAATTTTTCTGCCCCAAGAAAAAACGACGAAGTTTGTCATCAAAATATAATCATAGTCTTTAATTTAACATCTTTTTTCACAAATTAAATTTTACATATATAGCTTGTTTCATCCTCAATTGACAAATAATTAAAAATGACCGGGCAGCTACAATTTCACCAAATCCGTGGGAAAAGCAAAAGATTTATACAACCAAACCATTGAAAATTGAAAGTGAAGGATCAATTATATATGAAACCTAAAATGAATTTGATCCCGTTGCCAGAAGTATCAATATAAGAAAAATTATTAGTATGTTTTTAACAATTTTGTTCTTTAATTACTAATTAGTATAGAAAGTTTGAGTATAACGCATTAGTTATTATGTAATTTAAATAATATAATTATGCAAATTGTTGTAGTTGTTTATTATACGATATAAAAATGGTAAGTTATTTGGGCAATCACAAAATAGATAGAAATTACAACTTAGTGATACTTCTTACAAAATTGAGAGAATAAAGTTTCAAATTCGAATCATCTTATCTACATAATACATTTCTATTTACACATTAGTAGCATGTAATGTGGAAATTATAGTACACATTACCGGCTACTAATTAATATTAATTAATACTCAAGAATTTTTTTAATTAATTAACGAGCTTCGTACTACTCTAATTATTTATTTAATTGTTCAGATCCATTATGCAATGTTGACAAGATTGCAAGAGTGGCCGGCAGTCGGCACCTATTTTGGATCTCTTGCGATATACTCCCTCCCTTTTCGAATAATTGACACTTTAGTGTTTATGTACGCGTTTCGAGAAAGCCGAATGGCTCACTATTTGACCCCAAAAAAATCCGTACTTTTTTTCTAACGTACGTCCGAGAAAAAGTACGGAACTTTTTGGGTCAAATAGTGAGTCATTCGGCCTCCTCGAAACGCATGCATGAATAGTAGCCAATGACAATTATTCGAAAACGGAGAGAGTACTATAATTAAGCCGACTGGCCAAGTCAAGTCTTTCTTGGATGCAGATAATGTTGATAAACAATCGGGGTGGGTAACTGTACTTTTCAATTTTCCCAAAAATAATTAATAAATACATTATCAACGAGCGTTGTACTACTCTAATTATTTATTTAATTGTTCAAATCCATTATGCAATGTTGACAAGATTGCAAGAGTGGATATTTAACTATTTTGGATCTTTTGCGATATATTTTCTTCGTCTATGAATAACTGTCATTTTTCTACTGATAGTTACTGTACATTTTATTTTTTAGTATTTATTTACCAAAAATTACTATTTCAGAAAGACAATTATTTATGGATAGAGTGAGTAGTATAATCAATCAGACCTCAAGTGTCTTTGATGATAAACAATCGGGGTGGGTAACTGTCCTTTACTGTTTGATCTGGGCCACATCCTACTTCAAGATTGGGCTTTCATAACATGTACCTGGGCCTGGGCCTTCTAACTTCTGATTTGTTGTGACACATGTATATCCTTATTTTTCTTCAAGTAAATAAATAATAATCGAGTTTATCAAATGATCGGTACGAGCTGGGCTAACGCTTACTTTAATATGGGCTTTTGCCTTTTAGACATAAGCCTTACATCATATTTATATGGGCTTTTGGGCCTTCTAACTCAAGTCTTTCTGACATTATATTCTTCTTCTCTTCGGATAAACAAAAATAAAAATCCAAAAAAAATCCCCAAATCCGTCTGTAAGCAGATTAGCAGAGTAGCAAGCAAGCTCTTGTTGTTGTGGCATCCGAAGAACCTCTCCTTAATTACTACTTGATAGTAAGGATGGCAATGGGTACCCATACCCGCATACCCGCCCATAACCATACCCGCAATGGTTTGGGTATGAATAATACCCGCATTTATAATTGCGGGTATAACTGGGTATGATATCCGCACAATACCTGCAAAATACCCGCATTTATAATTGCGGGTATAATTGGGTATGATACCCGCACAATACCCGCAAAATATCCGCATTTTTTTTAACTTTCTTGAAAAAAAAATTCCTTAGTTTTGTCTGTCTCATCTTTTTAATTTTTCTTTCGTAATAAAAACTCAATATTCTTATTTAATACTTTAAACAAAATAAATTAAAAATTATAAAAACATAATCTTTATCTCAAGATGAGTAATTAGACATCCACTTTTCATATTTTTCTTAAATTTTTTATAAATGGGTTTTACGAAATATGATGCTATAAAAAAATAATATAAATAAAATAAGGGGTAATAGTTATTAGGCCCCCTGTACTATTTTTTTAAACAGAAACCTCCCCTGGATTTCAAAAATTCAAATCCGGGTACCATGTACTCACGGTCAACGAGATCCCAGTCCATTCCGTCAATCAACCCTACCGTCCATTACTTTCCACTTGCTGCTACCCGTTGCTGCAACCGGCAACCACTGAAAATATTTTATTTTTAATGTTTGATTAAATATTTGCTATAAAAGGCATAAATATCGTACAAACCCTAAAACTTGTGCAAGAACCCTAAAATATTGCAACCAGTCTTCTTCTCCATCTCCATCTAATTTGTTTCTCCATCGCCATGTCTTCTTCTAACAACCAGTCATACTCGTCATCTGGCACTTACGTGTCAGCAAAAGTCGCAGCATCGAAGCTACAATATAAGAACAGAATATGCAAGTGTGGAGTAAGAGTTGTGATTAAGATTTCGGAATCGACGCCTAACCCAGGTAGGTTGTATTATAAGTGTGGGTATGGTGAGTGTGGGTTCTGGGCTTGGTGCAATCCGCAATGTGGATCTGTGTCGCGTGAAGAAGTTAACGATTGGGGTCAGATTAAGGAAGACATTATCGATGCTGTGAGGGAAGAAAGCGATGTTATGCTCAGGCAATTAAAGGATGCTGTTTTGGACACACCTCGTATAACAGAAGCACCGCCGAAGGGATATCATTGTTCGTCTAATGTCATATGTCTCGGCCTTCTTCTCCAGATTGTTCTGTTTGTTATTTTAATTTCTAAAATTTGAATCCGGTTTCCAAATTCTAGGGTTTGGAAATTTGTAGGGTTTAAATGTGGTTGTAATTTGTAGGGGTTAAATTAGTTGTTGTAATCTAGGGTTTGACGTTTGGGTTGTATTTTGGACACTTGGGATTCGGTTTTAATTAACGTGCTTTGTATGGTTTATGATGATTGTTTGGCTTTTATTGTTTGTCTTTCACGGTTTGATTTGTGTAGCAGTTATCATTACCTGGAATAGTCGTATCGGTACTAGCAGTTTTGGAAAACCAAATGGCGGCAAAGCTATCGGTGGGAAACGAGTCTTCTGCAATTCCCCAGGCGTCTGTTGATTGCCAAAGGACACCAATCCATGTTATAAAAGGTATGTATTACTCCTCGTCCTACCTCACTTGTATTTCTTTATTTCTTCCACTCTAGTTTTGCTAAAAATGATTAACATGGGGTTGAAGGAACAATTTGACTTCTGTGCTATGACAACCTGAAACATATTCCATCTCTTCATCACTACTAGTATCAATATTGTGAACAAATATTGAGGTGTGGACTCCATGTTCCACATACATTTCCACCGTGTCCTCACCATCCAGTAACATCCTGTTTATAATTCTCTTCATGTGCTTTTCCTTCCTCAGTGGTCTAATACCTTCCTCCATTTCTTCCCGTAGATATTTAACATCATAATGCACAACATTATGAAGATAACCTTTGCTTTAGACTCTTTTATGAATGTCCTCAATTGAAAGCATATTATGCTATGCTGAACTTTAAAAGAAACTTCCACTGCATCCTCGTATTTCAGCTTTGGAGCAAAGACTCAAATTCCCCCCATGAATATTTTGACATTCAACAACGTCCTGACATCGATTAACACAAAATTAATATAAAAAACCCAATAAATATATTGTATCTGTCTTCTTTCAAAACCCTAACCGTATTACCATATTTATTTATTGAAACCCTAAACGCACCTCAACAACTTGCAATTTTGTTTATTCAAACCCATAATGGAAAATAATATAATAAATATTTTACAGATTTTCAAACGCTGTAGGGTTCGTTTTGGTGGAACCCTCAAAAAGACAGAGACAAGTCACTGACCTGGTTTATGAGAGCGACAACACGATTCTTCAACCTGGTGGTCCTACCTTCCTGTGTCGCGACAATTTGTACACGTTACTCTTTCAAACCCAGAACCCTACCACGCTCCTTCAACCAAACCTCTTCGAAAATAATGCTCAACCTCAAACCGAACCCTATCGCGCTGTAAATGTCAACAATCTAACACAATCTTCTTCTACCTTCCTCACGCGGTATTGATTTTCAAGCTTGGGAGAGTGTTTTCAGTTCCAATTGGTTACTTTTATTTGTTTAACCATTTATTTTTTGGTAAAAATTATAATACAAAAGGTGACCGGCTTGGAAGAGAAGGGAAACGGGTAGCAGCAAGTGGAAAGTAACGGACGGTAGGGTTGACTGACGGAATGGACTGGGATCGCGTTGACCGTGAGTACATGGTACCCGGATTTGAATTTTTGAAATCCAGGGGAGGTTTCTGTTAAAAAAATAGTACAGGGGGCCTAATAACTATTACCCCATAAAATAAAATTATAGTAAATTTTTACTTAATTATAAAAAAATAAAAATTTGGTGAAATAATTTTATTAAGTTAAATAATAAATAAGTAAGTGTAATTGGATATCTATTACATACCCAATTGGGTATTGGGCATATTGGGTATGGATAATAATGGATATTTAGTTGCGGGTATGAGTTGGATATTTACCCATATCCGCCCATACCCACTTTAACATACATACCCGCCCATACCCGCCCAATTGCCATCCCTACTTGATAGTATATTATTCATGTGACGGTGGAAATCAAATATAAATCTGAATCTGTACTACTTTTATGAATAATTAGACAATCAACGAACAGCGTATCCTTTAATAAAATTTAAGTTGTTTAGGTTAAAAATAATAATAATAACCCTCAACCGTGCTGAAAAGACTAAGGAGGGTAGAATTGTTTTATTAATTGGTTTATACCCTTTTTAAAGATTATAAATGGAATTCTGATCTTTTTATTTTTTAACAAAAAATATATATTATTAATTTATTATTATAATACCAAAGTACCATAATTTACATCACAAAGAAGATTTATACTAATTATATTTTTTTATATATAAAGATACACTAACCAATTAAATTACAATTGGCTACTTTTTTTATATAACGATACACTTTACTTGACTTTTTAGTATTTATTATACTGAATGTTACTGTTTTAGAAAGTCATTTATTAAAAACCGGAGGGAGTAAAATACAAATTTCACTAATTAAATGGGATGCGTATTTTGATATTTATATCACGTTTCGATGAACTGTGAGGTTAATTTGTCCCATTTTGAATAGATAAGAAGCTTTTAGGAAGCTTATAATGGTGGCATAGCATTGCATACACTATTAGGCGTATATTTTGAGAAGAGAGTATTGACTTCGTGACATTTAAATTTTCGGAAATATATTTTAATTGAGACGCATTTTCATCACCAGCTAAGTTTGGAAGTACATTTTGATAAAATTTAAATTTCTTGACAAATAAGAAATGAGGTTTGATTAATTACTTTATTGTGTTAATTTATTACTTAAATTTTGTATGAGGAGAAATTTTATGCTGATAATATTTTAGAAAAACAGAAGGGAAAGAACATACATGGGCTTATACATCTTCAAGGCCCATTATCAAGAAATTGGAAGAAAATAGCTGGGAAACAGAAGGGAAAGAACAGATCCATTATGAATTTATGAGCAAAGAATACATCAGTTATCCTATTTTTATTTTTTGGTCAAATCATGAAATTCAGTTCTCCTATTATTAACCTGTACTTGTACATTAAATATTTCATTATCAAATGCCTAAATTTTCTGAATTGGTGTAAAATGGAGAATCCACGGAAAATGCTTATCGCTTTTGTTCATTCCACGTCTTACCCTCGAAGAACTCGTTCAGCATCCGATCAAGAATCTCCGGTGAGTACTTGATGTACTTCATAGGGTTCTTCCCATTCTCAATCATAGGCCTGTTTCGACATGGGAAAATAAACATCAGCATGAAAAAAGGTAACAGAAGGGTTTCAAATCTATTACATCGATGAAGGAAATGAGTAAGATGAATTACCCGAAACGTTTCAAGAAGGATCTATATGCAGGTAAGAGGACTTCAGCAACCGCGAGCCTTAACGACTCGCGCAACTCGCTGTCGGGAACTGTCCATTGTGATTGTCTTTGGTGTAGCTCCTCAAATTGGACATTGAAGGTCTTGAACCTATCTTTCACCGTTGTTCTTGAAAGGGTACTGCCACCACTATCACCACCACCCTGAACGGTTAGGCACTGCAGAATCTGCACATTCAATATACGAGAAGCCATGCAATTAGTTTAACCTTTCAAGATTCAAAATAGTAAGGTAGTTTCGAAGTTTGGAAAGAAATGAGTGAAATTATTAAAAATGACAATTTGAAGTTAAAAATGATAACCAGAGACACCATTTCTCTTATTTGTTAGGTAATTTTATTTTGTTGATACTGAGTTCCTTTGTTCTGACAAACGCCAGTAAAAATGGTCCACCGACAAGACAGAGTCCACACACCGAGTTTCCTCTCTTTTGAGAATTTTGGACCGGAACATCACTTAAAATAAAGAAGGGAGGGACTGTATCGTATTAAACACACCTATGCTCTCCTGACAAAAAAAAAATTAATAATATAAAAAAAACCTATGCTCAAATGATGTTTGTTATCATGTCTCAAAACTTATTATCATCTCTGTAATTATTTCAAGTTTTGAAAATTGAACAAATTATATTTAAAATTTTATTATTTTATAGTTTAATAATGTTCGAAAAAGATTAGTATTATGTCAAAAAGAACACAGATAAGAAATAAAAAAAATACATATAGCTTTAGTTGGTATCTTTAATTCACTAAACTTGAGTAGAGTTCACTTCAAATTCATTTCATTATCTTAATTAAATGAATTCATTCTATTTATTTGGATCAACTGAATTCTCACCTATTGAAATTGAAAATCGGAAATCGGAAATAAAAAAAGAATGAAGAGAAAGAAAAAAAAAAACCACAAGATTTCCCAAGAAATTGAAATCCTTGCGGATCTAATTGCCATCACTAATCAATATCTTCCTTTTCTGTATGGCCCCTGATATGGACTCCGTGTATAAGAAAATTGGACCCTGAATTCCCACCTAATTTACTAAATAAACACTGTTACGTACTTCTGTGGAAATTTATATTCGGATTCAATTCTTTATTTTTTGTTTTTAAATTAATGCATTGTTTTTTTTAAATACATATATATATATATATATACCTTTTAACATAAAATTGATAAATTACTCGTTATATTTAGATAAATTAGTTTTATCTTATTCTTAATTCTTAATGCTAAACATGAATGAGTCTGTATATATTTAATTTTTACCCTCTTATGAAACATACTTAATAGTTAATACTCCCTTCTGATTTTTTTAATTATCCAGTTTAAGCAAAAAATAAAACTAAATAGTTGTCTTGGTTAAATTTTCTAAGTGGTTAGTTAGTTTTTTTTATACATTTTTTACCTTTCCAGTAATTATTTTAAAGTTTATACCTAATGACCTATCTACATTTTCATATTTTCAAAACTTGCAATTATTATCTCCTTTTATTTTACTATTTTCAACCTAAAATAATCACCGGTATGTAAGATTATAGTTAAAAAAATTACTAAGAGAATTTGGAGAGAGTAACTAATTTATGGGTGATATTATTCTCACATCTTGTTGTACGGGAATTTACTACTTCTGCTCTTAAATACATTTTATGACAATTATTTTTAATATTTAAATAAACTTATTGTAGTAAATTTATTGTTATCTATAATTTAAGATGTGGGAATAATATCACTCGTAATTTAGAATGTTGCAATAATAATATAGATAGACGTCTGGGTGTTGTTTGATGTTATTATCTTAAGTTATTTTTCTTATTTTAAAATTTTATATTAAAAAAATGTAAAAATGTGAGATTTTTTTTATTAGGAAAAGATAAAAATTACCTAAATAATATAAAAATGATAAGCATTTTAGAATCTCATCAAATACTTATTTCATTTCATGACTTCTTATTTGAAAAAAAAAAATACCCACACTAACATCATATGAATTTAATAACATTTGTGGCAACAAACAACTAATGCAACAATCAAACAACAAGTTGGGTTTAAAGAAATGCGTAAATACTTTTTCAAATGCTGTTTCTCTTTCTTTGACCCTACCATAAAAAAATGCAGTGATCCTAATACCATCTTTCACTTAAGCAAAACTTAAACTAATCAAACCTTGTCTCAAGATAACCAGGATCTTTTATATTAGGACGTGTTTGTTAAATCTTTTATTTGAATATAAAAACAATAACCGATGGCAATATTTTGATGAAAAGCATGGGTTTATCACGAGAGCAAGGGACAAAGGCGACAACCCAAAGTCAAATATTCACAGCTTACATTTCAGAAACCATTTTTTTTTGGGAAATGGCTTGAAGCACCCCTATACTATCCGTGAAAACCAATATCCTCCCTTATCCTTTAAAAATGTCTATACACCTCCCCTGTACTACGTTGATCGTGCAATTTCACCCTATTGTAACCGTTGACTGCCATTTGACTGACTATTTCCGATTTTATGAATAAAATAATAAAAAAGAAGAAGTTAAAATTAAAAAATTATACAACCTACATTTATTTTCATTTTCTTTTCTTTTCTATTACTTTCTTCTTTTATCAACATTCATTTATTCCAATAACCTAACCTACCTTTCTTCTTTCTCTTTCTTTTTTCTTTCCTCCGCCACAATCCCTCCTTTCTTCCTTTTCTTTCTTTTTCTTTTCTTTCTTTTTCCTCCCTTTTCTTTCTCTTTCTTTTTCTTTTCTGTTTTCTTTTTTGGTGCAGTGGTGCAGTGGTTGTTGGGTTTGGGTTTGGTGCAGTGGTGCAGTGGTTGTTGGGTTTGGGTTTGGGTTTGGTGCAGTGGTGCGACGGTGAGGATGCTGTGGTGTGGTGGTTGCTGGGTTTGGTGCAGTGGTGCAGTGGTTGCTGGGTTTGGGTTTGGTGCAGTGGTGCGACGGTGAGGATGATGTGGTGTTGTGGCTGGTGACGTGGTGCAGTAGTTGTTGGTGAAGCGGCAACGATGAAGGATTTGGTGTAGAGGTGGTGAATGAGGGAACTGAAGGGTTTAGATCTGATAGGTTTTACGGTCATACAAACGAGAACCCATTCAAACACTTGAGGAATCTACACGTCCAGTGTGATATGATGAAGCCAGCAGGTGTGAGCATGGAAAGAGCGAAGCTAAAAGCCTTCCCTTGTTCCCTTGAGGGGGCTGCACAGAATTAGTTCTACAGCCTACCTCACAATACGGTCAACACCTGGGCCTAGATGTCCACCCTATTCCTCAATAAATACTGGAACGCAACAAAAGCAGGATCGGCTAGAAAAAACATGGTTGCCATCCAGCAGAGGAACAATGAGGGAATTAAACTTTGCTCCGGATTTTATTTAAAATCTCGGAATTAATTTATTTATGCAGAAATATATATTGCGCCTTTTATTATGAGTATGATTAACTAAACACCTATTCCTGGTAAGGGTTGATGAGCTGAAGTTCTTATGCATTCGTGAGATTAAACTGTGTTTTACAATCTCTTTACTTGTATTTATTTATTTCTTGAGCTTAATTCATCGCTTACTCACTAGAAATAAGGTTTGATCATCCTTGCTCTCTAGTAGAGAAGAGTTGTAGCCGGTCTAGAAGGAAAGGGAGCACCCGTCGGCTAGACAAAGTAGGCAACTAGTCTCGAGCTAGACTAGAAGAAATAGGCAATCTAGGCCAAGACCAGATTGACAACCTAGGATCTCCATAGGGAGATACCTTGGCCTAGGTACTGTCTTCCCCTACGCCATTGAAGAGGTGAGCAACCATTCAAGACAGCAGTCAAATGGATAAACCCTTTAACCAGCAAGGTGTCCCTTGGCTAGGATTATCAGGAAAGGGAGTACCCGCCAGATAATTTGAAGAGGAGGGAAGACAGGAGTGAACAGGAGTACCTCCACTCTATAGCAGTACTATAAGCAAAGAGATGAATATATTCGAATCCATGATCGAAGCATAAGAACAAAGCTCTCATATCGCCCTTACCTGGAATTTCCTTTTATCGGATTTACTTCAATCTTGACCCCAGTCTTGGCCTAGACTTCGGCCAATACTATTTTAAAACTGTTTTCACTTCTTTTTGTTTTGTCTTCAGTTTCAGATTCCACCAAACCAAAACTCAGTGACGAGGAAGTCAACTCAAGAATTACATCTCCTAGAGGTCTCTGTGGACGATCCTCTTACTATCATCTACAAACTCTTGTAGACAGTGATAAGTTGTATTTCTATCCCCAATTCCATAACTATTTCACTATTATATTTGACGTGTTCAACGCGCGATCAAATTTTGGCGCCGTTGTCGGGGACCTCTAACGGTATTTGTAGTTTTTGTTTTATTTTTTTATTTTATGACAGTTGATGACCAGGTCCTCAAGTAGAGAACAAGATTTGTTACCAATCAATCCCAACCTCACCAGGACCGAAGCACAACTTAGGAGGTGATAGCGTGTTTTTATGCATGATTTTCCCTCCATTTTCTCACTTATTTAGAGCTTGATTCTGCTAATTTACCCTTGATTTCATTACTATTGCAGATCTAGGCCTAAAAAGGGAATTTATGCTAAAACAAACGTTTTTGGTGCAATTTGAGCGAATTCGAGCTTCAAGACCAAAAGTCGAGGTCCCGAGTCCAAAGCAGCGTTCGAGGTCCCGAATCGGATTCCCAGTTCGGGACTCCCGAAGGGTAAAGGGTGACGTTTCCACGTGTCACCCCACCTAACGCCCATGTGATCCCTCTGACATTGTTCTGACGCTCTGCGCTGATTACCAAACACCTGCGGATTTCAGTCTCGAGCCCACTCCAGACCTGCCAAACCTGGTCAAGACCAAGAGAATCAGCTTTCAGCTTTTCCAGCTTTGTGCTTTTGGGAACATAGATCCATTTCTTTAGGCTTTCAATTAATGCATTTTGTCCCTAGTTTTGGGCTGTAGATATTTTGTGCTTGGAGCTCTACTATATAAAGGGCATCCATGAATAGTTTAAGGCTCTCCTTTTTTTTCCCTCTTAGTAATTTTAATTAATTAATTAGAAGTAGCTTAGACTTCTCTCTAGTTCTCTCTCTAGCCACTGTTAGCTTCTTCAACATTGCTGCCGAGCTATAAACGGAATTCAGTGACAAATTCTTCCTCCCTTAATCTATTTAATTACTTGTTATGCTTTCTTTAATCATTATTTGTTTATCCTTAAGTATGAGTAGCTAAATTCCTAGTTCTTGGCAAGGCTGATTCAAGGGTTGCAGGGGCAGATTCGAGGCCTTAATGTGCTTAACATATTCTTGATGCTATATTCAACTATTCATCGATTTAATTACATCTTTGCATGAATTAATTTGAGGTCTGATCAACTGATTATTATTTTGTGTGAATGCTGCCATTTATGTGATGAATACGGAAGGAAAATTGCATGAAACAAGTGGGCATCTGTTTAGTCTTGACTGTGTCAAAGTGGTCTCGAATAGATAGGTTGGGTAGTTGATTAGGGCTAGGTCACGAGCCTGACAAACTGAGGGATTTTAGCTCTAGATCTGTCTTTTCTTAGCTTCATGGGCAGTTTGAGTATGGCCCTCCCGCATTCGTGCCTGGAGGGATGGCGAACTGTCAAGACTACCTCATAAGTGGAAACGGGGGGTAGTTTCTCTTAAGAGAAAAGTAGGGGATATCCGAGGAATCTGGTCCCCATGTCATTTCTATGACATCTCGAATGGAATACCCTTGAGCTGATGACGATCTGGTCCCGCATGCAACCCAGAATGCCTTTGCCGAGAACCCTTTCTCCAACTGATTATTCGTGCTTATTTCACTCTTGTTCTATTTCACGCATGCGTTGATACTTCTGCACCTGTTTCTGATTTGTTTTATTATTTCTAGAATTATTCACCGATCTGCTTATTTTACCATTCGGGACCCCGAACGTGACATTCGGGACCCCGAATACTGCTTTCTTAGATAGGATTGTTAGCTCCCAAAATCTGCCTTGGCCAACTCGTTTGGCCAAGTAAAACCCCCCCCTAAGTGTTACCCTTTGTGCTCTTCTCCCGAATACATTCACGACCATAAATCAGTTTCTCACAATCCCTGTGTTCGACCCTGACTACCACTGTACACTTTATCTCTTGTGCACACACGTTTTCAGGCACTATAAATTTATGTATTTGATTGACGATCAAAATGGCGCCGTTGCCGGGGATTGTTTCAAGACTGATTTATTTTTCTTGTTTGTATGACCAGGAGATCTGCACCCGAATTACTACCCCTTGATCACGAGCTAGGACGGACCGAAAGAGGACTTCGACGACTGGCACGAGGGAACTCCAACCCTTGTGTTTGGGACCTCGAACGTCTTTTTGACCTAGAAGACAATCCAGACCCCGAGAATTTTCCCCTTGATCACCCAGAAGGACCCGAAATGGATGACCACGGTCCCGTAGGAGATCACGTTCCACCACTTCCCCCGCCAGTCCAGACCATCGATGATTTCAATGCTGCTCCCGAAGCCCCAACCAGTTGTATCGTTTGGCCAGTGGTCCCGAATGACTGGGAACTCAAATCAGCAACCATGCACCATCTACCCCTCTACCGAGGGCTAGCCAAGGAAAATCCCCACCGTCATCTCCAACAACTACACTCCATTTGTGATGCCATGAAACCCCACAACGTTACTATCGAGCATGCCAAGCTCCGTGCCTTTATGTGGTCCCTCAAGGACGACGCCCTTGACTGGTTTTATGACCTGGAGCCGCAATCTATCAATTCTTGGGCCGAGATGTCTAAAGCTTTCACGGACAAATACTACCCCGTGTCCATAGCAATGGTGACCCGGAAGCAGCTTGTATCCATCCTCCAAAAGGATTCGGAAGATCTTGAGCAATACTATGAGCGGTTTAAGAAGATGCAAGCCCTATGCCCCTCGCATAATCTGTCCGAACACGCCCTCATGCAATATTTTTGTGAAGGACTCAACGGTCGGGACAAGGCCTTGTTGAACGCTGCTGCTGGTGGATCCATCACTAGACTCACTCCAGCTGCTGCCAAAGCCACTATCGAGCTCATGGCCAAAAACAACCTCCCTCTCAACAATTCCACTAGCATTCAAGACGCCCGCTCAGTAGCTATGGAAAGTCAATTAGCCGCCATCACCGTTATGCTTCAGAATATGACTTCGGGACCCCGAGTCCAAGTCAAGGCCTGTCAAATCTGTCAATTATCAGATCACCCCACGGACGCTTGTCCATTCATTCCCGAAGAGATCCCTGTCAATGTTGTGGGAGGATTTAATGTCCCGTATGGCCAGAACAACAACCAAGGCTGGAGACAACCCAATTACGGATGGAACAACTCCCAACATTCGGGACCTCGACAGCCACAACAGCAAAATCAGTATGGGAACCACCCTCCTCCCTTCAACATGCAGAACTTCATGCCTTGGCCTGCGTATGATAACAACCAGTACCAATATCAGCCCCCTCAAGATCAGACTTTTTTCGGGACCCCAAATGATGAAACCGCCAATGATAAGGAAAAATTCGCAGATCTTGAAAAACAATTAAGCATCGTGATGGCCGAGATGAAAGAACTAAAAAACAGAGGGAGAATTCCTGGGCAAACTGAAGTCAATCCAATACAAAAAGTTTGTGCTATGACCCTTCGCAGTGGCTATCTTATGCCTCCTCGCGAACATCCAGGCCTTGACAATGAGCCGATTGAATCTTCCCTTCCAGGTCTCGACCCTCCAACTGTTGTCAAGCCCTCGAACACTGTCAAGCCCTCGAATACTGTCGAGCCCTCGACCAAGAAGGATGACGAGCCACCAGAGTTCACTCGAGAGTATACTGTCAAGCCCTCGAACACTGTCGAGCCCTCGAACACAGTCAAGCCCCCGAAGAATGGGCATGATAGTGAGATTTTTGATATGTTTACTAAAGTGCATGTTAACCTCCCTTTGTTGCAGGCTATCAAAAATGTTCCTCGTTTTGCTAAATTGCTGAAATTTTGGTGTGCTAACAAATGTAACATGTCAAGTGTGAAAAAAATCAGTGTAAGTTCTAAGGTCTCGACTGTCATCCAGTGCAAGTTGCCAACTAAGTGCAAGGACAAAGGTATGTTCTCCATCCCATGTAAAATTGGTACTACTAACATTGGTAGAGCTATGTGTGATTCCGGTGCAGGTATCAACGTCATGCCCTTGACTATCTACAACAGTCTAGGACTCGGGCCCTTGAAGCCCACCGGGACCACAATCCAGCTAGCTGACAAATCCATCATCCACCCCGAGGGTGTTATTGAGGACGTTCTGGTACAAGTTGGAGATTTCATATACCCAGCTGACTTCTATGTGCTTGACATGGAGGATGCCCAATCTGTCAAGGCCTCGGACATGCTCCTGGGCAGACCATTTCTTAGGACCGCAAGAGCCAAGATCGACGTCCATGAAGCCTCCATTACTCTTGAGTTCGACGGCGAGACCATTACGTTCAATATGGTTGATGATATGAGACACCCCACCGAGCTTTCTAGCGTAAAATCTATTGATATTGTTGACCCTATTGTTGGTTTCGAGGTCCCGAAGCTGAAACAGGTGTCAAGGCCTCGACTGACGGATTTGCCTCAACATGTTTGTGAACTTGCCCCCGATGATTGTCTGCAACTTACCCTCGATAGGAGTATTCCACCCACTACGTTGGATATCATGGCCTTGACGCTCGACGTCCCGACTCCACCTAAGTTGCACGAAATCGCCACTGCTCTCGAGGAGCATTCTGTTACCCCTTCCACTCATGTTATTTCCCTTTTGTCCATTGATCACACTATGCCCGTCGTAATGGACGTCGAGGCCTCGACAGTAGCCCCCGAGTTGGAGTTGAAGAGCTTGCCCTCGCATCTCAAATACGCCTATCTTGGCGAGCATCACACACTCAAGACCCCGAGCCTTCCAGCCCACACTACAGCCAGCTTCGAGCCCTCGACCAGCGAGTTCAAGATGCCCGATGCTAACCCAACTCCACGATCTGCCCAAGAATTGACCAAGATGAATGTTTATCATGATAGAAAGTTGAAGTCTCGATTCAAGACCCCGAAGATGAATGTTAATCATGATAAGTTTGCACAGACCACACCTTCAAAGTTCAAGACCAAAGATTGGAGCTATTCCACGGAGGTTCATATCCATTCAAGGTCCCGAACCCACCTGACTAGGCCTAATCAGCCTAGCCAACGTCGAGGCCCCGACTATAAATAGGCCAAGTGTGGGGACATTCCACGATGTTCCACCTTCTCTTTAATTCTGCTTTACTTTTTAATTTTATTTCCGTATGAACTCCTTTTTATTTTGTGCCCTTCTCGCATTGAGGACAATGCGAAGCCTAAGTGTGGGGAGGGTTTTATCTGCTTTATTTGCTTACTTTGCTTGACTGCATGCTTATTTCTCTGCTTGTTGTATGATTTCATGATTTGTGCGCTTTTAAATTTTCGGATTTTTATTTTTAATTGCTGCCAACTTTTGAAAACACCCCAATGATAGACACACACCCTGACTTGTGCACATAGAAGAAAAATGTTGTCCTAGTCAAGGTCCCGAATGATTCGTGCTTTGCCTGTTATGCTTTATATCTGCTTCAAGACCTAGACACTAGTAGTCACGAATTAACACCTTGTGAGCATTTGAGCCTTCATGCCTATATTTATTGTTTGAGCGAATGCATGACTAGGTATTGGTTGGGTTTGCATGAGATCCATGGGTATAGACACACATAGACATAGGAAAGCAGTAAAAAGATTAAGTCTTCGCATCACATTGTCTTCTCTCATCTTTTCTGTTCTGTTTTCTTACTCCCGAACCACTTCTTGACCCTCCATTCTGACCATTTGAATTTTCCTTGATCTTTCTCTTGGCAGGTGAGCGATGTTGTTGGGTGCACCATCGAGGGCTAGACTAGACAGAAGAAGCAGCAAAGGCGAAGTGTGGGGGCTCCCGAATACATTCACGGTCCCGAATACTGGCACAAGTTCAAGACCTCAAAACTAAATTCAAGGGCAGACCAAAACGAAAAAAACCACTTCCCATCCACAGCAAAACACAAGTGTGGGGGAGTGGAATCAGACATCTGACCCCCAAAGAAAAGGTCTCATTCCTCAACCAGACCAGCTCTCTTCCTCTCTCTCTCTCTCTCTAAAAAAATAAAAAATAAAAAAATAAAAAAAAATAAAAAAATAAAAAAATAAATAGAAAAAATAGAAAAAAAAAACAATAAAAGAGAGAGGGAAGAGAGCAAGACAATACCTTCAAAGCCAGAAGAGGAAAATCGGCAGCCAGCCCCCATTCAAGGCCTTGAGCCTCGGTCTCGAAACGCAGCAAGGGCCCCCCCCCCCCGAAGAAGAAAAGCCTAGTCTAGCTTTCGCTCCAGCAACGTTGCCTCACCATTTTGATTCCTTCTGCCAAGGAAGCGTTCCAGGTTTGAGTCGGTTCCACCACCTTCTCATTTCACCTCTCTCTCTTCTCCACTTTTTCCTCTCATAATGCTTCCTTCTATTCCCTCTTATCGTTCATTTTCCTTGTTTCCCCTTCTTGCCCCCGATGCGGAGTCTTTTGATTGCTAGATTGCCTATGCACGTGTCTAATGTACTCGGATTGATATGCAAGCCTGATTGTGTCGTGTTATAGCATACTTGAGCGTTTAAACACCTAGCCTTACGAGTATGAGTGCAAACACCAATCCATGTGAGGACTGCTGGTTCATAGGCTGAAGCGGAAAAGTTCTTTCTCAAGGGTCGTTACCCTTCTGATTTGACGCAGGTGTACCCAGGCAGGGCTTGTTTTCATTCGGGATCCCGAATCCTGACAAGCATGATTATTCTCTGTGCTATGGTTTGGTGTGTCTGTTCTGTTTTGGGGACTGTTTTAAGTTTTGTGAATGCTCGAGGGCGAGCATTGGGCAGTGTGGGGGCTATTTGATAGCGTGTTTTTATGCATGATTTTCCCTCCATTTTCTCACTTATTTAGAGCTTGATTCTGCTAATTTACCCTTGATTTCATTACTATTGCAGATCTAGGCCTAAAAAGGGAATTTATGCTAAAACAAACGTTTTTGGTGCAATTTGAGCGAATTCGAGCTTCAAGACCAAAAGTCGAGGTCCCGAGTCCAAAGCAGCGTTCGAGGTCCCGAATCGGATTCCCAGTTCGGGACTCCCGAAGGGTAAAGGGTGACGTTTCCACGTGTCACCCCACCTAACGCCCATGTGATCCCTCTGACATTGTTCTGACGCTCTGCGCTGATTACCAAACACCTGCGGATTTCAGTCTCGAGCCCACTCCAGACCTGCCAAACCTGGTCAAGACCAAGAGAATCAGCTTTCAGCTTTTCCAGCTTTGTGCTTTTGGGAACATAGATCCATTTCTTTAGGCTTTCAATTAATGCATTTTGTCCCTAGTTTTGGGCTGTAGATATTTTGTGCTTGGAGCTCTACTATATAAAGGGCATCCATGAATAGTTTAAGGCTCTCCTTTTTTTTCCCTCTTAGTAATTTTAATTAATTAATTAGAAGTAGCTTAGACTTCTCTCTAGTTCTCTCTCTAGCCACTGTTAGCTTCTTCAACATTGCTGTCGAGCTATAAACGGAATTCAGTGACAAATTCTTCCTCCCTTAATCTATTTAATTACTTGTTATGCTTTCTTTAATCATTATTTGTTTATCCTTAAGTATGAGTAGCTAAATTCCTAGTTCTTGGCAAGGCTGATTCAAGGGTTGCAGGGGCAGATTCGAGGCCTTAATGTGCTTAACATATTCTTGATGCTATATTCAACTATTCATCGATTTAATTACATCTTTGCATGAATTAATTTGAGGTCTGATCAACTGATTATTATTTTGTGTGAATGCTGCCATTTATGTGATGAATACGGAAGGAAAATTGCATGAAACAAGTGGGCATCTGTTTAGTCTTGACTGTGTCAAAGTGGTCTCGAATAGATAGGTTGGGTAGTTGATTAGGGCTAGGTCACGAGCCTGACAAACTGAGGGATTTTAGCTCTAGATCTGTCTTTTCTTAGCTTCATGGGCAGTTTGAGTATGGCCCTCCCGCATTCGTGCCTGGAGGGATGGCGAACTGTCAAGACTACCTCATAAGTGGAAACGGGGGGTAGTTTCTCTTAAGAGAAAAGTAGGGGATATCCGAGGAATCTGGTCCCCATGTCATTTCTATGACATCTCGAATGGAATACCCTTGAGCTGATGACGATCTGGTCCCGCATGCAACCCAGAATGCCTTTGCCGAGAACCCTTTCTCCAACTGATTATTCGTGCTTATTTCACTCTTGTTCTATTTCACGCATGCGTTGATACTTCTGCACCTGTTTCTGATTTGTTTTATTATTTCTAGAATTATTCACCGATCTGCTTATTTTACCATTCGGGACCCCGAACGTGACATTCGGGACCCCGAATACTGCTTTCTTAGATAGGATTGTTAGCTCCCAAAATCTGCCTTGGCCAACTCGTTTGGCCAAGTAAAACCCCCCCCTAAGTGTTACCCTTTGTGCTCTTCTCCCGAATACATTCACGACCATAAATCAGTTTCTCACAATCCCTGTGTTCGACCCTGACTACCACTGTACACTTTATCTCTTGTGCACACACGTTTTCAGGCACTATAAATTTATGTATTTGATTGACGATCAGGAGGCAAGCTCGACTAAGAGCAGCCCAGGAGGAAAGAGGATCAGAAGCCTCTAGTTCCGAAACAGATCGCAGTCTTGACCACGATCTTGGCCTAGATTCAGACCAAGACGAACTCTTTGGTCTAGACATGGCAGAAATTCAGCAAGAACCCACAATGAGGGAGCTGAATAAATCAGCTGAGTAGGAAACCTTTTCCTGCATCGCTTTGCCGCCAGTGGCAAATGATTGGTCGATCAAGACCATCGAAAAAGAAGAAAAGAGAAGAAGAAGGTCGGAATTCGATTCTGGACAGAGGAGGAACAATGTTTGGCTAAATAGCCCTAAAACTCCTCTGTCCTACTTCGACTAAACTTCCTAGAAAATCTCTAAAAAGATTCTAACAATAAATTGTTTGAAATTGGAAATAAAATCGCAAATACAAAAGAGGGAGATCCCTTAGGATTCTTCAAAAGATAGGCTTCAGATCCCTCTAGATTTGCGAAGAGAAGCGGCCTGCCAGCTGCCAAAGCCCACGCGAAGCGAAGCCCAAAAGGATGCCAACGCTACTCCTCAACTGCCTTGAATTGCGAAAAGAGTCTTGGCCGAAGTCTAGGCCAAGACGATCTGTCTGGTGCGCTGCTTGAGATGCGAATGTGTCTTGGCCGAAGTCTAGGCCAAGACTAGGAAAATCAGCTTCAGCTATCCATATCAGAAACTTCAATATTCTGCCAACAGACCAGAACTGCAAAGAACATGGGAAATTAAGGATAATTCAGTAGGTTTACTGTCCAAATAAACTAGTAAATGGGCAATAAAATATGATGAAATACAATGCAATCAATAACCAACAAAATAAATTAAAAACTATCACAATAAAATCTATACCTCAAGATAAATAATTCTAGATCTACTTTTCCTATTTTTATTAATTTTTTAAAAATGAGTTTTATACCCTTTATGGTCATTTTACATCCAAACTATATTTTTGAAAATCTGTTTTACCAAACACCTCAAGTATCTAACTTTTCCATTTACCAAAAGTCATTTTCCCACAGAACTTTTCCTACCTAACTTTTCCAATTAGAACCGGAACTTTTCCCACATAACTTTTTTAAAGAAATGCATAAATACTTTTTCAAATGCTGTTCTCTTTCTTTGAGCCTACCATTACCATAAAAAAATGCAGTGATCCTAATACTATCTTTCACTTAAACTAATCAAACCTTGTCTCAAGATAACCAGTTTTTGTTTCTCCTACCAAAACAATGGGCAATCCTATCAGCTGCTTGATCAGCTCACCCTTAGCTACCAAAATATGCGACGGCTTACAAAACTTTGCTTGGGAGTTTGGTCTTAGATGTGTAGCTAATGTCTACCAGCTCGAAGATAATCTGGAGGCTTTGCTGAAAGCTGCTGACGACTTGAGAGCGATGAAGAAAAAGGTGTTGCGAAAGATTCGAAACGAGAAACAACCTCGAATGCAGACGTCAGAGGATGTTGAACTGTGGTTGACGAGAGTGGAGGCTGCAACAGCCAAAGCTGATCGGTTGAAAAAAGAAGGCGAACAAGCAGTCCAGAGATTGTGCCTTGGAGGAATCTGCTCTGCTAACTATTGCTCAACCTCCGTGTTTGGCGGATCGGTCACCAAATGCCTCAAAGATCTGCAAGATCTTAAGGTCACGGGAGAAAACTTAAGAGAAGTTGTTGTGGAGGTGCCTGCAGAACCAGATCCTGGAGCTGAAAGGACTTGCGTTCAAACTGTGGGTTTGGAGACTAAGTTACAAGAGGTCCTCTGCTACCTTGAAGAAGAAAGAGCTGGGATTGTAGGCGTGTATGGGCAAGGTGGTGTTGGGAAAACTACTCTCTTGAAGAAAATCAACAACCATTTCGTTCGGAAATCTGATTGTTTTGTGATATGGATTGATGTGCCTAATGATCTGAACCTGGAGTCGATCCAACAAGTTCTGGGTGAAAAGATTGGCCTTCCCGACAAATTGACAGACAAAAGTCTTGAACGGAAATCTGAATATATCTGCAAACAACTGCAGAGAAAGAAGATCATTTTGCTGTTAGATAACATAAAGGGGGCAGTTGACCTTTTAAAGATTGGTGTTCCACCGGCAGAAGGTCTAAAAGAGTCAAGGGTAGTATTCACAACACGGCAAGAGCAGGTGTGCCAACAAATGAAGCCACAACCCGACAAGAGCTTCAGCGTTGAGACATTGGAAGAGGAACAAGCTTGGCAACTATTTCTGATGAAAGCTGGGCAGGATACCATCAACAGTCATCCAGAAATTCCACGCCTTGCTAAAACGGTGGTCAAGAAGTGTGGAGGTTTGCCATTAGCATTAACTATAATTGGTGAAAGCATGTCTTGCAATAGAGAACCCAGTACATGGAAGCGTGCTATCAAGACTTTTGATGGTCCAGCCCTTCAACATTCACAAGATAGGGAGCTTGAGCACGCTATGAGTGAGTTGTTTTTTCTTTTGAGATACAGCTATGATAATCTGCCAAGTGACATGGTTAGATCATGTTTCTCATACTGTGCTTTATTTCCTGAGGGCTATGATATTCCTAAAAGTAAATTAGTAGAGTTATGGATTTTTGAAGATTTTTGGATTGACATTGATGACGATGATGAAATTGACTTTCGTTATGAGGAGGCAAACTGTATTTTGAGTATTCTTGTTCGCGCGTCTCTACTAGAAGATAAAGGTTTATGGGTAAAGATGCATGAAGTGATTCGGAGCATGGCTTTGTGGATATCAAAAGGAGATGCCTTAGCGATGGCTGGGAAGCAATTCAAAAAAGAACCGAGTGTTGGAGAATGGAAAGCAATGAAAAGGGTGTCTTTGATGGAACACGAGATTGAGGAACTAGCTCAGGTACCTGAATGTCCTAATCTTGTAACTCTGTTACTCAATGATAATACAGAGTTGCGTCAGATCTGTCATCAGTTCTTTCAATCTATGAGTAATTTGACTATCCTCGGGCTAGCAAGAACTAAGGTTAAGGAACTGCCAGCAAGCATATCAAGGTTGGTTTCATTAACTTTTCTTGATATATCAGAGACTAACATAGAAAGGCTACCCATCGAGTTGACCGAGTTAAAAATGTTGAAACACTTAGGCCTCGTTAATCTCTCTCTCACATTCGAGAGATCAAAGCAAGTGATCAGATATTTGTCATCTTTGCAAGTTTTGAAAATGTTGTGTTCTTATTCTTATGATGGCGAGGAAGTAGGATGGGAAGGAGAAGGAGCAAACAGTATGTTATCAGATGACGAGATGCTTCTGGAGGAATTGCAATGTTTGGAACATATGAATGTCTTAGAGATTACGGTACAATCTTTATCTGGTCTTGAGAAATTGTTCAGCACACGCAAATTGTTGGAAAACACTCGAATACTAGCACTTGGGTATTTGAAAGGTCAAACATGCATCGATGTTTCTTTCTTAGCAAGCGCAAACAGCTTGACATCGTTTCAGATTGCTTACTGTCATGACATGGTGGAGCTGGTCGTTGATACAGCTAGCAACAGCCTCCATATATCAGCCACTCTAACAGATAGAAGCTTTAACAACATAACTTTCATGAGTGCGTGTTGGTGCGCTAACTTGAGGCACTTGACATGTCTCGTTTTAATGCCAAATTTGGAATTTCTGAGAGTTCAAAATTGCCATGAAGTGAGAGAGATAATAAACGAAGAGAAACTAGATGAAGTAGTCGGAAGGGGCCCAAATTGGCAGCCATTCTCAAATCTTACTGTTATCCAGTTTGAGGATTTACCAGAACTGGAGAGCATTTACTCCATAGCTACCCTGCCTTTCCGTTTCCTGCATTATATAGTTGTAGACGGTTGCCCAAACCTTAAGAAGCTTCCAATTAGTTTGACCAGCATCACGGGATGTTCCCAGATTCTGTTAGAGGCTGATCAAGATTGGTGGGATGCAATTGAATGGGAGGACGATGCTACTAATGACGCATTGTTATCTCGCTTCAAAGTTTCTTTTCCCAGCTCAGATGATTGAAAGAATGTTTGGTTTCACAAAAGATGAGAGAGAGAGGTAATGATTCTCTTTTCCTTTTTTACATGATTTCTAATTTTATAATAACGATTGATTCTTCATTTAGAGTAAACTTTAGTTTGATGATATGTACAAGATGACTGACAGCTTAAGGTTTTGCTTCCTCCCTTGTTGTTCTTCAGAGGATCTTCGGGTATTGATGGTGGTGGGAAGTATGATGATTAAGGAAGGATAAATAGAAGAAGCAGAAGGGAGTTCTCTTTATTTTTCTGTTTAACGATATAGATAGGATTGGTGTGAAATGTGAATGTTTTAGTTCATTTTAAAAGCAATAGAACATTATGTTGATGAAATCTGCAGCTTGTTCAAAGAAATGAAGAACAGTTGAGCCAGCATCTCTTCTGTTTTATATTTATTTATTATTATTATTATTATTATTTATTTATTTATTTATGGAAGCGCTTGAAATTTCCGCATTTTAAATATATTATGAAGGAGCGTGGTACTACTCTAATTATTTATTTAATTGTTCAGATCCATTATGCAATGTTGACAAGATTGCAAGAGTACTGGCCGGCAGTCGGCACCTATTTTGCATCTCTTGCTATAGTCTTTCTTGATCAGATAATGATGATAAACAATCGGGGTGGGTAACTGTCCTTTACTGTTTGATCTGGGCCACATCCTACTTCAATATTGGGCTTTCATAACATGTACCTGGGCCTGGGCCTTCTAACTTCTGATTTGTTATGACACATGTATATCCTTATTTTTCTTCAAGTAAATAAATAATAATCGAGTTTATCAAATGATAACTATCGGTATGAGCGGGGCTAACGCTTAGTTTAAGATGGGCTTTGGCCTTTTAGACATAAGCCTTACATCATATTTATATGGGCTTTTGGGCCTTCTAACTCAGTCTTTCTGACATTATATTCTTCTTCTCTTCGGATAAACAAAAATAAAAATCCAAAAAAAATCCCCAAATCCGTCTGTAAGCAGAGAACAAGGAAGCACTTCTTCTTGTGGCATCCGAAGAACCTCTCCTTAATTACTACTTGATAGTATATTATTCATGTGACGGTGGAAATCAAATATAAATCTGAATTTGTACTACTTTTATTAATTTATTATTATAATACCAAAGTACCATAATTTACATCACAAAAGAAGATTTATACTAATTATATTTTTTTATATATAAAGGTATACTTTACTTGATTTTTTAGTGTTTGTTTTACTGAATATTACTGTTTCAGAAAATTATTTATTAAAAATCGGAGGGAGTAAAATACAAATTTCACTAATTAAATGGGATACGTATTTCGATATTTATATCACGTTTTGATGAACCGTGAGGTTAATTTGTCCCATTTTGAATAGAAAAGAAGCTTTTAGGAAGCTTATAATGGTGGCATAGCAATGCATACACTATTGGGCGTATATTTTGAGAAGAGAGTATTGACTTCGTGACATTTAAATTTTGAAAGTATATTTTAATTGAGACGCATTTTCATCACCAGCTAAAGTTTGGAAGTACATTTTGATAAAATTTAAATTTCTTGACAAATAAGAAATGAGGTTTTGATTAATTACTTTATTGCGTTAATTTATTACTTAAATTTTGTATGAGGAGAAATTTTATGCTGATAATATTTTAGGAAAACAGAAGGGAAAGAACATATATGGGCTTATACATCTTCAAGGCCCATTATCAGGAAATTGGAAGAAAATAGCAGGAAAACAGAAGGGAAAGAACAGATCCATTATGAATTTATGAGCAAAGAATACATCAGTTATCCTATTTTTATTTTTTGGTCAAATCATGAAATTCAGTTCTCCTATTATTAACCTGTACTTGTACAATAAATATTTCATTATCAAATGCCTAAATTTTCTGAATTGGTGTAAAATGGAGAATCCACGGAAAATGCTTATCGTTTTTGTTCATTCCACGTCTTACCCTCGAAGAACTCGTTCAGCATCCGATCAAGAATCTCCGGTGAGTACTTGATGTACTTCATAGGGTTCTTCCCATTCTCAATCATAGGCCTGTTTCGACATGGGAAAATAAACATCAGCATGAAAAAAGGTAACAGAAGGGTTTCAAATCTATTACATCGATGAAGGAAATGAGTAAGATGAATTACCCGAAACGTTTCAAGAAGGATCTATATGCAGGGAAGAGGACTTCAGCAACCGCGAGCCTTAACGACTCGCGCAACTCGCTGTCGGGAACTGTCCATTGTGATTGTCTTTGGTGTAGCTCCTCAAATTGGACATTGAAGGTCTTGAACCTATCTTTCACCGTTATTTCAAGTTTTGAAAATTGAACAAATTATATTTAAAATTTTATTATGTTATAGTTTAATAATGTTCGAAAAAGATTAGTATTATGTCAAAAAAAATACGAGGACGTGAAGATAGATAAGAAATATAAAAAATACATATAGCTTTAGTTAGTATCTTTAATTCACTAAACTTGAGTAGAGTTCACTTAAAATTCATTTCATTATCTTAATTAAATGAATTCATTCTATTTATTTGGATCAACTGAATTCTCACCTATTGAAATTGAAAATCGGAAATCGGAAATGAATGAAGAGAAAAAGAAACCACAAGATTTCCCAAGAAATTGAAATCCTTGCTGATCTAATTGCCATCACTAATCAATATCTTCCTTTTCTGTATATAGATAGGCGTTTGGGTGTTGTTTGATGTTATTATCTTAAGTTATTTTTCTTATTTTAAAATTTTATATTAGAAAATGTAAAAATGTGAGATTTTTTTTATTAGAAAATGATAAAAATTACCTAAATAATATAAAAATGATAAGCATTTTAAAATCTCATCAAATACTTATTTAATTTCATGACTTCTTATTTGAAAAAATATTACCCACACTAACAACAACATGTTTGTTCATCATATGAATGTAATAACATTTGTGGAAACAAACAACTAATGGAACAATCAACCAACAAGTTGGGTTTAAAGAAATGCGTAAATACTTTTTCAAATGCAGTTCTCTTTCTTTGAGCCTACCATTACCATAAAAAAATGCAGTGATCCTAATACCATCTTTCACATACCAAAAGTTAAACTAATCAAACCTTGTCTCAAGATAACCAGTTATTGTTTCTCCAACCAAGACCATGGGTAACCCTATAAGCTGCTTGCTCAGCTCACCCTTAGCTACCAAAATATGCGACGGCTTACAAACCTTTGCTTGGGGGTTTGGTGTTAGACATGCAGCTTATGTCTACCAGCTCGAAGATAATCTGGAGGCTTTGCTGAAAGCTGCTGAAGACTTGAGAGTGATGAAGAAAATGGTGGTGCGAAAGATTCGAAACGAGAAACGACATCGAATGCAGACGTCAGAGGATGTTGAACTGTGGTTGTCAAGAGTGGAGGCTGCAACAGCCGAAGCTGATCGGTTGAAAAGAGAAGGCGAACAAGCAGTCCAGAGATTGTGCCTTGGAGGAATCTGCTCTACTGACTATTTCTCAACCTCCGTGTTTGGCGGATCGGTCACCAAATGCCTCAAAGATCTGCAAGATCTTAAGGTCACGGGAGAAAACTTAAGAGAAGTGGTTGTGGATGTGCCTGCAGAACCAGATTCTGGAGCTGAAAGGACTTGTGTTCAAACTGTGGGCTTGGAGACTAAGTTACAAGAGGTCCTCTGCTACCTTGAAGAAGAAACAGCTGGGATTGTAGGCGTGTATGGACAAGGTGGTGTTGGGAAAACAACTCTCTTGAAGAAAATCAACAACCATTTCGTTCGGAAATCTGATTGTTTTGTTATATGGATTGATGTCCCTAATGATCTGAACCTGGAGTCGATCCAAAAAGATCTGGGTGAAAAGATTGGCCTTCCAGACGAATTGACAGGCAAAAGTCTTGAGCTGAAATCTGCATATATCTGCAAACAACTGCAGAGAAAGAAGATCATTTTGCTGTTAGATGACATAAAGGGGACAGTTGACCTTTCAAAGATTGGGGTTCCACCGGCAGAAGGTCTAAACGAGTCAAGGGTAGTATTCACAACACGGGAAGAGCAGGTGTGCCAACAAATGGAGCCACAACCCGACAAGAGCTTCAGCGTTGAGACATTGAAAGAGGAACAAGCTTGGCAACTATTTCTGATGAAAGCTGGGCAGGATACCATCAACAGTCATCCAGAAATTCCACGCCTTGCTAAAACGGTGGTCAAGAAGTGTGGAGGTTTGCCATTAGCATTAACTATAATTGGTAAAAGCATGTCTTGCAAGAGAGAACCCAAAGCATGGGAGCGTGCTATCAAGACTTTTGATGGTCCAGCCCTTCAACATTCACAAGATAGGGAGCATGAGCGCGCTATTAGTGAGTTATTTTTAATTTTAAGATACAGCTATGATAATCTGCCAAATGACATGGTTAGATCATGTTTCTCCTACTGTGCTTTATTTCCTGAGGGCGATGAAATTTCTAAACGGAAACTGGTACGGTTATGGACTTTTGAAGATTTTTGGATTGACATTGATGATGATGATGATGATGATGAAATTGACTTTCGTTATGAGGAGGCAAACTGTATTTTGAGTACTCTTGTTCGCACGTCTCTACTAGAAGATAAAGGTTTATGGGTAAAGATGCATGATGTGATTCGGAGCATGGCTTTGTGGATATCAAAAGGAGATGCCTTGGTGATGGCTGGGAAGCAGTTGAAACAAGCACCGAGAGTTGGAAAATGGAAAGCAATGAAAAGGGTGTCTTTGATGGGAAACGAGATAGAGGAACTAGCTCAGGTACCTGAATGTCCTAACCTTGTAACTTTGTTCCTCAATAATACAGAATTGCGTGAGATCTGTCCTCAGTTCTTTCAATCTATGAGTAATTTGACTATCCTTAATCTATCAAATACTATGGTTAAGGAGCTGCCGGGAAGCATATCAAGGTTGGTTTCATTAACATTTCTTGATATATCACGTACGAGGATAAAAAGTCTACCCATCGAGTTGACCGAGCTAAAAATGTTGAAATACTTAAGCCTCCTTAATCTCCATCTCACATTCGAGAGATCAAAGCAAGTGATCAGATATTTGTCTTCTTTGAGAGTTTTGAAAATGTTGTGTTCTTATTCTTATTATGAAGAAGAAGGATGCGATGGGGAAGGAGAAGGAGCAAATAATATGTTATCAGATGACGAGATGCTTTTGGAGGAACTCCAATATTTGGAACACCTGAATCTATTGGACATTATGATACAATCTTTATCTGGCCTTGAGAAATTGTTCCGCACATGCAAATTGTTGGAAAACACTCGAAAACTAGCCCTTTCTTATTTGAAAGGCCAAAGATGCATCGATGTTTCTTTCTTAGCAAATACAAACCACTTGGAAGCGTTTCAGATGGCTTGGTGTGATGGCATGGAGGAGCTGGTCGTTGATACAGTTAGCAACAGCCTCCATATATCAGCCACTCTAACAGATAGAAGCTTTAACAACATAACTTTCATGAGTGCGCGTTGGTGCGCTAACTTGAGGCACTTGACATGTCTCGTTTTAATGCCAAATTTGGAAGTACTGAATGTTGCAAATTGCCATGAATTGAGAGAGATAATAAACGAAGAGAAACTAGATGAAGTCGTCGGAAGAGGCCCAAATTCGCAACCATTCTCAAATCTTACTGCTATCCTATTTATGAATTTACCAGAACTGGAGAGCATTTACTCCATAACTACCCTGCCTTTCCGTTTTCTGCATTCTCTACGTGTATACGGCTGCCCAAACCTTAAGAAGCTTCCAATTAGCTTGACCAGCATCACGGGATGTTCCCAGATTCGGTTAGAGGCTGATGAAGATTGGTGGGATGCAATTGAATGGGAGGAGGATGCTACTATCGACGCATTGTTATCTCGCTTCAAACTTCCTTTTTGACCAAAGATGAAAAAGAGGTAATGATTCTCTTTTCCTTTTCTACATGATTTCTAATTTTATAATAACGATTGATTCTTCATTTAGAGTAAACTCTAATTTTTTTGTTTATTTATTTTATTTCTCCCCACAATGCCTAACACTTGCATCATTTCCTCGATCTCGGATTCTGGTCTAGGTAGAAGGCTCGAGTCTAGCACCTCAATGCCTCCTCTCTTTTTTCTCACCCAATCTGCTACGTGTAGTCCATCTAGTATTGTTGGATCGATCGGATGTTTTCCTGTCAGGACTTCCAATACCAAAATCAGCAATGTAAGGCTCAAACTCAAGCTACTAAAACACATGACAACGACATGTAGTCATACATCAACAATCTTGTATTTCAGTTCCAGCAACACCCCAAGAACCTAATATCCTGGTATATATCTAAATTTCACAATCAATTGAACCCAAAATCATTAAAATCACAATAATTTCAGGAACCATGTACTCATAATAAAAAACTTACTTTTTAGGGAAGCAAAAGGGAAGAATGGAATTGAAATCTTCTTCAACTTTGTGAAATGGGAATGAAAATGCAGGTTAATTAAAAACAGCCCAACTGCAGAAAATTGAGTGAACTGGTGCAGACATTTGCAGTCTTTAATGGCGGAAGAAACGGTTCATAAAAAAACGGACTTCACACATTACCAAATAGTGGCAATTACAACAACAAAGTTGCACATATACCCTAGCCAAACAGATTTACACATAAGCAAACAATGCTACTTACAACAACCAAGATGCACAAATTTGCAGACCAAACACCATTCCATACGCAACCCTAACCAAATACTTTTTGCATCTAAACAGACTTCACACATTACCAAACAGTGGCAATTACAATAACAAAGCTGCACATATTTATAGGCCAAACAGATTCACGCATAAGCAAACAATGCTACTTACAACAACCAAGCTGCACAAATTTGCAGACCAAACACCATTCCATACGCAACCCTAGCCAAATACATTTTGCATCTAAACAGACTTCACACATTACCAAACAGTGGCAATTACAACAACAAAGCTGCACATATTTGCAGGCCAAACAGATTCACACATAAGCAAACAATGCTACTTACAACAACCAAGCTGCACAAATTTGCACATCTTTCTACTACAGCTTCTTTGCAACAACAAACAATGCAAATAACAGAAATCCAATGCCTAATACAACAGCCAATACTACTACATCAATAACTACATCCAAAAAAATACTACTACAACATATATGCATAAGTGCAGAGGTAGACAGTGCCAAGTCCACAACAACAGACAACTCAGATTTGCAAATAATAATACACACAGATTGACAATTAATGTCTATGGTTATATCCAAATCCATGAGGATACTATCCAAAATATATACAAGCTTTAGTAGCCTCCTATATCTGCTACAAATATACAAAAAGAAGAGAAAATTCTGTCTACAATCAACCCAAAACATGAGACAGAATTTGATCTACCCTATCCAAATTATTAAGGAAACTATACTCTCACAAAATCAGTCTACGTAGTTGCTACCAATCCACATTAGATCACATTATCATATACCCTATAACTTGTAGCAGTTTCACTAAGTAATGACAAAAATGCCAGGACACTATTGGCAATCAATCCATCTTTCAATCACAAGTTTAAGTCCACATAATCCCCCTTATGACAACCTGAGAAAGAGTAGGAATAAAGTTGTTAACAACATAAAATTATCTTGAATATAACATTATAGGATGAACCTGTTAATAACTAACACTTACCATGATTATTGAGGAAGATGAGCATTTGCAGCCTCAATGATAACCGAATCACAAGGAAGTCTTGATGGTAGAATCCCTAGCCTTTCCAACTTATCTTTCTGTAGGTGAGGGATTTTGTATGTATTTGAACCTACGGTGCTAAGTACTTGAAACATGCAAGATTGAAGAGTGATGAAAATGTAGTTTGACCTCTTATGTGAAAACTCATAAAATGACTTCTCAACAACTGCAATCAATTGCACAATTGATTTTGCACACTCTTTCTCTTGCAACGATTGAATTGCTCTTAAAAAACCCAAATCCAACACGTTAAGATCAGGGAAATTAGGTGGTTGACATAATATCCTTACATTCAATCCTATATTTTGTACCGCTAATAAGAAATCAATATCATCTCCATATATATGAGTCTTAGCATTATCCTGCTGAATTATAATTGGCTTTGTTATGCTATCCCTTGGCCATTTAGCTTTAATTGCAGGAAGAATCTTTTCAATCATGAACGTTCTAATCACATTTCTACTAATTTTTGGGATTGCCTTTACTTCTAATGTCCCAACTACTCTATTGACACTAGACCTAAGTGCAACAACCTCATCAACCAATGCAAAAATACCTATTTTGCCATCAACCTTGAGAGTCATACCTGGGTCTAGCGACAGCTACAATGAACATAATTTTTGGAATGAAGTTAGTGCTTCTGTAGGTTCGAACTGGTTCTTCCTCACCTAGCACGAGGTAGTATGGCTAAATCTTCCTTGTCATGCTGAACCATTTCTCATCGATGTGGACTATGTTTTCCATTTCAAGAAAGATGGGATTCGTTGAAACAGTGGTTGAGTCTATCATGGAAAGACAATGTTCTATCCTTCGGAAGCGATTATCCTCTGTCAGCGATGGATGAATGTAATTGTTGTGCCATTTCAGTTCTCTTGTCTTCAATTTCTTAAACAATAATGTCGTTGGCACACCCAAATGATGAGCAAGACTTCTTATTGTTGTCCTGTTCCTCAAAGGAATGTCTTTCACCCTCTCTAAATTAAGGTCTACCCTCTTTCTCCCACAATTTTGCACTCTCGTTCTTGCAGTGTTGTGGTTACCAGATTTCTTGCCTCGTTTCCACAAATGTTGAATTGATCTAATGGAGACATTAAAGAGAAGAGCTACCTCTTTTGTTAAACTAGTCTTAAGCTTGTCGTTGCTGCTTTGTAGAAGGAGCATGAAATAAGCAAGAAGTCGTTCATCATCGCTCAGCTCCTTGTATTTAACGGTGGTTGGTGGTTGATTGTCACCTTGCATATGAAGAATGAAATAAGTTTAGAAAAGAGAAGCAGAAATTTTACAGACAACAAGTGTTAGTCCTCCCATAAAAAAATACTCACTTTCATTGTGGAATTGTATTTCTGCCTCTCTACACAGTCTCTCATAATCATCATCATGTAAGTCTGAAAATTCTGTGAGTAGTTCTTCATCTTCATCAGTGAAGTAAGGAATTGGATGTGATGGACTATTGAGTGGATTTTGGGGGGAGGAAATTGATGAATCAATCTCAATGTCCACCATTGTTACTGTAAAGAAACTGAGAAGGAAGAGGGAAAAGTAATTTTGGTGAAATGAAGGGGATGATTTCACCAAATCAGGGGACCGAAATTTGGGAAGTGGTGGAAAACTTAAATTTTCCATTTTCATTTCAAAACTTTTGGTCGAATTTGAGGAGGGAATCGATGAAATTTGCCGAAAACAAGCGCTCGTGTTGAAGGAATGAGATGAAGAGAAGAGAGTGGCTTTACTTGTAGATACTTTCAAAAACAGGGGTAAAGTTGAAAAAAAAATTAATAATAAAAAGAGAGAGAAAACTTCCTACTGTTCCAAAACGTCAAGTATATTGGAACAGAGGGAGTATTTGTTAGGTAATTTTATTTTGTTGATACTGAGCTCCTTTGTTCTGACAAACGCCAGTAAAAATGGTCCACCGACGAGACAACCCACACACACCGAGTCTCTTCTCTTTTGAGAATTTTGGACCGGAACATCGCT
Source organism: Viola odorata (assembly GCA_963691705.1). NCBI lineage: Eukaryota > Viridiplantae > Streptophyta > Magnoliopsida > Malpighiales > Violaceae > Viola > Viola odorata. The sequence goes on along the minus strand of OY829538.1, from coordinate 72,548,281 downwards.
TAGGTAGCGTTTGGTTCACGGAATGCTACTTTCCCTCTTGGAATCACTCTCCCGGGAGAGTGATACCTGGGAGAATGATTGAGGGGAATGTCAATTTTTTGTGTTTTGTTGAAATTTAAGATTCCCGGAAAAATAACATTATTGTGTTTGTTTTGTACTTGGAAATCCTCAAGGAAAGTAAAAAAAATGACTATTTTATCATTTTTCTATATTTGTGTCTTTGCTATCTTGTTAGATGATTTTTGTTATCTTATTAGGTGTCTAATTATTTTTTTCTATATATATTGTGCTACACAGTTTCTTATAAACACGTTGACTTTCTTTCTATTTAATTGTCTATTTTTCAATAATCAAAATATCAAATGAGTTTGTTTTATGATTATGGTTTTTTGCGGGTTAAAAAATATGACAAATGACATAACCTTCGTATTAGAGTTCTTGAAAATTATAGCAAAGTATGACACATATTGTTCTAACAATGCAAAAAAATATAATTGCAACAATAGACAAGTCTAGGATAGGGATTTCTTGGATGATTTGTTCCCATTCCTAACCATATTTTCTTCTACCTATTATTATTTACATCATTACTATGTAATTTTTATGTGATTATTATAATTTTGATGTAATTATTATAATTTTTATATAATTTATATAATTTTTATGTAATTATTTATATTTTTTGTGTAATTAATATAATTTGGTGAAGTTTTAGAAAATAGAGAAAAAAAAGATGCTTTATTAGGTTAATTTTTTATAATTAGTTTTGGATAAATATGTCATTTTAAAAAAAAAATTACTTTCTTGTAGGGGGGAATCACTCTCCTCACCCCCTAGCCAAGGAATCACTTTCCTCCATTTTTTGGAAAGTCAAAGCGGTTAAGGAAAGTTGGATTCCAGGGGAGAGTGATTCCTTGTCGCAACCAAACGCAATAAAGTTCGGAATCTCAGATTTTCAAGTCACTTTTCTCTCTGATTCCGCCAACCAAACGCTACCTTAAAATAAAGAAGAGAGGGACTGTATTGTAATAAACACACCTATGCTCTCCTGACAAAATAAATAAATAATAATAATATTAAAAAAAACCTACGCTCAAATGATGTTGATGCAACATACAATAACATAAAAGGGAGAAACACCAACATTGTTTGTCATCATGTCTCAAAAACTTATTACCATCTCTGTAATCATTTCGGGTTGTGAAAATTGAACAAATTTTATTGAAAATTTTATTATTTTTTAGTTTAATAATATTCGAAAAAAATTAGTATTATACCAAAAAGAACACGAGAGGACATGAAGATGAGAAATAAAAAAAAAACATATAGTTTTAGTTGGTATCTTTAATTTACTAAACTTGAGTAGAGTTCACTTAAAATTCATTTTATTATCTTAATTAAATGAATTCATTCTATTTATTTGGATCAACTGAATTCTCACCTATTGAAATTGAAAATCGGAAATCGGAAATCGGAAATCAAGAATCGAAAATCAAAAAAGAATGAAGAGAAAAAGAAAAAAAAACCACAAGATTTCCCAAGAAATTGAAATCCTTGCGGATCTAATTGGCATCACTAATCAATATCTTCCTTTTCTATATGGGCCCTGAAAACCGAACGTCTATATGGACTCCGTGTATAAGAAAATTGGACCCTGAATTCCCACCTAATTTACTAAATAAACACTGTTACGTACTTCTGTGGAAATTTATATTCGGGTTCAATTCTTTATTTTTTGTTTTTAAATTAATGCATTGTTTTTTTTTTAAATACATATACATATATATATATATATTTACCTTTTAACATAAAATTGATAAATTACTCGTTATATTTAGATAAATTAGTCTTGTCTTATTCTTAATGCTAAACATGAATGAGTCGATATATATTTAGTTTTTACCCTCTTACGAAACATAACTTAATACTCCCTTCTGATTTTTTTAGCTATCCAGTTTAAGCAAAAAATAAAACTAAATAGTTGTCTTGGTTAAATTTTATAGGTGGTTAGTTAGTTTTTTTATACATTTTTTCCATTCCAGTAATTATTTTAAAGTTTATACCAAATGAGCTATCTATAATTTTCATATTTTCAAAACTTGCAATTATCTCCCTTTATACTACTATTTTCAACCTAAAATAATCATCACTGGTACATGAGATTATAGTTACAAAAATAATTAAGAGAATTCGGAGAGAGTAACTAATTTATGGGTGAAATTATTTTCACATCTTGTTGTACGAGAATTTACTACTTCTGCTCTTAAATACATTTTATGACAATTATTTTTAATATTTAAATAAACTTGTTATAGTAAATTTATTGTTACCTATAATTTAAGATGTGGGAATAATATCACACGTAATTTAGAATATTGCAATAATAATATAGATAGACGTTTGGGTGTTGTTTGATGTTATTATCTTAAGTTATTTTTCTTATTTTAAAATTTTATATTAGAAAATGTAAAATGTGAGATTTTTTTTATTAGAAAATGATAAAAATTACCTAAATAATATAAAAATGATAAGCATTTTAAAATCTCATCAAATACTTATTTAATTTCATGACTTCTTATTTGAAAAAATATTACCCACACTAACAACAACATGTTTGTTCATCATATGAATGTAATAACATTTGTGGAAACAAACAACTAATGCAACAATCAACCAACAAGTTGGGTTTAAAGAAATGCGTAAATACTTTTTCAAAAGCAGTTCTCTTTCGTTGAGGCTACCATAAAAAAATGCAGTGATCCTAATACCATCTTTCACATAGCAAAAGTTTAACTAAACAAACCTTGTCTCAAGATAACCAGTTATTGTTTCTCCAACCAAAACCATGGGTAACCCTATAAGCTGCTTGCTCAGCTCACCCTTAGCTACCAAAATATGCGACGGCTTACAAACCTTTGCTTGGGAGTTTGGTGTTAGACATGCAGCTTATGTCTACCAGCTCGAAGATAATCTGGAGGCTTTGCTGAAAGCTGCTGAAGACTTGAGAGTGATGAAGAAAATGGTGGTGCGAAAGATTCGAGACGAGAAACGACACCGAATGCAGACGTCAGAGGATGTTGAACTGTGGTTGTCAAGGGTGGAGGCTGCAACAGCCGAAGCTGATCGGTTGAAAAAAGGAGGAGAGCAAGCAGTCCAGAGATTGTGCCTGGGAGGAATCTTCTCTACTGATTATTTCTCAACCTCCGTGTTTGGCGGATCGGTCACCAAATGCCTCAAAGATCTGCAAGATCTTAAGATCACGAGAGAAAACTTAAGAGAAGTTGTTGTGGAGGTCCCTGCAAAACCAGATCCTGGAGCTGAAAGGACTTGTGTTCAAACTGTGGGCTTGGAGACTAAGTTACAAGAGGTCCTCTGCTACCTTGAAGAAGAAAGAGCCGGGATTGTAGGCGCGTATGGGCAAGGTGGTGTTGGGAAAACTACTCTCTTGAAGAAAATCAACAACCATTTCGTTCGGAAATCTGATTGTTTTGTGATATGGATTGATGTTCCTAATGATCTGAACCTGGAGTCGATCCAACAAGCTCTGGGTGAAAAGATTGGCCTTCCTGACGAATTGACAGACAAAAGTCTTGAGCTGAAATCTGCATATATCTGCAAACAACTGCAGAGAAAGAAGATTATTTTGCTGTTAGATGACATAAAAGGGGCAGTTGACCTTTCAAAGATTGGGGTTCCACCGGCAGAAGATCTAAACGAGTCAAGGGTAGTATTCACAACACGGGAAGAGCAGGTGTGCAAACAAATGGAGCCACAACCCGACAAGAGCTTCAGCGTTGAGACTTTGGAAGAGGAGCATGCTTGGCAACTATTTCTGATGAAAGCTGGGCATGATACCATCAACAGTCATCCAGAAATTCCACACCTTGCTAAAACGGTGGTCAAGAAGTGTGGAGGTTTGCCATTAGCATTAACTATAATTGGTAAAAGCATGTCTTGCAAGAGAGAACCCAAAGCATGGGAGCGTGCTATCAAGACTTTTGATGGTCCAACCCTTCAACATTCACAAGATAGGGAGCATGAGCGCCCTATGAGTGAGTTATTTTCACTTTTGAGATATAGCTACGATAATCTGCCAAGTGACATGGTTAGATCATGTTTCTCATTCTGTGCTTTATTTCCTGAGAGAGATCTAATTGATAAAGAGGAACTGGTAGAGTTATTAATTTTTGAAGATTTTTGGATTGACATTGATGACAAAAACAGCGAGAATAAATATAAAGTAAAAAACAAAATTGACTCTCATTATGAGGAGGCAAACTGTATTTTGAGTACTCTTGTTCGCGCATCTCTACTAGAAGATAAAGGTTTATGGGTAAAGATGCATGATGTGATTCGGAGCATGGTTTTGTGGATATCGGAAGGAGATGCCTTGGTGAAAGCTGGGAAGCAATTGAAACAGGCACCGAGAGTTGGAGAATGGAAAGCAATGAAAAGGGTGCCTTTGATGGGAAATGAGATTGAGGAACTAGCTCAGGTACCTCAATGTCCTAACCTTGTAACTTTGTTACTCAATGATAATACAGAGTTGCGTGAGATCTGTCCTCAGTTCTTTCAATCTATGAGAAATTTGACTATCCTTGATCTATCAAATACTATGGTTAACGAGCTGCCGGGAAGCATATCAAGGTTGGTTTCATTAACTTTTCTGGATATATCACATACGAGGATAAAAAGTCTACCCATCGAGTTAACCGAGCTAAAACTGTTGAAATACTTAGACCTCCTTAATCTCCATCTCACATTCGAGAGATCAAAGCAAGTGGTCAGATATTTGTCTTCTTTGAGAGTTTTGAAAATGCTGTGTTCTTATTCTTATGATGACGAAGTAGGATGGGAAGGAGAAGGAGCGAACAGTAAGTTATCAGATGACGAGATGCTTTTGGAGGAACTCCAATATTTGGAACACCTGAATGTATTGGAGATTACGATACTATCTTTATCTGGTCTTGAGAAATTGTTCAGCACACGCAAATTGTTGGAAAATACTCGAAAACTAGGCCTTGCTTATTTGAAAGGCCAAAGACGCATCGATGTTTCTTTCTTAGCAAACGCAAACCGCTTGACATCGTTTCAGATTGCTTACTGTGACGACATGGAGGAGCTGGTCGTTGATACAGCTAGCAACAGCCTCCATATATCAGCCACTCTAACAGATGGAAGCTTTAACAACATAACTTTCATGACTGCGTGTCGGTGCGCTAACTTGAGGCACTTGACATGTCTCGTTTTAATGCCAAATTTGGAAATACTACGTGTTGAAAATTGCCAAGAATTGAGAGAGATAATAAACGAAGAGAAACTAGATGAAGTCGTCGGAAGAGGCCCAAATTCGCAACCATTCTCAAATCTTACTGCTATCGCATTTATGAATTTACCAGAACTGGAGAGCATTTACTCCATAGCTACCCTGCATTTCCGTTTCCTGCATTTCCTAAGTGTATATGGCTGCCCAAACCTTAAGAAGCTTCCAATTAGCTCGACTAGCATCATGGGATGTTCCCAGATTGAGTTAGATGCTGATGAAGATTGGTGGGATGCAATTGAATGGGAGGACGATGCTACTAATGACGCATTGTTATCTCGTTTCAAACTTCCTTTTCTCAGCTCGGATGATTAAAACAATGTTTGGTTTCAAAAAGATGAGACAAAGGTAATGATTCTCTTTTCCTTTTTTACATGATTTCTAATTTTATAATAACGATTGATTCTTCATTTAGAGTAAACTTTAATTTGATGATATGTACAAGATTTTGCTTCCTCCCCTGTTGTTCTTCAGAGGATCTTCCGCTATTGATGGTGGTGGGAAGTATTATGATTAAGGAAGGATAAATAGAAGAAGCAGGTGGGAGTTCTCTTTATTTTTCTGTTTAACTATATAGATAGGATTGGTGTGAAATGTGAATGTTTTAGTTCATTTTAAAAACAATAGCAATAAAAAAGAAATATGTTGATGAAATCTGCAGCTTGTTCAAAGAAATATGTTGATGAAATCTGCATCTCTTCTGTTTTTTCTTGCGATATATTCCCTCCGTCCATAAATAACTGTCGCTTTGATTTTGGGCACGTGTTTTAAAGAGGCAGGATGATTCACTATTTGAGACAATTTTGCTCCGAATTTTTTCTCCTTAACGTACGTTCGAAAAAAAGTACGAAATTTTTTGGGGTCAAATAGTGAGTCATCTGACCTCCTTAAAATGTGTGCCCAAAATCAAAACGTCCATTAAAAATGAACGAAGTGAGTAGTATAATTAAGCAGACTGGCCAAGTCAAGTCTTTTTTTTTTTTTTGGGTAATTGTACTTTTCAGTTGAATTCATAAAAAATAATTAATAAATACATTATGAACGAGCGTGGTAATACTCTAATTATGCAATGTTGACAAGATTGCAAGAGTGGATCTTTAATTAAAATGGCTTTAATTAGAAGCGCTTGAAATTTCCGCATTTTAAATACATTATGAACGAGCGTCGTACTACTCTAATTATTTATTTAATTGTTCAGATCCATTATGCAATGTTGACAAGATTATAAGTGGCCGGCAGTCGGCACCTATTTTGGATCTCTTGCGATATAGTCTCTCTTGGAACACAATCAGTGTTGACAAGCTTGCAAGAGTTTGCGATGTAGTATAATTAAGCCGACTGGCAAAGTCAAGTGTCTTTCTTGGAAGCAGATAAACAATCGAGCTGGGCTAGCGCTTACTTTAAGATGGGCTTTGGCCTTTGGCCTTTTACACATAAGCCTTACATCATATTTATATGGGGTTGTGGGCCTTCTAACTCAGTCTTTCTGACGTTATATTCTTCTTCTCTTCGGATAAACAAAAATAAAAATCCAAAAAAAAATTCCCAAATCCGTCTGTAAGCAGAGTAGCAAGCAAGCACTTGTTGTTGTGGTGTGGCATCCGAAGAACCTCTCCTTCATTAGTTTTCTTTTTTCTTTTTTCTTTTTTCCTCTCCTAGCATTTCAAGAAATCCAAATTCCACCACACAAACACAAATTAATTCTTTTTCTTTTCTCTCTTTCATAAATTTCATCTCTTTTGATCTTGGTTTTAGTATCATCATCTCAAAAAATAGCCAACACAGCATCATATCATTTGGGTTTTCTTCTCTGTCATGAAATGAAGTATGCTCACAATCTCTTCTACACCATAGCTCATGGAAGGCGATGAAAACTCAATTCCAAAGGTGCACGCAGGAACAACATTTTCTTATTATGTTTAATTTGTTTTTTTTTCAATTTTAGCATGTACTGATGATTTCACTTAATACCCAGTTGAGGTTTTTGGGGTTTTGCTTGTGGTTTTGCGTTGTCTTTGAGGTGTGAGGAAAGATGGGAAATAACTAATACAGTTCATGTTATGGGACCAATAGGATAATTTATCTCCTCAATTGTTTGAAGTTAGATTTTACTCTTACTGTTGTTGTTGTTAGCTTTTATGAGTGGAAGTGTTGACAGAATTTAGTGAAATGCTATAATGAAAGATTTCTTCTTTTTTTTGGTTTACGCAATTTTATCCAGATATTTTAAGCACCAAACATGATTGCAAATAAGAAACCTGTAGTTCTCTCTATTTATGTTTTGTGGCTGTCAATTCATGGGTTACCTTTTCCCAAAGAACAATCTTTATCTACTTCGCGTCATTATCGTGTTTCTGGACTTGGACTAAAGTCTTAAAGTATTCAACTTTTTATCTAGCTGATAGGTCTGGTGTATACTGCTATGGATTTCAGTTCTGTTTGTTAACAAGAATGTGCTCACTTAAACAGAGTTGTTTCTATTCCACGAGAGGTTTTTGAGTCTCAAAAGAATGTGACTGTTACCTGTTCTGCTTTCTCTCTCTCTTTGCCACTTTCATCCGTTCATTGCTTTTCTGTGGAACCATTTTTTATATTTATTGAATTCATTAGAGCACCAATTCTGTTGGTCTTAGATGAAACCTGAATTATGATTGCCCTGTTATATTCCTTGAACTGAATTAGTTGGTTAGGGGCAACTTCATAGGCGCTTTCTAGTTTATCTGGTTTTCCTGCTGTTTCAAACCTGCCATTTGGTTTATTGTTCTTTAACACCGCTTAGTACCATGTATGTCAGCTTAATCGACGTTGAATATTTTCCTTTTTGCTTTCTGTAGAGTATATATGCAGCATTTAGTCCTTCAACACCATTGTTCCTGATATTCTGATACTATATATATTGTCTTTTCTTGAAACTTGGTCTTGGATGATTGGTGGGTTTAATCAGCTAGGAGCTCATTGCTACCTTGTTCACATGATGAATCCACGCAGCATATAGTGCATAACTGTCATAGAGGTTGCATTCACGCCATTTTTGTTGCTTCTGTGCTGCAATTGTATGTCAAGAACTTGTTTTCCTGTAAACCTTCACTTTTGGTTTTATAGTGACATCTTGCCAAATTATTGGTCCATCTTAGCTTATCTTTCATTGATTTGAGTGGTCATGTAAACACGTCATCTGATTACCAAAATGCCCAGATATATGTGTCTTTTGGATGAAAATGGTCATTAAGGAATGGTGTGGTAATATGTGCAATGAGCCTATGGTAGATGACATCCTCCTCTTAAGGCTCACACATAAAGTCCAATAAAAGGTTTGTTTGATGAAGTAAAACTAAAAAATAAATAAAGGGAACAGTTAAAGAGTAAACATAATGCTTAGTTGATTTTACACTGGAGCATGAGGATTGATGCTCCCTTTTCTGAAAATCAGGCTTTATCCCTTCTTTAAAAGTGTAATTCGTAACTGGTTACATTTATACTCCTTCCATACAGGCTTCTTTATTGATGTTTTTGTATCCCTACCCTAGGCTTGTTATCAACCCTTTGTTGATGTTTTATTTTTTCTGAAAAAGTTTATTACCTAGTGTTTAGTTTGCTTTTTACTGTTTGGTGACTTAAGGTTGACTAACAAGAAAAAAATTGACTGTATAGGATTACTATAAAATTTTGGAGGTCGACTATGATGCAACAGACGAGAAAATAAAATTGAATTACCGAAGGCTTGCACTGGTTAGTAGTGGATCTGCTATGAGCAGCTTGTGATGTGAGCTTTTGCATTCTTTTTTTCATCAACTACTGCCTGTAATATGGGTTAACTCTGAACAATTGATAACATTTTTGTTTACATTTAGAAGTGGCATCCAGATAAGCACCAGGGTGATTCTGCTGTTACTGCGAAATTTCAGGAGATCAATGAAGCTTACGAAGGTAATCTGTGTCCTGTGTTGCATACTTTATTTCAGTTCATCAATCATGGATATGTAGCTTGTCAATCTAACAGGATGCATTGACCTCAGTGATCTCGATATCCTTTGATGAAAGTTTTCTAGCAAAAGTAAAGGAAAGCAGGATAAACATTATATGCACCGATACTTGCTAAAAGTGCTACAAATTGTATAATTAAACTTTAGACACGTTAAGGGAAGTTAAGTTATTAAAATAATTTCACTAGTGGACTTATTGGCATTAGGCCCTTACTGCGTGTATTTGCTTGTGTCACATGTTATGTAGATAATCTGTGTGTACATTGTGTGTACAAATTTATATACTCGTGCAGGAGCAGGACATGGTTTCTGGTATAGGAAAAATGATTTTGCCAAACAGAAGCTATGAGATTGACCATGATTTATTGTCTGCTGTAGTGTTGAGTGATCCAGCCAAACGCTTTGACTATGATTCAACTGGGATATATGAGATTGAGAAGTATACTTTGCGGGTAAGAACATATTACACACTGCGGACTGAGTGGATATATGACTTATACATGAACTGAGAAGTAGGTCATTCGATTGCAGGAATATCTTGGCAGGTTTAAGGGAATGATACTAACGTGCAACGGCCTCGGTATCGGTAATACATCGATATGGTAATCTTCACCCTTTTGGATGTGGTCGCAACATGGAAGTTTCATTTCAATTCATTGGGATGAGCAATTGGATTCTCAAATTCTTACTAGTGGTTTGGCATGAACATTTCGGTCCTTTGCCTTTAGTACTGCATCGTGGACTATGTATTTCCTAGAGTAGATTGTGCCTATGGTCTTGATAGGAACCAAATCCCCGCTAGATTCGTTAATGGTGTTCATGATCACTCCGTTAGTTGTTTGAAGGGACTTAAATTATCCATGTTCCATTGCTTATATGCATAGTTAGGATTGTTGCTTACTATTTTCGTACTGGTGCAGGACACAGCAGTTGACGGAAGCTAACGACTTAACAGAAAAATAAGGTGCGATTATTATACTCGATGTGCAGAAGTCATTCTGTTGATAGGATTAGAAACTTTCCACCGGATATGTATGAAAAGTAGCATTCCCACCGGCTGTAGGCGCTACCCTATCGAAACAGGGTTGTTGTATTATCTATGTCATCATAGTAGTAGAAACTTAGATGGAAGCTAAGATTTTGTGATGTATCATGGATTCTGAGATGTCATTTTGGCGATCTTTTGCTTCAGCTTGGCAAAAGCCACTGCCTTTTTCGGGAGATATTTGTTTGACCTGATTACTTGCCACAATCTTCTGAGAAAATATGGTAGACGGGTTTTTCTGCTATTTTTCAAGCTCGAACTCAAGTTACTTGAGTTAATGATGAACAAAGTATCTACTAATTAATTTTACTTTTTTAAATCTGTGAAGAGTTTTACTTTTTTACTGTGTTTGTAATTCAATTGATAGTGTATGCCGTTTTTATAACGATTGATGGTGTACCCCAAAAGTGATTCCCCATTGTATGAGATCCAAATGAGCATAGAGACCCACATACTCCCTCCGGACACAATTACTTGTCACTGGCTACTATTCTGTATGCGTTTCGAGGAGGCCGAATGACTCACTATTTGACCCAAAAAGTTCCGTACTTTTTCTCGGACGTACGTTAAGGATTAACGTACGTTAGAAAAAAAGTACGAATTTTTTTGGGGTCAAATAGTGAGTCATTCGGTCTCCTCGAAATGCGTGCTGGAATAGTAAAGTGACAAGTAATTGTGTCCGGAGGGAGTACATAATAAGTAATTTAAAAATGGTCAATTATTGCAACCCATCAACTCTAAATTGGAATCCAACAAAGAATTTCTTGTATACACAGTCGGCCCAATGTCATCGACAACGAATCTTATAGAATATGCACATTCACATTATATAATACAACTTGCATACAAGGACAAAGGTTGACGTGTTGTTACTAAACTGTTTATTTTTCAGCATTTGAATTAAAAAAAATTAAAGGTCTAATGTCCCTCCGTTTAAATAAAAAGTTGTTGGCTTTGTTACCTATGGAACGATTACTATTTGATAATATATTATTCAAATATGAATGTGAATCTGTACTACTTTTACGAGTAATTAGACAATCAACGAACAACGTATCCATTAATAAAATTTAAATTATTTAGGTTAAAAATAATAATAATAACACTCAACCGGGCTGAAAAGACTAAGGAGGGTAGAATTGTTTTATTAATTGGTTTATACCCTTTTTAAAGAGTATGGATAGCCTCAATTGGGATTATTTTACTTTTTTAAAAATAATTATATTATTAATTTATTATTATAATACTAAAGGTATCATAATTTACATCATAAAAATAATTTATACTAATTAGTTTTTTTATTTATATATAAACATATACTAACCAATTGAATTACAATCTAACAATTAATTAGTTTAACCTTTCAAGATTCGAAATGGTATGGTATTTTCGAAGTTTGGAAAGAAATGAATGAAATTATTAAAAATGTTAACCAGAGACAGACACTCATGCTCAAATGATGTTGATGCAACATACAATACAATAACATAAAAGGAAGAAACACCAACATTGTTTGTTATCGAATCTCAAAAACTTATTATCATCTCTGTAATCATTTCGAGTTTTAAAAATTGAATAAATTATATTAAAAAAATTATTATTTTTAATTTAATTATATTCGAAAGAGATTAGTATTATGCTAAAAAGAATACAGATAGAAAATAGAAAAAACACATATAGTTTTAGTTGGTATCTTTAACTCACTAAACTTGAGGAGAGTTCACTTAAAATTCATTTCATTATCTTAATTAAATGAATTCATTCTATTTATTTGGATCAACTGAATTCTCACCTATTGAAATTGAAATTGAATTCTTGGGATTTCAAAGACTATAACAAACGCAAGATTCTTTCAACATTTTTCATAGTCTCTGCTCTTTTCTAAAATCAATGGAAAGTGAAAACAGACGGTGAATGTATTGAATTTACGTCATTGCTAATACTAAATAATTTACACCCAGCAAATTACATCAAAACCCGGAAAATCCAAAATCAAAAAGGAGTGAAGAGAAAAAGAAAGAAACCACAAGATTTCCCAAGAAATTGAAATCCGTATTCGTCTCTACATCAACTGATACATCAATTGATTCATTGATTGATGAATTAATCATTAGAAGAAGACACAAAAACACGAATCTGCTCCAAGAAACTCAAATTCTGCGGCCGATCTTTCCTCTTCACATACCCTTTCGCCTCTTTCTCACCATACACCCCATACCCTCGCCGTCCATTGCGCCTCCACATCTCCGCCGCGTAGTTCCGATGCGCATAATACGCCTCCGCCTCAATCTCTTCCTCCTCCTCCTCCCCCTCCTCTTCCCCACACCTGATCACTCTTATCGGCAATCTCTCGTAGTGTCCACGGCTGATCCCTTCCAGCTCGTCCAATCTCGTCAGGCCTTTGGCGGAAACAGCGTACAATTCGCCGGCGACGGTGTTGGATCCAGCAACACCGCGGAGGTTGAGGAGGAACGGGACGCGGTAGGGACCGCAGACGAGCGGGTAGGCGTCGGCGGTACGGCAAGTGCCTTTGAAGACGGCGTCGCCGGAGCGAATGAGATCTAGCATGAGGACGTGGTTGGAGAAGCCTTTCTTCAGCGTGCCGTAGGTGAAGATCAAGGTTGTGGTTTGGTGGTTGTTGTTGGTGGTGGTGGCGGCGGCGGCGGCGGCGGCGGCGATTTCGATGCCCATGAGCGGAAGAGGAGAGTGACGGAATATTCGCGTCTGAGATTATAATTTTGGCGAGAAGAAATTGGGAATTGAGGATTTTGATTTTTTTTGAGGGAGTTGAGGATATTGAGGATGAGGAGAAGGAGAAAGGTGGGTTCTTATATTGGAGAATTTTTTAGATCGATGACATGTGTTTAAATTATCAAATCTCATCAAAATTTTAAATAATGTGACACTTCACTACAATTTTATATTGGTTTAACTTAAAAAATGGCACCTGTACATGAATTAATTAACTCATTTAGCACATCTATTTGAAAAACGATTTAAAAGGCACATGTACTTTCAACATATAACACATTTGGCACCTCCCACGAACAGCGTCACCATTCCTCCGTTATCCGCTGACGTGTCATGCCACGTGGCAAATTTGACCCAAATCATGCTGGAATGGGTCTAAAAACGGGTCATTTATTTGGGTCGTGAACGGCGAGCCGTTCAAACAACGAATGACACGTCGTTCGTTTCTTTTTTTCTTTTTTTCTTTTCATCCTTTCCTTTTAATTCAATTTCTACACCAAATCATCACCCTCTCTTTTAATCACTCATCCCTGCACCAAAATTAAATCCAGTCCCTACACCGAATTAAAAATTAATTCCATCCAACCATCTCACTCTCCTCCAGCCAGCCAACCATCCAATCCTCTAGCCAATCAATCTTCATTGACTTCAAAACAGCCACATCCACCACCGCCCAAATCGGGCGGCTGCCACCACCTCACCCGAATCCACCCAACGCCGACCACCAAACCCAATTCAGCCACCCAGTGGCGGATCCATCCCAGGGCCAGGGTGGGCGGGCGCCCCCCTAGCTGGATGAGAAAAAAACTTATTTGGGTCCATGCTCGCCCGTGCTAGCTTCGCCCCCGCTACTGGTCTCCTGCCATGCTCCCCGTCGTTGCTGTGCTGGTAGGGGCTTGAGGTTGAAGATGACTTGGGAAGAAGAAGGGAGTTATGGGTTAGGCTGTTTCTTTTTTTAATTAATCATGGGCTTGGTTTTGTACCAAGCCCAAATAAGACGATGAAGAAGAAAGGGCTGAACGCGTTCAAGCCCAAGCAAGAGGGGAAGAGTTGGGCTGGCGCCTGGCCCAGCTAGCTGCGGGCCTTTGGGACCATCTGGTGGGTCTAGCCTGTTTAATTTCGCCCGTCGCGTTTTAATTTTCGAGTGCTTATACTGTTTATTTATTTTCGCACTCGTACTGTTTTTCGTATGCGTGTATACTTGTACTGTTTATTTATTTTCGTACTTGAACTGTTTATTTATTTTTGTACTCGTACTGTTTATTTATTTTTCGTATGCGTGCATGCTTGTACTGTTTATTTATTTTTGCTTTCATGCTGTTTATTTACTTTTGCACGCATATGCTTTTGCATGTTTAATTAATTATTTTACACGATTTCAACTGTTTAACTAATTAATTTACATGAATTCAAATGATTAAAAAAATTATTTTTGCATGTTTTAAATAATTATTTGGCACGATTTTAAATATTTAAATAATTGTTTCACTCACGTTCAAATATTTAAATAATTATTTTGCATAAGTTTCGAATGTTTTGCTCACGTTTAATTGTTTTAAAATAATTACTTTGCTTGCATACATCGTCATGCTTTAATTAATTTTTTTCTATATTGTCTTTTTATTTATCTTTTTGTTAAATTTATTTGAATATTTGTTATTTAGTGACGGATACAAATACTCTTAAACATTTTTCCAATTTTTCGTTCAGCTCGCTTGTCTTCCTTTAAAAATACTCAAAAAAAAATAATTCGGGGGAACCCCCGCCCCCCTGAATAAAATTCCTGGATCCGCCACTGCAGCCACCAATCACCACAGTAGCAACCAAACTCGATCCCTCTGGCCAAACCACCAACCACCGCCGAAACAAACACCCATCATCACCGTTTCCGTCCTCCACCAAAATCAACCGATCTACCACCAAAAATCAACCCACAACCTCAACCACCAATCAAACCAATCTACCACCAAATCATCATCTCAACCCAGCCAAAAGAAGAAAGAAATAGAAAAAGAGAGAGGCTTCGGCTGCAAAAGAAAGAAAAAAAAAAGAGGGAGAGTGAGGCTGCAGAAATAGAAAGAAAGGAAGAAAAGAATAAAAGGAAAGGAAAAAGAAAAAGAAGAAGAAAAAACAAAAAAGAGAAACGAAAGAGAAGAGAGGATGCGTCGTTCACTCTAATAAAGTGAACGATGTGTCAGCTCAAACGATGCAATCAATTCATGTACAAGTGTCATTTTTGGATTTAAACCTTTTATATTTTAAAAATAACTTATTTCTTTTTTTTTCCTACTCCTTCTTCCTTCCTCGCCCCTCTCCCATGAACATCCTCCACTACTGCTGCCATGTCCTCCACAACCACCACCACCGCCTCTTGCTTCTCCCGCAGACACCGTCAACTCCTTCTCCTCCCTTCCGCAGCCATCATCCATCTCCTCTCCCAAGTGTCACTGCCTCCTCTTCCACCATACATACTTGATCTTCATGATTAATTATTATTTTGGCATATGCAGGACGACAACAATACTAAAATTTTAGATCGAATTATGAGCACTACTTGCTGGATGTAAATACAATTTGATAGAGAATGACATGCATTTTCATTATTCGTCAATTACGTTTGGAATTTTTACATCGATTATGGAGGAGGATGGTGATTATGAGAAAGAAGCGGCGGCGTACTGGAGCTTAACGGGAGAGGATGAGGTTAAGGAAAGGAGTTGGGAAAATAGAAATTACGTTTACATTTTTAAAATATTTTAAAAGGTAAAAAGTTTTTTTTTATGAGGTGTCACAATTTAAACACGTGTTATTTAATTATTGGTTCAGTCCACCATCTTATGTGGAAAATAATAATTTGGTAGTTATTCGGCTAAAATTGGATTGTGTAAATGTAATGCATTTTAATATATTAATTTTTTAATGTATTATTAAATTTTGTTAGTATAATAATCACTAGTATATACAATTTTAATCATTTCTAGTTTTATTTGTGTTTATTCTATTTTATTGAAATAATAATTTTAAGATTATAAATGTAAAAATAAATAGAATAAATATTAAATAAATGATAAAAATATCATTTAAGCATTTTACTTTTATTATATAAATCAATCGATTGTTTAAGTTAACCTATAAATAATTGATAAGTACTTTATTCTACTAATTATTAATTTCAAATGTAATCTGTTTACTAAAAAAGTGTATTGCCATGTAAGCGCATGGGGAAACAAAAAAAAATTGCTCTAGTTCTCCTTCATTGAGAATTGCACAGTGAGCATCATTACTTTTTCCTTCATTTTATGTAACTACTCGTTTTTGACCAGTATACGCTCTCCAACTCTCCAACTTCCATCCACTCTCTAACGTTCTCTTGATGGAAATCTTGAAATTCAATCGAAATTTGGACCCATTTCCCTAAAATTTAACTGTAAGACTTCATGATGAAGTTAATTAAGAATGAGAAGAGTCAGAAGACGGTAATAGAGTGCACATCCTGTGTGTTTTTCCATCCATTCTAGCAGTTAAGTAATGGCGAACACAAAAGCTAGAGAAGAAGAACACGAGGAGAAATGGGTAATGCACTATTCATCAAATCACCAAATATTGCTCGTTGGTGAAGGAGATTTCTCTTTCTCTTCAAGTTTGGCGCTCTTTTTCGGCTCTGCCTCAAATATTGTTGCTTCCTCCCTCGACCCATATGGTAATCTACTCTGTTACTTGCAAAGGAAGTACCTTTATCGCCTTTCTCACATATTTAAAGGGTTTTCTGTCCTGAATTGTTGATTTTGATCACTCACTGTGCTGTGCGTTGGTGACCATGTTTTGTGAATTAGAGGTTTTGATCAAGAAATACAAGAATGCAAAGTCTAATTTGGAGAATCTACACAATTTAGGAGGCTCAACATTGCATGGGGTGGATGCAACCAAAATGAAGCTTGATCAGCCGGATTTGAAGATGCGCAAGTTCGACAGGATTATCTTCAATTTTCCTCATGCTGGCTTTCATGGAAAGGAAAACGATCTTCGTCTCATTATGTAAGCCATTTACCAATTACCATTCTTTTTTGGTAGGAATCTAATGTCTCTCCCATTGTTTGTTTTGTATTTCTTTTATATGTTTGTGAAAAAATCAGGAAGCTATACTTAAAAATTGGATGGCAATGACAAATAAAGTTGAGAACTTTATTGTTGCCAGTGAATGACTGAATCATCCACTTTGATTTGCCACTGTTCTTGGGATTGAATCACTTCCCCCGGAAGATGTGTACCGATATCTTGTTTCTAAACTGTTTAGTCTCTTGGAGTTGGGGGCAAAGAAACTGGTTAAAAGGATTGAACTTTGATGAGCTTGAAGAATTATCACTAATGAGAATTATAAGCTTAGTTTAATGACCTTTTTGCTTTTCATCTGAAGGATGCATAAGCTCGTTGTTGAAGGCTTCTTCAGGAATGCAAGTGGGATGCTAAGACCTGAGGGGGAAATACATGTAAACCACAAAACATCAGCTCCGTTTTGCAACTGGAATATTGAGAAACTTGCATTGAAGAACTCTTTGGTACTAGTTGAGGTAGTTGATTTTAAGATAGAAGACTATCCTGGGTACAACAATAAGAGGGGGGATGGAGGTAGATGTGATGAGCCCTTCGGCTTGGGAAAATGCAGTACCTTCAAGTTTAGATTATCTACTGCTTGTAAAAAGATGTCAGAAGTAACAAGACATGGCGGGTATTTTACCCGCAAAAGATCACAGCAACTTTTGGGTATTCCAATACAAAAGCAATCTTGCCAAACTTCGATTAATCCTGGAATTTCTCTGTCAACTTTCCCTGTGAATAGGAATATGCATGGCTTTCCAGTACATTTGCCACCTCCAGATGTGAATGTTAGGAGGGGAAGTGCCATCTTTGCTGATGGGTACTCCTTGTATCGTTTGGAAGAGTGTGCTCGAGCAGTCAATAAGTTTCATCCTGAGGCCCATGTTAAGTGTCAGAGACTTCAGTCTAATATGGTCAACCAACTTCAAGCTTCTGTTTCGTTCTATCCCAAGTACCATCAAACCAGCATTCATGGAAGTATGAAGGACTTGCCCAGGCACAGGCTACCACGTTCATCAGCTAACACCAACAGGCAAAGCAGCACTGCCTTTGATTGGTACTCCAAGTATCCTTGCAAACAGTGTGCTCGTGGAGTTAGTGACACTCATTCTTATGTTAGTGATAAACGGAGATACAAAAGGCTAGTACCTGAAGCGCATGTTAAGTATCAGAAGCTTCAGCCTAACAGGGTCAGCCAGCTGCATGACTCACTGTCATTCCATCCCAAGTACCATCAAAATGGGATTCATGAAAGTTTGATGGACTTGCCTAGGCACAGGCTACCGCTTTTATCAGCTGAAGCAAACAGGGCAAGCAGCCATGCCTTTGATGGATACTTCAAACATGGCTCAGAAAATTACGCCAGAGCTGTTGATGATGTGGGCTATTATTCTGCTGCGGAACCTCAGGGACCTCGATATGGACGTTATCTTTCACGGGGTTGACTTTAATCAGGCGAGAGAAGCCTTGTTTTATTTATTCGAGACATGAGAAGGTGCAACTTTGAAAGTGATGCAACAGAATTTTGTAGGAGAATGGTGCACGGTGATCAGTATACGCTGCGTTAACAACTTCTTTAGCAGCAACTTATTTTGTGGCTCTGTTGCAGGTTAGCACAAGTGTCATAGTAAATCTTGTTCAGAAACACATTTTGGATTTTGCTCTGGTTATTGTAAGTTGTAACTGTTCAGTAAGCCAGGGGCCTTAAAAAAGGCTTAGAAACTTGTGGATTGGTATGTCTTGTTGCCAATTCATATATTTTTAATGAAATGTAAGTTTGCCTTTGGTTTGTTTTTCATATTTTTTCTCTTTTAGGTGTTCAACAGCTTAATAAGGAGGAAAGAATCGTTAAAAGTTATAGTTCTCTCATTCCGTAAGTTTGCTTGTATAATCCTTCCTTTTTTGGGCTTATTTCTCAAGTTCTTTGCTTGGGCCTACTATGTTTCTCCTATTGGGCCGCAATCTTACTAGAAATTATGTAAGAGAATTTGTTACTATTTATTAATTTATTTTAAAAAAAAATTTGATTATATTATTAATTATCATTATTGTTGATTTTTTACCTATCATTAAGATAATATACATTTTGATTCGATGATTATCATTATTCGACATAATTGATAAAATAAACAATATTATTAAAGAAAAAATAGTCCTTGCCATTCAATGTTTATTGTTTACTAGTTAATCTCGAGTATGGAAAACGGAAAAAAAAAATCACATTAGAAGAAATCCGTTTCTAAAATTTTGACAATAATCAAACAAAAATAATTAAAAAAACGTTTCAAAATGAAAAAAATGATAATCGATATACGCGATAGTGGTATCTATTTTAGAACCCGACAATAATCTATCGGGAATAGTGAAAAAAATCAGTGCTAAAACTGCCAAAAAAAACATTTAAAACTGCCAATGGTTGTAATTATCCAATAGACACATATTCAAAACAGCCGAAAAGCAATTGGATTCTGATGTTTGCACTGTAGGTTGGGTTTTGGATAATCTGAGGCTCAGGGCCCATGAAGCCTGCTCACCACAACTTTTAGCATATACCCAATAATTCCTGACAAAAAGAGAGTATTATTGAAAAGATAAGCACAAGGGACAATCATATTTTCATTTATTTTTCTTGAAAAAATAAAAGAAAAAACACGGAACGAATAATACTCTTTCTGCTTTTTATTAATTGACATTCTAAAATAATAATTTTTGGACCATATTTTTTAATTTACACATTTTTTATACTAATATAATTATAATAATATCATTGTACCAAATTAATTGGTTGGATAAAAATATTAAAATATATCACAGAAGTCGTAATTATGACTCAAAACAACAGTTAATTTGGACCATATTTCCAGTAAAAAAATGACAGTTATTGAAAACCGGAGGGAGTATAATTATTCTTCATTTTATATATATATATATATATATATATATATGTTGATACATTTGAATTGTAATGCTCAATTGCTTGTATACCTTCATTTTTTGTGTGTTATTTGCAATTAAAATTTCATGTTATTCCCTCGGAAATGTTGCAAAGACAATCATAACTTTATAAAATAATGAAAACCGAAAACATAAGAAAGGAAAGTGATTAAACAAATCGGGGACTAAATTAAATTGGTGATTGGCCAAAAACGAGCTTTGCATCACATCAACTTTACGTCGAAGTTCCCCCCGTAATGCACTTACCCAGAATTGATTTATCAATACCGTGTGTGGAATGAGGCCTAATCACACTACCAACATTGTACTCCAATAACATTTATTATTAAACGTGACAATAAATTTATATTATTCGTCATTTTATCATAAATCGAACTTATAATTTACCTCATAGAAAAATATACATTTATCGGCTACTACATTATAGTTTTTGTTTTTATTTTTTTATCACTTTTTAGTTTTTACAATAATACTAACGACGACAACCGGCGACAACCGGCCGGTGGTTTTTTGGTCAAGCTCCGCTACTGCTCGGATTCGAATCCTTTACAAAAAGCATATTAATTATAATGATTCAAAGCTACTGTTTACCCATCATATAAAATAAAATGAGATTCCTTCCCCACATAACTTTAATTATGAATTTGAAGAAATAAACTTTTTCTTTTTATTAATTTGAAAATTCTATACCATTCTTTTAGTCTTGCTGATTCACCCACCTCAATCTCCACGTGTCGTGATATGAAGCCTTACAAGTATTCTAGGACACAAATGAAACACACCTGTCAAATGATCCTAAAGGCCAAGCAACCAAAGATGGCCAAGCAAAAAAATACCTTATATTAATTCTCAAAAAAAAAAAAAAACATAACCTAATTTGGTTTTGTTTGAAACTATTGTTGATGTCTTGCTAACAAACTCCATTTGACTAAGCATCATTGTTTTTTAATCAAATTTTACCAATAGTAAAAAATAAGACGGAGTTTTTGTTTAAAATTCAGTTTGATTTTAATAACTATACTTTAAATATAAGCCTATTTAATTTTAACGAAATCAACTCTAATACACCATTAATATAATATCTCTAATATTATTCTTTATACTAATGAACTCCGTATATGATATTGGTTCGTTATTTATACTCCCTCCAGGGCAAAACAATAGTCCTTTTAGCATTTGCTTTTACTGTTCCGGCACGTATCTTCAAGCGGCCGAAACAGTCACTATTTGAGACAATTTTGCCCCTAATTTTTTCTCGGAAGTACGTTAAAAATTAATGTACGTTCGAAAAAAAGTACGAAATTTTTTGGGGTCAAATAGTGAGTCATCCGATTTCTTTGATATGCGTTCCCTACTGAATATTGGGATGCGAGGAAATCATTTGTTTTACCCCAGATGGAGTAAAAAATTATATTATTTTTTATTAAAAGAAGACGAGACTCGAATTTAGATAGGGTTATTATTTGAAGATTTTATTGTATCGTTTATTATAATATAATAGCCTTTCTTGGAGTTATTCTATTATTGTTGATTTTACCGCCTAGAACATGCCCAACTAAGGTTTGTCAACCTCACTTATGGAATGAAAAGTTTGTTAAGTAAGCATGGACTGAAAAGGTATGGTTATTTTTATAAAGACGAATAATTTGGAGAAAAAAAGTTCAAAAATAGTAATATATCTTCAAGATTTAAATGAAAATTAACACAAAATATAGGGACCAAGTTGTCTTTCCCAATAATTTATCAAAATAAGAAATAAGAAACAAGAAACCAAGTCTAGACGACAATGAAAACTACTCGTACAAATAAGAACACAACCGATAACGATATACTCCCTCCGGACACAATTAAATGACGTTTTAGAATAGTAAAAAATCGTAGGACAATGATCTTTGATCTTATTGTATTCTACATTGTTTCATTTTTACTCCTAATTTCCACTCAAATTACCACACCATCATCAAATTGGGTTGATTCATAAAAAAAAATAGTCATTTGCACAAAATATATGCTTCGGAATGCATAAAATAACAAATATTATGAACAGTAAGAATCCGTAGAAAAGTGACAATTATTTATGTCCATAGGGAGTATCAAATAAGAAATAATAATAATAATTACGAATTAGCGTGTGTAATTTAACGTTTTAATTCTTAAATAACGAACTGTTCGTTAGATCAATTATATGAAATAACTATTTGCTGAAATACTTTATCCAAACTCATACGAGAATAATTTTATCACGATTAAAATAAAGAATACGAGCTAAAATAATACTAATAGAATTAAAGATAAGTGGGGAATATAATTGATGTGTTTATTTTTTTAACCTTATATATTTGTTTTATTTGGAGTTCCTTGGACCAAACGTATCTATTTGCTTGGTTCAGGTTCAGGTTCGGAAATAGGTTCGGCGGTAGACTTTTATACCAAAGATAAGCAGCACCTCCCCTCACTCCATCCACCACCCACCAGGCCACCACTACAAAAGTACTGCCCCCACCTCCTCCTTCTCTCTCTGTAAGAAAAACAAAAACCTCTCTTTTAATTTTCCTCTCTTGCCCAAAAGAAACTGAAAAATAAAATAAAAAACCCATAAATGATCATCACTGATCAAGAACAGCAACCACCCACTGTCAGAGAAATCAAACCCAAAAGCAGGAGAATCATGGTCAGTTCTTACTATACATTTTGTTTCTGGGTTTTCCGTTTCTTGATTGATTGATTGATTGGTTGACTGATAGATACTAAAATGGGTGTTGAAATTGATTAATGTTTTTTTGGTGTTATTTTCCTTATTTGGGTGACTATGGTGTTGTAGGGTGGTGGAGGTCCAGATGGTGATGGTTGTGATGGTGAAGATGATAAAGAAGATGTCAAATGGCCACCATGGCTGCGCCCACTTCTGCAAACGAGCTTCTTTGTTCATTGCAAACACCATGCCGATGCTCACAAGAGTGAATGTAATATGTACTGCTTGGATTGTATGAATGGAGCTCTCTGCTCTGTTTGCCTCTCTTATCACAAAGACCACAGAGCTATTCAGGTATTAATTCTGTAGAACAGAGTCGCCCAGCAACTGTTCGATGAAAATACTGTACCATGTATTTAGACTAATAGTTTCCTTTTTTATTATTAAAAAACTGTTTCATTCACATGATATTTGTATTGGTTTCACCAATGGCATGTACCATTTCTTTGGGTCCTTGATCCATGGATTTTGCAAAATAACAGGAATCACATGCTTTTGTTGTTTTCTTTAATCATTTTCTTTTGTTTCCTTATAGACAATGGAAGAAAAAAAAACTTTTCTTTTGTGTTTCTTCAATAAATCTTCTGATTTCTTAGTAATGTCAATCATAACAAATAAAAAAATGAAAACTTTCAGTGGTTAAAGGCACACATTGGATTGGTTAAACTTAATTTCACAATAAAGATCAATATAGACCTACATAGGCCTTTTGGTATGGAATTTATTGATGTTTTGGGTTGATTTTTGTATTTTTAGCTGAAAAAAAATTGTAATGCTTATTGATGGGTTCTTTATGTTTTGTTTTGTTTTGGTAGATAAGAAGGTCATCATACCATGATGTGATCAGGGTGTCTGAGATACAGAAATATCTGGACATCACAGGAGTGCAAACCTACATTATCAACAGTGCAAGAATCGTGTTCTTGAATGAACGGCCACAGCCCAGGCCCGGTAAAGGTGTCACTAACACCTGTCAAGTCTGTGACCGTAGCCTTCTTGATTCCTTCTCTTTCTGCTCTCTTGGTTGCAAGGTACATTTTTCTATTATTCTACATTTTATTTTATTCCATTTACACCCTTTTGACCAAAATTGAGTGCATTTTTTCTGATCTTTCTCCTCTTCATACAAAAATGTTGAAGTCTTGGATCTTTTAGTTCAAGAAATTGTCTATTTTCAACCGATCAATTATAGCACATTTCTTTACTTTTGGTATCATGGATACACCAATTCCCTTCCCTTGCCGCAGCTCACACAACCACCCACTATACTGAATTAAAAATAAAAAAACAGAGAAAATGGTACAAAAGTTTCAAAATACAAGCATTTACTATTTACAGAATAACGTACCTACCCGCTATAAAAAAAAGGGTTAAAAAATAGAAAATGTACAACTCTTCTAGGTATATATATTCCACTTAAAAAAGTTAGAAAGAAAGGTACTTTTGCACAGCATTTTGAAGAAATACTTCATTATAGAACTCAAAGTACAAACCCACTAAAAAGGTTAAAGAGTAAATGGTTTAACATTTTCAAGATATGTCCTAGTGTATACCTTTCTTTGCCGTAGAATGTACCTACTAGTGGCATTTTTCTTACAATGTGATGTTGCAACTGATTTTTCTATTGGTTTCCCTTAATTTTCTTAGACATTTCTACAAAATTTCCTTAGCTTATTAAGAAATTCTATAATTAATTGTGCCGAATTCTTGCGCTGACTTTTCTAGATCGTTATGCTACTAGTTTCCTCGAAAGTTACAGGGACCATCTCAAGATAATGAGTGGAAATGTTGAATGCCTCCACTTTGAACAATGTTTTTCCAATGTTTGACTTAAGTGCACTTGATTAAACGACTATGCACTGATTTCACAGATTGTTGGGACATCAAAGAATAATAGGAAGAAGAGAATGCGGAAGGAGATGGATGACGGTTCATCGGACACCGAAGGATCGATGAGTGGCATCCGCAATGGAGGTGGCAGAACCAAAATACAAAGCTTTACGCCATCGACACCACCGCCGACTGCTGCGAGTTATAGGACCGGCAAGAGGAGGAAGGGAGTTCCCCATCGATCTCCAATGGGAGGACTCATCATAGAATACTAATAAAGACCATACACAATGTATATTGTGAAAAGAAAAAAGAAGACGTGCTGTCAAGATAACTCCCTTATGTAACGAAAATGCTAACATCTGAGCCTTTAGGGCAGAGGCCGGTGTTTGAAGCCTATAAACTGAACCCCACATACATATATTGTACATAGATGGCAAATGTAGAAATAAGTGGCATAATTAAGGAGACACCGAAGGTAAAGCAGAAAGAAAAGAACAAAAAAAAAACAAGTTATTGATAGCAAAGATATGGTGTTGTAGATTAGGAGTTGCCTGTGCTAATCTGTGAAATTCAGTATGTAAATATCTGTAGTTTGTTGTAGAACTGTGAAAAATATGAAATGTATTATTATGTGTTTGAGTTATTTGCAAAAATGTGATCTTTTTAGCATTTGGCACTCCATTTTCATTTGATTCAAAGCATTTGGCATCCTCTTTTAGAAAGAAGTCTTTATTCACGTTTGCTACTTCCATAACGCCCTTTTTGTACTTCTCTTTTAGACAAGTACACGTTTATGTTAGAAGTGAATGCTCTGTTTTTTTCTAGAAAAAAAATCATAATTTTAGAGTTAAGTACTGTTAATTACTAATATGATGGGAAAATAGATTAGTCTCTTATTCAAAAGAGAGTGAAATGATACCCAAAAATTCTAAAAAAATAAGTATAAAATTCACCCGAACAAAGAATTACTATTTTAGATAATATTAATTTATATTGACAGAATATTTATAGTAGTTTATTTTGTTTTATATTAATACAAATATAAGGATGAATTTTATATTTTTTTCAATTAGAGTGATGCCGAAGGCCCTTTATCACGTTGAAGTTATGAAATTGACACGTGTTTTGTCTGTTTTCTACCGGTAATACCGGTAAAGCAACATTTTTTAGCGAACCTTTATTTATAACTCGAAGAAAAGAAAAATATAATAAAAAGAAAACTCTAGTGAGAGTGACGCAGTACACGCTACACTTTACAACTTGCCGTACAGCATATTTTCCGCCACATTCATCATCTCTCAGTTTACTAATTGCACGACACGTGTCCCATTACCTCAATTATTGCACCGTGCTCAGTTTTCAGCCGTCCGTTTTTCCAGCATCCATCCATTTGCGTACTTTGTTGAAAAAACAAGTTGAGAAAGCCACTACAAAAGTTGAATTAATGATAAATAATAATTATTATTACTATATAGGAGCATTATTGAGGGATAATGTAACACATAAACTCGTAGTATATAATAATAATATTATGATTAGGTTTTGTTAGGGTGTTTAGGTAATTTGAGCATGTAAATTCGCAACTTAGACTCTACTCATATATAGATAATATTGTAATTGTAATCGCGTTGAGAATAATGATAATGTTGATCATGTGGCTGATTGTTAAGATATTTATCTTTTTTTAATACAAAACCGTCGAGAGGTCATCGTTAGAGTGAGTTTACGCACCCAGGGTTTCTAACGTTATTATTTTCATTTTAGTCTGTCCCTAACGGTATTTTTTGCTCATTTCAGTTTTACACGTTATAGACGTTAGATGTTCGAGGTTTCTCTTGTCATAACGATCATAACGATGAAAAACGACCGTTATCTAAAATTAAAAAATAACATTTAATTTGAGAGGGAAAGGAACCGTAGAAAATATACAGCACATATTATTACAATACACAGGAAGAGCAGGTGGGGTTTAGTTCACTTGGAACACTTTGTTATGCTAAAAACAAATAGCATCACTTCATCAATCCTCTAAAGCCGCATTAGTGGGTCCAAATCACCATTAATCTGGGATATCTTGTCATTTCATATCTACATATGAGTACTTTAAAATAAAATATTGTTATATAGTTAATATTATTATCAAATTTACGATTTTATATTATAAAAATAATAAATATTAATCATTTGAAATACAATATCGTATAATAGTATATTAATACTTTACGAATCCTGTTTTGTTCCACTTGCTCCACTATCAAAATTCAAAACTAAAGTTTTTTATAAGAAAAAAAATCCACCGTAGAATCGTATTTGTTAAATTGCTCTAATAGATACTCCCTCCGTCCCCTATTAAACGTCGCCCGTACTGTAGATATGCATATCGAGGAGGTCGGATGACGCACTATTTGACTCTAAAAAATTTCGTACTTTTTTTTCGAACGTACGTTAATCATTTTCCTACGTCCAAGATTTTTTTCGAAATTTTTTGGGGTCAAATAGTGCGTCATCCGACCTCCTCGATATGCGTATCTAAAGTGCGGGCGACGTTTAATAGGGAACGGAGGAAGTAATAGTTAACGAATCATACGTACATAAGTTCGATGTATCTAATAATTTATCGTAAATCAGATTTTTTTACCTAAAGTTAATTAATTGCAATTCATTTCTAATCTTTAATATATGATGTCATTTCTTGACTCTCTCAGATTGGCTAATTGGCTAATCTTCGTGTTAGCTTACCTACATCACCAACTTAGTATTTTTCAACCCTGTTTTTCGTTTCTTTTTCTTTTGTCTCACCACCACTAAGTACATGGGATTATCGTGATTTTTTTAATAAATTACTTCTAGTCCATTTAATTAACTAGTACTCCCTTCGTCCATAATTAAGTGGTGAAAACCTACTAAAAGTTACTGTATACTTTATTTTACTTTTTAGTGTTTGCTTTACTAAAAATTACTGTGCTAAAAAAATAGTTATTTATGGACAGAGGGAGTAGTAATTAGTTAGTTTTTTAACCGGGAATTTAATATATAGTCCTTGGTTTAGTTTTTAATTGTATTTAGTATTAATTGACATCTAACTCATTGTTTTTTTTTATCAGTAACAAAAATATTAGTAAAGATTTAAACTCAAATTCTAATCTTATACCCGTCTGTATAAATGTCTCACTAGCTATGAAAAGTGAAATTTACACATTGTATCCTTTGAATCGAATAGGACATCTTATGAAATTATGATGGTACGTTTGGCTCCGATATGTTGCCTTAAAAAAAACTTCCAGTCATACGTTAACTAATTCAATGTAAATAAAATTAGTTATAATTTAAATTTGGCGAATCATTTTCCATATGTTCAATTTGTGGTCTTCTCCTCTTCTTAATATGATATTGTTTTTTTTATAAAAGTAAAAAGGAGAAAATTTGTGATAAATTCCAGTTGAAAAAATTGCCAAAAAGGTCTCTTTTATGACTTGCAAGCGTTGAATTTGAAGTCAATTTTTTAATATATTCCCTCCGTCCATTATTAATAGACGCTTTGATTTTAGTCACGTATTTTAAGAAAATTAGATGATTCACTATTTGACCTCAAAAAATTTTGTACTTTTTTTGAATATACGTCTGAGAAAAAATTCGGGGCAAAATTGTCTCAAATAGTGAGTCATCCGGCCTCCTTAAAATGCATATTCAAAGTCAAAGCGACAGTTATTTATGGACGGAGGGAGTATAAAATAATATTCTTTTTTATCATCAGACCCGGTCGGCAGTGTGTCATCCTTTTTATTATTATTAAATAGGTTAAATTGACCATTAATTAGCGAATTAGTTGGTGAGTAGCAGAGGCTAATTAATGAGAAGGTCTTACAAGAGTTCCGTCAATATTTCATAAATGAACTGACAAATTCAACACAAGAGCGGGTAATTACAACCTCGAACAAAACAAAGTCAAGCGTTTATTTATGATAAATCTTCCGTTTGGACATTAGAACTAAAATACGATTCGTAGTAACTTTTATAAATATTTTTAATATAAAATAATAATTTCTCTTCTCTATATTAAATAAATTAATCATAAATCATCTAGAAAATTATAAAACGACGGATTTGAGTCGATAAGATTTGAATGCACCAATGCAATCCTAATCTTAGCACCAGACCAAACTTTTTGGGTCAAACAAATGGTTTGTTGGGCCAACCAAGATGGATTCTCCACACACGTGATGTGATCATGTCTTACTAACTAATCTCCACGCCCTCCCATTCAGCTCAGCACATATTTCAACCACAAATATTTATAAACTTACGAAATCAATATTAATTTTATTCGTATCGAATTGACGAAAATGTGCCAGTTTAAATACTAGTAGTATATATAAAACCTGAGTCAACAATAAACAACCTCTTATTTGAATGGTGCACGACTCATTCAGCTCATTTTACAAATGACAAATCAAGAGGTGTAACGTTTCCATCATAAGATACTTGATAAAAGTTCTCACATCAATCAATCGATGATTTTACAACCCGATAATGGAATCTGTTTTATTTAAGAAAAGTTATGCATACCCTTTTTGTTATACAATGTACCTAATATAAAGAACACATGGGATTATCAGATTCCCCAAACCCATCATTATAAATTAAGCAACTTGAGAGAAGCATTTCTCAGTGACGAAATAAGATGTATATATTCATTTTATATATTCTTCACAATCCATATTTGATTTTGAGAATAAAAAAATGCAATGAGAAAATGAACCATAACCACTGTCGGAAAAAAACAATATATAAATTTCTAATTTTGATGGATGTGTTGCCTTGCCTTCAGGAGAGGAGCAAAGGAGGGGAGGTTTACCTGATTTTTTAAATAACAATATTTCATTTCAGATTTGAAAAATATTAGATATAAATAAGTTTTTATTTCCCCAGATAGTTCATTACACAAGAACAAGAACTATTTTTCGTAGATATATAAACTTAGTTATTCAACAAACATTTACTTCAACTGTCAATTGCCTAGTTGCAATTATGATACTACCAAACACCAGCAGTGGACTTGCAAATAAAAAATTGAAGAGCAAAGGTCACACCACATCACTTGCATTGCATACATATATATATATTTTAATGTTTCATTTGACATCAACTTAAGAAAATAACAAACAAGGTGACACGAACAGAACACCCTGCCTCATGCTAGTGCACAACAACAACTGGAAGTAATCAACACACCAAATAAAAATGAACTATGAAGTTCCAGCAAACTGGCAACTGGGCAATCTACCTAATCTTCCTCTTGAACTAAGCGAGTACTTCCGGAGCATCAACTCACAACTTATAGTCTACTCACATAAGTAGGAAGGTTTGCCATTTTGACCCTACAATAATGTAAGGTCTTGCTATAGACTCCACTTGTCAGAGTAGGTGTGAGGGGTGAGTTAACACTCTAAGAGTATGTGTCATTGTTAACTGAAGTTTCATTCCACATAGGCAAAGTAGTGCGTTGTCACTACATCAGCAGCAACAAAAAACGGCATGCATTTGAATGAAACAAGCATCTAAGGATAGACTAAAAAAGAGAACAAAGTTGTTTAGGGCATAGAAACCATTCTTCTTTCTTCTTTTTGCTTTTTCCTATTTCTTTTTTTCTTTCATGGAAGTAGAAACCACTTTCGTACATTACTGCATTTAAATCTAATACTTAAAAATAGTCACAACAATATGTTTAATTAGAAGAATAAAACTAATTCAGATCACACTTGTTTATGCTAAATCCAACATTCTCACTTGGGGAAAAAGAATGAAACTTTTTTTTCATCATAAGGTAGAAATTTCAGAACCAGGAAAATAAAATTGGAAGTTGTATGTATATCTTACCGTGTCATTCACAGCTGAATACTGTCACCAATGAAGCGACTGCAGCTGGAATCCTGTTGCACTCCAACCGCTCCAAGACCTGAGTTCGAGTCCCCTTACCAACCAAATAAGAAAAGTTGCACCTGACAAATAAGGACAAATACCTAGGCAAATTCATTGCATTATATCCAATGTATATTAGTTGTTAATGTACAAACCTACAATGCTATACACACAAAGGAATAGGGTCTAGTGAAAGAATCAAGAAAGCATGCAAAAGGCCAAGAGTACCCCACTACAAGCTGGTAATATGATCAGAACCACGATCAGACCCAATAGAAGAATCTACTAGGAAAGCAAATGACTCTGCTATTTCAACTGCATCCTGAACTCTAAGTCGGGTTCCTTGTTGCCCCACGACTGTCGATGCAACCCTAGCAGCTAATGATCCCATTCCTTTCAAATCCGACACGCCACGCAAGATACCATACAAAATACCTGATGCATAAGCATCCCCAGCACCACAGGTGTCGACCGGTACACATGGTGAAGGAGGGACATATACAGCTTCTCCTTTCACACCAATGTAGGAACCTTTTGGCCCATCAGTAACTGAGACCAGTGGTACAAAGTGGCTAAGATACCTTGTAGCTGACAATGAACTTTCCTTTGGGGAAAAATCACATAAGGCTCTTGCTTCGTCACCATTTGCAAACACAATATCAACGCAGTTCTCTACAACTTCCCTGAGCCGCAACAGGAGAAAAGGATCCTTCAGTAGAGTACTAAATACAAATGCTCTTAAGAGAACTACATCCTCCTAGTTATAATGAGTCACAGACCATTTAAAAGCAGTTATGAATAGCAAAAGAAAGGGCAGTGATGAAGAAAATTTCAACAAGCTTTGGAACTGGAAATGAATACAGAAAGCAATATTGTGGAAGGGAGTGACCAAACAAAGACTCTAGAAACAAAGAAGCTTTATCATCATGTGATTAAATCTTAAAACATAAAGACATTATTTAACCACCAAGACTTTTATTTTATAAGAGTTGCCTTCAAGAATATCTACAGCAAGCTTTCTTGTTAAGAAAACATTCTTTTTGTGACATCATTTACACAGTCTCCAACAAGACAAGCAAAGAATTGAGCAACATAAAGAACTGAAATTTGGTAAAGAGGAAAACAAATAGAACTACAATATCATCTCCAAATCATCTGAAAATCTTACCAAAAATCATCATAGTGTCTCTCGATGCAGGACACATCAGATGCTGTTACTGCAATCAACACACCATTTCTCCGTGCTTCTTCACATGCTTGCGTAATTGTTCTAATTGTATCAGGAAGTTCAAAAAGATAGCCTTCAACTACCAGTATCTTTGTTGTTGAAATTATACTAGCTAGGGATGGATCATAGTTAACGGTTGACGATGTACCCTAAAACAAGAGCATGATGTTACAAATGATATGGAGAAAGTGCTTAATTTTAAAACTTGGGTATAGAAACAACAAAATATCTGTTTACCGCCATATCATGCGTAATAGAAGTTTGTGATGTAATAGACATTGGAGAATATAAAACCAAAAGTATAAACAGCATGTTATCAAAATCCAGCAAAGACTATCACCTGGAACCTAGTTTTAGTTTCCATACAATTCTACAAATATCATGCAGAGTAGTTCGTGACTTCGTAGCAAGGAAAAGGCAACAACGTTGCTGATAAATAAGTAAATTTTATTTTTATGGTAAAAAACGGCCTGAAAATCTTCACAAACAAAGTGGGAAACAAGACTGACAGTAATTTCACTTCTTTCATTTTGGAAAATACCTGATATGCAAGCATAGTTCGATGAGCATCTGGAGTGGTAAGAACAATCACTGTTCCTGTTGTTCCATCTTTAACTGGGTCAGAGAGAAAATTCACATCTGCCCGGCCTAATTTTGCTCTATAATACACAAGAAAAAAAAAGCAAAGGGGTTTAAGTCTATGAAAGAATCAATTTTGACTCATATCATAACCTTAATACACTAACTCTATAATGCGCACATGGTGGTAGTATCACTAGAAATTCAAAAAGATACCTCCTGTTCTATAAAAAGATTAAAAGAAGAGGGAAACAAGAGAAAGTAGATAGATATCTTTGCACATTTTTAAAGGACCTAATCAAGAGTAATATCATAAGCCATAAGTTCTGCTCTCATACACACACCCTTGTAACTAAAGAAGGTAAGAAGCAAAATTAACAACAAAGAAGGTCAGGTGAAATCTAACCTGTAGAAGCCACCCAAAGGATCACTCCCTACACTGCCTGTCATAGCAACATTCAAGGTAGGCCCTCCGAGGGACTTACAACCAAGCCTCGCCAAGGCCACTAGGGTGTTGGACAGAGAACCACCAGCAGCTGCCTTGTAGCTGCAACCATCCATAGCCCGCAAAACTCGTCCCCTCTCCTCATGGTTCACAAGCTTCCTTGTTCCCTTCTCTAGTCCCAATTTCTCCAAAAATTCATCATCAACAACGCCAGAAAAATCCACCTAAAAATAACATTGCAAAGTTGAAATGCTCAATTTTTTTCTCTTGGTTTTATTATGGCAGTCTATAGAATCGCTAACAATAAGTAAATGAAACTTAGTGCTTCTAGAAAAAACAACGTTCTCCTTGTTTGTCACTTCGCATATAATCGGCAACCAAACATAAATAAGATATCCAAAACAACAAAAGGGGTGGATTAAAAAAAAACTAAGAAAAAGAAAAACTGAAGAAGAGAAGATAAGAGAATTACCATTGCTTGACCAAGACCAAGAACATCCCACCTGTCAGGAGCAATGCTTTCTATTTCATCCTCCTCCTCCTCCTCCTCCTCTTCTTCTTCACCACTACTCTCCTCTTCTTTGTTTTCTTGGCTTCTACTCTCTAATTCCCCTGCCCCACCAGCTCCAAACCCATAACAAGAACTAACCCTGCGTAACCCATCAGAGCTTTTCCTCATAAGATCAATTCTAAACCTCTCTCTGGTTCCGTAATGACAAGAAAGGATTGTTGTTGATGATTTGGTGAGGTGGGCATATAAGGAAGAAGGAGGGAAACTAGGAGAATAGAAAATAGGTGCAGAAAGTAGAGGTCTTGGAGTGAAGGGAGGAGGAGAAAAAATAGGAGGGGAGAGGAGAGACATGCTGCAATATATGCTAACTTTTAAACAACAAGAGCTACGAGAATTCAACAATGGGGGGGCAAGTTTCAATCTTTCTAGTGTTAGATTGTTGAGGATGGGGGAGATGTTGTGGGTTTCTTCTCCAACAACAAATAGATAACCTGCGGATACAAACAGGAGACAGAGCAGACGAGTCTATCTTCTTCGCATTGTTTATTCAAAACTCTCTTTTTTTTCTTTTTTATTTGGTCATGCCGATGCTTTAAGAAAAATAAATAAAATAAAAATTACACTACTCCAGTACTCCTGTCAATAAATTAAGTAAATAAAGTGTTACGAATAACTAATTAATTTTGAAAGAATTCATTTTCTTAGAAAACTGATGATAATAGTAATAATTAAAAAAATAAAACTGATGATAGTAACAAAAAATAGTCTCTTTATAGTAAAATGGTAATTCCTGTGTCTTTTTACATAGATAGACTAATAATTACTAATTAGAGATGCTAAAACATTTTCTAGGTTAAAGGAGAAAAAGGAGGTTGCAATAACATTCGCAGAACTAATTATTTTTTCTCATCTTTCTGCTTGCAATTCTTTTATCTTATTAACTCAAACAAAAAGGAGCTGCATGTAACAAACAAAAAAGCCAACAACAATAATGAGATTTGAGAAAAAAAATAGAAGTGTGTTTGTATATTTTACTGAAATTCAACCAAAAATTAATAAAATGCCTTGAGACAACTGCATATAAAATCAAAACTGTTCTGCCCCTAGTTTCCCTAAATTTGGTACAACCAACAGAGCTATTAGGACAATCATCTTAGAAATATCAATAGCACATGATTATCGATCGATATCCAAAGGATTATTCTTCCTTGACCTCATTTTTCCTTTTTCAGGGAGCAAAGTTTTTAATAAACTCTCAGGCAGCAATGCCGCCAGACCCTTGCTTCGCGATCTTGCTACGGAACCTCTCCATGAATGCTGGATTGGTTCTACATCCATCCTTGACATACGAGGCACATAATTAAAGTTTCAGGCAGCAAGAGTGCCAGATCCTTGCCTTGCGATCTTGCCACGTAACCTCTCCATGAATGCTGGATTGGCTCTAAGTCTATCCTTGACATATGAGGTGCGAGCATCTTCTACCAACTTGTTAGCTTTTCCGGCTTCCTCAATGAGTGAAAAGAGAGTCCTCAAGCAATCTTTTCGGTTCTCTTCTCGATGCTCAAACCTGCAAAAGGAAACTCATCACGACCTACTCTGTAGCATAAACTGTACGTGACAGATTGTTGGAGTAGAAAGAAGCAGAACTACAAGTTAGCTGCATCCACAGCTTCTAAAGCACATGAAATACAATATTTAGTAAAATAATTTGATTTGCAAACGAGTAAATCCTCCAGAACCGGTCACTAAATGTGAAAATTACTGTGAGGACCATTTTGGTGGAGGCAAGGGCCAGGGGGCATGGACAAACAGGCTTGAAGACTCACTACGACAAGCACAGTATCTCCAAATTAATCCAAGGAAAATGGTAATAGCAGGAGAAAAGATGATCAACTTATTATTTAAGTTCCAAGTGAATTTCACAATATAAAGCTTGCTTTTCACTTCATTATGTTTCTTTTTCAAAGCTTAGAAAAGCCACGTGTTACAGGAAATTAACTAGATGAAACCTAAAATCTCCTATGTTGAACACTTAGCAGGAACTTAGAAATAGGATACTGAAACATCTAATGTTTTGTTAAATTTACCTTTCACTTGTGATTGTAAGTTCATCTCTTCCAGGATGGTAGCGTTTTCCAACTAAGTCCCTCAACCGTCTAAACTGATGTTTTGAAAGCCCAAGCTCTTTTACAGTAACACCCATCTTCACTTTTCTATTTTTGGGATGCCATGCATCACCACCTGGAGCAAAGACCACTCTTGTTTGCCACCTGAGAATTGGACCTTCACCAGGTGGGTCATCTAAGTTCTTTTTCTTGTCTGGCACTGCAGACTCGTCAAACTTTGGAGGCCCCTCAGCTTCCATTATCTTTCCATATTCCAGGACCATCTCATCCTCAAATTGCTTGAACTGCTCATAAGCTTGTTCAGGTTCAAGCTCCCCTCTTTCACACATATCTCCTAACTCGTTAAACTTCTTCTCCACCTTTTTCTTAATGTCATCTGATGAAAATGACAAATTCAGAACAAGCTTCAACATACTTGAACAAATTCATAGCATGCAGCAGTCACAAAATCTACAGATTCAATATGCAGGTCTGTTACAAAACAAGCATAAAAAAATTCTACTAGATACAATACAAGCATCAGCAGGATAGCACATCGGATTAAACTCCATGTTACAAGCAATCTGCAGGATTGTGCATTGCATTAAACTAAGATGGAACATGAAGGGTCTTCATGACCCAATCCAGTGTGCAAAGTGAGTCACGCTATCATGAAATGGAGAACACAGTCTGGGTCTTGTTGAGACCAGAATCGAGTAAAAAAGTTCTGAAAGATCGTCAATTAGCTTCCACCTAGATAGCAACTCATCCATAACAGTCCATGCAGCTAACTGCGAATTTGATTCTACTAAGGCAATTACAGGTGTTGAAAGAAACTATATATGCTATTCGTTGTCTGCATCATAGAAGTGCTATACATGTTAGCATGCTCATAATACAGGTGTTGAAAGACTATTAGTGGCAATTCATAAATTAGACCAGTAAACAATTGGGGAGATTAGCCTTGGTCTTAGCAGATGAAAGTAATGTGACTAAAAATGAAACTAGAAGGCCAACTTCTGCCATGGAAATCAGAAATCACGAATCCACTGGACGTAGGAAACGCAGAAAATATACCTGGAAGTAGCTTGTCCCAGCTAAGCATATCTTCTAGAATTTCTTCACAATCCTTGGTATCCCTTAACAAGCCATGTTCCACAGACTCCTTAACCATCTCATCCCACTTCTTATCATCCATATTAAAGTACTCATCATCTGCCATTTTCTTCATAACGTAATCTCTAGCATTATACAAATTATCTATCTCCTCATCCGTCTCGTGCAACTCCTCAAAGTCAGACTCAAACTCATCATCCCGGACTTCATCCAATGGGGTCATTTCCAGCTCTTCCATCAACTCATCATCGGTGTCTTCATGCTTCCCCGCCAACCTACGCCGAAAAACTGCCTCCGCGATCAAAGGCAACACCTCCTCATCACCCTTAAAGTACTTGCCCATCATCTCCTTAAGCTCTACAACAACCAATCAACCCCAGAAAATTAAAACAAAACCCATAATTCCATTTCAACATTAAATTAAGATACAAGCAATTTCTCAACGACCCAACAGATAAATTTCACATCTTTTACCTTTGTTTGACACGTCCTTGAGCTGGTCGGTCTTCTGGATGTCAGCGAGAGTGGAGGATGATTCGGAAGGTGGAGTAGGGGTTTCCTGGGGAGGAGGCGACTCTGAATCGGAGGAGAAGAACCTGAGTTTGAGGGCGGAAGCTGCGGCCGGATTCGGCGAGTGCGACAGAACGAGATTGCGAGGGAAGAGAGTGGAATTTCGTAGCAGAGATCGTTTCATGGTGGTGCTCGTCCTGCGATTCGAGGATGTTTCGGACGGTGTAGGATTGATGAAGTGATTCGGAGGCGACTCGGAATCCGAGGAGAAGAGCCTGAGTTTGAAGGCTGAAGCAGCGGCCGGATTCGGAGAGTGCGATAGGATGGGATTGCGAGTGAAGAGAGTGGCATTTCGCAGCAGAGATCGTTTCATGGTGGTGCTCGTCCTGCGATTCACACCACGGAGCTTTTTTTTTTTTTTGGTCGGACACCACGGAGGTTTTACTTTAGAAAGGGGTTTTCCAGTTCCACTACTGAACGACGAGCCGTTTCGTTTTCTTCTAATTACCAAAAGACCCTCAAAATCATTCAAATATTACCAAACATGGTAGAACGGGCATGTTTATGTCGTTTGGACAAATTAATATTCTAGCCAACCCAATATGTTGACGTTGAATTATTGTTTATATTCAATTTATATTGAAATAAATAAAAAAGGAGTGAGTTGATGATGCTTGAATATGTACTTATTTTGAGTGTTTATTTATTTTCCATTGGCATTTATGGATTGATCACAAGTTAGAAATATAATTAGAGCTTTTTTGTGTCTTGAACTTATATTAAATGTCATTAATATAAATTTCGTAATATTTTTAGACTTTTTTTATAGGTGCCAATTAAAAAGTAGTTTTTTTTTTCATTTTTTGTTATATCTACTAACTAGCATTAAATTTATTTAATAATATAAATCTTATAATTATAAGATTATTAATTAGTTATTAAATTTATTCAATTATATCACAACTCAAATAAATAGCTCAAATAACGACATTATAATAACGTCAACTTAAAATTTCCCAATTAATTAATGTGTGCTAGTTAACACTACCGAGTGACGTGTGGCAAATTGGTGCTTAATTTCTTATTGAATTAAATTAATAATTACCAACTCAACTTTGTGTTGGTAGGTAGCATTACTTCGGCAACTGTTCATTACTTTTTTCTAAATCATTTGTTAATTCGATCATTATATTGGGTGTCGACTATTTTAGATTTGAGTCGGGTAGGATCTCGAAAAACAGTAAAGTTCTCCCTCACAAATTTTAAGAGAACTATATACCTAAAGTTCAACCTAAGATATCTAGTTAAGCTTGAACAACTCTCGCAATTGATTTGTGTGCTTACGAGTTGGACAAATACTCACTAAACGTCTGGATGAACAATTAGTTAGAGTGACAATATTTAACATTTCTCTTACTTTTAGTTTTAACAACATTTTCTCTTAATAAATTATTAATGTATCTTTATCATGATGTGTATTTATTTGTCTTAAAGAAAATTAATATTGAATACGACACATCATTAACACTTACCATATTGTATCCGATGATGAGGAGGCCTACAAATTAAAAAAGTTCCCTGCTAGTAGACTTTTATTTAAAGTTTAATAACAATGTTTTTACATTCAAATCATTATATATAAATTTCATTAATACACTTTTTTTTATGACTTGTTGAGGATTTCATTAATGATCTTACTTTTACTTTAAATCGTAGCAATAATATAAAAAAAATCCAACTATGACATAAAAAACAATTAATTTATAAAGTTAATCAAATACTCTCCTTAATCTTTTTTTAATTGACGTTTTAGACTCAAAATTTTGGCAAAATATCTGACATGTTAGGTTTTTTTTTATATTTTTGGTCTCATTTGTAAGTAAAAATATTTTTTAGAATACAAAATTGAAGTTGATTGTGAGCCTCGTATAATGATTTGGTAGTAATTAAGGCAATAAGAAAAAAATCCGGTTATTAATTTGCTGATTTTTGGAATTGATGTATTTATCTAAAGAGGAAATAAATCACTGCAAAATATTCACTTTGAATTACACATATATTTATCTAAATAGGAAAACAATCACTACCATTAATCGAATTTCTATCTCCGACTAGAAAGTGATTAGAAAGCAAAACACCACCACCACCATCATTAAGCAGGATTTCATTTCTTGCGGAATTATTATTATTAGAATAATATTTTCTCAATTTGTTTTATCTTTACTAACTAGTGATCTATTCAATAATATTAATCATAAATGATATTATAATTTAAATAATGACATTATAATTAATGTCGCCCCTGAACTATTAATTTGTTTAATTACAACCCTGTGAATCGAATGTTTTGACAAAATTGGACCCGATCGTCACAGAAATCTGACGTGGCGACGTTCAGACACATTTCACACGCCACGTCGTCGAGCCACGTCAGATTCCTGCCAACTCATACCTCCACATCATTGCTTTATCAGGGGCCACATTAATCATTTAATTAAAGTTCAGGGGCCATTTATGTCTTTTTACCGAATAGATGTGGAGGTGTGAGGTGGCAAGTTGCTGACGTGGCTCGACGACGTGGCAAGTGAAACATGGGTGACGTGGAAGATAACGTTACCACGTCAGATTTCTGTCACGGTAGGGGCCATTTATGTCAAAATGCTCAATTCGCGGGGTTGTAATTAAACAAATTAATAGTTCAGGGGACACATTAATTAAAAAATTAAAGTTCAGGGGCCATTTATGTCTTTTTACCTTATAATTACTATTGTTCGTAGAATTTCCCAACTAATTAATCTGTAACTGAGTGATGTGTGGCAAATTGGTGCTTAATTTCTTATTTAATTAAATTAGTAATTAGCAACTCAAGTAATAGAAAATTGATGCATTTTTTTATTAAAGTGCATTTATTCCAAAATCAAGTAATAGAAACAGGAGGGGGAGTACTATGAACCAACCCAAACATGAATTAATAACTAAACTCCCCGAAACATGTTACATTACTAAATCAACATCCCATCAAAGAGGAAAGAGGTGAGAATGAGCATGGAGAATCCGAAGCATAAGTAAAGACGACTGGTTCTTGTGGGTACAGAGGCCTGCCATTGTTGATGACACATACACCATCCTTATCAGTTTTGGCAATAACTCTTGCATAAATCGGTTCAGCACCGTTGAATCCGTCGCATTTCAACTTCACATCAATTAGACTGCAATCGCATGTGTTCAAGATTGTCACATTCCATTCCGTCTTGTCCTGAAAACGTATTCCAGTTTCAGTTTGATTGATCATAAGATCTTGTACGTTGCAGAAGCCGCAATACCCTACAGCAATGTAATTTAATTTTCAAGATAAAAGAAGAAGATACATAATCATAATAAGTAAAAGTATTGGTAGCCAAGAAAATAGTATATATTAGCGAGTAAAAACAACTTGATTGAACTGTTGCGTTTTGTTGCGTTTTTTTATTAACTATGGGTATCAATCGAGTTTATAATTCAATGTAAGATTAGAAGAAACTAAGAATGGAGCATACCTTGGACAATAAGACAGGAGAAGGAAAGAACTAGAAGGAGAGAGTAACTCATGGTAGGCATTGCCGAGTTAATGCAGCAAATTCCCCTCTTTGTTGTGTAGCTAGGTCACTGTTAGGTCTGCGGCCATTGGATCTATTTATACAAATGCTTTGTTAGTAATTAAGGCAATAAGAAAAAATCCGGTTAATCCGGTTATTAATTTGCTGATTTTTGGAATTGGTACATTTATCTAAATAGGAAATAAATCACTGCAAAATATTCACTTTGAATTACACATATTTATCTAAATAGGAAAACAATCCCCTTCAAAAAAAGAGAGGAAAACAATCACTACCATTCATTGAATTTCTGTCTCCGAATAGAAAGTGATTAGAAAGGAAAACGATCACTACCATTATTATCTATTAATCAGGATTTCATTTCTTGCTGGAATTATTATTATTACATATTAAAAGATAGTATTAATAATTTTACATCAATTTAAGTTAACTTAATAAACTAGCTGCTGCTACAAGTTCATGGTAAGTTTTGTGTTTATCAGTCCTACAACTTATACATGAAAACTGAATCAACGAATAACAATAGTCAAGGAGCGTTTCAAGCTCCCAATATGGAGCAAATACTCTCCTAAGGCCACTTTCCGGCTGCCAAACTCATCAACCATACTCATATGCTTGCACACATCCACCTGGAACCTCACAATTCCATCCATTTGTGCCTTCAGAGTTATCTTCTGAAAAC
The DNA here is from genome assembly GCA_963691705.1 of Viola odorata. NCBI lineage: Eukaryota > Viridiplantae > Streptophyta > Magnoliopsida > Malpighiales > Violaceae > Viola > Viola odorata. Next base: position 72,506,853 of record OY829538.1, on the reverse strand, counting down.
TCACCAACTGCTTCTTTGGTGACTTGTGCACTGCTGGAGGGCTAGAGAACAGCAACACAGTATGGCTCCCACTCATTCTTCCTGTATTTGTAACCCTCAGATCAACATGGAAAGACAAGTCTTGACAAATGCGTTCTGTTGGATCAAAAGACTTGTTGCAGTCTGATGAGTTGCAAGCATGTACAACTTGCTCCAGGAAAACACTCAACTGTTGTGGGGCTTGAAGCAGCTCATGAGTGAATTCAGAATAGCTCAGGCCATCTCCAAATGAATACACAGCTTCTCCGGTGTAGAACCTGTAAGTTCGGCCAGGATATCCAGTGACAGGATCTGGCCTCATGTTCATGTTGGTCATGGGAACTTGGTCCACAAACGATTGAGGATACCAAGTCATTGGTAGTCTTCCACCTGAAATCAGATATATTACTGGTTTGCTTAATTTCTAGCAGCATTCAAATAGTTCTGCTAATATCAGAAAAGTATTCTATAAACTAGACTAAAACTGGTAGATACTACTGTGCAATGCTAAATCCTAAACTCAGCTATTCACAAAGATAATCATCGATCACACATAAACAATGATTGAGAGTGTGGTAAAGCTTACCGGGGTTATGATAACCAAAGATAACATCTGCAATGGCTGCTCCACCAGCTTCACCAGGATAACCGACCGGCCCAGAGAATGCTTGTTATTTTGTCATTACTTTTTGCAAATGATATGTCCATGCCTCCTCCGGACATTATTACGAGAATGACAGGTCCCTTCGCAAAATCTGCGACTTGTTCTATAAAAAACTGCTGCTGTCCTGGAAGAAGAATTTTGGCCCTATCATGAGCCACTGTCTCCATGGATTGATCCACACCCATCACAAGTACAGTAGCTTCTGCAGAAGCTGCCATTTGCTTAGCTTCATCTACATTGGAAGTATCACTGCTGCATAAAACATCTGCACAACCTGGATGATAGGTTGTTGCAATTGAAGCTGCTAGGCCCTGCAAAGGGGTTGTGAAATTGCATGGAATGCCTGGAAAGTCCCCAATCATTGTTTCTGTGACGTTGGCATTTGGTCCGATTACAGCCAAGGTTTTGATGGCAGCAGGAGACAGAGGCAGGGATCCTGCAGAGTTTTTAAGTAGCACTATTCCTTGCCTTGCGGCCTCACGAGCTAGCTCCTGGTTCTTAGGTGTGCACACATCGAATGGAGTAAGATTTCCGTATAAATGCCCGCGAGGATCACCATCGAAGAAACCAAGGCGCATCAAAATAGTAAAAGTATTGGAAATGGCATTATCAATGGCTGAGTCGTTCAGTAGTCCAGCTTTAACTGCATCTTCAGTGTGGCTTCCTAGGAAATATCCACAATTGAGATCCACTCCTGCCAAATAAGAACATTTAGCAATAAAAAGTATAAGTCAGAGTAAGTGAAAAAAATGTGCTACAAGAATCGATTGAACAGTTATATGATGTTATCCTCACAAATGCTGAGGGAAAAGAAAGTTTGCCTGCTAATATTGCTTTAGCTGCAGCTTCTTCTGGTGTTTTGGTATAGTTTTGGGATTCAAAGAACACTTTTACTGAATCACAGCCTGATACAATATATCTGCAGCAAACAAGTAACTATCATAAACCAATAAGAAACACATTTGTTTTTTCATAAGGATGAAGATACGAAGATTTGAGAAATGAAAATACCCATTTAATTTCCATTGGCTTCGAATGACCCCTGAAAGTAGGTCTGGGTCAGCACAGGCTGGCTTACCGTTAACCTGGTTGTAAGAACACTGGATACTAGCAACATTCCCATCAATAACACAACTTTTGAAAGGAGGTTGGAATGTATCTTCCATATCTTGCTGAGTTACCTATTACTCACCATAAACCAAACAAGGGAAACGAATGTCATCTTCCCAGTTGAACAGCAAAAATAAAATACTTTCATCAAAAGATGAAGATGATGAGCATGAAATGAACATACCACAGCATTGAAATGAAACCAGTCAGTATCGTTCCAATTATCCAAAGCATAGGCTGTATAATATTTACAGCAAGCAGCAACCTTAAGTTTCTCTGGATCACCATCATCTCTTTCTTGCAGACCCTTAACATAACTCGATCCATATGTACTAGAAAGCAGGGGATCCTCCCCTGGAGTCTCCTGCCCTCTCCCCCATCTGGGGTCTGTGAAAATGTTAACATTTGTTGACCAAAATGTCAATCCTGCTAACCCAACATTGTACATTGCCCTGGCTTCGGTTGAAACCACCTACAAATCACAGTCACAAAAAATCATAAAATCATCTCATCTCTCTGCCTATTCCTTCACATGGACATAGTTAACAAGAAAATTACCACCTGAATTGCAAAAACAAATCCCACCTTTCCAATTTCTTCGAACAGGGAAGTGTTGAAAGAAGCAGCAGTGAGGATGACCTGAGGGAAGCTGGTGGCACCAGGGACAAGAGGAGAAAAGAAGCGTGTTCCAGTGCCCCAGTCAGAAACTCCATGCAAAGCTTCAGACCACCAATTATACCTGCGAATACCAAGTCGCTCCACATACCCTGCATTACTCGCCAGGAACAGGATCTTCTCTTGCAATGTTAGCCTCCCCACCAAGTCTGCAACTCTGTCTTTGATTCCCAAAGACAGAACCCAAAACTAGCCAAAGATGGGTCCACCAGAAAATTGCAAGCAATAACTGGTGCCTGTGCAAAAACAGCAGTGAAGAGAGGAAAGCAAGCAAGGAAGAAGAAGGAGAAGCAGAGGAAAACAGGCGCTCTGTGTTGATGAGTAGGAGCCATGAGTATTGAGGCAACTGTGAAATGCTCTTACAAATTCAAATTCATAAAAATGAAGGAAATTTTATAATAAAGCTTGTGAGGACAGCCATGTAAGAAAATCTTCACGAATTAATAAACAATAATAGAAAGATTTTTTTTCCCTACTAAACCTAAAAAATAAACAATAGTAGAAAAGGTTATACAAAAATGCTTGGAAGTTAGAACAAATTTTCTAAAAATACTTTAATATCACCATCAAACACTCTTAGGAAATCACGTAGGAAAATGCAGAAGCATATATATGCATAGCAGCAATGCTGTTTGCTTTATGGGTCAATCCAGTGCCATCAGATTGGCTTTACTAGCAGTTTTAAAGATACATGTTATGTTCTTGAGAACCAGAAATCACGTAGGAAAATGCAGAAGCATATGCATAGCGCAGCAATGCTGTTTGCATTATGGGTCAATCCAGTGCCATCAGATGGCTTTGCTAGCAGTTTTAAAGATACATGTATGTGGCTCAACAAAAATAAACTAAAAAATACTTGAAATTTTGAGAAATTTTGGAAAATTATGAAAATTAGGAAAAAAGAGTGATTAAATATGATAGGCCAACAAAGTTATAAATGAAGATTTCATTAAAAAATAAAAATAAAACTAAATAAATTCATAAATAGTTTATTTTTAAGCCTCTATCAAGTGGGTCTCATGACATTAAAGACAGTAAAAAATTACGTTAAGTAAGCTAAAAATGAAAAATGAAACTCATTATAATTAATTAATGTAAGATGGGAACGGGGATGATAATGGGTACCCATATCTGGATATCCGCCCGCAAGTATATCCAAGTATATCCATTTTGATTGGGTATGGTTCATGTATGGATAATACCCGAATTTATATGGCCGAGTATGATACCCGGGTATAACCTGATTTTTACCCATTGCCATCTCTTTCCTCCATCTTCCCCTCTCTCTCTCTCCCTCGCCCCAATCATCTCTGCATTTCCGAACTCATTCCTCTCTTAGGGTTTCCTTCCCCCTCGCGATTTCCACTCCCACTTGGCCGACACCGTTTCAGATCTCCACTCCCACTTGGCCCACGACTTTTCAATCTATGCAAGTGAGCCTTAACCCCAGAAATGGAAGAACCAGGCGAATATACAAACGGACAATACTTGCACTTCAAAATTCCAGTATCTTTCTCGACATGCCCCCAAAACGGATCAGAGGGTCGAACCATAGTCACCAAATTTGGAAGTTTGAATTCGTAGAGATGACCGTTGGATTAGCGGCAGTAGGTAGATCTAGAAAAGAAACATGGAAAAAGATGGAAAAGAAGCAAAATAACAAATACTTGGAATTGGATTTTAATCGAAGGAAAAAGGCGTGAAGCATACATACCTCGTCTCGGTCGTGGTGGGCGAGTTTAGGGAACTGGAGGATGAGCGATGAGGACTAAGCCGCGGACTCTCTGCAATTATTTTCTGGATGGGCCTGAAGCCTGATAACTGGGCGTCTCCCTTAGATCTAAAACGTGTGTCGTCTACCTTTGACGTCCTAATCCAACAGTTTTTTCTTTATTATATTTTCGATATTATCCTATTATTCCTCTACTTATTCAAAACTTCGAGGTGGGCCGGGCCGTCTAGACAATTGCCACCTAACATTGATTATATAAAACTCTTTAAAGTTTTAAACAAAAACAAAACAAAAAGGTCAAAATTCAACCTTTATCTATCTTGAAAATTAAAACTAATAAATAAGAGGATTAGAAAATGAGGTTTTTTTGAAAAACCAAAATTAAAAAATAGCAATCAGTTAATACAATTTTATTAGTACTCTCTTCATTATTAAAATATTATTATTTTTAACCATATTCCCTTTATTATACATATTCTTCCACTTATTGATTATATAAAACTGTAAAAAAGAACCAAAACGGTAAAAAATGAGCCAAACGGTAAAAAATGAGTCAAAATGGTCAAAAAACGAGCAAAAATAGTAAAAGATGAGCATAAACGGTAAAAAATAAGACAAAAATGTAAAAACGAGCCAAAACGGTAAAAAAATGAGACAAAATGGTAAAAATCGAGCCAAAACAGTAAAAAATGAGTAGAAAGGATAAAAAAATGAGCAAAAATGGTAAAAAATGAGCAAAATGGTAAAAAACGAGACAAAACGAGGCAAAAAGGTAAAAAACGAGACAAAATGGTGAAGAACAAGCCAAAACGGTAATAAAAGAGCAAAAAGGGTAAAAATATAGAAAATGATAAAAAAACGAATCTAACTGGTGAAAACGAATTTAAGTAGTAAATTTTCAGTTAATTATAAAAAAAAAAAAAGTAAGTATACTTGGATATCCATTATATACCCAATTGGGTATTGGGCATATTGGGTATGAGTTATAATGCATATTTAGTTTTGGGTATGAGTTGAGTATTTATCCATACCCGTTTTGACATACTCATACTCGCCCATACCCGCCCAATTGTCATCCCTACTGGTGGGCACAACTAGAAAACTATAAAAAAAACAAACAAAAAGGAAAATCATCTACACCTTGTTTCTCAAGTAAGCAAATCAGATCAAATCTTCCTAAAATTAACATCATCAACCCCCGCTATTATTTTCATCTTTGATTCCCATTCCTAAAATTTACATGACATATTCATATATGTCGATAAATTTGGCAGCTGATGTATAGTGAAACTAACCATCCCTCTCATAACTGAAGACAATGTTATTACGCATACTTCTTCAAACAGATATAAGGAGTGAAATATTATCTTACAATTTGCATGAATATTAAACCATAAGAGATCACTCTATATTGTAAGTAGTCAAGTTTCATGGATGCAAAAAACCATGAAACAGTAAGTAGTCCATCTTCTTAAGTGCAAAACAGATGAATCATATAAAAATACATTTCAAAAGTCCCCACTCCTTATTTTTCCATGAAATACAGATAATAAGGACGAGGAAATAATCACACACAATATGCTCCTCAGCAAGGTAATCACATCAAAAGAGAGGAAAAATAAAGACAATATAAAACATCTTCCTTGTTAACCTATTCTGAGGCCAATAGGTAAAGAAAAAGGGGGAAAAGGAACACTCGGGTGCAAGATGTTATCCAATATACCTACCTGCTAACTAGGCAAAAGTCACATTCTTCTTCTTCTTCTTATGTAGATGTTTCAATAGTTTCGATTGAAGATAAACCATTCATCTGATCAAAGTTTTCCCCGCATAAGATTTATGTTCTATTTCGCTTTCGGTGATGAGTAGGAGCCATGAGTATTGAGGCAACTGGGAATTGCATCTTATAAATTCAAATTCATAAAAATGAAGGAAATTTTTATTAGGGTGGGAAGGAAATATGCAAAGACAAAATGGCGGAGGAGCGGCGACGGATCCGTTGTTGATGCCGGTGGTGGAAGGTGGCATGAGCCGCTAGGGTGGATGACCGGACAAGCTTTTGGTGATTTATTTTGGAACTTTGTTAAATTTATTCCAGAGCTGCGCATCTCGCATCATTATACCACATAAATTTATTTGTTACTTAATCTTGGTATAATGATGGCGATGCATGCATTCAACAAGTGTAAACTTATTGAAAATAGTAAGGTACGTTTAAAAAAAAACTTGTGTTAGTAGTCGTAAGTTTTTTTTTCCGATAAACAAATACTAAAGTTGTGGGTTCACTAATTATAAGAAGTTTAAACATTGAGTAGTTATAATAATACACAAAACTCATAAAATAAAATTCACAAGTTTTACTTGCGGTCTAAGGAAAAAAATAAGGAGTGCGACTGTGCGAGTGAAGGGATTCGGCGAGTGCGAGTGAAGGGAGTATGGTGTTCGGTAAAGAGAGGGATTTTTCATTGTTGAACGACGATTCGTTCCTTGTTCTTCTAATTACCCAAACACCCTTCAAAAGTTCAAATCTTTCTTATTAAAAATAAATAAATAATTATTGGCAATAATGCTACACAAAAAAATAATTTTCTCACAAGTGCCACCACCAGTATGATATGTGATGATTATAATTTCAACCAATACCTTCTTTTTTCCTCTTTTGGTGTTTTCACCGTCGTTTCTGCTAACTTTTGGTTAACAAATCAATCTCATTCTATAATTATTTTTAATCAAAACTTGAATTAGAAAAGTAAATGCTTTTCTTACCATTTCAACATATAACACATCTATTGTTGAAATAATGCCGTATTTTTTCTTCTTTCTTTTTCATTTCTTCCATATTTTTCAACACGAGATTAATTTTATTCGAACGCGATATCAATTTTAAAAGAGTGATTATGCGATATAATTTTCACCGTTATCAACCCATCATGGTTGATACTTAAGTGTTTGTCCTTTTATGTACAGCTTCTAGCTAGGTTGACCATTCATTCAATTTATGGTCCCAACTCCAGCTCATATACACATTCTTGCAATCATATTTCTCGATCGGGAAAAAAAAATTCTAATCCAGGTCATCTTTTTTCTTGTAAATTTCTTTACATTTTAGTTTTTCAGCTTCATTGCATCAGAGAAATTCAGATGGACTCCAAGCTGCCGCCGCCGCAGTCACCGCCACCGCAACCACCGGTGATCGGGGTTCCAGTTGGATCAACAACAAATCAGTATTATTACCATGACAATCCTGAGCTTCCACTTCTCCAACCACAGTATCCCCAAAATACCCCTGGTCATCACCACCATGGTCAGTGGTCAACAGGCCTTTGCGACTGCTGCGACGACGTCCCTAACTGTAAATTCCTCTTCGCTAATATATAATTATGATGATCGGTAATTATGTGTCAATTACTATACAAATTCTTATATTTAATTTCATGTTAGAATTAATGTTGGTCGCTTAATTATTTGTTTCAGGTTGCATTACGATGTGGTGCCCATGTATCACTTTTGGACAGATTTATGAGATGGTTGATCAAGGAAATACATGTAAGATTAGATTAACTAGATACATATTCCCATCCTTAATTTCCCATAAAATAAAATAAAAAAAAAACTATTACGTTTTGCGGATCTCTTAAAAGAAGGCTATTTCGCAGAAAAATTATTGTCGATAGTACTTTATATTTTAGTGGGTCAACCATATAATACGATTAGTTATAATCCAACATGCCTTATAAGCATGTTGGGTTATAACTATTCATATTATATATATACGACAGTTATATTTTTTATAAGCGAATGTAAGATTTAAACCTGAATTTGAGTTTTTATGGGTAATTTTAGCATCAGCAAAACAATCAATGAACATCATTCTCGTTGGTATAGGATCATTATATATGTAATAAATAAATAAGTAAATGTAATTAATTAATTAGAATTACTGTGGATTTTTGTTGGTTGCAGCTTGTGCTGCTAATGGTGCGATATATGGGCTGCTGCAATGGATTACTGGGTGCGAGTGCCTGTACGCATGGTTTTATAGGGCAAAGATGAGGAGAGTTTACGAGCTTCAAGGTAGCCATTTTTTCGATGGCTTGGCACATTGGTTTTGCAATTCTTGTGCACTCTGTCAAGAATACCGTGAGCTCCAAAATCGTGGATTTGATCTGACCATTGGTATCAGTGGCGGATCCAGAAATATTTGTCAGCCCCCAAAAATTTTTTTTTTGAGTATTTTAAAGGGAAAGTAAACGAGCTGAACGAAATAACAAATATTTGTATCCGTCACTAAATAACAAATATTCAAATAAACCTAACAAGAAGATAAATAAAAAAACAATATGGAAAAAAAAATTATACATTAGAATTCATACAATATACGTAGTTTTTACAATTGTTCTCTACGAGTTTTCATTTTTTGATATCCTTGTATGATTCTCTCATTTTCTACAATATCAAAAATATCTTTTTCAACATAAGTAATTAAACAATCATTTAACATATCATCTTCCATACGGTTCCGCAGTCGATTCTTCACAATGCTCATATAAGAAAAAGTTCTTTCCACTGACGCAGTTGCAACCGGTAAAATCAAAGCTAGCTTCAAGAGTAAATACACCAATGGATAGACAATTAAAAATATTATACAATTAGCATATCTGGATTTAGAATCACTGCAATTAATTCAATTACAATTAATCCAATTACATTCAATTGCAATTAATTCCATTACATATTTGATCCCGACCAACAGCCACAAAATGAAAAACGGATTCGACTAAAATATTTTAAAATCAATCGCTGATTCACCCATTCGTACCAAATATTCGATTAATGGACGAACAAAATTTAATTTTAAAAATACGAAACTTTGGCTAATTAATTTAAAATGCAAAATTGGAGCAAACCGTTAATCGATTTGTGAAATTGAGGATATGTAATTAATCTAGAGATGTAGCACTAATTATTTAACAACAGATTGGGTATCAATTTACTCAATAAGGCAAGCAATTTGATTTAATTATCAAATGGCCTAATAAATAAATAAGTGAAAAAAAACTTGCAGTGCTCCCGCTTCAAGGCTTGAAGGAAGACTAAAGGGAGTGTGAATCTAATTAATCAACAAGGGCAAGAAAACATTCATGATTTATGTTGTTGGAAGCTAGCAAGCCTACGGATTGATTTAGAGTTAGAGGGTTGAATGAAAATGGATTGATTTAGATAGATAGCAAGCCTACCAGCGAGAGGTGAGTGGCCAGCGGCGACGACGAGCGACGACGACGAGCTGAGGCAGAGCGGCGACGACGAGCTGAGGCAGAGCGGCGACCACGAAGAATGGTGGGTGATTTACTGATTTAGGGATTTACTGGTATGGGTGCTGCTGTGCAGAGCTGATTTAGGGAACTTTTCATTATTAGAGGGTTGGGTTAGGGATTTGATTTGGGTTGGATTAGGGATTTGGGTTGGGATTAGTATTAGGGAAAAAAATTTCTGATCCAGCCCAGATGCCCACGGTGGCCCTGGGCTGGATCCGCCACTGAGTATGCATATATATTACCCTCAACTTTATCAATCAAATGCTACATTACATTTACAATTAATTATATTTCAACGATAATTTTTGTAAAATAGAAAAAATTATCAAATCATCTTATTTACATTCCTAAAAGTAATCACGAAAAAATTACATTTATTAGCGTGTTTGTAGTTAAATAATATTTTTTATATAGCAGGGAGAGTTATCGACACACCTGATCTACATTCCTACTATGAATTTTGTGTGCCATGTATGTATTGAATTCATGCCAAGCAATTCATTTTGGTAATAAATATAACTGTATAATTAAAATTATGGGTTTTTTTTATTAGGGTGGGAAGGAAATATGCAAAGACAAAATAGCGGAGGAGCGGCGACGGATCCGTTGTTGGTGCCGGTGGTGGAAGGTGGCATGAGCCGCTAGGGTGGATGACGGGGCAAGCTTTTGGTGATTTATTTTGGAACTTTGTTAAATTTATTCCATCAATTGGGGCTGCGCATCTCGCATCATTATAATGTTTGTTTTTTCTATAAAAAAAATTATATTAAAGTGTATACAACGTGAATTTGTTTTTTAAAAACAAAATAGAGAATTTGATTAATTCACATCTACAAGTATAAAAAACGCGATCATCTCGGGATATTTCTCTATTCAAATATTTTATAAATTGGAAATCAAAGTCAATTGACCCAATTTATACGCTGGGATATTCATAGTCCGACTAGTATGCGTGAAAAAGCAACTATGGAATGTGGACACCAACCGTGCTACCTCCTCCTGCACCAGTCCCGTATAGGTTAACGAGAATTTTCCATTGGTTCGGGCTAAGATATTCTGTAGGCAGTCCGACTCAATGATGATCTTGTCACCCTCCATTGTCGAGCCTGCGTAATGGCGTCTCTTAGCGTCAGGACCTCCGTTGCTTGCGCCTCAGTTCTATGATGGAGGTAAACGACCCCTGAGAAAACCAGCTCACCCCTCGCATTTCGAGCTATGAATCCCGGGCCAATTACCGAATTCCCTACGGGCGCATCTGTGTTTACCTTTACCACCCCTATGGAGGGAGGTTGTCATTTCAGATTGATGGGTTGACTTTTAGGAGCAGAGGGCGTTTACTGCGGACGCCAGGCCTCCTTGAAATCTGACAGCAATTTCCCTCCCCGAATAACCACCTCCTGGATTGATTCTTCACTTTGGCAAAAGATCCTGTTATTCATCGACGTCCATAGAGACCATAGGATTGAGATCAACTGTTCGAGATTCGATTCGTCCAAAGATGCCTTGATCGTTGCTAGCCACTCCACCGAATTGTCTCCTTGAATCCCCGAAACTCTATACCAAAAAGCAAACTTCGCTCATACCTCATCGCAAAAGGACAAGACAACAACAAATGTGGAGCCGACTCGACTTCTCATTACAACAGTAGCATACGTGAACTTGTTTGTTACAATAAACTTGTATAAAGATGGTGTTGCATTCAACAACTGTATTTTAAATTTATTGAAAACAATAAGCTACATCTAAAAAAATGAATCTTTATAGTTGAGTGATAAAATATATGTTTCGTGCCTTAAAGTTATCGGTTTAAAATTAATACCTCATAAATTTATTTGTTACATAATCTTGGTATAATGATGGTGAATAATGAGGTACGTTTAGAAAAAAAAAGTCTTTACGTCTCGTGCCGTGTGATTCAGTAAAAACTCTAAGATAGGATAGATTAAAAAAGCCTAGCGGCTAGCAGTAGTATAATTTATGTTTAAAAAAAAACTTGTGTTACCAGTGGTAAGTTTTTTTTTCCAATAAATAAATACATTTATAAGTTCAACAACACGTTAAAACACTAAAGTTGTGGGTTCAGTAATTATAAGAAGTTTAAACATTGAGTAGTTATGATAATACACGAACATCACAGAAAATGAACACATAGTTGTATGTTAATAAATAATAATAAAATAAAGTTCAAGGTTACCGTTAAAGTCCCACTTGCCGCCTATGGAAAAAAAACATTGAAGGTTAAAAAATAAAAGAGCAAAATGATTTTTTAAAATATTTGAATGAATAGTGAGCCTTGAAAAATTGAAATTAGAGAGCAGAAAAGATAGTAATCGACAAACCAGTTCAGACCAAGAGCAGTCACTGAAGAAAATGGAGATGGGAAAAGAAACGGAGAAAGAGAAAGAGAGGGAGAGAGTGTGCAAGAGATGTAAGCAGACATTCACTCCTTCAGCAAACAACTCCTCTTCTTGCCGCTTCCATCCTTCCTTCTTCGTATGTCGCCGTCATGATGACCAAAAGAGGTAATTTAGCGTTATTTTTGCATAATCTTTTTCGCCCAATTCGGATTTTTATTGGAATTTTCTTCGATTCTGATGGGATTTCTAGATACCCTTTTGTTTCTTCTGCAGTTCTATTGGTAAAACATTCTGTTTTTGGTTGCTTGGTTAATTTATACTTGATTTTTGTGTTGTTGTTCCTTCTGTGTGCTTTTTGTTTCATCTATTTCTTTCTGGTGTGGAGTGTACATTACTGAATGCAGATGATGAGGGCAGGTTTGAATTTATTGGTTACATTTCAGTCTTTCAGAAGTGTTGAATGCTCAAGCTGGGGTACTATCTGGCCTAAACTTTGAAGTGATAAAAGTTGGTTAAAATGGAGTAGATATCAACAGTTTGCAACTTTGACTTTTCGTTATGATAAACAGATGCTAAAAGATAATGATAAGTATTGATCGGTATTGTTTTCAAGTTTTCAAATTATGTGACAAGCGTGTGAAAATAGTGGGTATGCCTTATCTGTCTCTCCATCATTCCTTATTTTACCCATCTTTAAAGATACAGTATCAATTTCTGACACACCGGATTGATGGGCAGGTACTTAGAAACCTAGAACGCCTATAGATTGCCAAGAATCTACAGCTGGGTTTAATAGGTGCCATTAGTAAAGATGTTTGGTGGTGATATCAGTTTGTGCCTATATGAAGGATGAATATAACGCATTCTTGATGGTTTTGGGTCTTTTGACAAGCATGGAATAAGCAAGTGTCATATTCCAATTCTTCAGCTACTTAGAAAATATTGATCTCTGTGTGTTTGAGGACCCTATACTAGATAATAAAGAACATTGAGTAATGCTTTGAATAGAATCAGGCGGCATGCATGTGAAAAGAAAGAGAGTCAAAAGAGGGTTTTTCTATTTATTTATTTTTTTTTAAAAGAAAAGCACTGAATAAAGCATTAACAGAATCAGGCCTGCATGTGGAAAGAAGATAGTTATGCATCAATGCCTGTGGTCATATAACCCACCAGTTATATATGTCTATGATTTTTGATATCGGTAGGAGATTTTTTGTTGAAGAGGAATGAATTGTGTTGGTAAATACTGTATTATGTTTAATTTGAATGCTCTTGTATTTGTTTGTTGAAGGTACTATGATTTGGGACCAGATGATCTGTTGGTAGCGAAATCAGGTCACTTGGTTAAAGGTTCAATTACCTCAAGTGCAAAATTAAAGATGGCTTCAGAGGGATTCCATGTTCAGGGTCCTTCACTAGACACACCGCCTTTCCTCGATGGCAGCAATTACCATCAATGGAAGATAAAGATGAGACTTTTTCTTTGTTGTCAAGAATTGTGGGATTGCGTTGAAAGTGGCTTCCACATTCCAACTGAACCAGCCGGTGAAGGAACATCAAGGGAGCTTCCTTTCTCTAGATGGAGTGCCGCATCAAAAGCCAGGAAGACTATGGAATCAAAAGCAATGTATGCTTTTTTCTGCGCTATTTCTTCAAGTGAATTCAATCGTATCAGCGCGTGCAAGACTTCAAAGGAAATTTGGGAGACTCTAGAGATGCTTCACGAAGGAACTACTAAAATTCGTGATCTTCGACTCAATCATCTGAAGCATGAATATGAGCTACTTGCAATGAAAAAAGAAGAGTCCATCTATGATCTCAGCATAAGACTTCAAAGTCTCTGTAATGCTATGGGCAATCTTGGATGGTGTCCAAGTAATGAAGAAATGGTCCGAAAAATTCTTAGTGTCCTTCCCAGCAAATGGCTAGTCAAAACAACCATCATTAATGAGATGAATGTGAAACCTACATTTTCAGAGCTCGTAAGTTCTCTCACAGTTTATGAGCATCAACTGAAATTGTACAGCTTGGAAGAAGAGAAGGAGAAAGAGAAGGAGAAAGAGAAAAAGAAGAGCAGAAACGTTGCTTTCACAAGCAATGTACAAGAAGATGACAAGGAAACTTTTGCCCTCTTTTTAAGAAATTTCAAGAGATTCTTTATAGAAGAACGTGGAAATTCTTCTAAATCTAAGAGCAAGGTGGACGATATTGTTTGTTATGGATGTAACAAACCAGGGCATACCAAGTATGAATGTCCACAGCTTGAAAGGAAAAAGAGACATGAAAAGAGAAGGGCAAGAGGCAAGAGGGAGACTCCAAAGCATTCGAGAAAAGCTTTCAAAGCCACTTCTTGGAGTGATGGAGATGAGACCAGCAACGATCAAACTTCAGAATTTTCATCCGGAGAAGTGAAATTTACGAGATCTCCTCTTCCGACGAAGGTATGAGCTTAAGCCACAATGCCCAAAGTGACGGCAAGGATGAAAAGGTAATTTCTTGCAAATCTAATAATGTTACATATAGTTTTAGTGAATTGCAATATGCTTTTGATGAATTGACTGTTCACTTGAAAGAATATGGTAGGAAAAATTTCAGACTTGCTAAACAATTAGAAAGCACTAAAGTGATATTAGTAAGTTAGAATTTTTTAATGAAGGCTTAACAATAGATAATGAACATTTAAAACTTGCTTTTGCAGAAGCTAGAGACATGAACACTAATTGTGAGTCTTGTGCAAATTTAACCAAATAAGTGGCAGCTAAGAGACGCTATAACTCAGGCTCGTCAATGGGGGTACACCAAGATTAGTTGAGTCTGACTGCTTGCAGAACGTCCACTCTCTGACTAATGGAGATTTCTCACTAAGCTATGTGGGATTGGTCCTGGAGGACGTGGCACGTCTAGCTTCTACATTCCATAGCTGCTCTTTTCAGTATGTAAGACGATTAATGAACACTCCGACACATGAGTTAGGCCAATTAGTTTTGATTTTCGGTTTAGGAAATGTATGGATAGGGAGATGCCCCGAGGCGATCACGTTTTTTGTACTTGCAGATTTGAATTAATCTAATTATACTTTGCTTTCAAAAAAAAAAAACCAAAGAAGTGGCAGCCCAAAGTGCAAAGGTTACAAACCTTGAGGCTACACTAGTTAAGTTTACACGAGGCAACAATAATCTCAACACTCTTTTGGGTTTCCAAAGAAGTGGTGAAGATACTAGTAGTCTTGGCTTTAACTCCCATCAGCATCAGGCCTGCATGTAGGAAGAAGATAGTTATGCATCAATGCCTGTGGTCATATAACCCATCAGTTATATATGTCTATGAGTTTTGATATCGGTAGGAGATTTTTTGTTGAAGAGGAATGAATTGTGTTGGTAAATACTGTATTATGTTTTATTTGATTACTCTTGTATTTGTTTGTTGAAGGTACTATGAATTGGGACCGGATGATCCACCATATGAAGCCAAATTCTACGACTGTTGTGGAGCTGAGGACCCTGATGCACCTGGCTGCACTACAAGCGTTCATTTATAATACGACGATTGATGTAATGATTTCCTGTCACCTACACTCTGACTGCATTAACATTTTGTATATAAGGTCACAAATTTGCCCCGATTATGTGTCGTTTATCATAGATTTCCAGTTGGATCTGAGCACTATTAATGTAATAATGAGATAACCACCTACCAAATAACATCAGCAACACCTTGGTTTGTTTTGCCAGCTTTTGGTGTTCCTTTCCCTTTCTGTGTTTCAACATGAGGTTGGTGAAATAAACTAAAGGCCAGTTTTGTTGATTTGATGCGGCTGTCATTCCTCCTGAGTCTTGAGCTTATCTTTTTCTCTTATCTTTTTCTCTCTTCAATAATTGTAATTCTTTTGTTTTTACAGAGCATTATTTAGATTGTTGTTGTGGGATAAAAAGAGCTGGAGTGGTGATGATTGTTCCTTTCTGTGTTGGCAAAAGAGTTGAGACTTGAACTCCAGATTTTGCAATGCCTACTTTGTAAGAAATGTCACTTAGTTATAAGCTCATTGGTCGATGAATAAATTAATAAATTAATAGTATTATAAAATCATAAAAAGGAAAGTAAAAAAGATCAAGAAGGTTGTATTTATATTTAGGTTAAGAATACAGTGATTTTAGGAGTTTGACCTCCTAGGGTACAGAATGGAGCCCAATTTCAATGGTCACTCACACATGTATATATAATATATACCCTAAGTACTGATTTCCCTGCCACAACAATTCCTTCTTATAAGAATGTGGAAACTGATGAAATGAATCTGAAAGATATGAAATGTGGGACTGCCCTTGTTTTGTGGGGCTGGACATGATTCTTGATTTCTTGTGGTGGTGGTGTTGAAGCTGGCAAACAAGAAAACAACCAAATGAGAAGGAAAACATAGGACATGCATCCCCTAATAATCCACATGTATATATGTACAGATATGAGGCAAAAGAAAAGGTTGTAACTTGTAAGTACATCTTGTCTATTTCTTTCACCTCACCCACCTTTTGTTCCTCATCAGTCATCACTAACATTTTCTGCCACAATAATTTGATACTATCCCACCACCATGTGCTTGAGTCATGACAGTTGTTTGGATTCTGTCATCTTTTATTAAATTCAGTACTCTCTTAATTAGTATTTGACTATCTGTACTTATGGAGAGTTGTTTCATTCATTAGAATAGTTTCAAGTTTGTTGTGAGCTTCATGTGTAAACCATGCATGTATATTTTTAAACTCTTGTAAATGATAAGAATATTTGTATATATAAATGAGATTTTTAACTATTGAATGATATTTTAATCATTGTAAGAATTTAAATTCTATCCGATCATTTTTATATACGCGTTTTTTTTATAATATTTTTAAGCATGTGAAATTATTTATTTATAAAAAGTGTTAGACTAGTGTAATTAGAATATCACATAAACTAAAAACAAAGAACATGATTGCTTTCTTGTTTAATCTTGTTGTATCGTGTTAACATGATTGTTTAGTTAGAGTTTCCTCCACCACCGCACTCACCTTAGACGTACAAAATAGTAATACTAAACAAAAAGAAAACAATCAAATGGGTGAGAAAGAAAAATGGAAAAATGGAAAAATGGAAAAATGGTTTGAAAGAGAGAAAGAAAAGAACAAGTGATAAGTTACTGCCAATTGATAAAAAGCCATAATTCGATTCAAAGTGGAGACATGCCGTGTGGGAGAACATGAGGACTGCTTGATCATTATGGCTTGCCTAATCGGATACTTAATTACTATATTAAACATCATGATAAGATTTAAATGTAAAAAATATAGTAAGAAAAAAAAAATATAGTCATTCTTCAATTCGAGTCTCGGTGTATACAACTGTGTTAAAATTTGTGAAAGAGAGTTTTGCGCCCTTCGTGGTACTGCTATACTCGAATCTGAAATAGTTGGTATCCAATATGATGACCGGAAATCGAATAGTCTTCACCAAAAACTAAAGATATTTAATACCGAGGAGGGATGGATATTTAAATGTAAAAATAGAATATTCAACAACAGTAATCAATCATGACTATGCAAGAAATTAAAGAATGTCTGCATCTTTGAATATTTTGAGTAATTAAGGATTAAAAATTTCTATTTTAGTATCCTATATAGGAAAGTTGTTGAATAGGCTACTAACTCTCATTAATTTAGTGATATTAGTAGGATGCTCTTTTGGTTTCAAAGCTCAGTTAATTGGCAATTATAGCCATCCTAAATTTGATTTGTATTTAGCTAAATATAATGTTTTATCAAGCGGTACGAACACAATTTGATTACCACCAATATTATTTATGATCGAGTGGTAAAAAGATTTTTTCATTTTTCACTTTAGGAGTTTGAGAGAGAATAAAAATCACGTTTTATTCTTAACAATATTCGAGTTAGATTAGTTGAATTATTATTATTTATATTTATATAAATTTAATTTTGAAGTGGATTTAGCAAAATTGAGTTGTCGACAGTTGGCTTTATGAAAATGACAACCAACCATATTATTTAGAAATGCGATGACTATGAGATGTGCTAATTTTCTTTTGAGAAAAATAAATAAATATAATTGCTTTGTGAGTAATTAGAAGCAATTAATTCAATAAATTGCTATTTTAGATAATAAAAACACAAAAATGGGTAATTTTTTTATAAAGAAATCATCACAATAGATAAGAATGTGGCTACCTAACTAGTTGGTGCTAATGGATCATCTCAATGGCGCCATCAAATCATATTGCTTGTGTATGCGTTTTCCCATGCTCTATTATTGCTAATTACTTGTTGAGTTTGATTAGGAAGCAAATTACTTTGAGAGATTTTTTTTACGACGAAATTATACCGAAACGAGATTAACCAATTGTCTAAAATGAAAAAGAAAATATTAAAGAAGAGAATAAAAATGCAACAAGATGCAAGTAGCGACGAAGATATCATTATCATCTAGTAACAATTTCCAAGAGACATCTAATTTACAATTATATATCATAAGCAGGATGATTAGTTTAAGCCGAAATGATTGCAATGGTTAGGTCAAGCTCTACCAAGATTGGTTTTTGCTACATTTTACCTAATTTAGGTTTCCTATCAATTTAGGACGTTCATAGTTTCCTAGATGGAATCATTCTAACTTACTAAACCGAATTATAATTAAATAATAACAATTTGCTGTTCCAATTGTATACGTTTTTTTTATACACCGTCCCGTATTCAAGTCATTTTTTAGCCCGATTAATATAAATTTTTATCGTAAAAGCTATTCAGATTCACTAAAAATTGGAGAAAAAATAGTAATATATATGTATAATTAATTAAGAGATAAGTATGGAGAACATGTTGCCTCTTGGACAATTGATTTTATTTTAACAATATTGCTTATACTGCCATCTTAGTCACTTGATCTGCCAATAATATATAATCTAATATAAAAATATTATGATACTTGAAGAATATCTGTGAAAAAGATATCATGTATTATAAAATATTTTATATTTATATACGAAGAGATTACGAGCATTTTACCTTGTAAGTTAACCCTTTATCAGTAGGGTAAGTGATAATTCGGTGTCCTGAGTTACATTACACTTTTAAAAATAAAATAAAAATAAAAATTTGAGAGTCCAATAAAAGCCAATGTATGATTTCAAAATCTAGTCGTTAAAGACCTAGCTCATGAATTTAATTTCTCACCATAAATATGTGGAAGAAGATTTCAATTTTTCAACCTTTAAGAAAAAAATTTAGCGACGAAAATAAAAAAACCTAAATTAGTAGAAAATTATTTTAATTTAAATAAATTATTTTATTTTTAAACTTTAAATAGATATTTACATTAAAATTTATAAGAAAAAAATTATCATTTTTTAAAATTTTATACAATTCGAATTCGAATTAATATAATGATTAAATATCGGAGATAAGTGGTGATCTCCTAGGAAGTAAAAGACAGGCACATATCCCATTCACCACTACTTTTTTTCCTGAAAAGTTGCGGGTCTGCGTAATTGGTAAACATAACTCTGAAAAAAGTTACCCAATGCCCCTCTTTAAAATGGACCCGGACCTGAACCACTGGACCCTTTTCATCAGTCTATCAGCCATCAAACCAAGAAAAAAAAGGGACAATTTCAATTTTATCCCCAGATTATAACATCTTTTTTCAAATTTACCTCATTTATACTTTTACGCACCTAACGATATCAAAATTACAATTTGGTACAATGATAAAAATGAATTTTATCATTAAATTTATTAGTTGGTATCTTAATAATGTGGTTAAATATGTTAGACGAGAAAATAAAAGAAAGTAAATTTGAAAGACTGGAGGATAGGTTAAGGGTTTAGGCGTATAAAAGTATAAATGAGGGTAAGTTTGAGAGAGAGATTATCTATTAGGGGTAAAATTGAAGTTGTCCCAAACAAAAATCACCACTTCTTATTTTATTATCAAGCAAGGGTATTCTTGTAGTTTCATCCACCACCTCTTGAACTAGAAAACTGCCATTATAGCTTACGGAAAAAAAAAGTTGAAAAAAACACAAGACAATTGAAAAATAAATAAAAGAAAAAAAGCACACATGATACACTACAGCTAACTTTATTCTAATGTCTTAAAAAAGACAACGAGTGTGTCCACTCTCGAGACAGAAACACCAACCCAAAATAATTTTGATTTTCTAACT
Organism: Viola odorata; assembly: GCA_963691705.1. Lineage (NCBI taxonomy): Eukaryota > Viridiplantae > Streptophyta > Magnoliopsida > Malpighiales > Violaceae > Viola > Viola odorata. Next base: position 72,486,770 of record OY829538.1, on the reverse strand, counting down.
CCCACCTCTTGCTTTAATTTAAAATTTAATAACCGATCGAACGAGGTTAATCTTTTATAAAATTAACTCGTTTTTTCTTTCAATAATTTTCAATTTTTTTTTTATTAATGTTCAGAATGATTAATTTTTTATTAATGTTCAGAATGATTAATTTTTTGTTCGAAAAGAGCTGAGAGAATATCTGGAATATCGTTAAATTTTTTTTTCTCACTCAAATTGTTTTTATTTCCCTCAATAATCCCCAACTTCTTCTTTCGTCACTGGTGCTTCTGCTTCCTTACTACAATCTCCTATGTGTCTCTGATGTAAAAACGCGAGAGAAAAAAAAGCGACACCCCATCACATAATTACATTCTCTTACACAAATGTCAGCAGTTTAGCCCTCACAACACAAACCCACATCCCCATTCATCAAAAGGAACAACCTTTCTCCCTTCAATTTCTCTTCTGAATCATCAGAAGAAGAGCATTCAACAAGGATAATAACCATGTCTTCCAAAACCAAGTAAGTGCATATATATTCAATTCTGTTTTGGATCTCATTCTCTTTGTTCTGCTGATGATATGGAACTTTGGTTTTCCAATTTGGAAACTTTGTTAGTATTAGTTTTGTGGTTTGTGGGTTTGGATCTGATTTTGTTTTTGTATTCAAAGTTTTTTTCTTTTCTACTTTATTGGGTGTCTGAGAGAGCTCAGTCTCAATCTTAATCTATTCTGGATATTGACTTAAAGTTTGATTTGAGTTTCACCGTCTTTTTCTTGGCATTTATCCTGATCTATGTCCATTAGTGTTCTTCTTAGGATAAATTGCTTGCTTATTTGGATCTACTCATTTACCATTTCTGCCCCCCCAAGTTCCAACTTTGTTCATTCTAGTGGATATATGTTCTTGTGTATGAGTTTGGTGTTGTTTTGGATGAGAAAAAACTCTTGTTATGTTGTAAAGTTCTCATATTTAGCATGGATCCATCCTTTTTTTGTGGGTGCTAATTCAAATTGTGCCATATTGCATTTCCTTATTTGTCTGCCACTATATTTTTTTTATCAGTTTGTTCTTATCCTAGTAACGTGTTGTTAATGTGCTAATGATGATTTAAACTTGAACAGATCTGGTTTATCTGAAACACCCAGCAAAGCATCACCAGCAACTCCTAGAGTGAGTAAACTTAGTAGAGGAGTCACTAAATCAGATGCTGACTCTGCTTCTCCCTTGCAAAATTCGCGTCATTCAATTGATCGGTCTCCACGATCAGTCACCTCAAGGCCCACCATCGATCGCCGAGCACCGAAAGTCACCACACCACCTGAAGTGAGTACTAGTCTAGTGCTAATGTACTTTCAGCATTTTATGTGATGCTTCATTGGCTTTCCAATATGCATTTAGAACTTCTCTGGTAATTGAAAGAATGGATTTGCTGCATTGTTCTTAGTGGAGGAAATGAAGGTGCTTTAAAGTCACTTTATGACATTTTTCTGAAACGGATATTGTTTCCAGAAGAAACTATGAATGCTTATATCCTAAAATTGGATTTCAAAGTCTTTTTTTTATCATGTTTTGATCTTGGTACTTTTGGGACGGGCATTACACATGCTGTGGATGTCTTCTCTTGCAAACTAAAATGTATTGTATTCATTTCTCCATTTGTTGATTGAAACAGAAGCCACAGATTACAAGGGTGGCGAAAGGTTCTGAGTTGCAGGCTCAGTTGAATCTTGTTCAGGAAGATCTAAAGAAAGCAAAGGAGCAGATAACATTGATTGAGAAAGAGAAGGCACAAGCTATTGATGAACTGAAACAAGCTCAGAAAGTTGCTGAGGAGGCAAATGAGAAGCTTCAAGAGGCTTTGGTGGCTCAAAAACGAGCAGAGGAGGACTCCGAGATCGAGAAATTTCGGATTGTTGAGTTGGAGCAGGCTGGAATTGAGGCATCCCAGAAGAAGGAAGAGGAGTGGCAGAAGGAGCTTGAAGATGTGAGAAGCCAGCATGCTTTGGATGTGGCTGCCCTTCTTTCTACAACTCAGGAGCTTCAAAGGGCAAAGCAAGAACTGGCCATGACTACTGATGCAAAAAACCAGGCACTGAGCCATGCTGATGATGCTACTAAGATTGCTGAGATTCATGTTGAGAAAGTGGAGATTCTTTCTGCTGAGGTGACCCGGTTGAAGACTTTAATTGATTCGAAGCATGAAACAGAGGTCATTGAAAGCAACCAAACAGTGTCGAAGCTTGAGGAGGAGATAGATTCTTTGAGGCATGAACTTGATAAAGCCAAAGACTTTGAGGATAAGTTGATGGAAAGAGAGTCTCACATTGAACAGCTCAACGTTGAGCTAGAAGCAGCTAAGATGGCGGAATCATATGCACGTAACTTGGTAGAGGAGTGGAAGAGCAAGGTGGAGGAATTAGAGGTGCAGCTTGAGGAAGCAGATAAATTAGAGAGATCTGCATCAGAATCATTGGGTTCAGTCATGAAACAACTTGAGGGAAGCAACGATTTATTGCATGATGCAGAAATGGAAATTGCTGCACTTAAGGAAAAGGTGGGGTTGTTGGAAATGACAATTGGAAGGCAAAAGGGGGATCTTGAAGAATCAGTGCGTTGTCTTGGTATGGCAAAGGAAGAATCATGTGGGATGGTAAAAAAGGTTGAGTCACTGAAGTCTGAGTTGGAAACTGTGAAGGAGGAGAAGACCCAGGCGCTAAACAATGAGAAACTTGCTGCTTCTAGTGTCCAAAACTTGTTAGAAGAGAAAAACAAGCTCATAAATGAGTTAGAGAGTTCCAGGGAGGAGGAGGAAAAAGAGCAAGAAGGCTATGGAAAGTTTAGCCTCAGCTTTACATGAAGTGTCTGCGGAAGCAAGGGAAGCCAAAGAACAGCTGCTATCTAATAGAGTGGAGCATGAAAACTATGAATCACAGGTCGAAGATCTAAGGTTAGTCCTGACGGCAACTAATCAGAAATATGAAACCTTGCTTGATGAAGCAAAGCATGAAATTGATCTCCTTAGGAATACAGTTGAGGAAACCAAGAATGAATTTCAGAACTCTAAGGCTGAGTGGGAAGAAAAAGAGCATAATCTAAAGAATTGTGTGCAAAGATCGGAAGAAGAAAACTCTTCTTTGGAAAAAGAAATAGATAGGCTTGTCAACTTGCTCAAGCATACAGAGGAAGAAGCTTGTGCCATGAGGGAGGAAGAAGCTCACTTGAAGGACAGTTTGAAGGAAGTAGAAACTGAGGTAATTCATTTGCAGGAAGCTCTTGGGGAAGAACAGACTGGGAGCATGAAACTGAAGGAAAGTTTATTGGACAGAGAAAATGAGTTGCAAAGTGTTCTTCAAGAAAATGAGGAGCTTCGAACTAAAGAAGCTGCTTCTCTTAAGAAAGTTGAGGAATTATCAAAGTTGCTAGAAGAGGCTATGGTGAAAAAGCAAACTGATGAGAATGGTGAATTGACTGACAGTGAAAAAGATTATGATTTACTTCCCAAAGTGGTTGAATTTTCTGAAGAGAATGGTCATGCAAGGGAAGAAAAGCCCAAATTGGAGCTTCCACCACAGAAATGTGAGGAACTGAGAAAAGAAAATTCGCAGGAGCAAAGCAATGGCTTGAACGACAAGGTTGTTTTAATGGACGATGTCAAAATTGAAAATGTAACAAATGGAAAGCTGAAGGAAGATGAGAGTAAAGATAAAGATGATGACTCTGTAGAAGTTGAATTTAAGATGTGGGAGAGTTGCAAGATTGAGAAGAAAGAGTTCTCACCCGAAAGAGAAACAGAACATGAATCCTATGAGGAGGAAGTGGATTCCAAGGTTGATGCCGGGGACAGCTTTGATCAGATAAATGGTATATCTTCAACAGAAACTATTGATGATGGTGGAAGCTCGCCGTCAAAGCAACAGCAGAAGAAGAAGAAGCCTTTGCTTCGCAAGTTTGGAAGCCTACTCAAGAAGAAGGGTTCAAGCAACCACAAGTAAAGGATAATCGACCTATCGTGCCCTGACTTTTGCCTAGTTAGCAGGCAGGTATATTGGATAATATCTTGCACCTGAGTGTTTACTTCATTGTTTTTTTTCTCTTCCTTTTTTTCACTTGGCTTCAGAGTAGGTTAAAAATGAAGGTGTTTGTATTGTCTTTAGTTTTTTCTCCTCTTTTGATGTGATTATCTTGCTGAGGAGCATCTGGTATGTGATTGAGAGTCGGAGTTTTCATTTCCTTGCTCTTATTAGATACAATTCAAGAAAGAAAGAAAAAGGAGTGGGGACTTTGAATTGTATTTTAGTGCTTTCATTTGTTCAACATTTTAAGAAAACGGACAAATTACTGTGGATAGTGTTCTTCTTAGTCTTGTTCATGAGTTTGTTTGCATCCATGAAACTTGACAACTTCAATTTGAAGTTTAACTTTTTTGCTTAAATATTGTTGCAAATTGTACACTACTACTCCACTCGGACTCGGATTCGGATTCGGAATCTATTAGATCTGTTTTATGAAATGAGCATGGTTCTGTTTGTCTGGATGAGAGGAATGAAACAGAGCTGGTTTTAAGTTTCTGAACATTTTGAACATAACTGCGCAAAGTGAATAGAATTTTTAGAATGATTAGGTGTTTTGAGCGTGAATAAAGCAAGGAATGTTATGCTCCCATTAAACCCAGCAGCAATCAAACTGTCAGATCATGGCTGTACTAAACTATCCATTTTTTCCTAACATGTTGAAGCTTGAGAGGCTTTTTCATCATGTTGTTCTTGTAAAAAAAGATTCTTATTTGACCAGAAGGGTCTGTTTTAACTTTTTATTTTCTTTTTGACCCTTTGTCTCTTCAGCCTTTTCTTTATTACCATTATCAGAATTTATGTGCATATTTTGATAAAAAAAGGGAAAAAAGAATTGATGTGCATTGCGGAGAAATCAATACAAGTCTCAATTACAAGTTGCTGGTAAACCACTAATCTTACTTGCAATTATTATATACATAAAGATTAAACTATCAAACTCGTTTAAAAAATAAAATTATTCAATAACGGTTGTTTATTGATTATGTAATTATAACAATTATAATTTAAATAAAATTGTTAATTTCACAAATAGTATTTTTTTAGAACATTGATTAAAAGATTTCTTGTTCTTGTTCTTTTTCTTTTTGGGTTACACTTACATTTCTGTTCCTAAAAAATCCCTAAGAAAGTTTGTTAATTCAGAATGACGACAGTCGACTCTGTTATTTGCTTCGTGGTTAAGCTTAAAGCTGCTGGCTTTTTTCAACCATTAGTTACGGTCCACCCGGGTCACGCCCGACACCATATCCGTATTTCTAACATCAGCAGAAGAAATGGAAAATTAAACCAGAAAAAAGAAAAAAAAGATCGTCACTTTCTCTTACATTTTTCTTCATTCTCTGATTCCTGCCTCCATAGTGAAGCAATCATCGTCCGCCTCATCTCATCATGTGGGTAGAGATCCTATGCGGCCTCATCGTCTACAAGTTGTTCCGTCTCTTCTTCGCCGACGAGAGCGCTTTAGATGTCCAAACATCTGACACCAGCGCCGTTTTCAACGTCGCCGATAGGTAACAACGGAAAACCCGATTATTCGTGTTGTTACTATTATTGTTATGCTTTCCTGATTAGTATATACAGTGGCAACTTGTTTTGATTTTTGGTGCTTAATTAATACTTTAAATTTCTAGGCTTGAAAAGCTTTATGGAGGAAAAGCCTATGTTGGTCTTCGATTACCGGATGCTGACACGGGTTCGCGCCAGAATGTTGACATCGTTCTTGTCACCAAAGGGTATGTATCTTCAAAAATGGATCAGTATCGTTTATGTATAAGCATTGAGGACTGTTTATTGAAAAACAATTCATATTGCTTTTGTGTTCTGTGTTCTGTGTTCTCTACTTCTATAAAGGGAGGCAGTTGTGGTTAGTGTGAAGAATATCTCTGGATTTGTGTCAGTTAGAGGTGATGGTAGCTGGGTTTGCGAAGGTGATGACATGCACAGAGCCGAGCTTTATCCCGATCCAGTATGTTTTATTTTACTTGTTATTGCTGATGGGAAAAGTTTTGAAATTTCATATCTTTTATATAGTTGTTGTGGTTTACCACTTGTGATACTATTGCATTGAGTTCATCATAATTGGCATGGACTTAAGAGTCATAACTGGGATGAGAGAAGTATGGAAGGAGAAGGCCTGTAATATACTACTGGACCAGAAAAGGGAAACAAATTTAACAGCAGGATTCTTTCCATGTTTTATTGACAGTTGAAATAGCCTGAACATAAGGAGATGCAAATGAGTGGGAGGATGAATAAGTTGACAGTAAAACATTTTGTGGTAATCCATTGGCCAAAGGCTATTGTTTTGCATGAAGAAATCTATAAGAGTCAACTATCTCAAACAGAAAAACTACATTTTTTGTTTCCATGTTTAATTTCCTGAAACATTGAAAGTCTTGAGAAATGATCATTAATTTTGATGCTCATTGTTTATTTCCTTATAATTGTTTTTGCCTCCAATTCATTTCTTAATTTGGCTTTAGTTCTTTTGTGGTTCCATATTACCTCATGGTTCTAAAAGCTGTTTTGAAATGTCTATTTTCAGTTGGAAGAAACTAAGAAACAAGCTTTAATACTAGAATCATATCTTGAACAAAGGGGAGTTGCTCTACCAGAAGGTTACTTGTCTTACAAAGTTGTACTTCCCAATCCAAAATTCAGGTATGTGTTGGATCCTTTCTGAGAATGTCTTTATAAGGACTGTGATGTGTTCTGCTTACTCTATAAAAGAAACAAACTGATATGAATTCCTTTCCTGGACTTTGTGTTTCTTTTTGTTATGCGTTCGGTCTCTTATGAGTTATGGCTGCAATTTCTCATGAATTAACAACTTAAGCGAATAGTAAATAAAGAGTTATCTTGCGCAATTCGATTAATTTTGGATGTGTCTTTGGCAAACCTTTTCTATGGTTTCATACAAGTGGTAAATGGGGATTGAATTTTTAAGGATTGAGTAAATTATGTTCATTTCAATGTGTGCGTGAAATTATACATAATTTTATCTTGTGCGAATTATGCTTCCTAAATTTGGTACCTATTCTCTAGTTTCCTTGCCCATTTTTGGGTAGTTTTTCCCCTAGTCCCTGATGTGGACTAGAGAACCTGGATAAGTTCTATGACGAATTCACAGTCAGGGAGCAACATGGAAAACTTTAGTTAGTTGTAAATGCAATATGATTGTTAATTCAATATGATTGCAATATGATTGTAAATGCAATATGTATTTATGGCTCAACCTTGGCCCTGATGAATATAAATAGATCTTCCTCGTGAAATCATGAGAGGTTGTCTTCTATTTCGCGCACCCTAAAAGGGAGTTTTTAGTGCACTTACAAATCTTGTTGTGTTCCTGCATAGACCTTAAAATCCACTGCCTCAAAAGGCTCTGTGTCAATTTCACCAGACTTTATCCTGCTGGTGGTATCTTCCACCCTCATGGTATGATGGGTGGGTTGTGCCTTGAATGCTACTGAAGTTGGTGTTGAAGGTTGGACTGAAACTTCAGTAAACTCCTCAATTTTCCAACTAACTCTCTGGTTTTAAAAGCCGTGTATTCCAAATCATATGTGGAAGATCCTTTATTTGTGTTTTTCTCTTTACTTAGTTAGATGAGTTTGTAAAGCTTCTTAAGAAAAATCCACACAAGTAAAATTAAAGAGCAATGTTTAGGTTGAATTGGACAGGAAAAAAAATCATGAATTGTTGAGTATAGGAAGTCTGATATTTTTGTTTAGCTCTGAGGTCTGTTCTACTCTCAGAAATGTTTCTGTCATATCTTTGAATTGGATGATCCTTACAATAGTTTTGTGTTAAGCAATTTTGATACGCTGCTAACTCTGCATTATGTTTTGGTGCATAATCATGTAGAACAATCCATTCGAGCTATTTTCCACCCGAGGTCATTGACTATGAGCAATGGGTACAGCTGAAACCTGAAGGAAAGAGTGGTTTTTCTGGTTGGATTAAGGGTGCCTTGCGTGGTGGAAAGAAGGAGATGCAGGAATCAATACATCAACAACTTAATTTCACTCTCAGTACAGCTCCAATGTGGGACAGGTTTGTTGCTCGGTGTCTAGACACTGTATCGTCATTATCTTGAGACTTGGTATACTTGTTGAGTCAGTTTAGGTTTCACCTCAAAATGTCGGTGTATGCATCAATAGAATCAGTTATAAAGCCTTTTTCCCCTTTCCTTTCAGGTTGGAGCTTAAAGGTAATAAATATGTACTTGGAGATTTTATGGAATTTAAAGGAAAGCAAGAAGATATCACAGCCTTGAGAAACATCAAAAGATCAAAAGTTGGTCGTTTGGTCATCCAAAAAACGAGCATGTTTGGTCTAGGTAAATCTCCAAAAGCAATTCCTGTACTATATAGTTTTGTGGCAGTTTCTCCTTATTTTGGCTTGTACCAGTCATAGTTTGTTGTCATTGTAAAATATCTCTGGTCTTCTGCAGCGCACTCAAAGCTTCAGGTTTTGTATTCTCACCGCGATTATCGAAGCGAAGGGGCTTCAGATTCCGAGTGGAAGGAGGTAACCGTAAGATCAAGCACCGAGGTCCTGTTTCAACCTGAGAACTCTACAAAAGTCCGCAAGTTCAAGCTGTCTTCAGTTATTTCCATGTCGCTAAGCGCATAGAAGATGATGTTCCGTTAACAAACTGAAACTGCCTTACTGGTAAGTTTCTAACGGTTATATTATAAACTTGCTTTCAGTTCATGTACAATTGCTACATGTATAACTAGGATAGTAACAACCGATGGATTCTGGTTTCATAAACCCTTCATCTGTATGATTTGAGAGAGGAAAATTAACAACAAAGATGATAAAGATTAGATTTTTTTTTCCTTTTAAGATTTGATTCAAGAATGATTATGAAATTGCACTTGAATATATTCATGCATATATGGTAGTATAATATAGATAGACATTGAAAAAGAAGCTGACATTTTATTATTACATGATCAAGCCCAACAACAACGTCTTGAAGGAAAAACAAACAAACCAAACCAACATCAAGGACAACAAACTAGAGCTCTAGCAAAGCTTGCACACAACACAAAAGTATTTGAAACAAGGGAACCACAGTACCGACGACTCTCCGGTCATTTATTTGACACAAGAACAATCAGGAGAGGAGAAGTAATGAGTGTTTTCATGATAATCAAGCTTCGTCTTCTATCTTAAGTTGATTCATAAGTTGATTCATGATCATCATGTTCTTTCTCACCTTTATTGGGGTGGGTTTCGGATTGGGACGGCGAGCATTGGAGCTCTTCATGGTGAGGGGTGATGATGATGTCCAATGCCTGAGGTATATATAGCTTGATATTGGAAGTCGTAGCAATTGGTGCCGGTGTAAACGCCATCATGCATTCTAGCGGTAACTATTTGGCCGTCTAAACGAATGTCGCACTGAGTGTACGACAATGGGATGTCAGACTTAGCCTTAAACGCTGTGATGCTGATGGTCATGGTAGATCTCGGTGGCACTTCAACAGCGTAGCTGGTCTCTATCTCTGTTGTTTCTTTTACAATCTCGTCCCATTCGTATTCGGCAGCGATACTAGCGGAGATTTCAAACTCTACTTGCAGCCTGAAGAACTTAAGGAATGCGATGCCGGCTTGGAGAAAAGAAATAAAAATAAGGCACCAATGGACAGAACTGAAGAATCAGAGATGCTCACCTCTTTACGAAAAGCTTCTTCTTTATCAGAAGCAGTTGAATCATACCACAGATTGACAACAGCATCGCCGCCTCCAGTAGCAAACATTTAAGTTTTTTTACCAATAGCCAATGCCCAAACCTGCAAAACAATTTTTTGAAGAAAGGACGAAAACATAAATATTAATAAATAATTTGAACAGCAAACCATTAACTGATCATGATGTCGCAAAACATATATTTCTAGATATCCATGAAAACATAAACCCTAGATTAAAAAAATAAGAAATAAAATAGTGTAAGTTAAAATCTAGTGAAACTTGAGTTAATTTCTTTCAGAAGACAGATGTCCACAAAAAAAAATTGGTTAAGAAAATGACGAGAAAAGTTCATCCACTAAGTTACTCCAGAATCAAGTCAACTCATACTAGAAGTAAAATAATCAAACTCAGTTGTATCAATTGATTTTGACAAAATCTATCAATTTATCAAGTTGCTCATAGCATCATTGCCAACTTTCCAGCAATAACTTGTAAACCCAGTAAACAAGCTGCACCCATTGGTGCATACAAGTTCATACAACAAGCAACTTACTAGACTCGTGCATATAATTTTATCCTACACCATCTTAATTGATTTCCAAAATCCAGAATCTCTAAGCAAACAGAAGTGTTCAGTGAAAGGTTGGAAAAACAAAACCAACTCTTAACCTTGTCCTCATGATGATCGTATGTAGCAACACATTCATTTGTCTTGACCAAACCATCAGCACCTGAAAAATGATTGTCAGGTCCTTTAAGTACATCAGGAATAGTAAAAACCATCAAACATTGTAAAGCAATCTCCATTACCACATGAAACAAACTTGAAATGAAAGAAAATTTCAACAAAGCTAAAAGCCTTTCATAGGTAAGTTAATAAAATTAGCTTTCTTCCATTGTGACGATCAACAATGAACAAATTGAAACATTGATGCTATCAAAAGGTTCTGTTTAGAGCACAAGAACTAACTTGCTTTGAAGTTCATCATGCCGGGTGCTTATTTCAATTAAAAGACAGCAAGAGAGAACCACTGCTTGTTGGATTGCTTTTAAATGAGTTGAATCTCCCAGACCACTATTTTCATCTTCAGCCCCATTTCCAGATTGATTACTACACTCTAACAATTTTGGCGTCCTAACTATGCCAGACTCCAACATTTCTCGTGGATGCCCATGCAAATTATTTTCTAGTGGATGATTGTTTTCCAGGGTGCCGGGGCTTGTTGAGTGGCTCAAAATACCAAATTTTGAAGAGCTTCTCTCATTAATAAGTACCCTTTTGCGCCTTTGGTTCTATCTGAGCGTTCAAAATACCCCTTGAGCCATTTATTCAAGAAATTGGAGAGAAATGTAGTGTAAATAATAAGTATACCTGATGTACAGTGCGGTAGCCAAGAACCCCAGTAACAGAAAGTTGAAGACCACTTGCTGCTTCAGCTAACTGAAATTTTTCTCTGACACCACCAATAGAATTTAGAAAAATTAATGATGTCTTTGTTCCTACTGTAATATCTAAAGATGGAAAGTTAAACTTATTTACTTCTCTTACATCTTTCCCATAGATGTACATGACAAATAATATCACGTAATTAAACAATGAAACACGTACGGAATCTGTTTAGAAAGGGGTGTTTTTTAGCATAAAGAAAAAAAGTTTTAATGAGCAGTGCTCGACTAAAGTTGCAGCGGGGTAAAGCGCACACATTCTTCAATCTTCGCTGGGGATGATTTTTCCCGAGATCATTTTATTGGTGAAGCGCACCAGTTCTTCAATCTTCGTTGGAGATGCTCCTTCTTGATCATTTCGAGGACAAAGGACACCAGTTCTTGAATCTTTGCTCATTTTCGATCATTTTTGTTGGCGAAGTGCACACATTCTTCAATCTTCGCTGGGGATGATTTTTCCCGAGATCATTTTATTGGTGAAGCGCACCAGTTCTTCAATCTTCGTTGGAGATGCTCCTTCTTGATCATTTCGAGGACAAAGGGCACCAGTTCTTGAATCTTTGCTCATTTTCGATCATTTTTGTTGGCGAAGTGCACAAGTTCTTCAATCTTCGTCGGGGATGATCTCTTTTCCTTTTGAGATCATTTCTTGTTGACTCTAGACCATTTTTTTTGTACTTGCTTCCGTTTTTTTGTTGATTGTTGTGTTCTTTGAACACTTTTGTTTGCTTGTTTTTTTGAATTTTTTATTTTTTTTATTCATTCATTTTTTTGAATTTTTTTATTCAATCAGCCAGCAAAGCAAGTAGTTTTTGTCTGGTCCTTCCTTATTTCTAATTTTGGGTAGCGGCCTTTAATTCTTGATTTCTTCGTCCTTCTTCCGACGTTGACCATCAACAACCCTCGGAGATTTTTTCTTCCTTTGCAAACCATACTTGTTGTGCACCTTACCTCCGATTAGCAACCTCAGTTGAGCACTGCTCATTATTTAGGGAGAGTTCAAGTGGAAATAAGAAATTTTACAAGTGGCTTATAAAGAAATGAATTGAATAAAGAGCAAGGATAAGTGTTTGAAGGCAAAAAATTAAGAAGACAAAAGAAATGTGGAAGTAAAGAGCAAAGTCCAATGTCATATGTTGTCAAAACTTAGACAAGTGTGCATATGTATAGGGATTGCGCACCCGGAGGTCCCTCCACTTATTATTTTCATTTTAATCAGTCCCTAACGTTTATTTTTGTTCGATTTGGTCCCATACGTTACCTCCGTTAGACCCGCGGAGTCCCTCCTCCCTTAACGGTGACAAACTGCCGTTAGTTTCTATTATTTTATTATAAAAACTGAAAAAGCGGGTCCCATGTGTCGGAAAATTCAAAAAATAATTAATTAATTTTAAAATTCAAAAATATATAATTAATTTTAAAATTCAAAAAAATAATTAATTAATTTTAAAATACAAAAATATATAATTAATTTTAAAATTCAAAAAAATAATTAATTAATTTTAAAATTCAAAAATATATAATTAATTTTAAAATTCAAAAAAATAATTAATTAATTTTAAAATTCAAAAATATAATTATTTAATTATTTTCTTTTTTTCTCTTTTTTGAAATTAATAATATTATTTTAAAATTTAAAAATATTAGAAAAATACGAAAAAATTAGAAAAATTAAAAGAAAAATACAGAAAAATTAGAAAAATTAAAAGAAAAATAATAATATTAATTTAAAAAATACAGAATATTTATAATATTTAATTTTAAAATTAAAAATTAATTAATTAATTAATTTTAAAATTAAAAAAAAAGTAATTAATTTTAAAAGTCAAAAAAATAATTAATTAATTTTAAAATTCAAAAAAATAATTATTTAATTTCTTTATTTTTTTCTCTTTCTTTCCTTTTTCTTCTTAATTTATTTCTTTCTTACTCTTTTTTCTTAAAATTAAATAATTACTTTTTCGAATTTTAAAATTAATTAATTATTTTTTTGAATTTTAAAATTAATTATATATTTTTGAATTTTAAAATTAAATATTCTAAATATTCTGTAATTTTTAAATTAATAATTTATTTTTCTTTTAATTTTTCTAATTTTTCTGTATTTTTAAATATTTTTCTTTTAATTTATTTTATTTTTCAGTATTTTTTAAATATTTTTAAAATTTAAATTAATTTTCCCGGGTCCCGCCGTCAGTAACTTTTGTCAGATTTAATAATAAAAAAATCAAAACGAACGGCCGTTTGCGTCGTTATCGGAGGAGAGACTCCGCGGGTCTAACGGAGGTAACGTGTGGGACCAAATCGAACAAAAACAAACGTTAGGAACTGACTAAAATGAAAATAATAAGTGGAGGGACCCCGTGGTGCGCAATCCCTATATATATATATATATATATATATGAAGCCAACTTATAAATATCAATTAATGTTTTGTCATCAATGAACAAGTATATGTAAACTACTCCCTCTATTTATAAATAAATGATATTTGTTTCTCTCAATTTGGCAATATTTTTTTATTTGCATTTTTTCATATAAAATCTAACAATACCCAATTAATTACATTTTTCTTTTTCAATCAATGTTTCGTTATATAAGGGGATAATAAATATCATTCAATGTTTCGTTATTGAGAAAAAAACAAGTTGTATATACCAATTAGACTATCTAATTATTATCAAAATAACCCTATTACGGGGTACTGTACAAATCTTCACCCAAAGGAAACTGTTAACTCTGTATTTATTTATATTTCTCCAAAAAAATATTCTCAATTAAAACTAATCCCACTATCAAGTAGTGTTTTGAACGAACGGTTATAATAACTCGATAGCTAAGTTGCTCCTCTTACCTCGTCAACTCTGTAATATCAGACCTATTAATTGGACCATATTAATAAATAATGATGAAGTCTTCAATTATAATAATAATTAAGCATTGATAAAAAAATAAAAATAAAAATAATTAAGTACTACTTAATGGAGAATGCAGCTGTTGAAGAAAGTGAAATGGGGTGGAGTCCACCCCTTGCAAAATATGAAAGGAACATCTCTTATTATAAATAACAAAAAGTTTAACGTGGTGTGCAATACATATTAGCGTTCTCAATTTCATTCTATACCGATTAATATTACTAGTGTGTTTCATCTCAGTATAAAAAATAAGATAAAAAATCTTTTTATTTCATCTCATTTTGTATCTCGATTTATTTCGTTCCCAAGTTTTTTCATTTTGGGTGGTATAGCTTTTTTAGTATTTTTTTTTCAAATTATTTAATTATCATTAAAATAAATTATAAAGACTTTTGACTGTTCAAAAATAACTTTCAGGTACTATGCATTTTCTTTTAGATTTTCATAACAATCATATTAATTGGGCAATCTTTATATACACGATAAGATAGAAAGTTGAGAATTATACGTAACTTTTTAAAAAAATGAGGGGGGATATATACTAAATCTTTGGAAAATAAATCAGGATAAATTATATTAAAATCTCTATGAATTGCAAAATATTGCATCTTAGTCCACAAAGTTTCAAAACTTACAAAAATATATACTAAATCTATAAAAAATAATATGATATTTTCAAAAAATATCATACACTCTTCAAAAGTCAAAACAGTTGTCATACATTTTTTTAGAATAAATAGTTTATCATACATGAACAAATAAAAAATTCTTTTAGTTTATTATATTATATTTTGTGAGATTCAAGTTGATAGATTCATTTATGTTATTTTTTAAAAAAAATCTCCTTGAAAATGATATAGAAACTTTCAATTTTTAAGGAAAAAAATCTTACATTTTATTTTTCTCCAAATAAAATCACACTATATATATAAAAATAAAAAATAATTATCATACATGAAAAAAATGAATTATTTTGTTGCAATTTATATTTCCGATTCAAATTATATAGAACAAACCTAGTTTATTATTATTACAACAAAGCGTTGTTTTTTTCTTCCCTTTATCATAGAGATTGAATTCATAACCTATATTTTTTTATAATTCAATATCTTTTTAATCTATAGAAAAAATCATTAATGCTAATTGATCATAGAAGCAACAACTATCATATTCCAATTCTATATACTTCCTCTTTCCTTTGAAAAAATTACATAAATGAGGGACGACGACTTTGAAAGGGAAATAATCTAACTAAAATTTTAAATATCAAAATAATAATTGTTTTGATATTTATTGAATAATATAAAAAAAAGTAAAAAGAGATTAACTGACTTCATTAAAATTTTAAAATGAATAACTAAAAAACATTAATTATTCTCTATTTGTACTTAAAAAATGACTCTCAAACTACTTTTTTTTATCCTTAAATAATTATCATTTTTTTTATTTTTAATACGTTTACTAGAATCATTGGGAGTAATAGGCTAGTACATACATCGAAAACATGAATCAATTATTTTTTTAATTTTCGTAAAAATGACTTGAGTATTTTTTTTTAGGATATGAGTATTCTCTTAACCCAAATTGGACAGATAAAAAAACTGGGAAGAAGTATGAGGTTGGTAAGACAATCACATCCATTATACATTCATTACTCACGGCTTTCCATTTCAGCAAGTATACAAGGATCCTCCAACCAATAATATCATAACACAATGAGGAGTTACATGTAAACGGATCCATTAAGGGTTCACCCATCATTACTTAAGTTTTTAGAATTTTCAAATTTCAAATTTTGTCATCTTTATTTTTTTAACCATTCACCATCTACATATAACCATTTTATTGGTTGAGTGATTTTTATGTACATGCTGAGATAAAAAACCGAGAGCAATATATAACTTCTCTAGGATCATACTAGTTGTTTTAAGTAAATACTACTATATTAGTACATTATTTTCATTTATTTTCCTAAACAAAGATGGTTGACTGAGAGCTAATTATTGTTAATATAATCAATCAACCTTTTGCTCGATTTCTGAATCCTTAATTATTACTGAAAAGCGAAAGAGTTGAGTGAGCTTTGTTTTGCTGCTTCTGCTAATTAAGCATTCTTAATTTTGTTCCCGTCTGTCCGTCTGCAATTATTATTTGACTGTCTCGTCTCTCCTAAATTGTTTCTGGTTGTTACTGTTATTACCATAATTTCTTTTCTCATTCCCAATTTCTATCTCTATTTCTTTTTCTCTTTGTATTGTTCACTCGTCTTTCCAGTTTAGTTTCCAAAAAAGAAGAAAAAGAGATGGTTCTATGCTCGATTATTGATGTTTTTAAGAAAATCGCAGACAAATGCGTTGACCCCATTGTTGGGTATGTTACAAAAGAGGTTGGTTATCTGAGCAACTACAAGGCTAACCTTGAGAATCTGAGAGGCGAAGTTGAGAATCTGAATGATGCAATAAAATCTTTGAAGGATCGAATCGAAGATGCTCGAAACAGATCAGGGGCAACACAAGTGGATGCTGTTGCTCAGAGGTGGTTGGAAAGGACCACCGATCTCAACGAGGAAGCATCGAGAATCATCCGGGACGAAGAGCGAGAAACCGAGAGGTGCCTCATGGGTTTGCGCCCCAATCTGTGGGCCTGCTACCTGGCAAGCAAATCGGCCAGGAAAGTGATGGACGTTGCTGAGGAGCTGAAGAAAGATGGAGCAAAACTTGATACGGTTGCCCACATTGATTACTCCCAGTGCTTGGGAGTCGCAACCAATCCTGATTTTTCGGAACTAGAATCAAGAAAAAAAGTATCAGATCAGATTGTGGAGCACCTGAAAGATCCTGACGTGAAGATAGTAGGGATGTACGGGATGGGTGGTGCGGGGAAGACCACTCTTGCGGAAAAGATTGGCGTGCAGCTCTATGAAGACGGGACGTTCAAATACGTGGTGCTGTCAGTTGTATCCAATCAACAAAAACAAGATCCGGTTCATCATCAGAAACAGATGGATGGTCTGATTTATGCTATTCAGAAACAGATCGCTGATCTGCTCAAGATCAAATTGAAAGAGACAGACGACCTCAAGGCTCGAGCGAAACAGCTGCGCGAGCAACTGGTGCTAAAAGACAAATTGCTAATCATTCTGGATGATATTTGGCACCGATTGGAGCTGAGGGATGTGGGAATTCCCGTAGATAGCAGCTCTCCTCAGGACTTAAAAGTTTTGATCACGTCCAGAGACTTAAACGTGATGAACGAAATGAATTCGAAACACAACGTCCCTCTCGACTTCTTAACCCCTGGTGACGCCTGGAAATTGTTCGATAGAATGGCGGGTGGTGTTGATCAAGATTCTGACCACTATCCTACTGCTCTGGATGTGGTCAAGCAATGCGGAGGTATCCTAGTTAACTTCATAGTTCATACTACACCTTCAATTCCTTCTTGTTTTTTTTTCTTTTTTTTATAAAAATTATCTATATTATTAATTATCATTAACGATATCGAACCTTATTTGCGTCATAAAAACTATAAACTCATAGCACTCTAAAAAAATTATTTCCATATTAGAAGAAAAGTTCCTTTTCTTTTTCTTTTTTGTCTTTCTTTAGTTCCCTTTTTCACCTCTTTTACACACATCAATTCACTGAAATTATTAGATAAAAATAATAACAAAAATTTTATGTATGTTTTAGGCATCCCTGTCCTACTAGTGACGATTGCAAGAGCGTTGAGAAATAGAGGTTTGGAGACTTGGAAGGAGGCCTTGACCCAGCTGGAAAGGTTTGATGGTGATGACTTTGTTGAAGATGCATACAAGAGGATAGAGGTAAGTTATCAGTTTTTGAAAAACGATGAGATCAGATCACTATTCTTACTTTGCTCACAACTAGATCCTCACTCCATTCCAATCGAGGACTTGTTGAGATATACAATAGGGTTGGGTTTGTTTAAAGGGCGCAAGAAACTAAAAGAAGTAAGTTACAGACTACGCAAATACCTCAGTGACCTTATAGGGTTTTGCTTGTTGCAAGACGGCAACGCAAATGGAACAGTGAGAATGCATGATGTCGTCTATAAGTTTGCTGCCTTTGTTGCGTCCAGAGACCATCATACGTTTATCGTCTCGGATGAATTTGAAGAATGGCCTCCTGCGGAGCAACTTGAGCAACTCACCACAATCTCCTTGCCCTATTGTCATCTCCCTCTTCTTGATGATGATCAAATTCCTGCTGTACTGTTTGATACCCCAAACCTTGAGTCGCTTCTAATGTATCGAGAAAAGGATCAGCTCGAACTAAGAATCCCTGACAACATTTTTAAACAAATGACGAGACTCAAAATTTTGGTTTCAAGGAGAATGTGTCTTTCACGGTTGCCTACGTCACTTAAGGATCTCGTAGAGCTTCAAACACTGTGTCTTGATTACTGTAAGTTGGATGATATAGCTATGATTGGAGAGTTGCTAATGTTACAAGTTCTCAGCCTCAAGGGTTCCAACGTTGCTCATGTCCCTACGGAAATAGGGAACTTGGCTAGGTTGAAAGTTCTTGATTTAAGTGAATGCTACGATCTGGAGGTGATTGCGCCGGGTGTGTTGTCCAAGTTGACCTTATTGGAGGACTTGCGTATTGAAAGAAAATGTAATATTGACTTGTTATGGGAGCAAGAAGGTTGCAGCAGCAATGAGACAGAGACAGCTAGCCTTGAGGAACTTCGGAAGCTGCAGAACTTGAGCAACCTACAGATTGATATTGATGGAAAGATGTATCCCAAAGACTTGATATTTGTAAATTTAGAAACATTCCGAATAGGAATTAATTGTTATGTGCCTTATAATTTTAGATCTTCAAAAAGCTTAGGACTTAATCTTGACAATGCAAGGGCTGATCAGTTGGACCAAGGAATTAAAGTGTTGATGGCAAGAGCTGAGAATCTTTCCTTGGAAAATATAAAGGGGTTTACAAGCCTCTGTGAACTGATCAATTCGGAATCCTTTCCTCACTTGAAGCATCTCAATGTTGCTTTTATAGCTGAAATTCCATACATTGCACAACAGAGTTCTTATGTTGTTTTCCCAAAGTTGGTGTCTTTGGTCCTTCGTTATTTGGAAAAGCTGGAGAGGATATGTGTTGCTCAGCCTTTTAAAAACTTGAGCGTACTAAAGGTTGATAGTTGTGATCGGTTGAAGGATCTCTTCTCATCTCACTTGGAAAGAGGCTTCATGTGCTTAACAGAACTTAGCGTTAGCAGATGTAAAGGCATGCAAACCATTGTTTCTAGAGAGAGTGAAAATAGATCAGTTGACGACCAAGATCAAGATGACAAAGATGAGGAGATCATTGAATTCACTCAGCTTCGTGCACTGACACTAGATGACCTACCTAGTTTGACAAGTTTCTACTCCAATATTGAGCCAACAGTAGAGGAAAATTATGAGCGTACAACTCCCGCTTTCCTCTTCAATAAAAAGGTACTTTACTTTTTATAAAAACGCAGCTAGCTTACACAGCTAGGATTTAGAATGATTTCCTTTTATGATTCTAGTAGCTGATAATCAGACTTGAAAAATATTCGGAATTCTCATAATAACTAAAGCCTATACGTGTCAGTTTAGGTGGTATGATTTCTTTTATTTTTATGCTGGGTAGGTTTCTTCCTGAAAATTCTTTCATTTAAAAAAAAAGAAAATTATGTATTTGCTCCTTTCTTACTTATATTGACATCCAATATTTACTATAAAAAAACAATTTAGTTATCCACTTTTGCGAATGATCAATTTGGAACCAAGATTTATTTGTTTGACAAATTTGCCACCTATGTTTTCGCTATTAGACCGTTACAATGTTAAATAATTAACGTGAGGGTTATCTAATGACGTGTCATTTTTTATTATTTTTTATTGAATGACATGCCATGTAAGCATTTAAAAAAATACAAAAATTTAAAAAATAGGGGAAATCTTTCAAACTCTTTAAAAAATCAGAAAAATATACATATTTTTAAAATTATAAATAAATTTCAAAAAAAATATCCAGAAAATATGAAAAAAAATAAAAAGAGGAAAACAAATTAGAATGTAAAAAAAAAAGGAAATTCAAACCAATAAGATTTTCGTTTTAAAAAAATTGGATGAAGTCCCTAACCCTTTCTTCTTCAATCCCTTCCGCAAATTCACTCTCTTAAAAGAGAAACTAAACAATGGGGAGTGGTAAAGGTATGCGTTTTTTCTTTTTTCTTATTTTCTTATGTTTTTCTATTTTCAAATAATTTATTATAATTTTTCTCTAACTTTTAGAATAAAATATCTTTCATTTTTCAATATTTTTAAATCAAACAACAAGAAGGAGACTTGGTCTATGGATTTCTAATAATTTCAACAACAAAAAATTGTACATTATTTTCCTAGATTTGATTATTCTTTTCGTATTTTTGAACTATGTTCCTATTTTTTTCTATTATTTTTATCTTCTTAAAAAGTTTTCTCACTTTCATAAATTATTTTTTCTATAATTATTTAATAAATTTTATACTTTTCTAATTATATTTGTTTTGGATTTTTGTTGTTTTTTTAGATTTATTTTCATCTTTTTTTTAAAAATGTTTACGTGGCATTTGTCTTTTTTCCTACTTATTAAATAACTTACCAAATTGATATGATGTTTTTTTTTAGGTTAGGGTAATTATTTTCTTGTAGCATTAGACCATGAAATATTTGGTTCATTTTGAGAATAATAAGGTTTTGACGTGCAGATTATGTTTCCAAGATTGGAACACTTGGAATTATCATCGATGGGAGCTGACAAGATATGGGAGGGCCAACTTGCAATAGAAAGCTTTCAAAGCTTAACACGCTTGGAAGTGATTGGGTGCCATCAATTGAGCTATCTGTTTAGCTCCTTAATGGTTGAGAATCTTAGACAACTTAAAGGGCTTATTGTACAGAGTTGCGATTCCGTTGAAGAGATAGTTGGTGTAGGAGGAGAAGAAATGACAGAAGAGAAGTTATTATTGTTCCCTAAGTTAGAATTCTTAACACTATGGAATCTTAAAAAACTCAAAAAATTCTGTCATGCCAACTTCCTCCAATGCCTTTCTTTGAAAAGGTTGTGGGTACAAGATTGCAAGGAGCTAATGACATTTATTACTACTAATGATGCAAATAGTGATGATTTAGAAACAATTAATTCGTCAAGTCTTTTTAATGAAAAGGTTAGTTTCCTTTCTTAATTTTCTCCTTTTTTATTTTATTAATCTTTTTTTTTTATATATAAAAGTATATAACCTTATTAATCTCTTTACATGTTTATATTTTGATTTTACACATATTCCCTAACTTGTTGAAACTGTCGCTTGCAAAGGCAAATATAAGGATATAAGTTTTATGCATATAAGTTTTTAAACGGTTTTTCAGTCCAGCTTGCTTCCTTCTAATAGTTTTTAAAAAAAAAAATTAGTACTTAATAATAGTTTAACTAAAACCGCCAGCTGTGCTCTTACACTTACTATTGGTTGCCAATTTAACAGAAGTAAATGTGCTTTAATTTCACCTAAAAACTTGCAAAAATGCATTAATATAGAAGTTTAGTTAATTGTACATCTCTTGTTGATTGATTTGCAGATTATTCCCATCCTGGACCAGTACACTTTTGTAAGAGATGACTTCAGCGTGAGGTACCAAAACTCAGATGGAAAATTAGACATTGAGTACCCTGAATTATTTGGTGGAGGTTCCCAAGTTTTCCCAGTTGCTCTCCTTCAAGGATTCCAGCATTTAAAGAAGCTTGTAGTTAAACTTTCTAATTTAGAACAAGTATTATTCCATTCTGATCTTCAACTAATTAATCCGGGTGATGATGAGGATACAGTAGCAATGATTCTTGCACGGATACAAAGCTTAGAACTGGCTGGCTTGCCTAAGATGACATATATTTGGAGTGAGGATTCCCCATTGGATCAGATCCTTCATAATCTTGAAAGCTTACATGTGAAATACTGTTACAGTTTGATCAGTTTAGCACCCTCCACTGCACTGTTCCAAAATCTAAGACATCTGGATGTACATATGTGCGGGCAATTGAAGAAGTTATTAACCTCCTCTACTGCAAGAAGCCTTGTCAACCTCACACGAATGATAGTAAAAGAATGCGAGTCGTTGACGGAGATTGTCGGGAATGCTGATATTAAAGATGAAGATGAAGATGCAATAGAGGACAATGATATTGTGTTTGGCAACTTGAAGGAGCTAAAGCTAGTAGCTTTAACAAGCCTCACCAGCTTCTGCTCCGCACATAATTGCAGCTTCAAATTCCCATCGTTGAATTCCGTGACTGTGAAACAGTGTCCTAATATGGTGTTTTTCTCCCTGGGAATCTTGACTGCACCGAAGCTAACGAGGGTCATGGAAGAAGAATATGAAGAAGAATATAAAAAAGAGCTTTGGCGTTGGGAGGGTGACCTTAATTCCACCATACGACAGTGGCACAGAGAACTAATGGTTTAAGACTACATCTTTGGTTTCCTCTTTATTTTCTCCTTTTTTTTGAAGTCATTTTTTGTGCTAACTATCTCTTCCTTTCTCTCTAATGCCTCTCAGACGAACCAAGACACAAAAGAGTTACACAGTACCACAAACGTCAGTGGCACACAGAATGGTTAGTGTTCATTCATCACCACACCTTTTGTTCTCTCTTTTTCTGTGAAGCCATTTATTACTTCATATACACTGACTTTAACTTCTCTTCCTTTCCCTCTTCTGCATCTCAGTTGAACTATAATTTGCACGTAGGTCTAACCATCGCTACAAGATTGCTTACTTTAACTTCTCTTCCTTTCCCTCTTCCAGTAGTGAAGAAAATTAACACAAAATGTTCAAATATTTCTTTCAATTTTATGAAAAAATATACAACTCTGAATGGAATTTCTATGAACGAGTTAATGACCTTTTTTACGTTCTCGAAATGTCAGACCCCATGGAGCTCAACACTCTTGAATTTTCTTTACAACCTAGAAGGAGAATCAAAGTTAAAAGGCGTGCTAGAATGAGAGGACAAGCCTCCAGTTCAGTCACTCTGCAAGAATTGGAGGAAGCCACGGAAAGTCAGAGCGTCCCATCTCAGGGAAGTCCATCTCCTGATGTCACATGCCTAAATAAGAATAAAAGAGTCAAAGTTTAGTCAACAAAGGAGAAGAGCGGGAAGGAAGATTGACAGCTGTTTTGTAGCTGTCAACAGCTTGTTAGCAGCAGTTAGATTAGCTATTGTTGTTGTTTTAATAATCATTTCAATTCCGTAGTCAAGAATTGCTAGTATAATAGGAACAAAAAAACCACTTCTGCATTTTATAATCAATTTGAATTGTAATTGATTAAGTCAATACAAAGATAGATTCAATGAATCTCCTTCAGCTGCAATGCAGCCACATACCAATTCCTAACTACCTTCATTCCATCCTTTCCGCTGCGCTCTCATCTTCATCAATCATCCGCCGTTGTTGAAGCTTGCTTACTCTGTAAGCCTCTGTTCTTCTTCCTTCTCTGTCCTGTTTTCTATTTTCCTTCTTGTTTGTGTGTTGCGTTGCTTGATCCCCTGCAAGCACGTGACACCTGACAACCCATTGTTTGTGTGTTGCGTTGCTTGATCCCCTGCAAGCACGTGACACCTGACAACCCAACGAATCCAAAAAAACAAGGCGGTGGTGGCTGGCCAACAGCCACAGGAGAATAGATGACGACCATCGCTTGGAATTGTCAAGGGTGGACAGAACCTGACAATTAGAGTTCTAAGGGACTTAGTGCGGATTCATCGCCCCTCCATTATTTTTCTGATGGAGACGAAGAAGAAGAGTAATTTTCTCGAAGATAAAAGTGTTGGGATAATCAGATCGCACTGGTTGATATAACAAAATTATAAACGAAAGAGAAATTGATAGAATTAAGACACATGTTTTTTAACGTGGTTCAGCAAAAAATGTGCCTATGTTCATGGAGAAATTTTACTACAAAAGACTTTTACATGATACAAGTATATACCGGGTTGAATACTCATGTCAACCCTTAATCCTTTGTACTCACACTCAAGTATTTCACCCTCTCACACACTCCGAGGTTGAAAGAGAAAATATTACAACTGGACATTGTGAGAGTGTAATACTTGGTTAATCTACGGAGTGTACTCAAGTTATTGTTTCTCATGCCAACTCTTGACTTTCTTAATATTACACCCCGAAAACCCGAGAAAAACAATAACTCACCCTGGCTAATTGTTTTTCCCTTTCAAGAATTGTCACTTGCAATTCTCTCTATGCTTGGTTTCAATCCAAGCCTCACCTATTTATAGGTGAAATCAAACCCACCTGCATTAATTACTTGGTAGTAATTTCAACCAATTGTAGCCGTTCATGGTGTGAATGCAATCCACCATTTTACAATAATTGTTGGCTGCCAAAATTCACTCTGACAAAAGGTCAAAAAGGTTGCCACAATTTTCCTTTCATGCTTGCGGTGCCCATGCAAGATGAGAAGCAATTTCAACTTCTCAATTAATGAGCAATTGGATGCTACTCCATAGGCTACTATGCAAGTGTCACGCCAGAGCGCACAACTCGAACTTTTCTCGGGGTACAATTTTGGTTAATATATTTGTCGAATTATCATCAGTGTGGATTTTCCTTATCTCGAACTGCAACGAGGTTTGGCTGGTGAACTGGAGATATCGCAAGTTATCGCCCATAAAGATGACATCTTTGGGCAAAACCACGAGGCCTTCCCAATCACTAACTTCAAAACCACGAGGCCTGCAGCCCTAGCAGTAGTCTGTCCACATCGAAGACATCTACAGTGACGAACATGTTTTGAGTGTAGCTAGAGTGTATATGGCGAGCAAGTACAAACACTTGACCTGGAAGATTACCTCCGCTAGTAGCGGACACATGGAAGACAGTGCTTGACCAGTTGTCTTCGTTTGGCTCGTCAGCCTCCGCCGCGATGAAATCACCGGACTCGTTTTCCTTCATCCAGTACTTGTGGTTGCGGATGCTTTTGATGTAAAAGTGGTTGCCGTTGTCTACGTGATGGGTTGATGCGACGAATTCGAACTTCGTAGCTAATGTCCCAACGTCATCTGCTCTTCCCCACAGGTGAATAAACGTTCGCCCTCCCTCTGTTGTGGCCTTCAAGGATGACGGATATTGCAGTATGGTGATATGGGCAAATCGTGGGGGAGAAACCATCTTTCTTACTATAAGTATCGTCGTTGTCCTTGGAAACAAACCATGTGCACCTAATAATTTCTAGCAACATCAGTTCACTCTTGCACTTTCTAATGTTTGTAGGCTCAACTTTTGTTCAATTAACGAATATCCACATGCAAACGGCCTGACGTTGCTTGATTGATGAATTTGATTCCCACTAGCAAAAATCACACCACAAATATTTTCTTTCTATTTTTTTTCATAATAAATTTTAGTTAATAAGAACTTCAAAATTAGAGTAAAAATAAGTTAAAAAAACAAACATCTACCCAAGTCGAAGCTTCCATACGTTAATATTGTCACCATGGATGCTATGCCTTCAAAGAAATTGGCGTTACGCTCGTGTAAGCAGTACCTTTGGCTTTCTTATGTGAGGTTTCTTTAGATCTTTTCGATTTTCGCTTCTTCGAGTGATTCTTCTCTTTCAACATTTCAGAAGTAGGCTGCTGCTCCTCTTGATCAACATCTTCGTCTAAAAGCATGCTATCCTCGACATTAGCGGGTGTAGAAGGACCATCTTTTGGTTCTATTACGCCGCCGTTGAAAGGTACAGATGAATCAAGTTTTGGTTCCGTAGTATGTGCATCTGGTTCAATAACAGACATTCCGGTCAGGGTATAGTCCAGCAACAATGTGCTTCTTACAAGTCTGTCTAATCTGCTGAAATGTCTCTGCGAATACGGAATAAGACCTTCGAGGAGCTCCCCAATGCCACTTATCTGAAACATGGGCAACATTGCACAGGTAAGCTCAGAGAATGTATACAGATCTCGATATAATTTTCTACCAAAGCAACATTCAGTATAGTAAAACCAACAGAGTCATATTTCCAGCTTAAGCTTGGGTGCATAGCATAACAGAATTATTAGGTTAGCGCAATCTCACTGACATTAATGCTAAAGCATGGGCATTTCATAGGAAATGATGGATGAGTTCAATCAGACAACTCCATCGTCAAATGAAGTAATTCGGTAAATATCGTTACAAAAAGCTTCATACAAATCTACTGTGATTACATGCCACTGATGCAAATTATTGTATAGACTTTAAATGTGTAACAAAGTAATTGTGCCCCTAAGATATGATCACAAATCCTGTGGAACACATTTTGGAATAACTGAACATGACTAAATTAAAGAGTATCACCTCAAGAATGTCTGTTGGAGGGAGGATGTTGAAAACTTGAAATAGCACGAACTGAGCAACATGACAAAGCTTGGGCTTTGTATTCCATTCACGAACATATTCAAAAAGTAGGTGAAATTCTTCCTTGCCAATAGCAAGGAGAGCTTTCTCTATGTGATTGACGGCATCTCTCTTCCTGCAGAATACTAGGTAAGATAATGGAAAAACAGGGAAACAGGAAAACATCTGAATGATTGAGTGTGTATATCATTGCTAACCTGCAAAGTTCAGCAAATAACTCAAAAAGTTTATGAGGCCTGTGAAGTTCGAATGCAATTTGGATAGCTTTGGTATAGTCAGCATCTAACACTGCATTTTCCAAGTCTTGACCCCGTAAAACACCTTCCTCCTGCAAAACGTCAAGGAAGAAACATCCAACAACTTGTATTACCACCAGCATATTATATATTCAAATACAAACAGGGAGAAGCATCTAATAAGGCTTGGAGAAAAGAAATAAAAATAAGGCACCAATGGACAGAAGAATCAGAGATGCTCACCTCTTTACGAAAAGCTTCTTCTTTATCAGAAGCAGTTGAATCATACCACAGATTGACAACAGCATCGCCGCCTCCAGTAGCAAACATTTCAGTTTTTTTACCAATAGCCAATGCCCAAACCTGCAAAACAATTTTTGAAGAAAGGACGAAAACATAAATATTAATAAATAATTTGAACAGCAAACCATTAACTGATCATGATGTCGCAAAACAGATATTTCTAGATATCCATGAAAACATAAACCCTAGATTATAAAAATAAAAAATAAAATAGTGCAAGTTAAAATCTATTGAAACTTAAGTAGTGTGTATGACTTCTTTAAGTTAATTTCTTTCAGAAGACAGATGTTCATAAAAATTGTTTGGTTAAGAAAATGACGAGAAAAGTTCATCCACTAAGTTACTCCAGAATTAAGTCAACTCATACTAGAAGTAAAATAATCAAACTCAGTTGTATCAATTGATTTTGACAAAATCTCTTATATCTAAGTGACATGCAAGATCAATTTATCAAGTTGCTCATAACATCATTGCCAACCTTCCAGCAATATCTTGTAAACCCATTGGTGCATACAAGTTCATACAACAAGCAACTTACTAGACTCGTGCACGTAGTTTTGACAAAGAATGCAGATAATTTTATCCTACACCATCTTAATTGATTTCCAAAATCCAGAATCTCTAAGCAAACAGAACTGTTCAGTGAAAGGTTGGAAAAACAAAACCAACTCTTAACCTTGTCCTCGTGATGATCATATGTAGCAACACATTCATTTGTCTTGACAGTCCATAGCTTGACCAAACCATCAGCACCTGAAAAATGATCATCAGGTCCTTTAGGTACATCAGGAATAGTAAAAACCACCAAACATTGTAAAGCAATCCCCATTACCACATGAAACAAATTGGGTGCCACGAGTAAGAAATGATACTCTTAGTACACTTGCTGTATGTCCTTCAAATGTTTTTAAGCATGATCCATCAGCTATGGCCCATATCTTTATTGTTTTATCGCCGGATGCTGTTATGACACATTGATCAACTGGTGAAAATTCTACAGACCATATCCCTCTTTTGTGACCTTTAAGTACAATAACAGATACCAGCTCAGGAAGCGTCCACACACAAGCAGTCCGGTCCTGAACAAATACACCAATTGATCAACTAACCAAACCAAAAAGTGCACTACAAAAGACTACATAGATTAAAAAGCAGTTAATAACCCACAAACCTGAGAACCACTGCAAACATATTTATCATTTGGTGCAATAGCCAAAGAATTTATATCCTTCTCATGGGCTTGTATAAATGTCTTTACTTTCAAGCTAATAGGTTGGTCCACATTGTCAGAAATAGAATCCATATTCCACAGCTTGATGGTACGATCACTATGTAAGAGGATAACACAGATCAGTTTGAAGAAAATATCAACTGAGCATTAAGTATGGGGACGCTACTGAATCACAAAATAATTTGGGGTCAAAATGCAAAAGGGAAGCATATCAGAGATGAACAAATAGGCATTTTTGAGTTATGGCCAGTATCAGTTTCAAAATGTATAGGGGTTTAGTAAAACACACAGAACGATTCACATTAGGTCATTAGTTATGACCAGTCAGGTACCAACAAGAGTATTTCTACCAAGGAAAAGTCAAGTTGGTAACAGACCACATGACGATCAAAGAACAAAAGGATGGTGAAAGAAATGAAATGAAAGTATTAAACTATGAAACTACTCAGCTCTAAATTTCAATACCAACTTGCTTATAATTTTCGACGACACTAATACCTGAAGCAAACTTCATACACATTATTGTCATGATAAAAAAGGCTAACTGTCTGGCTAAAGCCCATCAACTGTAGACTTAGAAGAAAGAAGCATTTGGGATACCATAGCTTGCAGTCATCTTAACATCAAATATTTGTTCTTCAAAACACAAATTCTGCACCCTAATGGTAAGAAACCCAAGAGTATTACCACTGTGTGAGAACAATATGGGGTGGGCAATTTGATTTCTAACACAGAAAGAGGAATTCATGCATAAACATGAATCATTTGAGCTGATGGTTTTCTTCGTTTGTGATATTAGCACTCAAACATGAATCGTTTTATTCATTCAACAACTTGCACAACATGTCTCAATTTTAGATGCAACCACAGTAGTTATTCATGCCCATTGTAAATTCAAAGTTGAAGATCATAGGTTGTTTAAGTGATATATAGAATGCTACAAGAAAACTGCATGATCAGATCCATCAGAACAAGTGCTCACCTGCTACCACTGACAAAAAAATTCTTTGATTTCTTTGCAAATGCAACAGCTCCAACACCGTCTGTGTGGCCTTTGCCAATACCAATGCATTTTCCACTAACTGAATCCCACAGCCTTATCTAAATGGAGAAGATAATAGTAAACACATTGTCTCAGTTTGCCTCAGTGGAATATGCTAAGTCAACAAATAGAAACAAACTAGCCCAATACAGCAATTCTCTTAGCACATAACACCTAAGAAGGACAACATGTTGCCAGAATTAATTAATCCATTAGACAACTAGATTGTGAACAAAGAAAAGAAATTACCTCTGTGTCTTTACTTCCTGTTACAACAAGTGTCCTTCCAGTGACCGACACACAGGTATCAAGGCATAAAACAATATTAGTGTGGCCTGCCAACACATAGGAGCATGACATAGATGCTAGATCATATATTCGAACCTGCGTAAATTGAATCCAAGACTAGTGAGTACCCAAAAGACAACAACAAAATTCTGAATTGACAGGAACCACGCAAAAAAGACCAGCAACCATAGACTACGAGATATCATGCCCATATTCAAGCAGATTAGTACCAACGTGTGAACCAAAAAGAAAGAATGCATAAAAAAAACAGAAAAAAAAACATTTCCATCATAGCTTCTTTCTGATAAATAAGAAAAATACAGTGCCACTACTAAATTTAATTATCTATAAACAATGTAACACAAATTTTAGCAGCTTTAGAAAGGGAGAAAACAAATTTGTACACAGTTTGGGAAACAGATCATGCCATTGATTAGCAACACCAGAACCCAGCACATCTAAATATTATGCTTGAAATGTACAAGTTATTTGAATACTGGTAAAAGAAACTATAGCAGCTTACGTGTTCAACATTAGTAGCAACAGCAAGAAAATTTTCCTCTTCACACAAAAACTTCATATCAAGGATCTCCTCATTGTACCCAACTAGCCTCTTGCTTAGCATCAACTGAAACTTCTCATCGAAGTGTCCCATGGGTAGGTAAAGTAAGAACTGCTGATCAGCAGTCACACAAAGCAATCCTTGATCTGAAGGAAGGACAGCAGCAGCAGTGAAGCCTCCTTTTGACTCACTTGCATCTGAGGAGACAGTAACATCTGAAGACTTTTGTTCATACAGACACGCTGCACTGTCAAAACAAGGAGAATAACGAATTATGGCAAGACCAGGAAGAAAAGCTGGCAAGGTGTCTACAGCATCTTATTACAATAGAAGTTAGTCATAAAGCAGAATCATTATCTACCGCTCAGAATCCCATATTCGCACGATCCCACGTTCACCAACCGTGATGAAATAAATGCGTGATGACCCCTTCCCATCTTTTCTTTGCTGATTACATGAATCCAGCAATGAAGAAAACTGACTCCCAGAGTGGATTACACACACAGCTTCCGTCACCTCATAAGTTGGTATAGTCATCTTGCACGCATAGTCATGAAGGTCCCACAAGTTTACCACCTAAAATCATAAGAAATTCATATTTGGCAAATACGCCAGAAGTGTTATTTACTGGTAGAGTGAATTGCAAAGCTACAAACAGCATAAGATGCCGGCCAAAGCACATTCAACAAAGATAATTTTAATTAGAACGATACAATATGAGCAGTACCTTATCTCTTCCAGCAGTAAGTAATGTCCATCCATCTTCAGATACTGCTACTGATGTCACTGTTGAGAAATGTCTTTCTAGCAATCCAACACACTTCTTGGACAGAAGGTCCCAAACTCGAACACTTGCATCATCACTTCCAGAAAAAAGCTACAAAAGACCCCCAAATTGATAAGCTACACAACATTGAAAGATAAGTGAAAGATTCACAAAATGAGATAGGAATAAATCATTTTGGTCACATATCCTAAATGAACTAGAAGTATACCAGCAGCAACTACTCAAGAGATGCGTGTAATAAGCGATTTCTACCATCAAGGATAAAAAATGGTAAAAATATGGATTATGGAAAGTTCGAAAGCATAAGCATGTAAAAGAATCATTTAAGTGCTTTTACAATGATGATATCCTCTCCTGTTTTAAATAAAAGAAATGCATTGCTTACAACTGACCAGTTACCAAAAACATGAAACAGCAGCCTAATGGTTGTATCACATATGGCAACCCTCTTGGATTGTCTTCATAAGTATCAAGTTGGTGTTTCTGGTATTATCTTTGTTCTACTACTAGTAATATGCCAATATCTAAAATAGTTTACAGATCCAAATTCCTAACTTACTCAATTCTGCAGAAAGAATTGTGCATGCATTCTACTAAGTCTCCTTCTGAAAAGAGCATAGCATGTTTTCATCGCTACCCAAAATCTGATTCTTAGTACAGAATCAAACTTTCTTAAAAACCTAAAAGCAAAATTTCTGAACTATTTCAATCTCTAACTGTCACCTTTCTGAGACCAAAAAGGCCTTCTATTCAAAATTATAGTTTATACATCTCTAAATAGCATTGCCATAAAACATGTTACGAAAGCCTATATAAATTAGATCAATCAAGTAGCCAAATGCACACAAAAGCATCCAGAGAATTAGACCACAAAGTACGATGAATGAAAACAACAATTGGATAGCTCTTTATAAGTTAACTCACAAGATTTCTATTTGCATCAGGGTGAAACACGATACTAGTCACAACCCCTTTATGACCTTTAAAGAAATGAGTGCAGAAACCACCGTCAACATCCCAAACAAGCACTTTTCTATCAGCTCCAGCAGTTGCAAGCAAACCCCCAGAAGCATGGCAAGCCATACCCATCACAGGACCATCATGTCCCTGTTCAATCCATTAAAACAAAAACCAACAGCAAAACAAAGTTCAATCCATAATGATTAAGGACAAATATGACTTGAAAAAACAAACCATTTCGATTTGGAACAATAGACAAGCTGTTTTACCTTCCATGAGCGTACACACTTCATGGTGGTCAAATCCCAGACCTTGATTTGCCTGCTGTGACCAGCAGAGAATAGCAACTTATCATTTGGGCTAAGAGCCAAAGCGGTAATAGCCTCTGAGTCACCCTCAAGACTAGCCTTTAAGGAAGCATTTGCCGAGTCCACAATCTTTATGGCGTCGCCGTGCGCGCAGGCAATGAATGAGGCATCAGATGACACGGCGAAAGGGCCGCCGCTGTAGAACTGCTGCAAAGAGGGCTCGCAGCGGTAGTTCTTCTTCAATTGCAAGGAAGACATGGTGGAGAGTAATGCTTGGATTTGAAAAAAAATATGGGTCACGACAGGAAGGGAGGGATTTTGTTAGAACGAAGAAGTGGACTTTCTTTAGGGTTTAAGGACTTGGGTTTATGCTTCTCGTAGCAACAAATGTCAGGCCACTGCTTCTGCCGCTTTAAACTTTAATCCTTCATATTTATACAATTTTCAATTCCGCCCCTCAAATTCCATAACTACTAGTAGTTTTGAATCATTTTTTACAATTTTATTTATATTTCTTTTATTTTTATATTTTTTTTTGGATTTGTATTCTGGAAATTTATTCGATATTTTTCAAAGATTATTTTCCTATTTTTAGGATTCTATTAATTTTATATTCCTTTAAAAGTTTTCTCAGCTTTTAAAAGGTTCTTTTTTTATGGTTTTTGTTCCTAATTTTCTGACTTTTTATTAACAAAATTAAAAAATCCGATAGGTCGTACCATGTTACAAAAATAATAATAAAACAATAGCTAATTGTTTTTCTTCAAGAAATATGTTAAAATGAACATACAACATTAATATTAGAGATCAGATTAGTCATGCAAATGTAAATAGTGAAAGTCGACTTTACGCAATAAAACTCAAACTCAACTAGTAAAAATTAAGTTTAGATGTTCGAAAATCATATCTAAATGGTCAAAATCCATCTCCTTGAAAGGCTGTGGAAATCCATCTCCAAATGAAACATACAAAGCAGTGAAGAAAAAACAAGGAGTTTTTGTTACTTTGCTTTTGGGTGGTGAATGGGAGAAGAAATGCTGCTGCTTTGACTGCTCACTGTATGACTGTTTACCAAAATATTGTACCGAAAATATCGCAGTACTGTACTGAAATTACGTAAATTCGAACGGTATTTTTTGATCCGAATACATTGTTCGATATTTCAGTACGATATTTTTTTGGTAGGTTCGGCAATGTACCGAAATTTTACTTTGAATTACTCCTTCCTTCCATTTCTGTTCTTCCTTCGCATCTCCTCTCTTCTTCTTCACTTTCTGTTCTCTTCTCCTTCACTCTCTATCCGAAATTTCCAGTTTTTCTTAGTTTTTCTTGCAACCTTGAAGCTAATTGTGGCATGAAATCCTCCTCCCTCCATTGTTGCTGATGCTCCTGGTAGTATAGCAGCTGCCAGGAGAGAACAGGTTGCTACTATGCAGAAAGAGAGGAAATTGAGAACTGCCCATTATGGAAGAACAAACAACTCTGCTAACAAGGTTGCTCCAGTTACTACTGTAGGAAAAGAGGAAAAGAGATGCAGTTTCATCACTCCAAATTCAGGTACTGTAGATTCCACCACAATTTCAATTCAAATTTCATTAAATTCACAAAAATGGGTTGAAATTGGAAGCAAAAAGATCAAAACTTTCTGCCCACATGTTTCTATGCTGCTATGGCTATATAGCGGAGTTGCTAAACCTAAAAATGACCGTTGGAGCGTGAATTTGAATTTTTAATTTTCTTTCTTTTTTAATTTTTTCTCTTGCGATTACAAGTGTAGAAATAAAATGACCAATTCTTTTAACTTGGGGTAAGGATCGGAGAAATCTTTTTAAAATGGGTTTACAATATATTACTAATATGCTTAATTTTCTCATGCCTTAACTTTATCATAAGAAGAGTTTTGGTTTGAATAGAAATCCTATCATGTCAAACGAGTTGCCAATTAAATGTGGGAATGTAGTATTCATCATAAGAAGAGTTTTGGTTTGCATAGAAGTCTTATCATGTCAAATGAGTTGGGAAGCTAGGGCAGACGGCAATATAATAGAACAGGAAGAATAAAATCATCTAATACTCGTGATTACAACAATGTTGCCGATCACAACTAATTTTGATGGAAGATCAGGAGAAGAAGAGATTAATAATAAGAAGGTTAGATGGTGGGAGAAAGTGTTGGATTTGGAAGAAGCCAAGACCCAAGTCTTATTATCGTTGCCTATAATTCTTACAAATGTTTTCTATTATTTCATACTTTTAATTTCTGTCATGTTTGCTGGTCATCTTAGTCGGCTTGAGTTTGCTAGTGCCACTCTTGCAAATTCATGGGCTTCTGTCTCTGGCTTCACTTTCATGGTAAATCTCCTTCTTTAGTATTTTTTTTCTCTTTTTTCCAAGTGGTTAAGGGAATCTAACTCGATACGACTTAGCTCAGTGGTGGATCCTGCCATCGATGTTTGGGGGGAGGGGCGAGATCAGTGATGGATCTGAGATTTGTATTTAGGGGTGCGGGGGACTGCCCCCGAAAATTTTTTTGGGAGTATTTTAAAGGGAAAAATTAGAAAAATGTTTAAGAGGATTTGTATCCGTCACTAAATAACAAATATTTAGATAAACTTAACAAAAAGATAAATAAAAAGACAGTATAGAAAAAAATTAATTATACATTAGAATTCATACAATATACATACTTTTTACAATTGTTCTCTACTTTAGGATTGGAATTGAATGAGAGATTGGGTGATCGATATGTGATGATTTGGTGTAGAAATTGAATTAAAGGGAGGGATTGGATTTCGGCAGAGATTGAATTGGCTTTGGCACGGGTATATTGGTAGTGATGATTTGGGAAATGAGGATTTGGGATTTAATTGAAAGGATTTGGGGTGGGTTGGGCTTTGGGTTGGGTTTAAATTTTTTAAAACTTTTATCTCTTACGTTCGAACTTTTATCCTTTCGAAGCGAATTTTTATCGAACTATAGAGCGGACTTACTAATTATAATAAAAAAAATTATTTTTATAGTTCGAATTGATTCTACATATCATCCCTATCCAACATCTAAATCTAATATGAATCGCGAGCGATTTTTTTTTCCATAAAACTCCAGCGACAGTATTCTTACTTTGAAGGGAGAATTGGGATATTGTTGATATTTGTAATAGACATTGTAGAATAGGCTAAACTTCTTTTAATATCTTTTTGAGCAAGAGCGAGGGATGATATGTAGAATCAATTCGAACTATAAAAATAAAAAATAAAAAATTGCTTTATTTTATTCCACATTTTAACAATTTTGGTTCGATTTTTTATTCATTTTTAGGTGAAATTGCTCGTATCATCGGCTCGAATAGAACTAGCAATGTATATATTAAAAAAAAAATTTGAAAAGTTTGGGGGGCCGCAACCCCTGGCCCTAGCTTCAACTGTTGTTTCTCAAGGATTGCTTACAAGTATATGTGTTTTGCTTTCATCCCTTTTTGTATCGAAAGAACTGATAATCTTTTTCCCTTGACCGATGCGTTGTTTTAGATAGGGTTGAGTGGAGCTTTAGAAACATTTTGTGGTCAAAGCTTTGGTGCAAAATTGTATAGAGTGTTGGGGATACACCTACAAGCATCCTGCATTATATGCTTCTGTTTCTCGGCTGCCATATCGTTGTTTTGGTTCTATACCGAGCCAATTCTAATTTTGCTCCATCAAGATCCTCATATTTCTGCTACCGCTGCACTTTACATGAAGTATCTCATCCCGAGATTGTTTGCATACGGGTTTCTGCAGAACATATTGAGGTTTCTTCAAACACAGTCTATTGTATGGCCAATGGTGATATGTTCTTTTATACCAATTTGCATACATATTGGTATGGTATATTGTTTGGTTCATCTCACACCTCTTGGTTTCAAAGGAGCTGCTCTTGCAACATCAATTTCATTATGGATATCGGTCCTTATGTTGGGTTCGTACGTGATTCGTGCAAAGAAACTGAAGCATACTTGGACAGGATTTTCTTGTGAGTCTTTTAGTTATGTCCTTGTTAACTTGAAACTAGCTCTGCCCTCTGCTGGAATGGTATGGTAAGTCATCTTCTGAGCTGATCCATTTCTTTTAATTACTTGGATGAAAAGTATAATCCTTGTTATAACTTTTCTCTTCTTTTGTTTTTTCAGTTTTGAACATTGGCCTTTTGAAATTCTGGTGTTGCTAGCAGGATTGATGCCAAATTCACAAATAACTACACCATTACTTGCAATTTGGTATGCTTGAGTTATTTTCATCTTCGTTTACAAAAACAATAGGAACCCTAATCTTCTTTTGTATGTTGTTTCTCAAAATCGACTTAATTTTTCAATTCTGTTTTCATCCAGTGTGAACACATCATCTGTAGCCTACATGCTGAGCTACGGACTCAGTGCTGCAGCAAGGTTAGCTGATAAATTGAATTAAATCTCTTGAACAATTAGTTTTAGCTTCTAAATTTCAATTTCCTGTAACAGCACAAGGGTCTCTAATGAGTTGGGAGCAGGCCAAGTGGATCGCGCCAAGAATGCCATGGTTGTAACTCTCAAACTGTCTGTTTTCGTTATCATTGTTGTCATTTCAGCTCTAGTATTTGGTGGCAATGCCTGGGCTGGCTTATTCAACAACAGCATTATAATTAAGAAAGAATTCACATCCATGGTGCCCTTTCTCGCAGCTTCAATCGCAGTCGACGCTGTGCAAGGTGTCTTGTTAGGTTTGTTTCACAACTTACTGACTTACACATGAAATTTTCCGCAACATTTTTATTTGATCTTTGGCTCAACACCGACTTCACTACGCACTATTTCTATTGAATGCAGGAGTGACTAGAGGTTGTGGTTGGCAGCACTTGATAGTGTATACTAACTTGGCAACATATTATGTGATTGGCATCCCAATAGCTTGCCTACTTGGATTTAAGCTCAAGCTATATGCAAAGGTAATTAATTTTGTTTTCCACATTGTATCAGGAATCCTAATTTCTTTGGATGAAACAAGAGATGAGTGCCTAGCTAATAACTTACTAAATGCATTTGCAGGGTTTATGGGTTGGCTTGATTTGCGGCATTTGTTGCCAAACTATCACTCTCCTGATCATTGCGATTCGAAAAAAATGGGATAAAGCAAATGTTTCTATGAATGAGGAAGAAAAAAACTCAAGTTTGGGATAAGGCATATGTCTCTATTAAGTCACAAGCTTATTAAATAAATTATCACCGTATTGTCACTCTTAATTGCCAATTTTATAGTTTTTTTAGTTGGATTCCTAATTAATGGCAATTTCTCAATTACTACATAGTTTTTTTTTTGGTTGAAAGCAGCAATGCCTTTGTATATTCTACTAATTACTCTCTCCGGTCTTGAAAGAATGTCATTTTGTTACTGAATGGTACTGTACAAAAAAAACATTCTTTCAAGACCGAAGGGAGTAGTACTTTATAAGAGAGACAAAGAGAACCATAATTAGAAAAATTATAATATGCATATATATTTTATAATAATTAGGGCACCTTCCTAAGTTGTTTTTGCATATATATGTGGTGGTGTTAATGATATTACATTTGCTCATCCCAACAAGCAACTATGTATGTCACGTGCGGCGATGACAAGATGATTAAGGTATTGATTTCAGAGTTTGTCTGGTTTTTGTATGGTAATAAAATTCAGTTTTTGTATGATTTCAGAGTTTGTCTAGTTTTTGTATGGCAAGCTGGTGGATATTTTCATTCCAAATAGAAGGAATAAGAAGGGAAAGCGATTTAGTTTCATTCGTTTTGACTGGGTAGATAATTGAATTGATATGGAGCTGGCCCTCGATAGG
This sequence comes from Viola odorata, assembly GCA_963691705.1. Taxonomy (NCBI): domain Eukaryota; kingdom Viridiplantae; phylum Streptophyta; class Magnoliopsida; order Malpighiales; family Violaceae; genus Viola; species Viola odorata. The sequence continues at coordinate 72,448,636 of OY829538.1, read as the reverse complement.
CAATTCATAGGCGCATCGTCCATAAGGGCCAATCTAGGCCGACCAGTTAAAAGAGGTTTTAAAGACCGGTGGTCTGATCGCACAGTGCAATCTCTTAGTGAGGTGAGTCGGCCACTCAGTGATCAGAGTCTAGGCAATGGGGTCTCAATGAAGAAGGAGGTTGGGAAGAATTAGGGTGGTAATCACAAACAGAATCAGGCAACAGGTTCTGATAAGAAAGAAATTTCTATCTTTGAGGCAGAGATTTCAAAGGAGTTCAAAAACGAAGTGGAAGATTTAGAAATAGAGATTCCGGAAGAAAACAAAGTTTGGCTGGATAGATGTGTTGTTGGTGTCCTGCGAAAGATTGAGGATATTCCGGAAATTCAGGACTTAGTACTTGAAGCGGGTTGGATGTGTGAAACCAGAATCCTAGGCCGGGGATTAGTCTGGTTAGAATTTGACAGACAAGAAGATAGGGAAGAAGCGCTTAAAAATACACTTAAGAGCATTCACCGTTTGTTTTCCAAGGTGATTCCTTGGACTGAGATGCTATCTAGAGATGGTAGGCTTTGCTGGATTCAATGCACTGGAATCCCAGTCCAATGTTGGGGATTCGGGGTGTTTGAGAAATTAGGAGCAAAGCTGGGGAAACTTGTGGCTGTGGATGACAGAACTCTTGCCTGTAAAAGGTTCGATGTAGCAAGATTGCTAATTGTGACGGATAAAAGTCACGTTCGCGAGGATATTCAGATTAAGGTAGGGAATTCTTTGGCTCAAGTGAATTTCCATGAAGAACCAATGCAGGGGGTGATTTCCAACCTGGATTGGAAGATTGGGGATCAAGAGGAAGAGGTTGATTCGGATGGGGGATGGAGGAAGATGAATATGGAGTTTCAGAAGAGATAGGAGACAATGATCACCATAGTGTAACAATGATCAGTGAAATACATAGCTCGGCAGTAGCTTCCCATGCTCCCCTAGAGCATGACTTGCCTGAATTTCCACTAGTTACAAGAAGAAAGAGAGAGGAGAAGACCAAGAGAATTAAGGTCACTACGGGCAACTTGCAAACGACCGATGCTATTGAGGCTGCGAGAATGGATGTGTTTCGTGCGGATGACAGTGACATTAGGAATATGAACAGGCTGGTCGACACTTTCATGGTGGAGACAGATGCTTGGAAATTTGGGCGACTTTTATCAACCACAAAAAATGCAAATGAAGCAGCCATCCGATCTTTTGACAGGGAGCGGTTTGGTGTAGAAGTGGGTAATGTCCGTTATTAGGATAGCGTCATTAGCGTGATTTTCCAAAGCTCGATGATTCAGCTATTTTCATGGAATTGTAGAGGGCTAGGTTCAGCTAGGAAGAGACGTTTTGTCAAGAAGATTATGCAAGATGAACTCGCGACTTTTTGTCTGTTACAAGAAAGCAAGAAAGAAGAGGTGGATGCCTTTCTCATCCACGCTTTAGGTGGGGTTAGGGAGTCGGGTTGGACTTTTTCTCCATCCATTGGGAGATCCGGGGGGTTAATTACTATGTAGGATACAACCGATTTTATTTCGGATTATTCAGAGGTGGGAGTTAATTTTATCTGGATTGAAGGTTTGCTAACAGAGGGGAACATGCGATGTGTTGTCCTGAATGTCCATGCTCTCAACGATATGGAGCGGAGAGGGCATTTATGGGAGGTGTTAGGGAACAAGATAGAGACTGCAGGAATACCGATTTTAGTAGCAGGCGATTTCAATGAAGTTTTAGCTCCATCTGATCGCTTATAGGGTGCGGGTTACACTAGGGGTATGATTGCTTTTCAGGAGTGGGTTGACAGGTGTGGGCTACAAGATATTCAGCTGGTAGGAAGAAAATTTACTTGGTCTAACGCCATTAGTAGAAGTAGGATAGACAGAGTATTTATTCGTGTCGAGTGGTCAGGATACTTCAATGATTGTGCCTTGACAGTGATGGATAGGACAGAGTTGTGGGGGACCAAAACCTTGGGGACCAAAACCTTTCAGGTACTTATCGGTGTGGTGGGAAGATAGAAGTTTTAAGGATTTGGTGGTGGAATGGTGGAGAGAAGCAGGTTCCGAAAACCCTGGAAATTTCAGGGTCATTCAAAAGATGAAATTCTTGAAGAAGAAAATTCAGGTTTGGAACAAGGAAGTTTTTGGGAATGTGGAGAACCGATTAAGAGATATGCAGGGGAGGTATGAGGAGTTTGAGAGGCTAGCAGATGAGCGAGCTTTGTCTCGAGAGGAACAGACCGAGCAGGAAACTATAAAAAATCAGATTTGGACGTAACAGGAACAGGTAGAGAGGTATTGGCAGCAAAAGAATAGGGTTAAATGGAATGTTCAAGGTGATCACAATACGGGATACTTTCACAGGATGGCCAAAATTGCTGTGAGGAGGAACAACATAAAAAAAATAGTGACCCAAAATGTGAGTCTCTCATCGCCAGAGGAAATTAAGAGGGCTGCCGTGCAGCATTTCAAGTCTTTCTTCCAGTCGGACAGTTAGGAAAGACCTCAGATTCAGGATTTAGGCTTTCGAAGTTATCGGAAGATGAAGCTAATGGATTAGAAAGGGAGGTTACTAAATTGGAAATTTGGGAAGCGGTGAAGGGTTGTGATGGGCAAAAGGCGCCTGGGCCGGATGGTTTCTCTCTCCATTTTCTGCAAAAGGCGTGGGATATAATTGGGGAGGATTATTGCAGATTGGTTCAAGAATTTTTTAGGTCTGGAAAATTCCCTGCAGGATCAAATACATCTTTTCTTACTCTCATTCCGAAGGTCCCCGAGGCTAAGCGATTTACAGAGTATCGGCCAATTAGCCTTGTGAGTAGCTATTATAAAGTTATCTCTAAGATTATGGCCACACGGATCAGCGGGGTAATCACTAAAGTGGTTAGCGAGGTTCAACATGGATTCATTAAAGGGAGAAATACACTTGACTGTGTCATGACAGCTAGTGAGGTTGTTCACTACTTAAAGGAGACGAAGCAACAAGGGCTGTTGTTTAAGCTGAATTTTGAAAAAGCTTACGATTCCTTAAAGTGGTCGTACCTGGAGGATGTGATGAGATATATGGGGTTCGGACAGAAGTGGAGGGGGTGGATTAGTCAGTGTGTTAGTACGAATAAAGTGTTTGTGCTTGTTAATGGGTCGCCTTCTGGACAATTTGGTGTGGGAAGAGGGTTGCGGCAAGGTTGTTCTATGTCTCCATTCCTATTTAACATTGCGGTTGAGGGTCTACATCGATTGTTTGTTCGAGCTGAGGAGGTGGTGTGATCGTCAATCAAATACATAAATTTATAGTGCCTGAAAACGTGTGTGCACAAGAGATAAAGTGTACAGTGGTAGTCAGGGTCGAACACGGGGATTGTGAGAAACTGATTTATGGTCGTGAATGTATTCGGGAGAAGAGCGCAAAGGGTAACACTTAGGGGGGGTTTTACTTGGCCAAACGAGTTGGCCAAGGCAGATTTTGGGAGCTAACAATTTTTATCTAGGAAAGCAGTATTCGGGGTCCCGAGGTGTCAATTCGGGAGTCCCGAATGATAAAATAAAGCAAGTAAGCAAATAATTCCAGAGTTAATAAAACAAATCAGAAATAGGTGTGAAACAGAACAAGGGTGAAATAACAACAGATAATCAGATGGAGGAAGTGTTCTCGGCAAAGGCATTCTGGGTTGCATTCGGGACCAGATCGTCATCAGCTCAAGGGTATTCCATTCGAGATGTCATAGAAATGACATGGGGACCAGATTCCTCGGATATCCCCTACTTTTCTCTTAAGAGAAACTACCCCCCGTTTCCACATATGAGGTAGTCTTGACAGTTTGCCATCCCTCCAGGCACGAATGCGGGAGGGCCATACTCAAACTGCCCATGAAGCTAAGAAAAGACAGATCTAGAGCTAAAGTCCCTCAGTTTGTCGGACTCGTGACCCAGCTCTAATCAACTACCCAACCTATCTATTCGAGACCACTTTGACACAGTCAAGACTAAACAGATGCCTACTTACTCATGCAATTTTCCTTTCGTATTCATCACATGAATGGCAGCATTTACACAAAATAATTCTCAGTTGATCAGACCTTAAATTAAATCATGCAAAGATATAATTAAACCGATGAATAGTTGAATATAGCATCAAGAATATTTTAAGCACATTAAGGCCTCGAATCTGCCCTTGCAACCCTTGAATCAGCCTTGCCAAGAACCAGGAATTTAGCTACTCATACTTAAGGATAAACAAATAACGATTAAAGAAAGCATAACAAGTAAATAAAATAGATGAAGGGAAGAAAACTTGTTACTAAAATTCCGTTTATAGCTCGGCAGCAATGTTGAAGAAGCTAACAATGGCTAGAGAGAGAAACTAGAGAGAAGTCTAAGCTACTTCTAAATTATGCTAAGTGATTAAAAGCTAGAAAAAAGATGAGATAATCTAAACTAATCCTAGATGCCCTTTATATAGTAGAGCCTTAAGCACAAAATATCTTCAGCCTAAAACTAGGGACAAAATGCATTAATTGAAAGCCTAAGAAAGTGGATCCATGTTCCTTAAAGTACAAAGCTGGAAAAGCATAAAGCTGTCTGATTTTTCCAGCTTTGGGCAGGTCTGGACTGAGCTCGAGGCTGAACTGGTCAGTTCGGTGGGTGTTTGGTAATCAGTGCAGAGCGCAGGAACAGTGTCAGAGGAGTCACATGGGCGTTTTAGGTGGGATGACACGTGGAAATGACATCCTTTGCCCTTCGGGGTCCCGAACTGGGAATCCGATTCGGGACCTTGAACGCTGGTTCGGACTCGGGACCTCGACTCTGGGTCTTGAAGCTCAAAAACTGCACAAAATGGTCCAGAAATGCATCTTTTCGCATAAACTCCCATTTTAGGCCTAAATCTGCAATAGTAATGGAAACAAGGGTAAATTAGCGGAATCATGCCTTAAAAAGGGGAGAAAATGGAGAGAAAATCATGCATAAAAACATGCTATCAAATAATCCCCACACTGCCCAATGCTCGCCCTCGAGCATTCACAAAATTTAAAACAGTCCCAAAACAGAACAGACACACCAAACAATAGCACAGAGAATAAGCAGGCTTGTTAAGATTCGGGACCCCGAATGAAAACAGATTTTGCCTAGATACACCTGCATCAAATCAGAAGGGTAACGACCCTTGAGAAGAGACTTTTCCACATTAGCCTATATACCAGCAGTCCTCACATAGATTCGTGTTTGCGCTCATGCTCATGAACAAGGGTAGGTGTTTAAACACTCAAGTATGCAAAAACGCAGCACAAGACCAAGTTTGCAAGTTAATCCGAGTACATTAGACACATGCATAGGCAATCTAGCAATCAAAAGACTTCGCATCAAGGGCAAGAGGGGGAAACAAAGAAAATAATTGATGAGAGGAAATGGAAGAAGCGTATTGAGAAGATAAAGTGGAGAAGAGGGAAAGTAAGGTTGTGAAATGAGAAGGTGGTGAAACCAACTCAAACCTGGAACGCTCCCTTGGCAGAAGGAATCGAGATGGTGAGACAATGTTGCTGGGGCGAAAGCTAGACTAGGCTTTTCTTTTTCGAGGGGGGGGTCCTTGCCTTCATTCGGGACCTAGGCTCGGGATCTTGAATGGATGCTGGCTGCTGATTTTCCTCTTCTTGGCTTGCAAGGTTTGGTCTTGCTCTTTTCTCTCTCTCTTTTATTTATATTTTTTCTTTTTTCTTTTTTTTTTCTTTTTTTTTTTCTTTTTGGAGAGAGAAAGAGAGATCTGAATTGAGGATCGAGACCTTGTTCTTCGGGGGCTTGATATTCTGATTTCACTTCCCCACACTTGTGTTTTGCTGTGGGTGGGAAGTGATTTTCCGTTCTGGTCTGCCCTTGATTTCTTCGTTTTAGCTTCGAGGTCTTGAATCGGTGCCAACATTCAGGGTCTTGAATTTTTTGCGGGATCCCCACACTTTGCCTGTGCTGCTTCATTTGTCTAGTCTAGCCCTCGATGGTGCTCCCAACAACATCACTCACCTGCCAAGAGAAAGATCAAAGAAACTTCAAGTGGTTAGAATTGGAGAGGTCAAGAAGGGATTCGGGGTCAGGAAAAAGAACAGAGCAGAAAAAATGAGAGAGAACAATTCGATGCGAGGTCTTAATCTTTTTGTTGCTTTCCTATGTCTGAATGTGTCTATACCCATGGATATCATGCAAACCCAGCCAGTACCTAGTCATGCATTCACTCAATTAATAAACATAGGTATGAAGGCTCAAATGCTCACAAGGTGTTACTTCGTGACTACTGGTGTCTAGGTCTTGAGGCAGATATAAGGCATAACAGGCAAGGGATATCACATTCGGGACCTTGACTATAGACAGCATTTTTATTCTATGTGCACAAGTCAGGTGTGTGTCCATCATTGGGGTGTTTTCAAAAACTAGGCAGCAAAATAAAGATAAAAATCCGAAAAAATAAAAACTAGAAATTAACACATGCATAAACTTAGGAAAAATAAACTAGAATATAATTATAGTATGCATAATAAATACTAGCAGTTTAAACTCCTCCCCACACTTAGGCAGCGCATTGTCCTCAATGCGGAAGGGAGACAAAAGATAAAGCAGTTTAAAGTGAAAGCAGGAATGGAAATTGTTCAAGAGTGATAGCCAGCCCACGCAGGGGCAAAAGTGATTAAAATTGTTCGGGATCATGGGGGAGGACGAGGACGGCGCATCGCAATCAGCACGTCCGCTTGAGTCTGGATCTCTCGAAGGATTGCAAGATTGGTGTCCAGGATGAGGCGGAGGAGCTGGTTCGTGGTGTCGTCAGCTGGAATGTTGTCGGGCACTCGGGAGTCAACTGCGGGTTTCGGGGCTGGTGAAGTGGTGGCGTTGCTAGACGGAGGCTCAGGAGCAGCAGACGGCTTGGAGAGGTCTGGGTACCTATACTTGCCTTCGATCCGACCCTTGTTGCCTGCATGGAAACTCAAGACACCATTAATGACACAGAGAAATTCCATCGCGTCCAAAGATTTGAATCCAAGGATCTTGAAGGAACTCGGGTGTCGATACAGATTGAGCTCCCGAAGTGTCGAAGTGTAAAGCTTTGAGGCCAAGCTGGTGACAACTGATCCAAGAACAGGAGAGCGACCCTGGGGAGCATTGGCGACGTTATGAGCAGCGGTGGCGATCCAGTATCCAAGATTGACCCGTTTCTTGTGGTACATGGCCCAGAGAAAGAACAACTCCGTTTGGGCAAGCTGTCCAGAGGTCCCGAATTTACCCGCGAGGGCAATGGACAGGAAGCGTTGCAGGATGCGGAGCGCCGGGTCTTGAATGCAGTGGGCTTTGGTATTGCGAGAGTCGAAGATGATCTCATCTTGGCCAGAGAGCTCCCGAAGTGCTTTGTGATTGTTGAATTCAGCAGGAACGGTGGTGAGAGCATTTTGATAGGCGGCCTCTTGAGTCCCTTCACGACTGACGAAACCAAGATAAACGTTGAAGTCGTTGAGGGACAGAGGGTGCCATTTACTTGCAAGCCTGAAATTCACACAACCCTTCGCAGACAAATCGGGACCTACCCCACCCTTAGGCTTGAACAGATCAAACTTATACCAAAAACTAGCAAAGAACTCCAAACTGAGTTCCAGATAAGTAGGCTGATCCATATAAAAGAAACTCTCCCACCCGATACCACTGATATACTCCCGAATTCGGGACCCAACACCCATCTTATCATAGAACTCCATATCTAACTTAGGGCATGGGGCTACTCCCTTAAAATTCATCAAATGTACCTTATCCAAGGAAGGTTTATCGTTAAAGATGAAAAGCTCATTGAAAGTTTCAAGGTTAGCCGTTACCAGGTAACTGGGTCGAGAGCCCGGAGCGGAATCGAACTCCTCATCCTCTGTCTCGACGCGCTGGGATTTGCGGGGGGTCTCAGTAGCAGGCGCTTTGCCCTTGGAAGAGGCCGGGGCCTTCCTTTTCTTAGCGGCCGGAGGTTTGGGGGCTTGAGCCTTGGGTGCAGGGGGCTTGGGGGCGTTCTTAGCGGCTCGGGTCTTACCCCTGGCCGGTTTCGGGGGTGGACTGGGAGGTTGGGGTGGGTCGATCTCCCCTTCTCCTTCCTTGGTGACCTCCTCAGTTAGGCCCTCTGGAATGTACTCGGGACCGGGAGCAGTGTGCTCGGGGTCCTGGGCGTCCTGTGCTTCTGGTCGCTCAGTCAGCTCGACCTCCTCTTCACCGTCTTGTCCGCCGTCGTCCTCCTCCTCTCGCTGGTCGTCGGAATCCCACGGGAATTGCTCCTCATTCTCTCTCTCCACCCGCCGGGCTTCCCGGAGGCTAGAACTGGACTGGGGTTCCTCCTCACCGTCGGTGTCGGACGGAATGACGTAGCCGATAGGCTTAACGTCGAGGGGAACGGAGTTGACCGGGCTGGGAGGCGTTCTCTTCTTGCTACCGGCGGTGGTGGTTGGTGGGACACGGCGAACCTTGCCAGATCTGGTCATGTCTGGGAGAGGGATGGTGTGGGGGGCTTCGTCTAGGTTGAGGGTGGTCTCAGAGGATGTGGATCCGAGCCGTTCAGTGGCGGCGGGTGAGTGGTCGGAGGTGATGGTGTGCGGCTGTTTCGGGTTGGAGAGAGGAGTAGGGGTGGGGGTAGAAGAGTGAGAGGAGGGATTTTTGTTGAGGTTAATGCTGGTGTGTGCCATAAGGGAGGGAATAGGGTTTTGTGTTGGGAAAGCAGAGGGAAAGCTGCGCTTTGATTTGATTGGGAGAGCTGAAAAGGGTTTGGTTGGGTAACGGTTGGGTAACGTGGAAGGGTGACGGTTTAGGTGGCGTGGGTGAGTAGGTTGTGGCAGGCGTGGAAACGTGGAGAGAGAGGCGGGAACTGACGCTTCGTCCTCCGTTGTCCACGTGGCGCGATGGGAGAGGGCGCTAAGTGCCATGGGCAGCGTGCGCTGACACCTGTACGGGAATCAGAGAAAGCAAATCAGCTTTTGGGATGTTGGAGAGAGGAGAGATAAGAATAAAATCAGAGGTAATTAAATGGGGGTGATAAAGAAGGGGACAAGGCATTAAATAAAGGAGAGAGGGGAACATAAAAATTAAATGAAAGGGGGATAGGACAACGAAAAAATTTTTTTTCCTAGGTAACATAAAAAGTGCACATAAAAAATTTGAAAAGTTAGAGTTGACTCGAATAATAGAAGAAACTAAAGAAACCAATGGACAAAAGGAATAAGTCTGGACAAAACTAATTAAAATCACCTAGGGAAGATAAGAAATGGGTTTTGGGAAGATGGAAAAGAGGATGTCGGGTGCAGAAGTAAGAGATAAGAAAATTAAAGGAAGGGGGTTAGAAATCAGGGGCTTGTCCCCACACTTGGCCTTGATTATCGTCCAGGCCTGGACGTCGTGTCCTCATTCGGGAGTGTGGATTGCTGGGTCCTCGACCCTTGCGTCTTCTGCAGTTGAAGGCTGGAATCCTTCATAGAAAGGTTTCAACCTGTGCCCATTGACCTTGAATGGCTCCCCATTGTTCAAACTCTGGATCTCAACAGCCCCATGATCAAACACCGCGGTTATTCGGTATGGTCCCGTCCATTTGGACTTGAGCTTCCCCGAAAAAATCCGTAGTCTGGAGTTGTAGAGCAACACTTTCTGCCCAATGGTGAAGTTTTTGACTACGAGGTGCTTGTCGTGCTGGGCTTTGGTCTTGTCCTTGTAGATCATGGAATTCTCATAGGCGATCCCCCGAAGCTCTTCAAGCTCTTGAATTTGCAAACAGCGTTCCTTTCCTGCCAAGTTCAAGTCCATGTTGACTTTCTTGAGTGCCCAAAAGGCCTTGTGTTCTATTTCGACAGGAAGGTGACACGGTTTGCCATAGACCAACCGATATGGTGTCATGCCGATCGGGGTCTTGAATGCGGTGCGGTAGGCCCAAAGCGCGTCCCCTAGCTTGAGACTCCAATCTTTTCGTGACTGATTCACTGTTTTCTCGAGGATGGCCTTGATCTCCCGATTCGAGACCTCAGCTTGCCCATTGGTTTGGGGGTGGTAAGCTGTAGACACTCGATGAGTCACTCCATACTTGTTAAGTAGCGAAGCGACTGTTCGATTGCAGAAATGAGTCCCCCGATCGCTGATGAGAGCTCGAGGGGTCCCGAATCGGTTAAAGATGTGTGTTCTGAGAAAATCGGCAACCACCCTTGAATCGTCAGTTTTTGTGGCCTTGGCTTCGATCCATTTGGAGACGTAATCTACTGCAAGCAGAATATACGTATGCCCGAATGAACTCGGGAGCGGTCCCATGAAGTCAATGCCCCAAATATCGAAAATATCGCACGCAATGATGCTGGTCAAGGGCATTTGGTTTCGGGCTCTGATGTTTCCCATGGCTTGGCATCGAGGGCACGTTGCACAAAATAAATAACTGTCCTTGAAGATGGAGGGCCAGTAAAGACCCGCCTCGAGGACTTTGAGTGCGGTTTTCTTTGCAGCAAAATGTCCCCCTTCCGTTGTTGAATGGCAGAACTTGAGGATGGACGGGACCTCGTCTGTGGAGACACAGCGCCTAACGATTTGATCTGAACAATGTTTCCATAGGTAAGGGCTGTCCCAGACATAATACTTGGCTTGTTTGCGGATTCGGTTGTGTTCTGCACTCGAGGCCTCGACTGGAAGCGCACCAGTGGCACAATAGTTAGCTATGTCCGTGAACCAGGGGTACTTTGCCGTGTCAACTAAGCACAAATGCTCATCAGGGAAAGACTCCCGAATGGTTACTTGGGAGTCGTCTTCTTGATGCGGTAGTCGACTCAAATGATCAGCTACGCAGTTCTCGGTCCCTTTTTTATCTTTGATGGCTAGGTTGAACTCTTGAAGCAGGAGAATCCAGCGGATAAGCCTAGGCTTCGCGTCTGTCTTCTTGAGCAGGCATCGAAGAGCGGAGTGGTCAGAGTATACTATCACTTCTATGCCCAGGAGGTACTGCCGAAACTTATCAAGGGCATAGACAATGGCCAAGAGTTCTTTTTCCGTAGTGGTGTAATTTTGCTGGGCGGGATCCAACAACTTGGAGGCATAATAAATGACATAAGTCTCCTTGTCCTTCTTCTGGCCCAGAACAGCTCCCAAGGCTTGGTTGCTCGCGTCACACATGATCTCGAATGGGAGCGTCCAGTCGGGGGCTCGAATGATGGGAGCAGAAATGAGCTTGGCTTTCAGGGTCTCGAATGCCTTCTTGCACTTGTCATCAAAGACAAATTCTACATCCTTGTGTAGTAATTGGCACATTGGCTGGGCAATCTTGGAGAAATCCTTGATGAACCTCCTATAAAAACCTGCATGTCCAAGAAAAGAACGCACATCTTGAATATTTGAGGGGTAAGGCAAGGTCTCGATAGCTTGGATTTTAGCCTTGTCTACTTCGATACCCTTTCGGGACACGATATGGCCTAAGATTAGTCCTTGGTCAACCATGAAATGACATTTTTCGAAATTAAGAACAAGGTTAGTTTCTATACACCTTTGCAGAATTTTCTTTAAATTCAAGAGGCATTCGGAAAAGGAGTTACCATAGACCGTGAAGTCATCCATGAATACCTCGATGCATTCTTCTACAAAATCTGAAAAGATGCTGACCATGCACCTCTGGAATGTGGCCGGGGCATTGCATAACCCAAAGGGCATGCGTCTGTAAGCAAAGGTCCCGAAGGGGCACGTGAAGGTGGTTTTCTCCTGATCTTCAAGGGCTACTGGAATCTGGTGGAATCCCGAATACCCATCCAGGCAGCAGTAATGCGTTTTGCCCGCGAGGCGCTCCAACATCTGATCTATGAAGGGAAGTGGGAAATGGTCTTTTCGGGTGGCTTCATTCAGGCGTCGATAGTCAATGCACACACGCCAGCCATTCTGGATTCGGGAGGGAATTGGCTGGCCCTCGGGACCCGGAATGATTGTGATGCCAGTTTTCTTCGGGACCACCTGAACTGGGCTGACCCATGGGGAATCAGAAATGGGATAAATGACTCCGGCATCGAGTAGCTTCAGGACCTCCTTCTTAACTACTTCCATCATGGGAGGGTTCAAACGCCTTTGGGGCTGTCTCACTGTCTTGGAGCCTTCTTCGAGATGTATGCGGTGAGTACACAAGGATGGTGACAAGCCCTTGATGTCGGCAATTGTCCAACCGATGGCCTTCTTAAAACTCTGGAGGAGGTTCACTAGCTCAGCTTCTTGCTCTGCTTCTAATTTGTTGGAGATTATGACCGGGAGCGTTTCTGCCTCCCCAAGGTATGCATACTTCAGGTGTGAGGGCAGCGTCTTTAGTTCCAGGTCTGGGGCTTGTTCCAGAGATGAAGGAAGTCGTACATGATCTGCGCATTCAGGAGACTCGCTCGGGGGTTCAACCATCAGGGAAGCATTTTCTTCAAGGGCTGCGGCAACGGTGCTTAATTCAGAAGGGACCGCGATGGAAGCTGTCATCTCTCGCAGAGATTCGGGGGTGAGACTATGGTCAAGAACCAGCTTCAAGGGCTCGACAGAGTTCAGCCCAGTAACTTCCTCCACAAGGGGGTCTATTATATCAACAAAATTGATGCTTGAGAATTCGGGGGGGTACTTCATAGAGTCCAGCATGTTAAAACGGATGATTTCCCCGTCGAACTCGAGGGATATCGAGGCCTCATAACAGTCAATCTTTGCACGGGCAGTAGCCAAGAAAGGACGTCCCAAGAGCAGATCCGAAGACTTGGTGTTCGTGGGATTTTCCATGGAGAGGACATAGAAATCTGCCGGGAATAAGAATTCACCAACCTGGACAAGAACATCCGTGATGATACCTTTGGGATATACCACCGAACGGTCTGCAAGTTGGATTACCAGCGTGGTTTCCTTCAAGGGCCCGAGTCCGAGGCTATTGTAGATGGTCAAGGGCATAACATTAATTCCTGCTCCCAAATCGCACATTGCGTTCCCAATATCAATGGTCCCGATCCTGCACGGGACCGTGAACATGCCCTGGTCTTTGCACTTGGTCGGGATTCGGCGCTGGATATGGGCGGACAAGTTGGCTCCCACACTGATTCGATTCACCTCGGTAAACTTATTCTTGTTGGTGCATAGTTGTTTTAGAAACTTTGCATATCGGGGCATGTTCTTGATGGCCTTGAGGAGCGGAATATTGATGACGACCTTGCTAAACATTTCGAAGATGTCCCGATCTTCCTTTTCTTTCTTTTTCTTTATCAATCGCTCGGGGAATGGGGGCTCGAAGACTTTGTTTATGAATTCTTGGGAGAATTCTTCCTCAACGGGCTGCTTCTTCTTGCATCGGGATTTCTTGCTGGAGAAGAAGTGATCAAGTGCTGCGTCGCCAAATCGGGACTCCTTGGGTTGGTCATTTGTTTGTTCGGGGGGTGGTGGTACAGTATTGTTGGTTTCGGGACCAGGAACAGCAATGTTGGCTTCGGGATCTGGGTGGACACGAGAAGGGATCTCGAGACCACTGCGGAGGTTCATGGCACACGCTTCATGCTTCGGGTTAGGTTCCGTTTGCCCTGGAAATCTCCCTCCATTTTTTACTTCCTTCATTTCAGCCATGAGGGTCCGAATCTGTTTTTCCAGTTCTGCGATTTTCTTTTTATCGGGGGAGGGGTCCTCATTCGGGGGCGGTGGCATGGTGAAATTCTGGTCTGGGGGAGGCTGCCTCTGGTACTGGAAATTCTGAAAATTGGGCCTAGGCTTGAAGGCCTGCATGTTGAAAGGAGGGGGGTGATTTCCGTATGGATTTTGGCCGTACTGATGGCTGGGTCCGGCCTGCTGGTTGTTGTTCCATCCATAGTTAGGTTGCTTCCAACCTTGATTGTGGTGTTGGCCATATGGGGCGTTGAATCCTCCAGCTGCATTGACTGGAATCTCATCGGGGATGAATGGGCAAGCATCTGTTGGGTGGTCTGAAAATTGACAAATCTGGCAGGCCTTGACCTGGACTGGCTGTCCCGAAGCCATGTTTTGCAACATGCCCGTGATGGCTGCAAGTTGATTCTCCATAGCAGCTGAGCGTGCATCTTGAACGCTAGTGGAGTTGTTGAGCTGGAGGTTGTTCTTGGCCATGAGTTCGATGGTGGCCTTGGCAGCAGCTGGAGTGAGTCTAGTGATGGATCCATTAGCGGCAGCGTTCAACAAGGCCTTGTCCCGACCGTTGAGTCCTTCACAGAAATACTGCATGAGGGCATGTTCGGACAGATTATGCGAGGGGCATAGGGCTTGCATCTTTTTAAACCGCTCATAGTATTGCTCAAGATCTTCCGAATCCTTTTGGAGGATGGATACGAGCTGCTTTCGGGTCACCATTGCTATGGACACGGGGTAGTATTTGTCCGTGAAAGCTTTAGACATCTCGGCCCACGAATTGATAGATTGCGGCTGCAAGTCATAAAACCAGTCAAGGGCGTCGTCCTTGAGGGACCACATAAAGGCACGAAGCTTGGCATGCTCAACAGAAACGTTGTGGGGCTTCATGGCGTCGCAAATGGAGTGTAGCTGCTGTAGGTGGCGGTGTGGATTCTCCTTGGCCAATCCTCGAAAGAGTGGCAGATGATGCATGGTTGCAGACTTGAGTTCCCAGTCATTCGGGACTGCTGGCCAGACAATGCAGCTGGTTGGTGCTTCGGGAGCAGCGTTGAAATCATCGATGGTCTGGACTGGCGGGGGAAGTGGTGGAACGCGATCTCCTACGGGACCGTGGTCATCCATTTCGGGTCCTTCTGGGTGATCAAGGGGAAGATCCTCGGGGTCTGGATTGTCTTCTAGGTCAAAAAGACATTCGAGGTCCCGAACGCAAGGGTTGGAATTTCCTCGTGCCAGTCGTCGAAGTCCCCTTTCGGTCCGTCCTAGCTCGTGATCAAGGGGTAGTAATTCGGGTGCGGATCTCCTGGTCATACAAACAAGAAAAATAAATCAGTCTTGAAACAATCCCCGGCAACGGCGCCAATTTGATCGTCAATCAAATACATAAATTTATAGTGCCTGAAAACGTGTGTGCACAAGAGATAAAGTGTACAGTGGTAGTCAGGGTCGAACACGGGGATTGTGAGAAACTGATTTATGGTCGTGAATGTATTCGGGAGAAGAGCGCAAAGGGTAACACTTAGGGGGGGTTTTACTTGGGCAAACGAGTTGGCCAAGGCAGATTTTGGGAGCTAACAATTTTTATCTAGGAAAGCAGTATTCGGGGTCCCGAGGTGTCAATTCGGGAGTCCCGAATGATAAAATAAAGCAAGTAAGCAAATAATTCCAGAGTTAATAAAACAAATCAGAAATAGGTGTGAAACAGAACAAGGGTGAAATAACAACAGATAATCAGATGGAGGAAGTGTTCTCGGCAAAGGCATTCTGGGTTGCATTCGGGACCAGATCGTCATCAGCTCAAGGGTATTCCATTCGAGATGTCATAGAAATGACATGGGGACCAGATTCCTCGGATATCCCCTACTTTTCTCTTAAGAGAAACTACCCCCCGTTTCCACATATGAGGTAGTCTTGACAGTTTGCCATCCCTCCAGGCACGAATGCGGGAGGGCCATACTCAAACTGCCCATGAAGCTAAGAAAAGACAGATCTAGAGCTAAAGTCCCTCAGTTTGTCGGACTCGTGACCCAGCTCTAATCAACTACCCAACCTATCTATTCGAGACCACTTTGACACAGTCAAGACTAAACAGATGCCTACTTACTCATGCAATTTTCCTTTCGTATTCATCACATGAATGGCAGCATTTACACAAAATAATTCTCAGTTGATCAGACCTTAAATTAAATCATGCAAAGATATAATTAAACCGATGAATAGTTGAATATAGCATCAAGAATATTTTAAGCACATTAAGGCCTCGAATCTGCCCTTGCAACCCTTGAATCAGCCTTGCCAAGAACCAGGAATTTAGCTACTCATACTTAAGGATAAACAAATAACGATTAAAGAAAGCATAACAAGTAAATAAAATAGATGAAGGGAAGAAAACTTGTTACTAAAATTCCGTTTATAGCTCGGCAGCAATGTTGAAGAAGCTAACAATGGCTAGAGAGAGAAACTAGAGAGAAGTCTAAGCTACTTCTAAATTATGCTAAGTGATTAAAAGCTAGAAAAAAGATGAGATAATCTAAACTAATCCTAGATGCCCTTTATATAGTAGAGCCTTAAGCACAAAATATCTTCAGCCTAAAACTAGGGACAAAATGCATTAATTGAAAGCCTAAGAAAGTGGATCCATGTTCCTTAAAGTACAAAGCTGGAAAAGCATAAAGCTGTCTGATTTTTCCAGCTTTGGGCAGGTCTGGACTGAGCTCGAGGCTGAACTGGTCAGTTCGGTGGGTGTTTGGTAATCAGTGCAGAGCGCAGGAACAGTGTCAGAGGAGTCACATGGGCGTTTTAGGTGGGATGACACGTGGAAATGACATCCTTTGCCCTTCGGGGTCCCGAACTGGGAATCCGATTCGGGACCTTGAACGCTGGTTCGGACTCGGGACCTCGACTCTGGGTCTTGAAGCTCAAAAACTGCACAAAATGGTCCAGAAATGCATCATTTCGCATAAACTCCCATTTTAGGCCTAAATCTGCAATAGTAATGGAAACAAGGGTAAATTAGCGGAATCATGCCTTAAAAAGGGGAGAAAATGGAGAGAAAATCATGCATAAAAACATGCTATCATGGTGATAAAACAATAACCGGCCTAGAGGGGGGGGTGAATAGGCACTTTAAAAATCTGCACACAAGAGAAGAGTAGAATAGCAAACACAAGATGTATAGTGGTTCCAATTCACAACCGAATTGTACTCCACTACCTAAGAGTCCTCCTCTTAGGATTTTCGAATGCAACCCTTGCTATTCACTTGAGCTTTTACGGGTTCAGCTCACAACCTTACAATTGGTTTTACCGGGCTCACCAACAACCTTACAAGTAGTTTTCCAAGGCTCAACTACAACCTAAGTTCTCTTTCAATGGGATGAGAACACTACCCTTTACCCAAAAGTGTTAGGTACACTTTTCAAACCTTCACAATTGAAATGGTGAAATTGCAACAAATAATTGGTGTATAAATAATAAATGTATGATTCACAATAACACCAATAAATGAACAATATTACCTCAAGAGAAAGCTTTGATCAAACTCGAACGAATGACGCAAAATTGATTGAAATCCGATTATGAACGAATGCGCCTTAAAACTGATTTTGAGAGATTTTGTAAATGTGATTTTGTATATAAAACTTGTAATAGCTTTCTTATTTTTTATAACTCATCTTAGATGAGTATTTATAGTGTCAAATGAGTAGAGGCTCATCCATGAAGGAAGGAGCCAAAAACTAGTCGTTTGCTACAGTAACAAAAAATATATCCGTTTGCTACAGTGAAAAATATAACCGTTGCTACAGTGAAACTATCCGTTGCTACAGTAAGTCTATCCGTTGCTACGGTGAAACTATTCGTTCCCGTTGCTACAGTGAGTTTATCCGTTGCTACAGTGAAATCAAAAACTCTTTTTCCAAAAATTGTTTTTCGTGTAAAAAATCTTTTGACACTTTTCTTGAGGTATTATCGAACATAAATCAAGTGCTAATTAGAATCATACTTACACGTTTAATGCTCTAATATACACTTGATTCTTCGAGCTTGCGATAATTGATTTGTTGCTTCTTTTGTTGTCTCGTTGCAAACTACAAATACTTTAACTTAAAATTGCGTTAATATATTAATTAATTTGTGTATCCTTAATTCATCAAAACAAGATTTAATGAGCCCTTGGGCCAACAATCTCCCCCTTTTTGATGATGACAACCACAAATTAATTTAAGACAATATGAACATACAATTTTAAATTAAAGAACAAAGGAGAAGAATTACTCCCCTATATCTTTGCCGAAATGCTCCCCCTATCGATATGCTACCAAATTGATCATAGCAATTTGATTATGGAGCCTCAATGCTCCCCCTACATAAAAGCGTTAGTGCACATGGAGCATAGCAAAGAATCAAAATTGCTCCCACATATTTTCTCCCCCACATATACATTTTCTCCCCCTTTGTCATTAACAAAAAGGGAAAACAACATCAAAATATTTCTTCCAATTAATTAAGGCAAGAAAAATATTTAAGGAGCAAGCATAATTTAAAAATTACTTCATAAATTTTTAAATTATCCAGCGCAACAATTATCCAATCCAATTTTTTTTTTTTTTTTTTTTTTTTAAAAAAAATAAATGGTAACATAATTAAAAGCTGAAAATTTGAGTTTTGAAGTGTTTTTGCCGAAGGTCTCATGGTCAGCCTCATGGGTGAGTTCATGCCCATGACCCTGCAATTTTATAGAAGAACGAAGGTTTCATGGTCATCCTCATGGGTGAGCTCATGCCCATATGACGTTCTTACCCAACAAATTTGAAAAACGAAATAGTTCATGGGTAGCATCAAGGTTTAATACAGCAAACCATCTGCTCAACTATGAGATCAATTTTTCAGCAATTTTAGCTTCAAAATGTATTTTTCTTTAATCAAAACTTCTAGAAAATATCCTTATACAATTAATCAAAGGCCTCATAATCTAATGTAAAATCAATTTCAACCTATTTCTCAATGATCAACCACACATAAATGCGAAAATACATAAATAACCACATATATGCATAAATAATACAGAATTATTTCTCATATAAATTTCACATACATAAAACATATAGAACATTTAAAACATGGAGAATATATAAAAATACAGGCATACATAAAATTCCTTCATAAAGGAATAGTACAACATTTATTCAAACAAAAACATTACATAAGCATAAGAGCAAATAGGTTCAAAAATAGAAACTTAGTAGGAATACTAATGTTGCACGGATGTGATCAAAGATGACATTGAGGTGAAGGGCAATCACATGGAGGACAATGACACTTAGGGCACATGAACAAGTCGACATTCTTGGGACAATTTTGCATGATGAGAAAGGGTAAAACAAAGAGAGAGATCATCAATGCCAAAATTGCCAGCATCATCCTTATTTCAAACGATAACATCTTGAAAGATCCGAAGGAAAAATTAAGAGTAGGCTTTTGGTTTAGGAATTTCAAATTTTTGCTAGACGAGTAGAGATTGCTTGAATGTTATAATTCTAGCAAGGGGTATTTATACAGAGATTGTAGCAACAAAAAGTCTACAATCTACGCGTGGATAGATTCAATATCTTTAGCCTTTTCGACTATCACAACATTCGAGGATATTGAATAAATTCGATAGATTTAGGGAAGATTTGATAAGACGTCGAAGAAGAAAAACCTCCAAAAGCATACTTGTATTTTGACTCAAAATAAATATATCACACCCATCACATGTCCTCAATAATCAATCACATGAACAATTTGCATCAAGTAAATAATCAAACTAGCATGGATATTAAGGATAGAGTTTTAGGAATACCGGATGGAGAGTTATTCAAAACGGATAACAAATGCCAATTTCATGTCTTAGCTCCACAAAACGATCCTTTGCAAGAGGCTTAGTAAAAATGTCTGCAAGTTGACTATTAGTACCAACAAATTTAAGCAAAATATCCCCTTTTGCCAAGTGATCACGGATAAAATGGTGTCTCACATCAATATGCTTAGTCCGTGAATGACATATAGGATTCTTGACCAATTTCAGTGCACTTGTGCTATCACAATAAATAGGAATTTTACTAAACTTTAGACCAAAATCTTCTAAGGTTTGTTTCATCCATAAGATTTGTGCTACACAAGATCCACATGCAATATATTCAACTTCCGTAGTGGAAGTGGCAACTGAATTTTGTTTCTTACTAGACCAAGAAACCAAAGCTTGTCCTAAGAAATGACAAGTGCCACTAGTGCTTTTCCTATCAATTCTACAACCTGCAAAATCAGAATCGGAATAGCCAACTAGAGCAATGCTAGATCCTTTCGGATACCAAAGTCCTAATTTAGACGTGCCTTTCAAATATCTGAAAATTCTTTTCAAAGCACATAAATGAGACTCTTTAGGACAAGATTGATAACGAGCAAATAGACAAACACTAAACATTATATCCGGTCTACTTGCAGTTAAATATAAAAGACTACCAATCATACCTCGATAAAGAGTAATGTCTACATCTTTACCATCTTCATCTTTGTCGAGATTAGTGGTAGGACTAAGGGGAATTGGACTCTCCTTGATATTGTCGTATCCATATTTTGTGAGGAGATCCTTGATATACTTTGCTTGATTGATAAAGATACCATCTTGAGATTGTCGTATTTGAAGTCCAAGGAAGAATGTCAATTCTCCCATCATGCTCATCTCAAATTCGCTATGCATACATTTTTCAAAGTCCTTGCACAAAGAAACATTAGTAGCACCAAAGATAATATCATCGACATAAATTTGCACAATTATCATATGTTTACCATCATGTTTAGTGAAGAGTGTAGAATCAATTTTTCCCATTTTAAAACCATTTTTCAATAGAAATTGACTTAAACGATCATACCAAGCTCTAGGAGCTTGTTTAAGACCATATAAAGCCTTTTCCAATTTAAACACATGGTTAGGAAATTTATGATCTTCAAAACCGGGAGGTTGTTTAACATACACTTCTTCCATAATGTAGCCATTCAAAAATGCACTTTTAACATCCATTTGATATAAACTCATATTTTTAAAACATGCAAATGCTAATAACATGCGAATGGCTTCAAGTCTAGCAACCGGGGCAAATGTTTCATCAAAATCAATACCTTCTTGTTGGTTGTACCCTTGGGCCACCAAACGAGCTTTGTTACGAACAACATTTCCCGATTCATCAAGTTTGTTTCGAAAAACCCACTTGGTTCCAATGATAGTATGGTTGCTAGGCCTAGGAACTAATTTCCAAACACTATTACGCTCAAATTGATTTAGTTCCTCTTGCATGGCAATCATCCAATTTTCATCATGCGAAGCCTCATCAAACTTTTTAGGCTCAAATTGAGACACAAAAGCTTGATGATCACACCTATTTCTAAGAGAAGAGCGAGTGGTCATACCTTTGCCATTTAGATTACCTATTATTTGCTCTTGTGGATGTGCTTTCATTATGGTCCATGGTTTGGAATGAGAGGGGCCTTGATCATCTTGGTTGACTACATCACTTGCATTAATGACCTCTTCTTTCATTTCCTTTTCCTCTTGAATTTCTGGATTTTCTAGAGATGGTGTGTTGTCCTTTGGATCATCAAGAATCGTCGTTGGAGGATACACTTGAAGGCTTCCAAATTCATCAACATCATCAACACTAGCTATCTTTTTCACACTTTCAAAAGGATTAGTTTCATCAAATGCAATGTGCATGGATTCTTCTACAACTAGAGTTCTTTTATTATAAACTCTATAAGCTTTACTAGAAGTAGAGTAGCCAAGAAAAATACCTTCATCCGACTTTGCATCAAATTTTCCCAAATTGTCTTTGATATTTAAAATAAAACATTTGCAACCAAAGACTCTAAGATGTGCAATGGTGGGTTTTCTATCATGCCATAATTCATAACAAGTCTTGTTTAAGAGAGGACGAATTAAAACACGATTTAAAATATAGCATGCGGTACTAACGGCTTCGGCCCAAAAATATTTAGGCAAAGAATGTTCATTCAAAAGAGTCCTAGCCGCTTCTTGCAAAGATCTATTTTTCCTCTCAACTACCCCATTTTGTTGAGGAGTGTGAGGACATGAAAAATTATGATCAATACCATTTTCATTGCAAAAATCTTGAAACATGCCATTTTCAAATTCACCACCATGATCACTTCTTATTTTGGAAATTTTGAAACCTTTTTCATTTTGAATTTTATAGCAAAGTCTTTTGAAGTTATCACATGCATCATGCTTATGAGACAAAAATAAAACCCATGTAAATCTAGAATAGTCATCCACAATTACAAAACAGTACTTCTTACCACCCAAGCTAGCTGTCCTTATTGGTCCAAAAAGGTCAAGGTGAAGAAGTTGAAGTGGCCTTGAAGTAGACACGGTTTTTATGGACTTGAATGAGCTCTTGATTTGCTTTCCATATTGACACGCATCACATAAGCCTTCCATCTCATACTTCAATTTAGGTAATCCTTGAACAAGCTCCTTCCTAGATAGCTTTGCAATATGGTCCATTCCTACATGAACAAGTCTCCTATGCCATATTGAAGAATTATCTACTAAAGCACTTAAACACGTATGATCATTGTTAGAAATATCATTCAAATCAATCATGTAAATATTCCCAACTCTATTACCAATAAAAACAAGTGATTGTGTGTGTTGGTTCCTAACTTCACAATGAGTAGAAGTAAAAATAACAAATAAATCTCTATCACATAATTGACTTATGCTCAAAAGATTGAATTTCAAGCCTTGTACAAACAACACATTTTCAATAGAAGGAGAGTGACCAACTTTACCGATGCCCAAAACCTTGCGTTTTTTGTTATCGCCAAACGTCACGCCTCCTTTGTCTTTCTTCTCTAAATGGGTGAATTTTGACTTGTCACCTGTCATATGCCGTGAACACCCGCTATCCAAATACCATTTTCCTTCATTGGGTTTCCGGCATTCCTACAAACATAAATTAGTTAGTTCTAGGAACCCAAACATGTTTGGGTCCTTCCTCATTTGCATGTGTACCCTTTGGTACCCAAATTTGTTTCCAACCAACAAAACCTTTACGAATGTAGCAAAAATAAGATAAGTGACCAAATTTTCTGCAATAGCTACATTTATAAATAGGTTTGGCATGTGAGAACTTTGTTTGAACTCTTGATGAACTAGCATGATCATTTGAAGAGCTTGCTTTGACAAAAATGGTTTTAGCATTGTTCATGCTTGTGGAAGACTTAAAACCAATGCCATGCATATTACCAACTTTCTTTTGATCATTTATGCATTTATGATGGCTATGATTACTTTGCATATATTTGGCTAATGTGTTCTCAAGAGTTTTAATCTTTTCTTCTAAAATTAAGATTTCTTTAGAAGAACTCTTACACAATTCACATTTGCCATTTTCCTCTTTAAGCTTACCACAAGCAATATCAAGCAATTTATTCTTGTTTGTCAACTCTTTGTTTAGCTCTTCTAGTTTACTAATATCATTTTTAAGGATTTCTAGTTCCTTAACAAGACTAGCATTTTTCTTAGAAACATTCTTAAAATGTTCAGCAAGTTCATAAAAATCTTCTTGCAAAGAATCATAATCACGTTCATTAATAGAAGAATTGCAAGAACTTACCTCATCATCACTTTGAGCCATTAAGCACAAGTTTGCCACTTCATCTTCGGATGAGGATTCTGAAGGATCACTACTTGAAGTTCCATCCTCATCACTCCAAGTGGAGGTTGCTTTAAATGCTCTCCTATGATGCTTCTTTCCATCCTTTTTGTTCTTTGAGCTGTGTTTCTCATATCTCTTCTTCTTTTCAAGTCTAGGACATTCACTCTTAATATGTCCTGGTTTGTCACACTCAAAGCACACAACATCAGTATTAGACTTGAATTTAGAAGGGTTAGAAGACTCACCTTGATATTTATTCTTCTTGGAATTAGTTTTCCACCGATTTTGGAGTTTTCTTGTGAAGAAGGCACGAGTCTCCTCATCTTCTTCAATCAGCTTGCTTGCAAGGGCAATGCTCTTCTTTTCCTTTGTATTTTCCTCTTCTAAGTTATACACACCTAACTCATGCTCAAAAGCGGTGAGGGAGCTTACAAGTTGAGTGTAAGAGGGCTTCACTTCCTTTTGCTTGATGGTGGTTTTGATTGCTACCCACTTGCTTGGAAGAATGCTTAGAAGTTTCCTAACCATCTCTGAATCGCTTTGAGTCAATCCGAGATTATCCATGGCACTGCACAGATTTTGCAATCTTGTGCTGAGATCATAGATAGTCTCTCCTTGCATCATCTTGAATAACTCATATTCTGTTTTGAGTTGGTCCAACCGGAGATCACGAACTTGAGCAGTACCTTCATGTGCCATCTCCAAAGTGTCCCAAATTAGCTTTGCTGTTTTGCATGAGCTGATGCGATTGAACTCACCGAAAGAGATGGAGACTTGAAGAGCATACATGGCTTTTGCTTCCATGGTTTTCCTTGTCTTCTGTGCATTAGACCAACGCTCAAAGTCAAGAATCCTTGTGGTTCCATCTATTCCGGAAGGTTCAGTTGGAGCCACAAATCCTTTCTCAACGCAATCCCACATTTCACAATTAAGGGAAGTAAGGAAGGTCTTCATCTTTATCTTCCAATGAAGATAATTGTTGCCATCAAGGTAAGGTGGTTGATTGAGTGCTCCTCTATCTTGAGTGCTGGGAATTCCTCCTCTATCCATTTGAATCTTTCACTTGAGGTCGTTAATCCTTGTTCCAAGTGACCTTGCTCCGCTACCAATTGATAAAACAATAACCGGCCTAGAGGGGGGGGTGAATAGGCACTTTAAAAATCTGCACACAAGAGAAGAGTAGAATAGCAAACACAAGATGTATAGTGGTTCCAATTCACAACCGAATTGTACTCCACTACCTAAGAGTCCTCCTCTTAGGATTTTCGAATGCAACCCTTGCTATTCACTTGAGCTTTTACGGGTTCAGCTCACAACCTTACAATTGGTTTTACCGGGCTCACCAACAACCTTACAAGTAGTTTTCCAAGGCTCAACTACAACCTAAGTTCTCTTTCAATGGGATGAGAACACTACCCTTTACCCAAAAGTGTTAGGTACACTTTTCAAACCTTCACAATTGAAATGGTGAAATTGCAACAAATAATTGGTGTATAAATAATAAATGTATGATTCACAATAACACCAATAAATGAACAATATTACCTCAAGAGAAAGCTTTGATCAAACTCGAACGAATGACGCAAAATTGATTGAAATCCGATTATGAACGAATGCGCCTTAAAACTGATTTTGAGAGATTTTGTAAATGTGATTTTGTATATAAAACTTGTAATAGCTTTCTTATTTTTTATAACTCATCTTAGATGAGTATTTATAGTGTCAAATGAGTAGAGGCTCATCCATGAAGGAAGGAGCCAAAAACTAGTCGTTTGCTACAGTAACAAAAAATATATCTGTTTGCTACAGTGAAAAATATAACCGTTGCTACAGTGAAACTATCCGTTGCTACAGTAAGTCTATCCGTTGCTACGGTGAAACTATTCGTTCCCGTTGCTACAGTGAGTTTATCCGTTGCTACAGTGAAATCAAAAACTCTTTTTCCAAAAATTGTTTTTCGTGTAAAAAATCTTTTGACACTTTTCTTGAGGTATTATCGAACATAAATCAAGTGCTAATTAGAATCATACTTACACGTTTAATGCTCTAATATACACTTGATTCTTCGAGCTTGCGATAATTGATTTGTTGCTTCTTTTGTTGTCTCGTTGCAAACTACAAATACTTTAACTTAAAATTGCGTTAATATATTAATTAATTTGTGTATCCTTAATTCATCAAAACAAGATTTAATGAGCCCTTGGGCCAACAGGTGGGAGTCTTAAGGGGTATTGGCAACCCGGTTACTGGGTGGCAGCTCAGTCACCTACAGTTTGCAGATGATACGTTGGTCTTTGTGAATAACAATGAGGAAGAACTTCAGGCAGTGAAGGGTATTTTGCGTTGGTTTGATGCTTACTCAGGGCTAAGGGTAAACTTCCATAAAAGCACCTTGATAGGGGTCAACTTGAATGATCAGATAGGGAAAATTTTAGCTACTCGTGCGGGATGCAAATATGAAACGCTCCCATTTAAATACCTGGGATCGGTGGTGGGATTTAATCCTAGACGAAAGGCAGGATGGCTATTCTTAGTTCAAAAAATGAGGAAAAAGTTAGCTACGTGGAAGGGTCATCTTCTTTCCGTGGGGGGTCGAGTAACTCTTATTAAGGCTGCCCTTGCGAGTCTCCCGGTATACAACATGTCTATATACAGGATGCCTAAGACTGTGGTTCAACAGTGCGAGGGAGTGATGAGACGTTTTCTTTGGAGTGGTAGCGAGTCTAAGAAAGGTTTGGCGAAAGTGCAGTGGGAGGAGGTCGTGAGAACGAATTCTTATGGTGGGTTAGGAATTAGCAGGATGCAGGATCGAAATACGACACTTTTATTCAAATGGGTGTGGGATTTGATGAAGGGAAGCAAGAAGATTTGGACTGATATTATTCGTAGACAGTATAGCTTTAAGTCCATTGGAGACTTGTGGAGAATGGGAAAGGATAAGCTTTCTCCTATTTGGAGGGACATCTTGAGAATATGTGGTCGAGGAGGCGAGTTCTTTGACATGTGGAACGATCATACCATGCTGAAGATTGGAGACGGCAAGGACACTAACTTTTGGTGGGACACGTGGGCTGATAAGAAGCCTTTGGCTTTACTTTACCCTCGTTTATATCATATCTCTAGTAAGCAAAGTGGATCTGTCTTGGAGTTTGGAGAGTGGATTGGTACGAGGTGGGAGTGGTTAAGTGAGTGGTGTAGGGGTCTGTTTGAATGGGAGAGTGATGAATGGAAAGGTATGAGAGATCGCCTGCCAATCCCGAGCAGGGAGGAGCAACAAGCTACGCTGCGTTGGGAGTTAGACCCAACGGGAAACTATACAGTAAACTCAGCTTATAAGAATTGGGAAGCTAGGAGATGCGAGGCAAGACCTCTACTTCGATCTTGCTGGAAGGGGTTGGTACCTTACCGTGTGGAATTTTTCTTGTGGTTAATTCTAAGAGGTAGAATTGCGACAAAGATTTTTTTGGAGAAACGTTACATGCTGTCGGGGAATTTGAATGGCTGTTCCATGTGCAGCAACTGGCTTGAGGATGTCACCCACCTTTTCATGCGCTGCGAGATTGCAAGAGGCATTTGGGACTTCTTCATGCGGTGGCTGGGGGTTAGATGGTGCCAACCTCAGAATATGGCGGCCTTATGGATGATGTGGGGGAGTTGTCTGCCTTGCAAAGACAAATATGCAGGTCGTGCATGGACCATTTTATTCTATGCTATCATCTGGAATCTATGGAAATCTAGAAACGCAGTTATCTTTCGTCAAGTAGAATACAACGAGCCGAGGTGTGTGAACATGATTTTTTCCTGCTGGCACTGGTGGCTGCTGAGCCAGGATCGATCCTTCGCGTACAGCATGACAGACATGCAACGGTCGCCAGCGTGGCTTCTTTCGTAGCGTACTGAAGAGTTTTGATCATTTAGACTCTGTTAGCTCTTTTCCTTCTGTTTTCTGCTGTTGTCGTTGTAGGCTGCTCATTGCTTGCACTTAGCAGCGGATGCAGGTCTGTTTTAGTTTCCTGTTTCCCTCTCTTTCGTTTTGTACTGCTATCGTTGTGTCTGTAAGTAAGCTAGCACTGCTGCTGTAGCTGTAGTGTTCAGGTTAGCTTGCAGCTTTCAGCGTCTGCAGGTCTGTTCCTTTGGTCATGTTTCTTCATGACCATTTAATTCTATATAATTCTTCTGCCGATTTAAAAAAATAAAAAATAAAATAAAATAAAATTCGGAGTCTTCTCGTGATAGTTCCTGACTGTAAGGTATGGGATGCTGTTGCTGGACGCAGACAATATGCGTTTGAAGGCCATGAAGCTTCTGTTTATTCAGTCTGTCCTCATTATAAGGAAAATATCCAGGTGAATTTCTATGGTTAGCAGGTTTCTTAGTTCGGGTTTAGTTATTCCATGTTGTATGTTGTCTTAACCCTGACGCTTCTCTGGTGGTTGAAAGTTCTCGTCACTGTGAACCGCTGTATAATCTAACTCATGCGGTCTACATGTGCAGTTTATTTTTTCTACAGCAGTCGACGGGAAGATTAAAGCTTGGCTATATGACTCTGTGGGATCTAGAGTGGATTATGATGCTCCTGGACTCTAGTGCACCATGATGGCATATAGTTTTGAAAAAGAAAAAAAAAACTTGAAAGCATCTTTCGACATTCGTAGGTAAGGTATATGAACTTTTACACTATTGTCATTTGATATCACTAATCTTGTTAGCACTAAATATATAGTTTAAATGAATAAGATATTAGTAGTTTAGAGTTTATTGAAAACAAATGCTGTTACATTTCAAGAACTTTTTTGTTTTATTATTTTTTGGTTGTAACCTTTCAAATTGTAACTTGTAATGGAATAAAGCTAGAGTTTTCGCCATTTAAATGAACATTTCAAGTACAAGGTCAAACTCACTCCAATCTAGAACAGGCTTGCATTTCTGAAACAAGGAGATCAAAATAGCGAAAGGCAATACACTGCTCATAGGAAAAGCAATTAAGAAGAAAAACTTAGGCTAAATATTGAAAATCAAGTATAAATGGTCAAAATTTTACCTATATGATTAAACTTGTTCCTAAATGGTTAAATTCGTGGCTAAACGGCCAAATCGGAATCTAAGTGGCCAAACACGAGCCTAAACAGTCAAACTCGAACCTAAATAGCCAAATCTGAGCCTAAACAACAAGACACGTGCCTAAACAACCAAACCCAATCCTAGACAGCTAAAATTGAGCATAAATGAAAAAAATTCATGCTTAAACGACCAAACTCGAGCCTAAATTACCAAAAAAAAAAGGACTTTTGCATGTTTTTTTTGTCAAGCTTGATATAATTATAGGGCCGAGCTTAGTTGTTACTCCCTCCGGATTATGAAAAATGACGTTGTACACTTTGACACAAAGTTTTAGGCCTGCACTGTATGGCCTGAGCAATAACCATTTTGCCCCTCTGCTTAGCCATCACAAATCCACCAAAATCATCCTCTGCCAAAATCAAATTCAATTCCGATTCCAATCCACAGCAATTTCAATTCCAAATCCATTACCCTCTCAATCTCACTCACTACAATTCAAAATCAGCCACGCCCAATTTGAATTAATCCCCATTAATTCCTTGCGAAAAAATCAAAATCAAGCCACACCATCACCGCCGTAGCCGTCAGCCACACCACCGTCGGCCAAACCACTGCCATCACCAAAAACCCAGCCCGATCCATCTCACCCGAGCCAGCCACACCGCCGGCACCACTCACCACCGTCACTGCCACCCTCTCAATTAATCCAAATCAATCACCAAAATTAGCCTCATCCAAATCAAAACCAACACATATAAAATCATCAAACGGGAATATGACAATCAACTACATAATCGATAAAAACCCAAGCTTAAAATGCAGGCTGCCAAAAGACCCAATAATTAGAAACAAAGGGAAATTGAAATCGGAGAAAAGAGGATGAAGGAATGACAAACGAAGAGAGAAAGAGAGTTATTGGCTTGCTTTGGACATTGAGGATGGACAGGGGTACTCTTGTAACATAAAGGAATTTTGTCTTGGGAAAGGGTGGACGTCAATTATTTGAGTACAAGGAAAAACGCATAATCCGGAGGGAGTAACATTTTAGCTCAAGCCAAGCCCTAACTTAATGGGGTCGGACTAGTCGGGCCTGGTCAACACGGGACAGACTCTGATCAACACAGGTTGTCCATGGGTATCCCGTCTAGTGCGCATGCCAGATACTAGTAGAAACTCGAATTTAGATTTGAATCTCACTTGCGTTTATAAAAAAAAAAAAATAGAAAAATTGGGCCAAGCCCATACAAGCATGATGATTGGGCCGGGCTTGGATGAAGTGATTCAACCCAAAGAAACATATATAAGCCTATCAATCAGTACAAAATATCCTTAAACTTATCCTTGTACTAATATTTCATCATACCCACACAAAAACAAATGGCAACAAGGTTGATAATATCTCTACTACTGACTTCCATGGCAACATTTTTAGCAGAGGCGAATTACCCAGTTTTGCCAACGTTGTCGGATGCAACAAGTGTGTTCTTGCCTGGAAAATACACCCCACTCTTATTACCCAAGTTGTTCATCAACTCCTTCTCCTTGGCCGTTGCTGATTATTAGTCCGCAAGAGATTGGGACATATCCAGTTGTTCTATTTCACCATGGAACTAACACCAATGCTTCTTGGTACTCTCTCCTCCAAGCTCATGTTGCTTCTCATGGCTACATTATTGTTGCTCCCCAGGTATGAAATGTTGTGTATTAGCATTCCAAAGATACTAGTACAATCTTACAATTGTTTTTTCTTTCTTTTGCGGTACACATAAAATAAAAGACTCAAATCTGAAATTCAATCATTCATATTTTGCAGGACATAACACTAAATTGTAAGATATACATCATTGATAATTAATCTTGCACATTGCACAATTGAACTTGTTTTATATCCCCATGAATCGATACATATACTTATTTTTTAAAATTAATTGAATGAATTTATTATTATAATAATGATTATTAAATAATGGATGGAATTTACGACCTAAAGAAGGTAATGCACTAATATTGCTTCATGTGAGAATTGATTTATTAATATAAATTTATTTATTTATTTACTATTCTAAGTACGGTTGAGGACAATCACCACACACACACTAACCTTATCTTGTCGGGCTACATATCGCAGTTATACAATCCGATTGAGCTACCGAGCGCACAAGACGAAATCAACAGAGCAACGGTTGTTGCAAATTGGGTATCCTCAAACCTCAACAAATGTAACATTCTCCCCAAAAATGTATTAGCCGATCTACAAAAATTGAGTCTTTTATGCCACAGCCGAGGTGGATACGTCGCTTATGCCCTCGCACTTGGCTACGCCGATATCACATTAGAGACGACAATTTCCTCAATCGCAGCAATACCTGTCGCGGGCGTTTTCAACATCCCACTCAAACCCGAATTCCTCACCTTCACACCTTGCTCCTTCAACCTATCCATTCCTCTTGCAATTATCGGAACTGGGCTGGGCGGCGAAGGGCTGCCGTGCGAACCAGCCGAGTTTAGTCACGACGAATTTTTCAACGAGTGCAAGCCGCCGTGTGGGCATTTTGTTGTCGCGCATTACGGTCACATGGATGTTTTGGATGACGAATTGCCACTTTTGGGGGTTTCTGAACGGTTGTTATGTGTGGGGTGCTTGTGGCCGTTGGTTTCTCGCGAGCCGATGAGGAGAACGGTTGGAGGAGTTGTTGTAGCGTTTCTTAAAGGTGTTGTCTCCGGTGATTATGCGGATTACAATTCCATTCTCGAAAATCCTAATGCTTTTGCTCCGGCGCAACTTTCATTTGTCCAGAACAAAACTTGCTCAAGTTCAGATTATGTTTTACTATCTCAATATTCGAATTAGATTACTTTCATTTCTAGAATAAGAGAGAGTAAAAATAATAATAAACAAATCGCTTTAATATTTTGGAAAATAGAAAAAGAAATTGAAGTTGTATTGGAAAATGCATTAAGTTATTGAAGTAGTACACTAGAATTCTTGTATGGTAGGCCTGTTTGGCGTTTCGGTTCTAGTCCGAAAAGTGCTGTGGCAAAAGTGTTGTGGCAAAAGTACTTCTGAAAAATCTAGTGTGTCTGTTTGGTAAACATTTCTTAAAAGTGTTGTAGGAAACGAGAAGTTGTTTTTGGTGTTTGGTAAACACTGCTTTTAGAACTATGGTTTGAGTGTAAAATGACTATAAAGGGCATCAGTCATTTTTAGTGTTATTTATTTACATTATTTAATTCAATCTTTTTTTTCTAAACAAATAATTTTACTAGAATTTTTTAAAAGTGCAATTTTAACCTTTTAACTATAAAAAATAATTTGTTTTAAACATTAAAATTAATATTTTTTAGTATATATATATTATTTAAACCAATCTATTTTTTTAAATAAATAATTAACAATTTATAAAATAAAGTTAAATATTGAGCACTATTTTAATATTTTACATATATAAAATCACAATTATTTATTTATCATTAATCTATTACCTATTGAGTTACTTTTTTTATGCGAATACATCAATAATATTTTTTAAAAGCATCAGTCATTTTTAATGTTATTTATTTACATTATTTAAATCAATCTTTTTTCTAAACAAATAATTAACATTTTATTTATAACAATATTAAAAAGTTTATTAGTAGAAGGAAAAATCTAGCACAATTTTATTTATGCTTTGCTCATATCTATTTTTACTTGCTGCTTGATTTTTCACACATTC
Source organism: Viola odorata (assembly GCA_963691705.1). Classification (NCBI taxonomy): domain Eukaryota; kingdom Viridiplantae; phylum Streptophyta; class Magnoliopsida; order Malpighiales; family Violaceae; genus Viola; species Viola odorata. The sequence goes on along the minus strand of OY829538.1, from coordinate 72,416,528 downwards.
TGAGAAAAGGCATATGGAGCAATTGTATTGCATTCAAGAAATTCTTCAATTGGATAAAATTGCAAAAAAAATGTACCAGTTTAATAACCCTCCACGCCAAAGTTATGAGCACAAATTAAAGAATCTAAAAAAATGAAGTACGATGTCAAATGTAATAATTAGGATCAACATATTTCCCAGGGAAGTTAAAATAGAACATGAACAAAGAGGAGATCAAAGAGAATGTCTCATGTACAACCCTCATTAATAAACTTAACAGGAAAAGTGGAAGAATTGCTGATTTTTGTCGGGCTATAAATTTCTTCTTATTTGGTCTTCCAAGAGCGTTGTTATAGTACCATACTAGCTTCACCTGCAAACAATAATTGAACAAGAAAGAAGTAATCATCAGAACCACATTATCACACCCATCATCACCATTACTATTGCAACTGAATGTCAAATTTTGGCTTTACTGCCAAAGCAAGATCTAATTTGACATCAACTTATATTTTTTCATTGAATTTTTTTTTAGTTTATGAAATTCTCTTGAATGGGATAATTCTTTCACAGTTTGCAGACCAATCCATGATTTAGCAGAGTTCTCATAGGTACAAGAGCAAAAAGAGCTTTTCATCATATATGCCTCCTATTGACCAATGATGAAAATGCCTAAGAATTTCAATCCATATGACAACAATGATTGCAGCGGAGTTATAACAACTTTACTTCTCCTTAAAAACTACGCTGAAATCTGCAAACCTGAGTGTCGTTGGCTTCTGATCCACTATTTGTAAAGAAAGCTTTTCCCATTTTTGATGCAGTAAAAGTCTCTAGAAGTTCCTTTGCAAGATCCTGAGAGATCAAATTATTATTCAACATTATTTCAAGAGTATTTCATATGATGACCTATCAAATAGTATGAAAAGGTTGCACAAGCAGAAGTCTGTGTGTTATGTGAAAACAGGGAAAAAGTTCATTGAATATTCAAAATAGTAGTTGCCTAAAACATCCTAACATTGCAAAACAAAAACAATATATATATAAATCACAAATCCACATAAAAGGGAATGGAAAGTATGAGTACCAAAGACGGTTTTGTAGTACGATTCCAAAAGGAGTGGTAAAATGGCAATTTATTCAGTTGTGTTGTTGCAGCAGCCACGAGCCGAGGCTCATTTCCTCCTGCAAATAAAAGGAAATTAAACCCTTAATCCTAACATAGAAAAATGAGTCGGAGTGTTTGGAAAATAAAAAGGTTGGATAAAGTATGATTACCCAATGCTGTGCACCAAAGGCCAGCAAGAGAATCAAGGTACTTTTTCCCATTAATGTCATAAACATAGCTACCCTGTATCATTGGTCAACATCTGGTTAGTTATACAACTGAAATAAGTTTGAAGAAGCAAAATAGATAGAAAAGAAAATCTTTAGAAGATTACAGAACTGCCTTGTAACTCAAATTTGGATAACTATGAAGACAACAAAAGAATAGTTATCAAGGAAAATACCTCAGACTTTTCTATAACTAGAGGATTCACATCTGAACTCTGCCAACCAGCAGTGAAAGGTGCAAGCATATCATGCCCCTTGTAACTGCACAAATGAAGAACTTCTTAGCAACAAAGCATACACTAAAGTGAACTCTCCCCTGTGCAAATTTCAGTACAGACAATAGATAACAGACAAAGGAGTATCACTTACCCATTATCAACCTTCGAATGTGAATCTTCCTTTTGCAAAGATGCCTCTTGGCTGTACCATCGGGCCAAGAAAGGAACAAGATACTCCTGTGAACTTCCAGAGGTGGTATTTCTGACACAAGAACCAAGCTGAATGTAAAGGAGGGAAATCATTAACAGTGATTTCAGTTCTTAAATTGAGCAAAAAATCCACAAATACAGAGTTTCCTACCAAAACAAAACGATTGAAGAGAAGAGATGCAACTAAAAGATTCCAGTGATTGGATGGGAGGAAAAAGAAAGCACAAACCCTCATGAATTAGAAGACAGCTAAATTGCTAAAATACTATGATTTACAGTCCAATAAAATAAGATATCAACGGGAAGCCAATTCAACTATAAGCATTCAAAAGTATGTATAACAGAAAAGCATGTTTCCAAATTTTAGCAAAGTTAAACTCTCCAAAAAAACTTCACAGGTAATACAGGGGGAAAAAAACTACCAATAAGAATCTCATCATAAGTGCAACATACATCCAATAATCAAAGATTAGAATGGCCACGTCATTCACTATTGTTAGAGAATGAAGCATTAATATCTAAACTCCAGATGTTTGATAACCAACGAGGAGGAGCAGAGCGAGGAGGAGCATACGGTGAGCAGTAGGGCGGCCGAGGATGAGCAGCAGATCGAGAAGGAGCGGACCCAAAACCTAAAATCAAAACCGCGTGGTGGGATTTTCCATTTTGGGAGGATTTGGCGGATGATTTGTGAAATTGATCAATGGGTTTTGTTTGTATAGATGTAAGGATTAATCGGTTAAATTTTGAGAGAATTTGGCTAAGATTTGGATGGAGAACGAAGAAGAGAACGATTTGAAGGAGAGGGAGTGCGGGCTGGAGGAGAGAGAGAAGCTGGAAAAATGAGGGGAGAATGAGAGAAGGATGGCTGTTCTTTTTTTTATTTATACCTGGCATGATTGTAATTAACAAGAAAATTATTGAGAGTCAGCTTCCCATCCTCTACTCAAAACTATTGGTTTTGGGCTGGAGCAATTTGCTCCTTCTCAAAATCAAGGTTTTTTTTGGTTTTGAACTGAAACTTTTTGGGAAGTTTGGTTTCAAAAGTAGTTCACCAAACAGCAATTTGCTCCTTCTTGGTTTTGAAACCAACTTCTACAACCCAAAGGTGTTTCCCAAACAGGCACTTTGATGAATTGAATCCAAGTTTTGAGTTACATAAATCTAGAAATTTCATTTATCATCCATCATGAATCAACCCAAAACCTACCTCATAAAAAAGAGCTACAATTTTTATATTGTACTATGTATATATTTTTTTCGTTTCACAATAATAGTCATTTTAATTTTAATATTTTATTTTAAAATATGTCGTTTTGAGAATTTTTAAAGATGTTTATATACTACTTTCCAACTTTATCTATATTTAATCATATCTTTAAAGAGAGAAATAAGTATTTTTTGAGAGAAAATTTTAGCTAAAAAATATATTATTTAATAGTTAATTGATTAGTGTGAAAGAACTTTAAACGATTATTATTATGAAAGGGATGAAGAATCTTTCAATATAATATCTTTCAATAATATATAATGCTCATTTTCTCTTATAATATTAGTTGTCTAACTTTAAAGGTGATCGCCTAAAATAATAAAGCTAATTAATATTTTTATTTTATATAAATTTAATACTCTCTCTTGTCTCAATTAATTGTCCAGATTGCTACAGTAACATTCAGTGCACCAAACACTAAAAAGTCAAATAAAGTGTACAGTAACATTCCGAAATTTTTGGACAATTATTTGAGACCGGAGGGAGTATAACTTTACAAAAGTACTCTCCTATAAATTGAAAAAAGAAGTTTATAAAAAAACAAATTGAAAAGATTGATGAATAATACTCCCTCCAGCTCCAATTACTTAACTCTTTACTATTTACACGCATATCAAGAAGACCGGATGACTCATTATTTGAAACAATTTTGGTCCGAATTTTTTCTCAGACGTACGTTAAGGATTAACGTATGTTAGAAAAAAAATACGAAATTTTTTGGGGTCAAATAGTGAATCATCTGGCCTCATTGAGACGCGTGCATGAACAGTATGCGTCAATTAAAAGGAGCTGGAGGGAGTATTAAATTGAGATGATAAAAATGATGGTAAATCTAAAAAAATAATAAGTTTTTTAAACGTAAGAAGCACACGACACAGACGCAGCTATTGATACTAGGACACAAGCAAATTAAAAATCAAAAGATACTATATATATGTATATTTATATTTATAAATATATATTATCTAAAAATATCAAAATATATATTTAAGTACAATTAATGCAATTAAAATATCAACTTTAAGTAAATTGCTTAGAATTATGGTAAACATAAACTTCAACTTTTTTTTTTATGAAACATCAACTTCAATTATATCAATAATTTATGATAAACATATTTCTGACAATAATAACTGTATAGAATTATGGGCAGGAAAGATGGATATGTAAGGTGGTGAATCGAACATATATTGTATAAGTGTTCGTATTACGTTGGTGTCGGAAAAAAATCTCACGTGAAATACGATATGAAAATAAAGTGTTTATACTTCATAATTTGAAACATTCTCTATGGTAAAATGAAACCAAAAGAATACACACATAACATATAATTATTCACTAATAATATTTTATCACTTAGTTTACCAACTCATGTGTATTGTTGCTAACTCAATATACTTAAAAATAGTTATGTTTGGAAACTTAATTAGAGAAAAAAAGTAAAGCAAAAGAAACTTAAATACCCTTATTAATTGTCGTTGTATTTTTGTGTTCACTTTGGTTTAAAAAAATTAAAAGTAATGGATAGTGGTTAATCCTCTTTTGCAATAGTAAAACATTAAAACGCATGTAAACGCAAAAAGAAGATGCTAAAGTAAAAGGTACGTTGCTTGCTTCGTAGCAACGCTGCGTTTCCAATTAAATAAGCCCCCTGAATAATTCCCACGAGTCACAACCGTACGTTAAATACCCCTCCGTCCTTGCTCTCCAACCCATCACAGCCGTTCTTCTCTCGCATCTTTGTATCCTTTTTTTTTTCCCAAGCAAAAAACTGAAAAAATGTCGCCGAAACGTCACCGCATTGGCTACGCATTTACCCGCCAAAAAGCCGAATTTTTCTTCCAGCCTTCCCTCCTCAGCCACACAGCCCGTCACAACATCGAATTCATCGCAATAGACCCGTCGGTCCCTCTAGCCCAGCAAGGACCGTTCGATTGCATCACCCACAAGCTGTACGACTCAGATTGGGTTTCCAATCTCAGCAATTTTTCCTCTCAAAACCCTAAAATACCCATCGTCGACCCACACTCCGCCATCTCTACCCTCCAAGACCGCAACTCCATGCTCAACCACATCCAAAACCTTAAAGTCTCGAACTTGCACGTACCGAAACAACAACTCGTTACGACCGTTTCGGACAAGGCTAAAGCCTTGTTCAAATTGCGATTCCCCATCATAGCAAAACCTGCGGTCGCCACCGGAACCGCCACGTCGCACAAGATGTGTATCATCTACGACCAGGAAGGGTTGGAGGAGCTGGACGCAGAGTTGGGTTATGTGTTGCAGGAGTTTGTGAATCACGGTGGGGTGCTGTGTAAGGTGTATGTGGCGGGTGACTATGTTCAGTGCGAGAAGCGGCAGTCGCTGCCGGATGTACCAGCGGCGGGGAAGGCGGCGGGTGGGTTGAAGGGTTTGGTGGGGGTTTCGAGGGTGTCGAGTATGATGGTGGAGAGGGATGACGTGGCGATGCCGGAAGCGGGGTTCGTAGAGATGGTGGCGAAGGGGATGAGGGAGGAACTAGGGATTCGTTTGTTTAATTTCGATCTGATTAGGGACCGTTCTGATGAGAATAGGTTTCTTATTATTGATGTAAATTACTTTCCGGGGTTCGAGAAGTTGCCAAATTACGAGTCTTTGATGACAAAGTTTTTCTTGGATGTGTTGAAGGTGAAGGAGAAGGGAAGAGAGGAGGAGGATGAGAAGGAGGATGATGGTAGTTGCATGAAGTTGGTTCCACGTTTGAGTCTATGCTCTATTATGTAAGCTTGGAGTTTTTGTTCAGATTCGGAGAAAATGCATATTCCATATTGTTTTATGTTCAATGTTCATTGTTTGATTTCTTTTGCTATCGTGATGACAATTAAATGGGTATTTAAATACGGATTTATACTTGATTCCACTACCTCGTTCTCTGCTAACTATTATTTTCTTGTGGAAGCTGTGATAGGGTAGAGAAAGGACTAACATTTTTTTGTCTAAGCCGTTACAAATAGAAAGTGCGTAGTTTTCTTCATAGGCTACCACTTATTTGGGTTGAAGTGTTGTACAGGATATTGCCGATGCTTAAATCTTACAATTAGAAAAGTTATACCAGTGAGAGTAGTGCTGAGTAAGAGTATACACAATTCCGTGCAGGTCGGCGTGAGAGACCACACCGCAAATTAAGCATGTTAGGATCAGAATTTGAAAAAAGTGACAACTCGTCACAAAATAAATCATCGAGTAGAAACTTAATCTACAAAATAAGTCATTTATTTATATTAATGGAATAATTTGTTTGGAATGGGGGGATTATAAAAAGATCTGGAGGGTGGGTAGCGGGTCCCTACACTGATTCGTTACACAACAAGCGGGTCGGTGTTTACACAGGTTTAGTATTTTTCTTTTTTAACTGTGTATGTCAGTTCGATATTGCGGGTTTCACGGGTGGCCTATACAATCCTAGTGCTAAAGACAGTCACTTTAAACAACTGTTTATCAATAATTTTCATATAATTGGTCCGAACATGAGCAGTTGTTTATTTTTAATTTTTTTATTATGACTCAATCACATGAAAAATATTGATGGACAGTTGTTTAAAGCGACTTATCTTTAACACCACTCGTCTGAAATATATCTGAAAAATAAATAATGAAGGGGTTTTTAAAGTGTCAATATGCTACCGTAAAAAGCACTCTTTATAGTAGTATCATAGATTACTCTACCGATATATTTGCAAATCGGCTGGGCGCCACGGCAAATCTCTTTAGGAGTACAAGTTCATCAGCCCGTTCATGGTTTGAGGCTGCGGCATGAAATTCCGCTGATGGTCTTAGCCTATTCGGCCCAATATCCCCTACAAAATCATTTTTCAGGTCCTCAACTCAAAAGAATTATGATTTAAGTTCATTAATTTATTTCGGGTGTTATTTAGACATGGTCAAGGCATTTCCTTTACTTCCTTTACTCCCTTTCTACTCAATTGCTGGGAAAAAATATATTCTGATTTATTTGTTATTTTGTATCTTCTAATGTAATTTTTTTGAACTTTTTACGTTCATGCTCTACTTTTAAAAAAGAGAATGAGTGGAGTGTATGGTACTATGTAGTGAGGATAATTTCATAATAAAAATCATAAATATTCGTGTATAATAATTAAAATTGGTCTGTGTGTTAGGCCAAAAGGAGTAATTATAAAGTATACTCGGTGTGTCATGTCACTCCGTTCACCCATTCATATTAGTCAATAAGAAATGTACATGCTAGGGTTGGTGGTTACGGATTAAGAGGTTTTAAATTTTGAAGTTTGAAATAACAATAAACCTAGGTAGTGGTGGGATAAACCCGAAAGAGATCCGTTCACATATAACAACTTTTTTAATTTCGTCTAGTTGAGATACCGGGTGTACTATATAATTTTTCGGCTAAAAGAGACAGGTAATTTAAAATCGGGGGAGTATTTTTTATCAAGATTTTCAGGGCACGTGTAGGTTCTATGTGTATTAGAATGTTTATTAGATTTCTTTTTATTATTTGATTATATTTAGTTTTTAAATTCTACATATTTATACGAATTGTTTAAACACAAAAATTAAATTGAATTTACTTATTTATTTTTCACAAAATATTTTTTTCTTATCGACTCATTATTAATAAATGTGTTAATTCAATTCATAATATAATTCTTCCGCAAACTATCACAACTATCTAAACAATATATTCATAAAATTGCACTTCCTTGCAATTTTAAATTTCATATTAAAATCCTCACTTTAAATTTCAATAATAATAGTTGATAAATAAATTACTCTAAAAATAAATAATAAATTATGAATATTCTTACCAAAACAAATTGAAAAAAGAATCCGACGAGCAAGCTTGACCAAGATTTGGTCCGAGCTTGACGGGCTAAGGCTGAGTTCGGGTCAAAGTCCAAGCCGGCCCCAAAACGTGTGATATATTCGCTAACCAAAGCAAAGCCTATTGGAATTCTCAACACCAGCAAAAAGTCAGAAGTAAAGTTTCTCACCAACCTTGGAAGATGCTAACAACACTTGGGAAGATGCGACGAATAAATGCTAACCCGCACGTGCCAAGTGGCAGAAAACCGGGAATAAGTACACCCACAGATAGTACAAAATATGATATAAATATCGATACTTTAATTTTTTAGTACATCGATACGATAGTATATATATATATATATATATATATATATAACTATCCATTAAATACCTTCCCTCCTCCCTCTCTCCCCGGCAATCGTCGCCATTACTCTCATTTCACTCTCCCCTCAGATCATCATCTCCCGCAAAAGCAAATGTCTCCGAAACGTCATCGTATCGGCTACGCCTTTACCCCCAAAAAAACCCAAACTTTCATCCTACCCTCCTTCCTCAGCCACGCAGCTCGTCACAACATCGATTTCGTCGCAATCGACCCGTCAATCCCTTTGAGCCAACAAGGACCCTTCGATTGCATCACCCACAAGCTCTACGGCTCAGATTGGGTCTCTAATCTCAGCGATTTCTCCTCCCAAAACCCTAATGTTCCCATCGTTGACCCCCATTCCGCCATCTCCAGCCTCCAAAACCGCACCTCCATGCTCAAGCTCGTCCAACGCCTAAAAGTCCCCAACTTGCACGTCCCCAAAGAGCAATTCGTTTCGAATGAGTCGGACAAGGCGAGAGCCCTGTCTGAATTGCGCTTTCCCGTCATAGCGAAACCGGTGCTTGCGGATGGAAGCGAGATGTCGCATAAAATGTGTTTGATTTACGACCAAGAAGGGATGGAGAAGCTGGATGCGAAAGTAGGTTATGTGTTGCAGGAGTTTGTAAACCACGGTGGGGTGTTGTTTAAGGTGTATGTGGCTGGTGATTATATTCAGTGCGTGAAAAGGCAGTCGTTGCCGGATGTGGCAGATGAGAAGGCGGATGGGTTGAAGGGATTGGTGGGTTTATCGAGGGTTTCGAGTATCAAAGTAGAGACGGATGAGGTGGAAACGCCGGAAGCAGGGTTTGTGGAGGAGGTAGTGAAGGGGATCATGGAAGAGTTGGGGATTCATCTATTTAATTTTGACCTGATTAGGGACCGTGGTGATGAGAATAGGTTCCTTGTTATTGATATAAACTATTTTCCTGGGTTTGAAAAGCTGCCCAATTATGAGATTTTGATGACAAAGTTTTTCTTGGATGTGTTGGGAAAGAAAGAGAGCGGAGGAGAAGTGGTTGTTGGGGACAATGTGGAGGAAGATCAGGCAAGAAATGTTAGTTAAGTTCAACTTTCCTTTTGGAATAAATGGTGTAGTTGCCAATACTTGATAGGAGTTTGGAGATTATGCTCTATAACATGAAGTTACTCCAATTTTGGTGAGCTTGTGCTCCCTTATGTACTAACTTTGTAAGTTTTTCTCAAAAATGAAAGGGCATTTTTCTGCTCCAACTTTCTGTATGTGCCAATGTTTTCTCTGCTCCTTTCTGTTTGTTAACTTTTGGCCACCCAAGTAATGAATGTTGTGGAAATTTGCCTCTTTGTAGGGTGATAGATTGGCACGGATCACATTGTTAGTACTTTTGTTTATTATTGCTTCTCCCTTACAGTACATCCAAGTATCTTTTCATGACTAACTGACCAAATGCCATATATCATCGGACACTTCTATGCCATATATCATCAAACGCTGTTAGGCTATTTGGCTGCAAGTGTATTTTTTCAAGTCTATGCTGTGGATTGATAAGTTCTTGCTTTTTCGTGTTTCATTTGTGTTGTTTTTTCGTCTCTTAGCATCCAATATTCTCTTATTACCAGTTGATTGATAGAAAGGAAGAAGGGCATGTTGGTTAGATTTGTAGCACAGACACTTTCTTAGTGGAAATGGTAAGGTTTCATGGTCAGAGAAGGTGGTGCTTATCAATTTTATCAAAATTTCCTTTTTTGTGGAAAATGTGTATGGCCATATCTAGTTCTCAGACAAAGTGTCTCTTTTTATGGTAAGGAGTACATATATCCTGGTAATGTATGGCTTACAAGCTTTTAGAAGAGATGCAGCAAACATATTGGCCAAGGGACATGTCAGGCTATAGTAAGGCACTATTAAGGCTCAGTCAAGGTTTTAACCATTTCTTCTTGTTTCTCTTGGTCTTCTAGTTGGGTGTGTGATAATGATCCAGTTCCAGTGCCAATATTTCTAGTTTATAGAGTTCAACTGATAATTTGTATCAGAGGCTAGAAGACTAGAGATGGCTTTAGACTTCTATGAAAAGCTCTCATCATTTTCACCTTTCTAGCTGCCTGCCAAGACATGTCTTCGGTTGAGAATCTTTCACTTGCCTGTAAGGTCGATGAGGCATTTGAATTGTACACAGACATGATTTCAGAGGACAGCGATCCCGAGCCCAGTATACTGGTTCATCTTATAACTGGACAAGCTCGAGTGAGTAAGTGGGAAGAACTAGAAGCACTACCAGCTGATGGATAGCATCTGCTGGATGGTATGTTTCTTAATGCTCTTTCTCCTCCGTTTTGGCGAGGACCATTGTCCGCCCCTGTTTTAGTTCATGTTTGAGATTGTTTTTGAGTTATTTTATCTACTGGTTAAAGGATTATGTGAAGTTGTTCATCAAGCATACGGATGAATTCACAGTCTATGTTGGTTTATTTGTGCGGTCTAACAGGTGAAAAACTGCTTTATATGGTCATTTTTATGCGTTGGGATCATTGATCATGCAAGTGACAGCCATAATACTTTTCTGTTTCGTAAAGTACACTAATCCGTAAAACATTCTGCATCATGAATTTTATCATGAACTCGTTCTGCAATTCCTTATACTGTAGTCTGCGCTCACAGGTCCTCGTTTTGATAAAGTAGAGGGACAAACTGTCTTTCTCGAACTCAAAAGTGAAAGAAAAACGTATCTAACACATAAATATATAAATAAAAATAAAGATTTGAGATAATTCATTTTGATGAACTAACATGGTTGAGGAGGCATAATCTATATTTCTTTGAGATCTACTCCATCTTCAAGTCCATCTCTTTTGCTTCTCTCTCGGCTGGTTCCCGCCTTGTAAACGAAAATTGATGTCGAGAAACAGTTAGGGATGATAATGGGTACTCATATCTAAATACCCGCCCATAACCATACCCGTTTGACCGGATAATACCCGCTTTAATTGGATATAGTTTGGGTATGGATACAACTCGAATTTATTATTTTCGGAAATATTCGGGTACCCGAACGGCTATAATCAATATTTTCACTTTCACGCTTCTCCTCCCTCTATCTGGCGTCGCCGTCCACCTCCTCTTTCACACCATCCTCGATCTTCCTCACTCTTTGGTCACGAAGATTGTTCTCTATCATCTTCTACAATAGCCGGAAACCATTGCCCTTTCTTTCTCTCCGATTTGTCAAAGGTATGTTTTTTTCTTTTCTTTATGATTTTCACTACGGTCGCTGAGATTGTCTGCTTAGGTACTGGCTAGGATCCAACTTCATACACAACAATCTTAGCTTCAACGCCCTTCTCTTATTCCTCCTCTAAGGCTTCCCTTCCCTCACTGTCCTTAACCTCAGATACATTCATTAACCTTACGAACTTAACATTAATTTCCTCTTACAAATGGAAGTTTGACTCATATTTCAAGATTTTGGAGCATTCAAGAATGACCCAGTTGTTTCTTTGTCTGGTTCTTTCTGCCATGACTGCAGGTTTTGTTTGATTATTGAGTTTGATCTTTTGCTAGTAAAGTGTTTTGGTGAAGTTTGTCTACAAGCATGTGGTTTATTACAGTGTCTGCGTGTGCTTAAAGGCCTAGTATTTGCTTCCGTTTTTTACTCTTTTGCAACATTTGTAATGCTTTCACTATGTGGTATGCTCATCTCTATGCATATGTGGAATTAGTTTGATATACTAGGGAAAATTTGTTGCTTTTCAGTGCTGAATTTGATGACTCGCTTGGGAATTCTGATGATCCTAAGGAAAGTGGATCTCGAAAACGGTACACAACTGCAAAGCTTTGCTTGCTCTTTTTTGGTTGACTCCTTGTTTTATGTTCTAACTTCTAAGTTTCAATTTTGAATGATTACACACAGGTTGGGGCCTGATTCATCCAATGCACCAACTTCCAAGGCATGTAGAGAGAAAATGCGGAGGGATAAGCTGAACGACAGGTATGCTGCATTGCTTTGGTCTCTTCTACTCTCTCTTATTGAGTTGGACAATGTCTCCAGGTTCATGGAGTTGGGTGCCCTTTTGGATCCCGGAAGGCCTGTGAAAATGGACAAATCCGCCATACTGGTTGTTGCTATTCGGACTGTGACTCAGCTACGGGATGAAGCTCGCAAGGAGACAAAATGATTCTCTACAGGAGAAGATTAATGAATTGAAGGTTTTTTCCTTTTTCCTTTCATTGGCATGCATTATAAGGAAACTGGATGATCAGGGATGAGCTTTGTATTTGTAGGTTGAGAAGAATGAACTTCGAGATGAAAAACAGAGGCTAAAGACAGAGAAAGAGAACCTCGAGTGGCAAGTGAAAGTCTTGAGCACTCCACCAGGGTTCCTGCCTCATCCTTCTGCCGTGCCAGCTACATTCTCTGCCCCTGGCGAAGTTGTTGGCAGCAAGCTGGTACCCTATGTTGGCTACCCTGGAATGCCCATGTGGCAGTTCCTGCCGCCTGCCATTGTTGATGGCTCACAGGACCATGTTCGACAGTCTCCCGCTGCTTAAGTTGACAGACTTCAATTTTGGTTCTGCTTTCACAAGGCAGATAATGATCACATCATCCGTCATAGATAATGGATATTTAGTATTTACTTATTGTATGGGGTTTAGAGAGTGTGAGAATGGAATCAGAGATCTTTTAGTTGGGAAATTTGTGGCCATTGTTGATTTAGATAACTTGTAATTTTCATTTACAATGCTTAGTAATTTCTTACCAATTTCGAACTTCAAATGTGTCACTTGTTTGAACTTATTGCAGTCTGAAGATGCATATATTTTGGTAATTTCTTTATGATATATCCCATCTAATTATTATATTGAGTTGAAAATAATATTATAAAATATAAATTATTAAAATATGCATATAAGGGAAAAAAATGATAAAATCGAGCCAAAACGGTAAAAGAAACAAGCAAAAACGGGAAAAAATGAATCAAAGTGGTAAAAATTAAACAAGAGTGGTAAAAAATGAGCAAAATAGTAAAAAATAAGTCAAAACAGTAAAAAACGAGCCTAAATAGTAAAAAAAAAAAAAAAAAAACTAGCCAAAATTTGGGTAAACATGTCATGCAAACCCGCATGTATACCCGCAAACACATATATTTATATTTTTTAATAATATTTCCTATAATTATGTATATTAATGCGATAATTTTAATTTTGAATTTTTAAAATTTATAGATTTTCTTATTTAGTGTTTCCTCATTTCATTTATATAGTTCGATTTTAACTACTTACCTCTTTACCTCCGTTAAAGTTATGAAGATATATAAAAAGGTGCACGATTGACTTTGCTGCAAAGACCCACTACCAGTCTACCAGGTTATTGCCACTAGAATGAAAGTGGCTGTCAATTCTCTCTTTTTTATAAAAATGCTCATACAATATGGCAATAAGAATGTAAACTATTGATAAAAATGCTCATACTTTTTAAATTTATCATTCAATTTAAAAATGCTTATTATATATAACAACATTTAAATTATTGAAGGTTGTCCTACAAATAAGTAGACTTAGAAATTAGATGTTAGAACTCACCTAATTTCACCCAAAAAAAAGTTTAAGAGAGGTGAAAACTGAAAAGCACAGTTACCCACCATGGCATTATAATTAAAAGCCTTATTAATTAAAGCCTTTCATTAAATAAATAATTAGAGTATTTAAAATGAGGAAATTTAAATAATAATAATAAATAAATAAAGAACAGAAGAGATGCTGGCTCAACTGTTCTTCATTTCTTTGAACAAGCTGCAGCAAGCATATGGTTGCAGATTTCAACATAATGTTCTATTGTTTTTAAAATGAACTAAAACATTCACATTTCACACCAATCCTATGTATATAGTTAAACAGAAAAATAAAGAGAACTCCCACCTGCTTCTTCTATTTCTCCTTCCTTAATCATCATACTTCCCACCACCATCAATACCCGAAGATTCTCTGAAGAACAACAAGGGAGGAAGTAAAACCTTAAGCTGTCAGTCATCTTGTACATATCATCAAATTAAAGTTTAAAAAATTAGAAATCATGATGTAAAAAAGGAAAAGAGAATCATTACCTCTCTCTCATCTTTGGTCAAAAAGGAAGTTTGAAGCGAGATAACAATGCGTCATTAGTAGCATCGTCCTCCCATTCAATTGCATCCCACCAATCTTCCTCAGCATCTAACTCAATCAGGGAACATCCCATGATGCTGGTCGAGCTAATTGGAAGCTTCTTAAGCTTTGGGCAGCCGTCTACATGTAGAAAATGTAGGAAACGGAAAGGCAGGGTAGCTATGGAGTAAATGCTCTCCAGTTCTGGTAAATCATAAAATTCCATAACAGTAAGATTTGAGAATGGTTGCGAATTTGGGCCTCTTCCGATGACTTCAACTAGTTTCTCTTCGTTTATTATCTCTCTCAATTCATGGCAATTTGCAACAATCAGTTGTTCCAAATTTGGCATTAAAACGAGACATGTCAAGTGCCTCAAGTTAGCGCACCGACACGCAGACATGAAAGTTATGTTGTTAAAGCTTCTATCTGTTAGAGTGGCTGATATATGGAGGCTGTTGCTAGCTGTATCAACCACCAGCTCCTCCATGTAGTCACAGTAAGCAATCTGAAACGATGTCAAGCGGTTTGCGCTTGCTAAGAAAGAAACATCAATGCGTGTTTGACCTTTCAAATACCCAAGTGCTAGTATTCGAGTGTTTTCCAACAATTTGCGTGTGCTGAACAATTTCTCAAGACCAGATAAAGATAGTATCGTAATCTCCAATATATTCAGGTGTTCCAAATATTGGAGTTCCTCCAAAAGCATCTCGTCATCTGATAACTTACTGTTTGCTCCTTCTCCTTCCCATCCTACTTCGTCATCATAAGAATAAGAACACAACATTTTCAAAACTTGCAAAGATGACAAATATCTGATCACTTGCTTTGATCTCTCGAATGTGAGATGGAGATTAAGGAGGTCTAAGTATTTCAACATTTTTAGCTCGGTCAACTCGATGGGTAGCCTTTTTATCTTTGTGCTTGATATATTAAGAAAAGTTAATGAAACCAACCTTGATATGCTTCCGGGCAGCTCCTTAACCATAGTATGTGATAGATTAAGGATAGTCAAATTACTCATAGATTGAAAGAACTGAGGACAGATCTCACGCAACTCTGTATTATCATTGAGTAACAAAGTTACAAGGTTAGGACATTGAGGTACCTGAGCTAGTTCCTCAATCTCATTTCCCATCAAAGACACCCTTTTCATTGCTTTCCATTCTCCAACTCTCGGTGCTTGTTTCAGTTGCTTCCTAGCCTTCACCAAGGCATCTCCTTTTGATATCCACAAAGCCATGCTCCGAATCACATCATGCATCTTTACCCATAAACCTTCATCTTCTAGTAGAGACGCGCGAACAAGAGTACTCAAAATACAGTTTGCCTCCTCATAATGAGAGTCAATTTCATCATCATCATCAATGTCAATCCAAAAATCTTCAAAAGTCCATAACTGTTCTATATCACTTTTAAGAATTGCATAGCCCTCAGGAAATAAAGCACAGTATGAGAAACATGATCTAACCATGTCACTTGGCAGATTATCGTAGCTATATCTCAAAAGTGAAAATATCTTACTAATAGCGTCCTCATGCTCCCTATCTTGTGAATGTTGAAGGGTTGGACCATCAAAAGTCTTGATAGCACGCTCCCATGCTTTGGGTTCTCTCTTGCAAGACATGCTTTTACCAATTATAGTTAATGCTAATGGCAAACCTCCACACTTCTTGACCACCGTTTTAGCAAGGCGTGGAATTTCTGGATGGCTGTTGATGGTATCCTGCCCAGCTTTCATCAGAAATAGTTGCCAAGCATGCTCCTCTTCCAAAGTCTCAACGCTGAAGCTCTTGTCGGGTTGTGGGTCCATTTGTTTGCACACCTGCTCTTCCCGTGTTGTGAATACTACCCTTGACTCGTTTAGACCTTCTGCCGGAGGAACCCCAATCTTTGAGAGGTCAACTGCCCCTTTCATGTCATCTAACAGCAAAATGATCTTCTTTCTCTGCAGTTGTTTGCAGATATATGCAGATTTCAGCTCAAGACTTTTGCCTGTCAATTCGTCGGGAAGGCCAATCTTTTCACCCAGAGCTTGTTGGATCGACTCCAGGTTCAGATCATTAGGCACATCAATCCATATCACAAAACAATCAGATTTCCGAACGAAATGGTTGTTGATTTTCTTCAAAAGAGTAGTTTTCCCAACACCACCTTGCCCATACACGCCTACAATCCCAGCTCTTTCTTCTTCAAGGTAGCAGAGGACCTCTTGTAACTTAGTCTCCAAGCCCACAGTTTGAACACAAGTCCTTTCAGCTCCAGGATCTGGTTCTGCAGGCACCTCCACAACAACTTCTCTTAAGTTTTCTCCTGTGACCTTAAGATCTTGCAGATCTTTGAGGCATTTGGTGACCGATCCGCCAAACACGGAGGTTGAGCAATAGTTAGCAGAGCAGATTCCTCCAAGGCACAATCTCTGGACTGCTTGTTCGCCTTCTTTTTTCAACTGATCAGCTTTGGCTGTTGCAGCCTCCACTCTCGTCAACCACAGTTCAACATCCTCTGACGTCTGCATTCGAGGTTGTTTCTCGTTTCGAATCTTTCGCAACACCTTTTTCTTCATCGCTCTCAAGTCTTCAGCAGCTTTCAACAAAGCCTCCAGATTATCTTCGAGCTGGTAGACATAAGCTGCATGTCTAACACCAAACTCCCAAGCAAAGGTTTGTAAGCCGTCGCATATTTTGGTAGCTAAGGGTGAGTTGATCAAGCAGCTGATAGGATTGCCCATTGTTTTGGTTGGAGAAACAAAAACTGGTTATCTTGAGACAAGGTTTGATTAGTTTAAGTTTTGCTAAGTGAAAGATGGTATTAGGATCACTGCATTTTTTTATGGTAATGGTAGGCTCAAAGAAAGAGAACTGCATTTGAAAAAGTATTTATGCATTTCTTTAAACCCAACTTGTTGTTCGATTGTTGCATTAGTTGTTTGTTGCCGCAAATGTTATTAAATTCATATGATGAACAAACATGTTGTTGTTAGTGTGGGTAATATTTTTTCAAATAAGAAGTCATGAAATTAAATAAGTATTTGATGAGATTCTAAAATGTTTATCATTTATATATATTATTTAGGTAATTTTTATCTTTCTCTAATAAAAAAATCTCACATTATAAATTGTAAATAATTTTATAAGACTCTGTTAGAAACTAAGAAGCAATTGAGAGACTGAAGGTATGTGTATTGCATTGAATTGCTTAATGTTTACAAATGACCAACCTATCTATTTATACACTAATTTACACTAATAATAATAATACAAATATCCTTAAAACATGGCAGAGGGAAACATGGAGGAGAACATGGAGGGGGACACTCCTTCTTTTAAGGGAACCATGTTCCTGGTTTTGTGGGAATATGATATATTCAACATCCCCCCTTAAACTCAAGGTGGCATTTGTGATGACAAATTGAGTTTAAAAAGAAGGTCTTGAAATCGCCGAGTAGGTAAGCTTTTGGTGAAGATATCAGCTGTCTGATCGATGGAGGAGGTGGATTGTAGGAGAAGAATTCCTTGCTGAAGATGATGTCGCACAAAATGACAGTCAATTTCGATGTGTTTTGTGCGTTCATGGAATACATCATTGTGAGCTATCTGGACTGCACTTCGGTTATCACAATAGAGAGGAGTTGTTTGAGTTTGAGGAACGCCCATGTCAGCTAGAAGCCATCGAAGCCAAATCAACTGTGATGTGGTGTCTGCAAGTGCTCGATATTCTGCTTCAGTGCTAGAACGAGCAACAACCGTTTGTTTCTTACTGCGCCAGGATATGAGGGAATTACCAAGGAAGAAACAGTATCCAGTAGTTGATCGTCTGTCAGTTGGATCTCCTGCCCAATCAGCATCAGAATAAGCATACAACTGTAACGGAGAGTGAGAGGAAAAATGAAGACCATGGAAGATGGTGCCTTTGATGTAGCGTAGAATTCGAAGTACAGCAGCGAAGTGAACGGAACGAGGAGCAGCCATGAATTGACTGACAAGGTGCACGGCATAGGAAATATCTGGACGAGTGACGGTGAGGTAGATCAGGCTGCCAACAAGTTGACGGTAGAGGGTGGAATCAGAGAGGGGTTCTCCATCATTCGGTCGAAGTTTGATGTTAAGCTCAAGTGGAGTATCTGCAATTTTGCTATCGGAAATGCTAGCTCGAGATAAAAGATCAGATGCATATTTTGCTTGAGATAAGTAATAACCATCAGTGCATTTTGTTACCTCAATCCCAAGAAAATAACTCAGTTTACCTAGATCTTTCATCTCAAATTGTTGACTGAGGGAGGTTTTAAGTGTTTGAATGCCAGAGAGATCATCCCCAGTGATTATCATGTCATCCACGTATAGAAGTAGAATGATGGTACCTTGGTCGGACGTTTTCTTGAATAAGGACGAGTCATGAGGACTAGATGTGAAGCCAAGAGATTGAATGACATTGCTGAATTTTGAAAACCAAGCTCGGGGAGCTTGTTTAAGACCATATAAGGCCTTTCGAAGTTTGCATACTTTGTTAGAAGGGATATTTGAACCAGGTGGAGGCTGCATATAGACTTCTTCTTCAAGATCTCCATTCAGGAAGGCATTTTTGACATCCATTTGGGAGAGAGACCATTTAAGAGAAGCTGCAACTGCAATGAGGGTACGAACAGTGGTGATGCGAGCAACTGGAGCAAATGTTTCTTCATAGTCTATTCCATATTCTTGTGTATATCCTTTTGCTACCAATCTTGCTTTGTAGCGTTCAAGACTCCCATCAGATTTGGTCTTGATTTTGTATACCCATTTGCATCCCACTGTGGATTTTCTTGTCGGGAGATCAACAACGTCCCATGTGTCATTGTCCTGTAATGCATCTAATTCTTCATTCATTGCTTTCTGCCAAAGTGGGTTAGAAGATGCCTCACGAAAAGAATTTGGCTCATGTAAGGTAGCCAAGGCATAGTAAAGATGATAGTCACCAAGTTTAGTGGGGAGAACACGGTTTCTAGAAGGGTAACGGGAAGTTGAAGGAACATTTTCAGTATTTATAGTTTGTACCTCACTATGTGGTTGGATGGAAGGATCACTCGGTGGACTTTGTATCACACTGTGTGGTTGAGGTCTCAGATTATTTCGCTCACCCTCTGCATGCTCTCTGTTTTCATGCAAGCTGTTTTCCTCACTGATATCATTATTTCGCTCACCCTCTGCATGCTCTCTGTTTTCATGCAAGTTGTTTTCCTCACTGAGATCATTGTTTCGCTCACCCTCTGCATGCTCTCTATTTTCATGCAAGCTGTTTTCCTCACTGATATCATTCTCTCCACTCAACTCTCCTGGAAAAAACTCAATAGAAGGATTAGTAAACAATTGATTGTGAAGATCCACAGAAAGTTGAAATGAAGAGATTTTTGAAAAATATGTGTTTTCCCAGAAAATCACGTGTCGAGATACCCGAAGGCGTCGACCAACAGGATCATAACAGCGGTAACCTTTCTGATTAGAGCCATACCCAATAAAACAACATAACCGTGAACGGGGTTCAAGTTTGTTGTGTTCATGTTTCTGAAGAAGAACAAAACATGCACAACCAAAAATTTTTAGATCGGAGTAAGAGGGAAGTTTACCAAACAATTTTTCAAAAGGTGTGTGATTTTGAAGAACAGTGGAAGGGATTCTGTTGATTGTGTGAACAGCTGTAAGAGCAGTTTCTCCCCAGAATTGTTCAGGGATTGAGGCATCAACAAGTAAAGTGCGAACAGTGTCTAGGATATGTCTGTGCTTACGTTCTGCGCGACCATTTTGTTGGGAGGTGCCTGGGCAAGAGTATTGAGGAATAGTGCCATCCTGTTTCAGAATATCAAGAAAAGCTCGTTGTGTGTACTCAAGTGCATTGTCAGATCGAAAAAGTTTAATGTGACATGAAAATTGGGTTTTAACCATGGTAGAGAATTCACGATAAATACCAAGTAATTCAGATTTATGTTTCATCAAATAGATCCAAGTATATCGAGAAAAATCATCAATAAAGGTAACAAAATATCGAGACCCCCCCATGGTGGGAATAGGGGAAGGTCCCCAAACATCAGAATGCACTAAATCAAAAGGAGCTTGAGCAATTTTATCATTTTTGTTAAAAGATAAAGCGGGTTGTTTTCCAAGTTGGCATGCAAGACAATCAAAATCAAGTTTATTAACCGTTCCCAAAACACCGATAGAAGATAAATGTTTAAGTTTATTTTTAGATGCATGACCAAGGCGAGAGTGCCAAACATTAAAAGCAATAGATGCACTGGATGGGGTGGCAGCGACAGTGGAGGGATTGGAAGGAAGATGGAGAGATGTCAGTTCAAATAGACGTCCTATCTTATGGCCTGTCCCAACTATCTTGTTGGTTACAGGGTCCTGCACAGTTACACCACTTGGTGAGAATAAAACATTAAATCCCATATCACAGATTTGACCAACAGATAAGAGATTCACAGATAATTTAGGAACATGATATGTGTTAGAGATAGCAAGTTGTGGTGTGTGAACAGATCCAATATGATTAATATCCAGAAGTGAGCCATCGGCAGTGTGAATTGGTGGTGTGTTAGATGTGAATGTCTTGGAAGAGAAAAAAGCAGAATCAGGTGTCATATGATTGCAACAAGCAGAATCAAATAACCAAGGATTATTACCTGATGTGGTGGATAGAACAGAATTTTGATGTTTTTCACGAGAGAGAACCTTATTGATAATGGCTTGGACCTGATCAATTGTGAGACTAGCTCCGTTATTCGTAGGTGTCGAAGTGGGTGGAGCAGTACTGTTGGTTATAGTAGGATATGGTCGAGAGGAACTGCGAGATGGCGAAGGTATATTTCTAGATACATTGTTGGCTCCTTGTTCTCGCTGCCTTTTTCTTTCCAATGCCCAACACTTGTTGATCGTGTGACCTGATTGCTTGCAATACCTACAAGAGTTTTCACTAGTGCAAGGAGATCGGGTCCAAGTTTCAAGAGTCATAATGAGGAAAGCACAAGATATTGTAAGTAAGGTTAACAAAGTGGAAAGAACACACCTGAAAGGAGCAAATTTCTGGAGGACTCGCTTAAGAACGGGACAAGATGGTAAAGAGATTAGATAGGTTGAAGACAAGAGATGAAACCTTGAAAAGATGCTCACATAAAAGTGGCATAAGGCGGACGAAACCGCACAAGAACCGGAGAAGCAAAGAGTTGAACCGGGTAGAGAGAGGCCGAATGAGACAAAAAGGACCCCGAAATCAGAATGAGAACACCCAAAAACCTTGGGAACCGGAAAAAAAATGACAAGAACCGGAATAAAATCGGGTGAACCGGACGGGTCAAGGAGTTGAACCGGAAGGTCAAAGTCAACTCTGAAGACAAACCAGAAGGAGCCACGTGGATGAATCAAAGGAAGACACGTGGATTAATGAAATGATGACACGTGGCAATAGCGTGGACCAGTAGCGAGGAGACACGTGGCACAAGTGGACCAGTAGCGCAAAGACACGTGGACCAATCCCAAGGTGACAGCTGGCGATGACAAGGACCAGTAGTCAGAAGACACGTGGCAAAACACGCAGAGGGGATGATCGGAGAAGATGACCGGCGCGTGGCACCGGCGGTAGCGCGTGTAGGCGCGTGAATGACCAGAACAGGATGAAAATTGGTCAGTGGGTAGATAGGCGACCGATGAGGACAATGACGCGGCGCGTGGTGCCTAAGAGGCAATTAAAGGGACTGTAAAACGCAGTTTACAGTAGGTCGGAGTTGAACTCCGGTGATGGCGCGTGGTGGCGCGTGAGGTGGTCTCCGGCGGGTGAAATGTGACGAAAAATTGCAGATTGGATTTTCTGAATTTTATGTAGATGATGGTGGTGTGTGTGTCGAATTTTCGGAGGTTTGCAGCGGAAGAACGAAATTGAAATTTCGCCGGAGAATTTTAACGAAATGGTTTTAGGAGACTAGCTCCGCTACCATGTTAGAAACTAAGAAGCAATTGAGAGACTGAAGGTATGTGTATTGCATTGAATTGCTTAATGTTTACAAATGACCAACCTATCTATTTATACACTAATTTACACTAATAATAATAATACAAATATCCTTAAAACATGGCAGAGGGAAACATGGAGGAGAACATGGAGGGGGACACTCCTTCTTTTAATAATTTTATAAGACTCGAAAACGTAAAATTGTAAATAATTTTATAACTATTTGATAATTTAAATTATTATTATTAATATATATGTATACAGTTATCTTCAAAATAATGTAATTATTAAACATAAAAAATTATTAAAATAAATATATAAATTTTACCAAGTTCAGAAATATCAAATATGTGTCAATTAGTTTGTTTGAATAAAACCTATAAAATATAAACATGAACACATACACACGTTAATATAATAATTTTTAAAAATTTAAGACGCTATATGACTAACAACACGTCAATTTATATTTTACATAATTTTTATATTAAAAAAATCATTTTAACAAAATATTATTATAAATATCCATCATATGTCTAATATCCGTGTCGGATTGCGTTAGTATCTGACAGTTGGCCGACACGAATACAAAGCTAATTTTACGTATATTATGTCAAAGAAATTGTTGTATGATATTTAAATGTTATGTTATTACTTACGGCCATATTTTTAAATTAATCATTCAATTATAAAATAATAATACTCTAGAATACTTCTGATGTCTCGAATTTCTATCCCACTCCTTTTGGACTACTTTAATTAACTTTGTGAAACAGTAACATTCAGTAAAATAAATACTAAAAAGTCACAGTAATATTTCGTAGAAAAATGACAATTAAAGTAGTCCGGAGAAAGAACTATGTATGTAACGTGTAGTGTAGAGCTTATTTAATTTATTAATTCATGTCATATAATATGAGAGGGACGCGCTTCTAAGCTACATAACTGCTACAAAAAAAAAATTTGTTTTGTTTGTTTGTTAAATTACAATTACAACAAAGAATATTGTTTATTGAGCAGTGCTAACTAACACTTTTAGTATTCTTCGATGTACAATAAAAAAATTATAATTTAAAAATAGATAAGTATTCAGCCAATCACATAAAAAATATTAATAATTAATTATTTTGAATGATTGTGCTTAACATTAGTGTTCTTTATTACTAGTAGCGCATCCACCATGGGGTAGTTGTCCCCATGACAAAAAATAAAATAGTTCTTTTTAAATTTTAGTCCCCATAAAAGTATTAATAAGTCAGAAGGCCCAGGCCCAGGTACATATTATGAAAGCCCAATCAAGAAGTAGGATGTGGCCCAGATCAAACAGTAAAGGACAGTTACCCACCCCGATTGTGTTCCAAGAAAGACTATGGGTCTGTTTGGCGTTCCTGTTCAGGCTGGAAATGGTCAGTGGGAAAATATTCAGTGGGGAAACGACATCTGGGAAACGGAGTGTGCTGTTTGGTAACAAAATTATAAAAGTTCAGTGGGATACCTGAGGTGTTTGGTAAAACAGTTTTCCAAAACTATGGTTTGGATGTAAAATGACCATAAAGGGCATAATTCATTTTAAGTGTTATAATTAATTTTTTTATTATCTTTATATATGTTTTTAATCATTTTATTTATAATCTAACATCTAATAATATTTATCTATATACCATAAATAAATTAAACTTATTTAAATCATAAATAAAGTAAAATTTATTAATAGCATAAAATAAAAAATTTGAGTACTTTGAAATTGCATAGTTGACTGCTCTTAATTTTTGTAAACATTAGTTTATTAATTGATGCCAAACAATTCTGATAAAAGAAGTTGATGAAAAATATTCAATCGTAATAATAGATAGTAGTTTTTATTTTTTATTAGTATCTTTTATATTTATACATGTCAATAATACATGCTTTAAAAAGGATGATGTGTCTCATAAAATTATGTGATTATCATTATTGACAAAAAAAATATATTAAGCATTTCCATAATTTGGTGATTGAATATTATTTTATAAAATTAGTTTGGTGATCGAATCATCCATAGTGTGGAAAATAATGATATGTAACAGCACACCCATCTTTATATAAAGTTCGATCATACAGCATCTGTTACAAATGCTAAAACAAGAAGGATGCAATGCAGTCAGCAATTAACTTTCGAGGATTGGTATCGACAGCCACTTGCATTTTGCAGTTACACTTCCTTTCGATGTAGCAATCAAAACCATGGCACCTCTCATTTCTCTCTTTACAAACAGCAATATATTAGAGATGTTGCAGCTTAAGCAAGTAAGCAAACAGGCTACACACGAGAAAGAAAGCAAAAAGATGCACCGTTAATCCAACAAATGCACAAGGCATTCCTTCAGCAACACATGGCTGCACAAGCTCTACTCCCCCAAGTATACAAAATGTTGACAGATTCGAACATGCTGATGCAGGCAGTCTTATGACCTCGACAATATGACAACGGATTCCCACTCCAAACTACAAATAACATCCTGCACAACAATGTATGAAACGGTCAATTACATCATTGCAATTTCAGCAAGATTCAAACAATTCACATGCATCTCCTACATACCGAAGGATTTTGGCGATCAATATCAAAACTGTTGATAGCACAAGGCTCAACCAAGAGCTCTGTAGGTTCCTCACCTGTGCAATACACAAAACAAAATCTAATTCATTTCAATGTTCTACAAGCATTCTTTATCTTCGGTGCCCGCTCAAGAAATCAGCTACACATGTAATAAAAATAGAGGTCTCATGCATAAGGTTGGTCTGAAGGGACGATATCATGGACAGTGGTTGTGGCATTCCAAATAGAAGAAATACCTTGCTCAATAACAGCAAGGATTCCATCTTCTGAACAGATTATAGCAGGTAGGATCCGTGAGGATGAGGTGTTGCTGTCTGAAGGCTTAGTGTAGTAATCATACTGAACCTCCCAAAGCTCACTTTCAGATAACGGGCGAGCTATAGGATCACTGCTTCCAAACCCATAAAGAAGAATTGATTGTTGTTGCCACCGCAAGTCCCATGCAAATACAATACCTGAAGAACCTCCAGCCTACAGGATACCAAATAATCAATAAGTACATAATCCAAGAATACAAGACATATGTCACATCAGGTTTCTGTGGACAACCATTATAAAAATGGTAGAAGCATTTTGGTGTGGCAGCAAGGAGGAAAAAAAACTATGAGATATTTAGGGGATATACCAAATCATCATTCATTGATAAGAAAGAATAACATAATTAGGCCTCAAAGAAGTAAAACATGTACAAACCCAATCCAAGCAGGAACAACAGGTATGAAACACGTAACGAGCGACATAACTTGACGAATATGCAACCAAAGGTTTCAACAACCACTCCTATAACAGCCTAGTCTCGACAGGGAAGGAGCTTCAACCATGGTGTTAAGTTCTCAGTGCAAACAGCCTCCCGAGCCAATAGACCATACCTAAGCTGGCCTGAAGCTTGCCGGAAACTCCATTCAGGAGCAGAAAACATGGTAGAGGACTCAAGAAAGTTAACCGAAGCACAGAAAAGACCTGAAAGAGCATGAGTCAAGCCCTTCCAAGAAGCATCAACTTGATCTCGAGGGACATCAAACATAGCCAACAACTCAACTCTAGGAGGCTTCGCGGTGCTGCTTGATATGGGGTCAAATCCACCCCAGTGGTCATATTTCCATCGCCCTTGTGTGAAGGATAACTCCATTTCCTTAACATGAAATTTCTGGACCTGTCCAAGATACACTCCCCCACTAGTTATATTGATTTCAACCTCAAAAATACACACGTCATTCTCAATCAAAGCATTATGCAATAAAAAAAGAACAACAAGTTAAGAGAAGGTCCTTTGGGTTTCCCAAAAGACCCATAAGTTCTTTGTTCCCAGTACCCACGAAGAAACACAGACATGCCACAATATATCATTAGATAGGCGAAGTTGGAATTTTCACCATCATAACTGTACGATGTAAAATGCTACTTCTAATTGCATATAAGAACAATCAATCAAGATTTCAAAACCCCCATTTCTCCAGTTTCAGCCTACCAACAATAAAAGACTAAGAAATTCAAATAGCAACATAGTAAATTCTATACAACAGAAACCCAATTCTATCTCACCACTCAACTCCAAATCAGAACTTCCCACTCTTCAATCAAACTCAAAGTATGTTGTTCATTGTAGTTCAAAGTTACCACTCCATGTCATATTTAATGAACTGGGTTTTCTTAATTCATCCTAATTACTAAATCAAATAAGTCAGAGAGAGAAAATAGACATTACCAGCTGAGAAATGGCTTTGGGGAACAGGTGATGGTGGCGGCCAGTGGAAGTGGACGGAGGAGCTCTGCTTTGGAAATGGAAATGAGCCAACAACTTCCGATCAGGCAACGGTTTCAACAGCAACTCTTCGTGGAACTCTTCTTCTACTTCTCCATTTACTTGGATTGAGAACGAGAATGAAGATGAGGAGAATGACGAGGAGCAAAACCTAATTTCGGATGAAGAGAACGATAATGAGGAGAAAGAGAGTTTTTTCCAAAATTATATACTTGGTAATTTCGTAATTAAGCAAGAATAGAAAGGGTATTTTTGTCCAAAAATCAATTACCCTCCATCCCGAAATTGAAGAAAATGCTGGATTGGCCAATGGCCCAAATTGGAGCAGCCCCAAAATGACGAAATTTGCTGGGTTTGGAGTCCAACATTTGAGTTTTCAGCCCCAAAATTGGAGTTTACCAAACACCAATGATCCATTTTCAACCTAGAAATGTTGGTTTGGGTACCAAACCCTGAACCCCAAACAGCACCTATATCGCAAGAGATCCAAAATAGTTAAAGATCCACTCTTGCAATCTTGTCAACATTGCATAATGGATCTGAACAATTAAATAAATACTTAGAGTAGTACGACGCTCCTTCATAATGTATTTAAAATGCGGAAATTTCAAGCGCTTCCAATAAATAAATAAAGAACAGAAGAGATGCTGGCTCAACTGTTCTTCATTTTTGTGAACAAGCTGCAGCAAGCATATGGTTAAACAGAAACATATTTCTTTTTTCATTGCTATTGTTTTTAAAATGAACTAAACATTTACATTTCACACCAATCCTATGTAGTTAAACAGAAAAATAAAGAGAACTCCCACCTGCTTCTTCTATTTCTCCTTAATCATCGTACTTCCCACCACCATCAATAGCCGAAGAGCCTCTGAAGAACAACAAGGGAGGAAGCAAAACCTTAAGCTGTCAGTCATCTTGTACATATCATCAAAATAAAGTTTACTCTAAATCAAGAATCAATCGTTATTATAAAATTAGAAATCATGTAAAAAAGGAAAAGAGAATCATTACCTCTCTCTCATCTTTGGTACAAAAGGAAGTTTGAAGCCAGATAACAATGCGTCATTAGTAGCATCGTCCTCCCATTCAATTGCATCCCACCAATCTTCATCAGCCTTTAACCGAATCTGGGGACATCCCATGATGCTGGTCAAGCTAATTGGAAGCTTCTTAAGCTTTGGGCAGCCAATTACACCTAGAAAATGCAGGAAACGGAAAGGCAGGGTAGCTATGGAGTAAATGCTCTCCAGTTTTGGTAAATCAATAAATACGATAGCAGTAAGATTTGAGAATGGTTGCGAATTTGGGCTTCTTCCGACGACTTCATCTAATTTCTCTTCGTTTATTATCTCTCTCAATTCATGGCAATTTGCAACAGTCAGTCCTTCCAAATTTGGCATTAAAACGAGACATGTCAAGTGCCTCAAGTTAGCGCACCAACACACACGCATGAAAGTTATGTTGTGAAAGCTTCTATCTGTTAGAGTGGCTGATATATGGAGGCTGTTGCAAGATGTATCAACGACCAGCTCCTCCATGTCGTCACAGTTAGCAATCTGAAACGATGTCAAGCGGTTTGTGTTTGCTAAGAAAGAAATATCGATGCCTGTTTGACCTTTCAAAGACCCAAGTGCTAGTGTTCGAGTGTTTTCCAACAATTTGCGTGTGCTGAACAATTTCTCAAGACCAGATAAAGATTGTATAGCAATGTTCAATTCATTTAGGTGTTCCAAACATTGCAATTCCTCCAGAAGCATCTCGTCATCTGATAACTTACTGTTTGCTCCTTCTCCTTCCCCATCGCATCCTCCTTCTTCATAATAAGAATAAAAACACAACATTTTCAAAACTCTCAAAGAAGACAAATTTCTGATCACTTGCTTTGATCTCTCGAATGTGAGATGGAGATTAATGAGGTCTAAGTATTTCAACATTTTTAGCTCGGTCAACTCTATGGGTAGCCTTTCTATCTCTGTGTCTGATATATTAAGAAATGTTAATAAAACCAACCTTGATATGCTTCCTGGCAGTTCCTTAACCTTAGCTCTTGATAGATCAAGGATAGTCAAATTACTCATAGATTGAAAGAACTGAGGACAGATTTCACGTAACTTTGTATTATCATTGAGTAACAAAGTTACAAGGTTAGGACATTCAGGTACCTGAGCTAGTTCCTCAATCTCGTTTTCCATCAAAGACACCCTTTTCATTGCTTCCCATTTTCCAACTCTCGGTGCTTGTTTCAATTGCTTCCCAGCCATCACCAAGGCATCTCTTTTTGATATCCACAAAGTCATGCTCCGAATCACATCATGCATCTTTACCCATTCAACTTTATCTTCTAGTAGAGACGCGCGAACAAGAGTACTCAAAATACAGTTTGCCTCCTCATAATGAGAGTCAATTTCATCATCATCATCAATGTCAATCCAAAAATCTTCAAAAGTCCATAACTCTACTAAATTTCTTTTAGAAATTTCATCGCCCTCAGGAAATAAAGCACAATATGAGAAACATAATCTAACCATGTCACTTGGCAGATTATCGTAGCTGTATCTCAAAAGTGAAAATAACTCACTCATAGCGCGCTCATGCTCCCTAGCTTGTGAATGTTGAAGGGCTGGACCATCAAAAGTCTTGATAGCACGCTCCCATTCTTTTGGTTCTCTCTTGCAAGACATGCTTTTACCAATTATAGTTAATGCTAATGGCAAACCTCCACACTTCTTGACCACCGTTTTAGCAAGGCGTGGAATTTCTGGATGACTGTTGATGGTATCCTGCCCAGCTTTCATCAGAAATAGTTGCCAAGCATGCTCCTCTTCCAAAGTCTCAACGCTGAAGCTCTTGTCGGGTTGTGGCTCCATTTGTTTGCACACCTGCTCTAGCCGTGTTGTGAATACTACCCTTGACTTATTTAGACTTTCTGCTGGTGGAACCCCAATCTTTGAAAGGTCAACTGCCCCTTTTATGTCATCTAACAGCAAAATGATCTTCTTTCTCTACAGTTGTTTGCAGATATATGCAGATTTCAGCTCAAGACTTTTGCCTGTCAATTCGTCGGGAAGGCCAATCTTTTCACCCAGATCTTTTTGGATCGACTCCAGGTTCAGATCATTAGGGACATCAATCCATATCACAAAACAATCAGATTTCCGAACGAAATGGTTGTTGATTTTCTTCAAGAGAGTAGTTTTCCCAACACCACCTTGCCCATACACGCCTACAATCCCAGCTCTTTCTTCTTCAAGGTAGCAGAGGACCTCTTGTAACTTAGTCTCCAAGCCCACAGTTTGAACACAAGTCCTCTCAGCTCCAGAATCTGGTTCTGCCGGCACCTCCACAACAACTTCTCCAAAGTTTTCTCCCGTGACCTTAAGATCTTGCAGATCTTTGAGGCATTTGGTGACCGATCCGCCAAACACGGAGGTTGAGAAATAGTCAGTAGAGCAGATTCCTCCAAGGCACAATCTCTGGACTGCTTGCTCTCCTCCTTTTTTCAACCGATCAGCTTCGGCTGTTGCAGCCTCCACTCTTGACAACCACAGTTCAACATCCTCTGACTTCTGCATTCGGTGTCGTTTCTCGTCTCGAATCTTTCGCACCACCATTTTCTTCATCACTCTCAAGTCTTCAGCAGCTTTCAACAAAGCCTCCAGATTATCTTCGAGCTGGTAGACATAAGCTGCATGTCTAACACCAAACTCCCAAGCAAAGTTTTGTAAGCCGTCGCATATTTTGGTAGCTAAGGGTGAGCTGAGCAAGCAGCTGATAGCGTTACCCATGATTTGTAGGGGGAAAAACCAAGTTTATTTTCCTGGTTGTATGAGAAAGTTTTGATGAAGAATGAAAAACTGAGTAGGTTACAGTTTGCTAAGTGAAAGATTTTAGAGAATCAGCTAAGCATTTCTGGATGGATATGATAACTTCAAATGAGGAGTATTAGAAATATGATCCGTTTGAGTTCTCTTATATATAGCAATACCATCTTGCTCTTTATTAAAAAAATGGTTTCTGAAATTTAAGGTTGGTGCAAGCTGTGAATGTTTGACTTTTCATCGGTTATTGTTATTTATATTCAAATAAAAGATTTAACAAACACAGAATGATCCTTAATCCAATTCCAAAATGTTTGACCAATATTACGTACATAATTTATTTATTTTTTGTGAAGACATGCGTAAATGTAATCTATACTATATAAAAAGCACGAAGGGGCTTATTTCCTTAAATTACTATCATACCCTTTAATTTTTAAAAAACTTAAGGGTGTAATAGTCTTTTAATTTTTAAAATTACCTACTTATTAAAATTGAATAAATCTATTATTCAACTACTTATTTAATTAATTAACTTACCTATTAAAATTGAATAAATCTATTACTCAATCACTTATTTAATTAATTAACCCTATTAAACCCTAAATTTCACGACCTTCTTCTTCCACCTTCCAATTGTAGAAATAGCGTTGATGTTAAAATAGCATAACCAAAATCACAAGATCCCTTTAAAGAAGTCGTTGTAGCAGCAGCAGCAGCTAGAAGAGAACTGTACAGAACCACCACTAAAGTACAAGGTAATTAAACCAATAAATATTTCTTTATTCTTCGATTACTTCATTAATTAGAAACATGCACTCCCTCTGTTTCACTTTCATCTAATTAATTTTAATTGGTTTCATCTTTATTTCTTTAAATTACTAATATTAATTTCTTCAAAGGTTTCTTCATATTTCTTTAAGCTGGTTGAATAATTAATTTCTTCAATTGAAATAGATCTATATGTCACGAATAACTTTTTAGTAATATATTTAACATGCTAATTGTGTTTTCATCTTCACAGATTCGTCGTGTTTTTGATAGCAGCTTGCTTGACAATTCCTCCAATTATCAATCGAGTTGTGGTATGAATTATATATTTATTATATAAATCTTATATTTAATTAATTTGAGTACTTATTAAAGTCACAAAGAATGAGCTTGGCAGAACCAAAATCACAAGATGCCTTTAAAGAAGTTGTTGTAGTAGCAACAGCAACTCTAGAAGAGAACTGTACAGAACCACCACTAAAGTACAAGGTAATTAAACCAATAAATATTTCTTTATTCTTCGATTACTTCATTAATTAGAAACATGCACTCCCTCTGTTTCACTTTCATCTAATTAATCTTAATTGGTTTCATCTTTATTTCTTTAAATTACTAATATTAATTTCTTCAAAGGTTTCTTCATATTTCTTTAAGCTGGTTGAATAATTAATTTCTTCAATTGAAATAGATCTATATGTCACGAATAGCTTTTTAGTAATATATTTAACATGCTAATTGTGTTTTCATCTTCACAGATCCGTCGTGTTTTTGGTAGCAGCTTGCTTGGCAATTCCTCCAATTATCAATCGAGTTGTGGTATGAATTATATATTTATTATATAAATCTTATATTTAATTAATTTGAGTACTTATTAAAGTCACAAAGAATGAGCTTGATACATTCTCATCTCTGTCAATAGTCAACAACTATGCAGCTATGTAAAGGTTGAGTGATCTATTCAGCCCAAGGTTTTGTTCGATTTCAAGGTTGGTAACTTATTTTGCTGTCAACACTCAACCTTCTTCTTTTTTATGTTTTAAATGCGCATGTTATGGGTAATGATTGCATCGTTTGGATTCATTTTTATTGTCAAGGGATTGAGTTTGTCTATTATAACAACTTTGGTAACTGAAATAAACTAAGTCGAAAGTACTTTTTATCGCTATGCTTTCAACTTTTTCCTTTAAGCACAATAGATCCTATGGTATGAATTATATATTTATTATATAAATCCTATATTTAATTAATTTGAGTCCTATATATATGTATTTATTTAGCTCGGTCTATATGTGTATGTATTTATGATTGTCAAAATTGTTTGAACCATCATCATTATTTTTTCTGATTTACCTTATAATAAAGGTGGAACCTGCCATCTAACTTAAATTAGTTATTTGCGTATCCTGATGATTGTGTGTGTGCGCAGGGTGGTGGAGAAAGTCTTGATCAACTTTTTCAACGTTGCACAGCTTCATTGCAAAGAATTGCCAAAAAGCATAGAGGTA
Organism: Viola odorata; assembly: GCA_963691705.1. Lineage (NCBI taxonomy): Eukaryota > Viridiplantae > Streptophyta > Magnoliopsida > Malpighiales > Violaceae > Viola > Viola odorata. Next base: position 72,383,775 of record OY829538.1, on the reverse strand, counting down.
TAAATGATTTAATGAAATCATCTCATGAACTGTCTGATTTCATGTATTTCTTTCTGGTTTTTTCTTTACGTTTGAAACTTAATTCTATGTTCATCAACACCCAAATGGTGCACCATGCGTTGAAAATAACATCATTCCACCCGATTTTGTATTTTCGTGCTATTTCAACCTTTTCCTTTAAGCACAATAGATTCATATTGTATTTATTTAGTTCGATCCATATATGTATGTTTATACAATTTCATACACTATTTAATAAATTACTTAAATTACCACTTACTTGCAAATTCATGTTTTAAATTTATTTCAATTGTAGGAAAATGTCTACAAACAAAAGAAAAGTGACCAATGGTTTGATGGTTCCATATGTTAAAAGAAGAGAACGAAATTGGTTGCTTAAAGCTCAACCATTTCTTTATGAATATCAAGGTATGTGATTATTTAATATTTTAAAATTAATAATTTGATTCAATGTTTGATTTGATGGTGTCAAATATTTTATGTGATTAATTAATAATTTGATTCAATGTTTAAAATTATTCTGAGTGACTAATACTAGACTATATAATAAATCTTAGTATTTGTTTTAATTCGGAGTGACTAATACTAAACTATATAATAATTTTTTTATTTGTTTTAATATGTAGGACATATAGAAGTTGAACCATCTCTTTCACCTCTACATACGTTAAAGGATGTTCCCAGTTGTAACTATTGTGGTGCAAAAAGATTTCAGTTCGAGCCACCAACATTTTGTTGTCAAAATGGACAAGTTAAATTGACGCATACACATTATGATAATGATTTGCTAGAACTTTATACGTCACAATCAGAAGAAGCGAAAGAGTTTCGTAGAAAGATTAGAAAATATAATAGTATATTTGGGTTTACATAATTTGGTGTAAAGTATGACAAAGAACTTGCTTCATCGAGGAAAGGAGTTTATACCTTTAAAGCTCAAGGTCAGGCATACCACAACCTTCCCGGATTGGTGCCTGCAGAGAATAATCCAGTGTATTTTCAACTTTATTTTTATGATACTGATAATGAGCTACACAATAGGATGAGAATTATGGAGAATGCTAACTTGGATGAAAGCATTATGAAGAAATTGATGAAGATTTTGGAAAACAACCCATATGCTAAATTTTTGAAAGGCTTCAAAGATATTTCCTCACTTGACGATTTACAAATCCATATCAACACAAGTGTTAATATTGATCAAAGAGTTTATAACTCACCTTCTGTTGATCAAGTTGCTGCTATATGGATTGAAGGAAATAATTCTAATGTTCCATTTGAAAGAGATATAGTTGTTCATGCACATTCGGGACAGAGCCATAGAATTAAACATTACTTTAGTTGTTATGATCCTCTCCAATACCCACTTTTATGCCCTAAAGGATAAGTTGGTTGGCATCAGAATATTTACAAACAATGCAGAAGGTCTTCCAATACTAATACAACAACTACAGAAGACTTTTCAACTATTCTGACATTTACCTCTGCTTAATTAATACGATATTATTTCCATTTTTAGCTCTATTTTTTTTCATGTGTCTTTTAAAATTTTCACATGATTTTTTTAACATATAGGTGTGCATAGACCTACAATATCAAAAGTATCGTGTAGAGAGTACTATTGTTACAAACTTCAAATTAGAGCTTTCATACAATCGATACTTTTACTATCTGGTAGACTATTCCAACAATATGTTGTAGACATGTACATTAAATTGGAGACTACCAGACTTGATTTCTTCCATCATCAGCAAGCAAAAATCCGATCTGAATTGTACCAAGGTATTGCTGATAGTGTCATGTCAGGAGAAACTAGAGGAAGTGAAGTCGGAAAAAAGTTAATCCTTCCTGCCTCTTTTGTTGGAAGGTCACGAGATATGCGACGACGATATCTTGATTCGATATCATTGGTCCAGCATTTTGGGAAGCTTGATTTGTTTATTACTATGACATGTAATCCAGATTGGAAAGAGATTCAAGATCAGCTTACAGAAGGGGAACTTGCACAAGACCGTCCTGATTTAGTTGCAAGGGTCTTTCGAGCAAAAGTTCAAGATCTCAAAGATCAAGTTATCAAGAAATAAGTATTTGGAAAAGTAGCTGCACATGTTCATGTTATTGAATTTCAGAAAAGGGGAATGCCACACGTTCATATGTTAGTCATACTCGAAGAAGGTTTCAAAATTGTTTGTTCTGATCAATTTGACAAATTTATTTGTGCTGAAATACCAGATGAGGATGAAGAACTTTTACTTTTTCAATTAGTGACCAAACATATGATGCATGGTCCATGTGGAGAAAGTAATAAAAAATGTGGTTGTATGGAAAATGGAAAATGGAGATTTCACTATCTACGAGGTTTTTCTTCTACAACTGTGGCTGGAAAATATGGTTATCCAATATATCAAAGAAGAGACAATGGGCAAAAAATAATTAAGAAGAACAAAGAGCTTGATAACCGATGGGTAGTGCCGTATAACTCTTACTTGCTTACAAGATATGGTTGCCACATAAATGTTGAGATCTGCTCCAGTATTAAATCAGTGAAATATCTTTATAAGTACGTATACAAAGGGCATGACAAAATATTTGTATACATTGCATCAAATGATGGGAATAATTTGGTTGATGAGATAGAACAATTTCAAGATGGGAGATTTGTCTCTCCACAAGAAGTTGCATGGAGGATATATGAATTCAATTTAAATGAGATGAATCCTCTGGTGATAAATTAGCAATTACATTTGCCTAATAAACAGGCTGTCTATTATTGGGAAAATCAAAATTTGCAAGAAATGGTACTTTGGGAGCATGTATCGAAGACAATGCTTACAGAATTCTTTACAACATGTTCTGAGAATCCAAATGCACGACAATATTTATACAGGCAAGAAAAAAACTTTATTCTTAAAATTTTATTTCTTTGCTTATTTATTTTCCAATGTCACTATTAGTATATATATATTATATTATTTATTTATATTTGTAGATATAGTACATTAATTAATGTTCCAATATGATATCTTTCACATAATTATATCTTATATTTTTACTACAGGGAATTTCCTGTACATTTTGTCTGGCAATCTAAAGAAAAAGCATGGAAGAAAAGAGAATCAACGAGGGGTGTGATTGGCCGTGTAAATATTGCAAATCCAAAAGAAGGAGAAAGGTATTTTCTAAGGTTATTATTGAATCATGTTAGAGGGCCAAAATCTTTTGAAGATTTATTGACAGTAAATGAAGTTATATGCAAAACATTCAAACAATCAGCACAAAAGAGAGGACTTCTTGAATCTGACGAGAGTATATCAGCGTGTCTAAGTGAAGCAGTTATGTTTAAAGTGTCATTGTAGTTACGCAGACTATTCGATACTATTTTGGTGTATTGTCAGGTAATTTTCAAATTAAGTCACTAAAAAACTAAATTTAGTAGAATTTACTATCCTCACTTTTACATCTTTTAAATCCATTTTTTCCGTATAGCCTATATTTTGTCAAATGCCTTTTTAATTTATAAATATTAAGATTAAGATGCAGCAAGAGTTCTAAACCAACTGCGTTGTTCCCCGAATATTTTTGTTTATGTTTATATTAATTTAAGCCATTTTTTATTAACGTTTATATTTTTTATTTAATTTATTATCAGCCTGAAGATGTAAGAAAGTTATGGGATCTCTATTGTGATGCATTATCTGAAGACTATAAAAGAACCCATCGAAATTCAAGCGCAGAGGAGGTATTAGCACTAGCACTCAAGAGTATTAATTTTTATTTAGAAAGTATGGGGAAAAGTGTTAAGGACTATGATTTACCTACATTAAAGGAGATAAGTTTGGAACATGATTCGACATTGCCAAAGGAGATTGCAGATGAATTATCCATTAAAGTCACATTGGAAGATATAGAGACAATCAAAATTAAATCCAGAACAAGAAGAGGCTTTTAAGGCAATTATAGAAAAAAGTTGATTCAAATTCCAGTGGGGTATTTTTTGTTGATGGACCAGGAGGAACAGGAAAAACATATTTATACAAAGCATTGCTAGCTAATGTTCGATCACGTGGGATGATTGGACTTGCAATTGCGACATGTGAGGTTGCTGCTGCAATCATGTCAGGAGGTTGTACTGCTCATTCACGATTTGGTATCCCTATAGATGTTCATGAATCAAGTGAAAGCAACTATTCAAAACAAGAACCCAAGGCTCAATTAATAAAAAGGGCAAGACTTATTCTGTGGGATGAAGCTCCAATGGCAAAACGATGCACAATAGAGATGGTTGATCGATTCTTAAGGGATATAATGAACAACAATGAACTATTTGGTGGTAAAATTATAGTTTTTGGAGGTGATTTTACGCAAGTACTACCTGTAGTACCACGAGGGACAAGATCAAAAACTGTGGAAAGGTCATACTTATGGCACTATATGAGAAGACTGAAATTATCTAGAAAGAGGGCTAGCTCAGATTTAGAATTCAGCAAACTTTTACTCCGAATAGGAAATGGAGAAGAGCCAACAATAGATGATGACATGATATCTTTACCAGAAGAGATGATAATTAAGTATGACAACTATGAATCTTCCATTAACCGTTTGATTGGCAGTGTCTACCCCTCACTTCGAGAAAATGCAACATTACCTGAGTACATAACAAATTTTGCTATACTGGCTACCAAGAATGAATATGTTGATGAGTTGAATAATAGAATGATATCATTGTTCCCCGGAAATGGCACAATATTTAAGAGCTTTGAAATCGCACCTGATGATGAAAACAATTGTTACCAAGAAGAATTCCTAAATACATTGATGCCAAATGGATTGCCGCCACATATACTAAAACTCAAGAAGAATTGCCCTATAATGTTGTTGCGGAATCTAGATCCATCAAATGGATTATGCAATGGGACTAGAATGGTTTGTCGAGGATTTGAACGCAATGCCATACATGTAGAAATAACAGTTGGCCAACATGTAGGTATTAATTAAAGCATTACATTAATAATTATTTTTTCCTTTACTGAATATTTAATATTATTTATAATATTAAATTATATGTATTATATCAGGGAACAAAAGTTCAAGCAAGCGGTGCAAAAGCTCAAGGATACCTTAGAAAAGGGATGCACATATATTATTACCAATGGAGTTGCCAAGAAACCAAATCCAAATTACTCGAATATTAACCTCGACATTGAACTGATTCTGACAAACTCAACCATGGTGCAAGAATCATCAATCCCTATCCCCCTTGATGTTATTAACTATGAATTCATGGATTTTCAAGATCTTCCTCATTGTGACCAAAACAAACAAATCGGTAAGCAACTAAATTTATAAAATGTTGTAATCATTATTTTAAATTGATAATTCATATTCTAATTTTAATTATTTTAATGACAGATATTATTGGTTTCGTCATTAGCGCAAAACCATTCAATGGTAAATTTTGAGAAATTCTATTAATGGACAAAAGGTAATATATTTATTTACTAATGTTCAATTACAGTTTTCCCTATATATAAAATCAAATAATTGCATTTTTGTTTAACAATACTTAAAATTTTAAAATTAGAGGTGAAGAGTTGAAATTGATCTTGTGGGAAGACTTAGCTGAAAAGAAAGGAGAAGCCCTTTATGAAATAAAAGAAGAAAAGCCTATCATTGCTTTATCAAACGGAATGGCATCAAAATATCAAGGTAAGTCTATAAAATATAAATTCGAGTCAATTGCTATCTAATAATAATAAAAATGCAATTGCTCAAATTAGGAATTTTACAAGTATCAACTACAAGAACGACAATAGTGATGATCAATCCCATAACATATGAAGCAGATATCCGACAATGGTAAGAATACATGTATATATATTAAATATAATATAAGATTATTTTACCATTATCCATTGTTTAAGTTAATATTTTTTCCATTTAACTTTACAAATATTGATAAACCACAGCTTGACCTATACTCAACAAGAAGATACCCAGAAGATAATCAGATCACCTTCAAAGAGAATGGACAATGCAAGCAAAGCAACTGTAGAACAAATTGCTAACAAAATTGCATCATCAAAACATTAGGTAGCAATCATAAAGCAAAATAATTAGTTATGAGCATAACTGAAAAAACTAACATTAACTCTTATTATTATTTTGCAGTCTTTCTACGTCCTAACAACAACTATTACCGAAGTCATCAATAAAAGACAACCTTGGTATGAATCATGTAAAAAGTGCTGGAAAAAAGTATTTGACATGGGTGAGGGTCAAGCAACATGCGACAGGTGTAACGATTGCGTTGAGACAATTCCAAGGTAATTCCAAACAAATTAAAATTTTAATTATTTTAAACATAAAATAAGATGACTAAGACTCAATTTACAATTTTAGGTACATGCTGAGGTTACAAGTTAATGATGGTGAGAATGAAGCAACGATTGTTCTTTTTGACAAAACAGAAACACTAATTGGTTGTGACATCAAGAAATACAAAGAATCAGTTAACGACAAGGTAATTCTTTTGGAATAGTGATACTAAAATTATGTTATTGCAGAAAAAAATACTAATATTATTCTCAATGTAACAGGAAAAAGAGAACTCGCCACACTATAGAAAAATGATATCCTGCAAGGACAAGGAATTTGATTTCTTAGTCAAGGTCAGCAAAAAAAAATGAGAGCGAACGAAAGAGGAATATATTTATCGCTGAAGAGGTTCATGCAACTAAAAAGAGCACACTAACTGAAGAAGAAACTGATGAAGACGAGGAGTCATTAGCGGTAGTTTGGAAAAGGAGCCAGCAAAATAAAGTTCAAATGAATAATGCAACTGGAAAAAAATGTGAACAATACGACAAGGATGAAAGCAAGAATAATAAGATGATAAAAAAAGGAAGGCAAATCAAGAAAATCAAGGAAGAAGATAATCAACAACAAGCTAAAAAATTAGCCAAGCCGAAAAAGAAAAGAGACAAAAAACAAGATGAGGAAGTAATTATTTTGCCCACACCGATACTCATTGACAAAGAAGCTGAAGGCAAAAAAGAGACAAGGAAGGGAACAAGACTCAAGAACAAGAAATTTGATGAATTATATAAGTATGAGCCCATAATCAAAAAAATCAAGCAAGAAAAATTGTAAAAACGCTTTATAATTAATAGTTATTATTAGTATGTTTAACAATTTATATGGTTGGCTGTAATACTTTAAAATAATATTTAAATACTATTAATCTATATTATATATTAATAATTATTATTAGTATGCTTAATGATTTATATGTTCGGTTATATTATTTTAAAACAATATTTAAATAGTGACATTATCTATTTTAAATAACCAAAATTAATTTATAAATAATATCTAAATTAAATAATTTAATTTCATATAAAAATTTGCCGCACGTGCAACGCACGTGCCCTAACTACCTAGTATATTTAAAAACGTGGAAACCTTGTAGTTCAATAAATATTACTCGCACGTGATTTGAGAATTATGTGGTTTTAAAAAATAAATCTTTAATTTTTAAATTTGGACGTCAAATCAATATGAGCGAATATAAAATAAGAATATAAACAATCAGTTAATTATTAATAATATTTATAATCTATTTTAAAATTTATCCACCGTTATTCAATTAAAATCAATAATATTTGAACGAGATTAATTTAAAAAAAATGACATGTTGAATGAATCGGACGTGAGGAATATAACGGAAGTAGCAATATTGTAGCATCTTTCAATTCTCAAAGGAAAAGATTCAAAGTCCTCTGTCCCTTCTAATATGGGTCTTTTTTCTTTAATTTATTGGCATAAAATTTCACACTTGTCTATTTTTCTTAGTTTACCGTGAGGTTTTGAAACTAAATTCATTCAAGTTTGGGATCCATTTTCATAATATAATTTTTACAATTTTCAAGACTCAAACTCAAAATCTCGGTTAAAAATATATGTCCTTTTCCTTTATCACTCAACGATAACCAATCAATAATTTGAAAAAACATTTATATTTTCTTTAAAAAAGATTAATTAAGCATCCGTCGATTTATTCGTGTGAACGGATTCTTAGTTTACATGATTTTCCACGAGGAATTTTAGTTTCAGAAAAATTACTTAAATGTGGGGTCAAAAGTATATTAATTGTTCTTTTAAAAAAAAAATCTTAATTGTATAAAAAAATTCAATAAGTGGTCAGCTCATTAATTACTTAAATTTTTAATCTCATCCGTCCAATTTTATTGAACGGTTCAGATTTTTCTAACATGACTGGTCATGTTTAAAGAAAAATTAGAAGAGTCGAATCCCTCCAAAAGTACATTAAGTTTTGAACGACCAATAATGGAGAGGTGTCTGTCATTTGGTTCTATGCAGAGCAAGTTGCAAAGAGATAGAGTCAAGGACAGAGCTTAGAAAATTCCACTCTTTTTGTCTTGTCTTAAATCCCTCATCTTAAGGGCATTCAGCCCTTCACCCATTGCAATTCCAGCATTATTTCCTTGTACAAAAAACAACTAAAGTTTACCACTATCATATACAAGTATATGTATACATACCGTCTCTGAAAATGAAATTCCAGCCGACAACTTTTTCAATTGGATTTACATGTTTGCCTGTGAATCTTGATTCTCTTTTACATAATCTTCTTCATCTCATGTACTAATCATAAACTAAGTAAAACAGCCTAAAAATGGTTTCTTTAAGCAATTCTCTCATCATTTCTGATAATTTACAAAAACTACACAAACACAAACGACACTATTACTCTAGTAGTTACTTTTGTTGTTGCCGTAAATAGAAATATATTACGTAGACAAGATAATTCGAACTCGAAATATTGTTCTCTCAATTTTGTAAGAAGTATCATTAAGTTGTAAGTTCATCTGGTAGCTATTTTGTGATTGTCCAAATAACTTACCATTTTCATATTGTATAATAAACAACTACAACAATTTGCATAATCATATTATTTAAATTACATGATAACTAATGCGTTATACTCGAACTTTCTATACTGATTTCACCATGAAGAACTTCATCTCTGGCCCTTCAACTAGGTGACCATAAGGAATCCTACTCCTATCCTATCAATTGCTTACTTTCAATTTCTTCTACCTTGTCGCCTTTTATAGTGTTCTCGTTCTTGTTTCTTTGTTTTCCCCCCTTCAAGTTACTGTTTTGTGCTATTGAATTGATCTTATCACATCTAATAGTACTAAACCGAGTGCCTGTTTCTCTTGTAACTATTTTCCTCCTTCTAAATTCTAACCTATTAAAAGAATTCCATATTTAACGACATTGGAACAGCCAAACAACATTAACAATAACAACTCCATTGGAATCAAGAAATTTATAACTGCGACAATGAGATCTCTGAAATGGGGAACCCATAACCTAATAATAATAATAATATATGCTTGAAAAAACTCAAAATCAGCAATTTCTATAGTTCGGTTCCGATAAATCTTGTACCTTCATGGAATGAAGCAGATTGTGGGATCAAATTCATCATATCCAACATCAACTAGACATAGTCCATCTGGTGGTGCTGGAGGAGCTGTAGCACGTCTACAAGCATCCATCAACTTTAACAGTGCATCTTCATCTGCGCCAGCGGCAGCTTCTCTTACACAAGTTGCAACAAGAACCCGAACCATCTACCATATATACAACGTTACCCACGGAGTCAGAAAAAACAGGTAAACAAAAATACAAAAAAAAACAAGTGACTGAAAGAAACAGATGAATGCTGTAAGTAACTGGGCAAAATTTGTTGGAATAAACACCAAGAGGAGATGGGATGGATGCAGTGCGCATGGAAATGGATGGAATTCACTTGAGAAAGAAAACCTGAATAAGTTTTCTTTTGACTATAAAAAATATCCAGAGCAGCTGAAATCTCAACTTGGAAAATATGCAGGGCAATCATACTTTAAGCCTGTCTAGGATTTATTGGTCTGTTTAGCTGCACTGAATAACGTTACAAACCATGTTTAGTACTAAAAATCTTCTTCTTTTGTTTTGAAAGGAGTAATATTGTTATCTTTGTTTCAACTGGTTGAGCTGATAACCCAGTGCTTTTTTCCCTTGATTAGGTAGTTGGTTATCATAACTTTAAACAACATAGCAGTTTTAAAAAAAAGTAATTTGTTGATTCCTCCTCATATTCACAAAATTCTACTTCAAGCTTGCAGGTAAGTTGAGATCAGCGACAAAAAGTACAACAAGCAATATTAAGATTGAGTGAGAACATTACTTGTCTTTGTTTCCCACATTAATACAAAAATAGCAGCGATAGAGTTTAGCATATTTTATAAGCAAAGTTGAAGCCTTCTTCGTGAAGTTCAACTTTAATCACATCAACCAACCGCGTACAAGGTAAAAGTTTGAGACTATGGTGAAGTATGAATGATGAACACAGATATTCAGTGTTTTGAGAACTAACTAGGAGAGAATGTCTTTACATCAGGTAATCAATACCATCGACTCTTGGAAGGTGTTATGCTTGGTTGCAGTTCTCTCCTCTGTTTTTCCTTTTCTAACTTATGTTTTGTAGTTTTTTCATATCATTTGTCAATTCAGAAATTAAAAAAACAATAATAAAGCCACCTCATATAGTCATATGTACTTAACAAGTAATTTTTCAATTGGAGATGATTCACTAAATTTCATAAACATGCCAACTTAATTGAGCAAATTGAAAACACAGGGTACGGATTCACTGATGGAGACGAGTTTAATGGCCAAAAGAAGGATATTCCTTTTACTAATGAACTGCTAGATACATCCTATTACAAAACAGACAGTCCCTCCTGATATTTATTACCCTTAGATTTCCAGATTACTCAGAAGTCAGACCCACAGATTTTTCCAGAATTACAGGTACTCAAACAAGCAATTAGAGCACTGGGTGCCAAAAAGTGAAACAAGAACTTGCAAGACTGCATGTAATAGGTTTTATGCAAAGTTGCATTTGTAGCAAGTCATTCTTTAATTGCATTTTGTTGAACCAAAGTTTGTCTCTGTTCAGTGTGACGAAGAAGGGCTGACGAACTGTGTTGTAATACATAAACCTATTCTCCAATGATTCTTCAACATCACAACTCCAGACATTACACTTCTAAGACAGTAGTTATAATAAGTAAAGAGATTACTAGCTTGCAGACAACCTTCCCAACTCGCTGCATATGTATAGCTTGCAGGCAGCAAAGTAAAAGTGAAGGAAAGTGCATGCAAACACGAAGATGGACATAAAATAAGACCAAAACAGGCACTAAGCCGCACGCAGGCAAACATGCACAGGTGGCAATGGAGTTAAAAAAAAAAAATTAAAGTCGTGAAAATATGAATTGGAAAATAAATATTTCAGAATAGGTTCGTATGAGATACTTACAGAACTAGATAAGCTAGCTTCCGTGGCTCAAGCATGATAAATGAAGCATTCTGTTGGTGAACCTCTGGGGAAAACAAGGCAGGGATGTCAGCTATCAACTGTTAGTGTTAATTGTATGCTGCAGGCAAATTTGCTGCAAAGTTCCAAAGCATTCGAAGATACATATAGCAGAAAATTCAGGCTACAGTTTCCAACAGTAACCATAGAGGTAGTCAGGAAGTAGAGCCTGGGCCTGGAGAACAAAAATTTGATGAATATATTTCAAGGAAACTGACTCAATGGTAGCTTCATGATTCATTGAGATGTTTGAGAACATGCAGAACAATCAGAACAGACATTCAACAAAATCTAATAAACCACTATGCATACAGCTGCGCTAATGTATAGAATTGAAATCACCAATGGATGAAAACAGAAACCTCAAATTTCTGAATTTGGAGCCTGACAAATATTCTAAGAAGGTTGAAAGCACATAATGATGTATTTAACAGTTTGCATTTTTGTCGTTCACACTTACATGTTCCGTGAAGCTTTGGTGTCGCGAGCAAACATCCTGTAGGATAATAACTTTCCTTCTAGTTGTTTTAAAAGCCGGTTAACCATGTATACAGTAAACTTCCTAGGTTTCTTTGCACCCTGAATTTCATTTTCAGGTATTGAGTCTTCAAAATTCTCCTCCCCAGTGAGTTCAATACATTCATTCTCACGTCCATCTTGACTTTTATAGTCATACAAACTAAATTCTTCACCATCTTCCTCACTCTCAACAAATTGCTCCTTGTTTACTCCATTATTAAATGGGAAAATATATAAATAACGCCTCCATTTAGCAGAAAAATTAGGGTGGAATGCACGTGAAACTTATAAAAGTTAAATCCTTATTATTATTATTCAAAAAGGTAGTACATTCTCAGGGAAATAAAAGATGGTCATTATGGTGGTTATCAGCCACGAAAAATAGTCTTTCTTCACCGAAGCTTGAAGCAATATGTACCTCAGAAACAGAGACAACCCTAAGTTTTCCTGGTTCTGCATTGTTGATGGCATCTTCAATCTCACCAGGTTTAACATCCCTTCTCCAAGTATCTAAGCAAACAATTATGCCGAAAGTACGAAAAATGAAGTTACAACACATTATAGCTCTAGCTTACGACAAACAAAACTATTTTTTGAAGTAAATTGCACACTAATTAAAAATGACATAATGCTGCAGCTCTTCCCATGAGTATAATAAAATTGAATTCATTCCCCTAAATTCTTTGGATTTCTTTAGACAAGCGTTGCCATTTCCAAGCATTAAATTTTGCAATGAAAAAAAAAATGAGTGCATTTTACCCCAAAAACCCTTTTCAGAAAGTTGAACGATCAGGAAGGTGTGTGTATATATATATATATATATTAACAGAAATCAGAAAGATCAAGTCATGAAGTAAAAACAAAACTGCATGCATGATTCAAAGAATTTAGCTTTCAGAAACAAAAATGGAGCAGAAGTCACAAAATTTATTACAATGATGTATTAAAGCAAAATAATAAACAAATAACAAAGTCCCCATATAATATGTATCAATTTATTATCAGAAATATGCATTTAGGAAATACAATGAGAGTGCCAATAACGTACAGAAAGAACAAACTTGTTGGAGAGCTGATATGTCTTTGTCAGTGCGGCCAGCAACAAGAGCACAGCCTTCCAACGGTTTAGATTTTTCTTTCAGCAGTTGAGCTTTCTTCTCATCTACAAATATACCAAGAGATCTTTCTACTAAGCTACACAAATTAAAGAAGTAAAACACAAGAAAGTAAAAAAAAATTACAATTCTTGTCTGAACTGTATGTCAGTAAGCAAGAAATATACAGTACCAAGTTAACTCCGTCTTTATTGTAGACTTGGAATTTGATAAAAATAAATAAATAAAATATAACTCCCAATACAGTTTTTTTCTACATTTGGATTAACTAATTCAGATTGAATTTATCATCGAAAGAAGGAACTCCACTACAGAATATCAAATTAGAACAATTCCTACAAATCATTTAACAAAATATGAACCCAACCAAGAAATAGAAACCGCAAGTGAGGAATATACACTATTTGATTCCCATCGTATATGTCAGTTATTAGCATTGGAAGTGTAACCAAAAGGCCCATCACTAAAGGAGGAAGGTGTAAGACATTGGACATAATATTTAGATCTACAATTGTTGTAGGGAGATGAACAACTTACCCTTGAACAGTGTTCAAACCAGGTTGCTTCTGCCAACCATCAAACGAACCCCATTATAGGAAACAAGTATTTTGAAATTCGCTCTTGCCCATCTCCCAGATTTATCTTCATTTGCAGCACCATTTAATTCATTTTTATTGGAAATTCCAGGAATTTTTACATCAACATGAACAAAATGAGGCTGTTGATGAAACACTGTACCGTAAGTATAAGAAACAACAAGATTTTGAAGCATCCTTAAAATAATTAATGTTTAAAGTAACACATATGAGATGATTAGTTACGTTGATTATTTTGAGAGGACACATAAATATGACCTCTTCCAAAAACATCCTAACACTGATTCGTCTTTTACGTTGAATACCAATGATGCAGGATGAAAACATAAGTTTCCTATTACGAAAAGAAGCAGTGCTAAAAAATGCAAACATAAAAGACAAAGAAAAAAGAAGAATTCCCATCATTGAAGAGAATTGAGTGTTCTGTGGTCATGATGTGATACAACCAAATTTCAGAATGAAGGAGATAAAATGACTGGATGTTAAAGTTTCAAGCCAGTAAGCCCACCTGAGTTCCAAACAAGTCTGCCAATGACAAATGACCATTCACCACCTTGGAGTAAAAATCAACCACCTCATGCCATGGCCTTGCATGCATGAAGTGAAAGCTCTCCCTAACAAAACCAATCCGATATTAAACTTAATTTCTGTTCATGAAAACACCAATTAGTAATCGTAGCATTGTTTTTGTTTTTACCTGGCATTCCACCTGGAAAAACTGCAGGAATCAGTGTGGTTATAGTGGGAATAGACTTTGCTTTGCTTATCCATTGAACCAATGGATTGCACTGACTTGTGGGATAGGGGAATTTTCAACATGTATCATAAGAACACTGCCCTAACCCGTCCAGCTGCTCTGAAAACCAAGAGAATATTTTTGAACAGACAAAAAAAGAAATTAGAACTATTTCTACGTGAAGAAAGGTGCTGCAATCAAACATACACCAATTACACCAAGCTTGAGCTAAAAAGTTCCAACACTAAAACCCAAACTTCTTCAAAGCCAAAGAAAACCCACCTAAAGCGATATGCATCGTAAATTCCCGCAAAATTCCAAAATTGGTTCGTCACAGTAGCTAAAATTCTCGACCAATTTAACCCAAAACAAGAACGAAACGCAGCAAAAACGAAACGTGTAGAACAGCAATGAGGCAGAGAAGGTAAGAGATGGAATTACCAGAAGAACCGCAGAGGGAGACTGGACAGTGGGCAGCTGAAAACTGAGAAGATCTCAGCTGAGTAATAGTTTCAGTTGAAGATTCAAATTCAAAAGAACAATGAGTTCTGTTTTTTTTCCCTCTGTTTTGGTGAAAAATTTCACCACTTGAGTTTTACATCGCCGGTGGCCGTTGAACGCGAGAGGGCCAGTGGGCTGGAAATAAATGGGTTGAATATCTTGGCCCATTTAAAGGCATAAAGCCCAGTAGTTTCTGTAGACCTACATTAACGCGTATAAGGCATAAGCTCAGTATAAAAAGAGTAATGTTTTGGGCTTACAAACTTCTATTTTTCCTAATTAGTTATTGTCAAAGCTTTTCCCCCATTTTCAGGAAAAAAATAGAAAAGTTTGAATATAGCTAACTGCAAATTAAAGTATGATCTTCAACAATGTTAACTATTTCTAAAAGCAAACTCGATCCAAGTGTTAACTTTTGTAGATAATAAAATATATAGTAATTTATTGTTTTTTTGTGTTCTCTACAAAATTAATCAAGCATTGTGGTTAATTAGCCCAAATTTTATTTGTTAAGTGCATGAACTATTCCTTTTCGTCTACAACCAACTTTACAAGGTTGACACATGATACGAGCTGCAGAATCATCACTGAATTGTTGCGTCTTTATGACTATACATCTTGAACTTAGATCAATATGTTGATTAGATCAATGAAAATTGTCTTGTCTTAATCTTATATTTAATTGTTTACTAAGGTTTCTTCTATCTTGAGATTTTTATTAAAGATGTACAAACTCCTTACTAATTAAACACAACAAATGTTGATCGCTTAATAATGGTCGTTTAATAATTTTTCTTTCCTATATAACTTGTCCAATACTTAAAATTGTAGGGTCAAACATTAGAGTGTCATAAGCCAGACAAATTAGAAGTGGGTGTTCGTAATTAGGGATGTAACCGGGCCGGTTCGGTCCGGTTTTAGGCCTAGAACCGGACCGACCCGGACCCGAACCGGAAAAGTCCGGTTCTGGAAGACCAGAACCGAACCGGACCGACCCGGAATTTCCGGTTCGGTTTCCGGTTTTTTGAATTTTTTTTATTTTAAAAAAAAAATTAAAATTTTTTAAAAATTAGGAAAACTACTATATTCATGAAAAAAAATATTTCTTTGTTATCATGATTGGATATTTTAAAACAATTAGGAAAATTTATTCCTAAATAAAAAAGTTGATTTTTCAACCAAAAAAAAATAAGAAAAAGGCCCGGTCCGGCCCAGCTCAGCCCCAGCCCACCCAAACCAGCACCAGCCCGCCAACCCAGCCCCAGCCCCAGCCCCAGCCAAGCCAATGAAGGAAAAAAAATAAAGGAATTTGAGGGGAAGGGGACTCAAACTCCTTCCCCTTTGAAAGGAAATCAATGGTTTAACCTCTGTAGCAAAGTTGAACTTTTGATAATTATTGCATATGTGTATATTTATATATATAAAACTGTTTGGTTCAAATGAGTTTATGGGTTTTATATATTATTTTTTTTAAATAACGCCGTTTAATTATTAAACACGTCGTTTATTTGTTAAACACACCGTACATCGTTTATTATTTAATTTTTATACTTGTTTATAACTTGCTCACAAAATTAAAAATACTGCAAATGAGACAATGAATATCAAGGATGAGCACCTGACATAAAAAGGTCTACAAAAAAAATGCCTTATGGTTTTGGTGACGAACACAACTCTTGGCTATGGTATATGATAGTTTTATAAACCATAACTTTTCCGATTAAATTATATTTTGCAAAATTATGTAGTGAGCCTGAATAACAAGCACATCAGCTAGCAAACAATCCAAATTAATTTTAAAATAAAAAAAGAAAAATTATTTTTTATTTAAGTTTAAATGAAAAAAAAGATTAATTAATGCTAAACCTCTTAATAATTAACTCAAGTAAATAATGATATTGAAATATAGATACCATAAATCTAAATCATAAAATAATGAATTTGCATAATGGTTAATGGACATTTATGATTTAGATTTATGGTATCTAATTAGTAATTACATTTTTTTATGACAATTGATATCATTCTTTCTTACAACAATATAATTTTCTTTTTATTAAGTAAAATATTGAACAATAAACATATATTCACGATATACCTTAATAATTATGTAATAGAGTAAGTATTAATGAAAATATTACTAGTATATGTCGTATCATTAATAATCAATGGTCTTAGTTTATACATATAGTTGACTAATGACATGACTATTATTTTATTTTTTCTATTTATTTTTTGTTACGTGTTAATAATCTAATATACTAATTAATTAGATACGTGTTTATAATGAGATCAATTGATTATAATTAAAATGTATTGATACAATTATAAAATTGGTAGTTGGATGATTTATTCCTAAATAAAAAAAATGGATTTTTCAAAAAAATAAAAATAAAGAAACGGGCCTACCCAGCCCAGCCCCATCCCTAGCCCAGCCCGCCCAGCCTCATCCCCAGCCCAGCCCAGCCCACGGTGCCCACCCCAGCCATGAAGGAAAAACATAAAGAAATTTGAGGGGAAGGGGTTCCCCTTCCCATTTGAAAAGAAGTGTAAGTTTTAACCATTGAAGCAAAGCTGACCTTTTGATAATTAATGCATATATATATATATATATATATATATATAAAAGTTCCGGTTCAAACGGTTCTATGATTCGGTTACGGGTTTTTTATTTTACAGACCCGGACCCGAACCGGAAATTTCCGGTTCTAGTAAAATAGAACCGGACCGAACCGAAATGTTACGGTTTGGATCGGTTCGGGCCAAAAATTTTCG